>JACCHV010000019.1:0-1293476 GCA_018907245.1 Eupristina koningsbergeri
TAAAATAAAAAAAAAAAAAGAAAGTTTACCAACGGTGTGATAATTATAATTATAAGTACAAAATATATTCTTGAGATTTTTTGTTAAAATTAATAGATTAATAGCGGCAATATAAAAAATATATAAAAAAAAAATAAATTTCGTTGCAGATATAACTGAAAAATAAAATAATAAATTTAAAATATAAATAAATTAAAAGAATTTAATTACAAAATAATAATAGTTCGATACGCGTATGATTTAGAGCAAAAGTGGAATAATAAAATAAAAAGAGCAAAGGCCTTTTATAGGATAGTGGACAACGTTAAGTCCTACGAATCCGGCGGCCGGGGTTCGAATCCCGGTTCGGGCAAAAAAAAAAAAAATATTTTTTAAAGATTGGCTTTTTTTTCTTTCATTACGTGTAAATAATTAAAAAAAAATAAATTCAATAAATAGTGAATTTAATAAAATTTAATAATTTAAAATTTAAAAAAAAAAAGGGGTCAAAAATATATACGAAAGTTTCGTGAAGTCCATTCATATTCAAATTTATACACAAAATTAATTTTTTTAAATTTTTAAATTTGTTTGAGAGACGCGAAGGGAGTTTTCATACAATTAAACAGACATGGCTCCGAGGAAGACGAGGAACAGCTCCTCAGCTCGAGGAAATGGTGGACCGGCGGCAAAGCGGTTCCGAGTGGAGGAGGAAAGCTCCAGCAACAGAAGAACATGGGCAGCAACAACGAAGGATGCCGGGACGTCACCAATCCGTCTAGCGCCGTTCGAGTCATCGGGGCCGGCGTCTCACGTAGCCTCTCAGGATAGCTTCCCGCCTCCATTTCCGACGACGACGTACTTCCAGGAGTCGACAGCTATGCTGCAAGCATCGTCATCGACAATGCAGCAGCCGTCGTCAATTCAAAGCACGACACACTTCTCGTCAGCTGGAGCGAATCCAGCTGTCCAGTTTGCAGGAATCGTCTCGCGCCAACAAACACCAACAGCTGATGTACGGCTCATCGACACGCGGTCGGTGACGCAACATTCAGAATCGACAACACCTTCGATAGGAAGCGTAGGCGGAACCATAACGGGTGAAAGGGTGACAACAACTGCGTTTAGTCGCGAATCAGCGACAATGGTAAGTGATAATAGCAATAGCGATTCTATCAATTTAAGCGAAGCCAATGCGGGGCTTATTAGGGCTATTGAACGCACTCTCGATACGATAAGAGAGGCGTCTACCTGTAACAGAAGCGCGCGGCCAGCAGAAGATTTACCGGTATTCTCCGGAGAGCCAACCGAATGGCTCACCTTTAAACAAGCATTCGAAAGGTCGACGAAATCAAAATCATATGAAAACGACGAAAATATCGCGCGACTTCTAAAAGCTGTACAAGGCGGCGCGAGAGAAGTGTTAAATTCAGCCCTCGCTTCGGGGAGTGACGCGAACGGAATTATGAAGGATTTGGAAATAAGATTCGGAAATAAAAACATAATAGCGGAAAAACTAAGCGCTAATTTAAAGAAGATGCCGGATCTAGCGAGTAGAGATATTAGTTTATGGCAATTTTCAGCCAAGTTAAAAAATGCGACAATAATTTTCAAAAATCTTAATTTGACGGGCTATTTATTCTCTCCGCATTTAATAAAAATAGTGGGAAATAAGATGACGCCGGAGATGAGAATGATATTTCTTCAGGAGACAAGAAATAGACGCGAAGGTTTATCGGAGTTGGAATTAATGAGCGAGTTCATCTCCCAACAAGCGAGTTTAGCGGCTGAGTCGGGGCTCGACATTTTAAAACCAAAAGAGAAAAGTCACAAATTTCGTAACGAAAAGGGTAAGAAGTCTAATCAACACGCCTATATAGCCGGAATGGAGGGAACTAACAAAAGCGAAGTACCTGAAAAAAAAAGAACGTGTGAGGTATGTAAGGAGAATCACGGCGTGTGGAAATGCGGAACATATGCGGGTAAGTCTCTAAAAGAGCGATGGCAGGTCGCAAAAGATTTAAAACTATGTTACGGGTGTTTAGGCACGGGGCATTCCAGACAACACTGCCGTTATGCAAAATGTCAACGTTGCAAAGGGCCACATCACGCGCTATTACACAACGAAAAATCAAAGGGAAAAAGGGCGAAAGAAACGTCCGAACTCGAGAAAAACGACGCGATAACGTTAGAAAGTTGACTAGGGAATAATGATACTGTGCTTCTAAAAGTAATCCCAGTAGAGCTGTATAATAGAGAAAAGAGGCTAAAAACATTCGCGCTGTTAGATGAAGGGTCTTCTGTAACGCTTGTAGAAAAAGAACTTACTCGTGAATTAGGTATAAAAGGGTCTCCGTTAACTTTAAATTTGAAAGGAATTAATGGCGAGAAGATAATTGAAAACTGCGTAAAAATAAAAGTGGGTGTTCGCGGAGAGTTTACAAATTTAGAAATACGAAATGCAATCGCGGTAGATAATTTAAATTTACCCAGACAATCGATAAAAGAAGATTTAATAAACGAATTACGTTTAGATCGAGCTAAAATCAGGATACAGTCTTATCAAAAAGCAAAAATCGGAATTCTATTGGGTCAAGACAATTGGGGTTTGATTTCGACTCGGGAACTGATAGATTTCAAAAATTATAACCTAGCTTTATCGCGCTCATTACTGGGTTGGGCCCTGCATGGTCCTACATGTAAAAAAGACAAACCAATATACACCAGGGTAAATACCATAACCACTGACCTAATGAGAGACGACAATGACAAACTAATGACAACCAACGAGGTTCGATTGGACAATATGATACGAGACTACTTTAATTTGGACTGTCAAGGAGAAAACGAGTCAAATTTAGACAATGAAGAAGACCAATCTACAAAAACTCTAGAAGAGACGAGTAAATTTAAGAATGATCACTGGGAAACAGGTCTTCTTTGGAAACAGGATTTTCGACCTTCAACGGACGGATACGAAACAGCGATTAAAAGACTTTACAGTTTAGAAAGACGACTAGATAAAGACCGAGACTACGCTAGACTTTACTACAGGGAAATGGACAGGTTTATTGATGCCGGATATGCAAAGAAAATCTCTCGGGCCCACAGAGAAAGGTTCTGGTATCTTCCGCATTTTGGTGTGACAAATGTAAACAAACCGGGCAAAATTAGACTGGTTTTTAACGCGGCGGCTAAAACACAGGGATATAGTTTGAATGACCAATTAGAATCGGGTCCGGATATGCTAGAATCCTTGCCGGGCGTACTGTTGCGATTTCGGCAGCGCGCGGTCGCGGTAAAAGGGGATATTAAGGATATGTTTTTGCGTGTAAAAATAAGAGACGAAGACCGAGGCGCGCAAAGATTTTTATGGCGTGGACGGGATAGACGCGGAACGCCTGACATATATGAGATGAATAGTCTCATATTTGGAGCGAAGTCCTCCCCGTGTTGTGCAATCTTCATAAAAAATAAAAATGCAGCTCGTTTCAAAGAATCCAGACCGGAAGCAGCAAAATCTATTAAAGATAATAGTTACATGGACGATTATTTGGTAAGTCGCGATAACGAGCAAGATCTCATCGATTTAGTTAGGGACGTTATAAAAATAAACAAAGAAGCGAATTTCCGGATGTATGGCTGGGCGAGCAATTCTCCGAGATTAATAGGCAAAATAATGCAGGACAAAGACATACAATATGACGAGGTTAATTTAGATAGTAAAAACGAAGAACGAGTTCTAGGACTCTATTGGGAAACGTTAACGGACGAAATGAAATATAACGTCGAACTTAAAAAGATATCAGAAGAAATTATAAAGGGAAAAAGAAAACCTAGCAAACGAGAAGTGTTAAGCTTGATTATGTCGATATTTGATCCGTTAGGCCTTTTAGCTCCCGTCATTCTACATTCAAAGATTCTCATGCGAAATGTATGGCGTAGCGGAGTACATTGGGATGACAGGGTTCGAGACGAGGAGTACGCGGAATTTTTAGAGTTTTTAGAAAAGCTTAGAGAAGTAAGAAATGTCAGGATACCCCGTAGTATAATCAGGAAAAACTGTAAAAATTTCGAAGCGGAATTACATACTTTTTGTGATGCCAGTCAAGCGGCATGCGCGACGGTAACTTATATGAGAATCCAAGATAGGGAGAAAAATCAGTATCTCGTTGTATTGTTAATGGCAAAGAACAAAATAGCACCGCTAAAAGAACAAACTATCCCGAGGCTCGAGTTACAAGCGGGAGTGCTGGGAGCACAATTAGCCAAGTATATCGAACGCGAGTTAGAAATTCCGGTCGCTTGCAAGTACTATTGGACAGACTCTACCATAGTATTAAATTGGATAAGAACGGAGCCGAAAAATAAGCAAATATACGTTATGAATAGACTGAAAAAGATATGGAAATTAACGAGAAAAGCCGAGTGGAAATGGGTACCGTCAGGAGAGAACCCCGCGGACGACGCGACTAGGGCTAACGAGGCGATAAATAATAACTCACGATGGTTCAAGGGACCGGCGTTTTTAAAGAAACCCGAGCGAGAATGGCCCAAAGAAGGTATGCCGAATAAGGAAAGACAGTACATAATCGACGACTTAGAGATACAAAACGTTTGCATCCTTTCAGCAAACACTGCGAAAGAATGTATACTTCCATTACCGTACCGTCTGTTAGGACAACAGGGGATGGAGATTTTTGGGCGTCGAGTTATAAAGTTCGTAAAACGATTGATGAAGCGGGTAGAAACCGTGTCGGCACGCGAAATCGAGCAGTTTTGGATTCGAATCATTCAAGAGGACAGCTTTAGGGTAGAAATAAAAATATTAGATAAAAAATCTACGTTAAACAAAACGAGTAAAATCGCAAACCTGAAACCGTACATAGATAACGACAGAATTTTAAGAGCGGATGGACGCGTGAAAAATTCTACACCGACCGAATTTAATAATAACCCGATAATATTAGACGGAAAGCACGAACTAACCAGGATAATAATTCGCGATTATCATGAAAAATACTTCCACGGCAGTCGCGAAACAGTTTTAAATGAACTAAAACAAAAATATTATATAGTCGGCATTCGTAACTCCTTGAAAACGATTGAAAGTAGATGCATAAAATGTAGAGCAAACAAAGGGAAACCGGGGAACCCGATGATGGCTCCACTACCTGCTGGCCGTGTGGCGATTAGGCAAAGACCGTTCACTCACTGCGGAATGGACTATTACGGACCAATGTTGATAAAAATAGGCCGCCGACGAGAAAAAAGGTGGGGAGTATTGTTTACGTGTTTAACTACTAGAGCTGTTCATTTGGAATTAGCAAACAGTCTCACCGCAAGTTCGGCCATAATGGCGTTGCAACGATTGGCGGCTAGAAGAGGGGTCCCTTCGTTTATCTACAACGACAACGGGACAAATTTTAGAGGTGCCAATCGCGAATTACGAGAAGCGATACGGACGCTTGAAAAGGACAAAATTCAGCGATATGCGTACAACAAAAAAATTGAGTGGCGCTTCAACCCGCCGGAAGCTCCACATATGGGGGGGGGGTTTGGGAGCGCTTAATACGAACTGTTAAAACTGCTCTAAACACGGTCTTGAAAGGGCAAACGCCTAGTGAAGAGGTGTTAAATACCTTACTGGCGGAGGTTGAACACGCCGTTAATTCCCGCCCGCTAACACATGTATCGTTTGACCCACGAGACAGCGAATCTTTAACGCCGAATCATTTTTTAATCGGGACTTCATCCGGCGAAATAAATCTAGGAAAATATGATCCGAAAAATATATCGTTTAAGAAACAATGGCAAATAGCGCAGAGCCTAACGGACCAATTTTGGAAGAAATGGATCCGCGAATACTTGCCAACGTTGATTCCAAGAAAAAAATGGTTTGGCCTTGAAGAACCGCTTAAAATTGGGGATTTAGTTGTAGTCATCGACTTCCAGAGCCCTCGTAACTGTTGGCCGAAAGGTAGGGTAATACAAGTCTATCCCGCGAAAGATGGACAGGTGCGGACAGTGAAGGTAAAAATGCCGTCAGGAGAATTCACGCGACCGGCCCATCAATTAATAAAATTGTTAGTGAATCAAAAGTAGCGAACGTTTGTACACCGAATGAAAACTGTAAAGATTAAAAATGAACACATGAAACGATTAAAAAAGAGAAAATGGTACAAACACTTGGTTTGTGCGGGGGGGAGAATGTTAGGGACGGATTGGGAGTCATCCCATTAGATGTGCGTCCAGGATATCGTTTAGCGGGGACGCCTGCGACGACGGTACCTGATGGGCTATTAAAACGCGCAATTTGCCCTTTGGTGCGCTTAGCTAAGGTACAGAGCAAAAGGCTCAAGGACGCACATTAGAAAAATGTTTGAATGCATGACGTAAACGAATATGCGCAGATAAGACAGGTTGTTTTCATCTCCGATTTCTTTTTCATGCATGAATACGGCCGAATCTTGCTGTTATTCTTTGTCTATCGCTTTCACATTCTTTCTTATTCACTTCATTGTCCGTTACTACCTTTCTCTCTCTCTCTCACACTCTCTTTCTTTCATGTTTAATAATTTCCAAAGAAAACAGCCTGATTATATATATATTTATAAAGAAATTGTACAAAATCGCGAGAAAATATAATTAGTTTATAAAGGCTTTTTCTCCCGAGGCAAGCCGGGAGTTTTTTATGCCTAGGGACTGAATTTAGGAAAATAAATGTGTGTGAGTGAGTATGTGTGCATCTAAGAAATAAATAAATTGTTATACTGCGTCGATGAATAGCGAATACTCTTGTAACGCGAAAAAACAAGAGAAAGAAAATGTAGAGAGGGGCGGAGGCCCCGTGGCGAGTTTGTAAAATTTTTGTGAAGTCAGTCGTTGGTTTCACCTGCGTAAATAAACATATATTTATTTTGCTTGCAAATTGAGTGAACTTATTTTCCCCGATCCTTGGTATAGAAGAATTACAGTGGAAATATAAAAACGTACCTTTAAGATTATTTTTTATAATACATTATAATAATGCATGAATATTTTTAAAAAAGCTTTTTGTGTAAAATTTTTTTAATCCATCTAAATATATAAATATATTGTTTAACTGCACTTTATTTTTCCTATAAGATATTAAGTATTGAAAACTAAATATCAATTATTTTAAGTTCATAATTTATTTTAATTTCAATCAAATAATAGTGAATATATTATAAATTTTGAAACGGTATACAGCTTCAATATAATTAATAAAGATTAATATTATTTATTTTACATTAAAATTTATATCAATTTATATTTATTAAATTTACAAGCATTTATTTAAAATTTTATTTACCAAATTAATATTAACAAATTAAATTTAATTAAAATGAAGATTATAAATATTTTATACATTTTTAATATATTTTAGATTCTGTTTAAAATTTGTTCTTTATCAATGTTATCACAAATAAACATGCTAATCATAAAATAATTTGCAAATTACCTTTTGGACATGTTTCTGGTACCATCACTATACCATATGGCTTACCACTACCACCAGGGGGAAGAGATATTGATGGTTCCTTTTCTCCTGTATTTTTAACTGCAACTTCAATTTTACCACTAAAATAATATTTTGATATTATTATAACTACTAAATTCAAGTAAATACTAAGCATATTAAAATATTTATTTGAACTACATTATTATTACTAACTTAAGAGTTTAAATTAACTACAGATACTCAAATTATGAATATATAACTTAAGAGTTAATGTATTAGTTACTTACGTCTTCCAGTCAGTCCAGTAATAATGGGTATGTGAAATTGCTATTCCAAAAGGATATGATAAATTTTTTGCAATCACACGTACAGATCTATTATCTATATTCGCACAATCTAAAAATATAAGAAAATTAACTTTTAATAGTTTAGCATAATATAAATTTATATTTTCGTACATTATTTATTTAACATATGATTTTTATCATAAATTTTTTTTACGATAGAATATTTTTATAAAATACATCAAATATAGTCAATACATATTTATATCATGCAATTTTATAAAATTTCACTCTTTGATTTATATACTTTTATACTCAATCTTACTTATTGAAAAAGTGCCAGCATCTGCCCAGCAAAGTTCATCAGTATACCAATCAATAGCTAAGGAATTAGGCAGTTTAACATTTTCTCCTTTTAAAAATAATTCTCTACCAGTGCCATCTTCATTAGCCCATTCTAGCTTGGGAGATGCTCGGTTCCAATCAGACCAAAAAATTTTTCTAAGATTAACAGTACAGTTATAATATTTATATAAATTGAAATTTAATTAAAAAAATAATCACAAACTGTATACCCTCTATAAGGATGAACAGCGATGCCTCTAGGATTTATAAGCCCATCTGAAATAAGAACTTTTCTTTTTTTGGTTTCTAAATGAGCTACTTCAATTGTTTCATTAGCAGAATCAGTCCAAAAAATTGCTCTAGAAATCCAATCTATACTTATACCTTCTGGACTCGATACTTGACTGATTAAAACCTCTGAATTTGATCCATTGTACATCATACTCATAATTCTGTTACCTACATTTTAAATTTGTTATGTTTTTCAATATATAATAATAATAATAAATATGTATTTAATTCAAATTTAATAAATTGGTAAATATTGGTACTATTGCCGCTTATAAGTATTTATAAAACTTAATAGTATATACTTAATAGTATTTTAATATATAATTGTATATATATTATAATAAATGATGTATTTAAATAAATGAATAAAGCTTGTACATTCTGTCTTACCTCATAGTATCTATATCCATTACTTCATTAGACAAATACAAATATTATAAAAAAATATAAAATAATAATAAAAGTAGCAATTTTGATAATAAATGTCGTATTTATTATTAAATATTTTTTTCATGATACAGTATACAGAATAAATACATTACCAGTTATATCACTGGTATACATTTTTCCTCTGAAACAATCGATATCTAAAGCAATAGTCATTTGTGAATAGGCTAGGTAAATTGGATTTCCCGGATTATCTAATGTAGAAAAAAGTGGAATTTTATGTGTAGCCATTCCTTGGTTAACTAATAAAAAATTTGCTTCATGTTTTGGACGAAGTCGACAGTCGCTACCATCCCCAATATAACCATCGTTGCAAAGGCAAGTAAATTCGTTAGTACCTAAAGATATGCAAGTCGCATATTCAGAACAAAGACTCTGGTTTTGTTTACATGATGTTTTTTGAACACATTTAAAGCCATCACCAAAATATTCCTGAAAAAAATTATAATCATGCTAAAAATAAAAAAAAATATTAGCTAGGTACAGAATAACGACGTATTTAAAATGATAAAAACCCTACACTTCCATGTTATATTAATTATACAGAATAATATAGATAAAAGTATTTCGTGAGTGTAATAAATTCCAAACTTTTAATATTGAATTTTTGCGACGGCAACACTATTTCTTGTCTTTATTACGCTTATATAGAATTTTAATTTTAACAATAAATGTAAAATATCATAATGGGGAAGATTAAAAGTATTTAAGAACATTAAAATAAATAATTAAATTTTGTATGTACCTAGTATCGTAGTTTTGTATTAGTTTTAAATTAAGCCGATGAAGATAAATATCATGTTGCTGAAATGTTTGAATTTCTTTCGTTTATTACTTATTCATGGTCTATTCAGAAAGTATTGATTTTTTAAAGCTACTATTTGTTGTAGCGATTTCAGAGGAATCGAAAAATGTGCGAGAGAATTTTTCCTATTTATCCCTTTTTTTCGATTACTAAGAGTAAGAGGATTTGCATTCGCGTGAAGAGTTTTTTTTTTTGTTTTATAATACGATGCGTTAAAATACCTGGTGAAATAGCGCTATGCAGTAAAATTTTGTTTACGGCTTATTATAAACACAGTGGAGATTTTTAAATACTAAAAAATATATGATTTTTATACTAAAATTATATGATTTTTCTAATTGCAATTTACATGCCATTTTATCCTTAAATACTTTTTTTAACATTTATAATTTCTATAGTATTTTATAAAGTCGCAAATACATTTTTGACGTGTAAATCTGATCCAACAATCACTCCATCGTGCCTTAGAAAACTAAAAAATATTCTTCGCGCAAATTCAAATCCTAATGTTTTTCATGATAAAAAAAATGGGAAATAGAAAAAACTCCTCTACACATTTTCCGATCTCCTCGAAATTATTACGACAAATAGTGACTTAAAAAAAACATTGATAGAATACATGTGAAAATTAAGTATAATTAATTGTTTTTTATATGTGAAATACTTAAGTTATTTTTTTTTCATCCTCTCTTTTCTAATTTTTTCTTTCATGCATTCTTTGAGAAAAGAATGATCGTGTATATTACATCAGTTTCCAATATTGAACAATTTTTTTTTTCTATAATACGTATTATAATTTTGAAGAAATGATATATGTTGTGGTATAACTTAAACTTGTTAAATTATTTTTAAGCCTTGAAAAAGAACAACACATTAACATTAACAACACATTGTCGAAACAGAGATCGAAAAAATATAAAATTAAAACTTATTATCATTACATTCGAATGGGACTTTCATTTAAATTGATTCCTATATAAATAATTAAATTTTTAAAAACCGAATATACAATAAAAAGACAAACGTTTGATATAAAAAATTACAAAAACAATTAATATTATTATGCTTTATAGAGCATAAATTTTAGCAAACTCATAAATAGGGCTACTAGATTTATCTATAACTATATTTATAGAATTGGCAGGTATATTTTTTTGATATGTAAAAAAGCTTACAATAGAACATAAACTATGATTTTCAATTATAACTGTCAAAAGGTAAGAATATTAGAAATAAAGATAGAAATAGATAAAGTCGTACTAAACAATGTTAAAAAACCAGTGAAAGGTGTCACTAGTATTATATAATTATTATGTAATTAATTACATTATTAATATTCTAACATAGAAAAAGCGAATGACTTTAAATATTCAATAGATAATACACAAAGTAACTTTTTAATGAAACAAAAAAATATTCGAAAATAAGAATTGAATATGTGAATTAAAACTTCCGAAATAGCCATCTAATTATTAATAATGTATACAACAGGTTTTTATTGATGTTGGTAGTTATAAATTTATAATATTTAAATTTAATAATTTTAGAGATCCAACTATTATTTTGGATCAAAAACATAATAATATATTTTGTTAAATTAAAATAAGTAAATTAAAGAGTGGAGGAAACGCAGAGGAAGATTATGGAAAAAGTAACGGAAAACGAGGAAAATGTAAGAGCATGGGTCAGGAAAGTGGAGCAAAAAATTAAAGAAATGGAAGAAAGAATAAGCGAGATATTAGAAGGAAAAACGGATAGTAGTGAGAGAAGAGCAATGATTAAAACATGGGCGGAGGTGACGAAGGACGGAGTACAAGGGGATGAAAGGGAAAGCAGTGAGAGTGGTACGCAGGGACGAGGAAGAAAGGATTCAAGACCAGGCAACAGAGCATGCTGCAAGTCTGGAAATTCCAGATGGAGCGGAAGCAGCAGCAGGAGTACAGGAAGACAGGAAATAACGGAAAAAGAAATTGAGGGGATAAGAAAAATTATGTGGGAGAGAGAAAGGAAAGACAGAGATAATGTGGTGTTCAAAGGAATGGATAGAACAGAGGCAAGGAAGATGGGTGCTAAAGAATGGGCAAAAGCATTTATACATGAAAGGCTGGGCGTGAAAGTGGACATAAGAAATGCATGGTGGAGTGGAGAGATGATAGTGATTAAGACGATCAGAAAGTAAGGAAGGGTTTGGGAGAACAGAAAAAACTCATAGGGACGAATATATACATGGACTTTGATTTAACTTTTGAAGAGAGACTCACGCAGGAGGAAATAAGAGAATGGTGAGGAGGAAAGGTTTAAGGAGAGGTTTAAGGAGTAATAAAGAATAGGCTGGAGATGGAAACAGAAGAAGGAAATATATTGCCATAGACACAAGCGGGATTCAGGGGAGGAAGGGGAACTACGGACAACATGTACATATTGGACCACCTGATAAAGAAAGCTCTAAAGGAAAGGAAGAGTCTATACATGATGTTTGTGGATATAAAGGCTGCCTTCGATACAGTCAACAGAGGAAAGTTATGGCAAATTATGGAGAAGGAAGGAATCAACAGAGAATTGATAAGCATAATAAGTATGATATATCAGGAGACCAAATATAGGGTGAGAATTACGAAAGTGCTTACGGAAGCATTTTGGACAAATAAGAGGCAACATCCTTGCCTCAGCCCCCTTTTGTTCAATATATACATAGCAGAGATTGAAGAAGCAATAGAAAAAAGAACATAGGAGGCACCATGATAAAAGATAAGAGGATATGGACATTAGCTTACGCTGATGACCTGGTGATAATGGGAGAAAACAGAGAAGCACTACAGGGAATGATGGCGACCTTAAAGGATTTTTTGAAACAGAGGTAGCTGCAACTGAATACAGAAAAAATGAAAATCATTGTGGCTAGCAGGAAGAGGAAGAGGAAAACAAAAAATTGGAGGTGGAATGGGAAGAGAATCGAAGAAGTAAACAGTTTCAGGTAGTTGGGTTTTGTTTTTAGAAGAGATGAGAAGTATGATGACCAGGTAAAGTAAAGGAAAACAAAGGCAGGATAGCAGCGAAAAAAACGTGGGGACTAGCAGAGAGAAGATGCCCAGGGAATTTCAATGTAAGAAAAATGATGTTTCAGTATCTGGTGAGAAGCATGATGGAGTATGGAGTCGAAATATGGGGGGCAGAAGAAGTGGAAGAAATGGAAAGAATAAAGACCGACTATTACAGGTGGACCTTAAAACTCGATTTTTGTATTTCAAAATATATAGTGTACGAGGAGACAGATGAATTTGTGGGTAAGAGAATGCACTGAAACAGCAAATATGTTCAGAAAATTCAGGGAGGAGATGGGCCAAGGATAGATAAACAGGGAGATAATGAATAAGTTCAGAGGAAGAATAGAGAACAGAGACATAATAAAGGAAGTTATAGGAATAAAAAAGAGAATAGAAAAAATAACAGTGTAAAAAATAGGTGTCAGTGAAGTGAGGAAACAGAAAGTGATAAACTGTACAAAAGAAATAAAGTAATTAAGAATGTAAAAATAAATATGTAAAATATGTAAAAATGTAAATAAACGGAACCCGTTCCTAGGCCCAGAGCCGGGACATAATTGTTAATAAATAAATAAAATAACATTAACAAATTTTAACTAAGCTAAATAATTGATGTACTCACGGGTAAACAAACGCAAGCGTAATTATTAGAAGTTTGGTTGAATCCACAAACAGCATTTTGACCACAGTTATTAACATCATTGCAGCTAATATGTTCTTCAATGCATGTACGGATACCATCACCTCGGTATCCTGAAATACAAACGCATTGGTAAATGCCAATATCGTCAATTGAAGATTTACACATAGCATTCACATGACATTGTGATGGATTAATTGAACAATCTGCAATCACGCATTGGCCATCAATCATATCATAACCAGACTGACAGGTACATTCATAGCGTGAATTGATCATGATGAAAGAACAACGCTCATTTTCGTCACATTCTTTGTGTTCATGACATTCATCTGCAAGTAAACAAGCCATTAGATTTTTTATTATTTTTATTTATTAGGCATTATGTATTTTTGCAAATATTTATTTTCAATTCAGAAATTCAATATTGCTATATGCTGTAAATTCATTTTTATATTCATATATAGTTAACGAACAAAAAATTATAATAAGAAAAATAATACTTTTGTTCATTAACTATTATTTCTTGTATATTAAAAAAAATCATACTTTTGATTCCATAAGTTTCATATTTCCGATTTAAATAGTATAATATAAGTATTATTTATAGCATGAATATTGAAATAGATTTAAAAATTTAATTATACTAACTGTATGAAATTATTAAAAAATTAAAAATTTTATTCATGTTTTTTTTAATAAATTCTAATATTATTATACACATTAATAATTAATAAATAATTATAATTTACTAATCGATAAAAAAAATTAGAACAAATATAATGATTTTTCAAATATTTTTTGTCTAAAAAAAGTGCATATTAAAAGAAAATTCATTCATTTATTATAATTGAATATTGTATGAAATCGTATTCACATATAATAACAATAAAATAGTCAAACATTAACATGAAAACATTACATCACGATAAAAAAAAAAAATAGGATTCCTGAGCTAAAATTGTGGAATTGAATGTATACAAAATTTGTGATTTTTTTTATCTACATTTTTCATGTCAGATAGTTTTAAAAATTAGAAGAAAGAAATTATAATTGAAAATTAATAATGTACATTTTAATACAGTATGTGTACAAATGATAAAATACAGTATACGAAAAATAGATGTTTTTAACTGTTTAACAAGAATACATTCATTTTTAAGATTTATGAAATAATAGAAAAAAAATTCATTACAGAATCCTAATCATTGCGAAACAAATAAATAAGTAAATCAATGTATAGTTTTATTTTTTTTATGTAATTTAATTTTTTGTAATCATAGTAAATAGAATTTTCCAATAAACTATTTTTTATTTAATATTTACTATAGAGGAATTATAATTTACGATATGATAGTTATACATGTATAATGTGTTCTTCATAATTCAATTATATTTTACTTTTTTAACATCACAAGTGATTTTTTTCTCATAAATTATTATTTCATTATATTATTTTTTTATAGTTTTTGGTTTATTCTACTCTTACATACATAGTATACCTGAAAAGTATTGAGTTATTTTTTTGAAAATGTCGTATTTATCGTAGTTATTTCCAAAAGGTCAGAAAATATGCAGGAAAATTTTTTTCTATTTATTTTTTTTCTTTTCTTTATGATCATTAAAAATCGCAAAATTTTACTTTTCATGAAGCGAATTTTTTAGCCTTGTAACACGGTGCGATAAAGCGATTAGTGGAATATAGCTATGCAGTAAAATTTTGATTTATGACTTGATAAAAATATGGTGGAGATTTTTAAATGTAAAAAAAGAGTAACTGTATGCATTTATTAATAAATCCAGGAAATCATAGATTACCCTGATACTTTAACGACGGTTTGATCATAAAATTTTGTCATACTCTTACCGTTATAATCAATTCGCTCTATTTTTGGGTGCTGAGAATGGAGCTTATGGTTGAGCTTAAAAGTCTTATATGATTTTTCTAATTATAATTTATACACCATTTTATCCTTAAATACTTTATTAACATTTATAGTTTCTATAGCATTTTATCAAACCGCAAATACATTTTTGACGTGTAAATCTGATCCAACAATCTCACTATGCGTCTTACAAAACTAGAAAATATTCTTCTCGAAAATTCAAATCCGGATGTTTCTAATAATAGAAAGAAATTAAAAATTGAAAAAAATCCTCTACACATTTTCCAACCTCCTCAAAATTATTACGACAAATAGTGGCTTAAAAAAAAATAACCTTCCATACTTTTAAAATAGATCATGTTACTGCTACCTCCATGGATTCGTCATCAGCGGGACGAACTTTATTATTTAATGAAATTAAAGATATTTGTACATCGACGAATAAATGATTAAATCTTCTTATAGATACACAGGTATCATATGCATTAAGTAAAATGATTGCTTTGTATTTATTTTAATAGCTTTATGCACTAGGTATGTTGTACTGTATAGGAAAAAATCCGTTATAGTCTAAATCATCAGCTACATATACATACATGGTCTGTCCCCGAAATATCGTTTTTTTCATTTTGAGACTATTGGTCATAGCGAATTGGCAGGATCTTAAAATGTAGAGGAAAGTTTTTTCCATTTATCCCTTTTGTTATTTTTTCGATAATTTAAAGTGGTAGGATTTTATTTCGCGCGAAAGATATTTTTCAGTTTTTGGAGTGCTAGTGAAGCAGCGTTACGCGATAAAATTTTGTTTGCAACTTAAAAAAAAGTGCGGAAACTTTTAAAATGTTACAAGAAGCTTATGAATATAATTGTATATCAGAATCGCAATGACACAGAGTTTTTAAAAAGACGGGAAAAGTTAATCAACGAATTTTAATCTAAGTGACCAAAAAGCTTTCGAATCGCTACGAATAGCCATTGCGTGCTAAAAATTTTAAGTTAGGATTGCCGATTAACAGTTAGAGTAATAGTGAAAAAACTGAATTTAACATGATCGACGGTTAGAAATGCGAAAATTTTGTACGGAAATATCAAAATTGAGGAGTTTCAGGTTGGCTTTGAGATCTGAAAAATTCGCCTTCATAAATGCATTGATGCAAAAGGAAATTATTTTGAAGAGTTTTAAATTTTTGTTTTAAACTGTTTATAAGTCCACCAATAAATCATATTTCATAAAAAAAGGTAAGTGTTTTTTTTTATAATCTTTAAACAAAACATTCTCGTAGAGCGCTGTTCCACTAGTTATTGCATCCCACCGTGTCATAAAATCGAAAAACATCATTCACGTGAAACAAAATCCTGCTACTTCAAATTATTGAAAAAATAAAAAAAATCAAGAAATAGAAAAAACTTCTCTACATTTTAAGACCTCTTCCAAATCACTACAAATGGTGGCTTAAAAAACTCGATACTTCGTGGGCACACCATATAATATATATAATATATAACTATGTTATATTTTTAGAATGCTTATAGAAATTAAAAAAAAATATTATTAAAAAAGGCACCATTTGGTGTGCACGTTGTTCCATCTCCTTTATATCCGGAATTGCAAATACACTTGGCATTTGGTTCATCTAGGCGACATGACGCATTAGGGTCACAAATATCAACATCCAAACAGGAAACCTCTGATTAATAATCATTTAAAGTAAAAAAAATATTGTACTTACGAATTGTTGGTAAATAAAATACTTCATTACAAAAAGCTATGATAAAATACAATCGTCTATACAATGGTAAACATACCGGATTTTGAGCATTCGATTCCATCACCTACATAACCTCGAATACATTGACACAAATATTGCTCGTGACTCGAATCGTGTATGCATTGAGCATAAGGATGACATCTATTCAGAACGTTGCATGGTGCTAGACGTAAGCCAATAACATTATTATTGCACTGAGCAGCTTTTTTTGAAGATTTTTATAGTTAAAGCATTTAATGTGATTATTACAAAATCACATACATTAATTAAGATAATTAATTAAAATACTAGAATGTTAATATGTATTGATTATTATTATATATGAATAGTGCAAATTTAATTTCAATTTTATGAACTTATGTATGTATGACCTTATTATATTTAATTTAAACTTATGTAATATACATATAAAGTTTTCAATTGATTTATTTTAAATTTTAGTCGAATGTATAAAAAATTACTGTATGTACATTTACTTATCAAATAAATAAACGAAAAACAAAATTTTAAATATATTCATTTTAAATATCTTACTGAAGAAAAGAAAAATACTAAAAATATTTTTTTTAAAATAAATAAAAATTTATTTGTTACTTTTCAAAAAGTAAATTGATAATTCTTGTTAAGTAATTTTAATTTATAAATAAAATATTAATAATTAATTATTAAATTAAGATAATTTTTTAAAGAAATATTTCGCGTTTTTAAAATAGTATATTATTATTTATTTATTTATTTAGCTTTCCATTATAAAAATTAAAAATATACGAAGAAAAGAAATATAATTCAAAAGTAACACGATATTGTCAGAAATTTTAGAATGCAAGCAAATATAGCTTAAAAAATAAAAGCTCGTTAAGCAACTTATAAGCCAAGCAAGAATTTATTAGCTCATACAACTGGATCCAGAAGAACCCATTATCTCCTGGATTAGCCCTGGACGTGGTACACAAAGAGATTTTGGTTGATCATAATTGTATCCCCATGGACATATACAGTTGTTCTCCGAGCATTCTGGTAGTGGTCGCGCCAATACTAAAATCCACGTTGCAGCATCCAATTTTTTAATTTTTGAAGTTAACTAAGTAATAAAGTTCAGTTTCTTGTTACATTTTCATGTACAATTTATGTAAAATAAACTTGATCCATGTAAAAAATTTGAGTTTAATATTATATTGTATTATTAATAATGACATAAATTATTATTTATATATTAAATTTTACATTATAAATTACAATATAAATTTATAATAATAATAAATTAATTATGGATATACATTATAGCAAATTTTTGTTCATGCTCTGTTATATTTGCATTATTTGTTGTATAGTATTTGTTACATGCGACCATGCGAAAATTTTATAAAAAAATTAATATATGTTTATTAAATTAAAAATATATTTTACTTTCATACAGCACAGCGTGCACGAATAAATAACTTAATAAAATTAATCAAGTATTTTTAGCTTCAAGGCACCCATTTATCAATATTGATTATTATCATGTTTAAATAAAAATCACTTTTACTTACGTTCATGTATAATTTCACCTGATCCATGCTCGGGAACTTCAACATCCTCTTTTAAACACATACTATTTTTAAATACCCATCCTACTGGACACCAACACATCTCTACATGACATTGTGGAATCGGATTTGGATTTTCAATTATGCCGGTATTTGTAACAGGATAACACTCATAACCATTGCCTACAAATAGTCATTTATTTAAATTTTTATCTTTTCTATAATTATTTTATAATTAAGTTATATATATTGTAATGAGATCGCTCCGACACCCTTCTCGAGTGAAGAGCAGCAGAGTCGAGCGCTCGTCGAAATTACAAAAAGATTCATGCCGGGATAAGCGACAGCCGGTCTACCAGGGATTTGGAACGTTGCTCGCAGATGTAGTCAATAAAAGAAACAAGATTAAATAAATAAATGTCATTGAGGAGGTGTTCTTTAATGAACAATTCTCACAAATAAGTCGTGCATGTTTTTCTTTCGTATTATTTTTTGTGTATTAAATTAAGCGAAATATCTGGCGTTCGAAATTTCGGGTAAAATATTGTAAAGTAATTATATTCAATAATTACTCGAAAAGCTGAACAACGGTTGCTCGTGTGTTTACGTTCGACGTCTTTGTTATTGTCGACGACCTCCATAGCGGTCGCGCAGGGAGTAAACGTTTGATGAAGTAAATATTCCCGGGGAATTATAAGTCATCTCAAAAGTTTGTCGAGGGAAACAAAATTTAATAAATAAAGTTTTACAATTTAAATTTTCTCGTTAAATTGGCGAAAGCGATAAATTTAATCAATGTTGTATTAACGTTGACTAATAAACTTGTATTGTATATTTGTTTAAAGAGCCTGACAATAAAAAGATTTACCGCCTCGGTGATTATGTTTTTAAACAAATACTTTAATTTTTTTTACTACTCTCTCCTGCCATCCATCCGAATCCTTGGTAGACCGGCTGCCGTTTTATTCCGGCGTAACTTCTTTTTATCTTTTTATCAACGAGCGCTCGACTTTGCCCTTCACCCGTGAAGGGCGAACGAAGCCGTCTCGTCACAATATCATAATTTTTAAAAATAACAATATGTTTAACATATAACAGTGTTGAATGTATTAATTAGTTATAGTTTTATTTAGTTATAGTATTATATAGTTGAAAAATTTCGAGCATCTATAATTATGAGCTAGTTTTGAAATTTTTAATTAAATATATTTAGAATTTGATTTTGCATATTTTTTCAAATGAGTTTCCTTTTACTTAAATCTGATAACTTTTTATGTATTAGTACGAAATGACTGATATTACAGTTAACCATCAAATTCGGCGATTCATAAAATCAATAGCAGATTAAATTCCACGGTCAGTTTTCGCATAAGTCTATTTGCAATGAGTCTTTTTCAAATTCAATTCACACCAACCAAAATTTTTTTTTGTACTATATTAGATGATCTTGAACTTTCTTTATTAAAAAAATCTTCTTTCTGATGATAACGAGTTACAGCAATGACAAAAGTTGCCTTTTTCTTTCTTCACCATATCTCCTAAAAATTTTTAATCCTTTTGATTTATTCTCCAAATCAACTTATTTTTTTTCTTTTAGTTTCCCCTTAATTATGGTCATTCTTTTATTCTTTTTTATCTTTTCTCTCTTACCATAATATTTTTTTCTTGTTATTCATCACAGGACTATAAGTAATGTGTATTTTTATTCCTTCTTTCTATATAGTAAATACTAATCAGTAGAATCTTTTTTCCTCCCAAATTTTCTTTATACCTTATCCCTTTTTTACAATTGCTTAGTACATTAAATGTGTAAACTTATTATTATTTATTGTTCAGTTTAAATAAATATGAATACGTGTAGTTATTAAGTAATTATATAAAATTTTAACATTAATTTAAAAAATATATATCAAACCAAAATATCCTGCTGCACAAGTACAAATGTGTGTTTGATATTCATCATTATAATCACAACTGGCAAAAGTTGAACAATCATCACTTTTATCACATGAAGCTGAAATATTTACAATAACTTTTATTTATTTCTTAAGCAATAAATATGTTTAAAAAAAAGTGTAATAAATAACAGTATACTTTTATTTGTAGGATGACATCCATTTATAACGTTTTCATATCCCGGAATACAAATACAAACTGCTACACCATTCATTATAATACACTGCTCAAAGATTCCACAGTGAAAATTATTACAGGAAGCTAAACCTACAAGAAAATTATAGTATTGAATATTCTCTTTTAATAATTTTTAATATTTAAATATTTAGAATGAAAATTTTAATTCTAAATTTAATTAGTATTTTAATAAATTATTATAATGTTAGAAATATAATACAAAACTCAAAGAATTTATTAAAATAGTAAATTAAAATATATATTTAAAATACTATTTACATAACTTAAGTAACACAATTTTGAATATTAACACTAACTTTGACAAGTATTCCCGTCGCCAGTAAATCCAGATTGGCAATGACAACTGTATGTACCCTCGCTGTTAATACAATAAGCATTTGGAGAACACACATGGTTACCTACATTACATTCGTTAATGTCTGCGCAAGTTAAATTTCCATCTTCATTATATAGTTGTTGATACCTGCTCAAAAATATTTAAATTCAAACAATTTACACGGAATGCATTAAATTATCAATTTTTAAATACCACTAATTTATGAACATTAAATTACCAAATAATATTTTTTATTTAATTATTATTAACATAATTTTCAAGTTTAAATATAAATTAAACTAGGTGTATATAGTAGTCATAATATGGTATTCATATTAATTTTGTAAATAAACGGTATTGTTCAACCTTTGTTAATAATCTTTTACATAAATTATTTATAAAAATAAATAATTATAGACATCGACGTCTTATCATTTTATCAACATTGACTACTATACACGTCAATGGTTTTATTGATTTATTTATTTTTGATATTGATTTTTGCAAGTTAGATAAAATAATCTATCAAATTAATAACTATCTCATTCCTGATACATTTATATTTGCAATTAAAAACTTACAAATGATTAATACTGGTATAAAAGATTAAATAAAAAATGTATGACCATCAATAGAATTTTTATTAGATTTACAAATAAGTTTAATCAGATTTTCGGTAGATACCAAAAGACATAGCTACATTTATTGCAATTAGATAATAATATTGATATTTTCAATAGTAAGTATTATATTCAGATTTAATATTTTAATTTTAATTATAGTAACTATGTATGTACAGCTGTGGATATTAACAGATTTATATTTAATGCAGTATTAATTTGAAGTATTATTGCATTAATTAAAATTTATATATATTTAATGTAACATGAGTCCAAGATTGCAGGAAAAATATACAAATGAGAGGAAGAGAGGAGGTCTCCGCTTAAGAAATTTAAGCGAAGTTTTTCTGATAAAATGGGTATGAAATCAAAGCATATAGCCCACGAGGACGTGTACATTGAGTGAGTCATTACTAAGTACGAAAAAACTTAAAGTAATAACTATATAGAAATTGAGTGATTAAACACGTAACTAAAATATTAAAAGTAATTTGATGAATTCAACAGAGTTATCGGTCGAAACAATAATTAGAGAAATAGTTGTTCAAAGACATTTATAATTATTATTAATGTAAAATACGTCTTATTTCCATTTTTTTTTTTTTTTTTATTAATTTATAAAACAACATTTTTTCTGTAATATGTTAAGTGTAATATCAAAATTAAGAAACATATTAGGACAAAAATATTTCAACGTAATCAAACTTTCAAGTCGATGTATTATCATATGCTAAAATACAGCACTTTGTTAGTACATCCAATATTTAAATAAATGTATATAATAATAAACCAAATATATAATGTAATAAATTAAATGTATTATTTATTCATACTTTTGCTAAATAGTATACAATTATTTATTTAATAAATGTAAAATTATAAGCATAAGATAGAAATGGAAATTAACAGAAATTAATAAGTATCCTTTCCACTGATATGTAAATCTGGTAATTTTAACTCTAGGACTTAAAAATATTTAAAAAAAACATCTTTACTGTTTTGATTAACTTAATTAAAATTTGATTCATTGAACATATTTTTTACTGTTGATGTATAAATTTTATTTTCAAAACGAACACTTTATAGTTTCGATTTATAAACTTTCTGTAACAGATAAGTCTATTTTAGTAGAGTGCTTACTAGATTTGTACAACAATCATTCATGAATACAAAATATATTTTAGGAAACAGTGCAAATTTACAAAACTATTTCAAAGCCTTAAAACTATCTGAAAATCGAAATAACATTGCATAAGTTTTAATAACAAAATTATATTTGTTTAGTTCACGAGTGTGATAAGTTACTATAAGTCTACATGCAATTTAAAATACTTATTTTCTGATTGCATTTTTATTTCAACATTTATTTTATTACTGCAACAAACAACAAAAAGTGAATTAAATTTAAAAATTTGCAACTGAACAAAAATTTTATAGTAAATATAACTAAATAAATATAAATTCTATAAATAAATATAAATAAATATAAATTCTAAGTAAATATAACTAGTTATAAATCAAATTGTAAATTTACAATTCACAAACTTTTATATTTTCACTATATATATTAAAATGCTAAAAGCGATGTGTTAGACGTTTGACTAAAATCATCTTGATTATAAAAGGAAAAGTTAAATTAAAGTTGACCAAGAAATACCACTTTCTGTTACACACACCTCTTTTTATTTTAAGTAAATGAAAACAGAAGTCGGTTTCAATACTTTCAAAGAAAATTTTTCTTTTATTGATTAAATCAGTAAAGAAAAATCCGATGTCCATAAAAATATTGGTGTCCAACCTCTACTAGAAAAAAAATTATACATGCTTCCTTAAATCAAATATCTAACTATAGAAATCTTCATTCAAAAGAGCTATATACTTCTCTATATATAGTTTTTACACTTAATTAAAACTGAGTTTTTATCTTCCTAACGTAGAGGTCTTCATTTGAATTACATTCCAAATATTAAAGTTACTTAAACGTAAATTTTTTATTTTTACCGAGGATTATTCATTTATTTATGTTATTTATCCATTATTATTTATTTATTATTACTCATTTATTAAATTTAAACATTAAGTATAATTCGGATATTAAACTTTTAATAGTTTTATATACGTAGATCATTCAAATTTAAAGGGGACTCGATTTTTCAAAATTTATTGAAAATAAATAAATTGGTGTACTATATTTTTTTACAAAATCTCTTTTTGTTAAAATGCTTTTGTCCTATCAAATTAGTAGGTTTTTAATGCCTTTTTCAAAGAAATTCGAGAATGTGTCTAAAATTAATTGCGCATCTAGTCTTCATTACTGTTGCTTATTAATTTCTTATTTTCCATAATTCTTTTAGTGACATAATATGTAAAAAGTGGTAGCAGTTCTTTCTGTGTGTGAGGGGGGGAGGAGGAGGATTTTTCAAACACTAACACATTGAGTTTTTAAATGTTTTATGATTAGATCATAATATTGTTTTGCAACAAAGAACATTACTGCTTAAAACTATAATTTTTTAAATTCTTAAACTCAAAGTAGATTGAATATCTTTTTAAAATTCGTAATCTCTTAAGAACGAAAGTTGGCATTTTTTCAGTTAGTTACGTATGCTAAGCAGCAATGTCCATCGCGACGCTAACGTACGTATTTTTCATTGCATATGAGTTATCAACGCTCGTGATATTAAACATTGACATTGCGTTACCCGCGAGAACAGAGAATTATGCTTGTTCTAGCCACCTGCTACAGGTCATGTATTAAATTTTGTTGTGCAAGTTGCGCAGCTAACACACGCTGTTTTCAAAAGACCAGGAGTCACCGCGGCCCAAGGGACTGAACATCGGCGTCCATTGCTCTTGACGACAGAGGGCGGCCCTCATAATTCTCAAATTCAGTATGTAGACAATAAGAGTGAGCCAAGGAAGTGGAAATACGGAGGTCGCCACTACTGGATAATTTCAGCTACACGATCAACGTAAGTCTAACTGGAGATTATTTTCATGGATCCGCAAATTATTTAACACCGACGTAACTTATCTTTTCGTACACCGGAGTATAAACAGAACAATGCAGAAATATAATGTATGCGCCTTTTTTTCAAATATATAGTTACAATACCATGGATGCGTAATTATTTCACTCAACATCCGTGTTCTTGACCTTTCGCTACAGAGATATCGCCAAGTTTCACGACAGTTCATGATATGGAATGTACTGTAACGACATATATATCTGTAGATATATATGCCCGTAACAAATTATATAAAATGAATGCCTTCAAATATAGAATAAGGAACTAAATCATAACGTAACTTACTATAAATTATATTATAAATATATATTAAGATTAAATATTGTAGAACAATATAAACATATTAATTTAAAATAAATATTCTAATGAATTTTTTTCTTTAAGCTTTAAAATAAATCATTCAATATGATAATAAACAATGAAAAATAAACATATAAGTTTTTGTCTTAAAATTTTTCACAAAATTAATTATCGCAATATAGAAAGAAAAATATAATAATATTGTCGATAACAGAGAAGTATGCAGCGTGCTTTGTATAAGATCATTTTTAACATATTTAAGAGTCCGATCACTCTCTAGTCACTATAATAGAGATAAATAAGAACATTATACCGATAAATAAATTAAAAGTAAATTAAATTACTAACTTAAGATAGTTACCATTCTTAACTGTATTTTAATTTGAAATCTGAAACTACTACTTCCGTTAAGCCATGATAATAGATGAAAATTCTTGAGACAATAATAATAAAAGTTATCAGTTAGAGAAAAATCACCTCCTTAACTCATAACATCATGAAAGGTATTATGATGGAAGAAAAACCAAAAAATTATAAAAAATGTGCAAAAGAGAGGAATTTTTGCTTTTGCCATGTTGACAGTCGTTTGGAATATATTTAAAAAATGTATTAATTACGTTCAAAACTTTACTTGGATCAAATTTTACTTCTTCAAAACAAACATTTATTCAAAACATAGCTTGGATCTTCATTATATTAATAAGTCATCTTATTAGTAAAACAAACCAACATCATCAATGAAGTAAAATTATAATTAAACAGAAAAAACACCCTCCATATTTAAATTGTAAAAAAAATTATCCTTTTTAAGGATGTGGGTAAACTAAATAAAACTTATTATATTACAATGTAATATAATAAGTTTTATTTCGACCATTTCGGGTATTGTCCTTGTCTAGACCCTTGTTAAAATTTTTTTTTTTTTATATAAATTATTTAAATATATTTTATTTAATACAAGATATTTTAATTTTGAATTTTAAATATACAGATACCTTATTTTCTATTGAAACTTATTTACAATATCACGTTGGTTATGCGATGTCAAAGTTTGTGTTAATTATCAGCTTGATAACGAACCGGACCCTTGGAAAGAGCGGGCCACGCCAGTGCCTGTATTCAGACACTGGGGTCGTGCTGAAAAGGACAAATGAGTCTTGCTCTTACATATGTCACCCTGGGCAAGGTGGTTGTTGTCGAGCGGCCTACTTATTGGATGGCATCCTGGCAAGGACGATTTAGACGAACAAAATATTACCCAAGGGCGTAAGTATAAGGCAGCGTGTCGGAGAGGCGAAAATAAGAAAGAGCAAATTTAAGGTAAAATTCTCGGTCGATGAGAGAGATGCTCGGTGTTATCTGAGTCTGGTGACTTTCTGATCCTTAATATCCTTGGTGACAGCTTCGGGCTTTTTTTATTGTCGATAAAGCTCCGCCGCGCCAATCAGAGACGTCGGTTTCTGGCGGAAAAAATCCGGCCGTCCGACGAGGAATACCCGGCTATAAAAATTGCGCGAATCAGCGTGTCGGGACTTTCATCGGCGATCGCGTACGTGTGCGCGAACGTGAGTCCCTTGCGTGAGTCAAACTATACGATACGTTGATAATTATATGTTTAGTAGAGGTAATATTCTTAAATGTCATCAGATGTAACAAATGATTATATGATTAAATGATTGAGTATTTAAATTTTGTGTGCCCGCCTGTTTATTTAGTATGTTATTTTTAATTTGTGTAATATTTCGGAAATCAATCGTCTTTTGTAATCACTTTTTCTCTCTAGGATCGAAACATTTTCCGAATCTATGTTATGCTTGCACTCTTGTACATGAGATAAAATAATTGAGGAATTGTTCTTATATTTTTGATATTCGTTAGTCATCAGTCCGTTTTGTCCCTCCAATGCACATAGTGTAGCGTACACAGCTGATGCAGTCTATTTTGTAAACAATGTTAGTCATATTCCATTTTTCAGTTAGATCTTTATTCAATTTTATTAATAAGTCAAGTTTATTATGTAAAATAGGCTCTTTACACATACCATGCTTTTTAAACTATGCGTATATTTATTGTAAAAGTCTTTAAAAAATGGTAATTCATTTATATCTTCTGAAATATACTGAGACGTACAATGTAAACAATAAGTTTGAAGCTAATACAAATATTGGCATTTAATAAAAGCATTTACTGAAAAGTTTTGATTTAAAATATATTCCAGTTTTATGTAATTGAATTAATAAAGTCAAATCAATTATTTATTAATATCAATTTTTATTTTATAAATATTCCTAATATATAGTTTTCATAAAAAATGAATACATTACTTAAACATATATTGGTTCATTCTTAGGCGATGTAATACTTGTAAAAGTTTATATTTAAATAAGTAATTAAATAAATTAAATAAAATGGTTAATTTAAGTTATTTTAAAAAATTTTTTTAAATATATATTTAAACCAATATATTTTTATATAAATTTTTTAAATAATAATAAACAATAAATCTATAGATTAACTACATTTTAAATAATGAATACATGTAGATTGTAGTTCATGCATCTTACCCAGGATCACATATGCATTTAAAACTATCAATGTCAGCAATGCAAGAACTGTGGTGTCTACACACCGCTTTACCCTGTATACAGGGATCCTCCATCCTAAATGGCACAATTTTAGCATTTGTAGCAAATCTAACAATACCTTCAAGATTTTCATAGGTTGTAATATCCCTAGAAAATTTGAGTCTACTAGATTCATTGTTTTCTGTATTTGGCATTATAAAGCTACATTCATTGTAATATATTGTTTGATCTTCAGTAAATAGGCGTTCAAAAGAAGGTGAGCTGGCAAGTTGATAGTTTCGTTCTGTACTGGATCGAATAACTCCAGGTTCAACACGTGTTAGCTTAATTTCATAATTACCATAATCAATACGATCACCCTCTTCAACAAAAGGTAGACTGCCTTTAATTTCTGATTCCATTTTTAACTGGCCAAATACATCCAAACCAAGATATCTGTTATTTATCGTTACCTTGTCACTAGTCGACTTAAAGGAAAGCTCAATCGTATGGTTGAATACACCACCTATTAAAAATATTAATAGTCAAAAATAAAATTTTTATTTTTAAATATTTACCAATAAATAATGTTATGATTTCAAATCTTAATACCAGAATATTTTTTAAAAATATAATAAATTTATTACAATAATTTTTGAACATTGATAGGGTGCATTCTTGTGCATTTGTAAACAGATTATTTTCGTTTTATCACTCGTGTGGTAAAAATATCGTAAATTTTGATTACTTTGTGATTGGTTGTTAAATGATTTCGGATCAATTTCCCGTGGATTATTTTGCTCGGATACTCTTGTGTTAATCTGTTTTCATTAATTATTCATTTCTAAGAGTATTTTGTGCTTTTTATTAAGATTGGATTTTTTCGCGAACAACCAAATTCGCATTTGGAATGTGTACGCGGGTGATTAAGTTGTTGAGCTACACGGGGAGTCGGTAATGAATTTTGATGTCACCAACATTCTGGACTGTAACCGCCATTTTTCATATTCTTTTACGCTTTCAATAATTTTGCACAAATTAGCGTCTATTGCGCACGATACCAACTTACCAGACATAAAGCAGTGGGGTGCATTTTTTTATTACGTCATGCACGAATTATTATTGGAGAAATTTCTTGTTCCTTTTGTGTATAAAATTGGGTATTCATGCATATAATTAGACTTGTTATTATTTTATTTAATATTTAAAAAAGTACTTTATAATGTAAAATAAAAATTTATTACCAGTCAATTCATATCCATTTTTTGTTCCTCCGTTATCTTTAGCGAAAAGCCATCCAATAATTCCATTCATGGGATTCAATAGCTGGAAACGCGCTCCAATATTTTCAGGTATTCGTGCAAGTGCTGTATATATTCTCCCATCTTTTGTTTGAACATAGCACTGCAAATCTTTATCCATAAACTCTTGTCCGTTTATTATACCAAAAACCTTACCAATAACTCGTAACGGTATATCTGTTAATATGTATGCATATATATAGTTTTTTTAATAAAGTAAAAATTATATTTTTTGTAAAATTAAATTTTAATTTTTATGGTAATACAGGTAAACAAAAATAATTATTATTGTAAGAAATTATTTACTAACAAATTTACAAATTTTCTTAAAACTGTTATTGCTCGGCACTCTTCTTAGATTTAAAATATAAGTAGTATTAGCTTTGACTCTAGCGGCGGAAGATTGTAAATCATTATGAAAATATCGAGTGACCTCCAGGAAAAGATCACTTTTGCAGTCTAATGTTGAAGAATTTACGAGGAAAAGTTAGGCGGGGAAGAATTTTCGGCGTCTAAATTTGGAGGATGTGACACAGTTTTTGCGACAACGAACGAATTTAGATTCGTTCTTAAAATTTTCTCTTTAGTTTTTTGCTGCGTTTATGTGTGAAAATTAAAATGAACTGACACCGTGTGTGATGGCTACAGTGATTTTGTGCAACGATTTACGCATTATATGAATCGCAATAAACGGCGGTGATTTGCAGAGTATCCGATTCCAGAAACTGTGGTAAAGGTGTACAGCAATTGTGTTGTTCAACCCGGTTCCTGGTTACGGTGGAAAGGTGATCTGTATCAGAGGCTAGAAATGGCATCGCAGAAGGATATTGCGCTTCACAGCGCCAACGACATCGATGGATTCACCTTCAGCAGTAGTGATTCGCAGCACTTTTAGTTCCTTCACCAGCGGGAAGCCGCGATTTTTAATTAAAGCGGCACGACCTACACGGTGGCTACGATACAATATGAGGAAATTGCGGAGGGTTTTTTATGCCAAGGCTTGATTCAAATAAATTATTTAAAATAAAGTTAAAATAACTTCCTGTTTATTCTTATTTTTGATCCTCGTCCTTTCTTTCCTGAGTAAAATCTAGTAAAATTATTTTAATCATCTTAGGATTATCAAATTTCTTTTTTTTTATATTATTTTTAAAATATTTATTTATTTTTTGTTATTAATTTAGACAATTTTTTTAAAAAAGATTTAATTGAAATATTCAGATTTATCAAAATTTCAAAAAGAGGCAATATTGTAAAGAACAATTGCGGTGATTAGGAGTTACAGTTGACATCTTGAGATTATTTTCATTGGCTTATAATTTTCATTTTCTTATAGTTTCTATACATGTCTGCGTGTAAAAGTAGGTTTAAAAACATTGCATAAGGTCTCAATGTGGTCAATTAGCGATCAGAAGCCATGCTGTGAAAACACATGCATATTAATTATTAATCGCGAATATCGTTATTAATATTTTTATTTTTCATTTCTATTATATTTTGTGATTAATAAAATTACAGCTAATAGTGTATAACTAATAATGTTTAAGTATTCCTTTCAATTTTTTTTTAAACGAATCAGTAATTAAATCGCAAAATACAAACATTTGGTCCTTTCATCCGGATGCAGGGACGAGATGAGTATGGAAATATAAAGGAGAATTTTGTTACGTTAAGATTTAAATAAGGGAAAACCTAGTTTAGCAAGAAAGAGAAAGAAATATAAATTGATTGATTTGTTTATTAATGTACATTTTTTTATATAATACAATAATAATTATAAGTTCATTTATAATAATGTATGTAATGTAAAGATATAAATAAATAAATTTTGAGAATCATGAAAAGGAAAATTTTTATGAAGATAAATGAACAAGAAATGAGAATGGAAGCATAAAATGAACAGTGTGGTTTCTCTTACTCAAAAAGATAATTGAAAATGATTATTTTAAAAAGAGTGTGCGATTTAGTATTCCGTATGATATGGGAGTGAATTCTAAAGCAGTGTAGAAGTGACATGAAATGAGTTTCTTCATATCTTTTAAATAAAGAAAGGAATGTTTAGAGGAGTCACAAGATCCCTGTTACGCCTGAAAGTATATCAGTATCCAAGGATAGCTTTGTTGAGTAGTTTCCTAAAGAAACATATGACAAAATACTGTCAGTATCATACACTTATATATATATATATATATATATAATTATATAGTATCATACACTTGAAAAAATTTTGTAAACATTCGCACACTTTTATTTGGAACAGTATTTTAATTAAAATAACAGCCCACTTACTCTTCGTCATTAGACTTGTTTATAAGACTCGAGCTTGTGTCTATATACCTCGAAAGAACGCCGAAAATCGCTACTGCCTTGACTATTCGCGACACCCATCTATATATACACATACTCGTTTTAAGCTCCACACTTCTCTTGGTACGTTTTAACTGTTAGAAACGATGACTGCAATAGAGACAGAGAAAGAGAAAGAGAGAGAAAGAGAGAGAGAGAGAGAGAGAGAGAGAGAGAGAGAGAAAATTCTTCACTTCACAAGTAAAAAGTTACTGTACGTGTGATACCCAACTTCACTTTAAGTCCATAGATGACGTATCGCTTTTCTATTAAAATTCAAAATCAGATAGCAATTTGAACAACATTGGCGTTGATTGGCGATCTCATACTATTTTAGTTAGTATTTAGCAGTACTGATTTTCAAATTCTAGCTTTGTATTTCTAGAATAATCCGGTTTGTTTGAAATTAAATTATTTTAATTTTCCAAGTAAAATTTAAATTCTCTTGAGCATATTTCTCATCATTAGTTAATTTTTATGAATTTAAATTTAAATTTATATGAAAAAGAAATTATGAATTCTAAAGTTCATACATCCCTTCCATAATATTTTTTTTATTTTTTCAATGCCACTTTCTCTAATATTTTAATAGTGTTAATTAGATTCTGACATTATAATTTACTTTTGTACGAGGTATTGATAATTTTATCAAATACATAATAATACAGTTTAACTCTTTATTAATCTACGACTATTATAAATTAAAGGAACTAACAGTGATTCATTGTAGTAGAAAAATCCAACAATTTTCATTATTCAATGAGTTTAGTGAATTACTACAGCAACAAAGAAGTATTTACGATAACCCGTCATCTGAATTGATTACGAGATAATCATCGGTGTAAACATTACCGTATTGTGAGACAATCACGTTGATTTGTTATTTAATATTTTTATTGAATTTTAAGTGTTGTATATTTATTTTAAATACTCTTTTTTATATTTTTAATTATTAACCCAAATTTTACTTGTTCTATTGGAAATTGCAAGAATTATTTAAATGATTTGATCCACTATTACGTTATCCGAGGAGATTAAAGTCGATTTAAGCTTGTTTTAATTTTTGTAATAATTGTAAACAAGTTTATTTATCCATACGACCAACATTTATTTTTAAAATTTAGCTATTCAATATTGTTGTATTTCATTATCTAGCTTATGTTTTTAAAGTAAACTAGTTGATAAAATTAAATTAATTACATATTCAATTTTATAGTTGTTTTCTATAGCTGTATCTGCAAATAAATATACTGTGAAATACCAAATTTTACAATACAAAGATCGACGTTTTTATAACTCAATTTTTTAAAAATATATTTATTATCAATTTATATTGTATTAATTAGTTAAATTTCAATAATTATATAACTACGTTTCAATTGATAATTAATTATTAATTGAATATATTAAGCAAGTTAAGTATATAAAATTGTAAAACAGTCAAGTTCGGTGTAATTTGTATATATTTCTCTTTTTAATTTTTATTGTGAGTCTTTATTCTCTTTGTGACTGGCTTTGGTAATTCTATTTATTGCTTTAGATTGATTCTATTGTAATAATAAATTTTTAATTAGAGTTAACCACTTATTTAAATAATTTATTTCAATTATCTTTTGAGATTTCATTGATTGATAAAAATAGAAGAATTATATGTATTTCAGATTAACATATATAAAAAGATCAAAAATTTTTGTTCAAATTTTATTAAAATAGATCAAAAAATTATGACTGAGGAATTAGCTATATCAAGGATGGATAAAATGCGAGATTTATTTGATCAGTATAAAATCAATAATTCAACAATCAGAAAATTTGTTGCAGTAGATCTAGGCTATGAGTATTTCACCAAGGAAATAATTAATCAGAGAGCAGAAGTTTACTGCATCACTATGGGTCATTATAAGGATTACTTAATACAATTTACAAGTGCAGGCTATGTGAGGATCTCTTGAGGCCATTCCATAAGGCAAAGGCTGTTTCTCATTCATTCGCACATTCAAGTTCACAAGTTGTTTCTCAAACTATACATGCTAAAGACTAATAAGAATGCTAAACATTCTTGTCAATGTTACGGTTTGCAATTCTTAAATTGTGATTGATATATACTAAGAGTCTGTTTGAATTTAATTATTTGAAATACACTATATTTTCTAGAACATATTTTGTTTCTTAATGAACTAATATTTGTTATTAGTAAGCCAGATAGAGATTGAGGGATGAAAAAGATGGTGCATATAGTCCGCAGATTGACCAATGATTAGTTTTGATCCTATAAGGAAGCCTAACGGAGAAAAAGGATTTAGGTTTGGTATTACTATTGAATTTCGTATTTGTATCTGTACGTTTTTAACTAATAACCATGGATTTAAGAATTATATTGAAAAATATAGATTTTTATTTAGTTAGCCCTTCTCTATATTTAGTGAGATTATACATTATTTACTATTTTTATTTTTTAATGTGTATATATATTCTATTTTTTTTTTAAATACAATTCACGTTATCAATATTATTTTTTCTGATTATGCTCACAAATCGACTCCAGAAGTATATGAGAAAAACTAATAATGATTCTAAAATATTATTAACTTGCTAATAATTAATTTATAATGTTACTTGGTACCTAAATCAGTGATGCCAAAAGGTTTTATTACAATATATTAAAAAATGTGTTTTAGGCGTTTATCATAGTAAAATTATTTCATGTAGAATTTAATTTAAAGGAATTTACACAAAATGATGCCATTTATCAAAAAGCATCTCAAATTATCTTGTAACTATATTCATATCGAATCTTTATAATTCAACCACTGAAATTAAGATGTAACATTTTTTTTTAATTTTTTTTTGTTTCTAAAACATAATTCATGTAAAACTTTGTTTTTCTGTTTTCATTTAATGAATTTTACAAAATAAATAGAAAAAAGAACAATTTATTATTTGATGAAAAATTAACCGCATTATTTTTGGTCAATTATTATATTCTTATATAGTAAGATTTATTATGTTAAAAGTTTCATAAAATGATTAAATAATCAGTCTTAACTTATACGTTAGAGCAGGAATATATGTTGATCTATTTGAAGCGTGGAAGATAAACATGTATAAAATTGATACAGAATGTGTATAATAAGAATCCAAAATTGTATCTATGAAAATCGAAGTTTATTAAAACAAAAATATGATAAATTCATGAAAAATGAAGTATTTTTTTATTTTAATAAATGTAATTTCAAAAGAAATCTTTAAATTAGAAAAAATTAATGGAAAATATAATATCATACTAATTATTAAAAATTAAAAGAAATCGAAGAAATTTTCATAAAAAGTAATTATTTTCCAATAAAATGAAACAATATAAGAATAACTTGATTCTATGATTTGAAATAAAATTTCAACTGTATTATTAAGACCAAAGTTTAAATAAAATACTCAAAAATTAATATTCAAATTAGACCAAAATTATTATTATTAACCAAACAATTATTAATTCATGATAGATTTTTATGAAATAAATATATATAGGTAGAATCTACTAACTATTATTCTTTTCAAATTTTTTTTAAAAAATATTTTTTCAAAAAATAAGTAAAAAATTTACAAAGTGTTTACAAATTATAATGATTTATATTAGGATTTATTATTAATATGATAAAATAATAAATTTCCAAAATAAGTAATAGAACTAAGATTATAAAACGACTTCCACGATTCATGTTTGTGTACATAGTTTGTCTACAAGGTATCGAATTTTTTTTTCATTTGGCAAATATTGGTCGTAGCGATTTGGGAGAGGTCTTAAGATATAGAGAGAAGTTTTTTTCATTTATCCCTTTTTGTTTATTTTTTCCATAATTAGATGCGGCAGGATTTTATTTTGTACGAAGGATGTTTTTCGATTTTTGGACACATCACGCTGAAGTGATTAGTGGGAAAGCATTATGCAAGAATGTTTGTATCGTTTAATATTTCACATATCTTTTTTATGAAATATGATTTATTGCTGGACTTATAAACAGTTTGAAACAAAAATTTAAAACTCTTCAAAATTAATTTCCCTTTGCATCAATGTATTTATGAAGGCGAGTTTTTCAGATCTCAAAGCCAACCTGAAACTCCTCAATTTTGATATTTTCTCACAAACTTTTCGCATTTCTAAATCTTTTTATACTATATGATGGACTGTAGATCATGTTAAATTTAGTTTTTCCACGATTGTTTTAACTGTTAATCGCCGGTCCTAACTTAAAATTTTTATCACGCGGCGAGTGTTCGTAGTAAAATTGAGAGCTTTTTGGGCACCCAGATCGGGACTCGTCGATGATCATTTCCGTGGTCTCTTTAAAAGCTGTGCTATTTTCCGCATTGCAGTTTTGACATACAATTATGTTCATAAGTTTCTTGTAATATTTTAAATGTTTCCGCGTTGTTTTTATAAGTTGCAAACAAATATTTATCGCGTAACGTTATTTCACTAGTCGTTTTATCACACCGTATCTAAAAACTGAAAAAAATCTTTCTTGCAACGTAAAATCCTGCTACTTCAAGTTATCGAAAAAGCAAAAAAGGGATAAATGAAAAAATCTTGCCTCTACATTTTAGGATCCCTCCCAAATCTCTATGACCAATAGTCGCAAAAAAAACGCGATACTTCGTGGACAGACCATGTCTGTATATAAAATATGATAAAATGGCATTTAGTTCTCCTGTTTTACATAAATATACTATAGGTAAGTAAAAATAGCAAGTATTATTACTAATGATCCTAATTATTATTACATAGTTATGATCAAAGTTAATAATTCATTAAGATTTGTCACGTATGTAAAATTGCATATGCATACGCGATGATTTGATATATTAATATCAGCGAAAACAAAGACGGAACATTGGAAAATTGACATCGAGGCAATCGACCGGAGTCGCGAGTAACGTGAAACCCGCGAGTAATAAGAACTTCTGAGCTCACCAAATTGCGAAAATTCAAGATCAGAGGCGACGATGAATACACAGAGGTCAATCAAAAGGTAAAATCGAAGAAAGCTGACCGAACTATAATCAAGTAGAGGCACCCGGTGGGAGAAATCGCGGATTTGGCAATTTCTCCATACAACGAAGGTAATAAGTCAAATCGAAAAACACGTAGGGGCACTTCAGAATTGGATTTCAAATTGGGACTATTAGATTCGGTCGTACTTCGGTTCGGGTTCTTTAATACTTATTTGTTTTACACAATCGGGACTTAGCTTCGTGACACAAAAGAAAGTTGTCTTACACATTGCGATACTTATCTCTCTCGTTCATAAAGAGAAATATCATAAAACAAAAGTATTATATTAATTATCTCGCATTTTATTAATTGACGATTTCCGAACCTCACAAAGGCCAAAACGCTTCGACCGATTTGGCTAGGGCAGAACGATACCTGGAGAGAGAATATTGTCGCGATTCGATTATTAAAGAATAAACATAGTCGTGATCTCTTAGATACGTAACAAGATTATATTGAAAAATTTTGTTGATTGTAGAAAAGTGTTCAGTCTATTAAATATTTCTATTATAAATAAATGTATTTGCATAATTAATAATAATATATATATTTCAATTTTTGAAATACTAAAGTTTTTTATTTATAAAAATTGACATATTTTAATTAAATTATTATAAAATTGTATTAATTCAACCTATTTTCAATCAAAGCCTTAACAAGAACGATAAACCACATCGTCGAAACATTGGCGTTACAACTAGTAAGTTGTAATTTTAATTTCTTTCCTACCTACACACAAAAAAGGTTTTTTTTACACAATATTAAATATGGAGGGTGTCTTTCCAAACAATTCATTTACTAAAACATAAGTTAAACCTAATTCATTAACTTTAATATCCACTATGATTTTATAAATTGCAAAAAAAAAAAATTAGCATTTCGAAAATTCAAATGTATTTATGTTATTGTTAATTATACATATATTGTAATTAATACATATATTTATTATAGAAGTAATTAATTAGATGAACACTTATTACAAACCCGCCATAATAGGACAATTCAATAGTAATGAACTATTCATTTTGTTCAAAGTTATATAATAAATTAGTATTATTTAAAAATTAAAATTTAGAAAATCTACAAAATAAAAAAAGAATAGAATAATACATAATAAAAAGCATAAAACTTATTTATCGTTGATTTATATATTTGTCTGTAATCCAGACAAATATAATATTTTATAAAAATAAATATAATAGACAAATAAATATTTCCCAAAATTTAGAATAATTAGAAAAATGAATTAATACTGAAAAACTTACAATTATAAGAAATTAATTGAGTTATTATAAAAAAATTTTTTTTTCTATGTCGAATGAGCAACTCAATAAATAATATTCTACATTTATTACATTTATTTTATTACCGAATCTTATAAAGGTCAAAGCGCCTTCATCGCTTCGGCTACGGCAGAATCGAACCTACTATAAGTTACGTTATCGCGGATTAATACTTGGAAATATAATTATACAAGGATTGCGAAAATTTAAATACGTAACAAAATATACATATTAAATCCATGATTCAAAAAATAACTACTTCTATGTATAATTTATTCATTTTTTATATTTTTAAGTAAAATTTGAATTATATTATAATAAAAAAATAAACATAAAAATTTACCTTTTGGTTGACATGATTTACCATTTCCGAAATAACCTATTTTACATGCGCAACAAAATCCATCAACATAATCGATACACGTTGCTTTACTGTGACACTGAGTTGCTCCACCACTTCTACAATTTACTACTTCATCTTTTTCTTGTTTATCTATAAATATTAATCTACATATTAGAATAAATAATTTAAAATAAGTACCTGTAATATTAATTTGACTTACTGAATTGGTCGATTGACTAAATTAATAATAAATGTGTATGGAAAGATATAATAATAAATAGTCTTTTATAACAAATAAATAAAAGAATATTGAAAATTTTTTTTATTGTTTATTATAAGACTATATACCATCGACGTTGTCCGGAAGTTTAATATTCTGGCTTTCTCGAATTGGACCAATTTGAAACACCCAGTAACCAGGACGATTGATATTTGACCACCTATATTAAGATTGTTTATTAAATATTTTATCAACTACTTTATATATATATATTTTATAATAAAATAGAATAAACACATTAAAAAAATATAATACTGAATTATAATAGTAAATAATTAAAAACTATAGTATGTAGTATATATTTTATTAGAGTGGATAAAACATTATTTAACCTTTATTATAATATAAACTTTTATTATATTATATTATGTCGTGATATAAAGTTTTATTATAATTTTATTATAGTGGAGATGATACATACTTATCAATATTTTGAATTTGATCGGTACCGGAACCCATAAGAATATATATCTTATCTTCGCCCATGATACCGGCTTGTGCTTTGGCATCGGGAAGTCCATTTGGATGAGATTCACCTTGAATCCATTGTATTCCATTTTCGGGATATAAAAATTCAACGTATGAATTCGTACCATTTGAAGAAATAGCAACTTGATAAGTATTTATCTAGAAAGAATATTAAAAAAAATTTTGAATAAATTATTTGAGATTTGAAAGTTTTAAGTAATATGATTTCTAACCTTATCTTTTTTTTGATGAAAATATCCAACATTCAACCAAGTTGATATAAAAACATGAGTTGATGTAAAATTCTTAGCATTTTTAAATGAGTTTTGTATAAGAAGGTTAGCTCGAGAAAGAATGTGAGAGGCATCAGTTTCTTCATAATATATTGTTCCTGAAGCTCTGATATCAACATGTGTATACAAAGGAGCTATTACTGGATCATCTAGTGGAAATGGAATATTAAAGAATCTGCTCATTGATCTTATAAAAGATAATACTCCATTTCCATTAACCTAAAAAGTTTTATATATTTTAAAATTATGAATTTTGTACATTTTATTTATTAGTTCATAGAATAAATGTTTAAAACTTGAGAATAAAATATAACAATATAATTTAATATTATGGCGCAGGCCAAACGCATTCTATTTTTAAAAGTAATTAAAACGATTAATTTAAATTTTACGATAATTACTATTCATGATATCAAAATTTAAGGAAAATCAGTTTAAAAAGGGAAGAGTCATAAAACTAACTTTGGCGTCATAAAAACTCTTTCTTTGTCAATAACCAAATTTTGTTGTTTATAGTTATGGCGATAAAATCAACAAAGATATCTATTAACCACAGTATGCAATGTTCTTTGGAAAATATTTGACATTACTTTTTATGTAAGTTGTAACCAGAAAATCCGTTTTTATGGAAAATATATACATTTTGAATTTAAAATAAAAGAGATTTTTTTGAATTATGAATTAGGCAACATTTCCTTTGCATAAAAAAGAGTCTTTTGAACAAAACTGACATAAAAAATAATATTATAATAAATATAATATAATAAATAATATTAGAAAATTCACACTTTATATAATATTATTATTATTAGTAAATATTTCTATTTTGATTGTCCATTCTAGATTATTAAATGTAAAAATTATGTGTCGATAAAAAAAATTAATTAATCGATTATTAAGCATTTGTAAATAATAATTTGTAACAAATTAAGAATTTATAATAATATTAAATAATTAAAATAAAATATTTTTACTGTTTTTAAATCCATAGAGTAGAAAAAGTAATAAAAATCTCCACTTGTTCTATACACCACATTGTATGACTTTATTATAAAAGGAGGATGCTATAATATGATTCTTCGAAATCAAAATTTTCATGATACCAAACTGGTTAATTATCGCAAAGTAGACAAAGCTATAATTGTCACTTAACATCAAAGTAGTTAAATAATAAATTATTCAAGCTGAACTTCACATGAAATTATTAAGTGTTAATTATTGAAATTATTAAGAAATTATTAAAATATTATCTCAGTTAAACATAAGGTATCAAGAAATTTAAAGAAATATTATGAAGTTTATGAAACAGGAGAAAACCATATCGGGATATAACTTAATTGATTAAAAAGATTTGGATTACAAAAAAAATAAATTAATTAATAAGTAAATATAAATATTAATAAAATAATAATTAAAATTGAACTTTTTAATATAGTATTAAAATAATTTCTCAGTTTTTATTATATTGTGTATTTTATATAATTTTTTTTACTAAGTACGTGTCATATATATACGTATATATACATGGTCTGTACACAAACAATCTAGATACACTGAGTGGAATAATTTTATTTAAATTATTTATAAAAAGAAATTGTAATGTTATATATTGTAACGCGTTTCACATTAACGTCCAGTTCGGCATGTCATCGAGTCGAATCGGAAAGGATCGATATCAGCCGAAATCAATGAGGATGGAAGAGGGATCCAGGGCCTGACCTGGGAGCTCTCATTAGATTGATTTTATCAACTTTAACAAATATATTTCTAGGTGTATCAATTATTCTGCACGGATAACGGATTTTCTCATTCACAGTTCATCACGAATTCATCAGTCCATCATCGCGAATTCGATAATTCACCGTTAGAGAGTATAATTTTCGACATTAGCACTAAAGAGTGACGTTTTGCCTGGTATTTAAGGATGTGCAGAGTGAGCAGATGAAGAATCTGAACAGTAGATAAGCCCGTACACCACTCATTAGTACAACTCATGGATAGAATCAAGAGAACAGTCAGGTGAAGCGTCATTTTGTCCTGCGGTCAACCGGGAGAAGGAATTCAAGGCATTAGTCCCCGCCTTTACAGTGTAATTAGAAAAAGAAACGACTAATTGTAAGAAGTTTAAGAATATTTTATTTTAACGATAAACGGGAGCTGTAGCGTACGTCGTGAATGGAATTGTATAAGAGAAAGAAAGAATAACACGAAGTTTTGTATAACCGCTTTGTTAGAATAATTTCGAATCCTCTCATTTTCTTCTGATTCCCATACCTACAAGTATTCGCGTCCGTTTCTAATAAACTGATATTCCCGATAACTCAGACTTTGTTGTCTTCGCGCGTACCCCAAGGAAGCGTGGGTTGCGATCTGAAAAGTTGGGACAGGTAAGCGTACCTGTAGTCCGAGGACACCATTAAGTAATTTGTAAAGAATATAAAAATTTATTGTAACGAAAAAAGCCCATTCAAATATTTTAATGGAGGGGGGATAAAATATTTACTTTACTATCGTACTTATAGGTATATTAGTAATTATTAAGAACCTATAACCCTGTTAAAAAAAATTTGAGTTTTTTTAAAATCAATTTAAAAAAAAAAGGTAACTCAAATTATACAAAGTGTGAGGATAAATATTAACTTATCCTTTTTTACTTCGAGCGCTGCACTTAATATTTTATCAATGCTCAAAATACCAAAACAAGTCAGTTCTATATTGACTCATATTCAATTTATATATCTATACTTAGCGTATTTTTTTTTTTAAATAGGTATAAAATTTTTAATTACTTCAACGGGTTTATCAAGGTTCACTAGTGTACCTATAAGTATAAGAGAGAAAAAAGTTTTTTCACCCGCCATATTTATTGCCAATGCTTAATACGAGATCTGTCTTTCTCCAAGTCTCTATTCTTTAAGTAAAATGTTCTAAAATATTTTAGCACAAAAGCACTAAAAATAATTTTGAATATATACATATGTATGTAAAAAAATTGAATTAACTTCTTTTTTAATTGTTTTAACGAGTTTAGGAGTTTTAATTATTGTAAAACAGTATAAAATATATTTCAAAAGATTATTATAATATTTAAAAGAATCAAAATAATAATTTATTTTTTTTTATATGTATACAATTTTTATATTGATTAAAAGTAAGCTACTTTCATATTTTAATAAATATTTTTATTTAATTTATTAATTGTTTAAAATAACAATTAAATTAATTAAATTTGCATTATTTAATTATTTAAACTTTTGAACTTATATTAGTTAAACTGAAAAGTTAAATTTAAAATAATAATAAATATCAGAGTTTTAATATAACAAAACCAGAGATTATAAGAAAGATTGTTGATGAGCATAGGGGCATTGGTTCATAATTTTAAATAGTTTTACACAAAATTATCCCCGACGAGGAGTTGACTGCTAACAAAAATGAGGAGTGGAGCTATGAGTTATACTGAAGAATATAATGCTGCTTCTAGAGAAATAATACAAAAATGAATCATCCTTAAGCAGATTAAGTGGAAAATATATATGGTCTGTCCATTAAGTATCGAGTTTTTTTTCATTTGGAGAATATTCGTCGCAACGATTTGAGAGAGGTTTAAAATATAGAGAGAAGTTTCTTTTATTTATCCCCCTTTTTCGATAATTAGATGCGGTAGGATTTTACTTCGTGCAAAGGGTGTTTTTCAATTTTTTTGACACGGCGCACTGAAGTGATTAATGGAAAAGTACTAATTCTTATGAGAATACATATTTAATACTTGTACCGAGTTACCAGTATTCATTTACCTAAACGGACTTATGAGATGATCGTATTCTATTAAATTTGTCTAAATTTTTACTAATATCGAAAAAAAATTCGTATTAAAATTGAATAGAATAATATGAAATATAATTATGTATTTATTATAAAATTGAAAAATTTTCAAATTATTATGACGTGTGCACTTTTTTTATGACACAAACACTCCTGTGACACGTTTATCGTGTTTGCTATCAGTTGCTTCATTTAGAGTTGACTCACCATGCTGAAAACGATCCTTTATCAATATGTTCGACAACAAAAATTCTAATTTTTACTTACTTGTTAAGCAAGATTCTATATGAATAAGTAATTTATTTATACATAATTTATTAAATTAAAAATATTTCATTTGAAATATTTTTTTTTATTAATTATATATCAATACAAATAGATATAAGATCAAATATATATTCTGAAAATTAAAATGTAGATTTAATTTTTTTCATTAAATTCATTATTTTTTATTTATTTATTATACAATTATTCTTGTTTTATAAAATTTAATTTAATTTTTACAAAATTGTTTGATTTTTATTTACGGATTATTTTATTACGGATATTTTTAATATATTATATCTCTATTTTTTCCATAAACTAGTATGTATATAAAATCAAATTGTTTTGAATATTATAAACTATAATATAGCTAATTATAACTATGTTTGAATATTAATACGATGAATATTATAAATATATATATATACAGAGAGAGAGAGAGAGAGAGAGAGAGATGTTAGTGTTAACTATTTAATATAATTAAATATAATATAAAAAAGATAATGTATAAATTAAACATAGAAATTTATATTGGATTTCGAAATGTGTTTATTATTATATTGATTTAATACGCACAAATTATATATTTTAATTTATACTAAATTATTAATTTATAGTTTTATTGAAAATAAACAAGCAAATTCAAAATTATAAGTTGCATTTTTATGTACGACATATATAAATCACATTGAAGTATTTGATAAGTAATAAACCTATAGAAAAAATATATAATCTTTGTTTTGGCCTAATAAGTACAATCTCTGAAAAGACCAGAGTTCAATATGCATTAAGTTATAATAATTTGAAGTTACCAAGTAGATTGGGTAAATTCTCGTAGTTTTTGTTATAGTATTTATGCAAGTGATCTTATGATCAACAAAAGGGTAGAGCAAAGTAAACATTTAATGGTTTAAGTGACTCGCATTGAAGGTCATTAAATTAATAATGGTCATCATATGGAGGTCTTACATATAGGTTGTAATAATGATGATTCCATAAACCTCAAACGTCTTATTCACGACGCCTCTAGATATCTGACTTAGTCACATGAACCCCTCTCCCTTACGATTAGATTGATTGATGTTCTCTTTGGAATTAACATGCTACACGTTCGATGAAACTAGAGGTAACATATATAATTTAAAAATAATATATTTCTTAATAAAACAGTTATAAATCCCGTGTGCATAAGGAGATTTTATGCCAACACAATAATAAATTTTATACTACTTTATTTATTGTATGTAATTGTTTTTCATTTATGTCACCTTGAACAATTACATCTTCTACCTAATTTTTTCTTTAAAATATAAATATAAATAAAGAAATGTATTCAATATATAACCTTTTTTTATGCAACTTATAAATATTTTTAGTTAAATAATTTGATACATTATTATACTGCTTATTATATTCATATTCTAAATTATTTTATTGTACTTTTTTATACGTTTTTCTGACTTATCGATGTTTTTGAATATTTTGTTTTTTAAATTAATTTTTTAATCAGCGTACAATTCAAATAATTCGTAAATACTGTATAAATTTTATGTAATATAATATATGAAATAACTATTATATTTAATTAAATTTTAATTTATTATAAACAATTTATTTATAAACTTAAATGTTTTTAAGTTTTAATATTTTTAATATAACTTATCAAAATTTATATTAAAATAGTTTAAGGCATATATTCCTTGCACATATTAATCGTTTATTTAGTAATTCGATTAAATAAATTCATTTTAGTATTATATCTATTCATAGTTTATTGGCTGTTAATAAAATTATTTAATTATACATGTTCATAACATTCAATAATTGTAACATATAAACTAATATCTAAATTGAATATAAATTACTTTTCAAATACAAATTTTACTTTCTTATTAAAAATATTAATTTTTTATTTCAATATTAGCAAGAGGAAAGTAGCTAATTTATAATAATTAACCCAATAAAGTCAACAAATATTACCAAAAATTAGTAAAACATTTATATACTTTAATACATATTAAAAAAAAACTTCCCATTTTTTGGATTGTTGATAAATCCCTCATTTATGTTTTAAAATATTAAATAAACTTAATAACAACAGGTTTCAAGCTTGAACAGGAAAAATGGCAACAAACGGACTTGGCATAATCCGAATTATAAAAATTAGCGCTCGCGCTTTCGATGTTTGATAATATTTTAATTTTTCATTAATTATACGTAATTTTATTACATATATTAAGAAAGTTATTTTTCCTTTAAAATTATGAAAATATAAAAGATAACATTGAAAAAATCCCCCCTTATGTTCTTTTTCATGAGTCGATACTAATAATCTGGTACACATGTTTGTGTTGTTCTCTGAAAGCGTATCACATTTTTTCTCAAAAAATGTTTGAAATACATTAATGCATATGTAAAAATTAAAAGTTGAAGTGTTATAGAATAGCAATTTCAGATATGTTAATTAATTTAAAAGCTCATGGAAGGTGTAATAATTTTTTTTGTTTCCTACATTTTTGGTAGTTTCAATCGTATAAAAAAAATTTTTAGTACTATATAATCTATTTTAAAAAAATAATATTTATAGATATATGGACTACGCATAGGTAAAAATCATATTAAAATACTTAGAAGTTATATTTAATTTAGAAAAATTAAAAATGTGTTGTAATTTTACTAAATTAAGTACAAGTTCTAAGTATTTTAATATGATTTTCTACGTATCCATACTCCATATATATATATATATACATAGCACTTTTTAAAATAAGTTTTATAACACTAAAAAAATTTATTTGATTGGACCTATTACTCATCAGAGTCGCTAGTATCATCAAATATGTATGAGAGAGTAAGAAGATATTTCACCCTCCATGATTGTTTCTTCTATTTAACGTAGGAATTAACATTCTATAAGTGTTCTGTGCTTAATAATTTAAATTGTATTTTTAAAATGTATTTTTCTCTTCCAAAAAAGAACATTGAATTTATGTAATCATCCATTTTTACTTCAAACAAATGGTGTTTAAGAAAATTGCCATGGATCTTACTAAGAAGTTTGCTATGATAATTTTTTTGTATAAAGAGTTAAATGTATACCAGGGAGGGTATATTGTAAATGATAGAATTGACAATAAACATGGTCGCAAAAAGTTTATGTTATGAAAATCAGCCCCCTACACCTTAAAAATGTTTAAATTTAAAAATAATTATATATGATTATATTCCATATATTTTAATCCAGTTTAAAAACAAATTTTCTTTTGATATTAGTAAACTTTAAATAAATTTAATAGATTAAGATCACCCCATATGTCTCTTTTAGTGAACCTGTATGGATCGAACTTATGTTAACGGTATTGTTCCTGAAATTCATACAGCAGTCTAAAAAATTCTTTAAAGAAAACACTTTTAAATTCATTTAAATTTGTGTTCAAAATGTGTATGCATTATAAATTTGTCAAAAATGTTAAGAAGCAAGTGTTAATTATACAGTGACTTCACATATAAATTTGAAAGATATTTTTATTTGATATCATTGTAGTTTTATATATGTTGATGGGCAATGAAATATCTTCTTTCTCTCTCGCAGTTACAAGTATAATAAAGATTATGGTGACCCTGTAACATTATTAGAAAAATTTTAAAAGTATTTTAAAACATATTTAAAGAAAACTCTAACTAATGATATACAAAGTGTGGGTGAATATTAGTTTGATCTTTTTGTACTTTAAGCACTGAAGTTAATATTTTATTTAAACTCAAAGTACAAAAAAAATCAGGTTAATATTAATCTATAGTTCCTATATGTATTGTTAGTGCTTTTTTTTTAAAAAAGATTTAAATACGTATACAAAATTTTAACTGCAGTCGCGGACTCGTCAGGGGTCCCTAGTGTACTTATTAGTATGAATGACAATGAATATATTTCACCCACTATGTATGTTGTTTAACATGTAACTTAACATTCTTTAAATTTCTTTCAGGGGAGTTTAACTTTAAATGGGAAGCAGGGAGGTCAACTGTATATGAAAGAACTGGCGATAAACGTTGCAGACGGGCCAAGGAAGATTTGTGACGTAAAAAAGTGCACGTTCCAATATAATTTAAAATTTCTTAAATTTTATAATAATTATATATAATTATAAGGATTTCCGTTAGCGAACACAAAAAGTGTCACATCGTGCACAAAACGCGCCGCTGATATTTCGTTACAATAAGTTATACAGAGCACATAGGTAGGATAAAACGCAGTGAGAAGTGAGAATGAATTGAAAAGAAAGCAGCGAAAGAAGAATAGTCAGAGGAAAGTACTTTATTTGTGCAGTGAATTAGTGGAAAGAAAAGTGTTGCAGTGAGAGGTTAGGGCAAAAAGCGGGAGCAGAGAGCTGCAGAGCGGGAGATAACGGGCCCGGCCGACAGAGGGCGTTAGCACAGAAGCCCAAAACACAGAACGTGGAATACGGACGAATAGAGAGTGAGGGGAGGTAACCCGAACTGAATTTCGCTCAAAATACTGCTGTGGTGAGAAACTAAACACGAAAAACAATAAAAAATAAAAAATAAAAATAGAAAACAACAAAATAACAATAAACAAACACAATATTATACAACACGATAAAAAATAAAAAATAAATAGAGTCACTAAATAAAATAAAATAAACTATAGAAAGTTACAAATACAAAAATAAAATAAAATAATTAACAACCAGATATAATAACACCAATATTCTAAAACATATATAAAATACCACATAACAATAACAAATAATAAAATAATAAAATAAACACAAAATGAGCAATAAACAAGAAAGAACCATAACCACAAGAGGAAAGGCAAACTTGAGAGAGAGTACCCAACTCACGCTGGATGGAATGAATAAGAACACCATAGGGGGGAGGATGAGCTCATGCAGGAGACAAGGAAGTTAAGAGAAGAGGAGAAAAGGAGTAGAGAGGACAACAGAGCAAAGATCGAGATATTTAAAAAGGAAATAAAAGAGAGACTCGATAAAATGGAAGAAATGCAGAGGAAAGAAAGAGAGAAGACCAATGAGAGGCTACGGAAATTAGAAGAAATCTACATGCAATTAGAGGAAAAAGAGAAAGAAAATGAGAACAGCGTGAGGGCAGAGCGTGAGAGGAGAAAAATAGAAACAAGGGTTACAGAGATTGAAGAAAAAACAAGGGACAGAGAAACTGGCAATGATAGCATGGAGGAAATTGCTGATGGCAAAAGGGAAACAGGGACGGGGAGACGTGACAATAAACAGAGGAGACTGGTGTAGAAAGGATGGGGGAGAATTTGGGAACAAATGATAAAGAGCGCTAAACCGAGCAGACCCAGGAATGCAGAAAATGAGGAAAAAACAGAGGAAAAAAGAGAAGAGGAGAAAGGAAATAAGGAGGAGAAGGAAAGTGAAACAAGAAAGGAAAAAAAGATAACTACGGAAGGGGAGAAAAAAGTGAGAACAGAAACACAAGGAGAAGATAGGCAGAATTGAGCCTAAAGAAGGGGCGGGTAAATCGGACACAACACAGAAAGAAACGATACAGACAGAGACAGGATGACAAGGAAATAAAGAAAAGGACGACTTACGGCAAGAAGAAATACAGAAACAGAAGTAAGACTGAAACAAAAGAAAGAAGAACTAGACAAAAAGACAAAAGCAAGAGGACAAACGATGACACAGCAATAGAAATAAGTAGAACCAAGGACGAACTGACGAAAATTGGTATAACGAACAATAGAAAAGAGGAAGAAGTACAAGAAAAGGACGCGACTGGAAAGGTAGATAACACAGGTACAATGAGAATTCTATTCTGGAATGTTGCAGGGGTGTGGGGAAAGGATGAAGAATTCTGGAAATACATAGGAAAAATGGATTATGTATGTATAGCTGAGACATGGGTGGAGGAGAAAGATGCGGAAAGATGTAAGAAAAGACTCTCGAAACAAATGGTGTGGAAGATTATAGGTGTGAAGAAGGAAAAAAAGAAAGGAAGAGCGAAAGGGGGATTTATACTAGGGATAAATAAAAGTTGGGAAGGACACGTAAAGGTATTAGGGAGCAATAGGGAGGAGGGTATCGTAAGAACCAGGAAACATACAAACAAAAGCAAGGCAAAAATGGACACATGGGGCATATATAACAACGGTAGAGATATGGAGAGCAAATGGAAAATCATAGAAGAAGACAGCAACAACGGGGAGACAGAAATGATTGTCATGGGTGATTTCAATGTAAGGACGGGAAAGGAAGATAGTTATATGTAAGAGCTTGATGACGGTGCAAGGAAAAAAAAGAAGATCAAAGATAAGAAAATTGATAGAGAAGGAAAAAGGCTGATTGAGAAGATACGAAATCACGGACTGAATTTATTGAACGGAGCATACAAGGGAGATGAAAAGGGAGAGTATACCTACATAGGAGCACGGGGAAGCACTGTGATTGACCTTGCGATAACAGACGAAGAGACAAGAGAAAAAATAGAAGAATTCAGAGTTGGAAGAAGAGTGGAATCTGACCACCTACCTATTGAGATCACCATCCTGACGCAAGAAAAAACATACAGTATGAGCGAGGTAGAGAAGACAGAGAAAAGAAACATAACTATATGGAAACAGGAAAACATAGAGCAATATAGGGAGAAAACTAACAGAAATTACACAGAACATGGTGAAGACAACGATGTCGAAGGGTTATGGGAAAAACTGAAAGGAGTGATTGATGAGAATATGATCAGAAAAGAGGTGCTAACTAAGCGATGGGAGATCGGGGTGCACAAGTGTTGCGACGCACAGTGCAAAAGGATGAAAAACAAGGTTAAAACAGCCCTGAGAAAATGGAAGAAGAGCAACATAGGGAAAGAAGAGTATGTCAAACTAAGAAGAGAATGGAACTTACATGTGTACGAGAAAAAAACAGAATCTGAAAGAAAAAGAAATTGCGGAACTAAAAAAGTTAAAAAATGAAGGACAGATATGGACATACATAAACAGAGGAAGAAAGAAAAAAGAAAATGTAGAGACAAGCATAAGTAAAGAGGAATGGGAAGAGCATTTCACGAAACTCCTCAAAGGAACTAGGGAACACAAAACTGACAGGACGAAAATACGGACACAACAAGAGAGACAGAACAAACTGAAAATAGAACGCTGGGAGATAGAAACTGTTTGGAAAGAGCTCAAGAAGAAAAAGGCCACCGGTGTGGATGAAATCCCGAACGAAGCATGGATATACGGAGGTGAGGAAATTAAGAGGAGACTAACGGAGATAGTCAAGAAGATTGATAGAATTGGTATTATACCAGCAGATTGGAAAACAGCGATTATTGTGCAACCTATAAAAAAGGTGAGGTGGAAAAACCGGAAAGCTACAGGGGATTATCCATGCTAACTTCGGCGTTTAAAATCTACACCAGTATGCTAAAGAATCGCCTAGAAAAGGATACTGAAGAAAGGAAAATTCTACCCGAAGGGCAAGCCGGATTCAGAAAAGGGAGATCCACCATGGACAATATATACATCCTGAACCATCTAATAAGAAGAGCTGTGAATAGTGACAGCAGATTGTACATACTGTTTGTGGACCTGAAATCGGCTTTTGATAAGGTGAACAGAGAAAAACTATGGACGATCATGGATAACAACGGATACAGCAGGACACTGACAGACGGAATCAAAGGACTATACGAAGAGACGAAAAGCAGGGTAAGGGCAAAAGAGGGGTTGACCAAAGAATTCTGGACGAACAGAGGCCTAAGACAGGGCTGTAACCTCAGTCCCCTTTTATTCAATATATACATAGCAGGGATAGAGCAGGAAATGAAAGATAAGAACATAGGCGGGACAAAAATAGAAAACACCAGAATATGGACCCTAGCATACACTGACGACCTCGCATTAGTAGGAGAAAACAAGGAAACCATGCAAGAGATGATGGCTACACTGAAAATCTTCTTGAAGCACAGGGAGATGCGGCTAAATACAGATAAGACGAAAATTATGGTTGCCAAAAAAAGAAGAAAACAGGTGCAAGAGAAATGGGAGTGGAAAGGAAGGAAAATCGAAATGGTGAAGTCCTTCAAATACTTGGGCTTTGTTTTCAGAAGTGATGGCAGTCACCTTGACCACCTGAAAGAAAGAATACAAAAGGGAAGAGTCGCTGCAAGAAGTACATGGGGACTGGCGGAACGAAGGTGTGCGGGGGACTTTTACACAAGGAAGATGTTGTTCGACTATTTAGTCAAAGGTGTCTTGGAGTACGGAGTTGAAATCTGGGGAAATCAACACTGTGAAGAAATGGAAAAAATAAAAATAGATTATTACAGATGGACCTTCAAACTAGACTTTTATACACCAAGATACCTTGTTTACGAAGAAATTAACGAACGACATATGGACACTGATTGGAAAATCAGGAACCTAAAATACGAGAACAACATCAGGACGCTAGACGGAGGAAGATGGGTAAAGATATGCTACGAGGAAAGCATGAAGGACAGGACTGGGAACATAACGGAGGAGACTGAAAAATGGCTTAACAAACTAGGGTTAAGCAGAATACAGATTGATAAATGGCATGCAGAGGGAAGAAACATATACAGCGAAATAATACAAAGACACGAAGATATACAGAGACAGAACAGAGTGAGCAGATGACACAGGCGAAATACAATAGGATATATAAGGAAATGTGGAACATAGGACTCCCAGTGTATTTAAGGATGACAGCAAAAGCTGAAGAGATGAAAATCATTGCCCGCATAAGATGTGGCAATATAACCACATCTAATAAATATTGGCTAAATAGCGAGGGAAAAAGCTGCCCTTTATGCAAGGAAGGAGAAGGAGACTGAAAACATTGGATTAACGGATGCAAAATGATGGAGGACATATTTGAGAAGATAAAGTATGAAAACGATGAAAAATGGACAAACAGACGATTATGTGTTTTGCTAATGGGGTTGGTAACAGAGAAATACTCAATGGCATCAAGAAAATTGAGAGGAGAATAGAAAAGCTGAAGTGAATGCAGGGAAAGATAGTGCAATTATAAGTGAAAATATGAATATAAGAACATATAAAAAAACAATAAGACACTGTGATACTAGAGAATAAGAAATGTAAATATTAGAATAATCAAAATAAAATGTAAGAACTTATTGTAAAAAAATGAAATGTAACGGAACCCGTCCCTTGGCGAGAGCTGGGACATAAATGTAAATAATAATAATAATATATATAATTATAAACCATATTATTGGATTAAATACAAAAATTAATTTTTCTTCAATGTTAGTAAAATTTAAGCAAATTTAGTAGAATAAGATCACCCTTATCGTGTCCGACACTGTTAAGCCGGTTCATGTGTTTACTTTATTGTTTTTCAAAGAATACTAGCCACAGAATAGATTTTAAGCTTATAGCAGTTTTAAAAACTCTTTCGAGAAGAACATAAATAATTAATTTATACGCGTATATTATAAATGAATAACCAAGGGACTGTTAATATAAATTTATATATTGTTAATTAGTATTAAAGTCACTGTGAGAAAATTCAAAAGTGACTTATTTCTAGAAATAAAAATAAAAAATGGTGAAAATAATACATATAAGGAGGAGATTATTGGGACATCAACAACATAGTACATCGTAATAGTCAAATTTAATAAAAATTTTTTTATGGTGAGAAAAATATTCTCTTTCTCTCTCACACTTATAGTTTCTTTGCCAACCTCACAAGAGCCCGTGGAGTAAGTTAATATATTTTATAAGTGCTTTAAAATCTATTGAAAAACAAGGATACCAATACATGTATGAAACATGAGGGAATACACTCGTGCTTCATACATGTTCAGTTAGCGTTTTTTTCAATAAGTTTTAAAGCACTTATAAAAAATCTTAGTTCGGGCCACAGACTCTTAAGAGGTTGTTAGTGTTTCTATATGTGCGAGAGAGAAAGAGCTTATTTCTCCCACCATATTTGTTTCCAAAATTTAACGTGGACCTTATTGTTCTCTGGTATCTGTTCTGTGATGGGAAGACTGGAAACAAACGCTGCCATGTTCCACGTATATGTATCACGAAAAAATAGTACCATGCACATTATATAACCTATGTTCTTTATTTAAGCTAACACTGGTAATCCGGTTCATATATTTATACTATGATTTCTTAAAATTATGAAGCAGTGCAACACATAACAAAAACTAAGCAGTGTGAAAAATGTTTTTAAGTATAAAACCTTTTTTTATTTGCATGTGCTATAAATATATATATTTATATATACATATATATTTTTATATATATTATTTACAAAATTAATATATAAATAAGATTATATTTATGTATTACATTTACTATTAAATTTGTCTTGATGTGTACAACATAATAACACTTATGAATAATACAAATTAACGAATGTTACATTTTAACAAGCACTTTTATTTGATATATATTTGTATATATTATGTTAAATATTCAGATACGAATATAATTGTATTATATATATATATGTATAAGATTGTTACAATATTGGATTATAAATATTTTAAAATAATATATATCAGTCTTTTAAAATAGAAGTTGGAGAAAATCTTTTCTTAGGTAAAACAAATAATACTTTAATAATGCATTTGTAACGAATTATAAATTTTGAACTTTGATACAAGTGAAATAATAAATTTATTACCTTATCCTTTTACTTACCTAAGAATAAATTTTCTCTAACTTCCTAATTAAAAGACTGATATATATTATTTTTAAATATTTGTAGTCCAATATTGTAACAATCTTATATATATATATATATATATTTATTTATATACATAAATACAATTTTATTTGTATCTTAATATTTAACATAATATATACAAATATATCTCAAATCTTGTTAAAGTATAATATTCGCTTATTTATATTTATATTTTCATATTTAATATAATATGTACAAATATATATAAAATATATAAAATATATAAAATAGTACTTTTCAAAAGTTAAAATTTCTTTATTGTTTTCTTACATAAATCTAAGTTTTTTTCAACAAATAATTTTTATTATATTTAATATTATTTGTCATTTCCAGGTTAAAATTTTTATAAGGTGTGAAATATTTTATTTTTCTATACAAAAAAAAATTTTTTTTTTTTAAGCACTTCAAAATTTATTTAAAAAGTACCATAAATATAAATAATATGAAGTACGGGTAAAAGAAATAAACATCTGAGATATTTTGAAGATTAAGAGTAATTTAATACAACACAAAAACATTTTTATTAATAACATTATAATGATTCCTATTTTTTTATATTTATAAAAAAATATTTTATCATTAAAATGTAAATTCTAGTCATATTAAGATGAAAAATGTACTTTAATTCTACTAAGTTAACTTTAATAAACAAAATATTTTAATTATTTATTTCTTTTGTCCGTAGTTTATATATATATATATATATATACATTTATCTTTTTTTTTAAATAGGTTTTGAAGTTCTTATAAAAAATTTGTTTTAGTTTTCCATGTTTCCACTGAGGTTGCTAAAATCGCTTTAGAAGTGCGAAAGAGAATGAAGATATTTTAAGTCATGTTTGTTTCTTATGTATAATATTAAAACATAACATTCTCTTAATATCTGTTCTGTGGTTTCTTTTTATAATTTAATATATATTAATATATAATGTATGAATGATTTTTGTTAGAACAATATTTACAATTTCTAATATTACACAGGCTGCAGAGTAACATAAAATATTAAAAATAAAAAATTTATTCTTATAGTCATTTACAAGTATAGTCATTTTAGACATTGATAATTTTGATATTAAAATTAATTTTATTAGATCATTTTAACATTGATTTTGATTATTTTCATTATGTTAAGACTTAAACTAGCTTTTTAAATAATTTGTTTTAAAACAAATTTTTTTATTACTTGTTATAATAAAAAATAATCGAAATCTCATTTTAATGTTTAATTAAAAAATATTATATTTATTTCATTATTGGTTAATGCAAAATTAATGAATCGCATAAATATAAAATTGTCTTCTACAATTTAACGAATCTAAGAAAAACGAACGGAAGCAAGTGTTCGTCACATGTCGATGACGAACTCTATAAAAGAGCATAATGTAATGATGTAATCAAGAGCAATCATTTTAATAATGAGAATTGTCAACTGTAACCAAGAATGAACATGATTGTCGTGTAGGCAGATCTTTATTGTATATCTCAAAATTTTATTTCAAATATATATATATATATATATATATATATATTTATTTAAGACTAATCCGATATAATTCATTTCTTTTGTATGATATTTATGTGAATCTATTAATCCATTAGTCTATTTATTTTATATACAATAATATTTATCCGAATACGTGTTCTCTTCTTGATAATTATAACCATAAATTAAACATTTATTTATTAAACTGAGCATAGTCTTTACAAATTCCATTTCTTTACAAATACGTATATGTGCGTTACATATTCACATATATATGCATAATTATAAATATATTTACATGAATATTTATATACACATTGCACTCATATTTTATACCATAAATTTATATATTAACATACATTTATTGAATTATATTCATTTAAATTTATTAAAATGTAAAATAAAATCAATATATATTCTCGTAGTTTTTCATTATTTACAAATTTGGTTCGAAATATATAAATATATATTTACTGATTTTATTAATAATTTTTATTCTTATTTATTCATTTTAAAATGAATTCTATGCGTTGTGAACACAATTGGGATTATTCTATTATAAAATTTTAATTTTATGTATTAAATTATAATAATTTAAATATTTTTTATAGAATAATTTTATCCTTCCGCACATTTAGAATTATCTAATTAAAAAGTGTATGTATATCAAAAAAATTTCAAAAGTAATTCAAGAACGTTAAATGTTTAATACTAAACACATTATTAAATAAATTATTGTTAAATATTTGCTTATTAAAATAGTATAATTAAATAACTGTTTCTTCGAAAAAATAATTAATATTGGCTTTTTTTTCTTAATAGTAATGAGAATGAAAATTTTTAAAAGATAAATATAGAGAATATTCTTTTTATAATTTTTCATATTTATATAAAAACAATAAAAAGAAACTATTACATTTATTTATAATTTTGTATTAATTTTTTTTAATGCTTATAAGCTTAACGAACCGATGATATAAAACTTATTGAACATTGAATAATTCTGAATATTTATCATTTTTTAAGTTTATATATTCTTCGAAAAATAATTTTTATTATAATAAACTTTATTTAATATTTTTATGATTTACATATTTTTTAATATGCTAAAAAATAAAATAATATAATAATTATGTAAATAACATTATTATTTATGCATATACAATAATATACTTTTTAACACTTATTTTTGTATCTTACAAATTTATAAATATTAAATAGAATAAATTAATAATAAAAGTAAATATAATTTAACGTAAAAATCATAAAAATAATTTGTGTACATTTTTAGTTTTTTTTTTTTAAACCATTTTTTATTTTTTTAACCATATCATTTGGTAAGTTGATTATGTCATAAATTCTTTATAGTATTATTTATATTAATAATCATAATATTATATTGCTTTTTATAATGCTTTATTAAATATTATAATAAATTAACAACAATATTTGTGTGATATTTATTATTTTATATTTATTCAATATATATATATATACATATATATATACATATATTATAAGTAATCATATGAATATTTATTTAATTAAATTTACTAGTTAAATTTCATAATTTAATATTAGTGTTTATACAATCATTAAATAAATTATATTTTATAAATTAACAAATCTAAAAACTTTTTTACATTGAAATTATGTATTAATTGTGAATTCGGTATTGTATTAAATATGTTAATAATAAAAATGTTATTATATTATTTTCATTATTTAATAACTAAAAATTTAATAATTAGGTCCAATATTTACATATGTTTTGTGTATTCTTCAAGATTGCTTTAACAACAAATTTATTTATTTAAATAAGTTTTTTTTTATCATTAATTGAGTACAGTATCATGTTTATAATTATTTAATTTATTCAAAATTACAAAAATATATTTATATAAATCATGGAATGTATACAAATTATTCGTTTTATATTTAAAAAAAAATACACATGTACTGTTTTATAAAATATTTAGTTGAACACATGTTAAAATTTTCAATTTTAAAAAATATATAAAAATTTAAATATTTCATTTATTTTTATATAACAGAAATTAATACAAATTTACATTTATCAAAATATTTAAAAAAAATATTGATAAAGATTGCTATAAATTAACTATTATTACTATTGTATTAAACAATTAAAGGTTTTTATTTATGAAATTTATTAAAAATGTTTTTCTTGAGAAATAATATTAAAATTATTTTAAATTGAAATAAAATAAAAAAATTTTAAATATAATGTTGCTGATTATAATATAGAAAATTTAATAAATGTATGTTCAATAATATTTTGGTTGAAGGCAAATATAAATTTTTATAAATTTATATTATTATTTATAAATTTATATTATTGTTTTCAATTACAAATATTTTTTATTCAAGTTTTATTAGGCAAAATATTTTATTCATTTAAAAAATAATTTATTTTACTTTTGTTAGTTTATTTTTAAGAAAAAAATCAAACGCACTTTCTAATAAAATTTTGATTAAAATAAAAAATAGTTTATTTTAAAATTGTATGTTATCATATAGATTTAAGAATATATTTTTGATTATATTATATGAATATCATGTAATTATTATAACAAATATTTTTATAAAATAGTTTAATTTGGATAAAATGGTGAAATCTTGAATCAATGATTAAACAATTTTTTATCGTATAACTTTACATGAGTAGTTTAATAAATTCCTTTTATAAGAAACTCAAAAATAGAACAAGGATATAAAAAAAAATAAGTGAATGACCTTAGACCCACATCTTTCCGTAATCTCTTTTTAGACAAAGATGAATTAACGTATATCAATGAATTAGAATTTTACATAAATTATAATAGCAGCAGTTTTTTAATTGAATACTTAGATTGGAAGAAATTTAAAACATTTATTAACTTTTATTTAGAAAAACAAAATAGTAAAACCATTTTTATTAATTTTTTTTTTTAATTTCTACTCTCATAATTTACTATTTTATGAATTATGAACTCAATTAAAATATCTTATTAAATTTTTATCAATTATTTTTTTCAATTATAAATATTGCATTACTATTATTATTAATCAAAATATTAATTTCGATATAATCAATGCAAGTGTTTTACGTAAATCTATTTATACTATGTATAAATACATTCATTATATCAAATTACTTATCCTACCAATTATCACAAAGCTTGAAATTGTAATACAAAATATTTTCTAAATAAAATATATAACTTAAATACAATTTATTAATTATTACATATTACATTAGAATTTTTTAATGATTTTTGTAAATAAATTTATCAATTATAGTTAAGTTAAAACTTAATTATAATTAATTATTATTTATATTATTATTATTATTATTATTAAATAATTTATCGCGAATAAATTAAATTATAATAAAAAAAAAAAATAGAATTGAAAACTTACAAAAATACTTTTGTATTCTTTGTTGAAAAGCACAATAGGTGTCTGAAGCTGCAATTCGTCAGAGATTATCATACCATTAGGATCGAATTTAAGGGTTGTTATTCCCGGTGTATCATAAGGATAGAGATCATTTCTACTTAATGCGAATACTTGGTTTGATAGAAAAACTAGTATCAGAAAAAATTTTAATATCCTAAAGTTTGATTGAAAACACGCGGTTAGTATCTTCATTGTAAGATGTTTAAACTCAATTATTAAGTATTGAATGTTTTGTCTCTTCTAACAGACTATATTTCGTACTCTTTATCTGTTCCGTTCTCTTTATCTGTTATCGTTTTCGTTTAGTTCTTTTTTTGTCTTATTTTTCTTCTTTGTCACACACGTCTTCTACGGGGGTTCTTGCCTGAACGACTGTACAAGAATGACACAATTCATCCAAGTAGAACTTATTCAAAGAATAACGAGTATTTGAAGAAATAGTATAATCAGTCCCACCTATAAATATTTTTGAAGGCTGATTTCAAGTTCCTTTACATTTTAATTAAGTGTAATTATAATTTGAATAATACAAACATAAATTTTGTATTTTACAAATATTAAAGGATGCATTTTTTTAAAATTTTAATTACCGTTTAAGAAATGCGCATAAGGCTTTCATCGAGTTTTGGACGAAATTAGTGATTCATTATTTAATCTACCAATACATTATTTCATTAATTAAAAGATAAAAATACACATTTTAAAAACATTAAATTTCAATTAAATTTAATTTAAGTATTAAATGAACTAATATTCTAATAAATTAAGAAAAATATATTGTGATAGTGATAAATCGATCTTAAAAATAATATATTTATGTAACTACTGTAAAAATTTAGTATTTGTTAATTATAGTTAGAAATTATTTGTTTTTATTATAAATTAATATAAAAATTAATAATATAAAGTTAATCTGATATAAATTATTATATATATATATATATAATATAATATATATATAATATGCTGCTTAATAGAATACGGAAAACCTTTGTTTATCTTATGTAAAAAATTTACATTTGCTTTTTAATAAATTTATATAAATAAAATAAAAATATTTTTAAAATAATTAACCATTAAAATGGATAGTTAATATAAAAATCAATATGTATGTCTTACGTCGTAAAGAGATAAAAGTATTTGTAGGATATCAATTAATAAATATACATTAAATTAATTATATATTAAATAATTATTTTAAATAATATCACATTAGCAATTAGTCATCCAATTGATCAACAGTTTGTCTAAAGCATTTAAATATTTTATGTATTCCTTTTTATGTCAACATGAAATATTTTTTCAATCAATCATTTTTGGTAAATCATTTCTATGTTTAAAATTTTGATATTTTCCTCATCTATATTATTACTGCTATTTTTAGTTATTATGAAAATTTATCGAATTATTATTATTTTTTTTATTGTATTCTAAAACTCTGTATTTTATATTTTTAGATTCTTTTTCGTTTCGTCTATATAAAATGCTATAAAAATAATTTATTTTATATATAATATTGTTAGAATCAAATTTTATTATTTTATGTTGATTGAATATAATTACATTACGAAAAATACATTATTAAGATTTGTATTTATTATTGTATTTTATTTTTCTATGCCTTTAGATATATATTTATTTAATGAAAATTTTTGATTAATCTTTTGATCTTAGTATTTTTTAAACTACTTTTAAAAAATTACAAATTTATCGATATTTTTTGCATCTGTAATTTCTAAATCTTTTATCACCATGATAATAAAAAAATACGAGTAAACGAATGGTTTTAAAGCATAGTATAGTAATTTATATATACTTTAGGTATAAATATGTTCGATACGAGGAAATTTTGTATTTCGGAATACTAAATTCTTTGGTACACTTACCCATATACGTACACAATATTTGTTTACGTTTGTATTTTTTTTAATAGTATCTACTGTAATATAAAATTATTCTCGTGCCAATTTAAAAAAAACTGTGTTTTTAGGTTCAATTAATTTTGACAACTTAAGATTCTAATGTTTGCATCGTGCAACATTTACAAATATGAATTATAGAATTTTGAAGAACACCCTCCATGTTGATATATCAATATAGAAAAGTTCCCTATCGGTGTAATTTTTTAAATAAAACAAAGTTTTATTAATACGTTGTGGCAACGTTTCGACAACTTACGTTGTTTTCTTCAGGCCTTAATATATTCGAACGGTGAAATTTTTGCACGACTTGTGTTGTCGATTTGTCAATTTCGAATCGTCTATATTGATATTTACAAATATGATTCGTAATATTTGTTGATTAACTCAATTTACAATATATGATTAGTTTGTATGTATAGTTTTTGGGAATAATAACTTTCAATGTGTTTAGCAATATTTGACCTATAAAAGTATAAGATAATTTTATCATTTGGTTAATAAATGGTATTAATAATGATTTATTTGCATGTAGTATTTAAAGTTTTATGTCATATTATTATTATTTTGTATTTTAAATTTTATCATTTTAATTGAGTATAATCCATATAAAACTCTGAGAAGTGCAAGTGAACATTTGACTTGATATTTTTAATAAAACTGTATTAGAGTAATAATTTATTGTATCATGATACAGTAATTCATAAAACAATAATGAGAAATTAACATCAATTTATTTTTATAGCTTCAATACTGTTAATATTTGTAAGTTTTTTTTTTTAATGGAGTGTTATCAGTCAGCTTTAAAGCTTTATTGGCCAAATTTTGATTATTATTTTAATTTCTCTTTCATGGTTTTGATTCAATTGAAAAGTATTACAACTTTAAAGTTTTTCAAAGAAAAAAATGATAATGCCATGTAAATGTAAAAAAAAACTTGCAAAATCAGTCAGATATAATTACTGAAACAATATATTATTTGAGTTGAGCTCAAAATATTATTCATTATATTGACTAATATGTATATAATTTATAAAAGTAAACAAAAACGGTTGTCAGTATTAATGCGTGCAATGTATTACTACCAACATGATCATCACTAATACTATATTGTCTGCTGTCAAATGTAACAGATGGCAACACATGCACAATCATTGTCTTTATTTATATAAGGGCTATATGGACCGCACTGAATGTAAAAGAGAAACTAGTTTTCAAATGAATTTTTCAAGTTTCATAATTATCCTCTTTTCAGATACCTAGACATTCTTTTTTTTTCATTTTTTTTCACTCGACAAAGAATTAAAACAATAAGTATGAGCTATACTTTACACATTATTTTCTCACGACTCTCATAAATAATCATATTGAATTAACAGAATCTGTTGTAGTCGTATTTGCTCCCGAGGTTTGATTTCAATTATTTGAATAAATTTATTAATTATTTTATATAATTAAATTTATTTTAAATCATAGAATAATACTGTTACAGTGTAAAAAGAGCACTGTAAGTGATGAGTTTACTAAACGACCGTTTAAAAGTAGAAATAAGATTCAAAAAAATTTAACTTAGTTGAAAAGTTCAGATAGCAAAAATAAAAAGCAAAAAGAAGAAGGAGAAAGTGATTAGGAAAAAGAACAAGTTAGTCATCTAACTTATTTATAAAACACAATATGGCGTTTGAAGAAAAGAAGATACAATTAAAGATACGTGCATAGATAAAAGGAGCAAAAGAAAGGCTGTGTGTTAGTGCAAGATGAAGAAAGTTTGATCCAGAAGCCGTATAAATACATTAGTCAGATTAAGGAAGAGTATAAAAATAGTACAGAAGAAGGAGAAAACATTAAAAAAGGAAAAGAGAAAGAAAGAGAAGGTTGAAAAACAAGAATGTAGATTTAGGGTAAGGAGCCCGAGAAGACACCAGAAGTAGAAGGAAGGAGTAAGAAGGAAAAAACTAAGTCATGGAAACTGATGTATTAGAATGTAACAGGGATGTAGAGCAAAGATAAGGAGTTCTCGAAACTGAAGAAAATGGATTAAATGAATTCAGTGGAAACATATATGAAGAGAAAAACAGGGGAAAATGTCGCAAATTATTATTAAATGCGTAATAATGGAAGATTATTGAAGCAAAATGAGAAAAGAGAGAGAAACAGAGCTAAGGTAGGATTTTTAATAGGAATGAGAAGAAATTGGGGGGAGGGTACAACATAAACTAAACTAACTTAACGATTTTAGCACGTTCCCCAAGAATGATTTGGGTAGCGGAAAACTCCGGGCTTCAACAAACTCAATTGGCTGGATCGGCGTGCAAGATCAGCCAGGTGAGCCTAGTAGGGTGACATATAAGCTAAGCTCATAAGCACCCGGACAGCTGTACCAAATTGGGATTTTGTCGGTGGAGGCGACGTATGAGCGAGGAAAAATTATCGTATGTTCGGGGTCGAATTCGAACTGTGTTTTAGAAATGATGCAGCAGAGATTAGATTGTAAGGCTTTTTCTGTTCTGGGCAAAACCATTTTTTATGCCATAACAATTAGAGTAGGAAATGTGAATAGATAGTTTAGAATATGGTATCATCAACTTCTAAAGTGTTTGGAGGGGATAGTTTAAGCGATGAGTGAGTCGCCATTGATTAACAGATCTCTTTCAAATTTTAAGATGAGAAGTTACACCCTGAAACTCACATATTTTATGAAGTTATAGGAAATAAATTGAGTTTTAAATCAATTTAAATTCGTGTTTATTCAACTCATTTCCAACAGGCTTCGGATACGTAATCCAGTATTACAAATTATAAGAAAAATACACTTGTGTAAATGCAAAATGACCATTAGTGATAGTCTATTAACCATTTACTATTAATTATTAACTAAAAACTAAATCATCTATTACTATTATTAATAATTGCATTAAAAATCTTTGTTAATTATTAAATAAAATGAAGAAATACTGATAAAAATAATAGGAAGTAGATAAGAAGTGAGCTTAAGTATTCAGATTAAATGATCTAATTATACATATATAATATAAAATAAATAAAGTAATGAATAACACAAAATTTAAAATAAGCACACGATTAATACAAACGAACTAAGCCTGAAGCAATATACTGATGAATATAATTCGATCCAACATATACTTTATATTTATTTTTTATTTTTTTTTTTATTTCTACTATTGATAATCCTGATTAAGTGTCGGAGAGGTTCAGAGAGAAACAATAAAATAAAAAAGAGAATTTTTAATATATTTCTGATTAAATTTAAATTTGTAATGGAAAAAATAAATAATTTCCTTGCGCATAAAATAACTTTTTGATTAACGTATTCATTTTTCCCTTTTATTTATAATAATTGTAACCTTTGAATTAAAAATTTCATTTAAAAAAAAATTAATATAAATAAATTAAATTTCTACAAAAATTTTCTCAATAAATATTTATTATCTTATTATTATTCATCTGCAAGTATTACATCTATGATAGTAATATTTATATAAATATCATGATTATTCAATTATGTTATTAATTTTAAGAAAAAAATAATAGTAATAAACCACAGAAGTTATCGAATTTTTAATTACAATTTCAAAGATTATTCAGATTGCTGTATAAATGAGGCATGTTTTTCGAATTTTTCTTTTTCTTGATCATGTGTTACTATAAAAAGAATAAAAAATTGTAATTAGTTTTATTCTTAATATTTTATTGGTTTTCGTTCTGATTTTACTTTTTTCAATTTTTTATAAAAGAATATTTGTATTTATAAATTATATATTTGTTGTTCAATATATTAATATTTAATAAGTTTATTACGAAAAATATTTATCGTTTTTAATATTAATCTCAATTTCTATAAATATTTTTTAGTATATGGACTTTAAAATTTTTGATGTAGACATATTTTTATTAAATATATAATATATACACATACACACATATATATATATATATATAGGTATATAAAATCATATACACATGTATATCATAAGTCAATTTTTTTAAATATTTACTAGTAATATTTTCAATGATTCAATTGGTAAAAAAATAATAATTGTATTTCTTTTGATTAATATTTCTAAATTCAATATAAATAATTAAAATTACACAATACATTAACTGTTCCTATATTAAATATGTATTAAAACTGAAAATACAATTATTTAATTTGTGTAAATTTAAATATAATTTTCATTAAACCAATTTACAAATTATTGTTTTGATAATAAAATAATTAGTCATTAATATTAGATATATTTTTACTTACAACATCGATAAAAATTTTGATCACATATATTATTAGTTGGGCAATCTAAATTTGTTTTACAAGTTGAATTGAAAATTATTTTTGTTTCACGACGACCGCGTTTTAATATGTCAGGAGAAAAATGAAGCTCCACTATATCTGAATCGTCCTTTAAATAATAAATAAATAATGATAAAAATGATAATAATTGTACATGATTTTTTTTAAAGAAAATAATATGATTAATTTAATTTTTTTTAAAAAGAATTGTAAAATTAATTAGTTTTTTTAACTTCATACTTAATATATAAACAATAAGCATAATTAAGATTTCATTTATGTATCGTATTTTATATTCAAACAAATCTTATAGTGAAATATATTTGATAATACTTTTTCAATTAAAGTAGGAGAAATTTTTTTCAAAAAATATTTGCTAGTTATTCGTTTATTTATTATTAATAATTTAGAAAAATTCTTACCAATAATTGGTCGGATGATTTGACGCGTATGAAATGAATTTTCGGATCTTCCTATAGCGTAATGATCAATGATAATTATTAAAAACCGACTATTTATATTAATGACATGCAATCCCTGATTATTATTTTCATTACAGTCAGAATTGTGTAATATTACCTTCTTATTGTAACTGCAAGATGCTGAAACAGCAATTATATATATAAGTATTAAGAAAGGATATAATCGCGTCATTTTTGTACAAATTTTTATTTCAAAACTGATTTTTTTACTTCAATATAGTATATTTTATACTTAAACCTAGAAGGTTTACAATATTTTTATCCGTTATCTCTAATGACTTCGTTTCATAATTTACAATTAACACAAACGTCGTAAATATAATATTTAATCATCAAGTTTTACGATTATTTTTATCAGTACATTAGTCCTTAGAATTTTTTAAATATTTTACTTTTGCACATTACATAAAATTTAATTTTAATTATAAAAATAAATTTCTTTAAAGTGACGAAAAATTTTATAATTTTGATTCTAGTATTTGTTTAACAAACATGAATTTATTTCTGTTTTTTCTATTTTAAATATATTAAAAATAAATACAAAGCATTTATGAAATTTGATGATAATTTCCTTCTATATTAGTTTATTAAAATATAATATTAGATCCAGTGAGGTGCAGGACAAATAAATAATTGTAATAATTGCTTACTAAATAGCCTTGAGAAGAACTAGGGATACCTTGTCGAAACGTGGGTAAAATAATTATGAATAACTAGTTTTATTCATCTTACACCTCATTGGATCTAATACTATATTTTAACAAATAAAGCATTTATATATCCAATAATAATTATTTACTCTATACTTTTTATTATTTAATGATTTTTTAATTTTCTAGTTACTTTAAAAAATAATACATTTTTCATATATTACTAATGTTTGACTATTAATAAATAAATAATGAATTTATTTTTTTGTATAATTATTTTGCATAGTTATTAAATTTTTTACAATTTTTCAAATATAAAATATAGTGTATTTTACTACTATATTAAATCCTTCTAATTATTTTAGGTTTTGGTATACCAATATATCAATATATTTAATTAAAATTTTTTTCTACTTAATTCTATTTTATTACAATTAAAGTATGTGAATTATTCGATTAATTAATTTTAATTATTTCAATTAAAATTAACAATTGATTAAAACATTTAAATAATACGATTCTATTTATTAAACAAATTAAATAGAATTATAATATTTAATATTTAAACTATTAATAAAGTTAAATTTTTGCGTATACGTAACTTATAAGTGGTTTTTGTTAAATTTTTTGTTAAATTTTATCCTTTAATTATATAATAAAATGAGAGGTGCTTACTAATATTTTTATTAAGTCGTAAGCAAAATTTTACAGCAAAGCGCTATTTCATCTGTTGGTTCGTCGCACCATGATATAAGATTAAAAAACACGCTACGTGTGAAAACAAATCGTGCCGCTCTTAATGATAAAAAAATGGAAAAATAGGAAAAAGTTCTTCGCATATTTTCCAATATTCCTGAAATCGTTTTGATAAATAGTGGCTTCAAGAAAAAATTAAAATTCGATATTTTTTGGACACACCATATATATATGATGATAGTTCGAGTTATCACTTGCATTATCATCTTATTTTTCAAATATAATTCTTCAGGCCTTAACCTTAATAAATGTTAACAAAGGTATGTTATCCAAGTATTTATATAAATACAGCCACAAACCTAACAACTCAAATAATATTATCACGAAATGCTCAGCATTACAATTACAGAAATTAAAATTGTTATTGTAAAACCAGAATGTTATAAACTTAAGAAATGGAACATAAGGGGAATTTTATTTCTGTTACTGAGACAGTTTAACCTAAGAGTTCCGTTAAGTCTTATCGTTTTTTTAACTAATTATGTAGAAGAAAAAATTTTTGTTTTTCATTTAAAGTTTATTTTCTGCTTTATCGGAGTTGCAACATCCTATCAAACTGACAATAAAGTTAGTTGGTATCGATTATTTCTGCACCTGGGATAGCTTTTTTTATTCGCATGAGGTATGTAGTGGAAAACCAATTCGGTTTTTAGCAGTAATTGACGTAAAAAAATGTACGTTGCTAATTTTTTTATTGTTTTATAGATGGATTATTTGTTTTATTGAAGGGATTTATTATTTTATACATAGCATATGCATGAACTCGCGTTAAAGGTCTGCGAGTGGAGCCCGCTATTTACTTATTTCCACATGTAACTTGTTGTACGAATTATACGGATGATTGATTGATATGGATGACATGATTGATCATACTTTTCTGAAATTAAAACAAAGAACGAGAAAAATGTTTTATTTTTTCCTGAGTTCATGAATACATATAGTAAACAAATCACACTTTTTTACACGTTAAAATAAATTCTTAATTGATCTAAGAAAATTTAATTTATAGGTGTAATTCGGATGCAGCAATAGGCACAATCTTTTTTAGCTAGTTTTTATGTAAGTGGAAGAGGCCAAGCTTGAACAAGAAATTCAAAGATTAAAATCAGTGTTATTGGTAGTGACCACCTTCTGCATAATTTAGTGTAATCATACCTTAAGGTGTGATAAAAACCTAACTCCAATACACAATTTCTTATTTGGTGGTTAAATATTTATTATTTACAGTGACGTGTATCCCTGTGCTTATCAGAGGACATATTTTTTCGTCAGCTGCGCCTAGCTATCGGTGGCCTGGCTTGTCTATTACTAAGTGCCACAGTATAGGAGATAAAGCTGTTCTCTATGGAGAGCCTTTTCTTATACATCTGGATATAAAACGCTTTTCTTTGAGTCTTAATTTATCGGGTGCTGACAAGGTTTCATAGCCAATTCTGGACCACGGCTGGAAGTCCATTCATCGCTACATTCTCCGCTATAGTTTAATATCATCAAAACCTTCTTCCACGTCCAACATTGCCACCAGGACCAAGCCTTCGTTGGGCATTTCCTTCTGTATTAATGTTACTGCCTCAGAGAAAGCAATATCAATATACTTACCTTTCTGGTAGATGTGTTATCTTCTATATAGTGATCGTTCTTTGAGAGTGTCATGCCTAATGTATCTAACTATTAATTTTACTATTGTTTGAAGCATAAAAGATATGAGACAAATAGAACTGCAGTCATTTAGATATTGGTGTTATGCTCTATTTGTTGTTGGTAAAAATACATTCTTGGGCAGTTTCCAGGACTTTAGTATATAATCAGTTGCGAGGTTGTCTTTGAAAATTTCAAATAAGATATGAGGAACAAGTTCATATCTTCTTTGTAATACTGCTAAGAAGATGCCATGCGGTCCTGCCACTTTTAAAGGCTTAAAGCTGTTCAGTACTCATTTCATTCTTTTTGGATCTATTATTTACTGTAATAGTCTCCAATCAGATGCGCTGTTCCAAATTTGTTGATTATCGATTCTTATTTCAGAATTAAAATTCGTAAAGTAAATATGTATGAGGATACTGAGGACTTTCCCGCTTTCAGATCGCTATCCTCCTTTTAAATTTATTCATTATCATTTATTGGAGTACTCTAGAGAGCCCAACAGAGTTTGACCACATCTGAGACTCCACATAAGAGCTCGCAATGTTCTCTTTAGCCTTCCTATTTATTTATTTTAGGTTATTTTAGAGCCATTTTATATTCATTTCATAACATATTAATGTTGTTTTCATCTTTTTTTTCAATATGACCAATTATATACAGTTTACTTTTCTTTGTAGTATCTCGATATTGTAACTACACGAAGGGGCTGGCTTACTCGGAGGCCTATCATATGTGGTGTAATTTAACTCATGATTTTTTTATAAAATTAGTAAGTGAGTGTTTGATCATGATTACATTGTTGTACGAAAAGATAAATTTGTTTAATTTTGCATTAGCTCTTCCTGATATTTATTCAATTCAATCCATTTTGGATTTCTGATAGTACTTTTTCCTCTTCTTAACTGCAAATAGTAAACGTGATATAATTGTTGTAGAACAACGAAACATCGTCGGCTTGCCGACGGTAAGAGAAAGCACCGAATATTCCGCCCGCCTTCATCCGCAGGATGAATAACAATATAACTTTCTCGAATGCCTTAAACTAGTATATAATTACTTAGGGTTACACAAAAAGGATTTACAGAATTTTACAACCTAGGGACTTCCACGCGAATCTCTCTGGCTCGGTGAACTGCTAGGTAGATGAAGCGGGGTCACCCTCGCCACATGCCTTTTTATGGACCCCGTAGCCGTCTTGATGGTGACGAGTCGAACCACATTTTTTCGTCAGCGTGAGTCACTTCGATCCGTCTGAGCGGCCATTTGCATACCTATCATCTTGCACTAATACAAGTTGACCAACTAGGAGATTGTGCTTCGGACTTCGCCATTTTGCTCGTTCTTGAAGATGTTGAATGTATTCAGCATTCCATCGTCGCCATATCTGATCTCGAATTCGCTGCATAACCTGATATCGATTGAGTCGGTTTTCTGGGCTGTAAGCCAGCGAGACATCTGGCACTGTAGCGGAAGGTGCTCCAAGGAGGAAGTGTGCCAGTGTCAGGACGTCCAAATCATCACGGTCGGCTGAGAGAGGAGTGAGGGGTCGAGAATTGAGGCAAGCCTCGATTTCAGCTAAGATGGTGCTGAGCTCCTCGAAGGTGAGGGTGTGCTGTCCGATGATTCGCCGCAGATGGTGCTTGGCAGACTTCACTCCTGCCTCCCATAAGCTGCCGTAGTGAGGTGTGCTGGGAGGGATGAACACCCATTTCGTTCCATCGTTGGCGAGGATGCTGCTGGTTTCCTTATGAAGTTGTGAAGCTGCTCAGAATAACGTCTGAAGCTCCTTATCGGCTCCCTTGAAATTGGTCGCGTTATCATTAACCAATTTGCTGCAAATTCCTCGTCTGCTCGTGAACCTGCGGAAGGCTGCTATGAAGGCTTCCGTAGTGAGATCACTCACTAGCTCAAAGTGAATGGCTTTCGTCGCGAAACAGATGAAAAGCGCGATGTATCCCTTGTACGCGCGATACCCGCGGCCTTTCGTAGCTCTCACAGGAATGGGTCCAGCGTAGTCTAATCCACTTGTAGAAAACGGACGAGCTGGGGTGATACGCGTAGCTGGGAGATCGCCTATTAGCTGCGAGGCTAGTCGTGGTCTGACACGCTGACAGGTGACACAGGTGCGGATGATTGTCTTGGTGAGACGACGTGCTACCATTATCCACGCGAACTTCATGGTGTAGGTCGTGGTAAGGGTGTATTCTCCATTCAGGGCTGAAGCGTGGGCAAGCTTGATGATAAGGTGACTGAGCGGCGATCGGCCAGAGAGAATCGGTAGATGCTTCTCGCTGAAGGTGAGGTTGGCTCTCGAAAGCCACCCTCCTACCCGCAGTACACCATCTTTATCGACAAAGGGACAGAGTTTCTGCATCGCGTGAGACCTTTTCAAGGCCCCGCCGGCGGCGAGTACTCGAAGCTCGTCAGCATAGTCGAGCTGCTGGGCTAACCGCAACACAACTTGGCGGCTATGCGACAGTTCATCAGTCGTTAAATAATCGGGTTCGGGTTTTAGACCCGCCCTTTTACTTCTCACTCGGCGCAAAGGTCGGAAGCAATAGGTAATAACGCGTATCAACTTCTGATATGACGACACGCGACTTAATAGGTTCGCGCCGACGTCATCCTCAGCCCGAGTCGTGTGCAACGTCACCTGACTAGTACCAAGCCCGGCATTCTCGAGTTTTGCATTTTAACAACACCGCGATCAATTTGCTTCGTCGCGTCACGCTTGTAAATGCTGGGAAGCAAGAGCGATGGATGGGATGCCGCCCACTTATCCAGAGTTATGCCGACTTCTTGCAGAAGCGCAACAAACTGCCTCATTTTTTCGTGAGCGAGCCCGGGCTCATCCGTTTCGTCGAAAATGTCATCGACATAAGTGCACTGTTCTAAGTACTCCGCTCTTAACGGGAACCGTTACCGACCGTCCCTTGCTATCTGCAGCAATGTCCGAATTGCCAGGAAGGGTGCGCACGAAGTCCCCTACGTAATCGTCTTTAGCCGGTAATCTACGGGAGTATCCGCGGCAGTAGGCGCCCACACAATCCGCTGGAAATCGCAGTTGTCCTCCTCGACTTGTATTTGGCGGAACATCTTTACGATGTCCGCGGTGAACGCGTATTTATAGCGCCACCAATTCAGCGGAATTAGCGCGAGATCTCGCTGTAACGCCGGCCCAACCTTGAGGAATTGGTTCAATGAGTGACCCTCGCGAGTTCGCCTCGATGCGTTGAACACCACCCGAATCTTTCCGCCCGTCGTGGAGGACGAGAAAACTGGGTGATGAGGAAGATACCATGCTCGCCGCCTATGCACCTCGGCGGGGGGTACGCGTTCCATGTGACCGAGGTTCTCATAGTCACGCATGAAACCTTGATACGCGCTCGCGAGATTTGGATCACGATCGAAACGCCGATGAAGATAACGTAACGAGGCGAGCGCCATCCCCCGCGTCTCTTCGGGGATTCGGGCTTCAAGGGAAGAGCGACGACAAATCTCACGGCATTGTAACGTCGATGTTCAACGCGGAATTGCTCCTCGCACTCGCGATCTTCCGGTTTAGCCGCCGCGGCTACTCCCGGCACCTCCTCGACCTCCCGGAAACGCTATAGTGTGTGAATGAGATCGTCCTCGATCGCACAGTGTAGCGCCGTAGCGGTGTAGGCAGCCGCTCCCGCTCACCGTGAGGCAGCGTACTCTGACCCGCCGAACACGATCCATCCTAGATCAGTATCCTGAGCCACAAGTCGCGTACCCGGAAGCTGCAAGAGGTCCGGTCGCAGCACGGACGCGCACACGTCAGCGCCGAGGATGACGTCTACGCGTCCCGAAGCGTAGAATCTCGGGTCCGCGAACTCGACATCCTCAAACTCGGAGATGTCTAGGGGAATGGTGTCTCGCGCGGGTACCATCCCGGTCACGCGAGAAAGAACGAGCGCGTCTACTCTTAAACCGTACTCCGGGTGTACCACGGACCGTATCGTGAAATGCGTACTGAATCTCGCGGTGCTCGCCGCACAAACCCCGATTCTCGAAAGCTTGACGTCTGTTCTGTTTTAGGGAAGTCCGAGGAGCTGTACTGCAGACTCCGCGATAAAGGATCTCTCTGCTCCCAGGCCCAACAACACCCGCAGCCGTGTACTTTCGCCGTTACTATTAACCACGTCTACGCGAGCAGTCGCAAGAACGGTCACAGAGTGAGGAGCACTAGCGGTTACCGCTAGCACCTGTGCAGTATTCGCTTTTACAGCGGGTTCCCCGGTTCCGGCTTCATTTCTGTCTTTCCGCTGGTCGCGTTCTCCGCCGACTTCGAATCAGCGAGGCCCCCGTTGTCCTTCGTATCATCGTGAAGCTGTGTGTAGTGTAGCCCACTGCACTTTTTACAACGCGCAATGCCGCGGCACGCTTTCACCATATGTTCCCGAAAACAGTTAAAACATCGATGAAATTTCATTATCTCTGCGCGTCATTCGCGTACCGGCTTCTTCTGGAAGTCGCGGCACTTCCAGAGGGGGTGTTTGCCCTTACAGAGCGGGCATACGTCGGCTCGACCCGCGTTAAGCGCACGTCGCGCATTCGGGTGCCTTTTTGTGGGCCAGCGAACCTTCCGCGGGGAGTCTCCCTTGGGACTCTTCTTCGGGATGATCTTCTTAGGGGTGCCCGTCAGAGTAGCTGGAGGACTCGGTCGTCCAGTGATGGCGATGATCCGGTTCTTTACAAACCTCTCCAGGTCGTCCATGATCATAACTGGCATGGAATTACCTGAAAAAGACGACCCTCTTTTCGCGCAGTCATCGGGGGGGTTTTCGGTTTTGACACCGACGAACGCGGACCATTATTCTCGTGAAGCCGGTGGAAGAAGGTCGCTGAGGTGGTGGACAAGAAACATGTCCCACTTCTTCACCGGAGTTCCTAAAGATGACAAGGAATGCATGCTTCGGCGTATATTATTCCAGTACGCGCGTAAAATCGTAGCCGACTCCTTCTTGAGAATTGGCATCTGGATAATCCCCTTCACGAGTTTCCCCATCATCATCCAGGGATTATCATATTGATCGAGGAGTAACTCCCACACAAGCTTGTTACCTTGGTATCTGCCGCGAGTTTGGCTCCCGGGCCTTGTAGTGACGAAATAAGATATTGTAGCCTCGTTGAATCGCGAACATTTGGAATCGTAGTCATGAGTGACTGGAACGTATTACGCAACGAGATCCAGTCCTCTTCCTTCCCGGAAAACATCGGTAAGTTTACCTTCGGCACGTTGACGGTGTGCGACGATTGCGTTTGCATCGTGCTCACGCCCGAATCGGTACCCGCGGGAGCTGCATTAGTTTCCGGCGCCGGGAACAATCGATAAATGTCCTCCTGTACCTCCTCGTATGCCGCCGTAAGCCTTGCGTAAAAGCCTCTGTCCGATACGGATCGTCCTCACTGCCAGGACATCCCGCAATTGCCTTGTCAGTCTCATGCGCGTCCTCAGCCTTACGCTCAAGGTCTTCCAACTGGGAGCGCAACAGCATCGGCGGTAAGGAAACCGGATCCCTCTCATTCAGTCGCTGCATCGTCTGCTGGATGCTTCGCAAGCACGTGCCTTGAGGGGCTATTAATTTGCGCATAGCAACCTGCTCGACGTCGGAGTTCTCCATCGTGAGATACCTAATGTAGTCTTAACGATAATTAATAAATTTGATATGATTATAATTCCGAAACTGTGGAGCAGCTTGCCGATACTCACGCCCACACGGATAGCGACTAAAAAACGATAGCATTATTAGAAGGAGCGCGCACTAGCGCGTGGGAGTGGGAGAACCGAAGAGAGAGCGCGCGCGAGGTTAGAGAGAGAAGCGTACTAACGCGCTGCGCACGAGTGAGATCTTCGAGTTTAGAAGCGTTAGGGGGGGAAACTCGAAAAGAGAAAATCGGATGACGCACACTTTTCCGAACCTTTCTCGCTAAATTTTGAAATTTGCGTGCGAAAATGAAATGTGGATATGCAAGCCACGCACAATTTTACTGATTTTGCTTTCTAAATTTGCCGAACCGATCCTCACCCGGGACACCAAAATGTTTATGAATCAAGGTTAAAGAAGATGTTTTCGTTTAAATGACTTAACTGAATGATATTGAAGGAGTGAGTCGGAGGTAGATCGGTTTGGCGAAATAAAAAAACAAAATCTTGAGCTATACCAAAAGAATGTTTAATTGCTCCGCGGATTACAATAGACATAAAAACCCCCTCTCGGGCGAGGGGGAAAAGCCAGTACGAATTCACGACCTTAAGATTATGAGACTTAGCTTAGTGTACAAGATGTGTGAGGAGCGCAGGTGACAAACCCCGCACGTGAGACTTCCTCCGCTTTATCGGCGCCGCTCTAGGTGACCGTGTGAAGCCACGCAGGGCAAAGGTCGCCTTTCCGGGAGTCGATGATGCGCCGCTACGCCAAGAGTCGCCGCTCCGGGCGAAGCCGTCCGCTCGGGAGGCTGTGGGGCTGAATCTGCTTCCAAAGGGGATGATCCTGGTAAAGCACGTGTGCGTGCAAGGAAGCTGCAGCCGCTCAAGAATGCACCAACACAATACAGTTTGCACGGATCGCGTTGATAATGAGTGGCGAGAATGTCGGAGAAAACCGAGGCAAAAGGACGCGTCGGAGTTTTCTGCCAGAAATCTCGATGCCGAGTGACGCGCGTTTCCAGCGGTGGAGGAAGCGTCTTTCCGGCTTGCGGAAAATCCGGGCCCTCATAAAACTTGGGGACCGCCTCTTGGCGCTTTTGCCGACGCGATGCTCCCCCTTGCCGTAAGAGAAAGCACCGAACATCACGAATTTGAACCGTTGAAATCTGAATAATACGGCCGGTAGCTGAAATAAATCTGGACCAATGTCTAATTGATCATTCAGACTTACTCCACATGTTTTCGCTACTTCATTGAAAATCTGGCAGATTTTCTCAGGGTTATTTACATTTAAGACCTTGAAATGCGGTAAGTACTACACTCACGTTTGCGATTTCGCGGACCCGAGGTTACTAGCGTATCCCGATGGAATTAGTTTGGTTATTTCTATATTTTAAAAATGCGCATACTTCGCGTCACGATCCATCTATCTTTGAAGGGATCGTAATCTCTTTTTGGCAGTTCCGAAATAGTTCCGCAGGAGCACGTGACCAACTCGATTTTTCTTAGAAATCTGGTCTCATATCAGTTTTCGGTTCATCAGGTACTCTTGTCGATGGTTCGCATTACGTATTCATGCTCCTCCTTTTCTCCATGTTGATCCCTTAATCCTATGTTCTCTCATTTCAAATACTACTGGATCATCGCGTGTAATATCTCATTCTCGTCACGGGTTGTCTAGATAGATTCCTGAACATTTGTTTCGCACTTATCTCTGCTAATGTGCCTTTATATCAGTATTTATGCGCATACATCCATGCATCATCCACCTTAATCGCGAACGCCATAGGGCTTATCCTGTGCTCTCTATTTCACTTATTTTACATATCACTATTAACGGTTAATTTTTTTGCCCTACTATGATACTGATTCTTATTTCACGTGGTGATTTCTTTTTTATATTAAGCCTACGAGATACATGTTTTTACGATACTTCTATCTAACATATATATTGACACATCTAAATGATGCACGGTGATTGTTCCAGCCAACATTGCTGAATCAAAATTCCCTAACACTGATAACGTACATCTTTTTTTCTCTCTATATTTGCTTCTCACCGATACCTATCAGCCGTAATTTCACAAGTTCGCCATTCACGCTGATTACGTCTACTATATCCTGTCGTACAAATGTTACGGTTTATCCCTCATCTAGTAAGACATACGTGTTTATTTTTCGATCTATTTTTTGAATATATAGCAGTACAATTTTTAGTAGATTTTCGATTGCTGTCGCTTGTCAATCATATCTATCCTTGTTCTCTGATACTTCAGAGAAAGAATCGATAGCTGCGTCTGTACTCATCCCTGCACTAATCGATATTATCCAACACGTCTTGAGTCCCCCCAGGTTGTGCTCCTTCGTGTAATAACTCGTAATGTATCCTCTTACACACTGAGCATATCATGGACTTACGTTCATCTCGTCGATGTGCTATATTTAAACAATTATAACATAAGCCCTGCTATCTCGTGATGGTTAACTTACAGTTGATGCTATTTTTCTCGTATTCCTCGCATTTAGTTATTTCATGTGAGCTCCTCTCGCAGCTGACATACCTTGTTTTCTTTCTTGGATGCGTGTCAACTGAATCATACAAGTCTTATACAGAATACATGGATCTTGTCGAGTGCGAGTTGCAATCTGGCTTACTTAATCGGCCTGATGTTTATTTTTCTTTAATATTAGATAATATCCCTGTTTTGGTAGTTACTTTTACTCTTCATAAAAAAGTTACTTATTTTTTCGAAGCCTGACGTTTTACTAATCGTTTTTATTGCATATTTATTTACTGTGTATTGAAACGATACCAAAATCTTATCTTTTATCGCCTCTATCAATTCAATAGAATTTAACTATTTAATTTATTTTAACGAATTTAGTGTTTGTACCAAGTTCTTTATTTTCATTGAAAAATGTACCACCGATATCTTCGCTGATTCTAATGATGGAAGTACATTTATACTCACGACGAGTATGTCCGCAATCGTTCTACTGTCACTGAACTCAATTTCGAGTATCTTCATAATCTCTTACATATCAACGGTCATAGCTAATAGCGCTCTGGCATCTTCTTTCGCTTCTCCTTTGAACGCAGTAAATAATCACTATATATTCTCAATCAAAATAACCTTCAGGCTCAAAAAACTGCACAAACTCTTTTTCAAAATCAATCTAGTTCATCGTATCTTTGGAAAACTTTGGAAATCTTTTTAGTTCGAATACTTTATTCAGAACGTAATTGTTGTTATTGATAATTAATGATTGTCGCGTTGCGCGTAGTGTATCTGATAATTCGTGTAACGAAACTAATTAACTAACCCTCGTATTCTTTAGTCTGCAAGTAATTGTATAATTCCGCTTATACCTAGTGGTTCACTCACCATCTTGCTCGCAGTATCAATTATTCCTAGATTCTTTGATATTTCATTGCACTCATTACATGTTGATTTTCGATGTCCTGTCTTTCTTCACAGACTCGAAAATCTTTTTTTTGTTCCAACAGTCATGGTATCTGCATGCTTGATTTTCTAGATGCCCACCTCGTGTTGCTGCTATTATTGCTCAACGACATCGCACTGTTTTTTTTATTATAGTGTACCCAAATTTATGTCTTCTTCTTTTAAAAAATATCCGTTTTCTTTTGCCTTATCATCCTGAATTTTAAGGTTTAGACTCCAAATTATAATTCAATAGAGTGACCCCGTATCAGTAACTACGAGAAAAGGAATAAGTAAATTGCTTTTGAACTTTAACCTTCGGGCTATACAATTTATTTTCTATTAATTATACAAAGTATATGAGCGCTCAGAGTACAATTTCTCATCGCAAAATTTCGAAAGGATCTGGTAGTCAATCGCCACTTATCCATCACCTGGACAACTTTCTCGGAGCGTTTCACAAGTTTATAATATCTTATCCGAAAATTACTTTGTACAATTACTTACTTTAATTATCTTTACATAAAAACCATCTTTCCCAGTACGGTACAAACAAAAAATCGTATAAAATAAGTTTAGCCACACTACTTCCAGCACGTACAACTCGGATTCGACGTCAAATACATGAGAATTTCAGTATGGCTCATACGCTGACCTACCAAGAAAAACTACAATTCAATGTGATTCAGGTGTTTACGAGCCTATCTCGTGTGCCACCCAACCAAGCTGATCCGATTGACTTTATACGCCGACTAAGGCAGCCGAGTTTCTCGAAGATCGCAGTTTCCCGTAACCTGAGTCGGGCAGCGTCCCACAACGGTCCAACTTTACTAAATCTGGGGAAAGACTCAATGTCCTCCGTTGATTTATAATTCCGCGTTTTCTAACATTATTTTAATTTTGCCTAACTTAGTTATAAAATTAATAAACTATCGCACGAAATGTCGGTATGACAAATAGGTACGCGGACTTATGCTTTTCACCGTATTCTTTTATTTTTTATTTTTTTGAGCTGTATGAGTTTCTTCGGAAAATTCTACGTGTCTTCTTTCGGACAACTGTAAACGCATTGTATTAATTTTATTTATATAATTCTTAACCCATTCCATTTATCTATCTTTTCTATACAATTTTAAAATTGTGAGAAGCTGATATCATACTATCATTACAAATGATCACAGTAAAAAAAAATTATCTAATTCTTCTATTTTTGATCCAATATATAGCTATTTGAAAACATAATAACACAGTATAATATTTCAATGCTGTTAACCTAATTATTTTAAATAAATTCTAATCATATTGCAAAATGAAAAACTTGAATAATATGCCGATAAAGTAAAATTATAAAAGATGTGAAATAGAACTGCGAAAGTACGTGATCTTCCGAAACTTTATTTTAGTAAAAATTAAAATACGTAATACGGAATAAATAAATGTTATAAAAGCGACTTCACAGATGGAAAAGTCGCTTTTGTCATTTCAATCAAACATCATTTAATCTTATATTTAAAGTTTTTATTGTATTATTTGTCATGTAAATATCGAAATTAAGGATCTCTAGCTGTTCATTTTAGAGTAATGATAAATGCTGCTGAAGAAATCAACATCATTTTTTCTATCATCATCATCATGAGATTGTATAACGAAACAATTAGCACAATTATTAAATTTTTATTATGATATTATTATATATAACTTGATATTTATAAATTATTTTGCGATAATATTATTTTTATAAATTATTCTTAATTATTTCAAGTTAAATAATTCAAATTTAATTTAATAGTAAAGTATAATGATCATTATTTATATTTAATAACTTTTACACTAATTTATGAAAAGATTATAATTTTTACAATAAAAATATATTAATTATTTATTCATAATATCCATAACATAACGAGACACAACATAATGATTATTATTTTTTTATATTTATTGATAAATATATGTTATAAATATATATTATAAATTGTAATAAAACTATGTTTTAACTGTACAATATTAAGTTCAACAAGCAAACTATCTTAAAATATCAAGTTTATATTCACTCATGTTTCATATATTTATAGTGAGTTTTTTTTTAACAGATATTAAAGCACTTATAAAATATTTTTAGTATATCATGGGTTTACCAGATGTCGTTAAGGTACATAAAAATACGAGGGAGAAAAAAGATATCTCACTCCTTATGAATATTATTTATATTTGAGGTAAGACGCGATCCCTAAATTTCTATTCAGTGCATTTTCCTATGCTGAAGTACAATTTCTTAATGAATTTCTGGTAATATCTTTCTTTTAACTTTGTATTTTATGATAAATAAAATGTAGATAATGTCAAAATGTCGATCTTTTGAAAGATAATGGTAATGGTAGAATGGAGATAAAAAAAATTATTTCTTTATCGAGAAAACAAGATATGTTGCGTCTTGATAAAAGAAGAAAGGAATATAATTAAAACTGAAAAAATTTACGTATATTCGAATATTTTTTCTTACATATTGAATGGATGTACAATCTATAATGCGGTCTCGTACAATTGTAAAAATAAAATTTATTAAGGAATAATAATAGTTATCATAAGAAAATTTGAACTTGGGTTGTTTTAATGAGTTAAAAATAGCAAAAAAAAATTTTATTAACTTCATTTGCTAATTGGGTATATTAATCAACATTACATTTTTATTGTGATTTTTTTTTTTGTCTTAACCAATATTGTAAAAATAACTTTTCAAGTTTATTTTGTAATCGCTTAATATAACATGGCAGCCCATAAGACAAGTGGGCAAGGCATCCGTAAAAAAGTACAGGTATATTATATTTGATTTATTTTTATTTCCATGGTTTATCAAAAATGGATTAATTTTTAGTTTTAAGTTTTTATGTAAAACGTAATAACTTATAATTTTATGTTTTGGAGTTATAATTGACTTTGTTTAATTTTAGTGATATAATTTATTTAATTTTGTGTAATAATATAAATCAAATGTAAAAGTATAATTTAATTTATTAATAATTTTTATTCTTGATTATTAACAACCTATAAATTATAAAATTGTAACTAATTAAATTCATTAAGTTGTAAATGTATAAATATAATATTATGTTTATTTTTTGATAAAATCTTTTTTTCCCTTTTTGATATTATTTTTGTTTAAAATTATTAATTATTGTTAAGGTTTCTATGGTCATTAGAGATGAAAAGGAAAGAAGACATCGTGCTGGAATTAATTCTCTACAATTTGATCAAGCTCTACATAGACTTTATTCTGCAGGAAGAGACAGTATTATTAGAATATGGAATTGTAAAAATTTAAAAGACCCCTACATAGATTCAATGGAACATCATACTGATTGGGTAAATGATATTGTTTTGTGCTGTGGTGGTAAAAATTGTAAGTTTTAATTTTTATAATACAATATCAATAATTTTCTTGTCAATTTTAAATTTTAAACATATTTTATAATAATCAATATTAAAATAATAAAAGATAAATAGTAATTTTAAATTTGAACTTTTTAGTAATCTCAGCCAGTTCAGATACAACAGTAAAAGTTTGGAATGCTCATAAAGGTTTTTGTATGTCAACATTAAGAACACATAAGGATTATGTAAAAGCTTTGGCATATGCAAAAGATAGAGAACAAGTTGCAAGTGCAGGCTTAGACAAAGCAATTTTTTTATGGGATGTTAATACTTTAACAGCTCTAACTGCAAGTAACAATACAGTGACAAGTAAAGTTTTTAAATATATATTACATATAATAGAAAAAGTATGTTTTGATTTATGAAATAAAATATTTTAAATAAATAAAATAAAAGTTGTAGAAATTGATTAATATAATAAATAATTAATTAAAAATTTAATAAATATAAATAATTTTAAAATCAAAATTTTATTTTTCTGAAATAAATTCTATTTTTATACCAAAAAATTTTTATTACTTTATAGTAATTTATATAATTATTTTTAATTGTAATTTTATATTATATTTGTTAAATTTTAGCATCTTCTCTTGCTGGTAATAAAGATTCTATATACAGTTTAGCAATGAATCCACCAGGAACTATTATTGTAAGTGGTAGTACAGAAAAAGTTCTTCGGATATGGGATCCCAGAACTTGCAATAAGCTTATGAAACTTAGAGGACATCAAGATAATATCAAAGCTTTAGTTTTAAATAAAGATGGCAGTCAATGCTTATCAGCCAGTTCAGATGGCACAATTAAATTGTGGTCTCTTGGTCAGCAACAATGTGTGCAGACTTATAGAGTGCATACTGAAGGAGTTTGGACACTTCTGGTAAAATTTAAAAAGATTTATTATTTTTATATATTTTATTAAAATATAAAGATCTGTATCTATATATTTATTATTTAGCTGTTTGTGAGTAATATTATATTTTGTAGGCAACAGAAAGTTTTAGTCATGTAATATCTGGAGGTAGAGACAAACGAGTTGTAATGACAGAATTGAGAAATCCTGAAAAATTTACAGTCATTTGTGAAGAAAAAGCTCCAATTTTAAAAATGGTTATGATTCCTGATCAATCCAGTATTTGGGTTGCAACAAGTGATTCTACAATTAACAATTGGGTAGTATTAAATTGTTTATTTTAAATAGAACATTTAATTATTTTGAAATAATTTTATTTTTATAGACTATAAGTCAAAAGGATTGGCAATGTGGTGATTACAATGTTGACTCAATTAGTTTAACAGGATCATTAACTCCTCGAAACACTGAACCAACTCAAAAAATTACTGGAGGACCAGCTATCAGACATTACTATGTACTTAATGACAGAAGATACATTTTAACAAAAGATACTGAAGAAAACGTAGCACTCTACGATGTATTAAAGTCATGCAAAGTAGAAGATTTAGGACAAATTGACTTTGACCAAGAAGTAAAAAGACGAAATAAAGTTATTTATGTTCCTAATTGGTTTAATGTTGATCTTAAAACTGGGGTTTGTTATAAAGTATTTTTTTAAAGTTTATTTTTATTTACTTTTTTTTAATTATTGATTTTATTTTAGATGTTAACAATACATTTAGGACAAGATGAAAATGATTGCTTATCAGCATGGGTTTCTGCAAAAGAAACTGGTTTAATAGAAGTAGATGATAGCATAGATCCAAAAGGTTCAATCAATTTTATAACATTTATTACAAGTTATTCATTATTAATAATAAATAATACATTTTAGTGAATTATGGAAACTTGCTTTTACAAGCTTTATTAGAACATTGGTGGAGGCCTTTACATGTTGATGATGAAATAGACAATAACAGTAATGATGGTAATGGTCCAAGGCATACAAGAGGAGGAAATCCTTATTTTTCTGTACCTGGTCATACACCTGTTATTTTTAGGTAGAAATATAAGTAATGATATGAAATAAAAAATTAATATTTGTTTATATATTATAGTGAAGTTGGAGGTAGAACATTATATAGATTACTTGTTCGAGATGCTACAGGAGAAACAGAAGGTGTACTTTTAAATGAAACTGTGCCATCATGGGTTAGAGATATTGTAGTAGATAAGAATTTACCAAAATTTATAAAAATATCCTTTTATCTTCAGCACTCAAGTTCTGGTGCTAAAAATTCAAAAAAGTATGATTATTTTAGTTTTTATTAAGTAAATAAATTTTAAATGTAAATATTGTAATAATTGCATTCTCAAAAATTTTTATATTTAATTTTGTTGTATAAAATATCGCTTGTGATAAATTTTATATAACATACAATTTTCTCTTACAAAATAAGATATTACAAATATATATAATTATGCTATAATTAAATAAATGGGAGTGCTTTATATAATTTTTTTTTTTTAAATAGAGATCGCCTTGTTGCCAATGATTTTATTCAAGTACGAAAAGTTGCTGAACATGTATATGATAAAGTTTTGGGAGCTGGTAGTGATTCAGGATCAGTGGCTGGTGGTGGAAATGGAAATACTGTTTCTGGTGGTTCTCCTGCTGGTGATAAAGCAAACACTGATTCTAATGTTGATAACTCATCATTAATTGAAGAAAAGGTGGAATTGCTTTGTAATGAACAAGTTTTAGATCCAGCAATGGATTTAAGAACAGTAAGAAAAATTTTAAATTATTTAAACACAGACTATAATTTACTAATATTATGTAATATTATTAATTATAGGTGCGACATTTTATCTGGAAAAGTTCAGCTGATTTAACTCTTCATTATCGTCCAGTAAAATAAAATTAAAAATAAAGATTTTTTATAATACTCCTAAATTTTTATTCTTTTAAAAATTGATAAATAAAAAGAGTAAATTATCTTTTAATATCCTTCAAATATAAATTAAAATCATAAAGTAAATATGTATTAATTTAAGTAAAGAAATTTATCAAAAGTATAATTTTTTAAATATTTTTCAAAATGTAATTAATGATTGGTTTAATTATTGGTATTTATTTATTTATTTATTTATTTATTCTTGTATAGAAATATAATAAAAATTCAATTTGAATTTTTTTAAATAATTTAACCAAATGTGTTTTAAAAAATTTAATTATTCAGTATCAACTTTCAAAACATACAAAAATAAAAATAAAATATATTTTTCTATAAGATTTTTAAAATATTTATAATCTTAAAAAATTAATTCCAATTAATCAAGTAAATATTATATAAAAAATAATTTTAATATTGTATCCTATATCATGTATATTGTATATTAAGTATATTTTTAATAGAAAATTTTAATATAATTCAATTTACTTAAGAAAAACTTGTATTATAAAAATTCACTTTCCGAAAAAAAATTTGATGTTTACATTAATAAAATTTGCTAATTGGATTTAAATGTTTCTATAGAAGAAAAATTTTTTACTCATAATTTTAATATAAATTATTGTTTTCATACGTCTTATTACTTTTGTAATTTTAATATTAAATTTAAAAATTATTTTCTTTCGATTCTTAATTAGGAAATTTTGTTGATAGCATAAATTTACAAATTTTAAGTAATAATAAAATTTGAAAATAAATAACATACTAATTTACATAATTAGATATTTAAATATCTATAAATGATTTAATAAATTTCAAGTTCCAGGTAATTAGTATTAAAAAATACTTTTTTATATTAGAAATACAGAATATAAAATATAAATTAGATATTATCTTGATTACAAATATATAAATATAATCATATTTACAACTTTTAAAATGTTCAATAATAAAATTAAAGATTAGAATATTAATTTTATAATTTAAATATATTCTTCTAAAATAGTATCCACAGCATGTTTAAATGAATCACAAATTTTTGTTGGAGCCATTCCAATGATATTTTCATCCCCTGTACAATACTTTCCAGTTTTTACTAAAATTCCTTTTATACCAACAGCTTGTGCACCAGCTATATCATCTCTAATATCCTAAATAATATATATAATATTATTTTGTCTAATTAAAAATAATAAAAAATTAAATTAAAAAAATATTACATCTCCAATCATTATTGCTTCTTCTGGACAAATATTGTTGAGAGCTACTTTAAAGAATTCAAATGTTGGTTTACCTATAACTTCAGCTTTTACATTAGCAGAATATTCTAATCCATCAATAAATGCTCCTGGTCCTAAAGCCATTCCATCTATTCTTTTATAATATCGACCTTTATGAATAGCAATTAATGGAGCTCCATTTAATAAAAGTCTACAAGTTCAAAATGTGTAATAATGAACTTGGTTATATTTAATTGTGAAACTAGTTTTTTGATAAATATTTCAAAATAAGTTTTTTTTAATTACATATTCCAAGCAATAGTAAATACAAAATATATTATACAATCAATAATGTATCCATAAATACATAAATAATTATGGATGTAATTAAAATAAATATATGTGATTCCAATTTAACATATTACCTAAAAGCATCATTTAAATTTTTGTAATTAAATTTGTCAGGTGCCAATCCAATAACAACCGCATTTTGTGGTACATTCATATCATGTAAATCTTCAAAATCCTCTATTGCATCATCATCAACTAAAAATAATGGATTAAGTTTCCGTTGCTTTATTATATGTTTAGTTGCAATCAGTGAGCTAAATATTTCTTTTTTTTCAATATCAAAACCAAGTTTTTGTAATCGACTATAAAGTAAATTTGATGATTCTTTGGTTGTATTTGTTACAAATTTTATAGAAACATTGGATTCTCTAAGCCTATTTGTTGAATTAAAAATAAAATTCATGAGAAAACTTATAATTATTATAAAAAAAACATCTAATAAAAACTTAACATAAAAAAAATATTGAAAGATATTTTTATTATTTCAATGATGGCTCAAATTATATATAAAATTCATTATATTTATAAACAAACCTTTTTAAAGCATCAATTGCACCCGGTAGAACAATATTGTCAACATGTAATGTACCACTAAGATCAATCAATATTAATTTAATTCTACTCATTTTTGTTTCATATTATTTTAATATAAGGAAAATAAAAATTATAAAATATTATTTTTATTGTTAATTTCATGCAAATTTTAATTTTGAATAACAAATATTTTTTTCGTTATAAATTGGTCAAAAGTTGATATATAAAAACCACAGATAAATTGGAAGATTGTGCCATAGCATAAAGATGCGTTCACATACGATTCGGTGGCGAGAAGGTGCTACCTCTTACGGATACCTATTGGAAGCATGAAGGGGATAAGAAAAGGGATATCGGGGTAATTCGTATGATCAGAGATGAAAACTAAACACAAAATTGTAGAACAATGAAAGACGATCGGTCGAGTAGAAGCAGCTTTTTCGACACAAACATATACGCAACATTGTGTACATGTATTTACGAACAAAATGAATGCTTATAGCAGAGATGAAAAGGGAGATTGAGCCTTACGTTTTAAAAAAGGGTACACAGGGGGGGTCAACTTTAAATGGGAGAACCACAGAACAGACACTAAGAGAACGCTAGGTCCCGTGTTAAACTGTGGCGACAAACATGGCGGCAGAAATATCTTCTCTCTCTCTCGCACATATAGAAACACCAGCGACCTCTGAAAAGGCCGTGGCCCGTACTAAAATTTTTTATAAGTGCCTTAAAACCTATTAAAAAAAAACGCTACCACTACATGTACGAAGCAAGAGTATATTCCCTCGAGCTTCGTATATGTACACTTAGCATTTTTTTTAAATAGATTTTAAAGCACTTATACAAATTTTTAACTCGGGACACAGCATCTTTAGAGGTCGTCAGAGAACCTATAAGTGCGAGAGAGACAGAGCATATTTCTCCCACCATGAAAATACAACTACTTAATTTGACAATTTGTTGATTCGCATCACTCCTTATTTTTATTGAATAAAATAAAAATCACTTCAAAATTAATTCACACTATCTTTATGACAAACATTAATTAATAATATGTTTATTTACATTAATATTTACTTAGAAATTAATTTATATCCGTTGCACCCGAATAAATGAATTTTTCAGCTTCATCTACAAAGAAATTTTGTAACTACTAAAAACTCGAAATCTGTTCTCGACTACAAGAGTTTGAAAAACAATAATGTAAACACACGTACCGGGTTACCAGTATCGGCACACGAAAAGGGACATATGGGGTGACTTTATTTTGCTACATTTGTCTAAATTGTTACTAATAGTAATGATAGTAAATAAAAATTAGTTTTTAAATTGAACAAAAGAATTTTAAACAAAAGTATACGTTATTAATATAAAATAAAAAAATTTTCAAATTATTATATCGTGGGCACTTTTTTTTTGCGTCACGACATGAAAGTGGTCCGTCTGCTACGTTTGTCGCCAGCTCTCCCATTTAGAGTTGACCCCCCGTGGGGAGAACTGTCGACAAACGTGTCCCTAGTAAGACTTCAAATTTTGGGCGCCCTGTTCCTTGCTATTGCCCTGATGCCTTTTTTCATGAGCCGATACTGATGAAACGAAACACGTGATGATATTGTTCTCTAACACAATGTAAGCTGTATTCAAAACTTTTTTTTGAGAATATTTGTTCTGAAATTGTTTCGATTTTAATTTTATTGAATAATGATAATTTATATAAAGTAATTCTTGATCTGTGAGTCTCTATGAAAATAAAAAATTGATTTTAAATTCATGTGCTTGAATTACAAATAATAAATTTAAATTAATAAAAAGGAACCAAGGAGGAAACAGATTTTGTGGATAAAAAGATGAATAAAAATTTTAGGTATGTATGTTGATAGATTTAATTTCAATAACATTTTAACAATTATATTAGTAAGTACATTTTATATGTGATAAATATTTACTTTCACATAAAAATTATAGTTTATTAATACAATATTTTTTACCTTACTGTTATTAATAATAAATATTTATTATTTTATAATAACCATATTATTGGCTTACATATTTTATAGTCACAGTATAATATTTTATAATGATGTACCTTTTTGAATTATAAATTATTTTCTTTTACTTATATTGTTCTAATATTAACAATAAGTCTTTTATTTTATAAAATACATCATTATAATTTAATTTTAATTATATAAAATGTACGCATGTTTTTTCAATAATGATATTTGCACACTGTTCTTAGAATAATATAATGTTACACAAACATATATTTACAAATAAAGACTTAAGACTATTATTATACATACTATATTTTAATAGAGTTCACAAAAATACATATATATTACAAATTATTAAATAATATTTAATTACTACATTATAAAATAAATTAAAATTCAATATAATATGTATAATATATTTGGGCTGATGTGTAGACATAAAATATGTGATACTATTTCTAATTTACTTAATAAAACTATATATATAATACTAATTATAATAACATAATAAGTTAAATATTATTTATTATTAAATTTTTTTATTTTTTTATAATGACCTTGGGATTTTTTATTGATATCAAGATTTTTATTGAAATCAGAACAATACTTGTAAAAGAGAAAATGTAATGTCACGCTCAAAATTTTATCAAAATTAGTATGTGTATTGCAAAAACTATATTTATTTTTTAAATTATCACAACAAAATATTTTAAATATATTAGATACATCTAATTTACTACCATTCTTTTTCAAATATTCATATAAGTGTACATGTAATTCGTGTAAAAATTTATACATATTTTCACTGGGATATTTTAAATGTTGCTCTTTAGGCAGCATTTCTTTATATACAATTAAATTATGGTCATGTGTCAAAGATTTTGCAAATAAACAATCGTCACATTCAATGCAACTTCCTTTTTTAATTTGTATTTTCATTAATATATATACAGCAGTTCTTACGGATCTAAGTTCTGAGGCTTCAATGACGATGTGGTCATCCCTGAATGGCGTTTTTTCTTCATTTTCACCGATCGTCGTGCTGTTATCAGTGGAAATTTCTTCATGCAATATAAAATTATAATCCGTTTTTTGATTCTCCGGAGCTGCAGCAAGTGACGTCGTAGAATTATTAGAATTTTGAAGAGAATCTTTCAATCCTGCTGCTGTCAATGCAGTTAATAATTTTTTTGATTATTAAATAAATTTTTTTGCGGAACAGCATTCCAATTTAAAAAAATTTTTACTTCATTTCTATAATCAGCTGGTACAAAATGATCCTCGCATACATGAAATGATGTATTCCTTGTAATTTCTTGTAATTTTTCGATTCCACATGCCTAAATAATTATATATACTAAGCTACAAATCATTGCATTTTATTCGCATACAAATTAATGTTAAAATGATACTTAATTTAAAAACTTAAAATGTATAAATTATGAATACATATATATAATTTAAATATTATAAGTAAACTTTATTATTATTCAATATATGTATTATCTATTACATTTTATTTTATTATTAATTCATTATTAAAATTGTACATTGATATTTATATTTACAAACATTATAAATATTGTCTGTATCTTTCCAATATTGCAGGTATATCTTTAAACTGTCTTACTACCTGACTATCTCTCTATTTTTCCCTCCCACTCTTTCTCTCTCTCTCTCTCTGTCTCTTTCTATCTTTCTCGCTTTCTATCTTCTACACTACTTCTTAATGTAATATATTTAAATCCTCTTAACTGTGGAAAATTCATTCACAGTTAGGTGTCATAAACCCGATGCAGGTCAAACAATAAATTTGACTAGTAAGTTATGAAATTTGGTTATTCTTTAAATCTATTTAAAAAAAATGTTAGGTATAGATATACGAAGACTGGGTAAACGTCGTGGCATTTTAAGTTTAGCGCTTAAAGTATTTTTAAATCCAAAAACGAATTAAAATTTTATATTGCATGAAGAAATCGCCACTGATAACAGATGAAAATGAAGAAAAAACGCCATTCAGGGATGACCACATCGTCAATGAAGCCTCAGAAGTTAGATCCGTAAGAACTGCTTGCTATATATTAAAGAAAAAACAAATACGTTTCTAACCTTTTCATTCATAATCAAATGTGCCCACGAATGTACATAAATGATTTTTTACAATTATTTTACAATTATAAAAAATTATTTTCATTTTATTGAAGATAAATTATTAAATAAAAAACATTAAATTTAAGTTATATTAAGTGCCTAAATAATTATTATAAAATTATAAATATTATAACTGAAATTAATTTCAGAAATGTGTGACACTTATATATTAAGTATTGCGGTGTGATTATGCATAAAAACTTTTATAAACAATATTATTTGTTTAATATATTGTATTTTTTTTACAAAAGTTTTGAAAATATTATAATACTATATATCGTGTAAGCGATGAATATATTTAAAAAATAAAATAATTTATTTAATAGCAGAAGTGACATATGATTATAGCTATAACTTATTTTACTGGTACATTCATGCAATACTAATTAATATATGTATACAAACAATTTTACTACTCTATTTATCACAATTTCATTTTACATAATGTACAACAAATTATATTCTTACAATTATTATAAAACATATTAATAATGTATATATAATCACTTTCAAATTATATATGATGTATTAAAAAACTTACAATTGTAAAAATTAAAAACTAATACTACAATTATACAGTATTGAATAAAAAAAATTATTTACAAACTTAAAACATTACAACAATATTATAAAGAGTATATCATTTTTATTTTACATAATATTTAAAAAATAAAATAATTTACATTGTATACATTATATTTTTTATGTTTAACATCCACTTAAAAAAACATGTACATAAATTATCATACATAGTTACATTGATAAGATATTTTTTAAATTATATAATGTGTTACATAAAAAATTAAACATGTATTTACAGCTATAATTTATATCATACTAAAATTTTATTTACACATGATTTACATACATTTTATAATTTACATATATATATAAGTATAAATAATTTATAAAATTATTATATACATTATTTTTTAATATTAAATAACATTATCTTAATATACTTAACAATTATAATTTGTACTGATATCTATAATTTTTTTTAATTAAAAAATACTTTACTCTTTTTTAATACAATAATAATAAATATAATAATATAATGCAATTGTTAATGATTTTAAAAGTAAGTACAAAAAAAAATCATACATGTAAAATATTTTTTAATTTTCTATTATGTGATAAATTATTTCATGAAGCTCTCCTATTATTATTATAACCTCGTGCTGTGGCATGAATTTTTACAAGCAGCAAAAAATATAAAGCATATAATCTATGCACATAACAATTATTTTCTTTATTGAACCATTGTGGATATTTTTTATTTACTATTTCTTCAATTAAATTTTGTAATATATGTAATAAATTTCTTTTTGGCCAAACGCTTTCATGATATAGTTTGAAAGCTTCAAGTTCACTATTTACAATTTCAGCATATTCATCTGATGGTCAAGTTAAATATGACGAATGAGAAATGTCATCAATCGAATGCGAATATTCTCTAAAGATATATATTTTTCATTAATATTTAAAGTATCACTTGCATTTTTTGTTACTGAAAATCGAAATTCGTCACACTTATATTTTTAAATACATTTTCTCGCTAAATAGCTGGCAAAAAATACTATCGCATTTTTTTCGAATAAGTATTTTTCACCTATCTCAACTATATTATTTTCTTCCATTTCATCAAATAAATTAATTAATTCAAGCGCTTGATTTATTTTAAAAGTTTCATTAAAATCTATAATATCTAATTCGAAAGTTATATAAATTACTTTATTATCAATATCATTAATATTATTTATTTCATTATCTTCATTTTCTACAAAAGTATTACAAAGGTTACTTAAACAAGTCAAATTTGTAGATAAAATATGTCTAAAGGCTAAACTATACATTCGGCAAGTTGGATTTGGATTAAAGCCACCCCTTGCCCGCAATTTTGAATAAGCATGCTCTAAAGAATGTTGATTGCAAAGAGTTGTTGCTAATTCAAAATTGCGGACAAGGGGTGGCTTTAATCCAAATCCAACTTGCCGAATGTATAGATTAGCCTTTAGACATATTTTATCTACAAATTTGACTGATACAGTTGATATAATTTTTGATATTACATACTGTAGAAATAAATACTGAAGATAAATTAGATACTGCAGAAATAAATGAAGCTTTGAAATAAATGAAGCGATTGAATTAATGAATTTGTTTAATGAAATGGACGAAGATAATATAGTTGAGATAGGTAAAAAATACTTCGAAAAAAATGCGATAGTATTTTTGCTGGTTATATAGCTAGAAAATGTATTTAAAAAAATAAATGTGACGTATGCCAAATTTCTTTAACTAAAAATGCAAGTCATGCGATAAATATTAATGAAAATATATATTGTCTAAAGAATATTCTTATTCGATTAATGAAATTTCTCATTTATCATATTTAACACAATATTCAGATAAATGTGTAGAAATTTTGATATGTCAACATGAAGATTTCACACTATATCATGAATGTGTTTGTTTCAAAAGAAATTTATTACATATATTACAAAATTTAATAAAAGAAATACTAAATAAAAAATATCCACAATGTTTTAATAAAGAAAATAATTGTTATGTATATAGATTTTATATTTTTTGTAACTTGCAAAAGTTCATGCCACAGCATGAGATTATAATAGTAGGAGAGCCTCAAGAAAAAAATTATCACATAATCAAAAATTAAAAAATATTTTACACGTATAATTTTGTTATTTTTGTATAATATTTTTAAAAGTACTAAAAATTACATTACATTATTATATCTATTGTTATTATATTAATAATTGTGTAAGATATTTTTTAATTAAAAAATATTATATATATAACAATAAATGATAATTGTTGGATTTATTAAGATAGTGTTATTCATGTATATTGAAAAATGTTTATTGTAATTTTCTAAAATTATTGCGATTACAAATGTATGTAAATAATGTGTAAATAAAACACAAAAAATGTTTGCCATCTTTTACAGTGATATAAGTTTTAATTGTAAATAAACATTTAAGTTTTTATGCAATACTTTATATAATTTATAAAATATCCTATCAATGTAACTGTTTGAGGCATTTTCCGTCTTGTGCATTCGTCACTTTGTGAATAGTGAAAGTGCATGGAAATTTCCGGATTCGTATAAAATACTGGGTATGGGGACAGGCCCGGAAGAGAATATTGACCTGCGTGGGATCCGACGCGGGGGAGGATTTTCAATTCTTCTTACGACATCGCGCTTAATGCACTTGCGGTCTAATTCTCTCGATTTTCTCGCCGTTTCTTGCTCTCGTGTGTGAGAATCTTCTCGATTTCTTGCGTTCCGTGCGTGTGATGTTTGTGGTGTCTCGTGTGAGACGTCTGGTGGATTCAGAAGGCCGGGACCTATCGTTCCCCTGTTTCTACGGCGGCGCCCGGCGATCTTCTCCAGGGTGGGTGCTGACGAGCACCTGGACCGTCCCGCTTCTCGCAGCGCGTCTACCGACGTGCCCGCTGCTGCTTGCTCGAGTGAAAGCGGATACTTGCGAGCACCTGTGAGTGCAGATTTTCTCGCGTGCGTGAAACACAATTCTGTAAGTTTTTGTATTTACTTGATCGACGCATCCAAGGCTTTTTCCCCCTGACGGAGGGGGTTTTTATGCCGCGTCAATAAAATTGTATTTTATTTTCTCTCGCGAATTATTGTGTTGTTTAACTTCAACCTAGCAGCAATATTTCCTCTCCCTCACTCCTGCATAATTTATTAATAAACATAAATTGAATTTCATCTATTTGAGGTAAGTCTCAAACAGTAACAATGTAATTAGAATTTATGTACACGTTTTTTAAAGCTAGATCTAAATATAAAAAAGATATCCTGTTTGTATTGTTGCTATTTTTGTAATTAATTTTATTTATTTAATAGTGTATAAATCTAATATTACTTTGTACTTATATTTGCCTTTTATGTCGAATTTTATTTAAAATATAAAAGTTATTGTACATATAATATTTAGAGCAATTAATATAATAATTTATACATTTGATTTTAAATTATGATGATATGAAATTATTATTTTATATCATAAACACCTGAAAAGTAATAATATGAATCATTATTAATGAAAATAAAAATCTTAATAATATATATAATTTTGTTGTATAGTGTGGATGAATTATTCTTTGATATTTTTATATGACTTACGAATTTGATGAATTGGTGTGGTCACTATATTTGAGTTATTAATTTTATTATTTGTTGAAAACTTGTCAACATGCGGCCCGGTTTGATTTTGGTTTGATGTACTAGCGGATTATAAGTGTAGACGACGCTTTGGTCGGTAATTTGAAGTGAAACAGATAGAGACACGAATATGTATTATATATATACATATATATATATATATGTTGAAATGCATAATTGAAGTGATATAAAAATTATTAGTGTTGTGCCGCCACGAGATAGCCGATGAGTATAGTTTCTATACTTATCAGTTGAACAATAATTTTCTTTTGTATATGAATTGAGAGTTTTGATTGGTTATTGTAATAATAGCCAATTGAAATTTTAATCATGACAGTTACAAAGGAAAAGGGACTTGTTGGCTCTAATGCAACCAATATTAAATTTGCCGAATTTAAATAAACATCGGTAAATTTGATTTTTGGTTTAATTTTAATTAAAATTAAAAATAGTGAGGTGAAGGGGTGGGACTTTCTTTTTGGAGAAGTTTCACAAATTAACAGTTTAATGCTGTTCTTCATTGTAGTAGTATTGTAAATTTCTCAATTGGATTTGGAATATAAAATAAGTACACAAGCTTCTTCTTCGACAAGTCGTCACTTTATTCACAAACAAATAAAATTTTTCACCAGCGTACAGTCACGAAGCGTCAGAAAGAATCTGATTACAAAATCTTCTTTCACGCAATTCACCGCTTGTCGCTTTCTACCCCCTCCCCTTTTTCGCAACCCAATTTTCATATGTTTTTCCAATATTTAAAGGGTGGTTGAGCTTATCGGTCTAACCGTTTAAACTTCTCGCGCGGCACCCGCTTTCACATACACACCATGCATATCCTCTGGCGTAAAAAAATTTCGTTTTGCCAACGAAAGAAAAAGTCATACAATCTAATCGCATCATTCTCGAGCATCTATACAAATCATATAAAAATCGACGAACGTGAGAAAAAGAGGAAAGATATTGCCTCATGCAGCGAGCGATAGAGAGAGAGAGAGAGAGAGAGAAAGAAGTTGGAGGCGTTGACGCGTTCGTCTTTTCCCGCTAACACACACACATTTTTTCCATTCTTACACAACCCCCTTTCATACATTTTGCCTAATGTGCGTCCTTTGAGTATTTACTCTATACCCTGGCTAAGCGCACAGCACTCAAATTTTTAATAATTTTAATAGCCCTAAGGTACCGTCGTCGCGGGCGTCCCTGCTATGCGAAAACCTGGACACACATCTTTGGGATAATTCCTATTCCATCCCTAATAATTATATATTAAAGTATTGTTTTTGATTAATAATTGTTTATATTAATATTTAATAGTATTGATATTATTATAGTATTATTATTTGGAATTGTATTAATTTTGTGGTAAAGAAGTGAATATACTGGAAATATATTTTTATTTAAAAATATTATTATTGTGAAGGAATATATATAATAGAAGATATATATATATATATATTACCAGAATTATTGATCTTGAATTAATAAACCAAAAAATACAAATAGTATTTGTTGAGGATTCAAGGGAGAAGTGGGGTTATTGCATTAAAAATTAAATTCACAATTTTGCTTAAAGAATTTATTTAGAGCTCACAATCGTTAAATGCTTATACGACGGCGAACGAGAAGCAACTCTCGACTCCCCCCGCATGAAAACATTTTCCGGCAAGATTTTCAAGCCCCCCACGGTCTCCAGGTACCGTTGTAAAAAACATATGTGGGAAATTCTGCGACTTAGCTGCTAGATTTTCGGGTTATTTTGCGATCAGGTAGACCGGTAGGTTTCCCTGCGAATTTTTCCCGTCGGAAACAAAAATTATACCTTTTTTCTATTCTACACACAATAAACGTGGTCTCAGTCCGCAACAGTATTAATATTTGAATAATATTATATTTACAATTATTAATAAATTTCTTTAATACCAAGGTACGATTTTATTTTATAAAATTTAAATACATACATAAATTTTATTAATTAAATTTATTTATTTATAAATATACATATTTATTTATAAATATTTATTTTAAATTAATTAATTATATATATATACATATTGTAGTGTTGGAAAAGGTTTAGAGATTCGCCAAATCTCGATTTTGGCGCTGAATTTCCCCTGTATAGAATTTATTTACTAATTAATAATTTATTTATTAAATTAAAATATTGAAGTGTGGTGTAGAAATAAATATCACCAATACAGTTCCTGGAAAATTTATTATAATTAATTTTAATAAGTTAATTTTTAATGAATTTACTGTATTACAAAATATGTAATATTTATTTATAAATTTTATAACCATAATATAATTTTGAAAATTATAATTTTATCAAATATTTATATTTTAAAGTTATTTTACTATTATATTTATTGTAATATGTGTAAAATAAAAAATTTTCATGTATATATAGCGATGATATGTAATTTAAACAGTATTATAAATTATAAATTTTTATTAAATTAAAGTAACATTCCTAACAATCTTATTTATAATTTTATTGTTTGATTATATTAAGTGAAGTAAGAACAATTAAGAAATTTTTGTAAATAAAATACAAGATATAAAACAAATAACTATTATTTATAAAAGTTTTAAAGATATTCACACCACATAATACATTATAAATAAATATCACAAATAACACAACATTTCATGAATTATTTGAAATTTTATGATAAGCACCTTCTATATTTATTAATTATATATTACGTGATCCAGTGAGAGTGAATAAAAAACAAGTCTATTCAAAGTTGTTCGTCGACGTTTCGGTAACAATCACTTGCCCATGTCAAGACTATTTATTTAAAAAGACCATAATAATACATCTATCGTTGCAGCTAATGCACGAGATAACAAACACGTGATTTATTGAGATATTGTAGATATCCTTCATAATGAAAATAATTATAAAAAACGTTTAATTTCTGAGATGATACATATTAAGATCAATAATAACACGAGAAATAGACAAGAGGACACACAAAATCTTAATTACAAATACTATATGATCTTCAATAATGTGACGAATCATAACTACATGACGTAGAGCGTGACGTCAAACATTGTATATATTGAGGTGAAATGTAATTTGTTTACAATTGACTAGGTAACATTACGACTGATAAGTCGTTGAACACCAACGTACTAATGCGTTATTGATTTGGTAATTATAAACAAAATTGTCGTTTTATACATGTGTAAAACTAATCTGTTAATTAATGTATTTTAATTTTGAATAAATAGTCTTGACAAGGGCAAGTAATTCTTATCGAATCGTCGACGAACAACATTGAATAGACTTGTTTTTTGTTCACTCTGCATCTCACTGGATCATGTAATTTATAATTAATTTCTTAAATTAATTTTAGTCATAATAATTATAATTTTATAATAATTTAAATACTTAAATATTTTTAATTTAATTATTTATCTTAAATAAAATAAAAATAACCTATATAATGTACAATATAAAAAATTATTTATATACATTCGTGGGGACATTTGTTTATAAATGAAAAGTTTAGAGATGTACATAACGAAATGTACATCGAAACTGCCTTCTTCTCCTATTATTAATGTTAGAATGCGGTGGGGGAATAGTCCATCGTTTTATTCATTTCTTATGAGCATTTCTTTTAGTATATTTGAAATCCACCAGGTTTGCAGTAATCGCCTCGTGTACGCATTTTTAACACTCAATCTCCCTTTTCATCTCTGTTTCTAGTCTTTCCTTTTGATGTTGAAGCTCTTTGGTTGCCAGTTTTCCATTTATAATTGATATGCCCTAATCCTATCTATAAGTTCGTAACAATTAAATCATATCATGCAAATAATTATAACAGACAAAGAAATTAACAATAAAATGTATTAAAAAATATGTATTTCAGTTTAATATTTATATTCTAATCCAGAGATTATTAAAGAGGTTGCTGATAACCGTGTTAAACGTTTGTTCCTAAAAACCTAGGGAATGTTTAACAAAATACATTTCTTGTTCGAAGAGCAGTAAAAGGGAGTACAGAGTGAAGTTAAGTACTCTCCCTACTGCGTAAAATGTGAAATGCAATAAAGTTAGCCTCTATATTTGAATTCAGAAATATAATACAACTTTTCATTTTTGTTTATTTTAAAAATATTTATTTTATGTACTAAAATATTATCTTGTATAATTTAGAAAAATTATCTACCACCTTCATATAATTATACATTTTTTACTTTATTTTTTGAACATATTTATATGTATAAATGCACCTGTTTACATAAACATGGACTTATATTTAAATTTTATGTTTTCGTTCAAATTTGTATCACATAACCCTCATTATTATTTAAATAACTTATATTATATGTGTGCAAGGAAATTATTAAAATAAATCATATGTACATTTAAAATATTAAAATAAATAATTTATAAAATAAAGTGAATACAATAACATTTCTTTCATTATATAAAATAAATAATAATATAAACCTTGATATTTAATTATCAATTTTAATAAAATCATTTATTTCAAGAATACAAAAAAAAAAAGCTAAAAAGTTTATATTAATAATAAAAATATTAAAATTTAATTATTAAATTTATTTAATAATAAAAAGGTCTTATTTGTAATATTAAATTTTATTGAATAAAATTGTAAATGATTTTAAGTAAAACTGTATCTTTTGTTAACTGTATTATTACAATTGAAATTAAAATCATTCATGTCAATGATATTTGTGATAAATAATTACAAACATTGATTTCAGTAGTATATATTACTTTCATTGAGTAATTTATAAGTGATTGCAAGTAAAACTATTATTTTTATAAAATGTATTATAAAAATTGATATCAAAATTATTCTTTTAATGAGAGATTGGAAAAATAACTTATATTAATAGTTTTATATTTATAATATATAATATATTTTTATTTTATAATTTTAAACCTCAGTAAATAAAATTGTAAGTTTTTTAAACTAAAACTTTTATTATCTGTATTACTACAAATGAAATGCAAATCATATGTTGATTGATAAAAATTTAAATATACCAAAGTTATAATAAGTTATAATAATATATAATAAGTTTAAACTTATTTTTTTATTTGATTCGTATAGAATTTAATAATACGAAACGTAATGTAGTACTAATTTTCACACGTTTTATTTCATTAATAATTTCATTTCATTAATAACTAATTTTATTAATTATAAAATTATGTAATTATTATAACTGTTTATACAATTTATTGAAGAATATACAATTATTTAATTATAATATAAATTTAATTATAATTTGTATTAGCTTTAATATGGATGAAATAGATAGAAAGAGGAAAGGTGAAAGTTACATTAGTCCGTTTGATTATTTAAAATCAAAACAAAACATCGGCATATGCTGTGCGAGTGAGAAAACAAAGCGTTATAGTTTTGTTGTTTCTTATATTTTGATTTTTCGTTGCATGCAATGTTACAATATCTATATTCAAAAGCAATATTGCTATATCTTTTTAAATGAATTTGAATATCTTTACGGGTTTGTTTTCGTTTACTCGTATAATTCTTCCTATGAATGGTCCGACCGACGGATAACATTAACTCTCGATTTTTTTTAAATATACCTGACAGACAGTATGTAAGTTGCTTCAAGTTAATAATGATTATAAATGTGAAATAGATAATAATTTACAAGTTGTCTAAATTATTGCTTCAGCCTTTATTTTTTATTTATCAATGATAATTTTTGAATTAGAGTTAAATAATACTTATGAGACTATTGTATCTTATCATAAATATTTCTAATACTTTAGATTCATTTATATATTTGTATTATATAACTTTTTATATTCATAAAGTGCTATATCAACCACACAAAAAAATAAGTTTCAAGTTATTTGAAATACTTTTGATCATAAAATTTAACTTTCTTTTAATCGAAAGCGGTTCATACGTTAATACGAATGCTGTACTTTGTCGTATGTTATTTTGATATTTCAATTTCATGGATGTATTTTGTATATATTATTGTTTAGATGAGTAAGGGGATATATATAGACTAAAAACAAAAATATAAGGAAATAGTCAAATTGCAAAGCTTTGATTTCTGGCTCCAGCAGAATATGCCGATGTTCTGATGTAACAAGAAACAAGTGTACCTGTCATCTCTTTCTATCTCTATCTCACATCTTACATTTTGTGTTTCTTTCACGCTTCTTATTAAGTTATGGTTTCGTTCATTCAATTCTTTTACTGTCTATCCCTCCCACCCACTCTCTCTATGTCATACAATATGATATATTCGGTGCATCTATATTATACTAGATGTTTTTCTTGCTTTATGCTTTCTCTCTCTTGCTCTTATTTACTGTGTGCATCTTTTCTACGATAGCCGCTCTCTCTCTCCCTCTCTTTCTTTTACATAATATTTATTTAAAATAAAAAATATTAATTAATATGAAACGTGTTTAATTTATACATTTATAACTTTTACAATGATAAATCTAAAATCTACAAAGATTAAAACAACTTCATAAGTCGTCGTTCAGTAAATAATAATATTATAATATAAACAAATTTATTGTTATTAACATTATTAGTGTATGTCAGGAGTGATATCAGAGAATATATATCAAATTGACTGCATAATATTTTATCAAGCTATATATATATCATTATAATAAAATTATGATTTTATCAATAGAAAATTAAATAATACGTATTAAAGTTAAAGATTAAATAAAGTCTTTTTATTCGTTTAAAGTTAATTTATTTTAGTAATATATTCGTTTGATATTTTAATTTTTTTTTTATTTAACAATATAATATAAATACAAATACTAAATAAGTATATATATATAATTATACTAATGGTCCTAAAAATGATTATAGTAATTCTTGGGTTTTCACCAAAACCGAATTCAATTTGATGTTTATATCAGCCGTGTATATATACTTCAACACATGGACATGGATATATGTGGTGTAGTTGATCATGATTTGTAGAATTTTCCCTTACGAGTATACATCATCATCTACCCTCGCTCCTTTATTTCCCCTTATGTTCCATCTCGAATATGAAGTTAGTTGAATCTGGTCCGCTAGAGGCAGCACTATTTTTCCAGCGTAACTCATAGCTTACCCATTTTTGTTACCCCTAATCTCCTGTTCGAACAAGAAGATAGTTCAACCGCTAGACACAGTAGCGTACAGCTTTTCAAATTTGGAACAAACGCCTCATTGATCAGCAATCTCTCTTATAATCTCTGTTCCAATCCTTTTATGTTTCATAGATTGGATGTGTAAAATAGATAATCTAATTTTTCCACAATTTTTAAGTGAGTATGTACTCTGTTATATTACGTAGTGGTTAAAGTTACTTTTATTTAGTTAATATAATATTTCTCTTAATTAAGAAAAGAAGTTTTTTAAAATCATAAAATTAAATTAACAAATGTAATTTTTTCTTTGTTTTCGGATTAAAAAAAAACAAATTGTATTGAGGGTAAATTCAGTAGATCTTTATAGATAATTGATTAATTTAAATACCTAAATAAAATACATGTATCTCTTAACGAGATTGGCATTAAAATTTTTTTCTTATAATTTTAAAGGTAAAATGGAATTTCTTGTATCTAAACACAGAAAGAAACGTAAACGAAGGTATTGTTACTTAAACAGTAACAAATGTTATGATCAAATTAAATTAAATGTTACATCTGAGAAATCAAAAAATAACTTACAACATAATAAATATATACAAAAACCAAATTTATTTGATAAAACAATGGATGCAAGTGCTTTCTGGGAGAATTATAAAGCAGCTTATGAATGGCAAAAAAAGTATTATATTTATAAATTTATTTATTAACACTTGTAACAATGCATTATATTTTAATTTTTATATCTAATATATGTATTCATTTTTATTTAGACATAATATAGTTTGGTGGAAAACAAAATATTTTGCTTTAGAACGTGAAAATTATATACTCAAAGAAAATATTAGAAATTTAATAGAATGTGAACATTACAAAAATACTTTGGTTAAATCTTATAAACATAAACATCTTAATAAAGCAAAAATTAAAAAAATTGATGATAAAATAGAATTCTATTTAAATGAAGATATGATAAATTTTTTATCTCAAAATATTCAACATAAAATGGAATTAAAAAATAAAAAATATTCTCAATCAAGTAATGAGGTAAGTAGTGAAAAAATGGAAAATGAACATGAATGGGTTATTAGAAGAAATGAGAATGCAAAATTATTATATGGTAAAGCAAGTTCAAAGGTTTTGGCTATGGAAACAGCTCTTCAAACTACAATTGAAAGACACATAGATAAAAAAAAACCACATTATTGGCCAAACATACCTCTAAGATTATAAAATTTTCATTTATGAATGTATATAAATAAATATCATTTTGAAATACATTTATTTTTTCTACAATTTATATTTTTCAAAAAAAAAATTTTGTATTATCTATTTCACTATCAATAATTTTTATTTTCTCTAGATTATATTAGTTATTAAATAATAAATGCAAAACCTGTAAACCCATATTTAGTTTAAACATAAAGCAAGTTACATGTTTTAATGTTTTATTAAAAATAGTATAATGACAAATAAAATTTTAAGCGATTAAAATAGAATAGTCTGCAAATTTGTCTAAACAAGTTAAAACAAATGCTTATGTCAATACAGTGGAAATATTTAGATTTCATATAGATTAATTGAAAATTAGGAAAAAATCCATTTTACACCAATTTTAAACAAAAATTATTTTTTTACATTTTTATTATAACAATATATAAGTTTTAACATTTTTTATATTTTATTACAGAATTAAAATTTATGATTTTATTATAGTTATATTGTATTTTACACAAATTAGTTAAAGAAAATTAACCATTTAATTAGAAATGTATTAAATTAACCTTCACAAGGTTTTAATATTGTATTCAAATTGCTGTTATTTTTAATTTCCTATTAAATAACAATTTTACAAAGGTATGAATACATATTTAAACTTTTTAGCACAAGAAATAATATTAATTCATTATTTTAAATTTTAAATATTATTTTTTACATTAATTAGTATTGTAATTTGGCTTTTAATTTCGATGGATGTTTTATTTTAAAACTTAATAAATAATTCATATAAAATGATATAGATACACATTATAAAATATAACTGTATTTTATCATTTATATACTTTTTAATCACTTGTAATTTTATTAACTTCATTTTAATTATATTAAAAAAAATTTCTAAGTATAAAATTTAAAATGTATTTCTTTATAATGTTATAATTTATAAATAGTAGTAATGAATTTTTTAATGTAATTGACACATATATTTTAACATATTAAATATTAATTAAATTATAATAGAATAAATAATTATTAATGTTATTGTATATTAAATTTCATTCTTCTTTCATATTAAAATATTAATTTTTTTGGAATGTTGACAAATATTTTTTTTGTCATTATAAATAAATTTTCTTTAATCTAAAACTGTAGAGTATTGCAAATTTATATTAAAGTAACACATATTTCATTGTTTGTATATTATATGACACTTGATAATAATTCTGAATTTAATAATTTTATAATTGGTAAATCATTTTACCATAGATAATGCTAAATATATTAAAGAAATTAAATACAATAAGAAAGAACTTTGATTAAATAATAAAGAGATATAATGTAACATTGCATTATTTAAATATTTAAATTTGTTTTCAATAAAGCACACTTTATTATGTTTTTTGATAGAATTTTTATTTTGAATTATATTTCTTTTTAAATCAAAAAAATGACTAGACTAATGTTTGGTTTTTATATTAGAATGTATTTTTTTAATCATTTGATTAAATAGATTAAAATTTAATGTATAATCTTTTTGTTTTTATTTTTATTTTACTTACATTTAAAAAATAAATATTATGATCTATTATATTATTAATAAGAAATAAATATGTATTTTTTATAATAATAAATTTATTTTTATTATCATTTTTCGTACACTTTAATATATTGATATATTAATAAGAAATTAAATATTATGTACTAAAGTATATGTTTGGATATTTTTTTATTTTGTAAATTTAATTCATTTAATATTTTTTGATATTAAATAAATATTTTATTTTATACAAAATGCATGATAAATCTAATTTTACTTAAAAACTGAAAACTCACTAAAAAATATAAAGTTTGTGCAAAACAATCCTAAATATATTTATTTTGTTATTAAATTGAAAAAATAATTTATTAGATTTTCATGAAAAAAAAAATTAGAGTTACTAAATTTTTTAGGTTTTATATAACAAATATTTATTTAATCTTAAAAAATTTATTTTGTATTAATGATTTGTCAATAAATAGGGTATACTTTCTAGAAATATACTACATATATTAAATACAACTTTTTGTATTTAATATACAACATTTGGAATGTTGTATTTATAAATAAATTTATAACAAAAAATTATACTCAAATTATTATTCACTTTACATTTTTAATTTTATTAAATAACACAGTTGAATGTATAAGAAAAATTAAATTGTTGATTATCATTTGTTTTAATTTTTAATATATTTTTATACATTTATACTTTTTATATTTTTATACATACCTTAAAATTTTAAATATTAAAATTTTATACATACATATATTAAAATTTTATACATACATTAAAATTAAATACATACCTTAAAATTTTAATATTTAAAATTTTAAGGTATGTATCTTAAATATTCCATTTAAATATTCCATTAAAATAATGTATTATATAATATTTTTAAATATGAACAAATAATACAAATATCAACCAAATATAATTTCTAGATTGTTAAGTATATTTTTATACATTATAGTAATTTATATAACAATTTGATCTTATTTAATATTTATCTTTATTTTTTAAAATTTATATAAATTTTATTTGATATAAACAAAAAACAATTACTCATATTTAATAATTTTTTAAAATTTTTACATAAATTTTGAATCATGCAGCAAATCACTCTACTTTCTGTTAACAATGTATTTATAAATTAAAATTTCAATTTAAAGCTGATGCAGAATTAAAACTAACATTTATTAAAAATATTAATATTATGAAAACAGAATTTATAATAATTAAATATAATATTTAAATTCAAAATAAATATATAATCTTATTGATTTTATGAATGAATTATGAACAAAAACTATGAATATATTCAGTCTAAAAATAAACTTAATTATGTTGTACAATAGACATTTATCGAATATTTATTATAAATTTTTTCCGTGTATGCTGATGGATTAAAAATATTTTTAAACAATTAACTTAATTTGTTATAATGTTGTTATAAATAAAAAATTAGTTCAATCTAGTATTTATTCTTATATAAACGTTAAGTTAAAACTTTTTTACTAAAAAACCCTATATTCGGTTTATTATTCAACGATCATCATGAACTGATTATTGGTTGTTGAGTTATTTGTTCATTAATTTTTGGTATAGTTTACGAAAAATTCAATCTTTATTTTTGTATTTTACCTTATTTTTTTGTTTACACTTATACACTTTTTCTTTTATAACTGTAGTAGGATTCAATATGAATAATCATCTAATATTAATAATCAAACGACTGAGTTTGTGAGGGTTGAGGCCCTTTACCCCCTCCCCAAAATGGCTCCCGATGAAGACAGGGGTCCCATAATCGATGAATTCACAGTGGTAAGGTAAGATACGCAGGTGCCGCCATGTCAGTTTAGGCTTCACCTGTACATTGCGTGAAGTGAAGTTCTTGAGATTATCGTTTTTACTTGTTATCACAACTTTTGACTATCATATAGCAATAATTATAATTTGTGCATGTATTAAAAACACAGATGAACATTATGCTATATTTCTATTATAAATATTATACGGAATCAAAGTAATTTATGGTAATAAAATAATAGTGTTCTCGGTACTTAGTACTGCTATTAATTTATTTCGACACGTTATTTCAAGTTATTATAATGTATCTTTAATGTAAAAATGCATTGAGTGTTTATTTTTTTATTTTATTTTCGTGATATTATAGTAATTTTATTTGGTATGAAATAAAATTTTTTTTATTCTTATTTACAAAAATTTTTGGAAATATTTTATAACATTTATATAGTATAAATATATATATATAAACAAAGCTATTGAGAATAATGTGAGATTAAAAAAAAAACTTGATTTCATTAATAATACAAGAGCTAGTGTGAAAAAACTGGTATTTATTATATTGCGTTATAAGTGCACTGATTATACATTTCAATGTAATCAATATTTGAAAGTATTCATTATTATAAATTTTTATTGGAAAAATGTATCAAAAGATGTAATTACTTTTATTATTTTTATTAGTTCAACATTATTATATGAACCAATTATTAATTTATATATAAGTAAACTTTAGTCTGACATATTATTAATGATGAAGTATGAAGAAGATGGTGATAAAACAAGATCAATGTAACCAATAACTCAAACTACATTTGGCGATTATAAAAATAATTCTTGTATTGTATTAAAATTCCAATTAATTTACGTGACCTTCGATTTTGGGATATGCTAAATTAGAAATGAAGTTTGTTTTCCGCTATAAGTGGTTTAATATGAATTGGATTTTTGTGATTTTCTTATTACTTATTACGATTATCCCTTATAATGTTTCGGAACTTGTGCGTTGTTTTGAGATCTCTGAAAATGCGTCTCCTGGTACGCATATTGGCTTTATTGACGTTGATAGTCCACCTTATCTCATCGTGCCTGTACCTGGATCTTATGTGGAAACAGACCTTATTGTTGAACAAATTACTGGTGAAATCCGTACACGTGTACTTCTTGACCGAGAGACCAGGCCATCTTATACTTTAGTAGTGTTACCACAGAATATTCATGTGATTGTGAATGTACTCGATGAAAACGATAATGCTCCTCAGTTTGCTGTAGACTACGTAAACGTTGAATTTCCGGAAAATGCTCCACCTGGGTCAAAGCGTGCATTACCTCCTGCTCGAGATGGAGATCTTGATTGTTTTAGTACACAAAATTATGAAATGGTTAATGGTAATATTGATGATGCTTTTCACTTAGTGTCTCATCGAGGTCGTGATGGTGTACTTTATCTAGATCTGCAAAGTAGTGGTATGATTGACCATGAGGTTTTAAACAATTACCTACTAGTAATTGAAGCACTTGATGGTGGTATTCCACCTTTACATTCTCAATTACTTGTAAATATTACAATTCAGGATGTCAACGACAATCCACCATTTTTCGAACATAGTAGATACGTGGTCAATATTTTTGAAAATATCACTGTAGGTACGTCTGTTGTTACGATTCATGCAACTGATGCTGATGCTGGAGTCAATGGTTGTATAGAATATTCAATAAATCGTCGCCAATCAGATCGGGAAGGGATGTTCCGTGTAGACCCTGAAACTGGAACTGTGTATGTGAATAAAATGCTTGATTTTGAATTATCTGAACACCACGAGTTAGTAGTGGTAGCACGTGATCGTGGGGCTCAACCATTGGAAACTAGTGTCTTTGTTTCTATTCATGTAAATGATGTTAATGATAATCAACCAGTTATCGATGTTATTTTTCTCTCTGATGACGCAACACCAAAGATTAGCGAAGATTCTCAACCAGGTGAATTTGTGGCACGTATTTCTGTGAGTGACCCAGATTCTCGAACAATGCATTCAAGTGCAACAGTAAGTTTAAATGGTGGTGATGGTCATTTTGGTTTAACCACTCGAGATGAAGTAATTTATTTAGTTTTAATGGAACAGCTATTAGATCGAGAGAAAAAATCATTATATGAATTGTCATTGGAAGCTACAGATTCTGGAATTCCACCCTTGAGAGCAGAACACATTTTCCAATTATTAGTGATGGATATAAATGATAATGCACCACAATTTTTAGAGAATCACTATCAAGTACATTTATCAGAGGCTTCGGAACCTGGTACATCAGTGTTGCGAGTAAGTGCAAAAGATATAGATGATGGAGAGAATGCGCGTTTACGGTATTCATTACTCAACTCAACTAAATTTACAATCGATGAAAATTCAGGAATAATTACTACTGTAACATATATTGATTGTGAATCGAATCCAGCACCAGTATTCATTGTAATAGCTAGTGATTCTGGAAAGCCGTCACTTACTGGAAGTACAACAGTTAGGGTTACAATGCATGATGTTAATGACAACGAACCAATATTCGAGAAACCTATATATAATATTTCCATACCAGAAGATCTACCACGAGGCCATTGTTTCATTAAGGTAATTTGTATTTTACCGTATAAATGTATTTATTATCTTTCTTTTTTTATTTGCCCTTTAGTTATTAAAGGCTTATTATAATACACATATTTAAATACATTAAATAAAAATAATGCTCTAAAAATTAAATAATTTGGAGCTTTTATATATTCATATAAAATATCTATTCGTTGTTACTAATAAATATCTTTTAATATTACTTATATTTTAAGTAAAATTTATTTATTCATACAAATACTTTATTTTAATTCAATATCATCAATATACAGTTTAAAATAATCAGATTATGGTAATGTAATGTAAATGTGTGTACAATATAATACTTTTTTAAATAATCTCATAAAAAATATATTAAAAAATTGTTTTACAATTATGACAAATATGCATTCATAATTAAATAATTTTTAATTAAAAGAATGTAATATGAATACCATAAAAAAAATTATAAATTAGTGAATGAGCAATATTAATCTTATTAAATATCAGCATTATTAAATATATTTCAATTACCAATGTTAAATATTATTTAATATTTAGTAAATTAGTAAGAAATTAAAAGTTGTATTTTTAATATTACTTTAATAAAAATTAAGTTTCTTACAATATAAATTACTGTAAATATAATATAATACACATTATATATGTCTATATATATACATATATGATGTTTAGCATATGATTTATTTAATAAAATATATACAAGCATATCTAAATTAAATTTTTTTTATAAGGTCACAAAAATAGTGCTATTTCGTTGGTTAAAAAATTGAAAATAATATTAAAAATTAGATTTAAATATAACTATATATCTTTAACTCTTTTACATGTTTATTATTTGTAACGAAAAATAAATTCGTTTTATCTAAATCTATACATAACTATAATATTTATATCTAGGTACGAATTTATTTTTTTATTTCTAAAATATAGAAATCTATATTTATTTGAAAAATATATGCACCTACAAAATAAAATATTCATATGTATTATTTTATTTTAGAAAAATATGTATTTTTTATAAATATTTATATTGCAATTATTAAAATGAAATAAATAATAAATATGATCATACTTAAATTTGAGTAATAAGAATAAAAATTTACTATCTAATAATTGGAATAATTAAAATAACTTTACATTAAAAATTAAAAATATTGATACAATTAAATTAAATTGCATTATGTAATAAAATGAATTTAATTTTACAATTTTTAAATATTTTATTTAGATTTTTTTTTTTAATAAAATATAATAAAATATATTTTATTTTATATAAGTAGGTTTAAATATATCTATAACGTTCAAATTTTAGTTCGTCATTAATATTAAATTTTTTTTTTTAATATTGAAAAATCATTTATTGTCATTCATAAATAAAAAAATTTTTTTTATAGACTATTTTGTAGCTTAAAGATTGTATAAAAAAATATTACATATCATTAAAAAATTATCAGTACTAAAGAAACACTTTTTAATTCTTCTGTACAATATACAAATATAATTTTTTAAATATATTAAAATCATATAACTCTTTATATTAATTAAAATTAAATAACTTTAAAATTTATTAAAATTAAAAAAATTATAGATTGATTGAAATTAGATAAATTTTTAAGGTGATAATTTATTATTTTACAGAGAAATATATAAGCTTTTAATAATAAAAAATTGTTAGGTTTAAGAATGAATACTAGGTAACCATTTTTCAAATGTAAATATTTTTTTTGCATATTTGTTTTATTAATTATTTATTTTAATTTTCAATTATATTATTGTTGGGTTTTCTTTAGTTTTGGTGTGTAAAAGGGTTTCAATGAAAACACTTGTATTTAAATTTAACGTGGCCACTCTGTGTTCTTTATTTATATATATAATCAATCACACTTCTTTATTAGTACAATTAAAACAAACGAATATACGGACAAAACAGCTGTAGGTTTGTATAAAAAAGTATATACCAAAACATTAACACGCGCGCGGCGTCTGAATTTGAAAAATTCCTAGAAGAGCTTTGCGTCACTAGTCACGTGACCTCTTCTGACCAATCAGGCTCTAGTAGGTCTTGACTAGGACGCAAAGCAAGAAGCAAGAAGCAGAGAGTAAGAGAGAGACAGAGTATTACACATACTATCAGCATACGCCGAAGCATGTGTAAACTCAACACTCCCTCCCTTCGGTGCATGCCCAAAGTTGCCAGGTTGTCAAGGAGGTAAAATCTTCAATAAGACACCCACGAGAGTTCCTTCATTGAAACGGCTCGTGAGTAGTGTCGGGTTGGCTTTATTCAATGCCGACCGACTAAAAACCCCCAGTCCAATTCATCATTAAAAATACTTTCTTAATCTCCGGTTGGAGTACGTCATAGCTTCTTTATTATTGTCATCATATTCACCTGATGGTGTATTATTGTTTTATCATCCTTCTTTAGTCCTGTTTTATTTTACCTGCAACATAAAAAAAAATTTTCCCAGTGTTATTTTCATCTTTAATTATTCATTACTACATTCTAGTAATTTATCTCTTAGGTATTTATGTGATTCTAATGGCAATGGCTTCGTCATTATGTCAGCAACATTTTCCTTGATGGATATCCACTGAACATCAATACGTTTTTGTCCTACGCATTCTTTTATGTAGTCGCCATGTGTATCTGCCATGTGTTTTCGGCTTCCAGTTGTTTCTCTTTCTTTTAATTCTTCTTTAATTTCTTCGATAGGATTGTCGAACATTTTCAATCTGTGACTGCTATCTTTCTTCGTACAGTCTCCCGCTGATTTGTTGTCGCACCAGATTATCCCAGGCAATAGTGTTTTGCCTGTAATATTTCTGATGGCTTTATCGAGAGAGATCAGTTCTTGACATGACTCACTCATTGCAAGATATTCGGCTTGACATGTAGACAGTGTCACATATGTCTGTTTATGACTCCTCCAGGACACTGTGTCTCCATGTAGACATATAATATATCCTGATGTAGAGGTTGAGTCATCACAGTCTCTGAAACTAGCATCTGTGTATGCTACTAAATCTTCTTTTAGTGACCTGTACATGAGTCCAATGTTTGGATTGCCTTTTAAATATCTAAATATCCTCTTTACTTCTTTCCAATTTTCAACAGTTGGTTGATGTTGTTTTCGAGCTAAGAAGTTTACTGAGTACGCTATGTCAGGTCTTGTTGCATTGGCTAAATACATCAAACTTCCTATAGCTTCTCGAAAAGGTATTTCTTCTTTAGTCATTTCATCTTTATCATTTTCTTCTGCTTGTGCATCCGAAACTTTATTTCTGTTATGCACTTGCCTGGTCACCATTGGTGTGTTATGAGGGTTGCAGTCCTCCATGTTAAATCTACACAGTACGTTTTCAACATAATCTTCCTGTGATAAAAATACTGTGTTTTCGTCTTTATTCCACTTAATGTTTATCCCTAGGAAGCATTTAGGTTTTCCTAGGTCCTTCATCTCAAAGGTACTGCTTAGTTGTCCTTTTATCTCACTGAGCAGCCTTATATCGTTACTAGCCAATAAAATATCATCGACATATAGTAGAAGTACAGCCATTTTACCTTCTTTACGCCAAGTATATAAACATGGCTCGTGAAGATCGTTTTCTAGACCCAACTTGCGGGCTTCATCTGAAAATCTTTGGTTCCATCTTTTTGGACTAATTTTCAAACCATATAAAGCTCGTTGAAGCTTACAAACTTTGTTTTTCATGTTTTCTTTATCAACTTCAACTCCTTGAGGTATATCCATGTAGATATCTTCTTCCAGAATGCCATTGAGGAAAGCCGTCTTTACATCCAGTTGGCAAACGTGCAGATTATATTTATTTATGATGGATAGCAAAGAACGTACTAATGGCAGCCTTGATACTGGTGCATATGTCTTTTTCAAGTCGTACGTGCTTTTGTCTTTGAATCCACGCACTACTAAGCGTGCTTTATATTTTATAGTTCCGTCACTATTTATTTTCTTCTTAAATATCCATCTTGAGTCTATTATGTTTGGTTTTTTACCATCCAGTTCTTTTTGTGGCCTTGGTATTATTTTCCAAACATTATTTTGTGTCATTGAATCTAATTCTTCTTTAATAGCTCGGGACCATTCAATACTGTCCTTACTATTTATGGCCTCTGTATAATTTACAGGATCATTATTTATTTTGGCTAACAAACAGTGTGCTGATTCATCGTCAATTTGTGCTTTGTTAACAATCTTAATCGACGGTGTTTTATCTTCTTTATCCATTTTGGTCATGTTTCTTGTGATTGGTCGAAAATTTATAGTTTTGATCCTTTTAGTCTCATCTTTATTTCCCGAATTCCTTTTACAAGGTCTTCCCCGCTTCTTAGGTATTTTTACCTGATCACTTTGATGTGATTGCATTTCATCGTTATCCTTTAAGGTTATATCTTTTTCTTCATCTTGTTCTTCAAGTTCTGATTCATGATCTTTATCATTAGCATTATCCTTCGTTTTAAGATCTTTTACATCTTTATACATTAAGTTTTCATTGAATCTTACATTTCTGGATTTTATAAATTTCCTTGCTGTTGGATACCACAGTAAATAGCAGTAAATAGCAAAAAAGAAGATCTAAATCCAACTAAAAACATTCTTATGGCCTTTGGAGCAAATTTTTGTTTTTGAACGTGTGCTTTTGTGTATGCAACACACCCAAATCTTCTTAAATACTTCAAATGATTATTTGCTTCATTGTTAAACTTCTTTACTGGTATTTCATAATCAATACTACTATGTGGTGTATGATTATAAATGTGAACAGCTGCCTCTGCTGCCAACGCCCACATAGTGTTTGGTAAACCTGAGTCTATCATCAATGATCGTATCTTCTTTTGTATTGTTTGATTGAATCTTTCAGCTACACCGTTATGCTCAGGTGTGTAAGGTGCCGAAGAATCAATCTCAATTTTCTCTTGATCCAGAATTTCTTTAAATTTTCCTCCAACATATTCTTTAGCCTGGTCTGATCGGATGTAACATATTTTTTCATCCTTTCCCAGTAGATTTCTTGCTGAGATGAGAAAATTTTTCAAGACATCTGTTTCTTCATCTTTATTTTTATATTTAATTGCATATACTTTTGCCCATCTTGAGTAGTCATCAATAAACGTTATTATGTATTTATTTTGACCTGGATAAGATTTTGGTTGTATTGGTCCCATAATATCTGTATGTATTGTATGCAGAGGTCGGGTTGATCTTTTTCTTGCTTCTTTAAATGGTATTTTATCCACTTTTGAAGTGATACATACTTCACAATCTCGTATTTTGTCTTCAAATATAATACCTTCTAATGGCTGTGATTTTTGGCTCAGTTTTCTTAGATAGTTCAGTGATGTATGACCCCATCTATTATGCCATAACATCCCTTCAGATGGAGAATCTGGTTTTGAACTTATCTTGGACAATTGCATCTTGTTCTGTCCATCATGTCCTCCCTCCGAACATGATGTCGGTTGTCCATTTTCATTTGATTTTAACTCATTTGATGAGTTATCTTCCAAATTTGTAATAACTCTAGCTTCACAGAAATATAGTCCTGATTCTATATCATCTGTGTTGTCTTCTTTATCATTTTTTATTTGGAGGCGAACAATCCAATTTGGTTTTTCGTATGTCCCCTCAAGGATAATTTCATTTGTTGTCTTGTTGTAGACTTCCAATGCTTCATTATCGAGTTTTATTCCTAAACCCGCATCTGCTAATTGTCGTAACGACAGTAAGTTATTACTTATTTCACCTGCTGCCATAACATTCTTTAAGGTGATTGTTGTTTTAGACTCTGGATCTGAATATAAAGTGAGATTTCCTTTTGCATCAATCCTTATATCAGCATACTGATTCTTGTTAGCACTTTTGATATATTCGTCTTTACACTTCTTTAGCCTTTGCAGGAGTATTGCTTTATTTATAATGTGGTGCGTAGCACCTGAGTCTGCTATGAACTCAATTATCTCTGAAACATAAGAATTATTTACATCTTTATAACAAATATTACCTTGTATATTGGAGTCGTTTTGAGCGGTGTTTGCTGCTTTTTCCAGTTTGTTCTTCTGAAATTTCTGTTTCCTCTTAAAATTTTTTTTAGCAACTCCGAACATCTTTGGTTTACTGGCTTTATTTTCCTCTTGATTTTTCTGGCCTGAATTATTTTGTGGTTGGCGAGATGATAGTTTTATATTTGATTGTCGTCGGTTTGGATTTTTAAAACAATCTGCCCCTTTGTGAGCTCTTAAACTTTGACAATAATAGCAAAAATATTTATTTGTATTATTGTATGGACAACTCGCGGCATAATGTTGTGGAGAGTTACATCGGTGACACCGATTATTACCTGCTCCAAACATCGCACGCGGTTGCTTATTTTCATCATTATCCCGGTCTTTTCTTCGTTGTTTACACTTTTGTTCGGCTTCGAACTCAAGTGTAAAGTTTTTTAACTCTTCATATGTTGGCTCAGGTAATCCTTTCCTGGCCCAACTCATATGTTCAAGTTGTGGGTACACACCTACGACTGCATTGTAATAACTCGTCCTTTTTTCCATCTCATCTATCTCTTTGGCGTCTTCGTGAGCTTCATAGTCAGTGATTATGGCTTCAAATCTGTCTATGAAGTTTACCACCTTTTCGCCTTTCTTCATCTTAATAGTATAAAGGTCAGTACGAACATTTCTGTGTGAAACGTTCCGTTCTGACCTTTTAACTTCTTTCAGTTTCTTTATCATTTCTTTTGGCTCAGTAATTTTCATTACCAGTTTGTGATATCGGTCTGATAACCTTGCCTGGATTTTAGTACGAGCCACATCTTTATCGTCTTGCAGTTCTTCGTATGTACTATTCTTTGGTGCCGGGTATTTGTCATCAATTATATATATAAGTCGTTGGCATAATAATTCTGCCCTCATGTTACTCTCCCAAATAGCAAAGTCACCCTTGTGAGACAGCCTGAAGTCAGAATTATAGCTCGTTGGCTTCCTCTTTATTCTTCTTGTCACATCTTTAGCTTGATTTTCATCTTCTTTGGTTTTTTCAACAATTTCTTCCTCTTTATCGGCTATTGATGCCGTATCCATGAACACTTCGTCATCTGTGACATTGAGAAGGATATTTTCCATATCCTCTACCACTTCTTTATCCGTTACACTTTGTGTACCGGTGTGAGACCCACAGCTTTGCAGCAATTCCAACTCACGAACACGCAAGCGTTTCAATTCGAGTTGGTCAGCCTGTATTTTAGAAATACTGGCTAACATTTCTCTCAGCAATTCTCTTGACTCTTCCTGCTGCAAGCTGTCAGGTTTCATCATGCTCTTAAGCATCTCGCCAGCCTGTGCCAGAGTTTGCTCTACATGTTGTTCCATCGTTGTTGTTTTCCTTTTATAATATATTATTATTTCAGGATCTCTATATGAAATCAATGATAAAAAAAATAAAAATGTTTATATTTAAATCATTTTACATGTTCATCATAATATGTTAAATTACTATCTTACGTTTTAGTTAAATCAAGTTTGACTATAACAAGATTTTCTTCTTTATATTATTATCAATTGTTTCATTACTTCTTTATTATATATTTAAAAATTGTGAGGATCATTTTCATATGTTTATAGGGAGGAGAGAAACAGATTATATTAAACAAAAGAGTTTTGATTAATGTTAAAATCCGTTAATATTCATAAAATTAGATATAAGTTTTGTTACTTTTTCTCCCTCCTAAACCCCTTTTTTTTATTATAAACATTGAACAATTTTTCTCTTCAATTTCTCTCTTTAAGTTTAAAAGATACGAAATTTCTAGAGATATCCTCTCCCTTTTCTCTTTTATTCTTGTTATTAATTATTATTTAATTATTATTTAATAATGTTTTAAATAATTAACCTCACTTTTAATTAAAAATAAAAGTGAAATCAATCATTCACATCTATCTTATTTTGTTATCATGTATTTATGTGTTTTTAGTTTCTCTTTCTTTATTTTAATTTTTTATCATACATGCATGTATATATAGTTTTAAATTTAACTCTTTATATTGTTTATTGATATTTATATATACATTTATTTGCATCATGATATCTTTACTTTCTTTTTAGTCTTATTTCATCTGCAGATGATTGTTTCTCTCTTGTGCACATTTTTCATCTTTATATTTTAGATTTTAACTATTTACACATCTACATAATCATCTTAGTCTTTTTCATAATAAATTTAGATTCAGTATTATATACATAAAAACTTTGTTTTGATTCTTCTTTAGATTATATATAATACATTGTAAATGTTATTATTATAAATTTTTATATTTATTAATAAATTTATTATGAAATATTATTAGTTAAACTTTTCATCTACTTCATTTAATGAATTTTAGTTTATTTTATTCAAATACACTGGCCAACACAAGTTCTATTTTGATTTACTTCAATTATAATTTAATTCATTACTATTTGTTTACAATTTTTATTATTTTTATCATAATTTTAATTTATTTGACTTTTACTTTCTTTAGTGATCTCATCTTTATTTTAATACATTTATTATACTTTTGTTTAGTAATTATTAAATTATTTATATGAAATTTTTGTTCGCATAACAAAATTTAGTTTTTATATTTAAGCTAATCTTTATTTATATTATATAATTACACAAACTACTTTTATTTGTGTAATTTGTCTAAATTTATTAATATTTTAGAGTATCGTGTTTTATTTGGCTTTAATGTATTATATTTTTTTTTTTTATTTATATTTTTATATTAAAAAAAAATTTTATTCTCATTTATTTTATTATTATCTTCTTAAGTATACATGAAATTATATATAAATTATTTTATTTTATTAATCTTTAGACATCTAATTTAATTTTCTTTAACATATAATTATTTGTATTTTTCAAATATCTATTTATATATACATATATATATACATGTACATCTTTATTTTATTTTAACTCTATTTAAATTTATTTTATATTAAAGTATTTAAAGATACATTAATTTCTTTTGATTTAAAAAAAAATCAAACTCTTTTATAATTACTTCTATTTTATTTATTTAAGATTGATCATTTTTAATCATAATGGTTTGAAGCTTCTTTATGTTTATTATTTTGATTTTAATTATATTAATGATTATATTTTTTATGTGTATTGCAATAAAAAATATTTTATTTATTTAATTTTCTATTCTTTTTCCTCTTTATTGTTGTTTTGCAAGTTAGAGTAACTTTAACAATCATTTTATTTTAACTAAAAGTGCATTTTGAGTTGAGACGAGTACCAGTGTGGCACATAATTCTCACTCAAATACACTATATTTAGTTTGATTCAATTTTATTTTTTTGGTTTTAATTTATTTTTCTTCTTTATTTTATTTTATCATTATTCTTTTAAAGATATGAATCTTTTAAGCGATAATATTTAATCTTTATATTTATTATTTAAAAACAAAGTGCTAAAGCCTGAAACTTTTAACAAATTTGTTTTTATACTTTCTATTCAACAATAGATTATTATTTTTTTTTTTTTTTTTTTTTTTTAATTTTTATTTTAATAATTTATTTGTAATTTAATATACATGCATTATACAAATGCATTGCATAATTATACTTTATAATTCAAAATACAGAACTCAATGATTACTAACTTATAGCAATGAGAGCATTTGCTCTTTTATTGCTTACTTCTTTATTATTTTATTCAATAATATTATTTTTAATAATATTTCTTATCTACTTTTTATTTGCTTCTTTATTTTAATATAATTTAAGCATGCTTCTTCTTTATATATGTATTATTTATTACATTTTTACTTACTTGTACCAGGTACAGTTTCACCTCTTTATTCTTATTTATTTCACCCACTCACGCACTGTGCTCTGCTTTTATATAATTGCAATTAACACTTCACTTAATTTTCACTTTGTGAAGGTATCCTGGTCCTTGTGGATTTTGGATTTTCCAATTATAAACAAAGTTTGATGCAGTGGAAGAGTGCCTGGGCCAATAACCTGTTGGGTTTTCTTTAGTTTTGGTGTGTAAAAGGGTTTCAATGAAAATACTTGTATTTAGATTTAACGTGGCCACTCTCTGTTCTTTATTTATATATATAATCAATCACACTTCTTTATTAGTACAATTAAAACAAACGAATATACGGACAAAACAGCTATAGGTTTGTATACAAAAGTATATACCAAAACATTGACACGCGCGCGGCGTCTGAATTTGAAAAATTCCTAGAAGAGCTTTGCGTCACTAGTCACGTGACCTCTCCTGACCAATCAGGCTCTAGTAGGTCTTGACTAGGACGCAAAGTAAGAAGCAAGAAGCAGAGAGTAAGAGAGAGACAGAGTATTACACATACTATCAGCATACGCCGAAGCATGTGTAAACTCAACAATTATCATGTTTTAATTTTAATTATTAATAATAATTAATTAATAATATTAAGGAAATTACGGTGGGGAAATTATTATAGACTAGATAGTGTAATTGCGTAAAAGTAATAATATTTTATATATCGCAAAAGTAATTTTTTATTGATTCTTGACAATGTTTTTCTTTCTATATCTGGTTTACTGCGGAACCGGGCATATAATAATTTATCTATTTTGCTATAAAAACGGTTTGAGATACAACAATTTACCGATTTAGTTTTATTGGATTAAGCATATATTTTTTTAGGTCTACAATTATCTATAATGTGCCAAGTAACTCATTACTAAACAGAATACCTGTGAGTGTGATAAGTTTGATAATTAATGTATGCATGCAAAGAAATCTGTTTTTATAATAACTACATTTATGTATTCGACATAAAAAAAAATAGTCATTTTCATATATTGAGAAGCACATTAAAGTGTTCCTCTAAACTTGCATTTTTCTATGTTTAAAAAGTTATTTAATCATTTATGATAAATTTAATAACAAAATATATTTATGTATTATTTATTTTCTATTATACTTGAAAAATTAATATATTATATATTATATCATATAAATACAATAAACATTTTTTTATTATAAATGTTATATAAGTACATGCAAACTAAATTTTTTTATAAAACAGGTTTTTATTTTTTTCCAATCAAATTTCTTTATAAAGTCACAATAATAAATTATTATAATAATTACTATTATATAAATTATTATTTAATGAATGTTATATTAAGCTTCTAATAATACTCTACGTAAAATAATTTATATACAGAAGAAACGATAATAATTGATCGTTAAAAATGAAAATGCCTAAAATTAGTTTTCACGTAAAGTTTTTATATAAACGAAGTTACGGTTTATGAAAACATATTATACTTGTATAAATTTTGATTTCGTAATAATAGATGTATAATACATAACATTACTCAATACATATATAAATAATAATTATATTAAACACATACATATATATAAGAGAAACCTTGAGAAGAAACTTTTGAATATTTTGCAAGCTACTTCTAAATTTCTAATAAGTTTTTTATTTTTTTTATGTACAATTAAAAAACATTTGTAGTATATGAAGTTTTAATATTTAAACTATTACATTGAGTTATATTTGGTTAAAGAAAAATTTTTAGTAGTATATTCTTTTTTTATACTTAATATTGATTTAATTAATAAATTCATATGATATATTGGTATTTTTGGTTCATTTATATTTACATACTTTTTATTATTTATTACTATCTTAATAATTTACTTACTTACTATGTAATACAGTAAATTCAGTAAAAATTAACTTGAATTAATTTTCCTGATCTGTTTTATTGATTATAATACTTATTTTTAAACAACACTTAACTAATTTTTTTTTTTAAATTAATAAATAGATTATTTATTTAATAATTAATTTCACAATTAACTCAAAATTTCATACAGGAGAAATTCTCCGCCAAAATTGAGATTTCGGGCGAATCTCAAAACCCTTTCCTCTACAACAACAATATGTATATATAATTATACTATCGTCGTATAAGCATCTAACGATTGTGAGCTCTAAATAAATTCTTTAAGCAAAATTGTGAATTTAATTTTTAATGCAATAACCCCACTTCTCCCTTGAATCCTCAACAAATACTATTTGTATTTTTTGGTTTATTAATTCAAGATCAATAATTCTGGTAATATATATATATATATATCTTCTATTATATATATTCCTTCACAATAATAATATTTTTAAATAAAAATATATTTCCAGTATATTCACTTCTTTACCACAAAATTAATACAATTCCAAATAATAATACTATAATAATATCAATACTATTAAATATTAATATAAACAATTATTAATCAAAAACAATACTTTAATATATAATTATTAGGGATGGAATAGGAATTATCCCAAAGATGTGTGTCCAGGTTTTCGCATAGCAGGGACGCCCGCGACGACGGTACCTTAGGGCTATTAAAATTATTAAAAATTTGAGTGCTGTGCGCTTAGCCAGGGTATAGAGTAAATACTCAAAGGACGCACATTAGGCAAAATGTATGAAAGGGGGTTGTGTAAGAATGGAAAAAATGTGTGTGTGTTAGCGGGAAAAGACGAACGCGTCAACGCCTCCAACTTCTTTCTCTCTCTCTCTCTCTCTCTATCGCTCGCTGCATGAGGCAATATCTTTCCTCTTTTTCTCACGTTCGTCGATTTTTATATGATTTGTATAGATGCTCGAGAATGATGCGATTAGATTGTATGACTTTTTCTTTCGTTGGCAAAACGAAATTTTTTTACGCCAGAGGATATGCATGGTGTGTATGTGAAAGCGGGTGCCGCGCGAGAAGTTTAAACGGTTAGACCGATAAGCTCAACCACCCTTTAAATATTGGAAAAACATATGAAAATTGGGTTGCGAAAAAGGGGAGGGGGTAGAAAGCGACAAGCGGTGAATTGCGTGAAAGAAGATTTTGTAATCAGATTCTTTCTGACGCTTCGTGACTGTACGCTGGTGAAAAATTTTATTTGTTTGTGAATAAAGTGACGACTTGTCGAAGAAGAAGCTTGTGTACTTATTTTATATTCCAAATCCAATTGAGAAATTTACAATACTACTACAATGAAGAACAGCATTAAACTGTTAATTTGTGAAACTTCTCCAAAAAGAAAGTCCCACCCCTTCACCTCACTATTTTTAATTTTAATTAAAATTAAACCAAAAATCAAATTTACCGATGTTTATTTAAATTCGGCAAATTTAATATTGGTTGCATTAGAGCCAACAAGTCCCTTTTCCTTTGTAACTGTCATGATTAAAATTTCAATTGGCTATTATTACAATAACCAATCAAAACTCTCAATTCATATACAAAAGAAAATTATTGTTCAACTGATAAGTATAGAAACTATACTCATCGGCTATCTCGTGGCGGCACAACACTAATAATTTTTATATCACTTCAATTATGCATTTCAACATATATATATATATATGTATATATATAATACATATTCGTGTCTCTATCTGTTTCACTTCAAATTACCGACCAAAGCGTCGTCTACACTTATAATCCGCTAGTACATCAAACCAAAATCAAACCGGGCCGCATGTTGACAAGTTTTCAACAAATAATAAAATTAATAACTCAAATATAGTGACCACACCAATTCATCAAATTCGTAAGTCATATAAAAATATCAAAGAATAATTCATCCACACTATACAACAAAATTATATATATTATTAAGATTTTTATTTTCATTAATAATGATTCATATTATTACTTTTCAGGTGTTTATGATATAAAATAATAATTTCATATCATCATAATTTAAAATCAAATGTATAAATTATTATATTAATTGCTCTAAATATTATATGTACAATAACTTTTATATTTTAAATAAAATTCGACATAAAAGGCAAATATAAGTACAAAGTAATATTAGATTTATACACTATTAAATAAATAAAATTAATTACAAAAATAGCAACAATACAAACAGGATATCTTTTTTATATTTAGATCTAGCTTTAAAAAACGTGTACATAAATTCTAATTACATTGTTACTGTTTGAGACTTACCTCAAATAGATGAAATTCAATTTATGTTTATTAATAAATTATGCAGGAGTGAGGGAGAGGAAATATTGCTGCTAGGTTGAAGTTAAACAACACAATAATTCGCGAGAGAAAATAAAATACAATTTTATTGACGCGGCATAAAAACCCCCTCCGTCAGGGGGAAAAAGCCTTGGATGCGTCGATCAAGTAAATACAAAAACTTACAGAATTGTGTTTCACGCACGCGAGAAAATCTGCACTCACAGGTGCTCGCAAGTATCCGCTTTCACTCGAGCAAGCAGCAGCGGGCACGTCGGTAGACGCGCTGCGAGAAGCGGGACGGTCCAGGTGCTCGTCAGCACCCACCCTGGAGAAGATCGCCGGGCGCCGCCGTAGAAACAGGGGAACGATAGGTCCCGGCCTTCTGAATCCACCAGACGTCTCACACGAGACACCACAAACATCACACGCACGGAACGCAAGAAATCGAGAAGATTCTCACACACGAGAGCAAGAAACGGCGAGAAAATCGAGAGAATTAGACCGCAAGTGCATTAAGCGCGATGTCGTAAGAAGAATTGAAAATCCTCCCCCGCGTCGGATCCCACGCAGGTCAATATTCTCTTCCGGGCCTGTCCCCATACCCAGTATTTTATACGAATCCGGAAATTTCCATGCACTTTCACTATTCACAAAGTGACGAATGCACAAGACGGAAAATGCCTCAAACAGTTACATTGATAGGATATTTTATAAATTATATAAAGTATTGCATAAAAACTTAAATGTTTATTTACAATTAAAACTTATATCACTGTAAAAGATGGCAAACATTTTTTGTGTTTTATTTACACATTATTTACATACATTTGTAATCGCAATAATTTTAGAAAATTACAATAAACATTTTTCAATATACATGAATAACACTATCTTAATAAATCCAACAATTATCATTTATTGTTATATATATAATATTTTTTAATTAAAAAATATCTTACACAATTATTAATATAATAACAATAGATATAATAATGTAATGTAATTTTTAGTACTTTTAAAAATATTATACAAAAATAACAAAATTATACGTGTAAAATATTTTTTAATTTTTGATTATGTGATAATTTTTTTCTTGAGGCTCTCCTACTATTATAATCTCATGCTGTGGCATGAACTTTTGCAAGTTACAAAAAATATAAAATCTATATACATAACAATTATTTTCTTTATTAAAACATTGTGGATATTTTTTATTTAGTATTTCTTTTATTAAATTTTGTAATATATGTAATAAATTTCTTTTGAAACAAACACATTCATGATATAGTGTGAAATCTTCATGTTGACATATCAAAATTTCTACACATTTATCTGAATATTGTGTTAAATATGATAAATGAGAAATTTCATTAATCGAATAAGAATATTCTTTAGACAATATATATTTTCATTAATATTTATCGCATGACTTGCATTTTTAGTTAAAGAAATTTGGCATACGTCACATTTATTTTTTTAAATACATTTTCTAGCTATATAACCAGCAAAAATACTATCGCATTTTTTTCGAAGTATTTTTTACCTATCTCAACTATATATTATTATATATTATCTTCGTCCATTTCATTAAACAAATTCATTAATTCAATCGCTTCATTTATTTCAAAGCTTCATTTATTTCTGCAGTATCTAATTTATCTTCAGTATTTATTTCTACAGTATCTAATATCAAAAATTATATCAACTGCCTGATTATTAATAATATTAATATTATCTATTGAATTATTATCATTATTTTCTGTAAAAGTATTAGAATATTTACTCAAAAAAATCAAATTAGTTAATAAAATTTGCCTAATGGCCAATCTATACATGTGGCAAGTTGGATTAGGATTGAAGCCACCCCTTGTCCATAATTTTAATGAGCATTCTCTATAGAATTACAAGATAGTAACCACACCAATTCATCAAAATTCGTGAGTCATATAAAAATATCAAAGAATAATTCATCCACACTCTACAACAAAATTATATATATTATTAAGATTTTTATCTTCATTAATAATGATTCATATTATTACTTTTCAGGTTTTTATGATATAATATAATAATTTCATATCACAACTAATATTTATATATATATATATATATATATATATATGTATGTTATTTGTGATGGACAGAACTGGGAGATTGCTCCCATTAGGCGTGCGTTCAGAATGGGGGGATCCCCGCAGTATGAATTTGGAACCATTAAAATGCGCAAATTTTTGTTGTGCGCTTGGTCATGTAGAGCATAAAAAGTTCGAAAGGACGCACGCGTATGAACGGGCTAGGTGCATGCAGCGAACAGCGAGTATGTGTGACAGATGCGACGATACCGATACCCAACTCTATCATTTTCCTAACCTGAATGGATTCAGCAAATTTGCTCTCTCGCTCTTTCTCATATGCTCTCTCTGGGTAAAACTGGCCCGTTTTACTGAACTAGATGAAATTGTTTAAATTCACGAGAGTACAAATTAGTATGTAAAGGATTTTTCTCCCACGGCAATCGGGGAGTTTTTTATACCAAGGTTGCGAAAATTGTATGTACATGTATACGTGTCAGGCGATTTCAGAGATCGAAAGTTCGGCAATTCGCGCCGTAAAAGTGATAAGTGTAATGTCCTTTTTCCTGGAAAACAAGTAAAAATCGGATGGCGAAGGACAGGGCATGTGGCCAGGCCGCGCGTGAATTTTTGTAACGATGAGCAGATGCATCTGAGCGACTAGCGAGAAAACAGTGATTGTGAATAAAAGAGATGTGAGCTTGCCAGTAATTCAGAAGTTTTCTTACACGAGCCACCATCACTAAATGCAAAACTTCTGTAATTTACATTATTATTATAGTAATTGTTGCTAATTAATCAATTAATTAACAATAATATTTAATTGAATATGGAATTATGTTTTATTTTTGGATTGATAACTTGCCCTTTTCACTTTTTTTTACTATTCGCTTTTTTATCATTGATTTTTTTATTTTTTTAGAATACGTTTTACTTGTATACGTCTCCATACTCTATCTCGCTCTCTCTCTCTCTCGCTCTATCTATCTATCTATCTATTTTTAAAATATTAACTATAAAATATTATCTAGATTAAAATATTAATTATCATATTTTATTGTAATAAAAAATTATTTAATTAAAAATGTGTATATATTTGTTAATTAAATTGGCTGATATAGTATAACATGATAACGTATCATTTTTAATATATTGTAAACTATATATATATATATTATAATCAAATAGATGATTACTGAAGAGTAAAAGAAAAATTTTAGTGAAATAGAAGAGAATAACTAAAATAAATTGTATATATACATATTTTGCTAAAAAAAATTTATACCTATATTTGGGTTGTTAAATTATATTTAATTGAAAATAATTATATCTTGGATAATTTGAATTTTATAAAAAGTAATTATAAATCGTAGATCATGCACATCAACGTGTAATTACAATAAAAATATTCAAAATATTTATAAATATGTAAAAAATATGTTTTTATGAATTTCAAATATTTCAGATATAGTTAATAAGCTATTGAACAAAAATTAATAAACGTATTTTGTAATTGAAATTAAAATTTTCTTGAGAAAATTTACATAAAAATTTTAGTTAAAGTACCTAAATCTGTAGTATTTAATATTTATATTACTAATTTAATATTTATGTTAATATTTTATTGTTGCTGATAATACTTATTCACATATATATATATCAAATATGATTAAAATTGTAAAAAACATGAAAGTATGTTGTGGCATTAATTGTAAATGCATGTAAACAATTTATGTGAGATGTGAATCTGTTTAAATTAACTTTACACATTATTTTAGCAGTTATGAGTTTATAAATTTCAAAATTTACTTACACTTTAATTGACTTCAAATAACTAAAATATAATAATCTGATTATTTTTATTTTTTTTAAAAGATTTATTTAAAAATTAGTACATTGATATAGTAAATTGATCAAATATACTTGTTTAAACTACTGTCATATTTCATATTTCATATTAAGTTTATTATTAAATTAAAAAAAAATTAACAATTTAATAAATAATATTTATATTTTTGAAAGTTTCTTAAACTTAAGATATTTTTAATAATTTAATAAGAAATACCATATTTAGTTATTCATAAAAGTATGTACGGAAATTAAGTATCTTATAATTATAATATTAGAGCTCTAGAATTTGTTATTATTGGTTTTATAAATAATATTTATTTATGAAATTCGCATTAAAAATAAATTTTTGCTTTGGGGTGTTTCATTATAAGTTCTACGTGATACGCATTGGAAAGTGCGAAGTTCCTTTGCATAGGTGGGTCAACTCATGTTTTTTTATCAACAGTTTTGTATTTTAATGATTTTTTTTTAATTATTTATTCATTATTTTTTTAAAATAAAACAACGAAATTTTATAATAGTATAATAATTAAAAATAAATTTATATATAATTAGTAACAAAAAATTAACATTGTAATTTTCTTGTATTAAAATAATTTAATTAATTCGATTTTCATTGAAAAAATACATTAGCAAATATTTCTTTTTCTTTGGTATTAATATTATTATATCTTAAAAATAGGAAGAATGTTTCTTCTATTGACCCTAGGGAATGATAAATTTTGAATATCTATGTCCAAGCTAATTTCATTTAAAATATAATAATATTCGATTCCGTTAACGGACACAGTAGCGAACGCATCGTGTTATCATACAGTGATCGTTTACATTGCATTAAATATAGAGTAGATAACGCAGAGGTAGGAAAAAGCAGTTAATAAGATCAGTAAAACGAGGAGAAGTGGAGTGAATAAAAAGAAGAGTGTAGAGGTGACAAAGAGGAGAAAGAAAAGCAGTGAAAGTGAAATATAAAATTGAGGTTAGAGGCTGAAGCGGGAAGCTAAGCAGAAGCGCGGAAGAGTAGACAGACGTAATGACGCCAATCACAAACAGACAGAGCGCGGACTGCGCCGATAGCCCGATAGAGGCCTCTTTCACACGAGCAGCGATTGAGGAGAAGCATTGGTGTATAAGCCTACTGCAAAGTAGCGGCTAAAAGCTGGCGTAAAATATAAATACAAATTAATAAAATAATAAAGACAGGCAAATATAGTAAACTAAAACATATCAATTGCATAAATTTAAAAATTTTTTTAAATAAATTACAAATTAAAAGTACATAAGTTAAAAATAAAATAATAAGAAATAATACTATAAATACAATAGAAAATTACATATAATAAAATAACAATTAATTAACATAAGGGAATAAAAAAAAATTAATAAAATTAAGCAATAAAGAAAATAGAACAAAACAAACTTTTTAAAAAATGAGCGCTAAGCAGGAAAAAACAAAACTAACTAGAGATAGGCCAAGTAAGAAAGATAGAATGCAGTTAACCCTTGAGAATTGAGGCATATAATGAACAAAGAAATCTATGGAGTAACATGTGCGAAAGGAAAAAAACAAGAATGGAGAGAGAGGAAAAAAAGAACTAATGAAGCTGAAAGGCGAAGGTCAAATTTGGAAGTATATCAACAAAGGAAGGAAGAAAAAGGAAAAAGAGGTGGGGATATAAGCAGTAAAGAATGGGAATCGCACTTCCAAAGGCTATTAAAGGGTACTGAGAAGAACAGAAAAGAAACAGGGGAATATCGGAAACAAGCACAAGGTCAAGAAAGTATGAAGATAGGAGAAAATGAAATCGACAAGATGTGAAAGGGACTAAAGAAGAAAAAGGCTACCGGGATAGATGAAATACAAAATGAAGCATGGATATATTGCGGACAAGAGGTGAAGGAAAGATTAGCAGAAATTATTAAGAAAATAAGTGAGTACGGAAGTATACCAAAGGACTGGGAAACGGCTATCATAGTACCAATACATAAGAAAGAAGACACAGAAAATCCGGAAAACTATAGAGGATTATCCATGCTGTCATCAGCGTATAAAATCTATACTGGAATCTTGGGAAATAGGCTAGAGAAGGAGATAGAGGACAAGAACATACTGCAAGAAGGACAAGCGGGCTTCAGAAGAGGAAGATCGACTGTGGACAATATGTACATACTATCACCTATTAAAATGAACAAGGAAGGAGAAAAGCAGTACGTATATATTGTTCGTAGATCTGAAGGCCGCCTTCGACAAGATAAACAGAAAAAAGCTCTGTCAGTACATGAAAGAAAAAGGTTACGACACTAGACTGACGGATAATTAAAAGATGATTTACAAGGAAACAAAATGCAAGGTTAGAACTAAGAAAGGACTGACTGAAGAATTCTGGACAGACAAAGAACTGAGGTAGGGCTGCTCGCTCAGCCCTTTACTTTTTAACATATACATCTTTGGGATAGAAGAAGAGATGAGAAAAAATAACATAGGTGGAAAAAAAGTAAAAGACACAAGAATTTGGACGCTGGCGTATGCGGACGATCAAGCCTTGATCGGAGAAAACAGGGAAGCCATGCAGGCGATGATGGCAACACTAAAGAAATATCTAAGACATAGGGAGATGCAGCTGAACACGGAGAAAACCAAGATAATGATTGTGAAGAAAGGAAAAAAGAAGGCCACTGAGATATGGAAATGGAATGGAAAGCAGATAGAAATAGTTAAGAAATTCTGCTATCTGGAATTCGTGTTCAGAGATTACGGGAGGCATCACGATCATATGAGAGAAAAGATACATAAAGGCAGGATAGCGGCGCGAAGAAAATGGGGACTAGCGGAAAGAATGTGCAGCGGTGACTTCAGAATGAGGAAAATGCTGTTCAATTACCTCGTGAAGGCTGTCATGGAGTATGGAGTCGAAATTTGGGGAACTCAAGAATCAGAAGAAATGGAAAAAATCAAAACGGATTATTATCGTTGGACCCTAAATCTAGATTTCTGCATTCCGAGATACCTTGTATACGAGGAAATTGACGAACGAAGAATGGAATTGGACTGGGAAATACGAACTTTGAAGTACGAGGACAGAATTAAACAAATGAGTGACGAAAGACTGGTCAAAAAATGTTACGAGGAGCATAGGAATGAGATAATTGAGAGTGGAAACGATGCAACGGAAAAATGGCTGAATATGATAGGACTGAGCAGAAGACAGGTTGAAAAATGGTAGTCAGAAGGGAGAAATATTTACAGTCAGATTAAACAGCGAGACGAAGACATACAGAGACAGAATAGAATGAATAAGATGGCAAGGGCGAAATACAATAATATCTACAGAGAAATACAGGAAGTGGGACTACCAGCGTCCCTAATATCGACAACCAGTACAACAGATATGAAAATGACGGCTAGAATAAGATGTGAAAATGTAACCACAAAAAATAAATACTGGTTGAAGACCGAGGAAAGAAGGTACCAGCTTTGCATAGAAGGCAATGGTGACTAGCAGCACGTGATATGGATATGTAAAAAAACAGAGGATATTTGCGATGAACTGAGGAGGAACAACGAAAAGACATGGACGAACAGAGAAACGACCATGCAGTTTGGTAAAAACAAAAGAGAGAACAGGGATATACTAAAGAAAATTACGGAGATAGATAGAAGATTAAAACAAGCTACGGGAAAGGCATAAAGGAGTGATATGTGTAATATAATTATAAAGAGAACAATGTACAAAATACTAATTAAATTAAATGTATATTATGTATATTATATAGATAGAAAATAAGTAATAATGTAAATATAATGTAAATGCAATGTAAGAATGCAATATGTAACGGAACCCGTCCCTTGACAATAGTAGGGACGTATTGTAAATAAATAAAAAATAAATATAATAATATTCAATCTTAATAATATAATCGACTCATTTGTTTCATTAGTATATATGTATATTAATTTCGTTTAATGTAATTTAATTTTTTTTTGAAATATTAAATTACTTTGTTACAACATATATATATATACATGGTCTGTTCCCGAAGTATCGAGTTTTTATTTTTTTTGCGACTATTGGTTGTAATGACTTGGGAGGGGTCTTAAAATGTCGAGAAAGCTATTTTCCATTTGTTATTTTTTTTTTGTTTTTTCGATAATTTGAAGAGGTATGATTTTACTTCGCGCAAAGGGTATTTTTCGATTTTTTGACAAGACACGGTAACGCGATTAGTGAAAAAATGCTCCGCGAAAATGTGTTGTTTAAAGATTCTAAAAAAAAGAAAACACTTACCTTTTTTTAATGAAATATTATTTATTATTGAACTAATAAATAGTTTGAAATAAAAATTTAAAATTATTTAAAATAATTTCCTCCTGCATCAACGCATTTACGAAGACGAGTTTTCTAACTCCCAAAAGCAGTTTGAATCTCCCCAGATTTGATATTTACACAAACTTTTCGCATTTCTAAATGTTTTTGCACTATATTGTGCACCATAGATCGTGTTAAATTCAGTTTTTCCGCGATTGCTCTAATCGTTAATTGACGGTCTGAATTTAAAATTTTTACCAAGTGGCAAGTGTTTGTAGCGATTAAAAAGCTTTTTGGGCATCCAGATCTAGATTTGTCGATAATTTTTACCGATTCTCTTTAAAAGCTCTGTGCCATTTTTCACATTGTGATTTTGACATATAATTATCTTTATAAGCGTTTTTTAATATTTTAAAAGCTTCAGTACTATTTTTTTTAAGCTGCAAACAAAATTTTATTGCGTAGCGTTTTTCCACGAATCGCATTAGCGTGCCGTGTCAAAAAATTAAAATACACCCTTCACGCGAAGTAAAATCCTGCCTCTGCAAGTTATTGAAAAAATAAAAAAAATAGAGACAAATGGAAAAAGGCTTTCTCTGTATATTAAGACCCATCCTAAGTCGTTATAACCAATAGTCGCAAAAAAAATAAAAACTCGATACTTCGGGAACAGACCATGTATGTAATGATTTAATAAACTTTTTTAGTATGAAATAATATAATTTTACGACGAATAATCTAAGTACACTTTTTATCAGGTTCTAGCTATTGACTCCGATTGTGGTGTTAATGCAATGGTCAATTATACTCTTGCACATAGTACAAATATTGCTGAACAATTCATTATTCAAAATGATACCGGAGATATTTGTATACAAACTGGTCTAGATAGAGAGAATACTGCGTACCATGAACTTCTAGTTATTGCTACTGATCGAGGTTTGTTTTAAATTTTTTTTTTTTATTTTTTTAATGAAATTCTATAAAATTATATTTTATTATAAATTTTATACATATAAATATATTAAAATTAAAATGTTTATATAAAATTTATATTAGAACTTGTTCTAAAAGGTATTATCGACGCTCTTTTTAAAGATTAAACTTTAATTTATTATAATGCGATAGTATATCTATAAGGCAAAATTTTAAGAATTCCATTATCGATTTTATCTGCACCAAGGAATTTTTCCGGAGGAAGATTTTTTTAATCGTGTAACTTATTTTCGTAGATGAATATGGAACTATTTCAGAGAAGGATAGAAAGAAATTTTTTAAAGAGTTTTGAATTTGAAGATATAGTTTAGATTAAGATATAACAAATCGATTTGGGGGAAGGGTTTTGCTTCTTTAAAAAATCAGCAAAAATGGAGGATTTTTTCTTTATCCAAGTTACAAGATATACGATCATAGATAAGAGTATTGTGATTATGAAGAGATCTGATTACTTTCCAAAGAGATCCGCGATGGGTTTAGGATTTTGAGCTGTGTTTGGAAAAAGAAAGAAAACAACTTTTTCATGCCTAATATGTTGAAGATAATTTAGATGATTTTTCAGGCGAGGAAAGGATGGAATCTACGTTTAATTTTAATAAGGTGAATAATACTAGATGGAATTGAAATGCTATTGAGTTTAAATATAATAGGTAATGAAGCTAAAGATTTTTTTTTTGAAGATTATGAGAGATTAATGAAGAAATAGACAGATTACATCTGAAGGAAATTTAATTTGAAGAATAAAAAACATTTAGATTCGAGAAGGTATAGAAAATGTAAGCAATTAACGTATGCTTTAGGAGGAAGAATAGAAGAGGTGTTTGGATTCATTGCGATATGATCAGAAAAAAGATGATTAAAGATATCGAGAGAAAAAGGAAGAAAAATATTTTTAGAAATGAATAGATTAAGAATACTACGTAAATGTCGATGACTAACATAGTGCGTAGAGTTTTCTAGAGTATTAATACAAACATAATATATAAAATATTGACGTAAAAAAAAATACCTTTTGAATTTTTTGAAGAACATTCCCAGAATATGTATCTAGCAAGAAAGTTGCCTGCCAATATAGTAGGGTTGTCATTAGGGAGGCGGGAATAAATTAATATAAGAAAAGTTTACTATAAAATTTTTGTGGAGTGTAAATCCTGAAACCTCGAATGGGTTCAGGGGATTCATCAAGTTCAATACCTACTTGTTAAAAGATAGAGAAGTTTACATAGATATGCTTGTATGAGACAGAGAGCATTAGAAAGTAATTGCTACCTGCCACTGTAAGATAAATTATTTTAACTATGTACTGTATAGCCAAAAATAAAAATGGAGGTGTTAGGGAATAGTTTAGTTTCTGAGATATAAATAATTTAAACTACTTTCTCCTGCAGCAGGACCGTTAACAAATTTTTGTTTGATGTTATTAACATTTCAAATAAGAATATTTCAATTTTATGGGCAGCAGCCATTATTTAGTAATAGAATCTACGACATAAAAAGTGGAAAGTGTGTAAGAAATTCTATAATGAATTTAATAATTTGAAGGGATAAAGATGAGTAAAGTTGATTAGGAAAAGCAGAAAAGGGTGGAGAGGTGTTGTATGTATGTGGATTTTATTTTGAGTGATAGTTTTCACGTAAAATATAATAGGAGTAAAAATAGAAGAAAAAAAAGTAGTGGAAGAGAAAATCTTAAAAATTAGTATAGAAAAAAGAGATGTAGTAACAGAGGGTTGCTTAGGATTTGAAGCATTGGGGTAACTATAGGAAATAACAGGGTGATTGCTATTACAGTTCGCACATTAGGCTGCAATAATTTTGGAATTTTTTTTGTCACAACTAGAGATTTCGTGATTTTCTGAGCAGAAAGTAAAGAGTTATAAAGTGCGGAAACCCTTTTTCGAGAATTTACTAAGTCAAGATCAAGAAGGTTATCGTTGGTTTTCGATTCCTTGTAGAGTCACACTAACTTGTAGAGAAAAGTTTTTGACTTTTTCAAATAGTTTGTTGGCTACATGTTTTTGAATGAGTACAGAGGAAACTACTAGAACTGTTCGGTGTATGCAGCACTCATTTTGCCTCACGTATTTTCATGACTAAATTTTTAAGATTCTACGATTTACCGATTGCGAATACTAATAAATACCTCATATGTTCTTACTTAACAGACTATATAATAAATCATGTGTTTTATTTATGTATCGCTTTAGCTAGAAGTATCTTTTCCTTGAACTCATGTAAATTATTATTATTATTATATTTATTGTTTTGTTTTTAATTTCATTTTTACGAATATCGTCCATTCAGATTTTTTAAAGTGTATTTACAATACACAAGCACGAGTAAAACAAGGAAGTTGAGTTGGAGGAATTGTAAAGAAAAATTGATTAACTTAATGAATATTGTTACGAGATTAATTTATCGATGATTGTATATATATTTCTTTTTAAATAATATATCTGCCGTAGTTAAAGAACTTTAATCGCTCTAATCCTTTCGAGGATTTAATTGAATAATTAGATGATAACGATCATTAACGAATTGAATATTATTCATTTCCAATTAATCAGAAAAAAAGTTTAATTATAGTAAGTTCAATTACCGGCATCAATCACTACTTGTATATACCGGTACTTCTTGTGTACGTGATAGTATCATGTTGCATATGCAACAATATTAACAAATACCACTTTATTCATAAAGTATCAATACTACTTATTTAAAATGAACAAATTACTTTAAGTTATGTAAATTAAAAAAGAATTGCGTGTGATAGAAAGTGATTATGTAAACGCATGTATGCTTAATGCCGCAAACTGACTACCGTGAGATTTAAGGCAATGTTGTCGATTTTATGATTTTTCAATAAAACAGTATTTAGTAACATTGATTCCGCATAGAAATGATAAGAATTTCTCTTTTTTGTAAGAAAATAAATACAAGATGGCAGTAACAACTACTAATGTACATGGTTCATCCACGATGTATCGAGTTTTTTTTTCATTTTGTGACTATTGGTCGTAGAAATTTGGGAGGGATCTTAAAATGTTGACAAATTCTTTCCTCATTTGTCTCTTTTTTTTTGTTTTTTCGGTAATTTGAAGCAGCAGGATTCTATTTCGCGCGAAGGGTGTTTTTCAATTTTTTGACACAGCGACTACTCAAAGATACGCGATAAAGTTTTATTTAGAATTAAAAAAAAAACAGTTTGGAAACGTATAAAGTGTTGCAAGAACCGTATGGACATAATTGTATGTGAAAATCACAATATGTAAAATGGCACAGAGCCTTTAAAGGGGACCGAGAAAGAATCATCAATGAGTCTCAATCTGGGTGCTCAAAAACAGTGGAATGACTACGAAAATGCACCGCGCGTCACAAATTTTAAATTCAGACCGTCGATTAACGATTAGAGTAATCGTGGAAAAACTGAATTTAACACTATCTATGGTGTACAATATAGTGCAAAAAAACTTATAAATTTGAAAATTTTTGAAAAACATCAAAGTTGAAGAGTTTGAAGATGCATTTGAAATTTGGAAAACATGTCTTCAAAAATGTGTTGATGCAGGAGGAAATTATTTTGAAGAATTTTAAATTTTTATTTCATACCTTTTATAAATTCCAATAAATCATATTTCATAAAAAAAAGATAAGAATTTTTTTCTTTTAATCTTTGAACAAAACATTCTCGCGTAGTAGTTTTCCACTAATTGCTTTATCGCGCGGTGTCAAAGATTTGAAAAACACCCTTCGCGCGAAGTAAAATCCTATCGCTTCTAATTATCGAAAAAACAAAAAAAAAGGGACAAATGAGAAAAGAATTTGTCAACATTTTAAGAACCCTTGCAAATTTTTGCAAGTATTAGTCACAAAATGAAAAAAAACTCGATACTTCGTGGATGAATCATGTACACAATATTGAACTTATTTTTACTTTTATTGTATTGTATTATATTGTAAAAGTTAATGTTTATTATAATTAAAGTATTAAAAAAAATTTTTTTAGGTGGTTTCAGTGCAACGTCTATTGTTCGAGTATTTATTATCGATATTAATGATAATCATCCTATTTTTCGACCACGAAACTATAATGTAACATTAAGAATTGATGTTGTGAAAAATGAACCAATTGTTCGTTGTGTAGCCTTTGATGCTGATCTTGGTATATTTGGTCAGGTTACTTACGAAATTGCAAATGGAAATGAAGCTGAGATATTTCGTATTAATAGACTTACCGGTGAAATTTATGTAGAACAACGTAATTTGTTGGTTAGATCATTTACGTATTTACTAAATATTACAGCCTCTGATGCTGTAGGATATAGAAGTCATGTTGATGCTTATGTACAAATTACTACAACGTCACCTGGTCATAAATTTTCTAGTTGTGATAAACCAAGACATAATATCAGCATTAAAGAGAATGCTGCTCAAAATACTTTTATTGGTGCTATAAGAGATCATACCACTACATCCGTTATTGGTACGTACCTTGTATTTTGAATAAATTTAAAGAAAATTGAAATGTTTTAAAATAACATTCTGTATATCAAAATAATTAATAATAAATGTAATAAAAATTGCTTATATAAAATAGTCGAATAATAAAAAAAATTTAATAGAAATATAAAAGCTAAATTAATTTAAATTAAGAATTTATTAATATTTTATTTCATATACGATATGAAATAATTATTTTTAGAGCAATTTTATTCAAAATTTTAAAAGTATATAGTATTTTGGTATGACATAAAAATGTCGTAGAAATATAAAAATTACTAAATGGATTAAAGCGAAGGGATAGGTTTTTACTTATGTAAATATAATAATTTATTAATTCATATGTACAGCCTTATTTAAACATGCGTCACATTAGTTATATGATTAATTATATTAAATTAAATTATTTATCATTATTTCTTTAGTATATTTTATATATTATGAAAAAATATAAATTAATTTGTATGTATATTTTAATAATATTGTAACCATTTTAAGAAAGAATTTAAAAATTGTTTATTATTTTTAAAAAATTTTAATATACGTTATATTAAATTTGTAGGTAATTTCCTAAATAAGTATTATTTTGTATCTTCTGAATCTGATTTATCTTTGGATATCAGTACTGGAGCAATACGTACCAAACTTCCATTGGACCGCGAAACTCGCGACCAATATATACTCAATGTTGAAATCCGTAATGAAGTCGCTATTGGTTATTGTCAGGTAAAAAAATGAATAAGTTTTTTTACTTTTAATTAATTATACATGCAAATCATAAATATTTTAATCTTGTGTTATACTTAATATTGGGTTAACATAGTTTTTATTTACTAATGAAAGTAAAAAAATATGTGATTAGAACAAAATTAGAAAAGATATTAGATAGAGAAATAAATAGCCCATTATCTGTATAAATTACAATAACAATTATTATACTTAAAAAATTTATAATTTAAGTAAGTATTTTTATGTTTTTTTATTGTTTATATATGTTAGAACTTTTGGTTGAATATTTAATCTCTTGTATGGTGAATAAGTTCATATGATTGAATTTAAAAAAGATATTTAGATATTGTAAAAATGAAAGGAAGTAAAATTTAAAGTATTATTATAACAAATATAACAATGCAAAGTCAAAATAAATGCCATGGAAAATTATCGAGCAACTACAATGACGGGCGAGGACCGATTAAACAATCACTGCATCCATATTTTGCGAATACGAGAACTTGTCTTCTCTAGCAAGTATTTTAAAACGTATCACTGAAGGATTTCCTTCGATTTTTACTAGGATGCTTCTTAATATGAACATAACGCAAAAATTCTCAAAATTTTAGATTTAAATTTAAATATTGAATTATAAATTATCATAATAAATGCAGTATCTTATATTTCATATTGTAATATTTCTTTTGATTATTGATTAATTAAATTATTTTTAATACATTTGTTATACATATATAGGTGGATATAATTGTAGAAGACATAAATGATAACCCACCCTCGTTTTCATTGAACAATGTTAGAATATCCATTGCTGAATCTTATCCACTTCATGAGGCTTTTTATGTTGCTTATGCAAATGACCCAGATGTAATACCTCCATTGCCATTACGCTATATTATTAGACAGAATAATAATAAGATTTTTGAAATCGATGATACATCCGGTGAAGTTTATCTTGCACGACAATTAGATTATGAAACACAACAACGGCATCAACTTCTTATAAGTGCTTTTGATGGTGGCGGTCTTTCAACAAATCTTAGTTTGAATATTGATGTCCAAGATGTAAATGACAATCCTCCAATATTTGAAAGAAATGAATATTACATAAAAATTGCTGAAGATACTACAATTGACTCTCAGGTAAGAGAAAGCAAATGTTTTTAAAGATATATAAATAGTTTAACTATGAAAAAATATTTTAAATTGAAATCATAATTATAATTGTTATTATCGTATTACTTCAATATTAATACAATGATATAATAATATAAGTTAGATAATTCAAAATAAATAAGAAATTAGATAAATTAATTTTATAATAGAAGTTTTCAGTAAAAATATCCATACTTTCACAGTTTGTCATTAGCTTCTGGAATGTTTGAATTGAAAACGGAGATCGCAACACCTTTGCTTTCATTTATGTTGGTGACTTTCGCTTGCGACCGCGAATGATTCTCTTATAAAACTAATACTTCGAAGTTGTGTGTACTCTCTTCCCTTAAATTCCTTCTCAAATATTCTGGAGTTAGTCTTTATTTCGAAAAGCTTTTAATAACAGAAGCTTTATGTTTGTCGTTCGAGTAAATAAGAATATAATTGTCACGTTATTGTAAGCGTAACACGAGATTTTAAGTGTTTTTTACTCATTTTTTATAGTAAAATTCGATTATATGATTGGTTTATATAAATTTATTTTTGTTTGACGAAAAAGTAAAGAGTATTTATTTTATTTCAAATTGCTCTCGTGCCACAGCATAAGGAAAATTTTTTATGAAAATTAAATCGCGGTTTTTCAATTAAATAAACAATATCGTTCTTTAAACATGAATTTATTTTAAATTATTAGTTTGCAAGAAAACTTTCGGTTACACCAGTTTTATTTTATTTTATGTAATCAATTAGTTAAGTAGCAAGGGATAAAAATTTGTAGGCTGGAAAGTTAATTAAAACAAAAAAAATTTAAATAATATATAATGAAATATCACAATAAAATAATTTTACAAATGGAAGTAGAAACTACTAGATCATCAAGAATTTTTAACATCGCTATTTAAAACAAAACAATCCTAATTACTCACTGGTAACAAAAATTCATTTACTCCAATAGAATTGTAAATTATAACTCACATCACTTGAAAAGTAAAAAGAAAAATATTATATATAATCTTATACTCAGGGTTACAATACTTGCAAACATATGTTTTTCTAAAATTACATTTTTTAAATTTAATATTTATTTATGTATGAATAAAGTGGTGAGGCTGGTTATTATTGTATAAACTATATTTAACTTTTTTAAAATAAGAAAAATTAAATTCAATATTTATCTAAACAAAATGTATAAAAAATATGACAATATAAGTTTACTATCATTGACAAATTCAATTTTCTAACGGATTAGTGTGTCATAATCCACTCACAGAAATCTTTGTTTACAGTTAGTCAGTGTAGAAAACTTTATTGACAGTTATGTCTCAATATCTCGTAGATATATAAATAAATATTTAATAAATTATTATATTTAGTAAATTTTATTTAAGAATTATCATTTATTAATATAAATCATACATTTGAAGTTACAATTTAAACGCTTAGCTTAAACAAAGCCAGTAAGAAAAAATATATAAAATATAATTATTTCAAAATGAACTATAATTCGTTATCTACGAATATAATTTATATTACTTGCGTTATAAGTTTCGCAAAACGATTGTTGATTAATGAGCGTATTATCTGAAACTATGTGAGTAAATTCTATATTGGCAGCAGGCTGTCATTACTCCAAATTTCTTTTAGCCTTGGAGAGTCCTCAATATTTAATAATAACACGATTTTAAAGTACATTAAATCCAAAATTAAAGAAGTATCTTTTTGTGTTTTACTCCACTTCTATATCATTTGTATTTTATCCCCTCCAGGTTGTTTTATAATTATTAATATTAGATCTTAGATACATGAACTTAACCGACTGCCTCATTTATAGAACTTTAGTTTCTTATTTTTTTTACATTACCTTAAGTATATTAATAATAATTTGTTGATAACGTTTTCTAGTTGAATTACGTATTCTGTTTTGTCAGTTTCCCACTAATAATGTTTTAATATTGTAATATTTCCAATTGAATGCTCTTATAGTCGATCGTCTAGGTTCGTGATGAAATAGAGTGTTTTATTTTTATTATTTTATCTAGTTTCTGTTTACAATTCGCGGTCATATACCTTAAGAATTTACATTTTTTATAATTATCGAAATTTTATGAGAAAATTGGAAATTTTATTTAAAAATATGAGGACATTACATTATATTAAGTTACAATTATTTGTTGTGTTTTATTAATTAATAGTGTTTTTTGTTTAACTGAACTTTATTAATATTTTAAAAAAGTATCATATGATTTTTTAAAAAAATTTTTAATTTATTTCTTGTTGTTTGTACATTGCTTCATTTCAATGATTTTACATAAAATCACTTTATGAAAGTTTACACACAAAAACATACTTGGTCCATTTGAAAAGTTAGATGGATAATTATTTTTGAAGCCGTTATTTATCGTATTGATTTCGGGGAGGTCGGAAAATGTACATGGGAGTTTCTTCTATTTTACCCAATTTTTTCCCCCAAACATTACAAGCGGCAGGATTTTACTTCACAAAAAAATCTTTTTCGGTTTTATAACATGGCGCGATTGTTGGAATAGATTTACACATTAAAAATTTGTTTGTGGATAGATAAAATGTTGTAGAGATTTTTAAATGTTAAAAAATTCTTTAAAAATAAAATTTTATGTAAATCGTAATTAAGAAAGTTATCGATGAATTCCGTTCTCAGCACCCTAAAACAGTCCGAATCGATTCTAACGTCCAAAGTGTACATAAAATTCAAACCATCATTTAAATATTAGAGTAATCAATATCATCTTAAATTCTTGAAACGTTTTTGATTATTTAATATTGTTAAAAAATATTCAGTGTTTTTATTAAAATTTTACATCAAATTTTATCATATAATGTTATGACACTAGGTGATCCATCACGCCGTGTTACAAGACTGAAAAGCATCTTTCATGCAATGTAAAATCTTACTGTTTGTAATAATAGGAAACAAGAGTAAAATAGAAAAAATTCCCTTATACATTTTCTGACCTCCTCGAAATTAATGTGATAAATAATGGTTTCAAAAACAACTAATCTTTCTTACATTTCAGATGGACCATGTACATGCATTTTATCTCAATTATCAAAGTGAACTCAACAGTAGGGGTCTGGTAGCTTTTCTTACATAACCACAGTTGGATTGAAAAGAAAGCTTAGTTATGGTTTTAAATGAAGTCTTTCTCTTGTATGTAAGAGGAATCGGCATTTAAATTTTAATTTTTTTTATTTTCTCTCCTTTTTAATTGTGAATACTTTAAGTTGATCAAGTTTTCTTTGATACTTGTAAATTAAAATTTTGAACATTTGATAATAGAATGAATTATTTAAATCTATGAATAATAATGCTTTTTTCTATTTATATTATTAGATGACTAAAATATTAAATGAAATTAAAGTACATTGTAAAAATAATACATATACAATTCGTTTAAAACTACTTTTTTATCATTAAAATATTTCAATCAGACTGTAAATATTTAATAAAAGATATATATTCTAAAAGAATAAAATAAAATATCTAACAATTTGTTTAAACTTAGTATTGTAGGATATATAATGTTTGATATTAATCTTTGTACTGTAATTATAAGTGTGATTTAGAAAGAGTATATGGAAAGCAAAAATAAATGTGAATAATGAACATAATAATATTTACTTGCACAGATTTTACAAGTAACAGCTGTAGACCTAGATACAGGAAACAATGCTCGTTTAAGCTATCGTTTGCAAGATAGTGGACCATTTTACATGAATCCAAATACAGGTTGGATAACCTTAATGAGACAATTAGATCGTGAAATAATTGACCAATTTAACCTTACTATTTGGGCTATTGACAATGGATTACCATCATCAACAGCTACTTCTTCAGTTATTATATCTATTCTTGATGATAATGATAATGACCCAACTTTCGAGAAAGATTTTTATGAATTTCAACTATTTGAGAATTTACCCTCTGGTGTAGTTGTTGGTAAAGTGTTTGCATCCGATTCTGATCTCGGAAATAATTCTCTTGTAAAGTATACTATTATACAGTCCAATAGCAGTTTTTCTGTCGATTCAAATACTGGTGAGTTACCAATTATTAACAAATTTATTTATTATTCTTTTCTTCAATATTTAGTCATAATACCATTAGAGTTTTATAATTATTTTTATATATTATTTATTGGTATTATAATTTATTTTCTTTCTCAGTTTTGATAGTATATTATTTTTAGTTTATAGGAAAAATCATTGCTTTTATTACCTTTATTTATCAGATTAAATTATAAAAGCTATCAGGATAAAGGTTATAAATTTTAACTTAAAAAAAAGTATTATTTATTTATTATACAATTCCAACCATTGGTCTCAGAATGGACTTCCGTTACATCTAGATTTTTATACATTTGTACATATATTGTTTTAACTTATATCTACCTTATTTGTTACAAATATTGATTTATACATATGTACATTTTTGCACATCTCATACACCTTTCTTCTGTGTGGCTATTGGGCTTTTCTATGCCTATCTTTTTCTTCTTTATTTTCTCTTCGATTCTCTTCATTGCTGTAAATAATTTTTTGTCTTTTATTTCTTCTTTATAGTTCTCCATTATTTTTCCTTCACTCCATCTGTTTTCCTTTCTTATTGCTGCGGTTTCTTTTGCTGTCTCTTTACATATCGTGAGAATATGTGTCCAGTCCCCTCTGGGTTCCTTACATAACTGGTATCTCCTCTCTTGCTCATTCATCCAATATTTACATCCTGGTATAATGTTTCCGCATTTTATTATTGCAGTTGTTTTCGTGTCTTAATTATTCCTTTCTTTTTTTAAGTATTTCGGTATCCCGTTGTCTCTTATTTATTTATACCATCTGTTGTATGTTACTTTTTCTATTTTATTTATTCTTTCCTGTTTTTCAATATCAATTCTCCTGTTTTTGACTATCTCATATTAATTTTTGCCTTCTCTTTCCCATATTTTCATCTGGGTTTTTCTGAGTCCTACTTCTCTTAGCCATTTCTCCTCGGGGTCAGTTCCATTTCTGTATATTTCTCTCTTTTTTTCTTCCAGGCATTTCTTGCTCCATCTGTTCTCAGTCTGTTCGTTTATTTTCTCCTCATACTTTCTGACTCTATTTTTCCATTCTGTTTCTAATTTACCTTCATCCGTAAATTATATATCTAGGTGTGCGTGCAGAATTCCAAGCCCAGTATCCATGTATAGGAATCGGTCTTGATTTTTTCCAGTTTTTCTACCTTTTCATCATCCCATATTTCCACACCGTATTTTATTATACCCCTCACTAGGTAATTAAATAGCATCTTTTCATTTTGAAATCACAATAACATCTTCTCTCTGCTAGGCTCTATGTTTTCTTCAGCAGTATTCTACCTTTCTGTATTTTCTCCTTTAGGTGTTCCTTGTTTCCTCCGTTCTTACTAAAGATGTATCCCAGGTTGCTGAACCTGTCCACCTCTTCTATTTTCTTTTTTTCTCCATATCCATCTCGATTTTTTTTACCCTTCTTGCCTTTCTGCCTTTCATGAAAGTTATTATTTTTGTTTTATCCGCATTCAATTCTAGTTTCCTACTCTGCAAGAACCTTTTCAAAACTGCCAATATTTTTTTCCATCGCTACTCTATATTCTGATATCATCGCTATGTCGTCAGCATATGCTAGCGACCATATTCTTTTCTCATCTATTTTAGTGCCACCTATGTTCTGTCTTTTCAATTCTTCTTTAAGTCTCACTATATATATGTTAAAGAGGAGTGGGCTTAGGCTACAGTCCTGTCTCAAACCTCCATCTATCTTTATCATGTGTGTTAATCCTTCTTCTGTTTTTATTTTTATCCAAGTGTCCCTGTATATTTCTCTTATCTTGTCTATTAAGTTTCTATTTATTCCCTTTTCCTTCATGATTTCTCAAAGTTTTCTTCTGTCTATCGCATCAAAGGCAGCCTTTATGTCCACAAATAGCACATAGATTTTTTTGTGCTTTTATCGCTTTATCTGTTATGTGCTGCAATATATATATATATATATTATCAATTGTGGATCTGCCTTTCCTAAATCCTGCTTGCCCCTCCAGAATTATATTTTTGTTCTCCACTTTTTCTTCTAATTTGTCTTTCAATATATTCGTATATATTTTGTATCTGGTGTGGAGCATTAACAGTCCTCTGTCATTATTCGGATCTGCGGTGTTTCCTTTTTTGTATATTGACGTAATAACTGCAATTTTCCATTCTTCTGGTATTTCCTCTCCTTCCCATATCCTTTCTATTATTTCCATCAATTTGCCTCTTATTTCTTCTCCAGCATAGATCCATGCTTTATTCGTTATTCCATCTATCCTGGGGGCTTTTTTGTTTTTGAGGTTTTTCAACTTTTCATACAAGTCCTTCTTCTCTACTTTGTGGTTCTCTTTTTTTTATAACTCTGTTTATCTGCCCTTCTCCTTCTTTTTCCTTTTCTGCTTTGTCTTTTAATAGCGTCGTAAAATGCGTTGTCCATCTCTCTTTACTTATGTTATTTTCTTTGTCTTTTTTCCTTCGTTTTCCCTTGTTTACGTATTTCCATATATCCCTTTCGCTTTTGATTTCTCTCAGTTCTTCTTTTTCTTTTTGTTTTCTTATACTCTCCTAGCATGTATTTCTCCATTTATTTCTTTGTATTATATATTTATCTCTGTCTCTTCTCCCTTCTTTCCATTGTTTGTATATTTTTTTATTTTTCACTTCTCTCTCTTACATTATTTGTCCCACCATTTCGTCTTTCCGATTTTCCATTCTTTTATCTTTATTTCTTTGTTTATTGTTTCCTTCTCTATTCTTTCTTTCAGCGTTCTCCATTTTTCGTTGATCGTCTGTGTGTTGTTACCTGTCGTATATCTTCCTTTACTTGCTTCTCAATATTTCTCTATGCTTTCCTCGTTCCATATACTTATACTCCTGCTTTTGTTTCATTTTTCCTTCGTTAAGGTTTTTCCTATCTCGCTCTTTTTTTCGTCCGTCTCTATTTCCATCACAATTAACATGTGGTCCGATTCGACCCTTCCTTCTACCCTCTTTATATCTTTATATTTATATTGATCCTCTCGTCTTCTCTTTACATCCTTCATCTATTATTGCTATATTTATTATAGTATTCTTTCTCGGTCCTACGTACATATATTCTCCTTCGTCTCCTGCCGCCGCTCGGTTAAATATATGCCATTCATTTTTCTCTATCCTTTCTATCAACTTCTTTCCATTTATGTCTATCTTTTTGTCTTTACTCTGTCTTGTCTTTATTTTTCCTTCTTCTGTATTCATATATCTCCCTTTGTTTCCGATCCTGGTGTTTAGATCTCCCATAATTATTATATCCGTTTCTCCGTTTTAGTTCTCCTCCTCAATCCTACCTATTTATTTCCCTGCATCTCCACTGTCGTGTAGGCCCCAAATATCGATAGCTCTGCCTGCTTCTTCTGTTTTAATTCTTGATTTGGTCATTCCTTCTTCCTTTGCTTCTCCAAATTCCTCTACTATTATGCCTCAATCCTTTTTTATTCCTATTATCATTCCTCCTTTTGCCCTGCCTTTCTTTTTTTCTCTCGTCGCTCCGATTATTCTCTAGTCCATCTGTTTCTTAAGTATTCCCTTACACTTCTCTGCGTCTTTTCCTTCTATCCATGTTTCTGTCAGGCAGACGTAGTCCATCCCTTCTACATACTTTCAAAATTCTCTATCTTTCCACCAGAATCCTGTTATGTTCCAGTATGATATCCTTCTTGTCCTCTTTCTCTTCTCTACTTTATTTAGTTTTAATTATTTATTTCTTTTTCTTTCTGCGCCTTTTTCAATGTTTATCCATTCCTTCTCTATTCTAAATTCTTCATCTTATAACTTATCCCTATTGTTTTTTTTCTGCTTTATCACTCTTCTCTCTCCTTAAGCTTTCTTCTATTCTTTCTTTCAGCTCTTTATCTTGCTGTACTTCTTCCTCTTGATTCTTTTTCCACACTGTATTCTGTACTTTCTTCCATCTATCTGACTTTTGCTGTTCCTCTCTTCTTATCTCACTATCAGTTTCCCTTCTGATCATCTCTCTTACTTCTTCCCATTTCATCCACTTACCATTTATATATATTTTTTCCAGTCCCACTTTTATAAACTTTCCTTTATCTGCCAGTTTTTTTACCCATGCATTTATTTGTTCCTGCTTTTTCCTGTCTTCGAAGCTCAGGTCTTGTTCTAGGTAAATCTCCGTACGCATTAACTTTTTCCTTGCCCCCAGTATCTCATTTTTTCCTTACTCTGCATTTGAACTATTAGGACTCGCTCGCTCCACCAGCAGTTCCCATCTTAGTGTCCACCTCTAATTTCTTTTTTAAAAAATCATTTACCCACTCATTTAAACCATTCATCTCTGTCCTTTCGTTCTTTGTCCTTCATCATTCTTCAGAAGTTTTTTGTCTCCTATTCTGTTAGGTTTGACCTGTTGCTATATGCGCTGCTTCTACTTGCTATGGATGTTGTTAATCTGCTGCTCCTTCTACTCAAAAAATTCCCACTCTGTGTTACATTTCCTTCTCTTTCATTGCTAATCGTTAAATCCTTTTTTTCTATTGTGTTCCCTTCTTAATTATTGCCTTCTACTAATTTTTTTATTACTTTCTTCCATTCTTCATTTTTTCTTCCATCTCAGCTATTTTTTCTTCAATCTCTTTTAGTCTGTACTCTACTTTTCTATCCTACTCTCTTTTCCTTTCTTCGTTCATTTTCATCTTTAAGTTTATTTTTTCCAGCATTTCCTGCATTTCTCTGTTGTTTCTATCTGCTTCTTTTTTTTCTGCTTCAAAGCTTACCTTCTTCTGTAGTTTTTTATTACCGCTTAACATCAATTGTAAGCACCTCTTTTTCTCCCTCTCAGGCTACTTCTTCTAGTTTCAATGCCCCTTTCCAGCTTGATGAGCATATCTTTTGTTGGTGAGCTCTGTCCGCAGGTGGCGCCACCCCCGCTTTGTTCTCCTTGCTCAGAGAGTCATCTTCTTACTCCGCGTTCCGGGTCTTTTCCTTCTCACTCATAACCTCAGCTACCACTTTCACTTTTCCACTTATAACTCCTCTCTGCTCTCCTCTGTACTTTCTCCGCTTTATCCACTTGTTCTTCTTTTTCTCTTTTTTTATTTTTTCACTCTCTCACTTTTTAATTTGCTTTACTTTGAATTTTCTATGTATTACAAAATTAAAGCCCGAAAAGCACGTTCGCTGTATTTGCGTACCGGTACCGGAAATACCCAAAAAAGTAAAATATAAAAAAATAAATTGTAAGAATATAAAAAAAATTTGTATATAATATTTTTTAAGATGTTTTTATTTTTAGCGATCTTTCTCTTCCGAAATATTATTCTTGATCAGATTAAAATATTTTTTTGTTGAAAACTTCGATAAATTAATAAAATTCTGTAAAGAGTATCAAATATATTCTATAAAAAACGTTTGAAAAGGCTTTTTACACATATGCTTTTTGAAATATTACATGTATTTTCATTTGTAATTACATATTCCTTCATAAACCACTTATTAATAATCATTTCAAATACTTAATATCAAATATCTCAGTAAATTTTAATCCGTGATAAATGTTTCTTGTTGATTATTAAAATTTAAACTTTGTACTCAGGTATTATGACTCATAATTGATCATATAATAATGCATTTGTTTTTTTTAATAAATTTATTTTGTGTAACATCATATTTATTATTAATTTTCATGAATATACTTGATGAAGACAAGAAGTCGTTTAACCAAAATATTACACATCTATATTTTTAAATTTATTATTTATCATAATCACAGAGGAATTATAATATTAAAATATACTATAAAATTAATACAAAATTGAAAAAATCCCTCAAAGAGTTTTCTTTTGGTAGTAAGCGAAGGGTTTGATACTCGAGAAAAACGTAAGTGATGGAAAATAAAATACGATTCTGATTGATATCGTGTATGGCGTTATAAGTATATTTTCAATATGTATGTATTTCAATATTTCCAATATTTTTATTCAAGTGTACTGTAACTATAATTTGAATTCAAACATACTTATGTTAAAGCTATTAATTAAGGCTACATTAATGAATATCAGCTATCTACTCAATTATCTTAATATGTCATATAACTCAATATAAAATCATCCACCTTGTTCTTTCTTCTTTGTATGTACTATAATTATTTTTTCATTTTGAATATATAAAAAATAAATAATATTATACATATTTTTAAGGCGAATTTAATAATAACAATAAATATTTGTGAATATATATTATTTTTAAAATATGATGCTCTTAAATATATTATATGTTTTATAGGTGAAATTAGAACACGTGAATCTTTAGATCGTGAAATAAAAGATGTATATGAATTAGTGTTAGAAGCTCGAGATCAAGGTATTCCAGGTCGAGCTGCTCGTGTATCAGTAAAAATAATTGTATTAGATATCAATGATAATTTGCCAGAAATTATCGATCCTCAAGGGGATGTAGTAAGCGTACGCGAAGAACAGCCTTCTGGTACAGTAATTGTTCGAGTAAGAGCTTTCGACAAGGATATTGGTGAAAATGCATCCATTACTTACTCATTTCTCAATGGTATTTATAACAAATTAATCACAATATTTAATTATACTATTATGGATTTTTATATTTATTATCTTTATTGAACACCATAATATATGGTATGCATTCTTTAGTTCGATACGTATAAATGAATTTTATTTTTATTGTATATACGTGTGTGTATTGAATCATTTAAAAAATAATTATAATTTATTTACTAATACTGGTATATGTATAAAATAATTAATAAATTTATTGTAATATTAAGAATAAAATAAAAATTAATGTCAGATAAATGTATAAAGCATGTTACACACGTAACAAGAGAACTGTATATTAATTACATTTAAATTACTTGATATTTACTTAGAACTACATTATTCTTATTTATTAGTAATCATTTATAAATATAAATAATACTTATAACCTTATTTTAGTTAGTGATTCAGATAGTTATGATGCCTTCGATATCGATTCAAAAACTGGTATAATTAAAACAATGGTTGTGTTGGATCATGAAGAACGAAACATATATTGTCTCTCAATAAAAGCAAGTGATGCTGGTATACCACCTCGTCATAACATCCGAACTTTACGAGTAGAAGTACTTGCATTGGAAGATAATCGTCTGGCTTCTACCAGTAGCAGTCTTAATTTTTATGTAAATACTGTTGCTTAAATAATTTCAGTAAAAAATAATTATAAGTATAATTAAAAAATGTATAAATCATAAAAAAGTATTATTATTAGAATTTATTATTGTACTTTTAAAGTAAGTAAATGGTGTTCGAGCATTTTTATATTTTCAAATAAAGTATATGCACATAAAAAGATTTTATATTTTAATAATATAAAATATATCAAAGTTAATAAACATAAACATATGAATTTGTATACATATAAAAAGTTCCAATATTCAATTACTTAAGTACCCTTCTATTCCAAACATATTAAATATTATTTTTTAATTTTTATTATAAATATCTTAATTAAAAATTATTTTATTTATCTATTAAAAAATCCATAAATTAAATATGAATGGTAGAATTTCAAATTTTTAAAAAATGAAGTATAAATTTATATAGATAATAATTTAATTATATCAAACATTTCTAAAACTTGAAGAATGATTTATAAAATATAATTAATAACTTCTGAACAGGTACGCGAAGATGCCAATATTGGTGAAATAGTGGGATCAATATCAGCTTTCGGCTCTGCAAATCGAGTTACATATACACTTGAATCTGTAGAACCTGTTAACCTCATACCTGCTTTTGATGTGGATCGTGTCTCAGGACAATTAGTAGTGGCATATCTGCTCGATCGTGAGAACATTAGTGAATATCATTTGGCTGTTCGAGCTTTCGATACAACATCCATTGGAAATCCACAAAATATTGCTATATCTGTAAAAATTAACATTAAGGATATAAATGATAACTCACCACATTGGCCTCAAGACCCAATCTTTATCGAGGTTTCGGAACAAGTACCTGTCGGTTCAATCATAAGTAACTTGATTGCAACAGATATTGATGATGGTGTTAACGGAGACTTACGTTATAGAATTGTGGCTGAGTTTCCTCCAACTAATAGTTTTGCGGTTGATTTTTTAACAGGTGCTTTGATGCTCATACGTACTCTTGATCGCGAAGAACAAACTGAATTTACTTTAGTAATCAAAGCTGAAGATAGAGCGCTACCATCAAATAGATTAGCGTCTACTGTTACTATTAAAATTATGGTATTTGACGAAAATGATAACGATCCAATTTTTGTAGCACCGCAGAATGTAAAACTACCAATTTCTATAGATGCATCTTTTGGTTAGTTAAAAAAAATTCTATAATTTACTATAAAAATTAAAAGATCAAATTTATTTATTGAGTAAAAAGTTATTTTATATGTATACCTAAAAATAGTGAAATGTCTGTAAATTATTGATCAAAATTAGTATTATTTAAGATTTCTTATTATATTATAATATGTAAATTTAAATTACTAATTGAATTTAAAAAAGTTTTTTCATCATTATATAAATGACTGAATATGTTTGTTTATTTTGTTTACTTATTATTGTTTAAATATTATTTTACTACATTAAAGATGAGATAAAAGTTTTAATTTGTGCATTTTTAATTGTTAAACAGGCTCTGAAGTTTTACGAGTTATTGCAATAGATAAAGATGTAGGTGATAACGGACGTATATCATATTTTATTACCTCAGGTAATGAAAATGGTCAATTTTCCATTGATAATGATTCAGGAATTATAATCCTCATGAAAGCATTACTACATTGTGCTGAACTAGAAATCACAGCTAAAGATAATGGTAAACAGCCTCGAAAAACTGTATTGAAAATTATACTAGCAACATCTACAGAAACATCAAGTAGTTCATCTAAATTATTGCTATCCAATCCCATTCTTAAAATTTCAGAAAATCTTCAGGTTGGAACTGATTTAATAAATGTAGCTGGGATACTTGCGTTAGATCAAGGTATTAATAAGTAACTTTTATGAATAGGAAAAATATTATTTATTGGATTACAAATTTTTTCAATTCATTAATTACAAATATTTTTGATCATTTAATTTTCAGTTGTTACATATTTTTGTTAATACTTCTTTTATTTCAAAATTTTACGTTAGTATTATTTATTTATTTCATTTATTTATTTATTAAATATTACGTCCCGGCTCCAGGCCTAGGGACGGCTTCCGTTACATTACACTGATTAATTTATATTATATTACAATTATCTTACAATCATTTTACATTATTTACACATAGTAATACTAATATTTTCAACCGCATTTTTCCTTCTGTAGTTACTGTAATTTCTTTCTCTCTATCCTTTTTTCCATCTCTCTAACCTCTTTCAGCATGGATCTGTCTTCTATTCTCCCTCTAGATTTATTCATTATTTCCCTATCCGTTCTTCTATGGCCTCTAACTTCCCCCATTTCTTTAACAAGTCAGATGTTTATATACAGTCGTTTACCCAATGTGTCTAATTCCCTTTTTCTTTTTTACACAGTTGGAATTTCCTTTCTTCCATATCCATCCAATATTTATTGTCTTCTGTTATATTACCACATCTTATTTTGTCCATAACTCTCATATCTTCCACTTTGCACTCCCTTCTAAGGTATTCAGGCAAACCATTCTCTCTAATTTCCATATATGTTTTATTATATCTTGCCTCCCTCATCCTGCGTCTTCTATCCTGTATTTGTCCTTCTCTACCTCTCCTTCTTATCTCTGTGTAGATATTCTTTTCTATATCTTGCTGGTATCTTATTTGTGCTCTGGATAATTCCAATCTGTTTAACTATCTTTCGATCTCATCTATTTTTCTAGGTGCCAGACTATTCCTTTATTCTTTATAGCAATTTTTACGAGTCTGTGCTCCTCCATTTTTCTGATTTATCTTCATCTTCATTGTTTTGACCTTTCATTCTCCTTTCATCTGAAACTCATCTGTCTCCTCGTACAAAATGTACCTGGGAATACAGAAGTCTAGACTCAAAGTCCATCTTAGGTAGTCTGTCTTGATCTTCTCCATTTCTTCTAATTCTTCCTTCCCCCAGATTTCTACTCCATACTCTATCACGCTCTTTACTAGGTACTGGAATAGCATTTTCCTTAACCTGAAATTACCTGGGCATTTTCTCTCTGCTAAGTCCCACGTCTTCTTCGTTGCTATTCTACCATTGATTAATCTCTCTTTCTTATGATCCTTGTATTTCCCATCACTTCTAAACACAAAGCCCAAATATTTAAAGTTTTTTACCGCCTCTATTTCCTTTCCAATCCATTCCCATGTTTCTGTTTTTTCTTCTTCCCTCTCTTCACCACCATTACTTTTGTCTTCTCTGTGTTTATTTGTAACTTTCTCTGCTCTAAGAATCTTCTCAAAGTCCCCATCATTCTCTGTAGTGCCTCCCTGTTCTCTCGTATTATCACCAGGTCATCCGCATATGCTAATGACCATATCCTTATGTCTTTTATCTTTGTACCCCATATGTTCTTTTTTCTCATTTCTTCTTCTAATTCTGAAATGTATATGTTGAATAAAAGTAGGCTAAGACAGCATCTTTGCCTCAACCCTTTGTTTGTTCAGAATTCTTCCGTGAAACCTTCCTTCGTCCTCACCCTGCTTTTTGTTTCTCGATATATATCTCTTATCCTTGCTATTATTTCTCTATTGACACCCATTCTCTCTATGATCTGCCATAGTTTCTTTCTGCTTATCGTGTCGAAGGCAGCCTTCATGTCCACGAACATCATGTATAAACTTTTCCTTTCCTGTATGGCCCTCCTTATTAGGTGGTTCATTATAAAGATGTTGTCCCTACCTGTCCTGAAATCAGCCTATCCCTCTGGAAGGATCCTTTTCTCTTCTATTTCTTTTCCTAATCTATGTTTTATTATCCCTGTATGGATTTTGTACTATGATGCAAGCATGGATAAACCTCTATATTTTTTTGGGTTCTCTTTATCTCCTTTCTAATAAATCGGAATTATTATTGCAGTAATCCAGTCCTGTGGAATGGCCCCCTCTTCCATATTTTGCATATTATTTCTGTCATCCTGTCTCTTATTTCCATTCCTGCGTATATCTATGCCTCATTCAGTATCTCATAAATCCCCGTAGCTTTTTTCTTTTTCAGTCTTCTCCATACTCTCCTGAACTCTCACTTCTCTATTCTTTTCTTCTCTCCTTCTTGTATTTCAATATTCTCGTTGTTCTTTTATCTCTGCTCACTTCCCCCTAGTAGATTCATAAAATGTATTCTCCATTCCTCTCTATTTATGCTATTGACCTCTTCTGATCCTTTGTTCCTTCCTTTGTTTAAGAAACTTCATACTTATCCTTCATTTTCTAGCTTCCTCAGATTTTCAAGGTCCTTTTCTTTCTGTTCTTGTCTCTTCCTTTCACATATCCCTTTCTAGTCCCTTCTTCTAGCCAGGTATACTTCCTTAGTCGCTTTCCCTTTTTTCCAGCCTTTCAGAGCCTTCTTTGCTATATTCTTTTCTCGCTTGAATTCCCTGTCGTACCATTTATGTTTTCCAATTTTCAATATTTTCCTTTTCATCTCCTTCCTATGTACGCTGTTTTCTATTTTTTCCTTCGTTTCTTTCCATAGGCTTTCAGTGTCCCTGTCAGCCTGTGTTTCTTCATATTTTCCATTAGTTTTCTTTCTATATTCCTCAATGTCATTTCCATTCCATGTTATTACCGTTTCTCTCTTCTCAATTTTTTATGATTCATCCTTTATTTCTTTTCCTTCTGTCTGTCTCACAATTAATTGAAGATGGTCCGAATCCACTTTTTTTTCAACCTTAAAAGTCTCTATCCGTTATTGCCAAATCTTTTACTGTATAGCCTCTTGCTCCTATAAATGTAAACTCTCCCTGTTCATCTCCCCTTGTGATTCCATTTAGTATACAAAGTTCATTGCCTGTTATCTTCTCTACAAATCTCTTTCCTTCTTTGTCTACTTTCTTGTCTTTACTTTTGCTTTTTCTCATACAATCACTACGCATGTCATGCGTTAAATCTACTCTCTCTCTTGCTCTAACGTTAAAATCCCCCATGATCAGCTTTTCCGTTTATCCACTGTAGCTTTCTTCATCTATTATTTTTCATTCATCCTTTGCTTCTTCTTTATGGTTCGTATAAATCTCCCACATATCCATTTTCCTATGCCTTTCATCTATTGCAATTCTTTTTTTAACTATACCCATCTCTTGGCTTTTACTCAACTCACACACTTTTGGCATCCATTTGCTATCTATCCCTATTTTTATTCTCCTTCTGGCCTTTCCTTTCTTCTTATCTTTTTGGGAGCCAATGATGACCCATTCCATATGCTTGGGTAATTTTGCTCTGAGGGTTTCCGCGCCTTTCTCTTCCACCCATGTTTCCACCATACAGACGTAGTTCATTTGTCCTATATACTCCCATAAATCTCTGTCTTTTTTCCAAATCCCTGTCCAATTCCAAAACATCAGTTTTTTTTATCTCTTTGTTGCGATCTTCCTCGTCCTCATTTAAGTTTTTAACCTTGATTGCTTTTCTTTTTCTTTCTTTCCTCTTTTTTTTTGCTTTTCTTCAATTTTCCAAATCTTTTATTTATATTTCCTTTACTATCCACTCTGCTTATTTTATTCTCTGTTTTTTCTTCTTTCCTTTCATCTCCTCTCAATTTCTCCCTCTTATTGTTGTAGCTATATGTTTTCTCGTCTGTTCGTTTGTCATGGTCTTCCATTCTTTTGTCTTTTGTCCTTTAGGCTTCTGTCCTTTTATAATTATCCCCTTTATAACCATATTCTCCTCCTTGTCTCTTCTTTCCTGTTCGCACATCATTTTCCTGAATTACTATATATCTCCTTGTCAGACATCGTGCTTCCAGATCTGCTGCTTCTCGGGCCGCTACTACTCCACTTGTCACTTTTTCGGCTATTAGATCTCGGTATACTGTCTTTCGTTTTCCTCCTTGATATTGTCCAGCTCTTTATCTAATTTTTTGATTTTATCCTCCCATTTCCTCTCCTATCTTCTTTGTCGTTCTTTTAAATTGCTCTCCATATCCTCATTTGTTCATTTTCCCTTCTCATTCTCTTTATAAAATCATCTATCTATGTTCTCTCTTTTTCTTTTTTCTCATTCTTACGTTTCCTCTCCGCTCCCCATTCATTAACTTTTTTATCCCATCTGTCATCATTCTTGAAAGAAACTTTCTTCCACATTTTCATCGTGCCATTCAGCGTCGTTTGTCCCGCTACTCATGTTTCACAGCCTATTCTTCCGGGAACGTTGCCCCTACTGACCTTGATGGATATAGCATTAACTGGGGACTCAACCCGAATCGACGCCACCTTCCTCCATCTCTCTCACTCTACTCACTTTCGATTTTTACGCTAACCTCTAAACTTCGGCATACTTTCCTCACACTTTTACGGCTTACGTTTATTTCACCCACTCGCCTTTTATTTTGTATTTCCTTCCTCTGCTTTCACGCTATTCACTGTACATAATATTCATTACATCTAATCCACAAACTCTCTACACTTTGTAAATCACCCGACAACCAAAAAATTTTGTACCGCTCAGCTCACATACGTATAAAAGTCTTTTTGTTTGGTTGAATATATATATATATATAATAATTGTAATACTTTTTTAATAGAGAGCCTTGAGAAGGTATCTTACATTATCGAAACGTGAGCGAAATAATTCAGAATAAGTTGTTTTATTCACCCTGCACTTCACTGAATCATAATTTTATTTGAATAAATATGTATATTAAATTTGTATACAAATACGTATTATTACATGTACTTATATCTACTATTACTAATTCGTGTACACAGTTAAATTATTAATAAATGTATATATACATTTGATACGTTAGGAAATATAACATATAGTATACCAAAAGGAATTGCATTGGATAAATTCAAAATATCGAACAATGGTGTAATAAGTCTATCGACTCTTTTGAATCGAGAAGAGATATCTTATTACTCTGTACCAATCTTTGCTCGCTCACATAAATTTACTGATCATACAACCCTCGAAATATTCGTACTCGACGAGAATGATAATAGTCCAGAATTTAAATCAAGTTCATGTTATACACTTGTAGTACCAGAAAATGAAGAGACTACAGTCATACATTCTTTTGTTGCCATAGATCTCGATGAAGGAAAAAACGGAGAGATTTTTTATAGTATTCTAAGTAAGTATTTCAATTTTTAATATATTTTCGATTAAAATTTAATAATTTTATATTATTAATAATGAATAATTGCATATTATAATAGGTGGTATCATTTATCTGTAAAAAATATATAAGCTTCAAAAGTTTAATGATTGGAATAATGTTCATTTACTAATGTATTTAATAAATATATTTATTTTTAAAATAATCAACATTTTTTTGTAAGGTATGGTTCAGGATCCGAATTTATCATTCAAAGAACAGAATAATTCTGAACCAATAACAAAGGTTGATTAATAATAGGATGTCGATTTATTATTGATAGAAAAGTTATTGGTGGTTTATATTCTTGAATTCGAAGTGAAAGAAAGTCTAATTAAGTCTCATACTCACGCCTTCAGGAGGCAACCTAGTCTGGCACGCTTTAAAATAGCGCTTTTTTAAAATATTATAAAAAAACTAATTAAGAAATGTTTCAAAACTTATAAGTATATTTATTTATTTTATATCTAGTTATTTATAAAATTTCAAATAAAAATATTATTCCTAAGTAAAGATATATAATAAATATTAGAAGTAAAAAAAAAAGTTGTAAAACGCGATATTATAAAAATTCGCAGGTGACGTGGAAAAAAATGGTTTTTTTAGAATTAAACTAGATAAAATTCTGTAATCCTTAAATCTTCAGTTTCTTAAAATTTCAAAAATTGACAAAATGGTAATGTTTAAAAAGAATTAGTTTTTTACAAAAAATCGCTTATTTCTTGGATACTAAATTCATAATTTTCGAAAAATTATTAAAGTAAAAATTTACGGTATACAAAAAAGTATTTTATACCTTCTATTCAAAATTTTAAATTAATCTGAGCTACAATATCACTTATTTTTGAAAATGTAGTTTTGAGAAAAATGCGTTTAAAATTTTGAGTAATAATGTTTATATTATAAAATAAGTAATATAAGTAATATTCTATATAAATAGTATAAAAATATTTATAATACGTTATAAATATTTGATAAATTATACAAATATTTAAGAAACAATAAAAGTTTTTAAGAATAAAATCTGACTTAGTTAAGTATTGATCGATATAATTTGAAGTAAGAAGTTTTAAGTATACGTATTAAATGATAATAAAATCAAGTTTTTTTACATTTGCAAAAATTCACAAAGGACATTTTCGTTCTGATGGCTGTCGACCGAACACTAAACACAATATCTTCATGAAATTAAAAACTTTAGATGTTAATGTCAGTATTGACTAAGAATCATACACTTTTTGTGGTAATTTCATCATATTTCAGGTTAAGTACATTTGACACACTCTGCATATAATAAATTTTAAATTAAATTATTGATAATTATCATATATACATCCATACATTATAAGCAAAAAATATTATTGAAATATTGATTATACAGTTTATTATAATACATACTTTAATTTACATTAACTAGTTTAATTAAATAAATGTTATTTATATTTAAGAAAGAATTTTAAATTATAGGTGGTAATATTGATTCCAAGTTTAACATAGATCCTATTACGGGAGTATTATCAGCATCAAGTCTAGATAGAGAAAGAATATCCGAATATACATTAACTATATCTGCGAGGGATAATGGTCATCCAAGTCTTGAATCATATTGTAACTTTACTGTCATCGTAAATGATATTAACGATAATGCGCCGATTTTCTTGCGTAATGAATATAGTGATTCAATAGAATTTAAATTTATCAATAGTAAAATTGAAGGTAATTTAGAAAAACATAACATAATTAATCCTAATCAAGGAAAATATACAGCAACGATTCCAGAAGATATATCAGTTGAATCAAGTATAATGCACGTAAATGCCGTTGATTCTGATCAAGGAATCAACGGTATGATTACATACTCCATTGCAGAAGAATCTACTTGGCTTTTTCGAGTGGATAACCTTACTGGAGTTATTACTACTGCTGGGTGAGAACTAATATATTAATTATTAAATAAAAAAGAATATTTTACACGTAAATTTGAAAAAAATACAATAATTATAATTTAATATATTATTATTTATATATTTTATATATAACTTATATAATATTTTAAATATTATTATATCACTTAAAGTATACGCCTCTCATATATTCCTAGAATGCTCGATATACCTCTTTTATTATTTGAGAAAGTTATGTAAGCCTTTTCAATTGCATTAAAAAAATAGTGTTCAATGATTTCATGGAATCAAATCTTATTCCTTTTCAATTAGAATTTATTTAACAATATATTAAAGTCTAACGGTGTAAGTTTCTTCGAATAAAATGCACAGTTTAATATTTAAATACTATATTCTACTAGAAACCTTTTCCTAGTTATTGCAGAATAAAATATTATAATGAAGAAATCATATCTGTTATATTTACATAAATTGAATTTTCTAATTGTTTAACTACATTAAACAATTAGAAGTAAGGAAAGTTTAAGTTAATAATGATATAATTTAAAACTAACCTTTAAAACTAATAATACACAATCTTATAATTATCGAGAAAAACAATGATCACTGATACGAATTTTAATTTTTTCACTGAAACCTATTTGATATTGGTAAAATTAGGCTTTTTTATACATAGTTGGTACATCTTCTTTTCATAATCTTATTAAAAACAAGAGTTCTCACATATTAGTATGCTTTTTATTAGGTTTGGATCATTTTTCATGATATTTAAAATTTCCATAAAATTTTTTAGAATTTTATATATCGATTGAGTACAAATATTTCAATGTTCAAAATTTTTATCTGCAATTTTCCTTATAAATTCTTTATAAGTTCCTATAATTTTATTAATTGCGCAAATAATACGGAAATAGTTAAATCGAATTTAATTACAATTTTTTCAATAATATTATTTATTTTATATTCGAAAGGTTGAAATAGTAACCTTAATTTTAATTTTTATATGAAATTTCATATTTTTTCATTAAACAAATAAACCTAATTAAAATATAAACTTTTATTATATAAATTTTTTTAAAAAGATGAAAGATACGATATATGAAATAGCAAGCTTCTTAAAATATCTATTTGTTACTTTGTAGTTGTACTTCTTCTGTAATGGCAACAATTTTATTGTTTAAGAGTCATATTATGACATACATAGTGACAAAATTTATTTTATAATAAATATAAACAATTTAAATTAACAAAGTATAAATATTTAATGAATGAAAACATTTATTAAAAAGAAATTAATATTTTGATTTATTATTTTTACAATAATAAATATTTATAATAAATAAATAATGTAAAATATTATATAAATTCGTATATTAAATGAATGTATATATTAAATTTATTACATTTTATAAAATATAAAACAATATAAATATTTGTAATAATACTTTTTAAAATTATTATAAATATTATATTTAATTTACAGAGAACTAGACCGTGAGTATGAGAATTTCTATTCTTTTCTTATATTGGCAACAGACGGTGGAAAATATGAAGCCCATCAAACATCCATACGTATCGAAATTTATATTAGTGATGTAAATGATAACTATCCTATTTTTGAAGAAAATCCATACATAGTTTCAGTGCCAGTAAATACATTACCAGGACAGAATATTCTACAAGTTAAAGCTAATGACGAAGATTACGGTCCTTATGCAGACATTTTGTATACTTTTTCACACGAACAAGACAAACTTAAATTTCAAATCCATCCAAATACTGGAGTAGTAACTGTTACCTCATTTTTTAATGAGGAAAATGGGAAAATATATAGATTAAATGTATTTGCTACGGATAAAGGAAATCCTCCATTGACTACAAAAAGTCTCATTGAATTTCATATTGGTGATATTTTTAATATTGTTCCTGTTTTACGATTTAAAAACAATGTGTATGATATTTTTGTTCAAGAAAACTCTACTACTGGGACTGAAATACTTCAAGTAACCGCTGTAAGATCTGATGGTAGAAGGCAAAAAATTATATATTCTATCAATACAGGTAATGAACAACAGATTTTTTATATAGATCAAGAAACTGGTATACTTAAAATTAATGATTCAATCAAACTCGATGCTGACATAAGTAATAAATTACGAAGAAAAAAATCAAATCTCTACAAAGAAAAAAATCAAATAATGCAAAAATATCAGTTTAGTTCAATAGATAAAAACCAGTTAAATAATAGATTTGAGAAAAATACGAAATACATTTTAAGTCTGATAGCCAAAACAGTTGGCCCGGATCCATTAGAAGCCTACACAAAATTAATCATACGAATATCTGATGTTAATGATAATCCACCAATTTTTACACAACCTCAATATTCAGCTACTGTATTAGAAGGCATCGCAAAAGGAGATTTTGTTATAAAGGTGAACTAATGTATACTCATTTTTTAATATAAAAATTCGATTACAAAGTATTTATAATTCTTAGTATTTACTTAATTTATCATAGTTTTTTTTATGGTATATACTTTTAAATTATTATAAATTTGTATTATTTACAGATTTCTGCCAATGATATTGATGAGGGATTAAATAGCAAAATAATATATCATATAGTAGAAGGTAATCCAGATAATGCATTCATTATAAATCCACCATATAGTGGAATTGTGCGTACAAACATTGTTCTTGATCATGAAATCAGAGAAAAATATCGATTAATCATCATAGCTACCGATCAGGGTACTCCACAGTTAACTGGAACAACTGTTTTGAACGTGCGAGTTATTGACATTAATGATAATCAGCCTACTCTCCCAGAACGTAAACTCCTATCCATATCTGAGGGTAAATTACTATAAATTTTTTAATTTTCATAATCCTATAATATTATTTATTCAAAATAAAATCCAATAAAATAAAATTATGATTAATATTTATAATTATTAATACAAAACTATAATATATATAATTAAGTCTTACTTATTAAAAAAATTTATTATATCATAAGTTGAAATTTTGAATTTCGATTTTTATATAGATTATATTACTGTACAATATATTTCACATAATGCGTATTATATATCTTTAGTATATTGTCTTGCTGTGAAATGTGAAGTATCTATTTATTATTTTTTTAACTACATGATTTCTAATATCTAATGAATATTTATTAAATTTAAAATATGTTTGATAAAATCCTACAATTCAATTTTTTAATTTGACATTTCATTAGTAAATAAATTTATTATAAACATTATTTTAATTAATTCTATTTTACATATTTGATAATTTATTTTATTTTTATTAACATACATTTGTTTTTTTTGCTAGCTTCATTTTCTGAAAGATTTTGTTATCTTTTCAGTATCTGTATTATTCTTCACAATATTTATGTAACTCTCTTTTAAATTAATGAAATTATTATTGATCTAATTAGATAAATATCTTGTTATAGATTCTGCGTATTGAGATTGGGAGGAAATGCATATTTTTCATCATTGGTATAACTTCTGAAATATAAATTAACTTTCGTAGGTCAAATCATTTTTGTGTAATTTTTACGGAATATCATTGACGGTGACAATAATCCAACAATAATTCAGATGAATATCCTCGACATTCAATTTTAGAATAGTATCTGAAACCTAGTTCGTAGTTTTTTGTATACCAGTAAATATCACGTTACTTACTCGTAGCAGATGTTTAATATTTATGTATCAATATTTTATACAGCATTGATTAATTAGAATTGATTCTTTCATCTCTTGCATCGTTGACTTAAAGTAGTTAGTAATTAATTATTTCAAAACGTTTATCAAGTTGTTCAAGATGGCTTGTATTTACATTTCACAAGTAATGTTGTTTTAATTCAATTTTTCTTTATTTAACTTTACCATTTAAATGAGGACACCGATTACTGCTCGGTTTGCAGTTGAGTGATTGCTAAAAAAAACAATTTCATTACAAGTCCCAAATCTGTATTTCTCAATTCTTATTCCATTAGTATTTTTAAAGTCCTTAGTGATCCAAAAAAAATTGCATTAGTTTTTTGGCCAACTGTATGCATCAAGGGCATGTTGATACATACATTGGTTTTGTCTAATTTTAAGCCAGAAGATTTGAGCATCAAAAGCTATGTACCTTTCAATCTTTCTTTTATAAGCAGATATTTTATGAAGGCTCACGCCAATATAAGTTTATTCAAAGATATATCCCTCAGTAAAATTTCAAGGGTTGTAAAAGAAGTAGTTTTCATAGTCTCTGTAATCCCTCACGAAAAGAGGCCTTTTACTCTGCTTAGTGTTATGTTCTTTCTACACTCAAACTATGGCAATATATATCTATGTAGATATTTTGACTTAACAATTGAGCTATACATCCAGTTTATTTTATCTATTTGTAGACCCCAAGAATTTTCAAAGATTCTTCTGTAAATCTGATATATATTAATAGTTTTTAATATTATAATTCAACGTTACTGTTCAGCTTTTTCATTTTGAGGTGATTTATAAATAATGCAACAGTTCGTATTCACCCCGAAATCTTTTACAAGGCAGATTTTATAATGCCAGTAATAACACTGTAACTATAACGTCTTAGTAGAATGAGGATATCATTTATGCAGGTTTATACTTAGACATCACAAGCTTAAGTATCCTAAGCAGTTCATTTATAACTAGGTATTACATTCTAGCGAAAAAACATCCCTTTGTGGATATCCTTTGTTGAATTATTTAATTAAAACGGTCATGATTTTATATCTATTTCTGGTATTTAGCATATTTAGTATATTAAGATCCAATTTTAGATAACTCTGGGAATAATTATATTCGTTATCACATTGAAAATAGATTTGTTTGTGATACAGTAAGAAAAATAATCGAATAGGATGAAGAAAGCATTAAAAAATATAGAGAAGCAACAGAAAGGAAATACACAGCAGGTGAAACAAAAGAGACAGTTGAGGAGCTATGACATAAATTGAAAGAAATGATACAGAAGGAAACCCCCAGCAAGGAAATAACGATAAAAGAGTGGAAGATTGGGAAAATAAAATGGTGGAACAGGGAATGCGCAAAAGAAAAGAAAAATACAAAGAAGCAAATAAAAAATGGAAAGAAGGGAAGACCGAAAGGGCAGAGTACATAAAATAAAAGAAAATATGTAAAAGAACATTCTAAAGAAAATTGAGGATCTAAAAATAAAAGAGGAAAAGGAACTGAAGGAAATAAAAAATGAAAGGGAAATATGGAGGTATCTAAATAAGGGAACTTGAAGGAAAATTAACAAAGAAGGCGAAATAAACAAAGAACGCTGGAAACTACATTTCAGCAAGCTATTAAGTAAAGCAGAAGAAGGGCAAACAAATGAAGAGGAGCAAAATAATATAAAAGAATATGATATGATGGGAAAGTACAGAATAGAAAAGAAGGAATTTTATGAAATATGGAAGATACTGAAAAAGAAAAAAGCCCCAGGGATAGATGGAATAACGAATGAAATGTGAATATATGCAGGAGAAGAGGTAAGAGAAAGGCTGATGGAGATAATAAAAAGGATCTGGGAAGGAGATGAAATGCTTGAAGAGTGGAAAACAGCGATAATCTCGTCAATTTATAAGAAAGGGGATGCAAATGATCCAAGTAACTACAGAGGGCTATCCTTGTTGTCTACCGCATATAAAATATATACGAATATATTAAAAGATAAACTGGAAAAAGAAGTGACAAGCAAGAGAATTATACTGGAAGGATAAGCGGGATTTAGAGCAGGCAGATCTACAATAGACAATATTTACATATTAAAACATATAACCGAAAAAAATATAAGGGAAAAAATGAAAATATATGTATTGTTTGTGGATCTAAGAGCAGCCTTCAACACAGTTAATAGAAAGAAACTCTGGGAAATAATGGAAGAAAATAATATAGATAGAAGCATAACGGAGAAGGTAAAAAGAATATATGAGGACACAAAAATAAGAATAAAAACAAAAGAAGGATTAACGGACCAGGTTAGAACACAAGGTGGACTAAGACAGAGCTGCAGTGTAAGCCCCCTTCTGTTCAATATATATATATATATATATATATTAGGATTAAAAGCAGAGCTGCAAAAAGCGAATATAAGAGGGACGAAAATTGAAGGGAAAAAAATATGGTCACTAGCATATGCAGATGACATGCAGATGGCCGAGAATAAGAAAGCTATGGAGCAGATGATGAAAACGATGGAAAAGTTTTTGAAGGCTAGAAAACTAGAACTGAATACGGACAAAAGAAAAGTACTGACGTTTAAAAAAGGGAAAAAGGAGAAAAAACAGATGGAAGTGGAAGAAGAAGGAAATCGAGGAAGTAGGAAAGTTTAACTATTTGGGATACATATTTAAGAAGAATGGAGGAGATAGAGGGCACATAAAGGAAATAATACACAAGAGTAGAAAAGCCCTAAAGAAAACTTTGAGCCTAGCAGAGAGGAGATGTTATGGAGAATTTGAAAGAAAGAGAATGTTACTCAATTATCTGGTGAAGGGAGTTGCAGAATATGGAGTAGAATTATAGGGAGAGGAAATAGTAAAAGAAATAGAGAAGATGAAGACGGGCTATTATAGATGGATACTGAACTTAGGAGTATGTACACCCAATTATATAATTTATGAGGAAACAAACGAAAACGAAATGGAAATAGAGTGGAGATGCAGGAAGAGAAGGTATAAAGAAAAAGTAGAAGCACAATCGGATGACAGATGGGTTAAAAAAATGCTTGATAGAGAAAAAGAGAGAAAGAATAAAGGGCGGAAAAGACCCCGAAGAGAAATGGCTAAACGAAATAGGGATAAGCAAAATGCAGATGGAGATGTAGACTAAAGAAGGGAAAAACAAATATAAGATAGTAAAAGAAAGGAGGAAAAATATAAGTAAGCAAGAGAGGACAAACAGGATAGAAAGTACTATGTATAACAGATAGTATAAAGAAATAAGGGAGAAGGGAACCCCAAGATATATGAAAATAGAAAATAATGACAAAAATATAAAGATAATAGCAAAAATAAGGTATAGAAATATAACAGCAGGCAATAAATACTGGCTAAATGAAAACGAAAGAAAATGCCAGCTATGCAAACAGAACGGAGACTGGAGACACTGGATCTGGGAATGTGCAAAAACAGAACATGAAACGAGAAAGATGAGAAAGTAAAAGAAATGGGAAGAAAGAAGGATCATAACAAAATTTAAAGAAGGGGTTAAAAACAGAGAATTACTATATTACATGAAAATAATAGAAAAGAAGTTAAGGAGAAAGAGCGAGGAAGAACAAGCAAAAGAGAGGGATACTGAAGGAAAGAAGAATGGACTAAATAAAAGCAAATGAAATTAAATATATACATGTAAATAAAGAAATGCAAAAATGTAAAAACGAAAAATGTAACATAATATGTAAATAAGAGCATGCGTGCACACTAATAGTGTACGGAAATCCATTCCGAGACCTATGGCTGGAATTGTTTAATAAATAATAATAGTTAAAATGCTTATTTTTTATATAAATATTAAATAATAAAAGGTGTGACCGTTAAATTTATATTGTATACTGTATGAACTTGTATTTTGTTTATTTCTTAAACAATGTTAATTTACATTTTATCACTCTGTCAGAATAATCTCGATTAAAGTTAAACATCTCTGGATTTTCCATAACTTTATCCTTTCAAACCTAAATTATTGCTGCTTAACTTTGAAAATTGGTATGTAGATATTCAATCCTTAAGATTACTGTTCTTTCACATAGATGATTAATGAAGTATAACTATTATTACAAATATATATATATATGTATATAATATATAACGTTCAACTTATATATTGTTAGTAACTTAACTATAAAACTATTTTAGAATTATAATTTTTGTAGGTACGTCCCAAGGTACTGTACTTACAACGATTACAGCTAATGATGTTGATAGTTCTCCGATACTAGTTTATCGTTTTGAAAATGCAACTGCATCTGATCCATTTAGTATTGATCGCTTTACTGGACGTATTATTCTTGTTGGAAAGCTTGATGCCGAAAGTTGTACGAAATACATACTTCAAGTGGTGGCTAGTGATGGATTACATGAAACAACAACTGAGTTACTGATTAGAGTGATGGATCTTAACGATAATGCACCTCAATTTAATCAAACTTCCTATATAACAACATTATTTGGTATATTTTAATTCAATTATATTATGTATTCTTTTATAATTACTAAAATTTAATTGAACATATTTTGTAAAACAAAACGTTTATTTATTTTTTATAATTATTTACTACATGTATAGGAACTGGTAGAAAAGATTATTATATCTATTACATTATCTTTAATACAAATTTCATAGAATATTAATTTTTTCTATTAATGTGAATTTAACAATTTTTAGTCAATTATTTTGTCCATCTGTTTTTTAAAATATTATCCTTAATTATGCTTTGAAATAAATACAAAAAAACATACTATAATATATAATATTTTACTAACATTTATTTAATATTTAAAATATGTGTAAATTCATTGTGAATATTTATTTTTATTTTAATTTTTAATATATTTATTTAATGTTTATTGATAACATAAATTTAAAAATCAATTTTATAGTTTCGGATTTTTTATAATAAAATGTCAATAAACATATTAATTTTTTTCATAGTTATTTACAAATTCATTAAATATTATTATTATTAAATTACAATATATAATTTGTACATGTTGCACAAAATGTTTTTACCCAAAGTATATATTTTTTGTACAATAAATATACTTTTTCTATTTTCGTTAAATTTCTATAAAATTTTTGATTTATTAATACTGTTACGTTTATCATTTATTATGTAACTATTAATTATATACTTATTATAATGTTACGATCTTTATTTATCGTGTAACTATTATTTATATTTATTTATCCACTTCTTTATTCGCATTTTTATTTATTAATTATATTATTATTAATTAATTAGACGTTACCTGGTTCTTTTATTCTTTATTTCTGCTCTTCCCTCTTTAAAGCTTATTTGTTGCCGTATTTATAATGAAAAAAAGCTAACTCTTTCGGGTCCTTCGACCATCAAGGTGTTTAATTTTTAATTTAGTTAATTTTAATAATTTTTAATGTTTAATTAAGCTTAATTGGCATTTCATCGCATTCCAGTTTATTAATCTGGTTATTATTTCCCAATGTCTTGGCTAATATCGATCATTGTAATCGTTGTCACATCTATAACGATTACTATTCATTTAAAAACGAATATCAGCAATATTTTTGCACTGCATCTTGTGCGTCATCTTATACAATTCTTTAACATAATCCGCTTAGTTTTAATTATTGGGTAGGCAGAAAATTTGCTTAACTATTGATTTATCGTATTTCGTTACATACATAACAATACTGCAAACAATAAAAATTTCACTTCATCCTTATATTCTAAAAAATACATATTAATTTTTTCATGAAATATTAATGCATCATAAGGTGACAATAAAATAATATACATTATTAATAGTTTGGTTAAAATAGTCTGTTTTCAAATAATAAACTTACTTTCAAGTCAAAATTTCAGAAATTATAAAGTGATAAATTTTATTCAAACAATTTATTTCTTTGGGGATTAATAAAAATTTTATTCACCTAATTCCAAAAGCACCTTTAAAAAAAATGTTGCTTGCTTATTCTTTTAAAATTCCATCAGCATCAATAATGTTTTTAATTTGTAATCGATGATTTTAAAGTAACAATATTTTTTTAAATTATCTTATTTTTATGAAATTTGTATCTCTAAATGTTAATAAAATCTTAATAAAATTAAGTATTTTTAAAACAATATTAATAATGAAAAAAAAACACATTTTATGATTCATAATAATGAGCGAATTAGATAAATCATATTAATATATAATTTGAGATATACATAAATCACAGTATTATCATTAGAAAAAAAACAGTTATTTAAAAGGGGTTTATTCACGTTGTGAAAAATAATAATTCTTGATATTTTTTTAACAAAGTAGTATATTTGATCATATAATGGATAAAAATATAAGATTCATGCATATTCACGTATAGATAAATATTTTTTTTATCATTATTGTTATGTCTCGGGATTAAAAAAAATAATTTATTTATATAATTGAAAAAATATCTTTTATTCAGTAATTATTTAAAATTAATAAAGTTTTACAATTAATTTAAATATTATTTAACTGAGCCAAGTAAGAATAAATAATGAAATTACAATTATTTAAAATTCGAACGCAAACTTAAAAAAAATAATGATTATTATTATTACGATTTACTTGAAAGACGTTTTCGAATTGTTTCACCGATGTGATGACTTTTAGAGTTCTCTAATATGCGAAAGACCGACTTGAGTGTAGAATTTTCGTGGAGATCCTTGTTGTTGATTTGAATGAATGTATATGTTGAAAAAGTAAAATTTGATACTGGTACAAATTTGTCGAGAATTTAGTGCACTAATTATTTCAGCTGATTTTCAAAAAACCAAAAGCATATTTTCTCTTTTTTGCATCGCTTTTATCGTCTTCTAATTTTATTTTTACTACAGCTCCCTTCAAGTCGATTTGCAATAAGAGGATGCCCTTTTCTTCATTAATAATCTTTGTCATTGTTGTCTAGAAAATTTTATCAATTATCAAACTTCGATGGAAATTGAAGTTTCGGGTGTATTCGTTGCTTTCTCTTGCTTTCGGCAACCCGACGGCAAGGGAGAGCATCGCGTCGGCAAGAACGCCAACAGGCGGTCCCCAAGTTTATGAGGGCCCGGAATTTTCCGCAAGCCGGAAGAACGCTTCCTCCCCCGGCATCGAGATTTCTGGCAGAAAACTCCGACGCGTCCTTTGCCTTGGGTTTTCTCCGTCATTTTCGCTACCAATTATCACCGCGATCCGCGCACACTGTGTTTATGTTAGTGCATCCTTGAAGGAACTGTAACTTCCGTGCCTATACACGTGCTTCACCAGGGTCACACCCTTTGGAAGCAGATTCAGCACCGCAGGCTCCCGAGCGGACAGCTTCGTCCGGAGCGGCGACTCTTGCCGTAGCGACGCATCATCGACGCCCGGAGCGGCGACCTCTGCTCTGCGCGGCTTCACACGGTCACCCTGAGCGGCGCCGATCACGCGGAGGAAGTCTGGCGTGCGGAGTTTGTCACCTGCGCTCCTCACGTACCTTGTACAATAAATTAAGTAGCGAATTCGTACTGGCTTTTCCCCCTCGCCCGAGAGGGGGTTTTTATACCTATTGTATTCCGCGGAGCAATTAAATATTCTTACTGTAACGCTCAAATTTGTTGTTTCATTTGCCAAACCGATTTACCCCCGACTCACTCCTTCAACACCATTCAGTTAAGTAATTTAAACAAAATATTTTCTTTAACCTTGATTCATAAACAGAGTGTCATATTATAATATGACTAGGTCTTGATTTTCTTCGAGTTAATCTCTCGAAGCATTTTTTCTATTTATTTCTATTGGAGAATGATTGAAATTCTGAAAATTTTCTTATAAAAGATAAATTGTATGTATCTGATTTATCAGTGATATTATCAAGATTTTTCTATTTTTTTTATAATCAAATGTCTCAATGAATTTTGAGACATAACATTATGTATTATTTTAAAACTAATTGTACATTATTATTTTATTCACAGAAGATCAAAATGATTTACAAAAATTATTGATATTGAATGCAACAGATAATGATTTAACAGAAAAAAACAAGGTTATCCATTACCGTCTTCTTGAGTCCATGAAAGGATTTACGATTAATTCTTTAACTGGTGAACTATTTTTAAATCAAACTGCTTTGTTAGAACCTTTATGTAAGGAAATCGAACTAGTGATTATAGCAGAAGATACTGGAAAACACAGTCTTAGTTCGATGTGTTGTGTAATTATACACTTGAATAAATTAAAAAATAATCTTAGAAGAAAAGAATATAATATATCAATTAAAGAAAACGTAGCACTTGGTACAAACTTATTAAAATTATCAGATATTGACTTAATGGATGATACAGTTGTTTTTGGTAATCAAACTGAATTTTTTTTAATCTCAAATGGACAACTAATTTTAACAAAAACATTGGATCGTGAATCTACAGAAAGGTATTTTTTTTATTCTGAAAAATCTGATTACGTTGAAATTATTTTTATAAGAATATTATTATCAATTTATTAATTTGATCTTCTTTTTTAATTGTTATTATTGTTAATTTTTATTAGATATGCTATATATTTAAGCATCAACAATAAAAACTCAACAAAAAGTTCTGTTATTGGGGAAGACGTTATTACAATCATAATCAATGTAGATGATATAAATGATAATTATCCACTTTTCAGTGAGGACATATATCAAGCTACTGTTAAAGAAAATATACCTATTGGTTATAATATTGTTGAACTTATTGCCAGTGATAATGATCTTTCAGCAAGCCTCGCAGCAACCATCACTTATAATATAATGTCAGGCAATGATGCCGGACTTTTTTGTATTAATAATACCACTGGATTGGTTACAGTGAATAAAAGCCTTGACTTCGATGCACAACCAGATACTTATCAACTCGTAATAATGGCTTGTGATAATGACCCCGTGACTACTCTCTGTTCATTAACTCAATTATTTATATATCTGGAAGATGTAAATGATAATTTACCTAAATTTCCTATGTTGGAATATCTTGAATTTGTCGGTGAAAACGAATCTATAGGTACTACACTGTTTACAGCACGAGCTTTTGATCTCGATCGTGGAATATATGGTAGACTTAATTACTCTATTATCTCAGCAGCAGCCGATAAATTTGCTGATATTGATGAAAGCTGGAAACATTTTTCAATTGATTCAAATACTGGTGTTATTACAACAAATTTTGTTTTTGATTATGAGAAACGCAATCGCTATGCTTTTACTTTATGTGCAACAGATACTGGTGGTCACATTGCAGCAGTAAGAGTTCGCGTAGAAATAGATTCGAGAGATGAATTTTATCCACAATTCACTGAACGCGTGTATCATTTTGGTATTAAATTAGATACGGAGATTCACCCCGGAATCGTCATTGGCTATGTAACAGCAACGGATAGAGATAAAGGATCTGATGGTCGTGTTTTTTATCAACTTACATCACAACATCAATTCTTTAAAATAAATAGAACAACTGGTGCACTTATTATTAAACAGCCAATAACACATCTTGATATGAATTCTAAAGAGTCTTTAAGATTAGTTGTAAGTGCTAGCTCTGGAAGACAAGGCTCTTTGTGTAATATAACAATGGTTAAAATTTTGATATTAGATAATAATGACTTAGCAGGATCTCAAGATTCAGTTATTTTTACTATGCCAATGAATATGAGTACAAATATAATTGTTGCTCCAAATATTGGCCTTGCTGATTGGACACTTGGTATTTTAATAGCCTTGCTTTTACTTGTTCTTGTTTTATGTTCTATTTTTATATATATATGTTTAAAAAATCGATGTCACAATAAACCATGTATAAAATCCCGATTTAATAGAGAAAGTAATATAACTGCTTCAAACAGCTATGTCGATCCTAGCGCATTTGATACTATACCCATTAGAAATATTGTTGGAGTTTGTGTAAATGGAAATAGTACTAATATAAATGGGAATAATGGAGGTGGAGTATCTTGTCAATTTTCACCACCAAAATATGATGAAATTCCACCATATGTTACTCCTGGTCAATCTGAAACAAATGCAGCATCCGAAATATCTGGTATCGATCATTCTGGTTCATCAGGTCGCGGTTCTGCTGAAGATGACGGAGAAGATGAAGAAATTATAATGATCAATGAAAATCAACAAATTGAAGATTCTACAAGTGATTTGTCAGTGCATAATACTCAAGAATATTTAGCTAAATTAGGAATTGTGGATCCACCAATTGGTACACCTAAAAGACCATCAGATACTTTATCGTATGATAATTTACATTTATTTGAAGGCGAAGCAGAAACTGATACTGATATAGCTACATTAATTTATAGTAAAATTGGCACTGTAAATAGATCTACTTCTGAAATACCTGGTGGTCTGTCAGTAAACGGATCTTTAAGTTCTATAGTTCATAGTGAAGAAGAGTTGACAGGATCTTATAACTGGGATTATTTACTAGATTGGGGTCCCCAGTATCAACCTTTGGCTCATGTTTTTACTGAAATAGCAAGGCTAAAAGATGATACAGCCAGTATACAAAATAATTTGAATAACAGTACGAAGCTTAAATTTGTATACAAAGCACCACCACCACCATTGTTAACTTCTGTAGCACCGAGATTACTAACTGTACCAAGAATGGCTAGGATAATATTGCCCAGATCACCAATTAGTCATGATGCTTCCACTTTTCCTGCTGCTGCACTTAGCCCCAGTTTTTCACCATCTTTATCACCTCTTGCTACTCGAAGTCCTAGCATCAGTCCATTAGTACCGCCTCCTACACCTAGAACAAATCAATGTTTACCGAGAGAAATACCTATGAATGACACAGAACTCAGAATTTAGTATATACATATATATCAAAATATTTTTTTATAATTAAGGAATTGATTTGTGATAAAAATATATGTAATAGAGAAGAGAAGACTTAATAATTAAATTAAATTTTTGAATTATTTTTCGTTTATTTAATAAAATTTGATAGAATAATTAAAAAATAACTTAAAATTAAATACTAATTACTATTGTTATTTTTTAATACATATTTTATATCAAAGTTGTAAAAAAGTAATTTATTATAAAATATACCTAATCGTAAAAAGATGTATTAAAATATTATATTTGTAAATATCTGTTCATTTTCAATAATAAAAAATTGTTTTGGTTGATGCTTAATCAATAGTCAGTATATGTAATTTTTTATGTATCTGTATAAAACAATAAATATACTTATATATATAGTATATATAAAGCATATTAACAATTATTCATTAAACAAAAGACAATTTATAATATTAAATTTAACTTTAACTATGTATGTATCAATATTATTAAAATATACAATATTAATAATAGATTATTTGTGTCATTACAATAATAACAACAAATATTTTTAAGAAAAATAAATTACTTATGTATTTGTAAATATGTATTACGTCAATACTTAATTAAGTTTTAGTTTTTAAATAATTTAAATGTAAATAATAATTTTTTAAAATAAAATTTTATATATAAAAGTAAAATATATACAATTTCATCAATCAATATGGTAAATATTTTAATAAATAAAGGGTTTGTATATGTTTATATTTTAAAAATATATATTTCATCTTTATTATTATTTTATAATAATAGTAAATTATAAATACATAGTGAAAATATTGTTTTCATATTTTTTACGATATCTAAATATATGAATGTTTTAGTATTATTAGTTTATAATCTCATTTAATTATTTGCAATCATAGATAAAAATAGTTTCTATATGAATTTATTTAATATATTACTATTTGATAAAAATAAAAATAACAATGAAATCTAGAATATTTATAATTAAACAGTTTAATAGACAATTTCGTCTTTTTTAAAGTCTACCATTTATGAGCGTGTAATGGTCAAACAATTAATAATGATAATAATTGCGTAAATTATAAAATTATTAAAATAATGGTACAAGATTGGTGTATGCGATCAGTATGTCCATGGTCATAAAATAATTAAATGCATTTACCACATTGTGATTAATTCAATGATTTATACTGCTGAAAATGTAATGAGAAAATTAATCTATACAATCATTCATATGAAAGTTGAAAAAACGAATGATAACACTAATATGCTCAAATACCTATGAAACTATTGAAATTGGGTTGCTATTAAAAATTATTAAATATATTGACATTGCATTATAGTGTGGATCATTAATTTGAGGAAATATTAAATTTAAGATATAGGGAGTGTGATTGTGACAAACACTGTGCATATGATATTTTCTCAAAACTTAATAAATAACTTTTTTTAAATATATTTATTGTATCATGTTTTATATTTATAAATAATTGTAAATATAAATTAAATGTAGTAATAAATTAAAACATTGCTTTTTATTATATTCTTATTTAAATATTCTTTTAAAAAATATTTAGATTTATTTTTTAATTATCAATTTATTTTATAATCGATACTCGTTTTTAGTACTTGTTAAAACTTTTAATATTTTCATTTATTCTCTCATTATCTCCATATCTTTATTAATCCTAATTTTTTTTTTTAAATTTTAATCTACTTTTCTATATTTATTTTATTTTTATTATTATCACATATAAAAAATATTTTCAATCAAAATAGTTATTTTATATTTTATCATTGAAGTTTTAAAATTGGAAGGGAACCTGAGAGTAGAAAAAAGACATTGATGTTAAGTACAAAATACACATAAATATATATCACGTATTATTAAACTGAAATATCAATTAAATTATGTCCACAAATTTTTTGATTTTTGTTATAATTTAATTACTTATTTGTATGTGCTCTGATTCAATATTACTTGAATTCTTACATTACAAATGATACTTAACCGATAATTTGAGATTTTGATAGTTAATTTTAATAATTCAATTATAATAAAGTTACAATGTTAACATAAAAGGCGGTTGAATAAGGAAAATTAATCATTGCGTTATATAATTAAAAATAAAAAACATAATAACATTAATATGTAAAAATTTTTAATTTTCTAAATTGGGTGAGATTTTTTATTATTTAATGTTATTTATTGTGTTAGAAATTGTTGGTTTTTACTCTTTTCATTGTATTATAAACAAATAACACGTCTCATGATGATGAAAAACACATCTCAATTTTTCAAAATCTCCTCATCCAGTAGGAACTAGGTTTCATTATATTTATTTAAAAATATATTTTAGAATATTTCGAACTTTCCTATTTGATTTTTGTCACAATGTATATATAAATCTTTCAAATCAAGTTATTCTTTATTTTATTATATAAAAATCGTAAATATAAATTTATTAAAATTACTATTTCTTAATTATTTGCTTATAATTATGTAGTTAAAGAATAAATTAAAAAAAAATACCCAATATTTTTAATAATCTTTTAAAAAATGTCAATTGAAAATTTTGGTAAATCAAATTTGTAGATCAAACAACTAATATTTCAATATAAACTTTAATTTTAATTAATAAGATTGTATGTCCCAAAATTTTTTATAAATCGTAAAATAAAAAAATTATAATAATATCGCCGATAATTTAGATGTACACAACGTATCACATATTAGATAATTTTTAAATGTCCAATTACTCTATAATCACTAAATTGGGAATAAATAAGAACAATGAATCGATTAATAGATTTAAAGAAAATTAAACTTAACCACATTATGATGTGAAATCTGATAATACGGTTCTTGTTAAACCAAAATAATAGATAAAATTCTCCAGACAACAATAACGAAGATCAATAATTAAAAGGAAATCATCTTCTTATCTCAAGTGGGCATGAAGAGTGCTATGGTAGGAGTCAAACTAAAAGGTTATAAAAGTCGTGCAAAAGGGATGAGCTTTTGCTTTTGTCTTTTGACAATAATAAAATCTGAAATAATTTTAATTAGTGCACTAAATATTTTCGAAATTTGTACTTGTATCAATTTTTATTTCTTCAATTTAAATACTCATTTAAATCAAAATCGGGATCTCCACACCCGAATATTTTGGAGTAGTGACAGTACCTGCTAACTGAAATTCTGCACCCACATTTGCCTTTTTAGATATTTGAGAACCTACAAGGTTATTTCATTTACAATAGAGCTCAAAATCAACATTTAAGCACAATCGTAATTATTTTAATTGATATTTTAAGTTAGTGTTCGACCTTAAATTTTGCGATATAATAATTTTATTATATTATTTTATTTTTGTCTCGATTAAATCATAATTATATTGTTAAATTTAACTTGTAAACTTTTATAATTTTAAAATATTTATGAATAAGTGTAATTTTTACATTAATATTTCATTGATATTTCATTTATACCCCTAAGACATAGCAAAGATATCATTTTTTATTTAATTAAATTACATTAATTGTATTTTAAAGAATTTGAGGTTAATAAATATCATAGTTTATATTTTTATTCTTTTTTTATTCATCCAAACTTTGCTTCTATTTTTCATTATCCAGTTTATTTTTTTTAATTTACTGAAATATAAAATTGTTACTAATAATTCAAATTCCAAGTAATATACACATATATATATATTTATAAACTGATAATATAAACAGTATACTTTTTTCTTTCTTAAAGTATTATATTGATACGATCTTACTTTCTCACGTAAAGATTATTTATATTTATTTATTATTTATTTAATTAATTATTTACCAGGTTACTTCTACTATAGCTGAATCGGTCAAATAGTTGAGTCAACCTACATGAGAATCGGATATAAATAAAATCAAGAATGATTATTCACGTTAAACACCAATTTATTTCTAATAAATCGGAAGAAAGATATATTACTGTGTAAATGTAGCTCGGGATGTGAATACTTCCCTACTTTGTGTCCATAATTACAATTATTAGCGTGATGTTAATTGATCGACGAATAAAGGTTGCGTTGTTAAATTCGACGAGAATCCCCGACCGGAGTTGAACGGAAAATATTATTCGATTGTCACCGAATCATTACTGACTGACTTAATGATTTTGACATTTCAACTTTACTCTATTTATTACGAAAAATCACTAACCTTTTTAGGTTCTTCTACGGTGTAGGTGTTCCCATTTCTAGGCTTAATTCGCTAGATAATGAATTAATTAATGAAAAATGAAGATCATTATGGATTAATCACTGAAGCATCTATTAAGGAACTGCGAGACTATTAACAATAAATTATTAGACGATTGTGAAAATAATTGCGTATTAAGCGCAACTTTAATTTTAAATTTAATTAAAAACTTTTTATCAGAATTAAATTATTTGTCGTTATCTATATTTATTATTATAATCATTCTCATTATTATAATTTTATCTCGCTTCTTGTGTTACCTTTAACATTACAAAGTTTCTTCTAGATGTTTCTTTAATTCATAATATTAAAACTATAGTTGATGACTAATAATTCAGCTATCTGAATATAAACAATAAATACCTAAGTATTTCTTTAGAATATTTAAACTTTATATTGTCCTGATTTAATCTTATGTACGTCAGAATATTCAAAATTGTATTGAGGAAAGTATATACAATACATTAAAATATTTATAATCATTTTAGTATTTTTATATATTTTAATAATCTTGCATAATTATTAATGTATAAATAACGGCCTGACGACAACAAGAAATCAACTTGTCGAAATATTGCCGTGAAAAAAATAATTAACTGTTGATATAATACAAAATTGTGATTCAATGAGATGCAGATTGAATAAAATACAATTATTCTTTATTAATATGCCTAAAATTCGACAAAGAATCTTTCGTCCTTTTTAAGGCTATTTATTGATAAAATTAAGTTAATATAATTATATACACATACGTTAAAATTATTAAAAATATTACAAAATTTTGTAGATTTACCAAAGTTATATAATAGAAATACGTACATAATCTACAATAGGATTTTTATATCACAGATTCAAATGCAAATATTATTTTCCGTATGTCAATTTATATTATTTTAATACTTCATTAGCTACGTCATAATGTTATTATTCGTCATATTATTCTGTAACATATTTTACTTACTATTTAGATTTTGTATGTCCTCTTGGTGATTTATAGTATTATTATTATTAATTTTTATATGTAAAATTTTAGAAATAATTCTTTTTTTACAATTAATCTCTCTGTCAAAAATGTCAACATCGTCCTAACCCATATTATGGTGGCACTTATGGAAGTGCGTAGCAAAAATCAATGTGTTATTATTGTCTTTATTGCATTCACTAATTCTTGTTTTTTTACTTTATTTTATGTACTACATTATTTTTATCCCGGTTTTTCGTTTTCTATTTGCCTATTTTAATAACTGAGTCTAGTCTATTGTTTATCGTAGGAATTGAATTTTATTACATATTCAGAAAGAATTTTTCTGAATATGATAAAGATACTGAAGCATGAAAGTTGTCAAAGTTATTATTACAGTTATTTTTATATTTTAATGTTTTAAGTCATTTTTTATGACATTGGAGAAGTAAAAATGAGAAGCTATAAAGTTAAAATATGCAAAAAGGAGGGAAAGTGGTTAATAAAAAAGATTGAAGAGATCAAATAAAAGAAATGATAAAGAAAATAAATATGGAAGAGATACAAATAGTTTAGAAGAAGTTGAAGAAGAAGAAGGCAGCATACTAAGATGGAATTATCAATGAGGCGTGGTTATATACAGAAAAAGAAGTGATAGATATATAACGAAGGAGCCCTTCTGGCTCTTGTCCGGAGGTGGCTCGTCGGAGCCAGGGTCGTTCCTCCTGAAACAAATAGAGGGGGAAAGGAGCCGCAAATAAATATCCGTGGCTTTTCATATACTCTTCCCATTATTCAACCATATAAAAAAATCAGGTGAGATGTGATGGAGGTCCCGTCTTCTTCCTGAAAAAGAAAGAAGGCGAGGGTTAGGGGAGTTCACTTCTGAAAAAGAAGTTTTCCCCGTTCGGAGATACTCTACTGGGCTTAGTCCGCCGGGACGGGCTGCCGTTCAAGTCTCTCGAACTTGTACTGTGTCCCCCTTTTATACGCGATGCGCAAGTCGGCGACAACTCCCGTTTAATTAGAACGGAAGCGCCTGAGTGACGGAAGTGCGAGTGACGGAGCGCACTAGCGGGCAACTGAACGCCCAAGAGAGAGCACGAGCTCCTCACTCGTGCGAAAACGTTACAGCGCTTGCGCTAGCGCGCTGCTGCTCCGCGCGACGGAGACAGTAGGTCCATGGAGAGAGGGGACTGAGTCCCCGCTCTCCGACGGCCCGGCTGTGTTCCGCATCGCGTGACGTCACGCGCTCAAAACTATGAACTGAACGCGTAGTGTTGTTTGACCTCACAGATGGGTTAATTATTTTGATGGAAAAATTTGAATAGGGCGAGAGATACTGGAATACTGGAGGATAGTTATTATTCACACGATTCACAAAGAAGGAGATGTTGAGACTCTGTAAAATTAAAGAGAAATATTGCTGTTTTGTTAACGCCATACAAAATATAAATAAAACACGCAAGGGAAAAAAGGAATAAAGTATAGTGTCAGCAAAAAAAGCACTACGAGAAATAGGATACTGATCGGATGTATGATGAAAGAAATAATGGAGAATAGAGTAGAAATCTGAAAAATGATTCGAAAGATTTAGAGAAGATAAAGGCAGATTGCTGCCTTTATATTCTCTAGAAGTGGTATTAGATTTATGCATAGCTAGATATCTAATCTATAAAGAAAAAAAGACTTTAAATTAAGTATAAAATGCAGGTAAAAATAAGATATGCTTAAAGAGACGTTAAGAAAAAGGCTGAAAAGAAGATACGTAAAAAGTTGTTGGGATCACAAAAACAAGGATGAAATAAAAAATATCTAGGAAATATAGCTATAATGAAAAATAAATTAAGTATATAAGGGAAAGAAAAAAAAACATTATCGAAATATTATAGAAAAAACAAATGAAAATTGAGCTACGAAAAAGTTGTAATAGAATAAGGGAGGTTATGTTCAATAGATGGTACATGGAGGTAATGAAGATAGAATTGTCGGTATATTTAAAAACGAGTAAGGTAAAGCTAAAGATGAAAAACATAATGAGGATAAGATGTGGAAATATATGAAGTGAGAGGAAACATTAATTGAGATTGGAAGAAAGGGTATGCAAATTCTATAAGAAAGAGTTAGGCGATTGGAACTAAGGAAATGAAACACGGAAACTAAGGAAAGAAACTATATTGGTCAAAGGAAAGACATTTATAAAATTTCAAAGAGAAATAAAATATTTGAAATTATTAAAGGTAATGTATCAAATCGATAAAAGAATAAGGCGTATAGAGTATAAGGGAAAAAATGAAAAGAAAAGAAACAAAGAAAAGAAAAATGGTGTAACAGCGAAAAATATTGAATAAAATAATATAGGACAAAGGTTAAAAACAGTGGAAGGAATATAAATAATGCATTTAATGTAAGTAATATAAAAGTAAATGTAAAAACAATATAATATAAAAGAGGTCCGGAAACATTTACATGCCGAAGGCAGGAAATTAATAAATATACTATTCTATTCTCCTTCTTTTTTAAAATATATATTACTTACAGCACTTATTTTTATTTGATTATTTTATAATGTAAATATAGCAGATTAAAAATAAAAAAAATTGCAATGATTTTATTTTAATTATACTTTGTTATTGAATCAAAATTTACATTTACAATTTTCTATAACATAATTTATTGTATATAATTTTTGCTTTGGTTTGCAATCTGTTCGACATTATATAATGTTTTAATTTTTTTTTATAATTTTATATGAAATATGGTAAAATCTTATTACAGTAATTATAATTAACAGTAAAACAAAATGTTTGATATTCCTTAGAATGTGATTCTTAAAGCATAGCATTATAGTTCAATAAAAATATTAATATTAATATTACCACACTTCTGCAACTTACATAATCCAAGAGATATAGTACGAAAAATCGCAACCCTTTAATTTAACATGTAACATATATATTGTAACATAATTTTTGCCCGTTACAATAAATGATTTTTAATGCTTAAGTGTCCTCGGACGACAGATACAATTTTACCTGTGCCGATTGCACAAGCTGCTACGCCTTTACTTAGGCTTACTCGCAGAAATAATAGAGTATGGATTATCGGTAATCTTCTCCTGAAAAAAATGCGAAAAATGCTTGCGGGAGGAAAGTGGAAGAGATTATAAGGTGTAAAATAATGGCAAAAAATCAAGTACAAAATACATGTATTTATTCTCAACTACAATTTTACGCACACTCGCTCGCGACACACGCAGCTGGACCCACTAATTTTACAACATAACATTCTTAAACCTGCTTACAGTTGTCGTTCATCGTTACTTCATATGCTACGCATGCGAACGCTGTTTTCCTGGGTTTTCTTTACCGGGCTGACTATAGAGGTGAATGGTTTCTTGACTTGGGTGATCGAGAAGGGTATCCAATATTTTTAATAACGCCGGATCACTTTTAATTTTAGAAAATTTGTTTAGATGATATAAAAGGATAAAGCAATAAGCGATCAATCAGTATGATGTGTACGATATTATCGATAAAATCAATCTGTCTGGGGCTTCTCAGGTCATATCACAGATCCGTCCTCCAACTTTCTAGTTTTCGACGCGCGTCGATTCGAACCAATGTCCTACCGAACCGGGCAATAATGCAAAATGCGTACAATATATAATTATAGATTAATTTTACTGATACTAACTGACATATTCAAACGAAGATGATGCTTTTATAGAATTTATTGAATCTTTAGATGTGTAGAAATATATTACTATATATTATTTAAATATATTATTCCACGTATAGATCTGAAGATTTCAATATTTTTTTCTCTAACCACATGCCACAAATAATCAGGCTAAAAACGAGTGTACTTTTCTATACATATGACAGGTACTGATAGTTGTATTTTCTAATGTTTCTTGTTCTATTAATTCACTAATAACAAATTTAAAAAAATATTAAATTAAAAAATAATAGCAAATTAAAAAAAAGTTAAATTAAATAAATTATTATAAAGCACTAAAAATTTATACAAAATTTTAATATCATTTATTGTAATTATATATTCTTAATTAAAAAATGAAATATTGCAGGGTTTTGCTCATTATTAATTTGCATTATATTTTGTTTTTTTAATATTATATAATACCATATATTAACATAGTTATTACTTTGTAATTTATAAGTATATTATAAATAACTATTCAAATAAATAATATTTTTTATTAAAAAACAATAATTACGTATTTTTCTATTATCCTATGAACAAATAATTTACCTTTTTGAATATAAACAATTAATTTATTAATTACGTATAAATATAATTCAATATAATAAATTTTAACTAAAAATTGTATTCAAATTTGTCTTTCTATCATATATAAAAAATATTTTTATCTTGTTTTAAAATATATAAATTTTTATATTTTTTTAATACCACCGTATAATACATATAATTAAATTCATTAAATAATATCAAAAATTATAAAAATTCATAAATTTAACAGTATAATCAAATTTAAAATTTATATTATAAGTAGTAATTAATAAGAGTTATTAATATAGATATTTTTTATTTTTATACTATTATTTTTTACTATCAAAAATATTACGAATTTATTTTTACAAAATGATTTTATTATAAATACTTTAAGTTTATTGTAAAATTATATTAAAAATTATTTATATAAGAAAATTATTTTTGAATATACGTTGAAGAAAAAAATTAATATATAGTTAATGCTTTACATATTAATTATTTTTTTATTTTAAACTATTATACGGAAAATTTGAAATATCGTATACTTTAAACATTATTTTATAAATTTTATAATTAATACATAATAAGCAAAAAAACTATAAGAAAGTGATTTAGTAATCTAATAAAGTTTATCGATTCTTTGAAATAAAAATTAATTACATAATTTGTATCTATTTTTTGCCAACAAGCTCATTTATTGTATGATGTCAGTTATTTTTATTTCATCTTGTATTTCAACAGCTATGGTATCCGGATCTGGGACTCTGTTGGCCGATATACATCCATTTTGAATAGTAGTAGGAAGAATATTTTCAGACTGTAAATATAAAAAGTATATTTAAAATTAGTATCAAATAGTATACTGTTATGGCGTTTCAATGTCAAGTCATGAAAAAATCGTAATATCGGAAAGCATAAATATAGGTTATTTGAAATTTAAAGGAGTTTATTGAATAGAATATTTTGATTATGTTACAGACATCAGAAATTTAACAAAAGATGTAGAAATTTACATCTCACGTATAAATCATACGCTCACTCATACTGTTTTAGCAGCGAGAAGGGGCATGACATGAATAGAGAAGAAAAATGTGCACAATCGTTACTAGCCAAAGGGGAGTAGCTTTAATGGTTTAATAAAAAAGTAAAAAAATCTTATGATACTGATATAGAACAGACATGAACGAAATAAGTTGTGAGCGCTCGTACAGATTAATTATAAAAACGAAATATTTTGGTTTGCGATTTTTTTGCAATGACAATACATGTTATCGTTGCGTTATTCTATTTGAAGGTTAGGTTGTGATTGTGTTATTATTGTTTCCCCGCACTTTCCACCAGTTATGAATTTGGGTACGCGGAAAAGCGGTAAGGTTTCGTTGCAAAAATACGCGTACACCGAATTTAGTGATTCGCTATTTTTTGGAAGAAATCATTTTCTTACACGACTTAGTTTTCGCGAATTAAGATGCACCGTAACTCTTGTGAAAAAATATATAAACATCCAGATGCGGGAAATCAGGGTTATATAAATCCATGATTTTTGCGGCGCCGATAATTCTTTACCCAGAAGGTTAGCAAGTGTGTTTACATAAATTATAAATGATATGATAGAATTGTATTTAGAAAAGCTCTAAACTATTTTCTTGGCGTGATTGTACGAAGACAATAGTTGAAAAAGTCTAAAAAATTCACCGGTGACAGTCCCTTATTGTAGATTGTATTCCTTATACCCCATGTAGTAGGATTGGTATGCTTTGTGTTATAACAACAAGACACGCATATCATTGTATCTACCTGTCCATTGAGTGTTACGCTGGTTCTTGTGTAATTACAATAAGGTGCATGTACAGTTCCGCTGAGCCTTGCATTATAACAACAAGAATCGGCGATTATCAGAAGTGACTTCTGATTGCTCTATTCTGTTCCAGACGATCAGTGTTGGGCAAGGATAATAACTCCTAAAAGATAACTTTAAAAAAATTTAATCTTAAAAACTTAAACCTAAAAAAGGCTACGGTGAACGTCCGGAAATTCAGAAATCCTGTAAAACTTGAATAAATAAAAAATCAATTTTGCAAAAAAAGTTGTGTTTCTTTATATTGTTTTATTTTTGAACCTCGTAAAACTTGACTGATTGGATCCCGACTCTGACCTGCTGAGGTTGTGGCGTTGCATTTTATTAAACTCATTCATGTAAAGACGAATGTCAATGAAGAGAATGTGAAGAAGTCAGACTACCATATAACGAATCGCCAAAAATAGTAAGACACGAAATTTATTTACTTAGATTGCATAAACTGAAAATATTTAAATTATTCTTTCGAATATATGAGACTATTTTGAACTTCGAAATTACTTAAAAATTTTCGAGCGTATGAGGAGAAGAATCAAGCATACATACAGATACTGAACTTTGCAATTATTATTATATATATTAATATGAAATATTATAACATTTTATTATTCACTATTGTCTAAAATTAGTAATTGAATTAGATTTCAACGCAACTAGTTTAATCTAATTTTTATATAAATTTAAATTAATTAAAAATATTTCAATTTAATTTAATTAAAAATACTTTTTCCTATATGTTAGTAACAGGTGATATTTTAAATTGAGATAATATTTTGAATACTTAATTAAAAATATTACCTTGATTGTTGCTCACTTCTTCTATTCAAAATCTTAATGCCTTCACCATATATACTGAATATATATATTCACCATATATACTAAACTGAATTATGAAATATATGGAAACCTTTATCAAAACAATCATATCTCTATAAAAACTTGTCAATATAGACTATACTAAAATATTATCGCATTTTTATGCATCAATGATTTAAAGTCTAAATGCTTAATTTAATTATTTATATATATATATATATATATCTTTTTTTGTAAGGACTAAATAAATGATTAATACACAAGAAAATGCTGGTGCTTTTAAAAGTATATAGTTTCTGAATATCGGATATATATAAATCTGCTATTCCCGGTTTCTATAATACACCTTCATCTTGCTAAAAAAACGATTGCTTTGCAGGTATAGCTTTTTTTCGATTCATTCAAGGCTCTTTGCAGGCATTTTCTCTCAGCATGATGCAAAAATGCTATATATTACTTCTCAATATAATCTATAGTATAATGATCGATATTAATTCATATAATTTTTAAAAATGAAGACTGAATATCATGTTATCGCTATAAATGCTCACAGCTAAAAAATTAGCTAATTCTATTATTTTTAAATCACTGTAAAGATGTTTAAAGGACAAATAAAATACCAAGTGCTTATTTTGAGTATTGCCCTCGTTATATCGGATTCATAATTCACTTTTTGTTAGATCTTCATAAATTGGTACTTAAAAAAACTATGATCTAAGAGAAGTTAATCATCCTTGATAATTTTTTTATTACTGCTTTCGTTAATTTTAATATGTTATTATTTCTACCTAATTACATTTTTTGTTTTTCTTTGTTTCTGCATTATGTTTCTATTCTTTCTTTATATACAGCTAATATTCAAGTTTTTCAAAATATTTACACTTGAAATCCCTTAAAACATTGCACCATTATTTAATTATTTAACTCTAATTTAATGTATGTATATATATCATATCATAATTGTTGGATGCTTTCTATCGTACCTGCGGTCCTCGAGTTACGAGAGAAAGAAGGAGCATCGTCCGGAAATAATAGCCGAGGTGAACCTCAATTTTATTGCGGATTCGTATACCTGAGCGAGAGGAAAATTCCTCCCAGACGGAAAAACTGCACTTCACTTTGTCCTGATATTTCGAGCGAAAAACCCAGCATTTTGTATTATTTTGCGTCTCCCGATTTTCACCACGATTTGGCGTGCGTGTGCATATTGGTATATTTGCGGCGTTGATCCGGACTCATTTCCACGACGGTTTGGCTCGTGCTCCACCAAGGTGTATCCTTTAGGAGCGACCCGGCTTCGGCAGCGCAATTAACCCTGAGCGGCATCATGAGACGCGGAGGATGTCGGTTAAATGAGGGCATAACAAGCGTTCCTTCCGCACATCAACTAATCGTAAAATATATGTATTTTAAGTTTGCGCTGGCTTTTTCCTCTTCACTTGCAAAGGTTTTTTTTATTCGCGAAACAATAAATAATTACTTGTGATGCTCAATCGAAGTATATAATTTACCTAGCGAATCTTCTATCTAGCCCTCATTCCTCTTCATTTATACAATTTAATTCTAATCGATTCATTTATATTTTGGTGCCCCAGTGGTGAGGATAGACGATTTTCTGGTATTATATGTGTAATTATAATTATATTTAATATATTAAATTTATAATTTGTATATTTTACACATAATTTGCGCGTATGAATAATTATTATTACATTATCTGTTTACATGTGATATCCGCCGCGGAACGATTCGTCGCGACGAAATTGAAAATTAAAGAAAATTTATTCACGTAGCTATATGAATTAGCAAAACGCGGTGCATAACATATAAATTGTGCAGTAGCTGACCGTACTATATACATATTGTACGTAGCACGTATAGCTACCCTCGTGCATACAGAAAGTTGCTCCTCAATTTTCCAATTCAAAAAGGAAAATTCGGAGAAAAGTGCGCGTTATCGAACTTTCACTTTTCCATTCTTCCTGTTTTTAGCTAGTACCATGCGCTCTTACTCACAACTCGTGCGTTCTTTCCTGCGCTTCCTCCACCCCGGCACTCTCGTGCCTCCTCTTTCACCACTCATGTGTACTCTCTCTCCCTCTCTTTTCTAGTGCGTTCTCTCTCATACTCGCACGTTGCGCGAAACGTCTTTGTGTATCACGCGAGATATTAGGCGATTCACTCCGGGTTTTTGCACTAGCAAGGGTTTTTTAAAGGCTATTATCGCACGGGTGAACGCAGGTAATCTGCTCCATACCTTTTTAATAATTTCACGTATTTTCGGGAAATTATTAAAAATAATTTAAAAAATGGGGACAATTAAAAAAAAAATTGAGAGACTTCCGTAAAATTTAATTTAATTCTAATAAAGTCAATAAATTTAAATCTATCATTGACATGGAGAATTCTCAAATGGAGTAGGCTGCCTTGCGTAAGTTGATTTGTGCTCAAGCCACCTATCTACGCCATATACGTCAAACGATTCCGCGACTAGGGAACAGGAACCGAGTAAATTAATGCGGGTTGTGCTCCGTTTGCGTTTATAGGCGCTTGAAGCATTAAAAAATGATAAGACAATCTCGGTATGCCCGAGTAGCGAAAAAGATCCTTACCGGAAGGAAGAGGTGTATGACACCTTCGTCGCGGTGTATGGGTAAGCACAGGAGTTTATATTGGGTTTGGTTCCAGCCCCTGAGACGACCTCCGCGAGCTCCGACTCTGATGTTAGCACCATGCAGTCGCACTCCTGGCACGCCATCAATGTGCCGAAAGTCAATCTCCCTATGTTTTACGGAAAATTTAAGGATTGGGTGACCTTCTGCAACACCTTACAAACGCTGATGTCCACGATTCCGAACATGCACGATGCAAATGCTGCAATATTTGATATCTGCTCTACAGGGTCCGGCAGCAAATCTCGTTGTGAACCTCGACATCACCAACGAAAATTACATGCTAACATGGGACTCTCGGTATGATAACTCATGAAAGATGATCGGTTAACTCGCCAAATCGTTCCTAGAGATTCCCGCCGTTAGAAAGAAGTTGGCTTTAGGTTTACGTACGTACTGAGATAATGTCTGGAAAACTACTCGCACTCTCAAGACCTTGCATGCTCCCATTGAAAAGTGGAACATGTTCTTAGTCCATCATCTCTGCAGGCTCTTCTCCCCACTTCGTCAGAAAAGTGAACACTCTAGTGAATTTGAAGGCAGAAAATCTTCCAGGCGATTGCGAGACGTGCAAATTGGCTTCAGGTCGCTTCATGCCTATAATGATGATGGATGATCTGGAGAAATTCATTAAGTGAAGAACCCTCGTACTCGATTCTCAAGTAAGTCCTTCGGCGAGCCCGAAGGAAGATTCGCCATGGAAGTCACGCTGGCCCACGAAACATCACCACATGAAGCACGTGTTGTGTGCGGGTCTCGTCGACGTGTGTCCACTTTGTAAAGCGAAATATTCGCTCTGGAAATGCTGCGATTTTCCAAAAAAGCCAGTGAACAAATGACGAACGGAGATAATCAAGTTATAGCGGTGTTTCAACTGCTTCAGAAACACCAGGTTAAATCGTGCTCCGGAACCGCGCACTGCTATTCCGGAACGAATATCGATGGGACAAGGAAAAGAGATTTATCGTGTCTCTCCATATTTTCCCCTAATCGGAGGAGGCGCGGGGTGGCACTCGCATTACTGTCTCTTCTTCATAGGCATTTTGATCGCGACCTTACCCTCGCAAACGCGTGTCAAGCTCTTATGCACAATTACGATCGATTAGACCACATGGTACGTATACCACCCGATGAAGTAAATAGATTGACGGTGTGGTATCTTCCTCACAACCTGCTTTTTCGTCCTCCACAATAAGGAGAAAAATCCGGGTGGTTTTTGATGTGTCAAGGCGAACTCGTGAAGGGCACCCGCTGAATCAATTTCTCAAAGCTGATCTGGCTTTATAACGAGATCTAGCGCTAATTTGATTAAATTGGCGATATTATTGATACGCCTTTACCCCGGACATCATGAAAATATTCCGACAAATCTGGGTTACGGACAAAGACCGCGATCTTCAGCGCATAATATGGTCTCCTACCATTGCAGAAGCTCCCGTCAACTACTTGCTAACGACGGTGACCCACTGGAGCTTCAGGGCGTCCTTCCTCGCAATCCGAACTCTCTTACAGATCGCTCAGGATGATAAGACACGATTTCCGTTAGCTGTCGAGAACCTGAAGAATTGCAAGTATGTCGACGATATTTTCGATGATGCAGATGAGCTCGGGTTCGCACAAGAAAAAATTAAGCAGATTGTCGCTCTCTTACAAGGAGCTGGAATCACTCTGGATAAATGGGCGGTATTTCACTTATCCAGTCTTGCAGAGGTAGTTTGAAGTTCGTTTGTTGTATCAAACTTGTAAAATATTTATTTGATAATATTTATTATAATATTTATTTCTCTAATAAAATAATTACAAATAATTATGAAGATATAACAAGATATAACAAAATAATTTTTGAGTTTATCAACCGTATATACATGTACAGAAAGTAAAAACTTTACTTACATTCGATATAATTCAATGAGAATTACCCTCTACTAGATTCTATACACACTTTTTTACAATTTTTAACTTGTATAAATCTATATATATATAAATAGATATTTTTGGGTTTGGTTTATACAAAGTAAAACAGAATTTTATTTTTCATGTTATCCCGTCCCAACAGAAGATAAACAATTAATCATCCTGTAAGTAAAGGTCAGGTCTTGTTTTAAACTGAATCTTACTTTAAGGACCGGTCAAGGGTACATAATCTTCAGTTTGAATGTAAATGAGGAATTATGTATATATGTTCAGATTAATAGCAATAATTACTACTATTATCTACCAATGCCTAGTAAAAAATATTGACGGTGATCTTTTAAGATTTATTATTATCTCCAGTCGAGCATAAAACTTATTCATTTATCTGAATACGTTTATAAAATTATATCTATAAAGTCAGATCTTAGATAGTTGAACCATTTGAATTTTCGAAATTCATTAATAATTGAAATAAATTTACATTACCCAAATTCAGTTTATTTACTCGATAAATTTCAGATTTGGAATTATTTATTAAAATTTAAAAAAATATTTAAAATGGAAGATTTTCGCCATATTACAATTTCATAGCAAGATTTTATGTACATAATCAAAAAGCTTCTCAATTGATAATCTTAATCATCAAGCTTTATAATATATGCTAAACTATTTAGAAAATTGAAAAATTTGACCAGTCAGTGGAGTAGTTAGAAATTCAATTACTTTTAAAAATCAATTCTTTCGAAATTTTGATCTAAAATTATCAGTTTTCGGACTAAAAATCTCAATTCACAACCTAACCAACCTTTTTCACAAACCTCCCTAATATCCATGACAATGAATTTGAATACCCTTTCATTACAACCCGTATTTATCATTACTTCTAAAGAAAATAGCAAAACTCTAATCAACCGTACAAATTACTTATTAACAATAGAATTATAACCAAGAATTTTATAATTGATGAAATCTTAATTAAAGTCTTGAATGATCAATATATATAATATAATACGTCATTGTTCAATTATCTGTAGTTCTTAACTCAGTTTTTAGCCTGATGAACTACAAACTCAAAATCTACTTTGAATGCTATAGAAGTAGAATCATTTTCAAACTTAGCCATTACATTCATTATTACACAAGAAGTCTTTATTGGTTAAATTTTATGAAATCACAATTTGTTATATATAATTTGAAGGTAAAGAATTTTTATCCTGTATCCTTTTTTTGCAGAATCTATAACCCATATGAGATACACACAATCAAGGATATTCATGAATATTTTTTAGGTGAATATGAAATATTTAAGATTGTAATTTCAATTCAAATATTAATTGTAGCGTATTACAAAATCCTTCACGTTAAAAATTGTTTAAATGGATACTTTCGTATAGCCATAAATTTATTAAAACATTGTTGAGTATTATTTCAAAATGAAAAAAATTCAAATTTAAAGTTACGAGTATTGAAAGAACAATTCAATATATTTTTATGAACAGTCAATCTCTCATTTAGCAATATTCGCGTGATTAATCATTCATTTTACCTTGTATTATTTGCTAACATCGGACTCATTTCCAACCTTATTCTTTTTATGATAAGTAAAATTACTCCAATAATTTTTAATTTGTATACGCAATAATTAATTATTATAGTATTAATTGTGCTATCAGAATTCATTTTTCAATAAAAATTTACATTATTAGTCAATTATAATTGTGTACTGCTTACATTTAAATTAAATTTTTCAAACATTTGGTAAACTTCCAAACTCAAAGATGCTGCAATTCACTTATATTCATATCTTCGGACTATGTCTCGCATGATCAATGATATTATTGTTAAATATTCTATTCTTGTAACCAATTGATGTGCTGAAATACAAAAATTAACCTTATTGGTACAATTGCTTTTAAACTTCAGCATAATTTCGTTAATATTATCATTCGTTGCTTTCTCACCAAACATAGCAGAACTTATTTATGTCCAATAATTTTTCTTCAAATTTCATTATACAGGAGTTTGGATTTTATAAACTTGGTTTCTATTAAGAATAATTAAATAAACAAATTTATGTTTACGTGATTTTTGCTCCCTCAAAATCGAGACCTCATATATAAACATTTATTCCAAGAATTTTAGTTAGCGCAGTAATTTTCCTCAGAACTTAACTATAAATATAGTTTAAAATTACAAAAAGTATGCATTGGAGATTTATTCAAATTTGTTTCAATGAATAGAAATTCTTCAAAAATTATATGCTGTTACAATTTGATGGTTCAATTTCTTTAAAATTGATACAGCTTGAAAGATCGTGCTGATCGACCAAAGTAAAAATAATAAATATAATCTTAATTAATATTAAATTGTATATTTACTAACTCTATTAGTCCTCGTTATGTAAATAAATAAATTAGTCTCTAAAAAGTTAGTTTCATACAAATGAATAACATTGTTCAAGTATTCATGTAAATAATGAGTTCTCAAATACAGATCTTCCTTGAATATTTGTAAATTCTGAAACAATTAAAACGCTCTTAAATAGTAATTGGCTCCTTTCTATAGAGCTCTTTATAAATGAAGTCCTTAAAAAATATAAAAATGTTTTTATAAAAATAAAAACAACTTTATATATATATTTCGTCCAAGTCTTCCAAACTGTTCGGTATGACTCTGATAGCTTTTCTTAAACCTTAACCAATAATCATTAAATAAAAAGGCATTTTAACCATGTCTATAATTTTCAAGAAAGAGAAAAATTTCAAATTATCATCTGTGAGATATATTGAGATATATATATACATCGATAAAGATGCTAAATAATAAATGACCAATTAATCCGTATTGTATAAGTAGGTAAAGTAGAAAAAATTATTCTATAAAAATGGTAAACCATTCTTTGAAATTAGCACTTTGACATCTGAGACAAAATGACAAAAGACTTTTTTTAAAAAATCTATATTATTTAAAAAAAGTACGACGTGGAAGAGGCGTATACTAATCAAGAGCCTTATTGGTTGTTCGAGCATGTTTGCCAATGTTTGAAAATTCGGGTTTGAAGATTAAATTTAAAATTTATTTTTTTTTGTTAAATTATTGAAAATAATTTTTTTTAATATATTATTAACATGATTTTTTATTGAATATAGTAGTCATTATATCATTTTGAATGAAATGTCGATGTTATAAAAATAAAAAACAATAATCATGAGTAAAATAATTCTATAAAGAAGAATATATACAATATCTTGCTTTTGAAAAATAACATAATTAGAATTAAAATTTAAAGTTCTATTGAATAATATCAATGTATTATTTTAGTTTTTAAGTACTTTAATTTTTATGTTCTTAATGAAAATATACAAGAAATATATAATTTTTTGTTTTCTAAGTTAATCATAGAAAATACTGCTTTGGTTAAAAATTTATAATTGAATATATATATTTTTTTTTATTTATACATAAGGTAGTTTTCTAAACACATCAAAAGTAGAAGAGAGTTAAAAAATTATTTTTAATTTATTATTTACTATTATTAATATTATTTTTAATATTATAAATCTTATTACAAGAATACTCGACAAGAACGATAAAAAATGGATAAAAAATGGTAAAATTAGTGCAAACTACTATCTACTTATAGCAAGATGTTAAATTGAATAATACAATGAAATTAGATTATATTTTATTATATAATGATACGATATAATAAAATGATCCAAAATCTAACTTTACTAAAGGTATGCATGACTGAAACTATTAACATGATAGAAAAATAAGTTGCTCATAATTTAACATGTGTTTGCTAAGCGATCAAACGAAATGAGATAGCTTTAAAATATGTAATGCTTGATTTCTTTTTTCATATTTCTTTTCAAGTAATCTAATAAAAAAAAAGGCACTATAGTAAATATGCTGTAACTACATGCATGTGGGGTTTAAAGAAACCATCAGAAATTCCCAAACACTTATCCTGAACTTTATTTTTAATCATTTTTAAAATTAATATAAATTTGAATGATTAAAACTATATCAAGAAATTAAATACTTACTTGATATGCTGCTGCATCCAATGCCATTAATTCCTTTTTTGATAAATGTTCGACAATTGCTGCTGCGTAGCAGTCACCCAACATATTATTAGTTGTTCTCACACGATCACTGTATAACAAAATATATATAATATTAAATACATATTTCATAAAAATTGATATAAAATAAATATATGGGCTCTTACATAAACCAATCGATAGCAAATAATAAAGATACATCTTGAACTGGGGCATCGATAGCACTCAAAACAACTAAAAGTAAAACAAGAGCTGCACTGGGTACAGATGCTGAAGATACAGATGCTGCTGTTGACGTAAGCCTTAATTTTGAAAAAACATTTGTATATTATATTTATTTCAAAATAAAAATATTTTATTTAAAATTATTAACAAGAACACTATTCATATAAAAAATTAAATTTTAAGATACTTTTCATGTTTGTAATTAATTTTTAAGATACTCTTTGAATTTTAAGGATAAATAAATAAATTACATAGTAATGACAATAAATATTTTAAAAAAAAAAATTTAATATTCTTTTTAAAAGATATACTAATACTATAATACCTAAAACATTTAGGATGCCTAAAATCGAGAAAAAAAACTTTTTACTTTTGAATTACACCATGTAATTTCTACAGTTAATATTAAAATATATTTTTTAATCGATTATAGGCAAATTTAATCTCGTAAAACCAATTAGTCACACATATTCTCAAAAATATAGTTAAAAATGTTTTTCATTTATAAAAAAATTTTATTTATTAAAAATTTTTGTTTTATAATTTTTTTATTGTTCTTCGTGAATTTTTACAAAAAATTAAAATGGCTGTATTCTTGAATACTTGTCATAATAAAGTTTAACTTTATTTTATTATATTTCTTTGAATATTTTCTGAAAAACTTTATAATTCCCCTATTGATAATTAAAACAATTAATTTATTAATCAAAATGAATATAGTATTTCTAGTTTAAATATTTATTCTACATATAATGATATAATATAGTTATTTTTTGTATAAATAAAATATTTTTTGTTTTTTTAAAATATAGTATTATTATTGTGTGAATTTTATTTTTATAAAATATTTTACATACTTAATATATTTAATTTTTTAGGTTTTCTTATATGTATTTAAGCATTTTTATTACAATTTCTCTAAAGATTCAGTTACAAAGATTTTGAAAATATAACATTAAATGATTACTATTAAATATTATGTTTAAATATAAATTTAAAATTGTTTTGTATTACTCTAAGATTAACATAATAATACAACATGGTAAAATAGCAACACCTATGTATTTGATATTTTATTAAAATAAATAACAAAATATAAAATAATAATGGGTGTTGAATAACAACAATATTTCAAAAACTAATTTATGATTCATTTAACAACACGAAAAATAGATGCTGCACGAATTAACATTAGTAGAAATTGAAACATATTCTAAAATGTTGCTTTAGTGTTATAAATACATCTATTTTATACCATATCAAAACTTCAATAGAAAATAAATGTGTCAACATAACCTAAAGCGCAAAACCATTTATAAAGCAGATCAAACCAATCTCACCGTAGCGAATCTAAGATATCCCCATTAAAAAAAAAGATTAATCCAATAACCCAATAAAAAAGATGTACTCGACAGAATAAAGAAAGATGTGGTTTGTTATTACATATTAAAGTAAGGTAAAAGAAATCATTGGAATTTTTCACAAACTACAATTGATTTATTTAAAATAAAATATCCAAAAAAAAATGAACAGAATGGGCGAATGACACGAGTCATTAATTTGTTATTGTTATAATACTTGACCGTGCTTTAAAATAAATGTTCAAAATAATCTAAAAACCGATGAAAAAATTCTAAACTACTCACCTTATAATACGAATTGCTACTTGCTACTTCTAATCCAGAATAATTTGCATGGAATACAGTGTACTTGTGAGGCAATATGCTTGAGACCGAATTGTAGGACTGAATGGATGGCAGAGTGAATGCGGAACCTACTAACCTGAGCTTTTCATGTGGAAATGAGGATGAATGAACGACAAAATAAAACGAGCCCCCTAAAAAAAAGTCCTCGCAGTAAATGAAGGGATCTCCTTAATAGGGGCTCTCCTGTGTATGTAGCATAACTATGATACTTGTAGGAATAAAGTGAATGATTCTTAGTGGTCTTTTACTAAACTCTGAGGAAGGCCAGGCACCTCCTTCTCTTTTGTGGGGACTGTACGAAAATATCTCGGACAATCCAATCTAGCGACAAAGAACAATACTGCAATGCGGCGAGTGCGTTAAAGTCCATTGGGAAATCCCGGACAGGATACATTTATATAGCAACACACACACACGTACACACAAACACTTCAAACAGCAATAGAGATCTCAATCAATGTCTCGGTCAGAGGCAGCATGAGAGTTGAAACAACTACGAGACACCAGAGGCTACAAGCAAAAAACAGGATAGCACACACAGGTCGCCAGTTTGTATAGGGCCTCGTTGCGGATCAACCATTCAGTCGTGGCTGCCTCATCAGCTGGTGAATAATGTCCATCAATTATTACTGCTGGCTTATGACCAGATTGAGTAATAAAAGTTGATTGAGGGGGGGGGGTTCTTCTGAGGCCACTAAAGTTGAAGCGGACCTCGTTTCCTCACTCTTTACTCTCGATCATTGGTCCTCATGTACTTGAGATCTCTAGCCACCTAAGCCTAATCAAACTCTCTTCACTTTAAAAATTTTTTTTTCCCAGGTTCTAAATTGAGTACAAAAAGCGCCACTGGTCTCCGAAAATTCCTAGGATATTATCACTGCAAATAAAGAAAAGAAGGCAGAACAAGCGGGTCGAGGAAATGACAGTACTGCCCGCTCATGCTGCCTCATTATTAATTAAAGATCACTCTCCTACGTCAAGAAAAGAGAAGAAAAAGGAAAAAAGAGCGGGAAAGCACCAAAGGCAATAGACCCTAAAGAGTCTAACGGGATCCAAAGGAACCATTGTTTGAGAACTCAACCCCTAAGGTGTTGAAAAGGAGGCCGACTGCGAGTGGCATAATCTAGAGTTAAGCGGTCACCACCGACTTAAAAGTGATGATCATTCTATGGACTATCTCAAGACCAAGCTTATGGCCGAGTAGACTGAAAATTAAAACGGCAATCAAGAACTCTATCCTTCTGAATTGAAAAAATGTTCCCCATTTATAAGACACTTGGTTGCAGTGTGGTACTTTTATAACGCAGTACTGTTGCCAATAGAACAGAAAATGGATAATCGGTAGATTAGAATACCCGGCGGTCTCTGTAGGTACCGGTCTAAAATGTATAAGTATGAAAAAATGGTTCGATACAAGAGGCTTCTCATCTACTTTCTGAAAAAAGGAAGATAAAAACCTATAGGTGATGCGGATCCAGAATCCATCTATCAACACCAAAATGTGGCTGTAAAAACACGGTACTGAAAACTGGGACGGTGAGCATGAACATTGAAATGATCCCATATATGGAAAACCAGTAGGTTGAGGCTCTCAATAATCTCGACTTGTAGTTGTATTATAGATTTGGCAGAACTCACTGCGTCGTGTTTGATAAAACGCAGGGGACCAGGCAAAGGAGAAGAATGAGGCTGAGACTGAGGAAGTAATATAAATGACTTCAAATGAAGCCTAGGATCACAATAAGCAGGAATGGATCCAATGCCTGCAGTCATATATCTGGGGTTGGCATTTTATTTGCATAGATTTCCACCATAGAAAATGTACCTTAGGCGCTCTAGTCCGGCACGTCTAATCACAATTTCATCACCTTTACCATATGTGAAAAACGAAAAGAGGAGGCATACATTAGGAATCCCAAAAGGACTAACTGAACTAAATTTCAAAAAGAACTTAACAGGAAATTGAGTAGTTTCATCTTTTTGTATAGGAATGTGAACATGATTGACCAAATAAACGATACTCTGACCTTACAAATAAAAGAGACCTACGAATTAAAATGTTATGAACATAAGAGACTCCGCAAGAAAGGAGTTCCTTGATGAAATTCTGAAGTCGAGGCTCTTCGCAGAAAAGTAAGGAAGTTGTAAAATCGCTTATATCGTATAAAAGATACCCTGGAAGAACTTCAACAAAACCAGAAATGAATACAAGGTGGTCATTGCAAGAACGCATTGTGAGAATTTGCAAGAAATTTCGGACATTGTCAGGATCTGCCAGATTCTACAGAGCTCTCCATAAAATATAATGGGACAAGTCAGAATGGAGGATTGAAAATGGGCCGAAAGTACCCGAAAGAGATTATGAGCGCACTTATCTAAGCCCACTTCCCAGACTTCAGTACTGAAACTGATAGCGATAGTCAGCATATCATAGTAAAAACAATAACGCTGATAGACAGGCTACAGAAAACTAGGAAGCTTAAAGTACTGTAAGGCGTGACCCAAAGCAAACTGCAGTTTCGATTAGACCAAAACATGCTGAAAGCAGATGAAGCCGGGCTAATAGAGTGTGATCTTGAGCTAAATGTTGTTTCTTTGAGCTTGACCATGCCTTACTAGAAGAGCAGCTAGAAGCTAGGGACAGAAAATTCTGATCGTATCTATGCTGAGGAAAATATGAAAAAAGGAAGACAATTACACGTACATACATAGATATACACCAACCTCTTGCATTAAGACTATATCAAGACATGCTCAGGGTTGTAGACACTGAAATCAGGTGCTAGCTGTAACGTGTAGTGACACGAAGCTTGTGCAGCGCTGCTGGAAAAAAGTCGCAATTGTGGTGTAGGAAGGTGCGATTTTATAGATATGAAATAAATTAGGGAGATCATAGCGTAATGGGCTCTGCCCAAGCGCGTGAAGTGTTTAACCCTCTCTCCTGTAAAAAAAACTAAAACAACGATCAAAACACGAAGAAAGCTCTAAATTAAATTTTACACCTAATATATAGTTTTTAATCTGAATTTCAATATTCCTTTATATAAAAGAGATACTTGAAACATGAAAAAAGTTTACATTTAATATACATTTTGAATCTAGTTTAATAATATAGTTTTTTATATTGAAACCATTTTATATAATCATTAACTTCTAAAAAACATACTATTCTAAAAAAGATTAATAACAAATGAGCAACTATCTATACTGTAATAGTTATTAATAAAAAAAATACGTAGAATTATAAATCACTAAAGATCCTATACAATAACGGCTTGGTAAATATAACAGTTTCTGATAGACATTCAAAGTAGCATAGAATATAATAAAATATTTATAGCAATTTTACACTAGTTTTTATTTTAAAATTGGTCTTTAATTTAATTTATTACAAAGATAATTTCAATAAAAAATAAACTAAATTTTAGTTCAATAAAAGATATAAGCAGAAATATGTAGATAAGAAAAAAATGTAATTATTAAAATAGAATAAAACAATTAGTATACAATAGTAAAGAAATGAAATGTGTTTTGATAATAATAAATGTGATCATTAGAAAAATTAATGTACGTTACTTTAGATGATATTTTGTATGAAGATATTTGTTAGTGCAAATACTAACTTTCAGCTAGCTTGCAAATTATTATGTAATTGCTTGATACAAAAAAAATGGAAAACCTAAAGGCTGAGATAGAAGATGCAGTACTTACGCAGAGCAAAGAGAAAGAAAGAAAGAAAGAGAGAGAGAGAGAGAGAAGACAGAGAGATCAAGCGTGAGCGAGTCAACCTTAGTAGTGGTTGATAATTAGATAAAGCGGATCTCTATCTAATTATAACAGAAGATAAGAAAAATAAAAATTAGATAATGGTTCGCATTATCTATCTTTTATTCAAAATGATGAAAGAAATTTCAAATATATATTAGACTCGATCGATCAAAATAAACATGCAATGAGTTAGAGGCAGATTAAGGTTTGATGAAGATTTAAAATTGCAGCATATCTACACAATTAAATTGACCCTTTTAAGAATCTAAGTCTCGCTATACCTTTTCAGAACCAATAAATTTTCAAGAACAACAAAAATAAAAAATTAAAAATAATACACAATATATTCATGTAATTATCACTTGTAAGTTGTTCGTGTTATGTTTTTGTCTATAAACTATTATATTTAAAAATTAATTATTATTTTTACTTTATTATATTTGTATGCTAATAATATTAAAGAAAATAATAAATTAAATCTTTTTTTAATAAAAAAAATACAAAAGCATCAAAAAATAAAAAATAAAGTACAATTTATTTAACATATAAAATAACACATTTAAAGTGGAATACATATGTACATGCATACGTGCATGTGTGTATGGATGCGTTTGTATACGATTTTTTGTTTTAGGAAAAAGTAAAAAAAATTGAAAATGTAATAATTAAAAAAGAGTATATTATTAATATTTGTAACTAAAAATATAGTATTTATGATAAGGATTTTTATTATAATTTTTTCATATATTTTGTTTATAAATATTATAAATTTATAAATTTATCAAATCTAAATATTTCTATTGTTGAAATAACTTTTCTGTGAATAAATTTAATCTATTAAAACAAATTTATAATATTACATTTATAATATTTTATAATTAATAATTTTATAATTCATAATGTAGATATACTTACACCACAGTTATTATTTCTCCAAATCCTAATACAATGCCATTCATCTGCGCTATGAAAACACTAGCAACTGCAACGAATAAGGCAGTGCCATCCATATTAATATTACATCCAATAGGTAGAACAAATCTTGTAACTCGAGAATCAACTCTTAAATTATCCGTCATCAGTCGAAAAGTGACTGGAAGTGCAGCAGCCCTATACAAATTTTTATTATTATTAAAAATTTATAAACCTAAAATTTAAAATTTATTTTTACTTAAATTTGTAAATATATATAACATTAATTAATTATTACAAATAAAACAATATTTTATTCACATATCCTACAACTATTATTTTTAAGAATATTTTAACATTATTAAAATAAATGTTAAACATATATTTACCTACTCTTTAATAGTCGTTTATTATTATATTTAAAAATAATTATAAGATCTCACTATCTCTCTCTCTCTTTCTTATGAGTACCGCCAAATTTCTATCTTGCTGTCTCATATTATTTCAGTCCTGTTTCTGCTGATTTTTTTGTTTGCGTTTCTGTTTCAGATTACTTCTATGTCCTATTCATAACTTCAATCTCTGATATTAGATGTTGGAAGCTGCACGCTAATATATCTATATTTTGTGTATTTTACATTTTAAATTTTCTAACTTCATACTGCTTAACTATCATCCTACCCGAGTTTGGTAATTAATTTCTTTTACAGCAGATATCTATTAGTGTATATTAAATACTAGATTGTTGTAAGCTATACCATTTATAGTACGCTACTATTATCGACTGATAGTAACTTATCGACATGAGACCAAAAAATGAAAACAAAATCCGAAATTAAAAATAAAAGTCACCGGTAATGATGATGCTGTCTCTGCATTTCTTCTAGATCCAACTGCTGGTTTTTCCAGAACCAGCTCATTTCAATCGCCTATATTATCAATGAGGGACTTATGTAAAACAAGGCAGTGCCTAAATTTCTATCCCAAACCAATTCTCATGTTGAACAATTAAACCCTTAAACCCTTGAGAAGAAGCTAAACACAATTGATACCAGACAAACCATGATCGAAGAGCAATTGCAGACCCTTATCACTACAAAAAATCTTTGGATTCAGAAATCTGAACCTAGGCTTCCACCAATTGAAACTAAGCTCTCTACGCTTGACAACATGACGAAATGCATGACTAGCGTAGAGAGTGAGATTTCTAATCTTAAAAGCTGCACTGAAAAGTTTGAATACAAGTTACAAGAGAGTGTGCCACTAAATGGATCTAATGGCACTACTTCTCTAGAAATTATCTCGTTACGCAACTAGATCCAGAAGGTCAAGAGGAGACAGAATATGGAAGGTAACTCATTGATGATTTCTGGCCAACATTACGACAGTGGAACCAACCTTAAATCATTTGTCTTTGCTGCATTATTCTCACTCGGCCCTACTATCCTGTGTCGAGATATTATCATGGTAAGCTCCTTAAGATTCAAGACACATAACTACAGTCGTGATGGTCAGCGCAGACGCTGTTCTTTTCTGTTGCTGGCCGTATCATTAAAGGCTCTGATTTACTTTCTTATTTAGGCCAAAATCACAAGAGAAAAATTACATTCGTCGGTCTTTGACGGAAAACTGCTTGTGGAGGCATAATTTTATCATTTACGAATGTGCTACAACTTTTTGCCAAAGAGTTTAACCAATCAAAGCATTACTACATCTTGAATATTTTTTTTATTCTTCAAAGATTTATTTAAAGAATAGAAATTATGATTATTACGTGGCTTTATGCCTTACCATTTTTATATCTGTAATTTTAAGGGAAATGTGTGTATATTTTACCTCTACATGGTGCATCCACGAAGTATCAAGTTTTTTTTTTCATTTTGTGCCGATTCTTCGTAGAAATTCGGGAGAGGTCTTAAAATGTCGACAAACTCTTTCCGCATTTGTCCTTTTTTTTGTTTTGTTTTTCGATAATTAGGTGTGGCAGGATTTAACTTTGCGCGAAAGGTGTTTTTCAAATTTTTGACACGGCGCGCTGAAGCGCTTAGTGGAAAACCACTATGCGAGAATGTTTTATTCAAAGATTAAAAAAAAAAAATTCTTATCTTTTTTTTTTGAAAGATGATTTATTGGTGGACTTATAAACAGGGTAAAATAAAAATTTTAAATTCTTCAAAATAATTTCCTCCTATATCAACACATTTTTGAAGGCATGTTTCCCAAATTTCAAATGCATCTTCAAACTCTTTGGCTTTGTTGTTTTTCAAAAATTTTAACATTTATAAATTTTTTTGCACTATATTGTACACTGAAGATCACGTTAAATTCAGTTTTTCCTGATTTGCGTTATCTGTTAATCGACAGTCCAAATTTTAAATTTCTAACACGCGCCCGGTATTCCTAACCATTCGAAAGTTTTTTTGGTGCACAAATCGAGGCTCGTCGATGATTCTTTCTTGGCTCTCTTTAAAAGCTCTGTGCCATTTTTCACATTGCGATTTTGACATGCAATTATGTCCATATGCTTCTTGCAAATTTGATACATTTCCACACTGTTTTTTTTTCATTGCAAACAAATTTTATCTCGTAACGCTATTAGAGTAGTCGCTCCATCGCGCCGTGTCGAAAAACTGAAAAACACCCTTCGCGCGAAGTTAAATCCTGTCGCTCCTAATTATCTAAAAACAAATAAAAAGAAAGGATAAATGCGGAAAGAGTTTGTCGACATTTTAAGACCTCTCCCAAATTTCTACGCCGAATAGTTGAAAAATGAAAAAAAAACTCGATACTTCGTGGATGCACCATGTATGAACAGAAATGGTTAAAACGGATATATTGCAGTTTTTACTATTATATTTCTTTAAATAAAATACATAGCTTCCTTGCTTTATTTGACATTTTTTGCCCTATACAAATCTGGCTCATCATTTTAATTCTATTTTAATTTATTTTAATTCAATTTCCATTCTATGGTATTTCCTACCTTCGTCTTGCGTATAGAATCCTTTTTTCCTTTTTTAAATGCTTATTCTTTCATTATCATCTTAATATTTAACCTTCTTTCTTTCTTCATTTTATTATCTTTTCCATCTTATATCGTTACAAAATTTTTATCATTTTTCCGTTGGTTTTTATGATCATATATTTTTAACTCGTATTTAATTCCTATATTTTATACTTTTTATAACTTACTGTATTTGAATTTATATTTGAATTAAAATTTTTTCTCATATTATATATTCGTAACGAGATGACTCCGTTTTCCCTCCACCCATGAAGGAAAGAGTTGAGCTCTCGTTGAAAATTAACAGGAAAGAACGCCGGAATAAGCGACAGCTAGTTTTCCAGGGATTGGGAACGTTACTTATAGATATAATCAATAAAAAAACAAATTCAAATAAATAAATATTATCAGGAGGTATTCTTTAATGAGCAGCTCTCCTTAACACGTACAAAATCAATGGTGTAGTTATTACAGTCAATTTGAGTAAAATTGAAATTAAATAATATAAAAATTTATTACGAAGTCGCTAATGCCCGTAGTAAAACAGTGGTAATAGTCTATTATTTAAAAGTTTTTTAAGTTGCGTCTATTCGCCGAGTGAGCGCCGGACGAGTTACGGATATAAATAATAATAATAGCAACCCAAACACACAAAGACTCGTGGAAAAATTGAATCCATAATCAATATTTTAATAGATTTTATAATTATATTCAAATTTTAATGACGTATACTTTGTAATTCTCTATACTTTACCTAAACAAGACATAAGAAAATAATACTTTCAATACATATTTAGAAATAAAAATATAATACAATATTTAAAAATTAAAAAAAAAGTTAAAAAGCCACTCATAAAGTTCGAAGCAGAAAGCTTAATTGTAAATTAAATAATTTCTTAATATTAATTTGAATTTTGTTTTTATCACATTACAAATTTAAATAATATAATAGATTCAACTTCGTTTTGTAATAGGAAGTTCTTAATTTCAGACCATAACCGAAGTAATAAATAATAATTAATTTAATAAATAATAATTAATTGAAATTGCATTAAATTAGTATATTTAATAATAATTTATGTGTCTTTTTAATGGTCGAACCTCAGCAATCTCAATACTTTCTTTTGATTATTATGCCTCATCGACTAATCACTTCAAATATATAATTTTTAAAGAATATGTAACACCTTATTAATTTCATATTTTATTTTATATCGATTTAAAAATACTAAAATACAGAGAGAAAGGGAGAAAAGTTGTAATTTAAGTAAAAGTAATATAAAAACACAAAAAGTAATTTAAAAATACGGTTGATAATATAAATAAACGATGTTAAGTTACTCATAGTTACACACGATTACATATTATTAAATAATTGTACCAAGTACTTCATTTTATAACCATTTAAAAAATAAGCATCAAGTAAAATAAAATAATGTGTAAGTAAAATCAAGAAATAACAACTTAAAAATTATCTAAAACCTTAAAATAATATGTAATTTGTCTAAATTGATTGCAACTCTTCTTAACTTTTAAATACTAAAATAAATTATTCAAGTGTTACTGATGCGAAAAAAATGATTGATGTTTGACTCAAAATTTTTTCTATGTTTTCAGAGCAAATGACTACAAAAAAATCAATGTGTATTATCATTAATATATTATTTATATATATAATATATATTATAATGAATTCAAAGGATAATGAAATACATTTAAGGATAAAAAGCGTAAAACTAGTTTTATTTCAGTTTGAATTACAAAAAAAAATATAATTGAAATCCTCAACGGGAGATGATGAAGCAAGAGATCGCGGTTCTTCTAATGCGTTAAACTCAATTCTGAGACAGCGAATTGATACTTATGCTACAGGTGTAAAGATCCTGAAATCCGAAGATTTATGCAGATTAAGGTTCGGTAAGTACTCAGGCTATGATGGACTCTCGTACAATTTTTCGAAAAACGACGCTTGTGCGGTTCTCTGCACTTTTCCTCTGCTTACGGGGCTCTCGGGTCGAACCTACGACCACCATCTAGGATAGGAAGAGAGAACAGTCGAGCACTAGGGGACCTCCTCAGGAAGAGACAGCTCCGGTCATCCTATTCAGGTGCGGGTTGGCGTGGGCGACTTCTCTACAGCCCTTTACTGGTTCAAAAGAACTAATGCCACTAATGACAATTTGATGAACTAAACAAAACTCTTTAGGCAATAATTCCGCGTGTATCAAAAGAGAGTCAACGATATCATGCCACAAAAACTCCGATCACTTCCTAAGGTGTCTAGTCGAGAAGTACTCAATTTTTTCGCGTTCGTCGACATCACCGGACGTCACAATATATACAATATGTATGTAATATATGTATGCATGCATCATGTATAGAAGATATGCAAACTTACAGTACAATAAACTAAGTGTGAAAATTCAATTGAATTAATGAAAAAATAAATCAATGATTAGAACGAAGATTTTATAAATATAAAGATGGAATGTTTCATTCGTACAAAATACAACATGAAATTAATATAAAGATGAAACAATAATTATTTAGTATTTATAACTAGACTAACCTAAAATCATTTAATTTGCATCAAATAAAGTAGACTTAAAGAGTGAATAATAAATTCTATAAATAAAATACCCCCTTTACAGGTGATCTAATATCATATCTAATAATATAAATTTTTGTTTTCATTATCGCTTAAAAATTATAAAAAACATGTATGCATCTACACCAATATTTCTCACGCTCATCTCCATCAAGAATATCTTCCGACATCATAAATTAGTTTTAACAAAAAAGAAATCACAGTGTCTTATGTGTCTAGCTAGACTTTATTGTGATTTAAACTCAAATATTTTCATTTGAATTTCGATAATAAATTTTTCATAAACTAATTAACGAGTATAAAGAAATGAATTTTAAATAAAATTTTATTTAATAATTTCTAAAAAATAAATTGTCTATTATTAAAAAAAATTGTAATATAACTTTTATTTTTATAAATTGAAATATAGAATATAATAGATTAAAATATTTTGATTAATAGAGAGATACAAAAGAGTTAATAAAATTAAACCACTCATAAACTTCATCAGTAAACTTCAAATAAACAATTAATTTTAAACAATATTGTCAACGTTCTCAATTTTTCATAGTATTCCTTTATTAAATTTGGACAATATAGAAAAATTAAAATTTTAAATGAATATAATCACAAATTGTAAGCAAGGATTAAGTCTAAGAATAAAAATAGAACTTCGACACTTTATTTAATAACGAATTTAGAGGAATGATTAAAATCACCTTCAATTAGTAATTATTATAATTATTAACGAAAGAAACCAAGTAAGATTTGTTATTCAATATATAAAAAAGACAAAGTAATATAAAGGTGTTATGTCTCAAAATTTTTCAGAAATTTAATTATTGCGAAATAAAAAGAAAAATACAATAAGATTGCCGTAAAAACACATAAATATACAGCATGCTTCGTATAAGATAAAATTATACAAATTTAAAAGTCCGATTACTCTCTGGTCACAACAAAAGAGATAATCAAGAACAATATATCGATAAATAAATTCACTAAAAATTAAAGTTAACTCAAAATAGTTATAATTATTAACTATATTATGATTTGAAATTCGAAAATATGGCTTCCATCAAACTATGATAATAGAAACCAACTCCTAATCCCATTTATTATGAAAAGTATGATGATGGGAGGAAAACGAACAAGATTATAAAAGACTTACAAAAGCGAGGAGCTTTTGCTTTTGTCATTTTGACTGTTATCTGGAACATATTTAAATAGTGCATCAATTACAGCCGAAAATCTATTTGTATCAACTTTTTACTTCTTCAAAACAGAACTGGGATTTCTTGTCCCCCGAAATTACTGCAGTGATGACAACATGCTGTTCACAGTTATACTCTCACAACTGCCTTTTTGAACATTTAAGAATCTTCAAGTTATCGTATCAGCGAAGTAAAATCAAGATCATCGATCAAATAAAATTATAATTATTATATTCGACATTTTAAGTTAACGTTCGAAATATACATTTTGCGAATTATTTTATTATTTATTTTTACTAGTCTTTTTTAAATAATATTCAAATTGTAAAATTTGATCTGTTAGTTTTGATAATTTTAAAGAATAATTTGAATAATTGATCATTATTACATTAACCATTCGTTAATATTTGATTTATATTTCCTTTAATAATCTGAATCGTAATAAAGGAAACGAAGAAATAAGAAAAGGGAATTTTCGTAAATTAAACGGTCGGGTAACTTCATTACACCTACAAAATTATACTAATAACAATGAAATAACATAAAGAAGATAAAGTAAAGAGGATTTAAAAAGCGGAGCAAAATACAAAAAGACTCTTATATTTTTTTTTCGTCATTGCATATTCCAAATTAAGTTATTATATCAAATATTGAGAACTCGGTAAGCTTAGAAGAAATCTGAAGTGGCAGCAGTCTGTTGCAATAGAAAATTCACCCACATTGTTCTTTCGGACAAGAAAACTTACAAAATAACATTCACTTTACAATTTGTAATGCAAGTACTAGAATATATATTTCCCGACAAATAACTGTAATTCATTTGGCAATAATTATATTTTATATATTTATTCTTATTAGCTGTTTAAGTAAACATGAATTTGTGAATTCATAAATTTATGATTTATATTAAATAAATAAATGATAATTTTTATAAAAAATTTACTAAATATTCATTTATATGCCTAAGACGTATTAAGATGTAGCAATTGTGACAATAATTCAAATTAAAGGATACTGTGCTAGTTTACTATTCGAATTTTGAGTTCTAATTTATTCTATTCACACTTAATTAAAAATACATATAAATATAAAAACAAACGTATACGTAACTCTTGAGAATTGCAAAAATGCATCTATATTCATTAGATAAGAAAGAAAGATAACAATCGATTGATAACATTCAGGATTATTACGGGCTCTCTAAGCTAATTGCACTGAAAGTAATAACAGGACTTTACGAAATTTAGACGTTAATAAATTAATTGATTAATAACAATGTAGTTAGAATTATAGAATTTGGATGAACACCCTCCATGTTAATATATAGAACATAGGAAATTCCTTATGGATATAAAAATTTTTTAACACAATTTAATTGTGAGTTGCGGCAACATTTCAACAACTTACGTTGTCTTCTTCAAGCCTATTTTTATTAATAATTTACAATAAATAAAAACTGTTACAATTTTATAAATTTAATAAAATAACAAAAGTATGTATTTACCTTAGTATATTCGAATGGTGTTATTTATGCACGACTTATGTTGTCGGTTTGTCAATTTCGAATATACCAAGGTAAGTTTTCGTCGAGGCTTAAATCTCAGCTGAGTGCCGCGTCATCAATGATGTCAAGTGTTTATAAAGATCGTTTAACATTTTCGTGTCCTCATATTTGTTTACAGTATTACCATTTAATTGAATATAAAGCATTTCGGAGATTTGTCTTTTTCTATAGTTATTTTCTCTGTCCAAAATTATAACATTACCCCAATTTATAGTATGTTGATTATTTGCAATTAAGTGCAATTGTATTATTGAATTAGTGTTGTAATGTTTTTTTATGCTCGTAAATACATTTTTTTAAAGTACGTTTCGTTTTGCCTATATAGCTAGCATTGCAATCTTTACATTTAATTTTGTAAACGGAACCACCTGTTTCACATTTTTCTTATTTGACCTTACCCAATTTAATGATATAGTTTAACTTATTATTAATTTTGGGTACAGTGTTAATATTATATGTTTTTAATATGTTACAAATTTTCTCATAAAATATACATATATACATTTATAGAAAGAGAGAGAGAGAGAGAGAGAGAGAAAGAGAGAGAGAGAAAGAGAGAGAGAGAGAGACAGAGAGAGACAGAGAAAGAGACTATGTGTACTCCATGATTGGCTTTATTGACATGTTATAAATCGAATTACATTTTCTCTCTGATACATCATTGAATCTTGGCAAATTCCATTCATGTAAATAAGTGCAAATTCTTCTAAATGTAATATTCCATAAATTATTTTATTTATTTATCTATGAATTAATATTACTTAAATAAGAAAGAATTATACTATAGACATTCTTTTATAGAAAAACATTATATAAAATAACACCAAATTTTATATAAATAAAAAATATATTATTAAATTATTTGATTCTGCTTTCATTTAACATGAGTAAAAAAGTTGAAATATTTTTAAAAAATATTCAAAATTAATTACATAACTTACGTTGATGCCATGGCAAAAGCAGTGAGAGTACCTTGTGCAAGACCAGCATAAAATTTGTAAGGATTCCTTTTTACAATTATTAGGTAAATTAGTTGCATAATAACAAGTTGATAAAAAAATACTCCAATAATAATAGTAATAATAAACCAAATTAATTGCGACATCACTACTGAAAGATCTAAAACACTAAGTATTTTTCCAGTTATTACAGATGTAATTCCTATTGGTGTCATCCTGTAATAATAACAAATTGTGTATATAATTTTTTTTTACATGATATATAAACAATTGTTAAATAAAACTACAAAAAAAATTTCTCATTCAAAATCGGATGACCATTTGAATTTCATACATTTTATTGCTCAAGATGTATTATTAATTGATTTACAAGAGTAAAGGTTAATAATGATCTCTACCTAACTCATGGATATTGAACTAATATCACAAATTCGCAAGTAGATAGGCGTATAGCCCAAAACATGAGCTATGTAAATTGTTTCGCTTTTTGTGAACTTGATACAAAGAAAGAGAAAGAAGCAAACATATACAAGAAGTCATTATGAATTATGAAGGACTGGCGTATCATTTAATTGCTCTCACATAATTTTTTCCTATTAAGATTCGCGAAAACTAATAGTCGGTCACCTAATGTTTGCAAAAAGTTGCAACGAGATCCGCTCGTTGCTAGAAACTTCGAGATGGTCCCTTGCCCCTCTCGATGTTTCTACGGTGAAAAGACCCCGTGCGGACCACTGTGTCACGACGAACCAGCGCTCGCGATCAACGGCGCAGCAGCGTACGCGCACATTAAGAGCCGATCAACCGAAGTGATGTCGCACCTCGGAGCGCTCGACTTGGGAGCAGAACATTTCCGGTTATCTACCTATACACTCCTCTCCTTGAATACTCCCGCTGTTTACGCTATCGTGTCAGCTACCTTTTCCGACATCCATCGTCACGCTACCGTAGCGATAAACTTCCTAGTCATACATGCTACCATGCCGGTTCAATCCTTATTGATAAGGCACATTCATTCACGAAAAGCCCTTTCCCTTCCATTCTGGCCAAGTTAGGTTTCTGCGCACCGAGAGCAATATTGCGGTTTCGCAATATTGCGACAATCCGTCCGTCCTTTCCGGCACCATGAAAAGTCATATCTATATTCCTCTTCCTTAGTACGGTTAAGCAATTTTTATTATTATAATTGCTCGTGCTATCTCTGATTTATTTTCGGCCAAATATTAATAAAATTCCCGATTGTTGTTAAGCAATTATTATTATAATTGCGCGGGCCATTACAGCTTTATTTTCACAACATATACTAATAAAATTCGCGATTGTTGTTAAGCAAGAGTACTATACTTGCTCACGAAAATTTCGGGTTATTTTCCGTTTCATGATAATGACTTCCGAGATTTTGGCCCAGTTATCATTATCGTAATTACAAGCGAAAATAAATCAAGGTAGTTTACATATTTTTGCAATTTTTTTTATAATATTTTATGAAGTGATAAATTATTTTGATCACTCATATAATCATTAAAGTGTCTAACTGTCCGTCAATCCGTATCGACAGAATTGTTATTATTATCGGTGACCCGCACGAAGGTCAAATGTGCTGTTAATAAAATTTCACTTGCGGTTGAAATACGCGACGTTACAAAGAAAATAATTTGTAATGTGATTAAATAAATTAATCACTCGTAACTTTCAGACAACGAAAAGTTACGTTGTTTACGGGTCACGTGAAGGTCTTGTTATTGTCGGCAACCTTCAGGGGATGATCCCCTTTTTAACTAAGTTAATTATCATTAGTTCAAACCTAATAAATATTAATTTTGTTATTTGTATTTGGTAGGAACCTGATCAGTAAAGGAACGCTCCTAGGTGGAATTCTTGTTTAAACTGTGTTATTACTGACTTCACCTAGTGTCGATGATCCCAATCCCTGCCAGACTGGCTGCCGCTTCTCCCGGCGAGTTCTAATTCTTCGACGAGAGCTCGACTCTGCCCTTCACCTGTGAAGAGTGAACGGAGCCGCCTCGTCACACTCTCATAAATAACTCTTATGAATTTGATCGTCGAAATTATTAGAGCGATTCAATCACTGTAGTTGTGGCAGAACCTTTTCTTAAAAACAAATATATTTACATAATTATCATCGATAAATTAATATTGTAACAATTATAAGATAACACGATACTATTTTCAATAAATAACTTCATCTTGTATAAATACCTCAAAATTAAGTTCTATATCCAATAGTTTATATAAAATATTTTAATTATTTTATACACGATTAAATGGTTTTTAAATTTTTTTCTAATAATTAAATAATTAAATAGTTTTATTATTACATATCGCAGGCCCGTAATCTCGTAATAATAAACATATATTCAATATACCAAGTATAATATAATAATTAAATTTTCTAAAAATAGAAAATAAAATGAATTACTATCAATCCTAAAGAGTTTTGGAAGCCCTCTTATTTGATCGTTGATACTCGATGACGAGTAGATCAAAATGATTTACACAAGGAAAGAATAAATTATGGAAATAACATAAAAATTGCTTCTTTTAAATATTTGATAAGAGTTCTTGCAGAATGACTCTTGATTGAAATAATACAAATAGAAGTACGAAGCAGAAATATAATAATGAGAAACTTGAAACTCTCTGATGGCTTAATAAAAGCTTTCGTTGATAGCAGAAAAACTTTTGGTTTAAGGCTATCCGAGAGACAAAGAAGTCCCGAAGCGTCGTTTGCATACTCTATTATTAACTAGTGCTCGATATTTCTTAGCTATTTGAGCACAATCTCATTTTTTTAACTCTTAAGATTCTGTGTTATCTAGAGTTCGGTTTCTCTGTACCATAAATTCCATAAAATCAATTTCAGCAGCTTTGATGATTTTATAAAATTTTCGTAAATTTTATGCATAATAATCTTGATTGAAACTATGCTCAGCATTGCAAAGAATGAAAATTTCTAGCTCATATTTGAGTAGATCTAATACCTGAGCCGTCTTTGTTATTATGTCATATAGCTTATTCTCAAAAAACTACTCTTTCTGGTTTTTATTCATCTTCAAATAGGCTCTCAACATATACTCTGATAATCCTTGATTTATCCTCGTACCTTTCAATGAATTGAGCACATGAACGCTCAAAAGTCTCGGGCCCACATGGAAGTTTCTTAATGAATTTAATGGGTTCATCTTTAAATGCTTCCTTAAAATACTGGACTTTGCTCACACTTAAGATATCCTTTTGCAATAATACTAGAGTTAAACGTAAATTTAAAGGAAATTTAAAAGACTAAATTTAAAATTTTACCCTTAAATGTAGTTGATTAATGTAGGATTGCTTATGAGGTTGTACAACAGAACTGAGAGCAACACTCATGATATTTTAATATTATCTTCACCTTAATTTAAGTGGTAGTGTCTCAATTTCTTTTATAAATCTGTCTTTACTTAGAAAGGGTTTGATTCTCGCGCTAGAAGTGAAGTGGCATAAGTTGTAATTATTTCAAAACGAGCATTTTGTGCTTGTCCAAAAATAAATAACGAGTCTCATTTGTATCGTGGAACAGCTTGTGAAAGAAAAAGAATCGAAAAATTTCCAGATAGGTTAGACTTTTCTTTTACCGACTTAAAAACATTGTCTGGATAGACAACATGTTGTAGTTGGCCTCTGATTTAGGAGTTCATATTCCGGAATATTCATATACCAATTGAATGAGTAAATCAAGGGATTTTAATTAAATTCCATCATATTACTATGGTTGATTGAGCAATATTCTTATGAGACTTTGAAGTTGAGATTATAGTTTCTAATTGATCTCTCATCACCAATAAAGTGTTTTAAACAGAGAAAAACAGGTAAATACAAGTTGAATGTAACCTACGAGGCTTCAAGGACCAATAAATATTAAATAAAGTGAAAAAAATTAATTTTTCACTTAAAAGCGGATTATTATTTCAATTTTATAAGTTATATATACGCTCAAGATGTTTTATTAATTATATTGTTATTATTAGGTATATTGTTATTTACCTAAAAATAACAATTGTACTCGATGATCATCCAAAGGCAAAACTACAAAATCCTATAGTAATAATATTATAAATGAATCTCATCCAATTATGGATAGAATTTATCTAAAACAGCTAGTAATTAAATTCGTGAATCCTTAGTTTCATGATAGATTTTTGATAATTTGTTAAGGTCACCAAGAGAAAAAGAACTAGGTAGAAAATCATATTGATCCCCTTATAAAAATATTAGGAAGTAAAATTATGTGCCTCGAAATAAAGAATCTGATTAAATTTTTGAAAATTCCAATATTTCTGTTCGGTTCCATCATGACTACCACCGTAATATTTAGGTGTTTAGTACATAATAAGATAATTTATGTTCAGATCGAATAGCTAGGTATTCTGCATTGTATCCTAATCAGGGAAAAAGAATATAGAAAATATTGTTTTTCATAATGATGATGAAGCTTTAATGCAAGCGGAAGTTTGCTTCCAAAATCTTCCATAATCAACATGTCAAGTCAGACTAAAACCATTTTCTATATCTATTTTATACCTTTTCTATATCTAAATCGTAATAAATCATTTATTACTTTGCATCAGAAAAAATGTGTTCTATTGTTAAAAAGCGAATTCACAGTAATGCATTGAGAAAATTCACATAGAAATAGTCATTGAAAAATTTTGAATTTACAGAAGAGCAATAATGAAAATTAGAAGTTATTAAACTATGATTTTTGTTAACATGGGATCATATAAATCATACTTTGATCAAAGATGTACAGACACATCCTATTTTGTAGCTAAATTTAACTGGTTCACTGGTCCAACATAATAATAGAAAAAAGTAGAAATAATGAAACATTGACCAAACATACTTATTTTCGTAATGCTTACCGACCTCAGATTTTACAAATGAATATGGTAAAAAATAAGAAAACTAATGATAAGCTATGATGTAAATGCACACTAATTTGTTCAAATAAATTACAACATTAACGTCACAGATAAATACTACCTCAAATATTTTGCAATTATAAATTTAGACTTACTAAATATTGAAAATAATCTTACCTTTCAAAATTACATCAAGAAGGAAATTATTGACAGTAACATACTTCCTATTGGCATCAGTACTTTTTGTAAAAACTAAAAAGTCTCTAATGAATATAAACCTTAGAAAAATGAAACTGTTTGTGATATCGACAAAAAGTTCACGCTAAACTCAATAAATTTTTCCTATTTTTGATACTACAGTAAAAAATTGAAAACAGATAGAAAATTTAACGACTCTTATTAGAAAGATATTTAGGCGAAATCTAAAATGCATAAATACACAAGAGTTTAAAAATGTAGTTTACAATAGAACATTGAATTCAAACTTCTACGAAAAAAAAACTATAAAATTATCTATAAAGGTCATTAATAGTCGATGGGTATGTACATATAAAATTAATTCAGATAGATCTAAACGTTATAAAGCTCGATTAGTTATAAAAAGGTACGCACAAGTTAAAGGTATTGATTTTGACGAAACGTTAATCCAGTAGTACGTTTTGACACTGTAAGAGCATTGCTCAGTATTACCGCGAAAGATAATTTAAAATTAGTGCAGTTCGATATAAAAACTGCCTTTTTGTATGGTAGTTTAAAGGATGAAATTTACATGAAGCAGCCTGAGGGTTTTACTGATGGAACTTCACGCGTTTGTAAATTAATAAAAAGTTTATATGGCTTAAAACCAGCACCTAGGTGTTGGACTGAACATTTTTCGAATTTTGTTAAGGAATTCGGCTTTGAAGTAAGTCATGCGGATCCTTGTTTTTACATTTATAAATTTGAAGACAAGAAAATGTTTTTGGCGATTTATGTAGATGACAGACTTTTGGTGGCGACACATGAGCTTCTTATAGACAAATTTTTAAGTATAGTTTAAATAAAGAATTTCAAACAACTATAATTAAAAATATAAGCAATTTCCTTGGTGTAGAAATAATGCGACTAAAAGATGGTTCTATTTTTATAAGTCAGAGTCAATACATATTGCAAATGATAGATAGATTTAAATTAAATGACGCGAATAGTGTCTCGACTCCAATTTAAATTGGGTGGGATATTAATAAGGATGTGAAATCTAGCGTAAATGTACCATACCGTGAAGCTGTAGGCAGTCTTATGTTTTTACAAGTTGTAAGTCGTCCGGATATTAGTTTTGCCGTAAATATCGCTTCGCGAGCAATAGAAAAACCTACTGAGACTCATTGGTCACTTGTAAAGCGCATTTTACGCTACCTCAAAGGAACATATGATTTAGGTTTACTTTATAATAGAACAGGCATTTTTGAAGTTTATAGCGACGCAGACTATGCGGGAGACAAAGAAACGCGTAAATCGACTACAGGTGTTGTTTGTAAATATGCAGGTGGAGCTATTTCATGGCAGAGTAAACGACAGCAATGTGTATCTTTGTCCACTACCGATATGTAAGTGCAGCTACCGCCGTAAAAGATTTGATTTGGTTTAAGAAATTGTTAACGCAATGTGAAACATATGTACACACTTATACTTTGTTTGTCGATAATATGAGTGCAATAAAACTAATTAAGAATCCGGAGTTTCATCAAAGAAGTAAGCATATTGATATAAAATATCATTTTGTGTGTGATTTATTTCAGAAATGTGTAATTGATGTTGCATATGTAAAGAGCGAAGACCAGATTGCTGATATAATGACGAAACCTTTGGCGAAGCCTAGATATTTGTATTTAAAGAATAAACTTGGTATGAGAGCGAAAAATGAAATATTGTGAAAAAATTGTATACAGGTTGTTAGTGTACAGATGTAAAGTTTTAGGGAAGGTGTTGAATTTAAATATTATCAGTTATGAAAAGCTTTAAATCTGTGCAATGACAAATAAGTATCTAATAAGTAAACAGCGAAATTTAAACTTGATTGCTATAATATGTTTTGATTTAATAGAAGCGGTCAGTCGGGAACAAGCGCTCTTTGCGAAAAGTTGTGTCGAGACTTATTTGTTATATTATTTTCTTTTGACGATTCTTGTATATATATATATATATATATGTTACTTGAATAAAATATATTTATTTTAATCAGTTATAGATTTATTTAATTCTAAATCTTTATCAAAAAGAATGAAAATAGGTTATTGAATTTTAATATATAATATTTATTTGTAATTTTATTTTATTTATAGAACCATTATATATATTTTATTTAATATTATATTTAATATAATATTAAAAGTATTTATAGTTTTTTCATTTTCAACATAACAAGTAATAGTTAATATAATTGTGCAACGAGACTTATTCGTTGCTAAGCGCTTCAAAGCGACTACCCTCACTGCCCAAAACTTCCGCGGTTGGATATCGTGCGAATACGTGTACCGGTACACGCTCAGCTTCCCCTCGCGATCTCGAACGGACAATTAAGCGGCCGTTTCTGCATTCACGTCGATCTCGCTTCGCAAAACTGAGGCTATTTAGCACCCCCCTGTGCTAGTTTCGGTGTATACTCTTTCTGGCCTCGCTCCTTATCACAACCTTACCGTCCGCTTCACCCGTTGTTCCCGATTTCGTGGCAATACTCTAATTATTAATTTGCCTCCATTAGTCATGATTTCATGCTAACGAAATTGGTACGATTTCATGCTGTTTCATCTCCTTAGAGTGAACCTTTCTTAATCAATTGTTATATACTCTGCACCTTCTTCTGCATCAGCTGTATTTGTAAGACGGTACCCCATTCACACCTAGGCTTGGTTTAAGTCTCCTTGCATATCAAGTGCATCTTATTTAATCGCCCTTGATATATCGTCCGTTCTCTCGCTCGTATTCAAATTTTCACTTTTTCGTTGTTTGTAACTTCCCTTAAAATCGCTAACCTTGATATCTTCATTAATGCCGCTGGTTATAATCGTCTTGCGTATATTTGTCATTGTGGCGAAAACAAAACAATTCTTTACTCAATTAGAGAATACACTTGTGATATTTTCTTTCAATTTTTTTTCCCTTTTTTTTCGAACAATAGTTATCCGAAATTTTGTTTGAATATTAAATATTGTAATATAATTATTTCAAATAATTACTACAGTTTCGGATAATTATCACGCGGATGTTTACGTCTAGTGCCTCTGTTATTGTCGGCGACCTCCGCAGCGATCACACCACGAGTAGACATTTGCTGATGTAAATATTTTCGAGGATTTTAAGTTTATCGCAGATCGTTATTTATATTGAAAATTTTGTGAATATTGAATTTTAAATTATAAATGTAAATTATCAAATCGTTATAAGTTAATTAATTTCTTTTGTTTGTTAAAGAAAAATAATCAATAAAAGTTTTACCTTACCCGGTGATATTATTTAATTCACATAAATTATTGTTATTATTCACTACACCCGCCTGCCACCGATCCAAATCCTTGACAGACCGGCTGTCGCTTTATCCCGACGTTAGTTTTCTTTCTCTAATTTTCAATGAGCGATCGACTATGTTCTTTACCCATAAGGGCGAACGGAACCGTCTCGTTAAATTGTTTAATGTAATTACCAATCTTCAGATTAACTTATAAATTAAATAATTATTCAAAGCGAAAAGGACGGGTAATATTATGAGAGACAGAAGAATATTGCTTAAGATGAACAAGAGAGAGATTGAATACGAAAAACTTGATAAATCAAACAAAAAGTAAGTAAATAAAGAGAGCTATTATCTAATTATTCCAATAAGATATACGAGCGTTAAATAATACGAATCACTATCAAACCTTTATATGGAATTTCAAAGATGTACTACGTACGAAAAATCGAAAGAAACGTAATAAAGAACAAACGGAACCAGCGACAAGTATTGATTGCTTTTATTATCTTGTTGGAGATAAAACGATGGAAAGTAGACGCTCACCTTTTACGGAGCAAGCAGCAAATTATAAGCAGATTCAAAGTCGATGCTAATTTAAATCAACACATACTCGCACAATCAATAATAGCTAATTCGTATAATTTTTTATTTAATATTTAATTTATATGATTAAATATATAATGATATACGTGTACTCTTAATGTTGATTATTTACAAATTTTAATTATATAGTTCCTTAATCGTAAATTAATAATCGTAACGCTTTAATGAATTTTTGGTGTTTGTTATTTGATAGAAATATATTTTTAGTAAAATTTCTAAATCTAAAACAATCTTTTTATTCAATATTTAATTTTTTAAGCTTATAGGAATCTTATTAAATTATATTTAATTTATTAATATTAAGTCTGTATTATTAAGCTTTTAAAATGAATAAATTCTTCTCCACTTAATCCTTCAATTATTTTTATATCACAATTATAATAAAAATTTAATTTCGAAGAAGAGTATAAGGCAATTATCAGTATACATTGTTTGTTTTTGGCGGCTCTTAAAGTAAATAACTTAATGGAGTAACGCTTAGTTCAGTTTTGGTACATAATTCTATGAAGTACTTTAAATGAAACTATTATTATTAAAGTGAAAAATTGTTTTTGAAGACATTAAATAGCATTTGATGTTTGTCCCGTATACATAACATTGTCCTATCAAATTCTATTCTATATTATAAAAATTTATTTAACTAATTAATATATTTATTGATTGTTTGTTAATTAAAGAAATTATCGGAAACTTCCACATATAACATTTACAGTGTAAGCCATTTAATTTATTTTTATTGCAATGAACTAAATTTTGTTTTTTATTAAAAATAGTGCCAAAGTTGTTTAATGAAATTATTTTGTTAATAAAGTAAATTTATGGATAGGAATATGGTAGATTTATTATTTACGAGATTTACCATTGTCTGACTCATTTAGTTATACTTAAAATTACGCATTTCATCACTTTTTCTAAAACTGTGCTTTATTCAGTATCTATTTCATGCATCCATATAAAAATTATTTTGGAAATTGATTTATATATCCGTTGTGTGATCACTGAATATTTACTATAGAAAATTGCTTATCTTCAATATAGAATTATTTTAAAAATCATCTTCAATTATTAATAATAATTGAACTAATATTCTTTTAGAATATCGGAGTACGAATAATAAAAATGTATATTATATTACTATACCGATGCTTTGATAAATAGATTTTTCGTCCTTTTTAAAACCTCCTATTAATTAAATTTGTATAAAATTAAAATAGCACAAATAAATTTTTAAAAAATTAACACAAATTTATACAATTACCTTATCAATGTTTTAGATTTACCTGAATTAGCGTACAACGATTACTGCTATTTTCCCAGTGAACTGGTTTCGTTTTATATTTGATTTAAATTATTTCTTCAAATGTAATTTTAAAAGATTATACATTTTAAACTGAATTTTACAATCATTACATTGAAGATATAAGATTTTCATTAATTAAATCAATTTTTTAAAGAATATTATATTTTGTGATTTTAAATTTTAACAATGTTGTTTTAGATAAACGCTTATTTTTAATATTTGACCGGTATTTTATATTTAGTTCATTTATTTATTAATTATATTTTTTTACTGAATGAATTATTAATGTATTTACTACCTAATTATGCATGGTTATATTCTATGCATTATTCATTATATTTTTATGTTGTTCATATTTACATGTTTATGTATTATTTGTTTATATGGGTTTTATTTTGGGAGAAAAAATAATTTTTTCCACGTATCAATAACCTCTCTGAACTAAACGTTCAAAAAAGAATATAAAATCGAGTACTGTAATGTTAATATAATATAGTCAATAAAAATTTAATGATTATACATTTTACGTCATTGCGATTAATGTAAATAAATTATCAAATACATCATTTTTGATACTTTGCATACTGGATTATGCGAGATTTTTTCAATTCCATCAAAGCAAATTAACTGAAATAATAATAGTTTGTAGTGGTAAATTTTGAATATAAATCATAATATAAGGTAATAAACGAATTTTTCGTATAAATTAGATTAAAGCTTGTATTTCTCGAACAATAAATATTGATTTTTAAAAATTATTTAAGAAGAAAATTTCAAATATATCGGAGAACTTGAGTTTATTATTTATTCTGGAATTCGAAAAAATTATTGACGGAAACGCCTGTGCAATAAGAAATGGTGAATCAGAGTGACTTTGATACCTAAAATGTATAAAGTATTAAAAATCTACAAAATAGAACTCAAAGATAAAAAGATAAAACTATAAAAAAATAAATAAACTATAATCTAATAATTTTAATGTATTGTTAATTTTACTGCAATTGTATGGACTTATAATAATCTTAAAATTTAATTATATGATTAATTTGTTTTTAATCGTCTGAAAATAAATTACAATAGTCTTGAAATATAATTATTATGAATACATACATATTTTATAATCACTATACATTATATGCAATGATCATGAGTGAATTTTAATTAATTTGGAACGAGTGAGCCCCTGACGGCAGTTCAAACCATCGGAACTTGTGCTGGGGAAACGAGTTGCCCGCTTGCGCGCGGGGCTCGTTACTCTTGTATCCCCCAGCTGGGATAGCTGGTCGTCGGATACCAGGATTCGATGGTAGAGGTAAACGGGAATGTGTAGTCAGGGGTTCGGTGAAGGCATGGAAATATACGGGATTTTCAGAAAAACGGGTTTCTGCGGGATTCATATGATAAGTATACAAATATGAGTTTTCAAAAATATTTATTTCGGGTAATTTTAATTACTGTCGGTAATGATTATTAATTCTCTTTTATTTGTAATTATTTTCCACGAATTATTAATCTATTTGTGTTAATTATGTAGTATTGTCTTTTTCAGATTAATTACGAAAATTTATCCTCTTCGGAAAAGCGGAGGAGGGGCGATAGATGTAGCCACCGCTTCAACGGTGGAATTCTGTTGACGGGAGGAACGGCGGTTAGCGCGTCGATAGATGGCGTGACTATAGCGGTCCCAGTCTAGGCTGGGTCTTGCAGTTTCGCAAGATGGCGGCGGCAGTGTTGGCGGGCTCGCGTCGGACCTCCCTGCAAAAGCAATGAGGAGGTGCGGCTCGAGCGAAAGCGGGAGGCCGATCTCTCCGTTACGGTCGGGCGCTCGAGTTTTTATACCCGCGGGAGCGGCGGCGATTCTCACGGCAGCAGTGATGTGCGCGAGTTTGGCTGCACGTTCATTTACTCCTGTATTAAGCGCGGGAGTTCATTGCGGCGGCCGCGAGGAGCGCTGGCGTCGCGCAGTGTTCAGTCGTTTTCCGGCCGTGAACGCACGCGGTCACTTTTTAAATTAAACTTAAAAAAACTATATTAAAAAGAAAAATTATAATAAAATCCCAAATTTATCAATCCTACTTAATTACAATATCATTTATATGAGGAACAATATATATATATATATATATATATATATATATATAAATTTCATTTACTAACCACATAATCGTTGATACCATGCGCATAATAACTTCGAACATTGCTTTAAAAAAATCGATAACAATATGAGCCTTGTCTCCTAATGTTCCAAGAAATGTGCCAAAGACTAAACAAAAAAAAACTATTCCTATAGTATTAGTACCATTACGGTATTGCACAACTCTTATTAATTCTTCTTCATCATTATTTATTCGCTCAGTATAATTCTGAAAATTATTCTTCTTTGATATATATACTGTATGGGCCTATGAAAATAATTAATTTTTTAAAATTTATAAAATAATCAATATATATATATATATTGTTATTTATTCAATTACCTGTTGAAATGTTGCTTGAAAAAGATTATCTGGAAACATATTCCTAAAAACAATAAATTTTCAATATTATAAATATTGGAATTGCAATTATAAATATAAAAAAACTGTAAATTTATTTTCATTGATAAAATAAAATGTCAATATTTATCTTTATCTGAATATATTTTGTTATACATTTTTAAAGAGAATGTATGAGAGTGGTATTGGGGTGTATATGCCAAAAATTTACCATGCAATGAACAGAATTATGATCTTTAATTTTTGTAAAATTTATAATTTTATTGTAGTTTAAAAAAACTTTATTTATGAATTTACAATATATTTCGTTGCAAACAAAAACTTCAAATTTTATATAGAAAAATATATATAACTGCTATGGCACCATTGTGTTATAAAAAACATTATATATTTTATGGTGTTTAACCATAAAATACTTCGAACGTAAGCCATAATTAAACGTAGTTCAATCGTACTTTGCGCTTTACTTACATAATGCGAAAAAAAAATTCAAAGAAATAAAAACTCTAAAGAAGATTATAATTAATATAAACAAACAAAAAATATAGAGTAACTACCACAACAATAATGAACATTAAAATTTCAGCGTATTCATGAAAAAACAAAATTACTTCGAACAAAATATTTAATAAAATTTATTTTATTAAATATTAATCTAATAAAAATAATTGAAAACTTTAATCAAATAAATTAGGTTTTACATTCATTTGTACAACGTAATTATAATTCCAAATGATTATGTAATTCAATCGTGACAAAAAAATAATGTTTTTCAAACATTAAATATATGAAATTTATTATAAAAACAAGTTTTATTTACCATATCTAAATTTATTAAAATTCAAAATTTGTATTTATGATAATTGTAATACTCTTCCTTATTTATACATTAAAATTATTAAAGAATTAATCATGTTAATGCTAGTATGCTAATAAGACTAGTAATGATAATACAAAGTAAATAAAAAAAAATTATATTGAAATGATAAAAAAATATAATAACACCAAGTTTATTATTTTAATATCATTGAACTCTAATGTTATTAAATTATGTAAAAAGAGCTTTGATAATGTAATTAATATAATTTAAATATTTCGATAAAAATATAAAGTTTATTATTTATAAAGAAATGATCGATACTTGAGTATTTAGAAATCATACAAAAAATTAAATGACATATCTCACATATTTTATATTATTTTTATTACAGAATACTAAAATCATAAAATTTATTCGTCAGATGTTTAAGTTCTGTTAAATAGCTATATGAATAATATATTTTATATATGCTCTGATCACGATCAAACGGAAAAATGAACATACAAAAAATTTCTTTTTTTTTTGTTTTTGTTTTAATAATTGCACCAACCGATATTAATGTTTGTGAACTAGTCATCATACATTTTATTTATTATTTGTGATGTGATAATAACTGTACATTTCCAACGAGGTAGAATAAGTAAGTTAGCTGTTCTTCGTGGTCACAATTTCCTTCTCAGTGCTCTTCTCTTTCTTGTGTCTTTCCACTCTTGATCATTTTCCGTTTACAATTTTACAGTTGGCCAATGGGCTAATAACAGATAGATCCTCAATTACATTAATATGTTTATTATTTACTTCGAGTTTATCCTAAATGACAGATATTCTATACGATTTTTATTACCCTGCGTTTACGCTATTATGTCGATTATACATCATCCATCTTTCCTTTAGTACATTTGTCCAGGTTCTTAGATTATTATATTTTTCTCTTTGCCTCTTTTTTCTTTTACTATCGAAAAATTATGGATTTTCAAATTTACAAACTTCAAACCAAAACTAGTTATATTACTATCTAGTTATTTACAAAATAATGAATAATTTTCATATGATAAATACAATAAATTTATTTTCATATTTATCTATTAAGGATCGATGTGATACACTTACCCTTTTCCCAGGTAACCCAGTTCAGTACATGTACCAAATACGTGACCATAAACGCAGTGAAGTAAGATCAATTCGAATGATTTATATCTGAATAGGATCGCAAAAATTAGGGAAGAATGAGGATACGGATATATTAAGATTGGGAAAATAAGAGAAACTACAGTAAATAATTCAATTAATATTTCATTTAATTTATTGACAATAAATCAATTACACTCACACATGGCGCCATCATAGTAGAATCCGCTTTATTTACAGAAGATTAGATATAAAATATAGTTACAAATATCCGTAAACTACAACAAGAACTTTTCGTGGAGTGAACTCTAAGTTTCCCTTAAAAAAAGTTTTGTGATTTGTTTTTACGAAATTATATCAAATATTATTCTTGAACACCTAGGCATTTGACATTCTCCGACTGAATATCGGTCTAGTTAGTGTTTCTTTGGAGTTAATTCTTTCAATTAAATAATTAACTGTATTCGCACTGATTCCACTAGTGATTCTATTGAATACACTTGATTATAAATACAATAATGTATATTACATTAAGTAGAGCCGGAAAAAGAAAAAATATTATGAAAATATTTCAAATACAAAAATTGTAATCGATAGAACGACGATCTAACAAGTTGTAATGAGACGGCTCCATTCGCCCTTCACAGGTGAAGGGAGAGTCGAGCGCTCGTCGAAAATATAAGATAAGAATTACGCCGGGATAAAGCGGTAGCCGGTCTGCCCAGGATTTGGATCGGTGGTAAGTAGAAATAGTAAAAAAAAACAAATTTTGAAATAATTAAATTTTAAGTCACCACAGGGCGGCAATTCGATTTATTGATTTCTCTATAACAAACAAAGAAATAAAAAAATTATTAAATTTTATTATTACTCCGAATATTTAAATCTAAAGCGAAATCGACGATCACGAATATATAATATTTAAATTTTTCTCAATAAACTTTCGACTGTATAGCCTAATAATGTCTTATATTATTTATCGACAATATTTAGCTCGTCGAAAGCTTATTCGGGCGCGACCGCTACGATAATAACAATACATCGAAAGTAAATACGCACGACAATGAAATCTGGAGTAATTATACGAAATAATTACTTCACAATATTCTCTACATAGAAATTGAGATTTCGATCGAACACTTTAACGCAGCTATAAATTATATATTTAATGTAAGTACTTTAAATTTTCTAATTAATAAAATTTACAATTTAAGCGATTCAGCCTTTTCGGAAGACGGAATTAATCGCGACGAAAGAAACGAAGAAAGATAAAAAATCGATATTTATATAAATAATCTCTGAATGCGCCCTTCGCGCTAACAAACTATACGGCCGAAACGGAAGAGAGAAAAAAAACGATATTTGAAGGAAGCTCCTGAGAGCTAAGGTACGGACCTTTGGGACTTCTGGTAATTGCAGCGAGTGCAATCACCAAAAGTTGCAGACGGTTTTGACGCAGAAGGGAAGAGATTGAAATCGCGAGCGATTTTTAATTTCTTTTCAAGGATTGAAATGGCACGTAATAGTGACTATTTCGGAAGTTTGTGCTAGCACGTAATAGTGACTAGCGGGAGTGGATAGATTTAGAATTTTGCCACTGAATAGTGAACAACAGGTAAGGTGGAAGGGAAGGTATAGATCGGTTAGTGGCCAAAGACGGTCTGCCCCGAGGCGAGTGCTCTCGTTTAGCACATCACCTCGGTCCGGCTGTGCGAAATCGGCGCACGAGAGAAACATAAAGCCAATTGGATGATAACGGCTGCGGGGGTTCCATGCGCGTGCCAGTACACGTGCAAATCGGGGCCCCGCCGAGGGGGGTCATCGCGGTTCGCGCTTAGCAAAGGCGTGTCTCGTTGCAAAGTAATAAGATCCTTGCACATTAAAACAAAACGCAATCCAATTTTGTAGTGAGTCGATGGTATGTTTGAATGAAAAGATCCTTTAATCTGAACTTGACCCGATCGTCAACGCACGACGTATTACAATATATAAATAAAAATAAACATTAAATAAATAAATAATAATTTAACTAATATAATTTCGATTTTTTTTACTGTAGGTAATAATGATTTGAAATTTGTTATAATCAAATGAAAGTATGTATAATAATTGAATACGCAAAAACACTAATCTTATTTTCAGGATATGTATTATTAGGTATATTTATATACATAAGTAAAACACAAAAATATAAGAATTACAGGATATTATATAAAAAAATTTTATAATTATTATTATATATTATTATTTTATATTATCTTATATATATTATTTATTTGAATTATGACATATCAAAATGTAATAATATATAAATGAATATAAAATCAATTTTATTATAAAATTGATTTATTCATTAAACAAACCAAAATATTGAATTATTATAATTTACAATGATTGATTTTCAGCAACGAATTTATATCGAACTTTTTTCTTGATATTTTTTAATTAAAAATGATGAGTTATATATGATAAATTCCAATTCGCAGCGTTTTTCATTACTCCGGGCCATTGATTGGTAGAAGACCTAACCTCCCGCGATTTTTCTTTTCTTTATTTAAATTTTTACAAGCTGATTATATATATATATATATATATTCACAGTTATAACATTAATGTGAGCAATCTTTAGTTTCAGTGTAATAGTGTAACATGTTTTACATCTTGTCGAATATATTAGTATCTGTGTAAGGTAGTCTCTGATCATATATTTTCTTTGGGTGATAAGAATTAATTTCTTAAACCATATGATTTAACTTCTTCAACTTATTTCTATGCAGTTTTTAAAGTGGATGATCTGTGCTAATAAATCAAAATCCACTTGAACATTATAATAAATATTTAACACTGCATTAATCAAATTCAGCCATATCTGTACAAAATGACCCAAAAAAAAAAAAATTTGACAAAAGTATGCCTATATATCACCAAAAGTATGAAGGTCATTTTTTTATTATGTTACTCCATACAAAACTCTATCGTGAGTTCTTTATGTAGTTAAAGAAGAAAAAAATAGAATTGAAAAAATATGTTGTTTTATTGCATTAGTTATGAAGCACTGTAAATATTTTTATTAAAATTTTAAATTATATATTAACAGATAAAAAATAAATAATAATAAAAAAATAATTGTAAAAAATATAATATTATTATTGCCGTTATTAGTTAATATATATTTTTTCAAATGTATATCTCTATTTTATTAATATAAGTATATATTTTACTTAATGTACTTAATGTAATAATCTTTAAACTTGCTTTTGTCTTTTCTTATATATAGTGTTATCTATATCTAAATACATATTTTTAATATATATAAGGTTGTAATATATTTTGATAGCTTTTCATATTTTATTTAATTTTTAGAAAATCTGTACAATAATTTTTTTTTTATATAAATATTTATACTTGTAATATAAAAGTTGAATTCATAATGATTCTTATTTACTATAATTATTTTATTATATTGAATTAAATATATTTGATAAACTTTAAGTAAATATGTTAAAAATATTAAAATATACCTTTAACTATATTATCATAGGTTGATTAGAATTATTAGAAAGAGTTTATAAATAATTTTAATATAATCTAGTAATGAGGATAGAATTGGAATTAATCCGAAAGATGCGCGTCCAGGATTTTGTATAGCGGGAACGCTCGCAGCGTAATTTTATATTTAGGTTATTAAACGCGCAATAAATTACTATGCATTTAGCCAGAATATGGAGGAGAAGATCTAAGAGATGCACATTAGGGTTTCTAAGGAATTGTGTGAAAAAGGGTGAATATGTATGTGTGTATGTGTATGAATGCGGTGAATGTTTGTGTTCGGATACATCGGTACCACCTTGATCCTCAATCTGTTTTTTCTCTTACATGCATACGACCGGATCTTTATCTGCCTCTCATTCTCTCACTATCGTGCGAATTTTATATTTTCAGGATTTAAAGACGGCCCGATCTACGTATATAATTGATTAATTGTATACTCACAATTGTACGAATTTTATATAGAGTGTAGTGGCTTTTTTTTCAACAGTAACTCCAAAGTTTTTTAAGGAATTGAGTTAGGGTAATGTGAGTGTAAGGAAAATTGTTTGATATTGTTTATGATATCCAAGAATGTTGGTGATTAGATAGAATAATTATAAATGCTCTTGTTCTGAGAAAAACAAATGAAAAGCGAGTTATAAAAAAAAGGCCTTGCAATGAAAATTCTTTAACTGGACAACGAACAAAGACTTAGTTGTTCGAAAAACTTATATGTAAATGTATTCAATAAAATCTAAATTGAATTCGCTACATTCAAAGAGTATTCTTTTCTTAACCAAAATCCCAGCCAGAGTGATTAACAATTTATATTCAGAGATGAAAGCATCATTTAAAAAAAAAAATCTGTTTTTGAAAATTCATGATTAATAAAAGAAGTGAAAGAGGGTCAACTGCCACAGGGCAAATAAAAATCTCGCGATGTGTTTTACTAAATGAAATTGGCGCCTTTATTGCACGGTATAAAAACTGCCTGCTGATCAAGAGAAAAAGTTTTCGGTGTGTTCGGAAAAATACAATTACAAATTAACTTATAAGTATTTCAGTTGGTGCTCACGTCGAGTCGCCGTGATCGTCGTGGGCGCGCACTCGTACCTTGGTGTCTCCATAGTGTTGACGTACAGCGGGAGGATACTGAATAGTTGAGGATGAATCCAGAATCCCGTGCTTATCAACACAATTACACTTGAGCAATTAGTCACTAGACAGCAGAAACACGGTCGCGTATTCCCGGATCATAGAAATATTCACTTAATTCTATTGGTTTCTAACAGGCAACGCAATACACTACAAAAATACACAAAATGCATGCAAGTCAATCCTCATCCCTTGGTAGTTCAAATTAGAAGTGACTTCCCCACCCCCTACCTTTCAGACGCACGGGGGTCAGTTTTTTCTTTCCGGGTTTTTCCCACCACTACCTAAACGGTCAGTTTTTTCAAATAGTCGGATTCTCGCCGACTTTTCCGAATATAATCATTATCTTTTATTCATTTTTGTTTTAATTTCTATCAATTATTTTTTCTTTTTTTAGAAATCGATAATTAACTAATCAAATGAAAATATCATTGCATAAACAATAAAGCATTCAAACTTTTCATCAAATATTTTCTAAAAATTAAAATTTGTTGTTGATATAAACTAAAATATATTATTAAACTATATATGGATATCCTTACCTTCCCAAATCTAGTAAACTATCAATTATATTTACAGCTCGTACATGTGTTACAGGTGCTATCGATTCTCGTAAATTAGGATTGCCAGGATGAATAAGAAGAACCAAACTTACTCCTAGAATTGCATTCAATAAAGATGTTAAAATAAAATAGATCAATGTACGAACAGCTATCATTCCATTCATACGGGCATTTAAACTCGCTGATCCTAAAAAAATGTTAAATTTTTAGTACATTTAAATTAAAATGTATTTTTTTAATTTCATTTTGTTAATATTATATTAAATTAATATTAAAATTAACATAAATTTATATTTTTGTAAAGAATATTTATTGTACAAAATTAATATTATTACATTTAAAGTAATCACTTTTAGATATATACATTATGATTTTATACATGTGTGTATGTAGAATTATAAAAAAAGTTATCGATAGCTGCATGACTTAGTTACAAAATATTTTTCTTTATATTACCTATTTATATTTCATAGAATGACATAACATAAATTATTTAAGTTATGTTGTATTAGAAGCAATAAGTTTATGTTATACCCTAGATAATTTTTGCTAAGCATTAAAAAAAAATTTCTCGTCATTTAAAATAAAGAATGAATTAACTCAATATTTTACTTCTTCCACAAAAGTCAAATGTATTCTAGAAAATGCCCTCTACATTATTCAAAATAAATAAAAATAACGTAAATAAATAAAAAATAATAATAACAAAATAATAAATAATAACAAATAAACAATAATAATAAATAAATAACAATAATAAATAAAAAATAATAAATTAATAAATAATAATAAATAAATACAAAAATAAATAAATAAGAAAAGACTAAGATTGAACTCTAAGGTCAGTAAAATACAATTTATCATTGGATATTATTTTTTGACAATAATTATATATTATGTGGCCAATTATAATGGAAAATTTATGAATCATATCTGTCATTAATATTAATCATTTTTTTGTAATATCTATCAAATATAATAATTATATTCAATAAAAAGATTTAGGGTTTTATTTGGCTTTGTTTCAATAGTTGACAGTAAACCACTTTCTTTCTCTCTGATTCCACTAGATAAAAAATATCCTCTTTTTGATATAAATATATTCTTTTAAATCCGATTATCTTGGTTGATGAAGCTTCATCCACAATTTTTGTAATTTCAATTATTGTAACATATCCTTTTTCATAAACACAAAAAAACTTATTTCTTTTTCGTAATGAATATTAGTATGTTACGTATATAACATAATATATATCTCATATGTGATAAATTTCAACATACTTGAGAACAAAAACTACTTACACTGTTAAAAGAATCATCCAGTAAAGCAAAGATAGCATAAAATTATTGATAATGGAGATTGATTAAAACATTAATCCATAGAAATTATTCAAAAAATGCTGAGAAATGAGTATTAATCAGCTTGATAAGAAATATTGGTTAAAGAATACTGATAATAGCTGAGAAAATACTAATCAAGCCTGAAAAATGGGATCAAAATATAGTGGAAAGAATCATGGAGGTTAGCAGTTTTATCAAATGAAGAGGTGATAAGTAAAATAAAGATTAAGAGTTCAAGGATTTTGGCTTCAGCTTCATTCAAAATAACATCGTGACGAGTAGCTTCGATTGTCAAAAAATTAATACCACAATAATAACTTTAACTTCGATAAATACATTAACGAATTTTCTCTTGCAACGAGATCCGCTCGTTGCTAGAAACTTCAAGATGGCCCAGTTATTACAGATGTAATTCCTATTGGTATCATCCTGTAATAATAACAAATTGTGTATATAATTTTTTTTTACATGATATATAAACAATTGTTAAATAAAACTACAAAAAAAATTTCTCATTCAAAATCGGATGACCATTTGAATTTCATACATTTTATTGCTCAAGATGTATTATTAATTGATTTACAAGAGTAAAGGTTAATAATGATCTCTACCTAACTCATGGATATTGAACTAATATCACAAATTCGCAAGTAGATAGGCGTATAGCCCAAAACATGAGCTATGTAAATTGTTTCGCTTTTTGTGAACTTGATACAAAGAAAGAGAAAGAAGCAAACATATACAAGAAGTCATTATGAATTATGAAGGACTGGCGTATCATTTAATTGCTCTCACATAATTTTTTCCTATTAAGATTCGCGAAAACTAATAGTCGGTCACCTAATGTTTGCAAAAAGTTGCAACGAGATCCGCTCGTTGCTAGAAACTTCGAGATGGTCCCTTGCCCCTCTCGATGTTTCTACGGTGAAAAGACCCCGTGCGGACCACTGTGTCACGACGAACCAGCGCTCGCGATCAACGGCGCAGCAGCGTACGCGCACATTAAGAGCCGATCAACCGAAGTGATGTCGCACCTCGGAGCGCTCGACTTGGGAGCAGAACATTTCCGGTTATCTACCTATACACTCCTCTCCTTGAATACTCCCGCTGTTTACGCTATCGTGTCAGCTACCTTTTCCGACATCCATCGTCACGCTACCGTAGCGATAAACTTCCTAGTCATACATGCTACCATGCCGGTTCAATCCTTATTGATAAGGCACATTCATTCACGAAAAGCCCTTTCCCTTCCATTCTGGCCAAGTTAGGTTTCTGCGCACCGAGAGCAATATTGCGGTTTCGCAATATTGCGACAATCCGTCCGTCCTTTCCGGCACCATGAAAAGTCATATCTATATTCCTCTTCCTTAGTACGGTTAAGCAATTTTTATTATTATAATTGCTCGTGCTATCTCTGATTTATTTTCGGCCAAATATTAATAAAATTCCCGATTGTTGTTAAGCAATTATTATTATAATTGCGCGGGCCATTACAGCTTTATTTTCACAACATATACTAATAAAATTCGCGATTGTTGTTAAGCAAGAGTACTATACTTGCTCACGAAAATTTCGGGTTATTTTCCGTTTCATGATAATGACTTCCGAGATTTTGGCCCAGTTATCATTATCGTAATTACAAGCGAAAATAAATCAAGGTAGTTTACATATTTTTGCAATTTTTTTTATAATATTTTATGAAGTGATAAATTATTTTGATCACTCATATAATCATTAAAGTGTCTAACTGTCCGTCAATCCGTATCGACAGAATTGTTATTATTATCGGTGACCCGCACGAAGGTCAAATGTGCTGTTAATAAAATTTCACTTGCGGTTGAAATACGCGACGTTACAAAGAAAATAATTTGTAATGTGATTAAATAAATTAATCACTCGTAACTTTCAGACAACGAAAAGTTACGTTGTTTACGGGTCACGTGAAGGTCTTGTTATTGTCGGCAACCTTCAGGGGATGATCCCCTTTTTAACTAAGTTAATTATCATTAGTTCAAACCTAATAAATATTAATTTTGTTATTTGTATTTGGTAGGAACCTGATCAGTAAAGGAACGCTCCTAGGTGGAATTCTTGTTTAAACTGTGTTATTACTGACTTCACCTAGTGTCGATGATCCCAATCCCTGCCAGACTGGCTGCCGCTTCTCCCGGCGAGTTCTAATTCTTCGACGAGAGCTCGACTCTGCCCTTCACCTGTGAAGAGTGAACGGAGCCGCCTCGTCACACTCTCATAAATAACTCTTATGAATTTGATCGTCGAAATTATTAGAGCGATTCAATCACTGTAGTTGTGGCAGAACCTTTTCTTAAAAACAAATATATTTACATAATTATCATCGATAAATTAATATTGTAACAATTATAAGATAACACGATACTATTTTCAATAAATAACTTCATCTTGTATAAATACCTCAAAATTAAGTTCTATATCCAATAGTTTATATAAAATATTTTAATTATTTTATACACGATTAAATGGTTTTTAAATTTTTTTCTAATAATTAAATAATTAAATAGTTTTATTATTACATATCGCAGGCCCGTAATCTCGTAATAATAAACATATATTCAATATACCAAGTATAATATAATAAGTAAATTTTCTAAAAATAGAAAATAAAATGAATTACTATCAATCCTAAAGAGTTTTGGAAGCCCTCTTATTTGATCGTTGATACTCGATGACGAGTAGATCAAAATGATTTACACAAGGAAAGAATAAATTATGGAAATAACATAAAAATTGCTTCTTTTAAATATTTGATAAGAGTTCTTGCAGAATGACTCTTGATTGAAATAATACAAATAGAAGTACGAAGCAGAAATATAATAATGAGAAACTTGAAACTCTCTGATGGCTTAATAAAAGCTTTCGTTGATAGCAGAAAAACTTTTGGTTTAAGGCTATCCGAGAGACAAAGAAGTCCCGAAGCGTCGTTTGCATACTTTATTATTAACTATCACAGAATTCAAGGAACCGCTGTGATGTCACGAAATTTTAAGCGTCGGACGGTCCAATGCTCGCCAATGCTCCATTGTTCTGAAGGCGTAAATTCGCAAAATTCGTAATTTGTAATTAACGAACTTTTTTCAAAGAATCTCAAGCATTATTGAATATTTGATGAATATTAAAATAACATTGCCTTCATTGACTACTTTAAGATAACATATTAATTCTGTGCTCGTAAATGTCTTATTAAAATACTTATTTAAATTTTTTGATAAACTATTCTTGTGAAAAATACCCTCCATTTTTAATAGTATTGTCAAAATATATCATTTTGAGTGGGTCCATAAATTAAATAACTCTGGACTCATTATAACACCGATATTTTGACGATTTCATTTATTGACCTTGTCAAGTCGTTTATTATTAAATTTTAATGTAATCATAATATATATTAAATAATTTTATATTATAAATATATAATTCAATATAAATACCTTACCTGACTCCATTATATGTTAATTCACTCTTCACAAAATGTACCTCGCTATTTAGTTATTAAGAGTTTAGAATGACATATGACGAAAATACACAATGTGAGTGTTATTCCATTTAATTACATTTTTAAAATAACAAAATTTCTATTTAATAATACATACATTATATTTAATAAAAACTATTACAAACACATATTTTTTAACCTTATGAGTTCTTCCATGTTCCCACTTTTTGCAGGCACGATGTTGCATAATTTAAAATCAAAGTATTTAGAAAAATATCAATATAAACATAAAGAAAAACAAAAATTTATTTTAAATATATAGATGACATTATTTTATGTATTGAATGTGATAAAATTGATTTAATTTTAAATATTTTAATTATTAATAATAATAAAAATATAATTATTAATTACTCTGAAAAAAGTTGCATAATCGACTTGAATCTTAAATTTTAAATCATATCATACCATGACTCTAAAAGTAATATAATCTCTAACCGTACAGAAAGAACCATTATATTATCAGACAATCAATTCCACTCTATTAATTTAAATGCGATAAAAATAATATAACAGAACGATTATTCTATATATTTAATTGAAAAATGAATGGAAAAGAGATGCAAACAATCAATATATTTGATTGATACAAAAGTGAGAGAGTAACACAATAAAAACACAATTTCCGAAATGTTATACATTAAAATCATAATACTAAATCCTTAAGAGGATACGCAAAGTTAAATCACCAGGGGTTTTTTATAATATCGAAAAAGATTGCCACCTCTACAGAATATGTAAACATTTGCACATTTAACAGTAGTTATTAAGTCTAGATTCCGCAATTATTATCGTACGATAATTTATTAGATTTATTTATTTAACTCAAGATATTTATATAGAATTATATATATTATAAAATTGTTTAGTAAGTATAATATAGATTATTTTAAAATTTAATAATAAAGGTTTTGATAAGAACGATAAATCCAATCATTCAAACGTCGGCGTTATAACTATTAAAGTTATATCATGCAATCACAAGCACAAAAAATATATGTTATTAATAATATTTATAACTTTTTATTATTTTGTTTTTTTTATTTAACAATCTTTTCTATATTATTTTAAGATTACAATTAAACATTGTAATAAATCCTTTATCTATTACAACTACCAAACCATAGCTATAATTTTATTGTGTTCATAATTATAAACATTCATTGAAATATGAAATTTTCTAATATTTACTTGTAGTGAAAAAAAAATAAAATTCTTTATATATTTATTAAGGTTTACTGGAAGATTGGATACCACTTTTTAATTGTTTTTACAGGTTCATGACATAATTTGAATGTAAAGGTGTCATTGTGTTAACATCTATTCTAGATTTAAATATTTATATTCAACTTTAAAAAGACTAAAATACAACAGAAATTCTAAAATTATTTAAGTTCAACTTATACCAATAGAATTTAAAAATAAATTATAAGAATGTTTGAATTTTAGGTCTGTAACATGTCAAAATTATGTCATTACAAGTATCAGGTGTTATTATCATTGAATATAATGATATAACTTACAAAATTATCCTATTAAAAATAATAAAAATAGTAAAAATATCAAATACAATATAGATATAAACGTTGGAACAGTGTGCTTATAAATTTAATTTAATTGATAATTTTAATTGAACCAAATTTAAATGATGCTGTAGTCCAAACAAAGAGAATTAAGTAGATTATAAAATTTTTAGTACAGCATATTTTGGATTGCTGTATATTTAGTTTTCATTGATATAGTTTTAAATAAAACAGAAATTCTATTTCACAAGGAATTACGAAAAATATTAATTTTTTTATTAAATAATTTGTAAAAAAAATGTAAATTGATTAATCTACCCAGAATAAAAAATTAAAAAGATAGGGCAGAGTCTTTATATATACAAATCGTTAGTAAACATATGTGTGCTTAAAGATTTATTAGACGTTATTACAATTTTGCATTACTTTTACTATCATGTGTAATTATATGAATGTGAACTTTAAAAAATATAATATCTATTAATTTTTAAATCTTTATAACTTATAGATTATTCAATTAATATATAATAGAAATAAAAAAATATTTATTTTGTTTTTGAAAATAGTTTTAAAAAGTTAGTTCAACAAATTCACATATAATTCAATATTTATATTTATATTGTTATGTATTTAAATTATTGCGATGCATATATAATTATATTTCAATTATTAATCCGTAATAACATAACTTATACCAGGTTCATTTCTGCCCTAGCCAAAGCGGTAAATGCGTTGTGACCTTTATAAAGTTCGGTAAGAAAATAAATGCAACAACGATAGTTAGAGAGAATATTATTTACTCTAATCAATAAATGATGAAAGAGAGAGTGTGATTTTAAGTGTAATATAATCGATGGAGTAGATCGCGACTCTAAACGCGATCGTGTACAAAGTAACCAGTTCTTTCGTCGTTACAGAAATATCAAAGTCCCGATTCTATTGTTCACGATTCTTTATAAAGGAGGTTTGAAATTGTTCAGGATTCGAAATTACAGTGCCCATTCATTTTACAAGAATTGCAAGTCGGCGAATTCTCCCTTCAGGTTCCATGGTATCTTCCGATCGCTTGATTAGCGCCCTGTCAGTTATCTCTGCTACTGTCTTTTAATTGATTCTCGTGCATTCATTTTCGACTCCGGTGCTGAATGTTCATGAATTGACGGATTTAGAAGTTCTTATTACTCGCGGCTTTTATGTTACTTGCCACTTAATTTGATTCCTTCATCATCAATTTAATAACGTTTTGTCTTTATTTATCGATGCATGTACTATTTTCTTTTCGGAATTCGTTACATATGCGAATGTTGACATGAACATTAATAATAATATTACATATGTGACAATATAAATAATTTCAAATTTAACTAATATAAGCATATTAATAGAGAATAATTGGAATTTTTGGACACATTATTGTAACTAATTAGATAAAAATAAAAGTTTTTTTATTTTTATCTTCAAATTAAACATAATAATAAAATTTGTATTACGTAAATATATACATACCAGATATCAAACTAGCGATAACAAGTGGTAGAATCATAAGTTTTAGAAGTCTCATAAATAGCTCTCCAGGATAACTAATAAGCATTACTACATCTCCATCTAAATGCAGTGGTCGCAAACTTAATCCTATTAATTACAGAGTACAAATTATAATATTTCATGTTATCATACCGATTATTATTAATAAAAATTATAATTTACATCTATTTTAATGAATTATTAAATTTATAGACATTTTAATATTAATAATAATTATTAGTAATGAAACATAAAAAAAACTTCAATCAACTATATTATTTTTTAATATTTTTGGAATATGAAAACCCTTAAAGATTTTCGTGCAATAATATAAATATATTGTAATAATATCAATACATGAGTAATTTCTTTATTCAAGGGATAACTACAAATAAACTATTAATACCTTTATTCTGTAAACTATTCTTAGTAATATATTGATGAAAAACTAATAAACTTTTTTTTCAATATTAACAAGAAAAAATAGAATCGTTAAAAAAATTGAAGACTCCATCGAAAAGTATATTATATTCAAGAGAGATTTTTTAATGGATAATAATATTTTTGATAAATAATTAAAGTTATAAACAATAAGTTTTAAATCTTCATTAAAATGTTCATGGAATTAATGTATTGTACAGAATAAAATAATTATATAATAAAATAAATATAATTAGGAACAATAGAAATGTATTATATAATAATGAAACTAACCTATTAAATAAATACATAAATACTAAATTTCGGTTGGCTAATTACTACTTGTGTACAAAATTGTAAATATGTTTTTTTCTGAATTACATATTAATAAGTTAAGCAAATAGGACGATAAATGACATAGAAAATGACGAAGTACAATAATAAATACAATTTATAATAAACAAACGAATCTACTACCAATTATATTTTAGTTGCGTAGAGCCACAGAAACTCTTGTGAACGAAAAATACTATGACCAATCTGGTTTTGTTCTCTGATTGGAAGCCTTTAAGCTAGGAAACGAAATTTCCTAGCTTGAACTTCAACATTCGTGTCGTTATTTGTAGGAAAAATGCGTAGGTTACCAAGTGAATAAAAGTCCGTGCAGCAGACACGCTCAACACATTTTACTTTTGTCCTCCAACTTGCTATCCTACTTTTCTATTTGGTGTACTTACTCATCAGCATTTATTTGTCTCCATCTCCGAAAAGTGCTTTATCTTCAATCCACTCCCATAAAATATTTGAACGTTTTTACTCACAAGCTGTTCCTTCATCTAATCTACAACTATCCGCTCGTAAGTATCAATTGCATCCGATACAATTGTGAACACCACCTAATCTTAACTTGTGTAATCTTCCATCACACAAGTAACTTTTCATAAACGTTTCTTACACATACTCCTTCACCCATCGTCAGAATTATTCCTTTTTATCTTCTTAAAAGTATTGTCTACTATCTATACAAAATGAAATATATTGCTCCGCTACCATTAAACCCGTGTGTAATTGTTCTTGTTCACATCCATGCTGAAAGATCAATCACATCTTTGTTTATATCTTTGACGGATTTGAAAATCCTGCTGAAATTCCAACATATTAAAACAGTTATAGTCTCCACTGAAATATTATATAATTACTAACTGCTTCTTTTTTTAACATACTATTTTGTAATAATATTTAACTACACCTGTAAATTAAAATTAATTTACCAGTTGTACACATTTATTTACAAATTTAAAAGCGTTCATGTGTAAAGAATTTCTTCAATCTTATTTTCTTTATAATTTTTTTGCATTTTTTAAGGGTACCAGTAAGGTATGATTAAAAGGAATTATATTATAATTTCTAAAATCTTAAGCAACTTTCCTAAGATCTTTGGCAACAATATACCGCTGATTCGCATAAAGATTAAAATTATTAAATACGATTCTTTATCCGCTCCCTCACTCGGGTGGCAAAAGTATCTCGTTATACCATCATATTTACATTCAACTGATACTTTATTTTTATATATTATATACATTTTTCACTTATACCTTAGTATTCATACTAAGAAAACTCTTTAAGAGTTGGTTATTCATTAAAAGAAATATAATAATTCATTACTAAAAATCTTCAGATTTTAGCAAAAAATCGGAGTACTCAGTTCTTAACATTAAATGTATATGATTTTATTGCTAAACCTTTAATATTTTAAGTCTCTAATTTAAAAAAAAAACGGAAAAATACATCGAAAAAATACAACAATAAATATCAAAAACTTATTTAATTCTATAAAATAAAACAAACATTCTAGAAACTTTGAAAATAATAATTTTGATGTGTTACTATCCAGTCAGAGTTAAAAGTGATTACTTCAGATATTACTGACCAAATTACAAACAAATATTGTGATATTAATGATAATTTGGAGAGAACAACTACACACCAAGATGCAGAATTAATGAATTAATATATTAGTAAACAATGAGTTACATAATATATGTATACATATAATTGTTGTTATAAATATAAAATATGATGAGATTATGTATAGAATAGTAAATTTGTGCAAATTGCATCCACCGCTTTAGTAACATGTATACATTCTTTTGTCAAAATTTTTTTATTCTTACTTTAACTAATTTAAATAATGTAAATAATGTAAATATTTAAGGCAAATGAAAAACTCTATCACACTTAAAGTATTCAAAAATTGCCAAAAATAATTTAAAATTCTCGAATACATATTCTTTGAGAATATCAAAGCATCACGGAAAACTTCCACAAAATCAAATGGAGCTCCTTATATGTAGATAGCTTATAAAATTCGAAGTTCTTATCACATACAGAGTCTATATAAAAATAAAATTTAAGCAAATATATATACAGTTGTTTTGTGCTATCAGACAAAGTGGATGTCTACTACTGGACCGGAGCAGCGATTTATTTGTGGGTTTCACGCGTCTTTCTCTTTTTAGGGGAGAGAAAAATATATCTATATTTAATACATCAATATTATATAATATACAATATTAATTATATATATATAAGTAATATAAACACATGAATAACAAAAACAATATAAAAGTTGTTGGAGACAAATATAATTTCGATATTTAATACTTTTCATGTTATAATTACATTTTCATGTTCACATTATGATGTACATTAACACATGTGTATCTTTAATTACACATTTTACAAATTCTTCAATTTATTTAATGTAAAAAATTGCAGTATAATAATTAATTTTAATTTATTAAACATAAACTTTACACGTAAGAAAATAAATTATATTTTACTTTTTATATTTTGAATATATGTTATCGTTGGTGTTAAATATTATATTACATTAACACTTAAAAGATTTTATTGAATTTTTAATGAAAAACTAACATAATAAAACTATTGTATTGCTTTCATTTATTGAAGAAATTATAATTAAAGTATATTAAAATAAAAATAAATAAGATATAAACGTTAAATAATACCTGTTAGATAAATAATCACTAAATTGTTGTTAACAACAATTTACAATAGCTATTACACACAAATATTATATAATGTTTTAAGTTCTACTGTATATAAAAATTAGAGTTAATACATTTAATTAAGTTCTTTAAAAATAGTTATATTTTATTGCTTCGATATTGCTTAATTTTAGGAAAAAATAACCAAATTTATAAGAATATATTTACAAAAATTAACATATGTTTTAAACACAATCTTTAATTCATAATTTAATAATTTTTAATATTAATTTATTAAATATATTTAATATATTAAATTAATTAATCATACGAAGCTAATTCAAACAATTTATTTTTTACAATAGCAACTTTATATTAAAAAAAATATTATTAAAATACTATAATTTAATAATAAAAGATTATAATAAAACTACATTCTTAAAATTATACATTTTTTATATTAAAAATATTTATATTCAAATAAATATATATTGATTAGTGAATAATATATTTTTTTATAAGTAATTATATTTTTGTGGTTTATATATTTTTAAACAGAAAAACCTTTCTATTTATGAAATTATATAGATTTCTCTTTGTTGCTAGAATGTTATTGTAATAATTATAATAAAATTATAATATAAATATTTGTTATCTTAAATAAAATTCCTATTATCTTTTAATATGCATAAAAAATGTATGTGTGGCTAACTAAATTGTGTAACTGTGTGTAACTAAATGAAAAAATATACAACATTGTTTACCTAGGATAATACCAAAAACAACACCAGATAGTGTAACCATGAGAAGAAGATTCTCACGCATCCACTTTCTGGTATCAGCGGTCATCTTACGGGGACCCTGTGAGGCCGACACATCCTGGCTGTCCATTTTGGCAAATAAATATTCAGAAAATCTAGAGGATGACTTGTCCTCCATTTCTTATATGATCGAAGGGGCCAAAATGGATCTTGTTGATCCAATACCTTTCGTTTACGAGGTTCAGCGGTGTACTGCAGATCCTCGGAAGCACCACGACGTCGAGGGTTGGCCGTTTTGGGGGTGTTGGCGTAAATTTTATATAAGGACCAATACGAGTCACCTAGTATCTGATACTGCAGTTGTTGTAGCTTTAAAACGTCTAACAAACTCAAAGATTTAATCGTTTTATAGTATTAATTCACTGACTCCTTAAATTCTTTTTATACTTTATCAGTTACTTTTACTTTACGTATTTTTTTTTCTTTTTTAAATATTGTTTTCATTCACGTATCAGATCTGAGAAATAAAAAAGCTTATTGACTTCCTTTGACAAAACAAATAATCTATAAATGTAAATCTGTTACTTCAACTTTTGATCTCAACTCAAAACTATAATTTTTTCAAAATCTAGCGTAAGTTCATTTAAAATATTGTTATGATAATAATATTATAAATTTTTCAAGATAATGATAGAACGATGATATTATATTATATTTTCAAAGTAAAATACAACCTCCAACTAATTGACGCTGTGGAATAACGATGACATTGTCATATTGATTTTACATTTTTAGTATTTTTCCTAGGCAACAAACAAAGAGGATCTAGAAGAACGAGAAAAATGAACAGTAAATACAGGTAAACGGCGCATGCGTTTCTAACTTAAAATCTGCATAAAATATGAATGTTCTAATTGTAATTTCTTTATTCCTTTTTATTGCTAAAATAATTTAAAAATTCTAATAATAAACATATATTAATAAAAATTATTGTATATCATAAACATTTACATCTTTATAAACTCAAACGGAATACTTTGCAATACATGTAATAAAAGTAATACTAGTTAAAAATTTTTTTAAAAAATGAATATTTTCTAAATAATTTTTTACACATTTTATTAAAAATTATGATATAATTATTTTATTTATTTATAAAGTTTTTAAAACAAAAAAAAGTAAAACAAATTATATCGTTAACTTCTGTTCAATTTCAAATAAATATTTTTAACATTATGTAAATTTTAAATGAAATATAAATAATAATTATATAATATACCCAAAATTATTTGCATTTATAAAATTTTGAAAAATTAAAAGTTCAATTTTTAAAAACCAACAAATAATGTAAATTTATATTTATTTTTTAATAAGTTTTTTCACTGGAATTTATTTTTTTTTTTTATTTTTAAATCAAATTATGAATTAAAATTAAATGTAAAAATCATAATTTTTATTAAGAATAATTAAACACAGTTCAATAAATGTGACTTAAAAGAAAATTAATTTAAAAAATAAAAATAAAATTGTTAAGAGAATAAGATCTATATAATATTTAATTAGTACAAATAATTTAATTTAAGCTTATAAATTAGTGTATAAATTTTTTAATTTATTAATATAATAAATTTTAATGATTAATCATATTACTAAATTAATTTTGTTAAATAATTAAAATACTTTTATGATTCAATTTTAACAGTGAAAAGTATTTCTGAAATATATTTATTTAAATGTAACATGTATAAAAAATTTAGCAAATAATAAATTAGTTTAAATTGAAAAAATGTTAATATGAACTTGAATGAATATATAAATAATATTATTGAAAAAAAAATAATAATTGATAAGATTTGTGTTTATGGTAATTGTGAAATTGCGTTATAGCGCGTTATTATTCAGTATATGTATTGCAATTTTTTTATATTATTTGTAAAGTTGTTCATTAAAAAATTATTTCATATAAAGATTTTGTGTACAAGTATGAAAATCTATATACACTTCTATATGCATGTACAGAATAAACAATAGCTTATTTACATTTAATTATTTAATAATATTCAAATTAGATACTGTTTTGAGAAAAACACTAACATAGCATCAGGCCATCTATAAAAAAGTGCGCTAGTATGTGTATATTTACATATTTATACATAAAATCCACTTATAACCTAATACGATTTCTCAATTTCGTAATAAAAACTTGATTCAATATACATAATTTTATATTCATCATATAATTTATTTACCGTTACTTTCAATAAATATTTAATGTTTTTGAAGGATGATTCCAAAGGATAGGAGGCAGGATTGATGTGTTGAATAATGGCTCTTACGACTATTTTTGGGCTTACGCACTTTAATTTATTTCACACGTTAGATATTCGTTTAACAAACCCGAGGAAACCTCCGTCAGAGTTAGTACTCGTCGAGACAGCATTCGAGTTGAATCTGAGGCTGTTTTCAAGATCTTTGAGAGGTTGCTCTTCGGGTTTATTGTACATTACAGCCGTATTTTTATTTGTTTACAATTCTCTAAATATTAAAGATACGACAGGCTTACTGAACATACGGCGACCAGATACCCGACGTCGTGACGTACAATTTGATCCTATGATTTACAATTTTGTTTACGTCTCCAGTTTTCGTCATCGTCACGTCGTCCGAGGATCGCCAATCGACACCCTAATCGGTCGCAAATTACTTTTGCATGGGCAAGGGGACATAGATGCGGGATGTTGGTGTCAATGGGAAGGTAGGCGGGGAAGAGAAGGGAAAGGGACGGATATGGGCCAGGTAAGTTTTCTGCGCGCGCCTTCATGGGTCTTTCCTACCCGCTTTTCCGCCGACCCTATTTTCTCCCAGCTGGATGCGTTTATGATTTTTCCTTTTTTTTCTCATTTTCACGCTGGTGGGTCGGCTCGTACTTTGCGGGCGTCCCCGCAAAGCGTTTTTCATAGGCGCACGCATTTTTTGTACGGTTTCACAACATTTAAAATATATAAAATATATAACTAAATATAATATTGATTTAAAAATGTTAATTATATTTATTTATCTCATGAAATGTTTAACCCAATATTATTTATTACACATTAATTTTCATTATAAGTATAACAAATTGTTTTATAACTTATTAAATATTAATACCCTTCCAAAGGATTATAACCTTGACGTAGTAAAGGAGCTTGGCTGAATGGATTTTCGAGGTGGGATGCTTGAGACCAGTTTGAATATATGAATGAATGGCTGACGAATATGAGTAGGAATGAACGAATAAATGAAGCGAACCCTCTAAAAGACCACTCCTAACAATTGAAGGAAGCCTCCTAAAAAGAGCTTTCCCGGATATGTAGCATGACTGTGATGTTTATAGGAGCGAAACGAACAATCCTTGGTGGTCTTGCGCTAGACTTTCAAGTTAAGGTATGCCGTTCATCTTTTCCTTTTTCATGGGTGTTGCGAAATGGATCGGGGGGAGGCTGAGGTAGCTTGAATATACCATTTTATTATTATTATTATTATTGAATTGACCATGCGAATGACGAAAAGCGGTGATCCACTAAGAAATTTGGATTTGCAAACTCATCTGGCTTAGCAAATCTAGTGGGATCGGGGGAGTCGACACAGCCCGGTTCCGAAGGGCGCAGATATCCACATTTTGCATTATAAAAGAATAAAAATTGGCCGTCTATTGATGGTGGGATAGACAGCGTAAGACTACCCTGTACCCCGAGATCTTCGCGCGACACCAATTTACAACTCAACTGGACTTGTCGAAAAATTAAAAATTAGAATTTAAAAGAAAACTATATTACTCTAAAAATTATTAAATTAGTTTAGGTTTACATGATAGTATGTAAGGCTTTTTCCCTCCTCGCGCCCACAGGGGGTTTTTTATGCCAGGCTAGCGAAATGCGGATGCGCGAAGCAGTTTATGACCGCTTCAATCGGTGCGCAGTGGAAAAGTAACTTGGGCACATCCTGCTGATAGGGTTGTCTATCGAACTGAGCCCCACCCGGTCTTTACCGGCTCAAAGGGGGGCGCCAAAAAAATCATGTAAAAATTGATGTGAAGACAGGAGGAAGAAAAAAGGAGAGGGAGGAAAAATTCGCAGGGGATAAATATGAGGAAAATCTGAAAGAGGGGATTGTTTTTGGTTTGATTTTCGAACCAGGATAAACTTTTTTTTCTCACCTTCTGCTCTGACGCGATTTTGTTCTATGTATCTGGGCAAATAAAGATAAAGAGAAAAATAACACTATCCTTTGTATTATTGAGTTATCTTGGCACCTCTTCCAAAGCTCCTTTACATAATCACTCGCGACTGAACTTGTCAAAGTGCGAGTACCGAACAATGGGGACTGTAAGAAAATATCTTGAACAAGCCAGTCTAGCAACAAAGAACAATCCGCTACTTCGAAAAATACGGCAGGGTCTATTGAGAAACTCATATAGGATACAACGACACATCTTCATACACACACATGAGCATATACATAGAGCAACGGAGGTCTCAGGTAGCTGTGTGTCTCAATCGGAGGCAGAATGAGGGGTCGGGTCAACTGTGGGACTCCAGGCGGTACAGCTGAAAAATTGAGGGTAGTACACTCAGGCCACCAGATAGTATAGGATCCCGGGGGAGACCAACCGCCCAGCCCTGACTGCTTCATCAACTGGTGTATATGCCCCATCGACTAGCACTGCCGGTTGGTGACAGGATTGGACCGTGCAATTTGACGGGGAAAGGGTCTTCCGGGGCCACTGGAGTCGGGCAGACTGTACATATGCCGCTCTTTGTTCTTGATCATCGGATGTCGGATACTTGGGATCTCCAGTCACCTAACTCTAATTAACAGTTTTACATAAAAATCATGGATAGATTCATTGAAAAAACAACGGCTTTTAAATCAGAGCTCCCAAACCCCAAAACAGGTTCAAAGTGCGACATAGGTCGACGAGGCTCCCTCGAGTAGTACTGTGAAAAATAAAGGTAAGAAGGCAGAAAAGGTGGGAAAAGGAAATAACAGTACTCCCGGCTCTGACGCTGCCAACTCAATGGTAAATAATGTCCCCTTTCCAGCTGGTTAAGGCTAAAAGGAGAGGAGAAAAAAGCCTCAAGGCACCTTGTGAGGATCCAAAGGAATTATCGTCTTGCATACTGAACCTTTAAGCTAGTTATGAAGAGACTGATTACGAGTAAGGTAAGCTACAGTTGAGCGGTCGCCACTGATCTAAAGCTGACGATCGTTCTTGTAGACTAAACCATGACCAAGCTTGTGTCTGAACAAGTGGATAACATTAAGGCAGCAATCAAGAAATCTATACTTCATGATCAGAAGAATTCCTCCTAATTTCTAGAAGAGCTAGCTGTAGTACGACACCTTCGTCATGCAGTGTTGCCGTCAGCAGGATAGGGAATAGAAAATAGGAGACTGAGCAGCCTCGGTACGCACCATTCTAAAATGCACAGGAATGGAGAAAATGGTAAGGTATGAGATGGTCCTACTTTCCAGAGCAAGCCACATATAGTGAGGTGATGAAGATTTAGAACTCGTATATTAACACTAAGACGTACCTCTGTACCTTATTTTACCTTGAAAAAGTTATAAAAACTGGTATGGTTAGCAAAAAGACTGAAATAGTGCTCATCGTACATATGGGCAGCGATCAGACCGAATCCCTCAAAAATTTCAAAATAAGTATTTGTTTGTATAGTGGTTTGTTTTCAATAACTATTTCTGTAATTAATTATTAATTAATTCTTTAATTATCTATGTGAATTTACATTTGTCACAAACTCCGTCCTTAAATTATAACTTCCCACATTCATGCCAATAAACTACCACACGCTTTCAAATTAATGTGGTCAAATATTTCTGCAGCTTATTCATTAACATTTATGTTTTTTTTACTATTACATTTGACGGATTATCTCCCAATCTTCGTTACCTTAATGGAAAAACTGAGCTAGGATAAGTTAAAATGGGAAAATATTGTCACACAGAAAGATGGATGGATTTTCGATGTGAAATTTCCACAAGACATACTCTTCACGACAACTTGTTGAAGATCAGGGGGCATCATATCAACGTGTTTTAGAAGCTGGAGCACTTGGTCTATCCCAACACTAATACTCCAGTCTTCCATGATTTAGGACACCTTAAACCGATTGACCCCTAATGATTCTCTGGTCTCTGAGCCACATAAACCTAAAATCCTGGCAATCCACTACAACTGCCCCATAGGCACATCTAATCTTTCTGATTCTCACGACTTTTCACCAACTCGCAACTCCAAATCATCAGAACCATCAAATGTAGCAGTACCTAACATTTTCCTGAACTGCTCTTGGTGGCTTTCCTTAAACATGGATAATTGGACAAATCAACCCCCTTCCTACCACAACTAAAACATCTAAAACGTTCTATGTTCACACAGTGACAATTTTGAGAATGAAATTTAACTTTAAAATAAAAAGCCTGTTAATGAAAAACTGAATTTAAAATATTTCAAATAGGGTGCTCATACTAATAAATATAAAGGGTATAATATCTCTGTTCAATTTATTAATATTGCTTTATCAATTTTTGTCAATATTTCATAATTAAAACTTTAAATCAGCGCGATTACAGATTTTAAACAGAAATCAATTCACATTATCAAAATATAAATTTAAAATTTTACTAATTAACACGGTTAGATGAACGATTAAAATCACCTACAAATATGAATTTATTATTAAAAAAAACTAAGCGAAAATTATTGCTTAAATAAATCCTAAGTAATATGTTATAAATGGAACAAATTAATAAAACAAATCCATAAAACTTCAATAATAATGATGAAAGAATAAGAAGAGATAAGGCAAATTATTATAAAAGGCGAAGTAAAGTATGAAGAGTTGTTTTTTACTTAAATATCAGTGCCGAATTAAACATCATTATTAAAAGAACTCACGATAAGATTAAGTTTTTAAAGGAAAAAATTCAAATTTATCGTGCTCTGGAATAAGTGGGAGCTTGCCGATGTGAAATTTATGATAAATACGATTTTAAAATTTTAAATAAATTCATCCAAAACCAAAATTACACTAATAGTATTACAGGCTATTACAAATCTACTGCCTTCTAGTTGTATAAAAAAATGTGCATTAGTCACTCCTAATAATAGAGAAAGAATCCGTAAGTAAAACATTATTGAAGTGAAGAAACGATATACGAGGAACATTCTAAATTTAATACTTATCGATATTAGTATGGCTTGTACATAGTTAAATAACAATTTAAAGATTTTTTAAATGAATTAAATATTTCATATCAAATAGTACTTAAACGCTTTTATTAGAACGAAAACTATTCAATAATAATAATAATAATGTAATGACACAAAACCGCGTGTCGTCACTATAACCTCTTGACGTGAACTGAACCGCGCATGCGCCGCTGCAGCGCGCTGATTGGCCAGACAGCTACAGTTAGGCCAGATCAGCGAACCCGCGTGATTGGCCCCCGTCGGATGCGCAGCCCCGCGAGTTACATATATCAACACAGCATCCGACGACGGCGCGAACCGAGCATGCGTGAACGGTGGTGCAACGACTATAAAAGCCGTTGCATTACCATGCTCGAGGCGATTTGATGTCGAGCGCTCGCAAATCTTTGTATCTGAGAGTAATCGGAACAAATTTTACGAACTTGCTTTGCCGAGCATTGAAGTTCGTTCGCATTGTCGGACGTTTGACCGCGCATTGACGTGGTTTTTTAACGCCTTGACGGTCGGATACCGCTCTTTTCCTTGGCTCGTCCGCATTGCCGGATTTATCTATTCGCGACAAATGATGACATCGTCTACCCACTAAAATGCAACACTGGTTTACGCACGTTAAGCCTCGAAAAGGATTTGCGACACGAATCACGAGTTTTACGCTCCGCGCTTCCGATTGTCGTGCCGGACTTAGGTATACTGAATGTATCAGCCACAGAACAGAGATTAAGAGAAAGTCAAATTGTATGTTAATCATTGGCGACAAAATCTTTATCTTTCTTATCTCTCACACATATGGATAACTACCAGCGCCTCTGGTAAACTAGTGGCACTTAAAAAAAATTTTTTTTTGCGCTTTAAAATCTATTTAAAAAAAATGTTAGGTACAGATATACTAAGACTGGGTAAACGTCGTAGCATTTAAAAATACTTTAAGCGCGAAATTTAAAATGCCACGACGTTTACCTAGTCTTCGTATATCTATACCTAACATTTTTTTTAAATAGATTTTAAAGCATAACCAAATTTCATAACTTACTAGTCAAATTTATTGTTTGACCTGCATGGGGTTTATGACACCTAACTGTGAATGAATTTTCCACAGTTAAGAGGATTTAAATATATTATATTAAGAAGTAGTGTAGAAGATAGAAAGCGAGAAAGATAGAGAGAGAGAGAGAAAGGGTGGGAGGGAAAAATAGAGAGATAGTCAGGTAGTAAGACAGTTTAAAGATATACCTGCAATATTGGAAACATACAGACAATATTTATAATGTTTGTAAATATAAATATCAATATACAATTTTAATAATGAATTAATAATAAAATAAAATGAATAATAATAAATTAATAATAATAAATTGAATAATAATAAAGTTTACTTATAATATTTAAATTATATATATGTATTCATAATTTATACATTTTAAGTTTTTAAATTAAGTATCATTTTAACATTAATTTGTATGCGAATAAAATGCAATGATTTATAGCTTAGTATATATAATTATTTAGGCATGTGAAATCGAAAAATTACAAGAAATTACAAGGAATACATCATTTCATGTATGCGAGGATCATTTTGTACCAGCTGATTATAGAAATGAAGCAAAAATTTTTTTAAATTGGAATGCTGTTCCGCAAAAAAGTTTATTTAATAATCAAAAAAATTATTTACATTCAACTGCATTGACAGCAGCAGGATTGACAGATTCTCTTCAAAATTCTAATAATTCTACGACGTCACTTGCTGCAGCTCCGGAGAATCAAAAAACGGATTATAATTTTATATTGCATGAAGAAATTTCCACTGATAACAGCACGATGATCAGTGAAAATGAAAAAAAAACGCCATTCAGGGATGACCACATCGTCAATTAAGCCTCAGAAGTTAGATCTGTAAGAACTGCTAGATATATTAAAGAAAATACAAATTAAAAAAGAAAGTTGCATTGAATATGACGATTGTTTATTTGCAAAATCTTTGACACATGACCATAATTTAATTGTATATAAAGAAATGCTGTCTAAAGAGCAACATTTAAAATATCCCAATGAAAATATGTATAAATTTTTACACGAATTACATGTACACTTATATGAATATTTGAAAAAGAATGGTAGTAAATTAGATGTATATAATAAATTTAAAATATATTGTTGTGATAATTTAAAAAATAAATATAGTTTTTGCAATACACATACTAATTTTGATAAAATTTTGAGCGTAGCATTACCTTTTCTGTTTTACAAGTATTCTTCTGATTTCAATAAAAAACTTGATATCAATAAAAAATCCCAGGGTCAAGTCCTCACTGATCAAGAATTACTTTATATAAATTATCATTATTCAATAAAATTAAAATCGAAACAATTTCAAAACAAATATTCTCAAAAAAAAGTTTTGAATACAGTTTACATTGTGATAGAGAACAATATCATCACGTGGTTCGTTTCACCAGTATCGGCTCATGAAAAAAGGCATCAGGGCAATAGTAAGGAACAGGGCGCCTAAAATTTGAAGTCTTACTAGGGACACGTTTGTCGCCAGTTCTCCCATTTAAAGTTGACCCTCCCCCCCTGGTATCAGCTGTCCAGGCCAACGCCAGCGAAACCACCACCAGTGCGGCGCCCGAGAAAACTAATGAATTACCCGCGAACATTTGAATTCACTGTATGTAATAATAAATGATTTAAATAGTAAATACCTCTATTTATTTCACGCCCCTCCCCCCCCATGAATCCTGGAACCGACTACGAGTGACGGGCTGAGGAGAAAAAGATTTACCCACGGCGGTAAATACCGTTACAATAATAATAATAATAATTTATACAAGTATAACGAATATCTGAAAGAATACAAAATATTAGGACATATGACGAATATTACTAAAGATAATAAATAGGATATAGGTATTTAATTATCACACCACGCATTAGTAAAAGTATCAATTAAGACCACGAAGATTCGCGTAGTTTTTGATGTGTTATCTAAATCATGCAGTGGTAAGTTACTGAATGATGTTACTTGTACATTTAAAACTCCCGCCTTTGAACCAGAGTTACTAACTCTTGAGTCACCCTCTAGAAGGAAAGAACCAATCTTACATACAGTTACTTCGACCAAGATAATAAGTAATCGCATGCTAACGTCAGTGTCGAGTTAGAATTTGGCTCTTGACTCTTACCTTTGATTATTGCTCTTGCCTTTGTTTAATGCTATTTTGACTATCATCTTTATAGTCAATTATTTCACATTAAAACTCTCTTATTAATTTATCTTGCCACATACACAAATCTGCTTATAGCAGCTATTTCTATGTCATAACTTGTAGTATTGTCAACTGAATGAACGGAGCCTACATTCGAAATACTCTATTCGACTCCGACAAGATAGTGATCTCATTATGCAGCTATTAATCACCATAATCTATCGTAATATTAGATAGTGTTTTCATTATGTAATAGCAGCTCTGTCTTCGGGCACCCCGATTCTTTTAGATCGAGCTTTAATTACCACTGCAGAAGCTATCAGAAAAATAGTAAATTACAATTACACAATCAGATGCTTTAATTAACTTTTCAACGATTCAAACTGAATTATTAACATTATTGATGCAGTTTTAGGATTATTCGTATGTTTTAATTACTAATATAGAGAAAGTGGCTAGACAAATAAAAGTTAATTAAAAAAATGCTAATTTCCAAAAAATATTATACAGATTCAAACCATTTGATCAAATTCAAATTTTTTGCTTAAATACTGTAACATATGAAATGAATTCTGCGCTTTCTGGTGGTTTAGTTCCTAAAATAAGTAATAGTTGATGAAGGAGATAATTTTTCCATAGCCTCGTTGTTGCTACTCTTCGCTCAATTATTTGAATCCCTACAATTAACTGATAGACAAATTCGATAAAAGACACTGGATTCCTTCATGCCGAAAGTAATAAGCTATTGAATTATAATCACACAATAGAATCGGTATAGTCAAAAGTCCTTGATTGATTTGACGAGATTGTTTCACGGGTTAAATCCCACGCATAAATAACTTTTGCGATAAATAGTTCAAACAAATACAGATTCTTGTTGATAATCTGCAAGAATATCTGTCTGCAATAATGTTGAAACTACAACCGTTACCGTGACCACCTAGATTCCAACTCAAACTACTTCCACTTGAAGTCCTCGTACTCCCCTAAAAAATAAAAAAGGTGAATCTGGCTACCTTTAATGGTAAGTATAAAAAGTGAGAGATTTTTAGGAATATTTTCATGTCTCCAATAAAGAAAACATAAAAAACAGATAACACATCGCGGCTCTATTGCCTTATCAAATGTTTAAAGGGCTCAACAGTTAATATAATTAAAATACAGAGATTGATGATAGGCTTTATCAGAGTATACTCTTGATATTAGACCGTATTATATTACATAAAATTTAATAGCAAGATGCTGCCTCTTACGGATCCCTATTGATATGTGTATTGGACGCACGGGAAGTATAAGAAAAAACAAAGTGGGGTCGTTTAGTGATCAACGAAAAAAATTAAATACGAATTTGTAGAACAAAAATGAAAGACGATCGATCAAGCAAAAGCAGCTTCTTCGACACAAACACATACGCAACGTTGTGTAAATGAATTTACGATCACGATGAATACTTATAGCTATATTCGTTTCACTATGATCAAATTATAGCATTATAATTCATTTGTACAATATTGAGAACAATTGTAAATTTATACAAATCAAAAAAATAATCGTAATTGCAAACATAAATTTTTAAATTAAGATTTATTCATTTACATCATATTCTTTTCGTAAACAATTTTATTAAAAATAATACAATTATTTAGTAACACTTATTGCTGTAAAAAGTAAAATTTATTTATTTAAATTTATGAATAATTTTTTAAAACATTTTATTAAAAATTGAATTTTATTACTTTCCAAATAATAAATTTAATTTAAAAAGTAATTGTTTGATAAATTAATTTTTGGAATATAAATACACATATATACTTATACATTAGCATCCATTTATTTCACTATTTATGTATTTATTTAATAACAATTTTTTGTAGTAGTTTATATACAATTAATATCAAAATTTTATTTTAATGGCGTATATCTCTCACCCTTAAATCTTTTGCCCATATTTACTCATTCTTGCTTCCTCATACTCACTCTCAAACTATCAAGCTATGTTGTGTCTATCTCTCTCACTCTCACTCCCAAGTCCGCTCATTCTCGTGAGTTCTCTCTTTCTATCTTTTTCTTATTCTGGCGTTTGCAGAACTCTCTCTTCTCTCTCTCTCACACACATACACATACATACTCATGCATATCGAGTTTACTTTCTCACTCTTAACAACTCTCACCTATGTTAACTCATTCTCGTGCCCTCACTCTCTCACTCTCTCACTCATACTCAGAGATACATACAGCATTATAATTTCAATTTTTAACATCCTCTTATACAATGATAAATATCTATAAATACGATTTTAAAAATACAATTATTAAGTTGGCAAATATTTTTATAATCAGTAATAATTATGTTAATTCTTAAATATGTTAATCGATTATATTATTTATAGTGTTATAATATTTAAAAAACTGGTGTGAGTAAAATACAACATAATCAACAAAAATATTGATCATAAAAGTTTCTAAACATAATCACACCACAAAATACTTAATATATAAATATCACAAATAACACAATATTTCTTAAATTAATTTTAGGCATAATATTTGTGATTTGATAATAATTATTTATACACTGAAATATTTTAGATTTAATTATTTATTTTGAATAAAATTATGATCATCTATGCAATCTACATTGTGAAAAAATCATATATATACATTCTTGGATACATTTGCTATGAATGATAAGATCAGAGATATACATAGAAAAATGTACATCGAAACTGCCTTCTTACCCTATTCTTAATTTTATGATGCGGTGGGGCGAATGCCCATTGTTTCATTCATTTCTTATGGACATTTCTTGTAGTACATTTCAAATTTAACAGATTTGCCACGATCCCCTTGTGGTCGCATTTTTAACACCACCTGCCATCCAGTCTTGCAATAGTTAGATTTTTTAAAGGGTAGTTAACAAATGTTTGCTTTTCTATTCTTTGAATCGAATTCGAACAGGATTATAGATAAAAATTGAAAAATACACAAAAATAAAAACCAAGTAACAATGGTTTCTTATTGCAAAAACTCAAAATTATTTTTTTTTAATTAGTATGAAAGAAAAAATTAATTCTAAGAAAAAATATTTGAATAATTGCATAAAAAATTTGCCGTTAAGAACTATAATGTAATAATTAATATTTTTTATAATATGAAATTGTTTATTTTATAAGTAAAAAAATACATATCTTCAAAATTATTTAAAATTCGTCTGCTATGCGAGCAGTTAGAAAGTAATAATTGAAATACTTATAACGTTAAAAACTTATAAAGGGTCTTGATTACAATCCAATTTTCCTTAATTTAATTGATTTATTTATTTCAATACAATTAATGATACAGGTGAGATACAGTATGAATGATACAAGTTATTCCATTTACTCTGTTGACGTTACTTGATTTATATTATTTTTATGATTTATCAAATGTCAAGCCTTTTCAAAATTAAATCAAATGAAACTTAAATGAAAAATGTACTACTACGTTTATCATTAATTCATTATTAGTTTTTAATTGTCCATATAACTTCTCAGCAAGGCTAGTCTTAATTGATAATATTAACTTGGATATGTATTTTCTTATGCTTGTTTAAATAATTGTCAATACTTGTTTTTGAAAATGCGATTCCTTGTTTTTTGTGAAAAATACGGTATATTGTTTTATCACAAGTGTTACTTAGCTTACATTTTCAATTCACATTTAAGCATGTTTGAGAAATTTGATGCAAATGTAAAATGCAAATAACTTAACATACGTGAGAAATACTTAAAGTAAGATGTGTGTGGCAATCTTTCCTTTCAATGGGTTTAATCGAAGGTAGCATTTCAACAGTTTTAAATATAGAATAGATGTAAGGAAATCAGAAGCTAATGGTTGTAAATATATTGTAACAAGTGTACAGTATTAAAATACGAAGAAAATATTTCTTATAAATTGTTTCAGCTATCTTGGGAAAAGGTTAAAGTCATATAAAATTATCAATATCATATGTAAAAATAAATTCATCAGTTGTATTTGTATGAAATTAAAAGATTGCATCAATTCAAATATATTAAAACTAATATATATATGTAAGCTCTTGAATTCTATACTAGCCACTATGAGAGTTGATCTCAAATGGTCAAACTGCTAATTTACTAAACGATTGGGTATTTAATGGTTATTTATAAATATTTTTTTTTTATTTTCTTTTGTGGATAAGATACTGTATTAAATTAAATATAATGACTTGATATAGTGATAATTTAATTGATGATATTATTGTAGTTATAGAAATAAGAAGAAATATTAAATATTATAATGTCCTACAATTTAAAATTGTAATAGAAAGTTCCTCAATCCGGATTCGTAGCTCGTCGTGGAGGGGTTCACACGAGGGAATAATAAAGGTGAAAAATTGACAAAGATGATATAATTATAAGAGTCATTTATAAACATTTAACGTATTATAAAATAAATATGATAATAGTCACTTAAAAATATGGACCGGATTATATAACAATTACACTATATAACTCGCGTTAATATAATACTACAAGATATTAATATAAGAATCAATATCGCGGAGGAAACATACCTTTTCATACAGTTCCACAAATCCATCTATTTACAACGGTTTACCTATGAGTAGGCGTTGTATACATTCATACATTCTTTCATACTTAGTACTGTCGGCCAAAAAAGGGATAGAGGTCCTTCCAAGTATCAAATCGGAAACCACGTGTTCAAAATTGTTTATAGGGTTAAGATGTCCAATCTTATACACCGAATCGGAAGCCACATATCTAGTGCAGAAGAAAAAGTAACAAGAAAGAAATAAATGATTTTTTCAATGAATAAATATCCAATAATCGAGTCTTACAATAATCTTTATTTGGTTCCGCAATTACACAGACATAAAAAACCCGCTCTCGAGTGTGGAGAAAAAAGTCCACGGTACTTTTTGCGCTGTACAATTTGGAACGGTGGAAGTGACGCGCACTCTAACCTCACTTGGCCGACGTCCTCCACGTCGCTTGATAACTGTCAGGACAACCTTTATTGGACCAAGTGGTGGTCTCGGCCACTGGTGCTGGTGCCAATCCCAAAAGATAGGATACAGGTGGAACATGACCCTGATGCTCGTTAAGTTGCACATCCTGTGCAACCATAATACCCACAAACACACACTGTCTAGGCCAATTGCACAAAATCGCAATGAAAATCGGCGGAGCGTAAGAAGACTGTTAGATTTGTGTGTAATTTGTATATATTCTTGTATGTGTGTAGTGTAAAAAATATTTAAAATTTTAAAAGTGCGTTTATTCGTGAAATTATTATACGAATTTATATGAATTTTATTTATTATATGAATTATCAAATTATTTATACGAACCAGGGGGGGTTAACTGTAAATGGAAGAGCGGTGGCAAACGTAGCAGACGGGCAACAGACAGGTTGTGACGTAAAGGAAAGTGCCTGCCCCAATATAATTTGAAAATTTATATGTCCCTTTTCGTGTGTCGGCACTGGTTACCCGGTACATGTTTTTACAGTATTGTATTTCAAAAGCTTGAAGTCGACAACAGATTTCAAGTTTTTAGTTCTTAAAAATTTCTTCATAGAAGAAGTTTAAAAATTCTTTTATTCGGGTATAGTGGATATATATAAATTTCTAATTAAATATTAATATAAAAAAATATATTATTAATTTGTGTTTTTTATAAAGTTTGTGTGTGTTATTTAGAATTAATTTTTATTTGATTAAATAAAAATTAACTGGTGTGATTCAACAACAATATTACAAAGTTTGTGTGTGTTATTTAGAATTAATTTTTATTTTATTCAATAAAAATAAGGAGTGATGCGGAGGAGGTTCAATAAGGTTTTTCATTAATCAATATTTATAACACAAATTTCATTGGCAAGTAATTATGTTTAATAGTAAATGTTTTTTTAAAAATAATATTATTTCAATTTTTAAAACAAGATTTTGTACAACTTTTATATAAAATAAACTTTAAAAATGAAATATTGTATTATGTTATGTATAATTTTGATTTTAAAATAATTCAAACAATATTTTGTAATACTTTTGAATAAAATATAATTTAAAAATGAAATATTCTATAATATTATGTATAATTTTTGTTCGAGCACTAGTTAATTTTATATATTTATATATTTTTTAATAAAACTATAAGAAAATATTATTTGAATTATTTTTAAATCAAAATTATACATAACATAATACAGTATTTCATTTTTAAAGTTTATTTTATATAGAAGTTGTACAAAATCTTGTTTTAAAAATTGAAATAATATTATTTTTAAAAAAAATATATTTTATATATTCATTTATAATAATTACAAATACAGTACAAATTAATTTAAATATAATATTGTATAATATATATATATGTGTGTGTGTGTGTGTATTTTGTATAAATTAATATATTAAATTGAATAGTTGTATTTTCATGGTGGGAGAAATATGCTCTGTCTCTCTCGCACTTATGACTTCTCTGCCGACCTCTGAAAAGTCCGTGGTCCTAACAAAAATTTTTTATAAGTGCTTTAAAATATATTGGAAAAAGCGTTCTTCTGTACATATGCGAGGCACGAGGGAACACACTCGTGCTTCGTACATGTAGTGGTAACGTTTTTTTCCAATATATTTTAAAGCACTTATAAAAAATTTTGGTCAGGGCCACGGACTCTTCAGAGGTCGCTAGTGTTTCTATATGTGTAGAGAGAGAGAGAGAGAAGATATTTCTGCCGCCATGTTTGCCGCCACAGTTTAACACGGGACCTTGCATTCTCTTAGTGTCTGTTCTGTGATACGAACCCTAGAATGGAAAATTCAGAACCCTAAAATGGGAAATTCCGAACTGCCCTTGCTCAATCATTGATTGTCCAATTACTTTTTAATACTTTTTAATTTTTTTTATAATACAAGAGAAAATTTTTGGCATTTAGTGCAATTCCATTTCATACATTGTAATGATGCATATATGCAAATTTTATTAAATGAAAAAGCAAAATATAATTACAATTATAAAAAAATTAATTTCCCATAAGAATTGAATGAAACGATTGGTATTTCTCCGGCTGCATCATAACATTAAGAATAGGGAAACAAGGCAGTTTCGACGTAAATTTCTCTAAGTACATCTATATTTCACCCATGAGGTCCGTATACAACAAGTAAAAGTGATAAACGCGTTTAGAACTCGGATAGCAACTACCACAGAACAAATATAAAGAAAATGTTATGCATAAGAAACAAACATGGTGGTTCAAATATTCTTTTTTCTCTCGCACTTCCGAAGCGATTTTAGCGATCCCAGTGGATACAGGATAAACTAAAACTTTTTATAAGCACTTCAAAAGCTATTTAAAAAAAAAAGGTATATATAGATATATGAACTACGGGTAAAAGTAATTGACATCTGAGATATTTTGAGTGTTGAAAATAACTTAGTACAATTGAAATACATCTTTTATCATAATATGATTGTAATTTACATTTTAATGATGAAATATTTTTTTTATATTTATAAAAATATATAAATCATTATAATGTAATAAATAAAAAATTTTTATTTTAATTCAGCTATAATAAATTATTTTCAACCTTCAAAATACCTGTACTTCATATATCTATATATATCTTTTTTTAATAGATCTTAGTGCTTAGGAAAATTTTTTTTTATAGAAAAAAAATTTTAAACATGAAAATTATTAAATATTAAAGAAATTTTTTCTAAAAAAACATATATATATATATATATATATATATATATTTATATAAATTATTTAAAATATAAATGCACGAATAAAATGCAACCACATTGTTGGTGTAGCAGCAGTGCTGCTCGCGATAGTCATATTTTTTTCGTACCAATTATGTAATAAATGATTTTAATAACGCAAATTTTTAATTTATTGATGTTTAATATATATTTTAAAGTCTTACATGTGTATCTATTGTATTAAAATGTGACCGCAAAAGTTCGATTTATGACCGTTGCACTACTTTTATATGTAATGAATCAATATATTTAGAACATAAATAAAATTTCTTTAATAATTAATTCAAAAATTCATATTTGTTATTTATCATAATACTTTTATAGTAATATAGTCTTGATAATGTTTTATATGTTTGTATTGAATTATACTTTTTTTCTAGTGCATTAAATCGCTCTTTAAGATTGCTTATTTATTTTATTTTTAATTTATTATGTAATATTTAATTCCAGTTTTTTTAGTTATTACAGTATTAGTGTATTTTTAATATTAACAATAAGTTTCTGTCCTATGATTCTCTCTATATTTATTTACTTTATCAGAATTGATTACAATTTTACATAGTTTCTTATAAAAATATCATATCAAAGTCTGTCAACAGTTATGAAATGAGCTGTAATCCATAATCAAATTTTATGTAAATATATGTAATTTATAATATCAACTAAACCAATATTAATAACTCAGCTTTATATTACAATAAAATTAAATTTGATAATATTTTGTTCAATGTTATGTTTAATATATTTATGTTGTAGCAAATAAATATACCAGGCCTCTCACAAATTGAATTATTTCAGAACCACCTAATTTAGATATTCCATACACTCTGTCTATAAATGATATTGGTACTTCTCCAATTGTGTACCCTGCTTGTCTTGCTCTTATTATTATCTCCATTTGAAAGACATATCCTTTTGAAACACAAAATTTAATTAAGTGTTGTAAAACTTCTTTTTTGTATAATCTGTAAAAATAAATGAAAGCTATCTGAATTATATAAATTTACATTATTATTTTCATTAGGCTAATAACTAAAGTAAATTTTAGAAGTATAATTACAACTTATTAATATTACTTAAAAAATTATAAAAATAATAAAACAAATAAAATAATTACCTAAAACTTCCAGTGATATCTGTAACACCAGGTCTTAACAAAATTTGCGTTATAAAATTTGCCCCACGGCTTATCAGTTTTCTTTTAAAATCCCACCCATATACTCCTCCATTTCTGGCATAACGAGTTCCACATATAATGTCAAAATTATTTTTATTTTGTTCTTCAATTATTTTTGGAATATATTTAGGCTGAGTAATATAAAATGATTTGTTATTGTCTATGATAACTTAAAAATATTGTATATAAATTTAAAAACTTACGTGATGTGATAAATCTGCATCCATTATAATAATAAAATTACCAGTAGCATGTTGAATACCATGTATATATGCAGTACCTAATCCCAATTTTTTCCTTCTTGGTTGTAAAATAATTTTATCTTTTCCATATAAATTTTGTAATTGTTTTGCCATATCTAATGTCCCATCAGGTGAACCATCATCAATAACAATTATTTCATACAGAGTATTTCTAAAAAAATTTTTTTTGAACTATTATTAATAAATAAAATTCTTAAATGCATATTAAAAATCAAAATAAATATTGACTTACAATTCATTCATATATTTTACAATCAGCCATATTATAATAGGTATATTTTCAACCTCATTATAAGTTGGTAATAATATAGAATACTTATTGCATATACTTAGGTTATTTATTTTTTGTTTCATTACACTCATTTCTGATTCTTATAAAATATATTAATTCTTATATATATTTAATTGTATACCGTTTTATATAATGAAATTGACTGCTTTTAAACAAATTTTCTGCTTTATCCAACAATATGAATAAGATTAATTTTTTCTAATTTTTATAAAAATATATATGAATTTTTTAAAATTAAATTTATAAAATGTAAAAATTTATTAAGTAAAATATTAACTATTTTATTTAATCATAAAAATGTTTAAATAAAATAGTTAATAACATTTTTTAATAATTGCATAGTATATAAATGTATAATTACATTTTTTTTAATATTATATTATTTGTTTAAATTTTCATTAATAAATTACAAAAAAAATTACAAAATGACAAAAATTAAAAAAAAAATATTTTAATTTATTAATTATTTGAAATTTTTTTAATTTTTTAATAAATGTTCTACTTGTTATACAATATATGTATATAAATATATTTACAATATAATTATTTTTAGTGTTAAAAATTTATTTTTAATTATTTTATAAAAAATAATTAAATTGATACTTTAACATGAATTTTTAACATTGTAATAATAATTGTATTATAAATACATATGCTTGTAACTAGTAATGATGCAATCACATATTTAATGGAACCAGAAGAAAAGTTATAGTAAGTATTTATCCATAAAAACTGATTTAAATATAACATATATATTTTCAATAAATTTTAAAAAAAGTATTATATTATATTATCGTACTTCCAAATTTATCATTACATTGATTTACACCACATGTACTTTTGAATATGTTGACTATTATGTCAAATTAAGAATAAAATTGACATTGAAAATAAATTAAGGTTGTTCAAAATAATTATGTGTTATCATTGTATAAAAGTAAATATTATTATCTATACCATTAGTATAAGAAAATCTGGTATAGATTTAAGTAAATTTAAATTATTCAATCAAGCATATATTTATAAGTAAACAACGTACGCATTTATAGACATAACATAAACAGCTGTCAGAGGTTACAAACTAGAGCACAGAACAGAGATTAAGAGAAAGTCAAAGTCCATTTTACACATCTGGCAACAAATTCGAATCTTTTCTCTCTCTCTCTCTCTCGCACTTATGGGTTACTACCAGCGCCTCTAGTGTGGTTGTGACGACTTTAAAAAAAATTTTTTTTAATTGCATCAAAACCTATTAAAAAAAATGTTAGCTATTGTGTGACGGACAAGTTACGTTGAAATGAGTTTAAGGGTAAATTAGCGTATGCGACATGTAAATGATAGCCTTAGGTTAAGACCTTAAAAACAGGTTACGTTTCTGTATGACGACAATGCGCTGTCAGATATTTAAATGTAAATCAGGGGGGGTCAATTTTAAATAAGAGAACTGGCAACAAACGTGCCATGACTTCGACCAAAAATTTTAAGCGCCCTGTTCCTTACTGTTGCCGAGATGCTTTTTTTCGTGAGCCGATCCTGGTGAAACGAAACACGTGATGATATTATTTCCAAACACAATGCGAGACATAATCAAACCTTCTTTCTTTCGTAAATGTTTTAAAATTATTCGTGTTTTAATTTTATACATTTTAGTTAACAATTTAGATAGAGTTATTAGTGGGCATTCAGTGTTTATATTGATAACAAATTTAATTTTAATTTTATGTTTTTTAAATCACATAAAAATTTAAATTAATAAAAAGAAATAGAGGAGGTAATAAATTTAACAAAGGAATAGTATACTAAAATTAGATAAACAAAAATTTGAGGTATGAATTTTGATAAAATTAATTTCAATAATATTTTAACAATTACATTAATAAGTAATAATACATCTAATAAATATGTAGATTCAAATAACAATTTATATTTTGTTGAAATAATCTTTTCCCTTGTTGTGATTAATAATTGATATTTTATAATAACCATATTATTGGTTTACACATTTTAAAATAATAGTATGTACATCTTGAAATTACAAATTATTTACTTTTTCTTATGTTGTTTGTCTGCTATTAATTATAAGTCTTTTATTTTACATAATAAACATTTTTATAACTTCATTTTAATTATATAAAATGTACACATATTTTTTCAATAATGATATACATATTGATGTATTTACAAAAATGTATATATAAATTTATACATTTATTTTATATAATTATGCACAGTACTTTTATCATGATATTATGTAATGTAAATATATGTTTATTTCTATATATATTTAAGTAAATTATATCATTATCATGTATATATATATAATTACAATAAGCCTGCTTTAACAATGAATTGATACAATTTATTAACTTTTGTGTTACAGGTTTTTAGATGTCCAGTAATCCTTATATTAAAACAATAAAAATACCAATAAATTTCAACAATACCATACTAACATTAACACGGTCATCTTACAAAACTAGAAAAAAATAAACAATAAAAATTAATCATAATAAAAAACTAATAATAACTGTACAGCAGAAATTTTTTGAATTTTTTAAAAATGTAAAATAATTTATATTTTTAGGAATGTACACATAAATATATTTATTATTTATTGTATGTTTTTTTGATATTCACAAACAAATACTTAAAATTATTATTATACATACTATATTTTAATTGAACTCATAAAATATATATTACAAATTAATGAAAACAAGTTTATTATTACATTATTAAATGCATTAAAATTCAATATAATATGTATAATATATTATATATAATTTGTAAAATTTTTCTATGTACAAAGTAAATGTATAAATAAATAAATAGTTTTATTTATTTTTATTTGTATTTATTTATAATTTAAAAGTATATAAATGATAGAAATTTTAAACTTATCAATCTTTAAAAAATTTAAAAATTATAAATAAATACAAATGAAACAATTATAATTATTAATTTATTCATTCCTATAGTTAATCTAATTATATTGTATTAAAGTGTAGCGAGCGTTGCACGCGACTTTATCTTGCCGCACGACAAGATAATTCAACTCTCGGGCGTGTTCATGCGTGCACCAGGTATACGATCGCCTGTCGGTATGATCAGGCCCAAAAACATGCAACAAGCAGGTGATCGTATACCGAGAAGTTAAGTTGCCTCGACACCCCCAAATATCGTCAGGTAGTTGCAATCACTTGTTTTCGTGTCCTCTCTGTGAGCACATCGCTTTTGTGCGTCATCCAGTGTACGTAGTTCTAGCACACATTTTGTTCAATAAAGTTCTAATAATCGCCTCCTTTATCTCCCGCTCCTACATCCAAAAAAGTATTATAATAATTTTAATGCTATTTGATTAATTTGAAAAGTGAAAAACATTTATTTAAATTCATAATATATTTACAATATATTTTATTCATGTTTTCCATTTTGTATTTAAAATAATTTTAAATTAGTTAACTCAAACATAATCTATTCACTCATATAGTTAATTTTATTATATTATATTAAAGTATTAAAATAATTTAAATTGTATTTGATTAATTTCAAGAGCGACAAACATTTTTTTAAATTCATAATATATTTACAATATATTTTATTCATGTTTTCAATATTGTATTTAAATTAATTTTAAATTAGTTAACTAAAATATAATTTATTCTTATAATATTTGTTATTGTTTCAAAACCTATTTTAAAAAAATGTTAGCTCGTGTATGATAGGAGTCGTGGCATTTGGAAAATATTTCAGGCCCGAAATTTTAAATGGTCTGATTAAAAAAATCATGTTTAATTGCGATATTATTAAAATATTATACGAAAATACACGATATTATTACTATTATGTATATTTCTATAATATTTGTAATATTATGGTGTATTTTTGTATGATACTTTAATAATATTATGATTAAACATGATTATTTTAACTGTACTATTAATATTTGAATTGAATTGATTGTAGGGATTGGAGGAAGATGGAAATAAAACTCCTCTTGTAGGCAAGCCGCAAAAATCAAATCACTTTATTCGTCACACAACACCATTACACAATTGCACAATACCGAGGTGTCAACACAACTGATATTATAATAATTTCTCGCGCGTAATTAGGCCGCCGAACTTAGCCCCGCCCCTCGCGATTCGATTTTCATCTATTTTTTCCCCGAATCAAGGGACGGTTGGTCTTATTGTTTCAATCGTTACGACGTCTCGAACTTTCCGATCAAACATATTTTCCGACCCCTCATCCACGTTCATTCACACCTTAAACTTTGCCCTAGGCATAAAAAACTCCCGGCTTACCGGCGGGAGAAAAAGTCGAACAATCTAAACGCACATCCTCATGAAATTACCCAATATTGCAATGTAAAAATGACGGTACGTCTTCGTCTCCAGAACTTTTAGAATAAGCGAGAAAAGGTAACGGGTAATGTAACGCGCACGAGAGACAGAGAAAGAGAGAGAGAAAAATGAAAGCATTAGTGCAAGAGAGAGAGAGAGATAGTAAGATTATAGGGCTCGGTCGAGTCATGCTCGCGAGGAAGAGAGAGAGAGAGAAGATGGAGACGTCCACAAGTACGTCTTCCCGAACACACACACACACATTTCTACGCATCTGTACACATACTCAAAAGCAACCCTTCCCATTACACACAAACGGCGAAGCTATACGTACGTCCAATATTAGCCACTTCGCTCTACATACGGCTAAGCGTACAACACAAAACTGCGCATTTTAATGGCCCTTTTTGATGATTTTCACATCGCGCGCGTACCCGCATCCTGGACGTCTTCTGAGACCATGCCCAATTTCCGTCCCTAACATGTACTATTTTAAATTTCGCGCCTGAAATATTTTCAAATGCCACGACTGTAATCAATACCCGGGTCAACTTTTTTTTTAAATAGGTTTTGACGCAATAAAAAAATTTTTTTAAAAATGCCACGACCACACTAGAGGCGCTGGAACTAATACCCAATAATACATAAGTAAAAAGATAAGACTTTGTTGTCAGATGTATAACATAGAATTTGTATTTCTCTTAATCTCTGTTTTGTGAATGTAAATATACATGTATTAAGATATATTTAAATATAGGTAACAAGAAAACATTAAAAGAAGAAACAAACATTTGTAATGTAATGGTCATCAATATATAGTTTATTTAATTATAATTACATAATTATATAAATAATGTAGCCCTACGCATCTGTAAAATGCGCAGAGAAATAAAATAATAAATGTACAAAAGGAGAGACGCAGTGTCTAATGCACGCAAGTAGAAGCCTGCACAGAGTGACGCTATCCTCCGTGGTGTATACTACATGTTGAATAAAATCACTTTTATTTAATTTTAATTTCGAGAGTTTTACCTTATCTTGATAAATCCCTACTTCCTTATCCCCTACATTTGAACCTCGCGTCGCGAAGAAGCTCTAATTTATTTAGGAACAAATCTTAGGACTCCGATTCTAATCTTTGATTGATTTGTTCCAAGGTTTTGCGGGCTGTTACACTAGTGATAGCGGTGTTTGCTCCTACATCATCTGTGCTCCTGATTGTGTCTCAGAGTGTCCCTAACACCCAAAACCAACATCGAGACTACTCATAACAGGTATGGAAAAAAACCGTAAGAACAAGGAGGAAGCAGCGAGGCTTTCATCAGGTGCATACAACATATATTCTCTATATCAAGTAGTACTGACCTCTCATTCTCCCCTTTTGGCTTTTGGACGTTTCCCAAAAGGCTTCTGGGTGAATACCGGAGAACCGTGAATCTGCTTGCCTTGTTTAATAATCTGTTACAAGAAATTGCTGATGACTAATGGGGCATTTAATTGCAAATTTTAAAAACTGTTCGGTATTGTCTCTAGCGGTTCAACTAATTTCTTGTTCGATGATGAGATTAGGGATAACATAAATGAGGAGTGAAGTAAACTACGAGGATGATGGAAAAATAATGCTACATCTAGTTGAGCACATGAAACTAAATTGGTATTCGAGACGAAACATAAGGGGAAATAAACGACTGAGGGTAGGCAATAACATACTCTTGAGGGGAAATTCTACAAACCAAATGATCAACTATACCACACACATATATATATAATATCAAATTGAATTCGGTTTTGGTAAAAAACTAAGAATCGCAACTAAGAATAATCAATCACATGACCTTTATATATGTGTGTGTATGTGTGTAATATTAAAATTTATATTTATTATTTTTATTTATATTTTATTGTAAAATAAAACAAAAATGAAAATATCAAATGAATGTATTATTTATATAAATTATCTTCAAATACATACATTTGTTAGAGCATATTTATTTTATAAGCTCATTATTTATATATTTTCGTGTGTAAAAAACATTACATTTGTAATGAGATAAAGTTTTAATCATTTTAGATGATATATTTCTTAATTATATTTCAGATGAAATATAAAAATTCTTCCCTTTAACTTTAATGTTTATTGTTTAATTTTCTATTGATAAAATCATAAATTCATAATTACATACATATATTTATTATTATTTTAACAATTTTATTTTAATTTCTTACATTTTCATATTTTAAGCGTTTATGCTTATATATAATATTAATATATATGTAGTTTGATAAAAAAATTATGCAATCAATTTGACATATATTTTTTGATTTTGATTCCTGAATTTCTGTAGCAATGATAAAAACAATAAATTTGTTTTTATAAAAATAAAATTATTTTACTGAATAATCACTTATGAAGTTGTTTTAGCTTTGAAAATTTCAGAATTATCATTTTAAAAATTAGGAATGTATAAATTAAACACTTTTTCACATTAATTAATATTCTTTATTTTAAATACATTTTGTCTAAAGGGAAAAGAGAGAGAAAGCATAAAGCAAGCGAAAGACATTGTCTAACATAGCACAGATGCACCGAGTACGTGATATTGTATGAGATAGAGAGAGATCAAAGAGTGGGAGAAAGAGAGTGACAGACACATAGACAGAGTATGAGATTTTAATGAACGAAAGCAAAAACTTTATAAGAGTCGTGAGAGAAACAGAAAGTGTGAGATAGAGAAAGATAGACAGAGATGAAAGGTACACTTGTTTCTTATTACATCAAATATCGGCATATATTTTGCGATACTTTATTATTTTTTTATTTTCTTATATTTTTTTTTCGTCGCATGCATGTTACAGGATCTACATTTAATAGTAATATTGCCATATCATTTTTAATTAATTTGAATATCTTTACAGGCTTGTTTTCGTTTACTCGTAAAATTCTCCAAATAAATGGTCGGATCAACAGATAATATTAACTCCTAATTTTTCTTAAACTTACCAGACCGACGAACTACAATTTGTTTTAATTGAGTTTATTGAATTGAAATTTTTTTTGAAGCAACGGATACATCCATTTATTTATCTAAACAATAATATACGCTGAATTCATATATGAGTCTAAAATATCAAACATACGGTAAAGTAAAGCATTTTCATTAACGTGTCAGAGGCTTTTGATTCAAAAAAACGTAAAATTTTATAGTCTCAAGTATTTCAAATTACTTGAAACTTTTTCATAATCTCTACTACAAGCTATTGAATCAGATATTATAAAAGAGATCGCTAATTATAAATTGTACGTTTCAACACTATTTTGAATAGCCGTACGCAGTTGCCTATAACGAATGAACATAACGTTCTTTTTTTTTAGTTTTTCCGATAACGAAATAAACTCATTATTTTTCGAATATAAATCATTATAATAACGTTGAAGTAATTTATGTCGCGCTTTAAAATAAGATTTCGTACGGTCAGGTATGGCCTTTTGATCAATGGTATTTTTTAAAAAAATAAATAATTAACGTTACTGATTGAATTTTAATAGGTAAAATTTTAACCATTTTGTAAAGTTATAAATCAACGAGGCACACGAGAAATAATATTTGGTTCAAAATTTCAATAGAGAAATCCTATTTAAATATAATATCTAAAGATACGCAATTGAGTTGAAAGAACAAAAAAATATTTTGCAAAAGCGTTCGCTATCTAATCGTTGAATAAAAAACAAAAGTATAATCGCAAAAGTATTCGCATAAATAATGAAAACAACTTTAAATTCTTCTTCTCTTAGCCAGTAGTTGTTATTTTCTGTAATGTTTCTACATCTTATCTTTGCCACTGCTCTGATATCCTTTATTTTCATTCCTTTCTTTAGGTATTCTGGTAGTTCTAGCGTCATCATCTCCTTGTATGTCTTGTTGTACTTCGCTTGTTCAATTCTCATATATCTCTTCTGTCTATCTCTATCGTCTTCCCTTCTTTTTATTTCCCCCCCATTTGTCTTTTCCTTTTTCATTCCATATTTCTATTTGTCTACGGCTGAGCCCAATTCCGTTCAGTCATTTTTCCGTCAAGTCTGTTGTGATCCTTTCTATCTACTCCTGTTTTTTTCCTCGAGGCAGTACTTTATTAATCTATTCTCGTCCAATCTCTATTTTTTCCTGGAACATTAATTAAAGCTCTGATTTTCTAATTTTCTTGCATTTCCCTCTCCTTTGTCTCTTCGTATATTATATACCCCGGGGTACAGTAGTCTAGGCCTAGCGTCCATCTGAAGTAACTTGTCTTTATTTTTTCCATATCTTTCGTCTCCTCCATACCCCAGATTTCTGCACCATAGCTCATCACCCCGCCGACCAGGTATTCGAATAGTTTTTTTCTTCTTCGGTAGTCCCCAGCGCATCTTCGTTCATCCAGACTCCACATTTTCTTTGCAGCAATCATTCCCTTTTGTTTTCTTTCTTCTAAGTGCTCCTGTAGTTTCCTTTTCTATTAAATGTATATCCCAAGTATCTGAAACTTTCTACACTCTATTTTCTCCCTTTCTATCACTCTATTTCTTGGTCTCTTTTACCTTTCTTGAAAATTATAATCTTAGTCTTATCTGTATTCATTATCATCTCTCTACTCTCTAAGAACCTCTTCAGCATGTGCATTATTATTTGCATTGCCTCTTTGTTCTCAGCTAGCATCACCACGTCGTCCGCGTAGGCAAGTGACCAAAATCTTCTATTTCCCACTTGTATTCTACCTGCTCTTTCTTTCATCAGCATATCCTCCAGTCCCTCGCTATATATATTGAAGAGGATGGAGCTTAGGCAGCATTCCTGTACAAGTCCTCTCTTAGTGTCAAATTCCTCCGAATATTCTTCATTTGCCTTTACTATTCATTTCGTGTCTTTGTATATGTCTTTAATTCCATCTTTGATTTACGGGTCTATCTTTTTCTCCTCCATTATTCTCCATAATTTCTCCCTATTTACCATGTCAAAAGCCGCCTTTAGATCTATAAACATTGCATATAACTTCTTGTCCTCTCTTATTGCTCATTTGTCAATATGGTATAGTATGTATATATTGTCCATTGTCGACTTGTTTACCCTAAACCCAGCCTGTATTTCCGGTACTATCCCTTTGTCCTCTATCTCTTTATCGAGCTTAATTTTTATATACCCTGAGTATATTTTATATGCTGATGTTAGCATCGATAGGCCTCTGTAGTTGTTCAATTCTTTCGTGTCCCCTTTCTTAAATATAGACAATATTACCGCTGTTCTCCACTCTTTGGGCATATCTTCTCCCATCCATACTTTGTTTATAATTTCCATTAATTCTTTTTTAATCTTTTCACCTCCGTACATCCACGCTTCATTTGCAATACTGTCTATGCCTTTTGCCTTTCTTTTTTTTAGTTCCTTCCAGATTTTTTCTACCTCAACCCTCTCTAGGTCCTTCGCTCCTTCCTTACTTATGGTTATTTTTTGTACCTTCTTTCTTTTAACTTTATTTCCTCTATCATTTTCTTCTCCCAATAATTTCTTAAAATGTTCTTTCCATCTCTTTATTCTTATAGATTCGTCCGTTTTCTTTTTGCGCTTTCTATCTCTGTTTAAGTATCCATATCTGTTCATTTTGTTCTTTCTTTTCGTTCTCTTTCTTTTTGTTTTCGCATGCTACTTTACATTCTCTCTTAACCTTTATGTATGCCTCCTTTGATTCTTTCCTTTTCTAACATTTCTCCAGTAGATTTTTTGCTTTTCTTTTTAATGCTTTACATTCTTTATCCCACCATTTTCTATTTCCCATTTGCCTTTCTTCAATTTTTATTTCTCTTCTTTTCACGGCTTTATTGATCTTGTTTTTTAGTGCATCCTTTTTCTTCTCTCTTTTTTTAATGTCTCTCTCCCTCTTGCTTCTGTCTCTCTTTTGTTCTTATCTATTCCCACCCGTATTCTAACCGGAGCGTGGTCCCATTCGAGCCTTTTCTCAATTTTTATTTCTTTAGTCATTTCTCTAATTGTCTCATCCCCAATGATGAGATCTATTACCGAGCAACTTCATGTCCCCATGTATGTAAATTCCCCTCTCTCATTTCTTTTCACTGTCCCATTGAATATGGACCATCCATTTCCCTCTATTCTTTTTATTAACTCTCTATCTTTCTTGTCTATTTTCGTGTCCTCACTTATCCTTTTCTCTATTATTCCATCGCTCTCTCTACTCATGTATTTTCCTAGTTGTCCCGTTCTTATGTTCATATCACCCATTATTATGATCTTTTCCTTACTCTCGTCGTTTTCCTCTTCTCTTACGTCCCATTTTTTTCTATATTCTCCGTGTTGTATATATTCCATATCTCTATTTTCATACCCCACTCTTTTATCTCTATTTTTGTTTTGACGGGCCCTTCTAGTTTGCTAGTACCTAACTCTTCTATCCTAATATTCCAATCTTTCTTGATTCCTATAATAAATCCTTCTCTCGCCCTTTCTTTCTTGTTTTCTCTAGTAGCTTCAATAATTTTCCATGTCATCTCTTTCGGCAGCCTTTTCATACATCTCTCCTTATCTTTTCTTTCTACCCATGTCTCTGCCATGCATACAAAATCCTTTTCTTTATATACTCCCAAAAATCTTTATCTTTGTTCCATATGCCCGCCGTATTCCAAAAAACCATGTCCCTCATTGGATTTCTCTCTTTTTTCTTTCTCTCTTTCCTATATGTGTTTTTCTCCCCTTTTCTTGGTTCTCTTTCTTCCCTCTCTGTCCTTTCCCCTTACTCTATATATGTTGTTTTGCTTATCTTAGTCTTTTTCCTTAGTCTGTTACTTTCCCCTATCTCCTCTTTCTCCTTCGTCCACTCCCGTTCTATTCTAAATCCGCTCCTTCATCCTCCCTTTTCTTGTGTTCTATCTGTGTCTTCGTTTGGGAGTGTTCCCCTCTCTTCTCTTTGTTTCTCTCTTCTCTTTCTCATTCTAATTCTTCTCTCCCCATCTCTTCTTTTCTTTCACGTTCCTGTTATTTATTATTGGCCTTTTGTTCTATTTCTTTCATTATTCTATTTATTGTCTTAAAATCTTCCCATCTTATCCATTGTCCCTCATATTTCACTGTTCTATATCCTATCTTTGCTTCAATCCCTTTTGCTTTCACTCTTCTTACCCATTCTGTTATTTCTGCTTGAGTTCTCCTTTCTTCAAAGGTTAGGTCAAACTCTATGTATATATCTGTGCCTATCAGATCTCTTCTGGCATTATATAATTCTGTTTTGTCCTCCCTGTTCATAAACCTCATATAACCCTCCCACTCCACCAAGCCTCTTTTCTTTGCTTCTCTTTTTTTAATTTCTCCTTTAGAAACTCTTCTATCCGTGCTTTTAACCCCCTCCTGCCTATTTCTGTTTTATCTATTCGCTTTATAACTAAGTTGTCTTCTCTCTCCCTCTTTTCTTTCTCCCATACTATTTTTCTCGTCTCTGGAACCTCTTTATCTGATAGTCTTGATCTTGTGGATAAGCTGGCTCTGATCCCTTCCAATTTGCTGGACCCTGTCTCTGTGTCTTTGTTTTTTAACTTTGTTCCTTCATATTCACTCCCCGATCTTTCATTTTCCAGCCAACAAATCTTGGCTTCCAATCCTCAAGCTTTTCTACTGTTTTCTCTAGTTCTTTTATTCTGTTAGTTGCTCTCTCTAATTCTCTGTTCATCTTCTTTCTTTTTCTTTCCATATTCTCTATTTTTACTTCTACCCAGCTCATCAACGCCTCTCTGTCCTCTTTTAACTCTTCTCTTATCTTTTGTATATCTTTATCTTTTTTCATTACTTTTTCCATTATTTCTAATTTCTCATCTCTATTTTTTCAAAAGTTACCTTCTTTTTTAATTCCAGTGAAGCTTGCGTATTTTTTTCGCTCCTCTACCTCTCCTGGTAATTCCCGAAGAATTTCCGCCCTTCTCCGCCTTCTCGAGCGCCGGCGTGGTTGGGGTGAGTTGCCGCACCGCGGCGCTGCGCGTCATCTCGAGTTCCCTATATTGTTCCATGTCTTCTATGCTCCGGGGTTCCCGCGCGCAGCTTTCTGAATTCTCGGAAATTGCCTCTTAACCTTCACTTTGCACTTTTCACTTATTCACCGATTTCTTGCCACCCACACATTTTATCCCTTATCTTTATGTTCTATCTTATTCCTTTCTTAAAATCCTTTCTTTCTGTATATCTTTTTCTACACTTCTATCAAATCTAAGCCAACACTTTTGTATATTTCGCGGAGCTCGTAACGGTGTGTCACTCGCTTTCGAATCACGATACAAAGTCCGTCTACTTATTATTATTATTATTATTATTATACAGCTTCATGCTCATGATGAAATTACTTGATGAAAAAATTCATGTATAGTTCTCTATTTCTATTATGACCTTTACACAGTTGACTTAAATCCAGCCAGTCTATTATCTCTAGTTGTATATATTTTATTAGTTCGATTTAAGTTAAGATTTACAGAAATTATTAATAAATCGTAACTAATTTTATTTTTTAACTATATAATTCGTATTTCTACTAATATTATCTGAACAAGAGAATTAATTTCAAATTATCAAGATTAATATAAATTTGATTGAATATATTCGATATAATTGGTCAATATTAAGAAAAAGAAATAATGTTCAATAATACAAACTATAGTGTTAAATTGAATATAAAAAACTTGTTTAGTTAACAATTCATAAATATTGTTTTTTTTTAATAACGTAAAGTCCCATTTATTTGTATAATGATTAATTAAGTGACAAATTGTATTAACTAAAATAGAGAAATTAAAAATAAAACTTTCAAATAAAAATATTCATGTACAAGAGCTGCAAATAAAGCAACTATGATCCCAAGTACATAAAATTGCCTCCCAGCGCGCGATTAAATAAGCAAAACCTTCCACAAATTTAGTCACATTCCGATAAAAATAATGGAAATTGGTCAAGAGTGATGCAAGAGTCATAAAAAAATTTGTATGATTTCAAAATATTGATAATCCAAATTACAATCAAATAAGGAACACAATGAAATGATCACGACATGTGGAATACAAAATACTATTAAGAAATCTTTCATAAAATACTTGATTTAATCCATATATGATAAGTTATTAACCATGTTAATTTTATATATTGTTATAAATATATTGGTACTTATATTATAAATGTATATGATACAATTGTAAGAATAATCGAATACTATATATAAATCATGGGAGCATGGATAAATAATCAACCTTTATGCAAACATAATAAAAATGTATCATTGAGATATGTATCTATTTAGAAGGTATATAAGAAAGAGAAAAAAATAAAAACGAAAATACTAAAAGCCTTTTTTAAAAAAATTAGAGTACACAAAACTTGTTACCCCATTATTTTGTTGATGAAACAAGGGATCATAAATTTGGAAGTATCATCTCGTATCAACACTCCCAACCTAAGTGACATTTATTAAATTATTTTATTACTTTCTTCTTTCTCTTTCAAATCAATTTGGTAATCAATTTGTATATTAAATTTTATAATCAATATTATAATTTACTATAACTAAATAATTTATGAATTAAAACTTAAGTTTTAATATATAATAGTGTTCTTGCAAATAAATTAAATAAGAGAAAAAGGGGTGAGGCTTAATAGTCAGGATATTTAAATAATTAAACTATAAATTTAAACTTTACAAAATTGTTATATTAGCTCCCTGAATTACGATGTAAAAACCCCTCTTGAGCGAAGGGAAAAGCCAATCATACAATGTTAAAATACAATACAAACGATGCGTTGCCGCTGTGGAAGAGACGCTCGTTGTCGTTGCCTCACTCGGCTGGTAGAGGAGTCGCCTTTAGATGCCTCATTTAGTGGCGTCCCCCACGTCGCTTGATGTCCCTCGCTGGTCATGTAGTGATCGAGGCCGATGATTCTCCCAAGGTGTGGATCCGCTGGGGAGACGAACCTTGCACTCGAGAGATGATCGCCAAGATCACACTTGAAACACACACACAGACTTACGAATACACATGCAGCCGTCTGGAATCACGCGCAGGTGATCGCGAGGATGAAAAGGCATCGTAAGCAAGTATTCCGTGTTAAGCACGCAAATGTCTTGCACCGTAGAAGATGCTTAGTGACGAGTAAATTAGCGGTATGCGGAAAATTTCTTCCCTCGCGCGGTGTTTCGGCCCATAATAAAATTTGAGCCCTCCCTCACAAATAAACGACGCAGACGAGGCACTCTCACTTGCCGTAGGAAGACGGGCGATAAGGGAAAGTGCCGAACAAATAGTTTCATAAAAAAATCACCGTATTACTCCACAAATTCTAATTTTAATTAAAATAAAAGAGAATTTTGACCTCTGTAAATAATCAATGTGGCAATAGTAACGCTTGAACTCACAAACCTGAAGCTCTGAAGAAATTATAAGCAGCAAACTGCTTCATAGTCAATACTTGGTATTAACTCGAACTTAAAATATTAATTTCATTTCTAAATAATAACTCTGTGAGGCAAAAACCTCACTACGCGCTCAGATCTCGGAAGTCAGTGCGTGACGTCACACATCGTGGAGAGGGAGAGACAGCAACAGTGCCCTCTCACCGCGGAGCTCAGCCGGGCCATCAGGGAGCGTGGGCCTCGGTCCCCCTCCACCGCGCGTCCGCAGCCACCTCCAACCAAGGCAACGGTGATCTGGCGCAGGCGCGCTGACATTTCCGCTCAAGTGGGGAGCTCACGCTCTCTCGCGCGCACAGCAGCGCACTAGTGCGCTCCGTCATTCACACGGGCGAGTACGGAGGATAGCTGCTGCTCCATCACCCCTATACGCCGTCCGATCAGGCGCTCCCGTTCTAATTAAACGGATTTGCATCCGGCTCCCAGACCACGTATAACAGGGGGGGGCGCAGCGCGAGCTACAGGAGACTCGAACGGCAGCTCGCTCCGACGAACTAAACCTAGTACAGTATTTTAAATAGGAAACTTTTTTTTCAGGAGTAATTCCACGTAGTAAGAAAGACCTTCCCTCTTCTTTTTCAGGAAGAAGATCCGGCCTCCATCTCTCGCTACATTCGCCTTTGTTAGTTATATGTTTGAGATAATAAAGGAGGAGTTCTATGTGTAAACCTGCGTTTTTATTTACTGCTCCTTCCCTCCTCTGCTTCTTTACAGGTGGGGAAACAACCCTGGCTCCGGCGACCCACCTCCGGCCAGGAGCCCGAGTGCAGGCCTAAGGGATCGCTTTGCTACAACTCAATAATGTTATATTAAAAATACGTCAATAATAAATTAAATTTTTTTTTCTGAACTTGTTTTCTCGTGAAATTCAAGCGACGATAGAATTTAAGACGTCACAATATTATACTATTCGAACAATATTAAAATACTAGTCATATGAAATATTTAATAACTACAAGTGTAAAAAATATTTAATCTAATACAATAACATCATTTTTTATTTTTAAAACTATTGATATCGCTGTATAAATTATCATTTTTATTTTTATCGTCAATATTATCAATTGCATTATTTGTTTGTTAAGTGTATTTTTATTGTTCTTATTTTTAGTATCATGATTTATATATAATTTAATTATCGAAATCACCCACTGAATTTAAAGAATCAAATTGTTTACCATTAAAAATTAGGGTTTTATTTAAGTACACGGATATTTTATTTTGTAAAATTAAATCAAATCAAAACAGATGTATCTATTAAGAGCTTATTTTCTACTGTAATCAATTTAAGACTTTATCCAATCAATTAATAAAAATTAATTATTGTATGAATCTTTTCACCTACTGTGTTTCAAATATTCAAACAATAAAATTATTTATAAGTAGAGAGGATGGTACTTAAAATAATAAGAAATCGAGGCAATCCAACGAAATACTAAATAATTATTAAGAATGGAACTCATACTTAAACTTGTTGAAATTAATGAATTGGTGGTAGTCCAACATGTGAACCACAGAACAGAGATTAAGAGAAGGTCAAATTCTATGTTAACCATTGGTAACAAAATTTTATGTTTCTTTTCTTTCACACATATGGATGACTACCAGCGCCTCTGGTGTGGTCATGGCACTTTTAAGTTTTTAAATTAAGTATGTTTTTAACATTTAATTTCTATGCGAATACAATGGAATGATTTGTAACTTATTATATGGAATTACTTCTACATTTATAATATATTTATAATACTTATTTATATAATATATACAATTTTATTCTAAACATTTTTCCAATGTATATTTTACACTCTTCATGTGTATGTAAATTTTTTTCGTGAATCAACATATTAATTATACAACTTTAATAATATAAATCATCTTCACAACCAGCAGTTAATGCATTATAAATAAATTTATCAGATACATTTACTAAGCACTTTAATACTTAATATAAAATTAAGAATAATATATGTTTTAGACTTACCACAATTATGCAAAGTAGTTAATTTTATATATATTTTATGAATTAATTGGAATTAATAATGTTAAGGAGTGAGGAAGAGGAAATTATTGCTGCAGGTTTGAAATTTAATAAAATACAAGAATCGCGAGACAAATACAATAGGATTCATTTGACGCGGCATAAAAAACCCCTGCGTCAGGGGGAAAAGCCTTGGTGCGTCGGAAAAGAAATTTACAAAACTTACAGTGAGTGCTTCACGCACGCGATGAATTAGCGCACACAGGCGCTCGCAATTGGCGGCTCACGCTCGAGCAATAAGGCAGCGGGGGCGTCGGAAGACGCGCTGCAAGAAGCGGGGCGGTCCTGGTGCTCGTCAGCACCCACCCTGGAGAAGATCGCCGGGCGCCGCCGTAGAAACAGGGGAACGATAGGTCCCGGGCTTCTGGTTCCACCAGACGTCTCACACGAGACACCACACACAATACACGCACGCAACGCAAGAAAAACGAGAAAAACTCTCACACACGAGAGCAAGAAAATAACGGCGAGAAATCGAGAGAAATGCACCGCAAGTGCATTAGGCCCGACGTCGCAAGAAGAATTACTCGTCTCCCCCGCGTCGGACTCCACGCAGGTCAAAATTCGTTGTCGGGCCTGTCCCCCCTTACCAATATTTACAAGATGCAGCAGTTTCCGTACACTTTCCCTTTTTCACGAAGTGCAAAATGCACTAAACGGAAAACTGCCCCAACAATATAAAATAAAAAATATAATATAAAATAACTAACACATAATATAAAACTTTTTTGTATGAAAACATTAATTTTGCTGATCCATCAGTTACATAATATAATGACTTATTCTAAGCAATATAATTTTATTTATTACAATGCTATTTATTTATTGATTTGTATGCAATCATTGATAACTTACAGTGCACGTATTATCATCTCTAATACATCTTAATAAAATACCCAAATCACTAAATAATATCGGATTTTACCGACTAAACTCTCCCATTACATGGAATTGCAATCACGGAAGTTATTTAATTCCTGATATATAAGGAAGAAAATTTGAAAGATTTTGAAAAGAGAAAAAGGTAACAATGAATAACTATGTAGTTAGATAGAAAAATCTCATAACTTTATGTTTGGGGTGAAGTGAGAAGCTGGATATGGCCTGAATCAGGGGATTAGGGTGGGAAGAGATGGAAGGAATATCGAGTTCAAACAGAATTCTATTATTCTTCATATATAGATAGGCTTTTGTAAATGACCGAAAGATTTTCATGAATGTTGCCTGAAGGGTGTTGATTTTACCTCGAGAAGCAATCCCCTAAATAGGGATGGCATATCTAACGAGGCCAAGAATGACGGCTTTGAAAATCGGAATTCTAGATTTCAGAGTTACTTTAGGATTAAATAGAAATGGCATAAGAAGATAGTGGGAAAATTGGATTTTGGATTTAATATGAAGAATTTGAGAACCCCAATAAGTTTTTGATCGAAAGTGATGCCGAGGTATTTAACGGAAGAGGACCACGGAATATATATACCGTTAACTACAATACTGGGTGGCTTATTAATACGAGGTAAGCTTTTTCTAAAGAGAATTGTCTTAGACTTACGCTTACGGATTGACTTTTAATCGACAGATATTCAACCATTTAGATAGTGTGATCAGGTAGTTATTGGTGTACAGAATAGAGAGTTTAGAGGTTTTGATAATAGCCAATATTGATATGTCATCTGCATAAAGTGCAGTTGAACAGTTGCTTATAGTTGGCATATCTGCAAGAAAAATGTTAAAAAGAGTTGGAGCAAGTTTTAAACCTTGAGGTACTCTTAAGAGAATATATTTCACTGATGAAAAAGAGTTACCGACTTTAACAGAAAAAGAACGATGAGTAAGGTAAGACTGAATGGTAGAAATGAGATAGGGGGAAATTGAAATTGATTAGCTTGTAAATTAGTCCATCGTGCCAAACTTTGTCAAAAGCTTGGCATGTATTAAGTAGAATGGGAACCATAGAAAAACCTCTGTTACTTACGTCTGGTAAGTTTTCCGTAATATGCAGAAGTTGGTGTTTGGTGCTATGGTTTTTCCGAAAACCGAATTGAAAATCAGGAATAATTTTATGTGAGTCGAGAAAAACTGTCATACGTTGGAGAATTACTGATTCTCTGATTTTAGTCAGGAAGAATAATAGACTGATAGGTCTAAAGTTATCGGGATATTCGGGCGATTTTCCTGGTTTGGGAATGAAAACTATTATTTTATATTTACAGAGAAAGGAAAAATAGTGCAACAAAGACATGCATTAATAATGTTTGTAATAATGATAATATATCTCTGAGGAAGAATTTTAAGGATGTCGTTTTTAATATTATCTGGACCGAGGGACTTGCGCGAAGGAAGATTTTGAATTATATGACTTACTTCTGTAGGTGAGGTAGGAACTATTCCAACAGAAGATTGACAAAAAATTTTAAATTGTTATGAATTGTGATATACAATTGAGAATAAGTCAAGTTAGGTCGATAAAGGGAGAATTGCTTCTTAAGGACACCAGTGAAAAGGGAGGATTTTTCTTCATCAGAGTTGAAAGTTTTATTTTCAATAATAAGAGGACGGGCGGTCTTTTTCTATTCCGAAGAAATCTTATTATCTTCCAAAGAGATCTAGAATATTTTTCAGCTTCCGTTATATATTGAGAGAAAGATTGCTGGCGGACTTCAGAGACTTTTTTATGAATAATATGTTGAAGATAATTAAGATACTTTTTAAGGTGAGGAAGACGATACTTTTGGTACTCTCGACAAGCCCTGTTTTTAGTTTTATTAAGGTCAATGATATCAGACGGGAGTAGAGTACTATGCAGTTTACTTTGAATAGAGAAAGACCCCAAAGATTTGTTTTGAAAAATATGAAAATTTAGTGAAGAAATCGTTAAGTCAATATCAGAAGGATATTTAATTGGAAGAATAGCAGGAAGGTTAGATTCAAGAAGATATATAAAAAGGTAATCAATTAATGCGTATTTTAGGTAGAAGATCTCGTGGAATAGCAGAAGTATTTAGAATCACTAGGAGACGATCTGAAGATAGTCGATTAAGGGTACGGGGGAAAGGGGAAGAAAAATATTTTTAGAAATGAGGAGGTCGAGAATAGTAGGTAAATGACGGTTACCAGGGTAATATGTAGGATCTTCTGGAGCATCAATGGAAAAATGATATTTACAAGAAAAACGTATTAGAGAAGTGCCTTTGGTTAAAAGTTGTTAAAAGAATATCCCCAAAAAGTTTGTCTAACGTTAAAGTCACCTGCTAGTATAGTGGGATTGTTATCAGGGAAAAACAAATTAATATTAAAAAGTTCATGATCCGGTTTCTGTGGGGAATAGATTGCATAAATTCGAATAGGTTTGGCGGATGTCTCAATTTCTATGCCTACTTGTTGAAAGATGATAGAGTCTAGGTAAATTCGCTTATAAGATAGAGTATTTTTAACAATAATTGCTACACTACCGTAGTGAGAAGAGTTATCCTGTCTGTGTATAGTACATCCGGGAATAAAAAGAGAGGATGTGGCGGGGGGCAAGTTTAGTTTCCGAGATACAGGCAAGTTGAACTACTTTTTCTTCAAGTAATGCTGTAAGTTCGGCGAGCTTTGACTTAATGCTATAAGCAGTCCAGTTAGTGACCACCTAGTGGCTAAGTGCGGTACTATTACAGCCCACTGAGTTTGAGTTGCACGACTGAATAGATTTCTCATTAGAGTTAAATTAACTCTTTAATTTAACTCTAATGAGAACTTTAATTAAACACGAACATATTTTTTAATAAATCTTAATGTTTTTTCTCAATTTTTATTAAATTAATATAGGGACTTCGTATCAATTAGATTTAACTGTGAATTTTGATTAACTCTTACTCAAGACAATAAATAAATAACAGACCTACTTAACTGAAATACATTTATAGTTTATGTACTTGTAACGAGACGGCTCCGTTCGCCCTTCTCGGGTGAAGGACAGAGTCGAGCTCTCGTCGAAGAAATAGAAATATTTACGCCGGGATCAGCCTCAGCCAGGGATTTGGAATGTTGTTCACAGATGTCGTAAATAAAATAAATAAGTTTAAATAAGTTAATATCACCGGGGAGGTGTCGTTTAATGAACAATTCTCAAAAATAAATACAAAGTCAACGACACATTGAATAAATTTGATTAGAATAAATTTCTAAACAGAAAATATAATAATATTTACAATATTTAACGTTTCGTTTACTCGTCTAATGACCGCGGCATGGGCCACGGACATAAACAATAATAATATCGACCCAGATACACAAAACCTTGCGGACTATCCGAGTAATTATTTTTAAATAATTACTTAACAAATTTCGGATAGTGACCTGATTTATTTCGGTTTATCTTTTTCATTTAATCAATACAAGCAAATAAATTATAACACACGGCGGGGAACGGAAGGAACAAGAATACTTGATATACGGCAACGGTGCCCTATGAAGGATTAACGGAAAACCAAACCGCTAGTATAACAGGGGAGACGTATCACGAACCAAGGTTACGGACAGTGGCTACAAATGGTAAATTTGTAGCGGACACAAATTCACATATTTACCGCAGAATATCTCTGGCTACAGAAGGTATTTGACTGCAAGAAGTAAACCCTTTAAGGATTTGAAAAAGCACGGACTCGTGACAATTTCGGATGTTGTGTTGCCATGTAATCGTGAACAACGGAGGCGGATACATATTCAGAGTGTTGCCACTTGATTGGTTTACAACGGGTAAAACGAAAAGGATGGTACAGACGGGACCAAAGCCAGATGGATTCTGCCGTCAAAAATACGGAACAACGGACGGTTTGTACAATATTGCGAAACTGCAATATCTCTATTAGAGCGCAGAAACCTAACTCGGCCAGAATGAGAGGGAAAGAGCTTTTCATGAACGAATTCGCCCTATCAATAAGGATTGAAACGACACGGCAGCGTATATGGTTCGGAGATTTACCACCACGGTAGCGTAACGATGGAGATCAGATAGGAGTTTGCTGACACGTTAGCGTTAACAGCGGGAGTATCTAAGGAGAGAAGTTGCTTAGTATAGAGCCGGAAATGTTCTGCTCTCTCGAGTCGAGCGCTGAGGTGCGACATCACCTCGGTTGTTCGACGCTGGACGTGCGCGTACGCTGCTGCGCGGTCGATCACAAGCACCGATTCGCGGTAGTCCGCGGGGGGCATCTTAACCGCAGAAACATCAAAAAGGGAAAGGGGCCCTCTCGAAGCTTCTAGCAACGAGAAGTCTCGTTGCATACCAATAAACTATAATTAATTATAACAAATATAATAAATATATTATTAATAGATATTAAGAATAATATATTTACCGAAAAAAATGGAAAATAAAATAATTATTAGTTATCATCAAATGTTTTTTAATACTTGTTTCAGTTACTATAAAAAAACATTATAATTTTTAAATAATCAAATACTATATATTATACATGACACAATACTATTAAAATATAAGGCATTATCTCAACTAGAATTACAATTATAAGAGAAAATATATTACTTTAAATCTCCTTTGAAACAAATAATATATAAAAATATTTAATATAAATTGCATTTTCAGAAAAAAGAATAGATACCCAGCAAATAATTCATAAAAAAAATTTTTTTTTTGATGATTGTTAGCATACATACACACATTTATTATTAATTATTTAATAAGTGTATATACAATTAAACAAATTAATATAATAAATGTACATTTTTCATACATTATATATAAGAGATATAATAATTACACCTGAACTAATTATTTTTTTTTTAAATCACTGTTCACCAAAATATTTAAAATACATATTTAGTAATATTTATTTGTTTTAAATTATTAAAAATGAATTAAATAGCATATTTGTCATTAAATTATTATTACAAAATCATCATGTTGTTGATGAAAATACAATCACCATTGTTTTATTTCTTTATTTATTGTACACATTATATTGCATTACGATTTAATCGAAATTTATTTTTTTCTGTAATAAAAAAATTTATATTAATTTATTTAATAAAATAAGTTTTCATATGCTTACTTAAAATTACTTTTTTTTAATAATCTCTTACATACCAAACATAGAACAATCACCTCCTAAAAGACGTAAATAATGGATTGCATCATTATTTGATACATATGCCCTCAATGACATAATTCCTCGCCATCCTACCATTTGTAATTTTAACGGGTATGGATTGTTGTTTTCTTCTTCTTCATACATAAGAACACAGCTACCTTTTGCTTTAAACACAAAATAAAAATAAAATATATATAAAAGACATAATTTTTATAGTATAATCTTATTATCTAGTTAATTTACCAAAATCTTTTAAATGCTCCTGTGTTATTGGATTTAATTTACTAATTTCAGGTGGAGTATTATGATTGTCACTTTGTAATAACATGATTAAATCTTCCTTAAATATTTTAACTTTACGAGAATTCCCAATAAAATGAATAATACTGTTTAAACCTTCTTGTGCTAATCTAAAGGCACACGTCATATTTTTATTGTCACAACGTACAAAAGTTTTTACACCAGTATTAATTATTTTTATTTTATCTTCATTACACATGACAATATTTCGAATTGCAGGTGATGTAAAGTATATATTTTTTTTTTTGCCTTCATTACATCTCACCAATAAACATTCAGAATTTAATTCATCTGATATATTGTAAAATTTCCTAAAAATAATAAAATTTATAACAGCAATTTTTTATTAATAAGAAATAAATTTAACAAACAATACTTTATAGAAGGCCACACGTCTTCAGTTTCACTTTCGAAAAATACAAATGGATCTTCTCGATAACCTTGAATTTTTCTACGTTTTTTTTTAGAAGTCCAAGATTTTTTTAGACTTCCTATGATTTTGTTATTATCTAATTTATTCATTTGATAGTTATCTTCATTTATTGAAATACATGGTTCAGTAGTTGTACCATATAAATTAAAATTGGAATAACTTTCCCATGGTAGAGGTTTTACTTTTTCTAACACTGCTACGAAAAATCCTCCAGTATCTTGATGATGCGGCAATATTCTCATACTGAATAATAGAAAATCCATACAATTATATTTATTTATTTAGTCTTAAACATTGTTTAAGATAAGTAAATTTTACGTTTTTTCATATTTTATTATATTGATATTATAATTTAGATATTAAAACATATTTTTTTTACTATGTCAAAATTAATTTTTAAAAAATCATTTTCTAAAAAACACAAATAAAATTTTAACTAATGATCTTTTTAAAATTAAATTTGTTTTCATTGTCATTTTATAAATAGTTAGAATATTATATTGGTCTATTTATATTATTATAATTATTGTAATATTGTAGTATACATTTATTGTCATTCATGTAAAATTGAAAACTATTGTACATATATATATCTAAATATATAAAAAAATTAATTTTTGTAGATAAAAAGCTAAGAAAATAAAATTTTAAAAATGTAATATTCAGAATTAATAAATAAATAATATAAAATATCAAAGTACATAATAAAACAAAATCAAAATTGAACATAAAGCTTGGCTTAAATGAAACAGTTTATCTTGGATTATATATTGTTTTAAATGATCATTCTTTTAATTAATTTTTTAATATAAATTCGAAAGGCGTATGTATACATAAAAACTCTATGTCTGTATAAAATTATAAATAACGTATTAAACAAGAATAATACATATTTGTTAGATATATTATATGTAATTATTTATATACCATCTCTCTAAATGAAATTTATCAGCTTCTTCTTGTTTAGGAGGAAACATTTTTGGTCGAATTTGCGTTTGCAATTCTTCTGGAACATCTTCCCAACAATTAAAATATTCTAAATTTTTTGATGCTGGTTGCCAAGATGTTACACCTAGAGTATAAAAGACACTTTTTAATCAATTTAACATCGTAAATAATGCATTGATGTCTTATATTATAAATATTATAAATACATTTTCATTAATTGGTGAAATATTTACTTTAAAAATTAAATAATATTATAATTAAAATCACAATAAATAATAAATAAACGTAAGAGTCAATGCTAATGAATATAAACATAGAAATTTTTAAAAACAAAATTCTAATCTTAAAATTTCTCTAGATGAACGATTTCTTTAAATATTTTTCATTTAAGGAATATTATAAAAAAATTAATTTATTTAATTCAAATTAATATTTATATTTTAATTTATATTATTTTATTAAAAATATATTTATTAAAACATGTAAAATATATCTAATATATATATATATATACCATATATAATATATATATATGGATAATAAAAATTAAGATCTATTATGAAAAGATTAAAACAATTATATATATATATATATATATGTATTTATAAAAATTACCAGGATTATACACTAAACCAGGTACTAAATTCTTGCAATCTATCAAAGAAACAGAATCTCCAGTTTCAGAAAGTAACCTATGCAATACAGCTTCATTTTCAATAGGATTTAAGGAACATGTTGAGTATACCATTTTACCACCAACAGCCAACAATTCTACTCCACGTTTAGCTATTCTATATTGAATTCTTTAAAAAATATATACATAAATTTCACATTCATTTCAATAAAAAATTATTTTTAAGCTTAATCATACATTACCCATGAAGATGATTGCCATTTGCAGGACTCCATTTACACCATATATCTGGATTTTTTCTCATTGTACCATCCCCGCTACAAGGTACATCAGCCAATATTCTATTAAACCTATAATAAAATAAATAACAACATATATTTTATCTGATATATTCAATCAAATATTAAATAAATTATTCATCACATATGTACATTCACTTTATTTGTACATGCACGCACAAAGGTAAATTTGATAAAAAAGTAAAAAGAGGATTGATTTTTCATAATAACTTATTAAATACACGTTTATCATTAATCAATATATGTTACTCATATTAATTTGTATTATTTTTCATATTGTAAGTTTATAAAACTATGATATAGTAATAATATTTCCATTATTTTATTAAATTTTATTAAAACAATTTCTATAAATACTTTTAATAAACAAAAAAATTTAGAGAATTTTTAGACTTTTTATTAACATATTTAACAATTATACTATTTGTAAAATTGATATCTTCTAATAATTTTCTAATAAAAAGTCTAATTTTACATAAGAAAAAATACAAAATTAAATAATATATACAAATGATAAACTAATATAAATTAATATAATTAAGTGATAAAATCAATTAGAATGAAAAAATATTCTTTTCAATAAAATTAATAGTATTTTTCAATACAAAATAAATATTTTTATGCGATAAAATTTTTTATTTTAGTATAACGTATTCATTGTGAATTTATGTATTCATTTTGACTTTATGTAATAATAAAATTATTAAAAATATGCAATAAAATTAATAAATAAAAAATAAAGATACAAAATCCACCTAATTAATGGATTTCTAAAAATTTCTAATTATAAAAATGGAAGATATTTACAAATTAAAATTTTTTGATATATTCAACAAAAAAATGATATTTTAGACAAACTTACTGATATATTTGAATATATTAAATATTAAAAAATTATTTTTTCAAATCATTTTAACTATTTTAGTATATTTATATTTCAAATTTAAAAATTCAAAACAAAACATGAAATACAATAAAGAGTAACTAAATATTAACAGAGATTGACCCTATAAATTCTTAAGTATAAAAAGTTAATTCTACATTATTTAAAAGTCTATGCCATAAACTAGTTATAGTGAATATAATTAAAATTTCTTTAATTTTATTATAAAATAGCATACGCACATATACATACACAATAATTAATTTATTTTTATATGTAGTAAAAAACTAACTTTAATATATCCTTACTGCCGTCAAATTGATTTATAATAAAATTTGGCATAACCGAAGAATCATGATTAGTAATTAAAATATTTGGACTATTCAATCGCTTTGCTTGGTGAACGAGCATATAACAACGATTGTTATTTAAATCATTAGCTATCACAAAACCCTCTAAATAAAAAGAAATATAATAATTAAAAACATATATAATAAAAAATCTATATAAATTTATTATTTAAAATGATTATAATTCATAAATTACTAGGAAAAGGAATTTTGTCATCAGCGTGAATCATTTCAATCAATTGAGCAGTTTTCGAACCTGGTGCGGCACACATGTCGAGAATCTATGTAAAATAAATTAAAATAAATAATGTTATGAATTACAATCGAAGAGAGAATAGTATACATATTTTTAACTAAAAAAGCTATTTCTTTAGTTTTTCATTATAATTCATTAAAATAACATTTTCGTTCAAAATTTAATAAAAATACAAAAATGAATTGAAATAAGTCAAATGTTCGGACTCGTGTCGAAGGTAAATTCGGAAAAATTTTATAAGCATTTAATGCAATAAATTATTAATTGCTTAGTAATAAATCTTCTTAAGTGGTGCTACTGAAAACGAGTGAGTACGTAGAAAATGTAGTAAATTGTGATATTTTCTCGACCCTTTTTATATGTGGAAAAGCTGAACGTTCGTAGGATCTGCGCCACATAGTTCCCGAACAGAAGTTCCTTTCATGCGTCTTTTAAGATATTTATATCTGTTAGAATTTTCGTTTTTTGTTAGTAGGTAGAATTATATGTTTTTGTTGCATCACACATTTGTGTCTGATAGCGGATTAGCTTAAGTCCTCAAATCATAGTGAAGTGTGCGAATGCTGATCCTATGCAAAGGAGAATTAAATTCTGTTCGATTTTTTATCAAAAGGATCTGCGAGTATCGTTAAAGCATTGACACCATCTGAATGTAGACTAGTATTAACATTACCAGCAATTTCAAGTGTGTGGAGACGATTTTGCTTATGCACACCTGTCCCTATGTATGCGACATCAGCAAGAGGAATAGTGACCAAAACGTTTTCTTCTTAGAAGAAAGGTTTTTTTTATGTCAAAAATAAATGAATAAAGGTATATATCAATAATTTTAATAAAAGCCTCTAAATTTTGTTTCGTTATTGTTGTCCCTATTCTCGTCGCATTAATCTTTATTACTATTTTGGTCACGAAGTTGGTAAGGTTTCACCACAAGACAAATATTGAAGACATAAAATAAACATTTTTCTAAATATTAAATTTACTCCATTGTAAATAAGTTTATTAAATAAACTTGATTTTTTTAATTTAATTGTACTACACTGGCCCTACCTCAGGGATTTCTATCTAGTCATGGTTAAAAAACATGCCAGTACGTCTTGTATTAGCTTTTGGCTTAGCTTTGCATGTGCCAGTGAAAAAATGAACGACGGCCGATTTTAATTAATTTTAGACTTTTATGAATAAATGAAAATAAATGAACGTATAAACAAAGTAATCTACCTGCTAATTATTTGGTGATCAAATGATACCGTCTATGTCGAAAAATGGCGTGTTACTACTAAGAAGATAGAAATATGGCAAGAGGCTATGGGTTAAATTCAAAACAGAATAAAGAATCGTTACCTAGTCCGTTAGTAAGATGTCACAATCATGGCATAATTACCCACACTACGCAAGATATTTTGAGACAGGTTTCAAAATGGACAAAATTTGTTGGATTATCAATTAAGCTGGATAAAACCAATATACGACTGTTCACTATTGGATACAAGGTCAAATGTAATCTTTAACCGGAACTAAATAAATAATATTTACACACAGATACCGATATAAAAAATCTGGGAATTGTGAGATCGACGACTATGATGAATCATTTATGTTATGATTTATTATTTCAAATTGACATCAGTTCTAAAGGTGTCTATAATGCACGGCTTGATCCCTAGAGAACAAGCACTTAGCTTCCATTGTTTTACCTCCAGCGAGTTAATAAGAGCAATCAATACTTATCACTCAGCATTTGCTTTCTCCGTTTATTCATGCCTATCATAAATATGTGAAATCACGATCAATTTTTTCGTTTTTTATTATACTTATTTCGATTACTCGTGCGTGACATATCATTGGAAATTCCCTCTTAAAATTATATAGAGGTTCGCATTATATAACTCTTGTTTATCGTATTGTAATAATTAGATAGTGATTGTATTTAATTATTTTTCATTTGATTTATAAAGTTCTTCAAACTTGATATCTCTCTTGCTCAATTTAACAATCCAGTTTCTGTCTCGCGTCAGATTTTTCATTCTTTTCACTTTGAGAAATTAGACATTACATAATAATTCGAAAATTAGTTTTACATTAATAACTCATATCAGGATAAACTATTAACAAGCTATTAATATTTACTTATTTTCAGAAGAATCTTTAGAACTTCTTATGACCTAGAACTAGGTAAGATATGGATATACAATTCGATATGGAGCCATTGTTTGGGGATATAGGTATAACCTCAAACTGAATATTAAAACATCAAATAAAGTGCAAGGACTTTCTCAAGAGAAATTAAAGGGATTATGAAAACAATTTTTTTCGCACTGGAAAGGTTACCGAAGGTTTCATTTTTGAATAAAGTTGTATAGGGATTGGTTTTTACAAAATATTTACTCGTTAAGGAAAAGCTGAATGGTGCACACCCTTTGGTGCTTACACTCTCTGAGTTAAAACAAGGTAAATACAGTGTATATAACAAAATTCCCTTGGCACATACATTTGATTAAAAGTTTGATTTAACTATACCGAAAAAAGAAAGCAGAAAGCCCCTGAAGTTAAGCTTGGGCCAATCTTGGTTTACGGACGAATCGAAAAATAAATATGAAGTAGAAACAGGGAGTTGAGAGCTATTAGCTTTTAATGAAATTGTTTACTCTCTTAGTAACCATTCTACTGTTTTCCTAGCAAGGATTAAAGTCATGTCTCATTCCTGGACACGAGGGTCATCTATTTAACAAAAAGACCGATAGATAGCATAATTATAGCGATATTCGAGCCATTAAAATTAAGAAACCCATACCCTAATCGAAAGCTAATAATATTATTTATGATTTTCTATTGTGTAACATAAATAAGAATTAGAAAAATGTTGAAGGGCTCAGACAGTAAAAAAGACCAATTGGTATTGAGCTCTCCAAGCAATGGCACATATCTATAAAAAAAACTAAATGGATAAAGTATCAGAATTGCAATTGGATCACTTAGAAATCACTAGTGTGTCGTCTCAGCAAATTCTATATCAGAATCAATACTCATTTTGGAAAGTGCTAAATTTATTAATAATAACGGAGCACTCTCTGCTATTGACGTATAATTGCAAAGACAAGACAGTCTTCTAGGGATACTTCTACTTTCGACTATTGTAGCTTAAAAAAAAAACTTTCAGTACCATATATCGGATTATCAGAAAAATTGGAAAGACAGCAGCCTTTGCCAAATTCTTATGAATTACTACTCTTCCTTGTGGATTTTAGTGAATAGAACCGAAATCGAACAACTCTAGTTAATACTTTATCTCTAAAATAATCCTTAAAACTAGGAAGATACACTGGATGTGGGTGCTATTTGGATTCCCAATAATGGAATTATAAAGCCTTTTGTTACTTATGGGTATTGTTCATGAAAAATGACACAAGTGAATGAAGGCTGTAAGATCTAACCAATCCTTGTTAGCTAATTCTTTCAGATCGACGTTGCCTATCATGGATATATTCATTATTGATTTGGTGCATTCAGGATCAACCTGTCATTAGGTAGGAGGATTCAGTATAAAAGAGTAACATGCACAGTATTTTACAACAGAATTGCTTAATTTAGATTTATGTTTATGAATATGTATGTTAAGTACAGAGGACGTAGAGCACAATAGACTTCGGCTTGAGTGCACGTCTTAAAATGCATCTCCAAGCAATGGCTGCTACTCTTCTCTCCTTTTGAATGGGCAAGTACTTGTATACACATCTATGTATTCATTTACAAAAATTTTCTTTCACTCGATAATGTACATGTATTTTTCAATTGTTTAAAATATATAAATGTATATATTTATTAATTTGTAGAAATTTAAAATCCTTATAATGTATAATTACTTCTCGTTTTCCTTAACTGATGGAATAAATGCAAATTTATATAACTAAATTTTCTATCATTGAATGTCAGACACTATAAAAAGATATATTTTTACCACATTCCATTTCACATTTAACATAATATATATAAAAGTTAATTAAATTGAAATATGATTTATACATTAATATTCTAAGTTAATAGACTCTATGTATTCACTAAATATAACATATAACATAACATATATAACATAATATCATAAATATAGTAATTAATTTGTTATTTTTAATATTATTAATAATAAAAATTTTTTTTACTCTTTTATACTGAAAAATAGATCAAATTATAAAAAAATATATTTAATATAATTATTATATTAAATTATTATGATATATTCTAATACTCTTATTTATAATAAATCAATAGATTTATGTAAACAATAAAATTATATTTTCAAAATCATTGAAAAATATATCATGTTGTTATATTATCTGAAATAAAAGTTCTTTGTAGATAAGGAATAATTTATTTATCTTTAATAGATCTTTTATTAAAAACAAAATAAAATTCATACTATATGATATTATCTGTGTTATATATTTGATTGGAAATTATACCAAAAACATATCCAAAATTATTAATAAAAAACAGTCCGTATTGTATTATATCATATTAAATACAAGATTCTTGTGGGTATGTAATAATATAAAATTATATTTATTTTGTTTTATTGCCAATAAAAAGATTCATAAAGGTAAGGAACATCTTTCTAAGGCATAGCCAAGCAACAAAAATAAAAGCATATATTTAATTCATATATTTATAAATATATCTATGCATAAAGAAAAAAAATGAGATATATATATACATTAATTTTTTTTTTATGTAAGTAAAAAAAATTAAATTTAAAATTAAATATTTCATTTTTATTTACTTAATGTTATCGTTTCTTATTCAATACATATAAAACTAATTTTACATAAACTAATGTGTAAAATGAAATATTTTAATCTGTTACATACATTTTTATTTCATAAATAAATTAAAATTGAAAAGAATTTATTGATAAGTATAAGTGTACATACTTTATGCCAAGGTTTTACATCAAGTACCAATGGAGGTACCATGCTAACTACTTCTTGTCTACTGATATTTCCACTATTTGTCTCAGAAATTAAAAAATTATGTAATTTGAAAAAAGCTTCAGATCGTCTTATATCTTTTCGTGTAAGCTGTAATTGCCATCCTAAACCTTCTGGATAAAATGGTAGACACTGTGGTTTTACTTCTTTCTCGGTATTATTTTCAAGTTGGGTATTTATAATTTCTTTAAAAAAATCTCCTTTAATTATTTCTAATAAACTTTTAGTTTCTGCTTTTGATCCAGTAATACGAAATGCAACAGGCAAATTGTCTCTCATTTTATCAATAAATTTATTCCATTCATTGTCAGGAATAATTTTTTGAGTTTTATAATAAGCTTCAAAATTTTTATTTTCTCTAATAATTTCAGCATATGAAGATTGAGGTATTTTATTCCATTCATCATTATTCTAAATGATACAATGAATATAAATTAAAAATATCGAATTTTTTTTAAATAAAAAATTAAGAAACTGTTTTTAAAATAAAATTATTTAATAAATATAATTTAATTAAAAATTAAATTTGTTTATACTGTACTTACTTCTTGTTTTTCTCTACGTTTCTCTGCAAAATTTTTTTTATGTTTATACTTTATGCCTTTACTCATAATTATTATTTATTATAAATTTTGATTAGTGAACACGTGTAAATTAATAAATTGTGTACAAATATCGAATATATTCTTATGTAATAAAGAAATACCAATATGAGACATTAAGCGAATGAAATTAAAAAAAATATTTTAAAAGTACTAAAGTCATAAAAATTGGAGATAATACAATTTTAATATATTTTAAATATAAAAAATCTGGCAATATGAAATACCAAAAAAGTAAATTATAAAAAGTACACGATTTTTAAATTAATTAAAAATATTGTACTAACAAAAATACAATATAAATTAATTTTTTCATGAATCAATCTCTTTCAATACATAATTTTTTTAAAAAAATATTGAAATGTATCACGTTTCCATACGTTTATTCATATCCTAAAACCACAGAACAATGATTAAGAAAAGGTCTATCCATACTAAGCAAAAACAACAAATATAACGAGTGAAAAATGTTTTTTCTCTCTCGCACTTATAGATATACTAGAAATTACACATGAACCTCTGGCCAGAGATGAATTGGGAGATTGCGCGGTAGCACATAACAGACGCTAAGAGAATGTTAATTAAGCCCCGTGTTAAAATTTGGCGACAACCATGGCGACAGAAATATCTTCCTTCTCTCTCGGACACATAGAAACACCAGCGACCTCTGAAAAGGCCGTGGCCCGTACTAAAATTTTTTATAAGTGCCTTAAAACCTATTAAAAAAAAACGTTACCACTACATATAAGAAGCACGAGTATTTTACTCGTGCTTCGCATATGTACAAAAGCGCTTTTTACAATAGATTTTAAAACACTTGTAAGAAAATTTAACTCGGGCCACAGACTCTTGAAAGGTCGGCAGAGATGTCATAAGTGCGAGAGAGAAAGAGCATATTTCTCCCACCATTAAAATACCACTATTTAATTTAATATAAAAATATATATATTAATTTATACAATATATATATATATATATATATATATGTATGTATTAATTATAATAAACATATATGTTATATATATAAATACATATGCATGTATAATTAATTAATAACAACAATATTATTAAAAACAAAAAGCTTTTAATAGAAAAAGTTTGTTCTTACACCGCATACATGTACTTGTATATATATGAGAAATTTTAAATAATATTTTTTTTATAAAATCATTTACTATTAAACTTATTTACTTACCAATAAAATTTGTGTCATAAATATTGATTTATGAAAGACCTCATTGAACCTCATCCGCATCACTCCTTATTTTTATTTGATAAAATAAAAATGAAATGTAAATTTACTCACACTAACTTTATAATAAATACTAATTAATTATATATTTATTTATATTAATATTTACTTAGAAATTTATTTATATCCATTGCACCCGAATACATGAATTTTTAAGCTTCTTTTATGAAGAAATTTTGTAACAACTAAAAACTTTAAATCTGTTATTAAAAACAAGCTTTTGAAATACATTAATGTAAACACATGTACCGGGTTACCGCTAACGACACACGAAAAGGGACAGATGGGGCGATTTTATTTTGCTTAATTTGAAAAAATTGTTACTAATACTAAAAATAGGAAAGAAAAATTAGTGTTTCAATTTAATATAATAATTTGAACTAAAAGTATATTCTATTATTAAAAAATCAAAAAATTCTCAAATTATATTGGGACAGGCACTTTCTTTTATGTCACAACCTGACTGTGGCCCCTCTACTACATTTGTCGCCGCTCTCCTATTTACAGTTGACCCCCCTGGCCAGAGCAGAAATGAAACGGAAAATCGAGTTTTACGCGTTAAAAATGCGTACACGAGGCGATCGCTGCAAACCTGGTTAATTTAAAATGTACTAACGGAAATGCCCGTAAGAAATGAATGAAATGATGGGCATAATCTCCACCACAATTTTATATTAAGAATAGGGGAAGCAGACAGTTTCAGTGTACATTTCTTTATGTACGTCTCTCGCCTTTTCATTCGTAAACAAATGTGCCCACGAATATATAAAAATGATTTTTACAATGTACATTGTATAACTTATTTTCATTTTATTCAAGATAAATAATTAATTCAAAACAATAAGTTTAAGTTTTATTAAATGCCTAAATAATTATTGTAAAATTGTAAATATTATGACTAAAATTAATTTAAGAAATGTGTGACATTTTTATATTTGTAACTTTTATACATTAAGTATTGTGGTGTGACTATGCATAAAAAACCTTTATAAACAATATTTTTTGTTGAATATATTGTATTTTTTTTACAAAAGTTTTGAAAATATTATAATATTATATATGCTGTACGCGATTATTATATTTAAAAAATAAAATATTTTACATTGTATACATTATATTTCTTATATTTGACATCCAGTTAAAATAAGTATGCACAACAATTGTAAATACATAGTTACATTGATAAGATATTGTACAAATTATATAAAGTATTAAAAAAAAAATTAAATATGTATTTACATTTATAATTTACATAATTCTAAAATTTAACGAACAAGATTTTATTATTATAGTGGTATAAAGCATATCAATAATATCTATATTATCCTTTTCAAATTATACATGAGATACTGAAAAAAATTACAAATGTGAAAATTAAATACTAATACTACAATTATACAGTATTAAATAAATACAATTATTAATTAACTTAATGGCATTAACTGTAAATAGGAGAGCGGCGACAAATGTAGTAGAGGGGCCACAGTCAGGTTGTGACATAAAAGAAAGTGCCTGTCCCAATATAATTTGAGAATTTTTTGATTTTTTAATAATAGAATATACTTTTAGTTCAAATTATTATATTAAATTGAAACACTAATTTTTCTTTCCTATTTTTAGTATTAGTAACAATTTTTTCAAATTAAGCAAAATAAAATCGCCCCATCTGTCCCTTTTCGTGTGTCGTTAGCGGTAACCCGGTACATGTGTTTACATTAATGTATTTCAAAAGCTTGTTTTTAATAACAGATTTAAAGTTTTTAGTTGTTACAAAATTTCTTCATAAAAGAAGCTTAAAAATTCATGTATTCGGGTGCAATGGATATAAATAAATTTCTAAGTAAATATTAATATAAATAAATATATAATTAATTAGTATTTATTATAAAGTTAGTGTGAGTAAATTTACATTTCATTTTTATTTTATCAAATAAAAATAAGGAGTGATGCGGATGAGGTTCAATGAGGTCTTTCATAAATCAATATTTATGACACAAATTTTATTGGTAAGTAAATAAGTTTAATAGTAAATGATTTTATAAAAAAAATATTATTTAAAATTTCTCATATATATACAAGTACATGTATGCGGTGTAAGAACAAACTTTTTCTATTAAAAGCTTTTTGTTTTTAATAATATTGTTGTTATTAATTAATTATACATGCATATGTATTTATATATATAACATATATGTTTATTATAATTAATACATACATATATATATATATATATATATATATATATATTGTATAAATTAATATATATATTTTTATATTAAATTAAATAGTGGTATTTTAATGGTGGGAGAAATATGCTCTTTCTCTCTCGCACTTATGACATCTCTGCCGACCTTTCAAGAGTCTGTGGCCCGAGTTAAATTTTCTTACAAGTGTTTTAAAATCTATTGTAAAAAGCGCTTTTGTACATATGCGAAGTTCGAGGAAATACACTCGTGTTTCGTACATGTAGTGGTAACGTTTTCTTCCACTAGATTTTAAAGCACTTATAAATAATTTTAGTTCAGGCCACGGACTCTTCAGAGTTCGCTAGTGTTTCTATATGTCCGAGAGAGAAGGAAGATATTTCTGTCGCCATGGTTGTCGCCAAATTTTAACACGGGGCTTAACATTCTTTTAGTGTCTGTTCTGTGGCTCTGATCATATTAAATTTTTTTTTAATTACTAAAGTCAATAAAGATTATAAGAGAGTTTACTGAAATCCATGTTAAACGTTGGTTTCCAAAAATTTAGCGAATCTTTAACTAACTACTAGTCATCACTGAAGAGCAGTTAAGGGAAATACGAAGTAAAGTTGTGATGTAAAATATTTCATTTGTTTTCTATCACTAACCTGTAAAGAAAATGTATGAATTAATTAGTTATGGGAGATGGGTAAAAGCAGGGATTAATAGAATAACAATAATATGAATAAAGATATACGAATCCTCAACGAAGGCCACTGCAGCTTGAAATGTAGTTTTTTTTTTTCTTATTATTCTATTCTTGATCACACTGTTTACAAACTGTCACGAGGCCGGACATTTTGAATCTAACCGGAATTCGAGGCGAACGATGCGCTCCCTATTCTTGTAGTGTGAGTTACGATTAGAGTGAGAGAGAATGATCGTGTAGTGTGAGTAAGAGTGAGTGAGAGAAAGATATCGGGTGTATTGCCGTAAAATACAGATATATCTCGGTGCATGAGAATTTGAATGTAGTGGTGTTAATTAAATTAAATCATCGCCTCCACGATGTTGCCGATAATGCCAATCCCGGAATTATCGGCATTTTACATTAATAATAATTTTTGTATGAAATCGTGCGATTTCGTGTCGATTTTTCAATCGACCAATGAGATTGCATGATTTCGAAAGCACAGGACCAGGGGGGAGCTTGACGGTGTGTAACCAATAAGGGAAAGGGTTACACACGCAAGCTCAGGTGTAAATATATAAAATTTCAAATAATTTTCAGTAGTGTATGTTACAAAATTTTGGCTTTCCTTCGAGAACAAAGGAAAGCCATTTTCAGTATTATTCTTGCCTCTGTAGAGAATAACTACCTGTGAATTTTCTAATTTTCTTGAAGTGATCTAAGTGAAAAGGAATGTAAGTGAATCATTTAACTACCATAAAATATAATTGATATACCTGGAAATCATTGGAGAGAAAGAGAGAGAGAGGAATACGGAAGGAATTGGGATAAAAATTTTATATCCCATAATCAAAAATTTCTAATTGAAGCGTGAGAAAAGACGGAGCCAGTGGCCATATTTTTTCCAATTTATAATAAAATTATACTCATTTATACATCACCGAATTTGGTAAGATCTTTCCTTAATAATACATATCTATTTAGATAATGTTATTGCCTATATTTTATATATATATATATTTGTAAAATCGGTAGTGTTGCGTAGTTCTAAAGAAAAGTTAAGTAGTGTTGACCACGCGAGTTTGTCGGCCCGACGGCAAATAATTTTAGCAACGGGACTCGTCCCGATAGATAATAACGAGAGTGTGCGAATAAAAATATTAGTGTGCGAATTAATTAAATCGGTAGTGATTGCGGGATTTTTAGTGGAAAGAATACTTATAAAATTTGTAAAGCCATTCGGGAGAATTCACGTAAAGTGAATTTTCGCGGTGTTACAAAGTTAAGTACTCTCCTCATTGTGTTAAACTTAAATTGTAATAAAATCAGTCTTATTATTTGAATTCAAATGTATAATGAAATTTTTTTTTATATTTTTTAAATCTTTTTTTATTTTATATACTTGAGAATTATATGTATAAACGAAACTAGACCCGAAATAATATTCAAATTTAGGTAAAAAGACAAGGTAATATGACCTTTGAATATAGATGCTATAATGATGCATACGACTAAATATAAAAGCATAAGGAACTAACAAAATTAATATCTCTATATCTCGCTCGCGCAACATATTCCCATGTTTTGATATAATAAGAAATAAGTATATTTTCCATAACTCTATGTCTTGCTCTATCTCACAACTTCTATATCTTCCACGTCTCTTATTCAGATACTACTCGATTCATGAAATTCTCTCTCATTCAATATCATGTACTCGGTACATATATGCTATGCTAGACGATCTTTCTCGCTTGTTTCATGCTTTCTGTCTCTCTCGCTCTTACGGACTCTGTGCATCTTTTCTTCACTAACCGCTCTCTCTCTTTTATATAATATTTATTTAAAATAAAAAATATCAATTAATGTGATTATATGTATAATTTATATATTTATAATTTTTAGAATTATGATTCTTAAATCTATACAGATTAAAACAGCTTCATAGTAAGTCATTGTTCAGTCAAATAACTATTTTAATATAAAAATATTTATTATTTTTAATACTACTAGAGGAATTAAAAAATGAAATCAGAAAAAATATAGACAAAATTTATTGTATAATTTATGTATCAAATTACAGAAAATATATTTAAAATATGAAAGTGAAAACAATTATTAAAGAACATATTCCACCGGCTATGTATGTTAGTAGTATATAACATGTAACTTAACATTTTTTAAGTTTTTTTTAGGGGGTTTAACTTTAAATGGGAAGACTGAAAACCAGGAGGTTCCAAACTTAAATGGAAAAAGTGGCAACAAACGACCCTGGCACAATCCGAATTATAAAAATTAGCACCCTACACTTTCAATAATTGATATTTTAATTTTTCATTAATTATAGGAAATTTTATTACATATATTTATATTTTATTAAAAAAATTATTTTGCATTTAAAATTATGAAAATATAAAGAAATATAAAAGAAAACTTAAAAAAATTCCCCCCTTATGTCCTTTTTTATGAATCGATATTGGCAATTTTCTGCACATGTTTATGTTATTATTCTTTGAACGCATATACAAAATTTTTCAACCTAATAGTGTACGAACAGGAGATGAAAGTGGAAAGGTTAAGTATCAAGGAATAAAAAAGTGCTAATATATAATATATTTTTTTATTTTTCACACATATTATATATTTTGGAAAATATAATTTATTTAATGGTATATATTATTTGTATTTATTAAATTGTATGTATTAACATAATCAAAATATGAAATTGAAGCATACAATTGTATAATATTTGACAAATAATAATAAAAATATATTAAATAAATTTTTAAGATATATGATTATAATTCATTATTATAATTAAAAAATATAAAGTGAGCGGAATAATGAAACTTATGAGAGACAGGGAAAATAAGGATAGGAAGGAAAACTTTGTGATAAGAGGCATAGTGAGATCAGAAGTGAAAAAAGCAGGGGTACAAGAGTGGGTAGCTTCATTCATAGGGAATAAGTTAGGCATTGATACAGTATTGAAAAGTACATAGTGGAGTGGAAATCTGGTTATGGTTAAGATGGAAAACAAACAAGAAAGAGACAGGGTGAGGATTAGTTGAAGGCAACTGCCAGGGACAGAAATAGACCTGAACATTGACTTAACATATGAGGAAAGGACAACACAGACTGAGATAAAAGAATTGGTTAGGAAGGTAAAAAGAAACGGATTATTCGTAAAGGTAGGCCTAAATAAAGTATTCTTTGATGGGAATTGTACAAGATGGAAGAGGACGGAGAAAATGGACAGGGAAATAAAAATTTTACAGAGATGTGATACAAAGAAAGAGTACATGGAAAAGAAGGGGAAAAAGAGAGAGGGAAAGGAAAAGCAGAGACATCAGGGCAGAATAGTGAAAAGATAAATGAGGCAGGAGGAGATGAGGGAAAGGATAAGAAAAATAGAAATAAGAACAAAAACGAGAACGAGAAGAATTTAAATTCAACAAGGAACGAGATAGAAATAAAAGAAATAGAAAAACAAACACAGTAACAAGTGAACATGGAAGAGACCGCAGAATAATATGAAAAAAAACAGTAATGTAAGAATACAAACCCTCAAAAAACACAGAAAAGGAGAAAGAGAAGAGCAAGGTAAGGCATATCAATACAGACACAAAAGATAAGGTAGACAATGAAAGCAAACAAGAATATAAAAAGGATGAGACTGGGAACAGAAAAAGTATAGATGACAAAGGTGACCAAAAAACAAGAAAGAAAAAACCAAAGACAATACAGGAAAGGGAAGTATAGAGGAGAAGAGAGGAATGAATATAATGCTTTAGAACGTAGCAGGGGTATGGGGCAAAGACAGAGACTTCTGGAGGTACATAACTACCATGGACTGCGTCGTTATGGCCGAGACATGGTTAGAAGATTGCAACGAGACTCCTCGTTACTAGAAGCTTCGAGAGGGCCCTTTGCCCCTCTCGAGACTTCAAGTGTTAAAGCCCTCACGGACCACCGCGTTCGCTTCGGCGCTCGCGTTTTACCGCGCAGCAGCGGCTGCGCATCTCCAGCGCCAAGTAACCGAGGTGATGTTGCACCTTGGAGTACTCGACTCGGGAGCAGAACCATTCCGGCTCGATCCGAATCCTCTCCTTTCCTCGTATTCTCCCGCTGTTCAAGCTATCGTGTCACCATCTCTATCCTGTCGTCATCCTACCTTGGCGACAAAACACCTCGGTCGTTCACGCTATCGTGTCGACTAATCTTTTAGTTAATCCTCCCTAAGTAGTCGAAAAGGTTCTTGTGCATTTCCTTTAGAGGTAATATTACGATTACGCAATATTGTTATTAAACTCGATATCCGCTCCTACCCCGTCCGTTTTTCTTGTATTTTTGACGGAAAAATTCATGTGGCTCGATATTCTGCGGCAAATGTGTGAATTTACGTCTGCTGCAAATTTACCATTTGTAGCCACCGTCCGTAACCTTAGATCGTGATCTGTCTTCCCTGTTGCACTAGGGGTTTGATTTTTTCCGTTAATCTTTCGTAGGATACCGTTGACGTATATCGAGCCAACCCGTGTCTTTCATTTCCCGTCGTGTGTTATAATTTATTTATTTGTATCTGTTAAACAAAAATAAAATTAATAAACCGAAAGCAGTAAACTATCCGAAATATCTGCGCGTGTATAAAAGTTTGTAAAATAATTATTTAAAAATAATTACTCGGATTTCGGATAGTCCGCGAGATTCTGTGTATCCGGATCGACATTATTATTGTTTATGTATATGACTCCATACTGCGGTCAATAAAACGAGTAAACAAAATTTTAAATATTATAAATATCATTATATCTTCTATGTATAATTTATTCTAATCATATTTATTCAATGTGTCGTTGAAGTTATATTTATTTATGAGAATGGTTTATTAAACGATACCTCTCTGGTGACATTTGTTTATTCAAAATTTATTTTTTTATTTATGACACCACCGAGCAACGGTCCAAATCCCTGGCAGACTGGCTGTCGCCGATCCCGGCGTAAACAGTTTTGTTTCTTCGATGAGAGCTCGAATCTGCCTTTCACCCTAGAAGGGCAAACGGAGCAGTCTCGTCACAAGATAAATACGCAAAGAAAAGCATGGAAACACTCCCAAAATAAATGAACTGGAAAATCATTGGTTTAAAGCAAGAGAATAGGAAAGGCAGAGCGAAGGGAGGCTTTATTGTGGGCATAAGCAAGAAGACACAAGACAGAGTGATTGAGCTCGGAATAGAAAAGGGAGAAGGAACCATAAGAACAAGAATAGGGATAGAAAACAAAAGGAAAAGTTTTAATATCTGAGGAATGTATAACAACAAGGGGATATTAGAAAAGACCTGAAAAAGCATAGAAAAAAACAGTGATGAAGAGGAGACAGAGATACTAATTATAGGAGACTTCACTATAAGAACAGGAAGGCTGGGAAAATACATGAGTGACAGTGGTAGAATAAACAACAGAAAGAGCAAAGACCACAAGGAAGAGAAGGAGGGAAGGGATATAATTGAAAGGATAGAATACAATGGCTGGGGCATATTGAATAGCACTATGACTGGAGACGAAGAGGGAGAATTTACATACGCAGGACCCAGGGGAAGCGCGGTGATTAACCTTGCTATTACTGACAGGGAATGCAAGAGTAGAGTCACAGAGCTAAAGGTGCAGAACAGAGTGGAATCAGATCACTCCCCTATCATTACCAAGGTAAATATAAAAATAGAAGATAACTAGCACAACGAAGAAGAAGGAATAGTGCAGACGAAAAAAATGATAACAGAATGGGATGAATAAATTATCAACAGATATAGAGAGAATACTAATGGAGGATATAAGAAAAGCACAAAGACCACAGAGGGCCTATGGAAGGAACTAAAGGAAATCACAATAGGAAACATATCGAAGAAGATAATAAGAGCATATGTGAAGACCAGATTAGGAAATGGAGAAAAGAGAAGATGTGTAAATTACAAAGACTAAAAAACGAGAAGGATATATGGGAATATATAAACAGAGAAAGGAATAAAAGAGAAGAAACAGAAATGGACATCGATAAACATACTTGGGAAAGATACTTCAGCAAGTTAATTGGAGGGTACAAACAAAGAAGGATAAACATATGGAAGAGAAAAGGCAAGGACGAACAAAAATCAAAAGAGGAACAACTGGAGAACACTGAAATATTTAAGGTATAGGAAAAGCTAAAAAAGAAGAAAGAAGCAGAGATAGATGAATTACCTATTAAGACATGGATATATGGAGGAAACAATGTAAAAGAAAGACTGAAGGAGATAATCAAAAGAGTATGGAACGAGAGAAACATACCAGAGGAACGGAGAAAGGCAGTAATTACTCTGATTTTTAAAAAAGGGGACAATAAAGTATAGTATATAAGAGAATTGCAGAGGGCTATCCATGTTACCAACGGCTTATAAGATATATACAGGGATATTAAAGAACAGTCTAGAGAAGGAAACAGAGAACAAAATGGTACTACCAGAGGGACAGGCTAGGTTCAGAAATGTGAGATCTACGTTGGACAATATACATATACTGAATCACCTGATGCAGAGAATAATAAAAGATAAAAAAAAGATTATATGTGCTGTTTGTGGACCTAAAGGCTGCATTCAACCCGGTCAAAAGAGATAAGCTATGGGAAGTCGTGGAACGGATAGGGTACAGCGAAGGAATTATCGAGAGAATAAGCAACGTATACAAGGAAACTGAGGCAAGGATGCAACCTAAGCCCTACGTTGTTCAACATATATACATATCAGAGGTGAAAGAAGAAATGAAGAAGCAGAACGTAGGAGGCATCAAAATAACCAACAAAATAGTCTGGATACTAGCGTACGCTGACGATCTAGCACTAATCGGAAATAACATAGAAGCGATGCACAGTATGATGAACTCTTTAAGAAAATTCCTTGATGATAGAAACCTATGCCTTAACGCAGAGAAGACTAAGATGATGATAGTTAAAAAAAGGAAGAAGACCTAAAGCAGAGAAATGGAAATGGAAAAACAAGGATATAGAAGTGATGGAAAACTTTACATATTAGGGATTTGTAATAAGCAGGAATGGGAAACTAAAGGCACAGATGAAAGAAATAACATACAAGGTAAGAATCGTAGCGAAAAAAACATGGGGACTCGGGAAAAGAAGATGTGCGAGAGGATTCAGACTGAGAAAAAAAATGTTTAATTATTTGGTAAGAGGTGCCATAGAATATATTAAAATATTTAGAAATTAATTTAGTAGAGTACAAAACATTTTCAATTTTCATAATATTATAATTTATATTTATGTAAAAATAGATAATAAAAAAATATTAAATATTATATTATAATTATTTTTATTATTATATATTTTTATATAAATATAAATTATAATATTATGAAAATTGAAAATGTTTTGTACTCTACTAAATTAACTTCTAAGTATTTTAATATGGCTTTTCATTTAGCCGTAGGCCATGTATCTATGTATATCTTTTTTTTTAATAGGTTTTAAAGCACTAAAAAAATAAGTTTTATTGGGCCTGGCACTCATCAGAGGCCGAAGAATTTCATCAAATGTATGCAAGAGAGAAAGAAAATATTTCATCCGCCATAATTGTTTCTTCAATTTAATACAGCATTTAGCATTCTGTGCTGGAAACAAACGCCGCCATGCTTCACGTAACAATTTTTGTTTGTATTACGAAAAAATAATATTCTGCAGTTTACATAACCTCCTATGTTATTTTTTGTGAGTTGACACTGGTAATCTAATTCATGTGTTGGCACTGAGATTTTTTTTAAATGATGAAGCAGAACATTACAAAAAAGAGATTAACCAATAAGAAAAATATTTTTAAGTATAAAATCATTTTTTACTTATATGTTTTCGGTTACAAAATATCTTGGAAATAAAAAATGCTTGAGTTTAGTAAATATGTCAAATAATAAAAGTAAATCTTTTGTGTGGATAAATGTTGGTTTTCTGTACTTGCCTTACTTGTCCTTTTACTTACCTAAGAAAATATTTTCTCCAACTTTCAAATTAAATGACTAATGTATATTATTTAAAAATAATTGTAGTCCAATATTGTAGCAATTCCACATGTATATTTATTTTTGTACATTAATACAATTTTAATTATATCTTAATATTTAACATAATATATACAAATTTACATCAAATAAAAGTGCTTGTTAAAATCTAACATTCTGTTCGGCAGTTTGCCTTCAAAGAGTGGAAATGTGAAAGCGGGCGAAAAACTGTAATTTCGGCGTGAAAGAGTCCGGGGGTGGGGACGAACCCGAAAGAAACCTTGACCTGCGTGGGGCCCAAGCCGGAAAAATTCAAGCAATCTTGGACCGCGCATCTTGTGCACTGGTTGCACACTTCCCCTGTTCGCCTCGGCTTTGTTTTTCTGCGTTTGTTTTACGATTTCTCTGTTTTGAGGATTGAGCGGCGTGCGTGTGTGTTGTTTCCTGTGAGCCAGGAAGATTCAGGACCACTCGATCCTGTTCTCTACGGGGTCCCTCGATCCCGTCTATCTACCCGGCAGCGTCCAGTGATTGATTCCTGGACGGGCGCATACTTGCTCCAGGACTGCCACCTCTGGTTCTGCGCGTCATCCGACGCCCACGTTGCGGCTTCCACGCAAGTAAGCCGCCGATCGAGAGCGCCTGCGAGCGCTGATAATCCCGCGAGTGCAGTTGCACACATGTAAGTGTATATATATTTGCGGACGCCTCGATAGGCTTTTTCCTCCTAAGCGAAAGGGGGTTTTTTGCCTGCGTCGAATAAATTGAATTCATTAATTGTTTAACCCGCGAAATCATTTGTTTTATTTGTATTTCCCAACAGCAATCATCCGCTCCCTCACCTCCTTCTTAATTTATTATAATTGTATTAATAACACATAAACACATTCACTTATTTGTTTCATTCATAAATATATAATTATGTTATGACATCTAAGATATTTTGAAGGTTGAAAATAATTTATTATAATTGAAAAGCGTTTTTTTAATTACATTATAATGATTTCAATTTTCTTATATTTATAAAAAAATATTTTATCATTAAAATGTATATTATAATTACATTTAGATAAAAAATGTATTTCAATTGTACTAGGATATTTTTAACACTCAATATACCTTAAGTGTCTATTTGTTTGATCCGTAGTTCATATTTCTATATTTATCTTTTTTTTTAAAATAAGTTTTGAAGTGCTTATAAAAACTTGTTTTAGTTTACCCTGTACCACTGGGATCGCTAAAATTGTTTCAGAAGTGTAAGCGAAAGATTTTATTTTAACCGACATGTTTGTGTCTTATGCAGGGGGGTCAATTTTAAATGAGAAAACTGGCAACAAACGTGCCACGACTACAACCAAAAATTTAAAGCGGCCTGTACCTTATAATTACCCGGATATCCTTTTTCGTAAGCCAATCCTGGTGAAACAAAACACGTGATGATATTATTTCCAAACACAATGCGAGACATAATCAAACCTTCTTTCTTTCGTAAATGTTTTGAAATTATTCGTGTTTTAATTTTATACATTATAGTTAACAATTTAGATAGAGTTATGAGTGAGCATTGAGTGTTTATATTAATAAAAAGTTTAATTTTAATTTTATGTTATTTAAATTCACATAAAAATTAAAATTCAGAAAAAGAAATAGAGGAGGAAATAAATTTAATAAAGTAACAGTATACTAAAAGAAGATAAACAAAAATTTGAGGTATGAATTTAAAAAAATTTAATTTCAATAATATTTTAACAATTACATTAATAAGTAAATAATATATTTAATAAGTATGTATATAAATATAAAAAATCATATTTCTTTTAAACAATATTTTACCTTGTTGTTATTAATAATTGATATTTTATAATAGCCATATTATTGGTTTACATATTTTTTAATAATAGTATGTACATCTTGAAATTACAAATTATTTTTTTTTCATTATGTTGTTTTTCTGCTAGTAACTATAAGTCTTTTATTTTATATAATAAACATTTTATCACTTAATTTTAATTATATAAAATGTAAATTTTATTAAAATCAAATATAAAAGTGCAACTTTAATTGTGCGTCTGATATGATTTAATTCAAATCATTATAATAAAATCATTGATTGAGTAGCTTTTTCATCGTCATTATTAAATAATGCATAAAAATAAAATCTTTGGAAAATTAATTAATATAGAATAATTACGCTACAAAAATCTTAATGCTTTAGAATACGTAGTTATTTAAAATTTCATTTTCGATTTAATTTAATTTTTTTTAAATAAAGAATTACACATCAAAATAAATAAATTAAGCATTGTTAAGTATAAAATAATTATTATTAATAAGTAAACTACACTTTTTCAATGAATATTATTTAATTAAATAACCACTCGATCCATCTCATTAAGTTGACTGAGTATTGAGTGAATTAATAACAATTTATAAATTACATTTAATCCCAGATTTTTATTAATTAATTATTATTAACTAAATGAAATAAATCGCTATCATTCTGTGAGTATTGTCCCATAACATTGGTGTATGATCACCATAGGAAATTTAAAACTATCCCACACGGAAGAATTTATACGTAAAATTTATGGAATTAGCAATTTATTAATATTAACTAATTCCGCTGAAAATTGTGAAATTTAGGTAAGGTCCGGGCTATAATAATTTATAGTCAAAACATCCCCAATTATTATCGGCGAGTGTATTGATAGATACGCGAGTGCAACAACGATCCCCCGCGGGTGCGGGAAAATCAGTGTAGCTACGTGGAAGGACGCGAATGCGGAAACTTGGGGAATTGAGAGCGGTTATTCAGGGCAAGCGTTTGGCGTGAATCCTAAAATCAGTTCGTAACGTCGTGGCGATTAAGCCCAAGAGTAGGCGAGTAGCCCAGCTGAATCGATTAGCTGACAGGGACATACGAGTTAATATGTTTAGGAAAAAGGCTGCCAAATCCGCGGCTCCGGAAGTACCTCCGCGCGGAACGAAGAAACAAACTGTTGAGATGACTTCTCAGCAAGCCATACTCAGTTTGACAAAAGCATTATCCCAAGCGGAATTACGGGAACTAACCCCTCTGTTCCTTAGTAAAATGAGTAGCTCCATCGAAAAGAAAGCCATACGCGATCGTTTGAAGCAGTATAGCGAGAAGAGATGGAGCGCGAGTTTGGCGTTGTGGCTTCGCGAATCACCCGTCGGAGTACCGGAAGCCGTCATCGAGGAATTAATGCACGACCTTAGATCTGATGACTGGACTTCGATAATAAAAATGGTATTGAAAATGCGTCCCGAAGTTCAGCATGCAATAGAAAGGGAACTGGTACCAGGCCATGACAGCTCGTTCCAGGAGGATATCCCGGTATATAGTTCCGCAAGAGGGAACGGAAGGGACACTCAGCCCCCTAAGATAGCCGAGCGGGACAGCGGAAGATCAGACGACACAGATCGGCAACGTCCAACCGGCACGGGAGCAAGCTACATACCTACACCTCCTCGAACCTCGTCTATAAAATTCGGCGAGAGCTCGATCACCCCTGCGGAACAGGAAATGAGGAAATCAAGGTCACGAGAGCAACTAAGCGGTAGGGGTAGCGATAATCAATCGGAGTGTTCTGTATCATCAATTGATCGAAGCACGCGTCGATCATCAAGGAACGCATGGCGTTCACGAGACGCAAGCGGCTCCAGAAGTCAGACGCGGAGTTCCTCCCATCGTGGATCCCCGAACCGTGAATGCGAAAGAGGGAGACGCAGGGAATATACTCTATCCCCTGGGCGCGAGTCACGCCGATCATCGGGATACAGACGTCACTCGGGAGATTACACTCTGTCCCCGGAGCGAGAGATGCGCCGATCATCAGGAGGCGAAAGGCGCTCCCGAAGACACGAGGACGCGGAAAGCCGAAATCAGTCTAAGGAATGCCCAGGGAGTTGCGTGATGCATCCGACATCCGCATACCAGGGAACGATGATGCCAGGGGTCAGCTTACCCCAATTGGTCGCATAAATCCCGATGTTCGACGGGAGTCCGGAACACCTGAGACGGTTCTGTGGCACAATAAGATATATTGTGGCGGAATCCGGTGGTCGTAATGACAAATATATATTAATGTCATTGGCGAACAAGCTAACCGGACGGGCAGCCGATGCCTATGGGGATCGCGTCAAGGAATTCGGGTCGATTGAAGGACTACTGACCGAGATGACTAGGCACTTCGGTAGTGCCAAATCGGATCTCGAATTACTGGGTCAATTAAATAGAGTGAGACAGGGCGATAATGAACCCGTCGCCGATTACGGTGGAAGGGTACAGAGATTAGCCAATCACCTAATGACCATAATCGAGTGTAACGATAGAATCGATTCGATAGAGAAGGCATATAAAATCAAGGAAGTTGCAGCCGCCTCCCGGTCCCAATTTATAATGGGACTCAGATCGAGAATTAGCACCAATGTCTTGATTACGCAACCGGCTACCTTAAACGAAGCAATACAGGAAGCCTCTCGGGTTGAGTCTGTATTAGCTACGCGAGAAGACGAGGAACAGCTCAAGGCAACGGCCAAATCGGCTACGAAAAAAGATAAGGACAGGGAAAAAGAGACCTGCAGCTTCTGTATGAAACCAGGTCACTCAGTAATGGTCTGTCGCAAGTTAGAAGGCATATATCATGCCCGCGAAGCGCGCCCGCCGAAACCCAGGCAAAGGGACCGATCGACTTCCTCCGAGGATAGTGACGACAGCCGGGGTTACCGAAAAGCTCCAGTGAGGCAAGTGCGACAAAGTACCCCGGATGGGAAGAGTCGTCAAAACCCTGCGGAACAAAAGGACCGCGGAGAGGACCGACGTCCTGAGGGAAGATACTCGGGAAATTACAAGTTTAGGCGTAATGATCGTTACGATAGACGTGATTGGAATCGGGATCGATACGAACGGCGAATTCGCAACAGATACGATAAACGAGACCGGGATTATCAACGTAACCGCGATCGATACGATGGACGAGACCGAGATGACCGAGGTAAGGGCGATCGTGGATACCGGGATCGGAACTACAGACCCCGGGACAGCAGCTCCAACAGCGGTCGAGAAGGCTCCCGAGAGCAGGACTCCCGAAAAAGCCAGGACGATAATAAAAAGGAGCCCATCAAACCAGATAGTGAAGAAGTTGTAGCTAAAGATTTAAACGAGAAACCCGTTCGGCACTAACCTCAGTAGCCGAACGGACAGAGGCTCGGACCAATGAGGTCCCTCTTCGAATAGTTCACGTTAACCTCGTGTGGCACAAGGGCGAACCACCAACAGTGGAACTTATAGGGAAAGACTTTATAGGAGGAAAAGCCAGACTTTACGTAGATACGGGAACGGAGGTATCATTAATCAAAACTAAAAAGTTGATATCGAGCGCAAATATAGATAAAACCAAGCGGATAACGATAATGGGAGTTGCTCAGGGAGCGTGCGATACCGAAGGCCAAGTAACAATGCTCATAGAAGGGCAAGAATGGAAACTGCACACAGTCCCCGACAGCCTACGCATTACCGAAGACGGTTTAATCGGCTGGGACATGATAAGCAGACACCACGGCGAACTAAGCGCGCGCCGAGGATTCGTCGAATTAAACGGAAGAAAATTCCCGTTTGCAGGCAAAAGCGCAAACGCAAGGCCCAATTACGCAACCCCATTTAAATCCGTCAACTCTAGTGCTGAATCAATCGCGTATCGCGATGATCTCAAGTATGCCGAATCAACTGACTCAGATTATGTTACACTTCCCCGTAAAACCCGTAAACTAATAGCAGCCCTATGTACAAGTGATGTCCCTGTGGGTTGGACCCCGCTGCTGGATTTAGGCCCAGGCTTAATATTTGGGAATTTTATAGGCACGAACCGTGACGGTATCGTCTACGCCTATTGTATAAACATGACCGACGACGATAAGGTCATCCCCACGCCACGGGTAACACTCGAACCTTATAATGAGTCGAGACCCTATAAAAATAACGATTTTCAGGTCGACAAAGAGCGAGCCGATATAAATCTGAGGTATGTCAGACGATTATATGAACAGAATCGTAGTGAAGATTCCGACGAGGAATTTTCCCAATACACGGAAGTATTGGATTTTAATGATCAACTCATGCGCGACCCAAAGTCGAGAGCGCAGAGAGTAAATAAGATCATGGAATTAGCTGATTTAGACGGTGCGACCGAGGAGGGATGCGAAATGATAAGGAGTTTGATAGATCGATATGCAGGCGGGTTTGGATTAGACGGAGAGTATCTTCCCGCTACCCCGCTGCTCCAGCATAAAATCGTTCTGTCGGACGATAAAGTAATAAAATGCAAACGTTATCGCTATCCCCCTACTTTAGCGAACCGCTTACAAGTCGAGATAGATAAACTCGACAAAGCGGGAATAATAGAGCCCTCAACGTCGGCGTACTGTTCTCCTACGTGGATTGTGCCCAAGCACAATGACGCCCAGGGAAACAAAAGATGGCGACTAGTAACAGATTTTCGCCAATTAAACGAAATAACTGCGGGAAGTTGCCACCCGCTACCATTTACTAGCGATTTAATAGATAAGCTAGGCGCGGCGAATTACATAACGATTATGGACTTGAAATCGGGATTTTATCAAATAGAAATGGATCCCGAGTCCGCGCACCTTACCGGCTCATCGGGGCCGAGGGGCTGTTTTCAATACAAGAGAATGGCCATGGGTTTAAAAGAATCACCCAACACTTTCATGCGAGCAATGGAGCTAGCATTCGCCGGGCTATCTCGGGATGAGATGGATGTCTATCTAGATGACATCATGGTGTTTTCTGAAACACTAGAAGAACACCGAAGACGACTCGGCAGAGAATTAGACAGGTTAGCCCGCGCAAATTTAACGATTGAACCGAAAAAATGCCAATTCTTGAAGCATGAAGCCAAGCTTCTAGGACACATAGTTGGCGGCGGTCAAATACGAATGAACCCGGAAAAGTTAAGTGCCGTGAAGGACTATCCCATCCCTACTTCGGCGAAAAAGGTTAAGCAATTTCTAGGATTCACCGGCTACTATCGCCGATTTATAGAAAATTATGCTATGGTGTCGAGACCGTTAGCAGCGCTTACGTCGGTAAAAAATAAGTTTGAATGGACCGACGAGCATCAACAAGCGTTTGACACCTTGAAGGATAAAATGTGTCAAGAACCAGTCCTCATATCGCCAAATTTGGAAGAACCTTTTATAGTTACGACTGACGCATCAGACTACGCCATAGGGGCGATACTTAATCAAGGCCCGTTGGGTAAGGATCGACCCTGCGTGTATGCGTCTAGATGTCTAAGAGGAAGCGAATTACGCTACCCCACGTATGATAAAGAGTTACTCGCTCTAGTTTTTGCGAAAGATCAATTTAGACACTATCTATACGGTTCACGGTCGTCACGGATCACGAGCCTCTGAAACACTTTCATTCGAGCAAAAAACCTGACCTCCGGTTTAATCGTCTTAAGGCACTGCTACGCGGGTATGACTTCGAAATCGTATATCGCCCGGGCATGAAGAACGCCAACGCGGACGCTCTATCTCGAAATCCAATTAAGATGGAGGGAATGTTGAGCGAACCAAAAAGAGGCGAACTTTACGATTTAGCCGACGAGCAAGACGATGCCGATAATAACGTCGAGGGCGAGCACCCGCTCGCTCGAATTTTGATGGCCCCGGCGAAAAGGAAAAGGGACACGGACCTCGACGGGTCCGGAAATCCACGCGATCGAAAATTCGGCAGAGCTGTAATAAGCGACGACGATGAAAGTGACGTCAGCCTACAGGGGAACGCTCGTAGTCCGTATCCATTAAGACGACGAGGAAACCGTGTGAGAATTCCCGAATCTACAGAGGAGTCAGAGCCCGTGATTGCTCAAGGCCAGTCTGACGGAAAACTCGCATACATGAGACGCGACGAGCGTATGGATCAGGGAGTAGCGGCGGCAAGCACGCCCCTTAACAAAAGGGAGCATAATTTATCAATGCCCAAAACCGCGGATAAACCTGATACGCCGAAAACTAGCGAGGCCGCGGGAACACCCGCCGACTATGAAGGGCCCGTCAGGGATACCACCACCGCTTCTAGCCGAAGATGGGGCGATCATCGAACACGACAGCCCGATGTTAACTCTTTGATAGATACAGTATTGTGTAAGAAAGGCACCTTCCGGATGGATGTTGAAGAAAGGAGAGGTCTTCGCGATCATAGAAGTTCAATAGCAATTTTTATTCAAGACGATGACCTTATAATACCCCCTAAACAAGAGGGAGAGGACTGGGGTACGCATAAAGACCCGACACTCCCGAGTTCCCTGGGAGGAACCAAAAAGGAGGTGCGTACTTTTGACACTCAATTCGAGTGTCTAGAACCACGTATTCTCCTTGAACTCGCAAGAGACATGCCGACTACACCTCGGGGAAACTGCTTATTCCACTCCTTAATCAGGTTAGCCAATTTGGACGTTACCACTCAAGATCTAAGGAGAAGACTCTTAAGATCACAGGCCATACAAATGTGCGAGGATCCGGATAAGGTTGTCGGAGTCCTAAGATCGGACCACCAATACGGAACTAGTGACTGTATCTATATTTTCGCGAAGGAATATCATCTAAACGTCTGTGTACACTTTAGCTACTCACGTACACACCCGGTTGTGTATTGTCATTTTGTAGCACACAAAGGCTGCGAAACAATACATTTGAAGTTGTGTGATAGTCATTACACGCCATACCTGAAAAAGGGCGAGCCTGCGGGAGTTTCTACTCGAGAAGGTAATGAGGGCATAGCCACTGACCTTCGGAACGGCCCTATTACACCAATGAATTCGATAAATGTTAATGACGCAGGGCCACGCCGATTTCTTAGAGACGACGCACGAGAACCAATAAGCGCCGTTGGTGTACCAATATCACCACATAACTCAAACGACATTCCACCCGACGCCGAACAACAGGAGGCCATGGAGGTAGAATCGTCGGAATCCGCTGAGGAGGCCGAAAATTCGGCAGAGTCAAGGCCGACGCCGAGGGCGCTCGAGCGATACCGCATAACAAGACCACGGTACCCACGGGACTCCCCAGCATGGGTCCCCGTGGAACCGCCGACATTTACACATGTGCGTACCGTTAACGAACATCCGTTTAAGTATAAGGATAATATAGTTTTTCTGTTGTCCGCGGACGGATATTTTGAAACCGATGTAATCGATGCGTTAATTGAACGTAAATATATTAACGGGGACCGATTACAGGAAATAGGCAAGGAAATAGGCGATACGATACACTCAATGGTCCAAGACAATCTGGTATTGGGAGTTGTCACCAAAAAATACATCGACGACCGCCCGTTGCGATCGAATATTAAGAAAACAGTGAAATCTATAAAGAACTTCTGTATCGATCATGATTTACATAGTTTCTCCATTGCACGTGACCTGGGCATACTGACAGAGCCCGAGTGGGAATCCTTCATGGAGACGTGTAATCAGCTATTCGATGGTATGGAAATTAGCATCGCATTGTTAAAGAATAATTTACCAATACCGAAAACCGAAGATCGATTTGCCATCCTAAAAGAATATCACGAATCTTCGATTGGGGGACATCGGGGTATTACGAAAACGTACAGTAAAATCGCACGCGATTATTATTGGAAAAACATGCGACCCGACGTGATACAATTCGTAAAAGGCTGCGCCAAGTGCCAGACTCATAAATCGATTCGAATAAAGACTAGACGCCGATGGTAATTACGAACACACCGTCGAGAGCGTTTGAGCAAATATCGCTCGATTTTTACGGACCTTTAACAGCAACGTCGCGAGGTTATCGATACGTGCTAAGTATGCAAGATCTCTTAACGAAATATTGCATATTAGTCCCAGTAAAACACGCCACCGCTGAGGAAGTGGCCCGAGCTCTTATAAGGTATTTTATTTCATACTTCGCACCACCTACTGCCATATTAACGGACAAGGGACGTCATTTCCAAAACAAACTCTTAGAAGAGCTGGCTGCCCTTTTCCAAATCGATAAGTATAGGACGACAGCCTACCACCCGCAGTCGAATGGGAGTATAGAGAGAATGCACCATACACTGACGGAATACCTAAGAGCGTATGTGGAAAGTCAAGACAAATGGGATCAATGGTTGGATCTATGCCAACACGCGTATAATACGTCGGTCCATGACGCGTCGGGATTCACCCCGCACGAGCTCGCATTGGGACAGCCGGCGAGAACTCCTTCATAGTTCCCCTCCCGCGAGTCCCTTGTGACGTACGACAGCTACGTCACGGGCCTGCGTGACATACTTTGCCAACTGCAAACTATGGCAGCTCTCAACCTGAGCCAAGCGAAATATCGATCAAAGTATTACTACGATCGAAGGCTAAACACAAGGCATTTCAGAGAAGGAGAGCAAGTATATTTACTTAAGGAGCCAACCTCCGGTAAAATGGATGCCCAATACGTCGGTCCTTATGAAATAACGAAGTTAGATTATAGAGCGAATAATGCAATCATAACGCGCGACGATAAAACAAAAACAGTCCACATGGACAAGTTAAAGAGGGCAGTCGACCTCATGACACCTAATCCTAACAATGATACGTAGCGCTAAAACTAAAAGGAGTCAACCATATATTAAACGATTCCTATTATAAGTAATTAGATAGTAAGGAGAATTAATATGTATAAGTATATTTAATTATTATTTGCACGTGGCGTCCTAAAGGGCGGCCCCCGGACGCACCACGAGCAAAAATAACGTAATTAATTCTACGCATAAATCAGTCAAAAAAAACAATTTTATTAATAATAGAGTAATGGGTTTTATTAAATACTAAATTAGGATATATAACAATATATAAATAAAAAAGTTTTAATATTTAATAATTAATAATAAGTACACCAGCGTAAGGCCGTTTTGATAAAACAGAAAAAGGAACGTAGACCAATACGATTCTTACGGAGACAGAACGAAGGACTCCGACAATTGACGAGACGCCATTAATACGCTACTCTGTACATCTAATTAGGACCACCCATAAGAAAGCCAGATGAATATAATTGGCGACAAATATTAAACAAAAAATTAATCCCACCATATTGACATTATGTCCGGCCAGTCAATGTGCCAGCAAATACAACGTCAATCTCAAAATTCACAGCCTACGAAAGTAAGGAAATACGTACCCGAGAACATACGATTTTCAAAAAATTAAACTTGGGAGACAAAATATAAGAACTTCCAACTATTCCTGAAGTAGATATTCCATATTTCTACAAAATTTCATATAATGATTTCCTTCGGAAAACAGTAAAAATAAAATCTTCCTTAATTCTAATCAGATCGAGCCCAAAATTTCGTAAAAAATAGGCCCAAAATTTCAAAAAAAGGAAAAAACAATTTTATTTCAAGTTTTCTCATTAAATTGTTAATTTTGAATTAAATTATTAATATCGAGTTGCGAAAATGGCGGAGGCCGGAAAAAAAAATAAAGTTCAACACCGGGATTCGAACCCGCGCGGCCGGGGCGGCAGGCATCAGCCTTGCCACATCGGCCACGCAACGTATAAAATACTAAAGACAAATTTATACTTATATACTAATATCAGTTTTAAAGGTGATTTATAATATTACTGGAAGTACTCCGTTAGATAATAAAAAAAATATCTATAAGTTGAAATCATTTAAATGGAAATTAAATTAACTTTCCCAGTTGAGTAAATAAACATCAATAAAATAATTGAATTAATAAAATTAAAAAAATTTTATTTAAAATTCAACTTCCAGGCGAAAAAAAATGATGAAAAATATAAACAATTCTAAATTGCTTTAAATCTAAATTACGGGTTTCCGGCTGATCAAGTAAAAAAAAATATGATGAGCTTGAGACATCGGGATTCGAACCCGTGCGGCCGGGACGGCAGGCGCCAGCCTTACCGCACCTACTACGCCACATATGTAATCCGTCCGGCCAAATACATATATATATGTGATCGCGGGTCAACGCCGTGATAATTTTTTAATATGGATATCTAACAATAGTAATAATAATATAATAATAATAGTAATAATAATTAATACGACAATAATTCCCGGCTGATTAAATGGATAAAATAAAAAACAATTAAATGAAATAAATGTAAAATAAAAATAACTCACAATCAATCATAGAAACAAAACACTAGTAACTTTTACCCCTTATTCCAACTAATAACCCAATAAAATCCTTAACCAAAAGTAATTTATTAATGCATAATATCATAATTTTGACATTAATATTGCAAGGGCAGGCAGGGCAAGGGCACGAGGCGTTGCCTGAAGGAAGGTTAAATTACCGAGGCATACAAAAACGCAGGCATCGTGACTCCTTGTATAAAAATAATTTTTATAAAAATATAACAAAATATAAGGTTATTAAAAATTAATAAATAATTTTATTAATAACGGAAAATTATTTCACTGCCACAACAAAGACCCACGTAATACACCTTTAAGTCAATTAAAATTATATAAATTATGCACTGGTGCTGTAAATACGCTTAAGAGTAAAATTCCTACTATTAACCAACTGATACAGTCAAACCCTTTATTACAGGGCCGGGACGCTACCTAAAATTAACGAAGCAGGCTCAACCACGACAACCAATAACCCGGGATTTTACAAACATAAAATTGGAATGTTCAGTACAATTAAAACACACTGGATTACAATACAACATATTAACTTAAAAGAATTCCTCACAATGGACCCAGACACTTTGCTTGTTTTCAACAAAATTAACAAAACATGCCACACACTTTTTACCGATTACGGATGTCTGAACAAAATCAAATACTTAAGGGATTTAATCGACAACAATCAAAAGAGCATTTCGCATTTAAGAAATCTATTATCCGAAACCGATTGCAGAAAGCATAAACGCTCGTTGTTACCTTTCATAGGCAAAATTAGCAAATATTTATTCGGTACACTAGATGAGGAAACGGAGGCAAAAATAATGAATGCGCTTCAAAAAACAAATAATATCACCTCAAAAATATCTAATTTGGTTTACGAGCAAACTAGAATAATAAATTCAAAGTTATCTAGCCAAGACGATGATATTATTAACTTATATAAAAATATTTCAATTATTTCAACTTTTAACGAAATGCAAAGAAACTTTGATAGACTAGACGAACTCATCTATATAATGACGGTTAAAAATAATAAATTTGCCCGGGACTTGCAAACAATTACAACAGCGTTAACATTAGCATCATCAGGTATTATACATGATGCTTTTATTAACGACAATCCTCCTTGTGACTTGATTAAAACAATTAATGAATCGATTAACGGACTAAAATTGCCCTTACAGCCTAATGCCTCTATTATTGACATACTGAGGGTATCCGAGATAAAAATAATGATAGCTCATACTGTCTTAATTTATTACATTTCGACACCATTGATAGACGATGAATCGTATGCTTTATTCAAAATAATGATTTGGCCCGAACCGCAGGCCATAGACGACACTTTTATGTATATAAATCCTGCCACGGAGTACGCAGCAATAAATAGTCAATCGAGTAAATTTATCCCTTTAACAACTGACTCCATAGACTCTTGCAAAAAGGTTAACAATAGCCTGCTATGCCCAAGAATAAGCCAAGAAGAAGAAATTGACGAACACAGCCCCTGTGAAATTCGATCGTTTTCCCTCAGTTACCCTTTGACAACGAAAAATTGCGACATAATAATCTCCCATAGGAGCAAGCCATTTTTTCATCGACTCAAGGGTTTAAATACTTGGATCTACGCCACAATGCGTAATATCGGAATGCAACTATATTGCAACAATATTTTAATCGGGAACGAAATTATCGAGGGAAGTGGCATTATTAAAGTCAATTAAAATTGCACTTGGAAGTCGCAGAAAGTAACCTTGTACGCGTAATCACAACTTTAGTATTATTTTGGAAAATCACAAATTAGAACTGACTAAGCTATACGATAACATCGACAAATTAAACAACATACGAGACGAAATTTCTACTTTCACAAATGATTCATTTAATTATAAAATCAAAGACACAATAACTGACATCAAATTAAAAGACATTGAGGAAAGAGCTAAATTAATAAGCGCAATTGGTAGTACAAATATTTCCACCAACTTATCTATAAAAATCACGGGAATAACTATAGCTACTGCTGTTATAATTATAACAATAATTATATTAATAATCATATTTAAATGCCGAAGGGCTATTAAAATACAAAAATAATAATAACAATTCACGAATCAAATGTCAATTTTTCAAAAAAAACGAAAAAGGGGGGTTCCCAAATAACTAATTTTAATAGACTGTTTCAGCCTACAGATCAACTAAAAAATAAATAAATTTAAAAATAAAAAATATATACCACTGAACCACACTATTTGAAAAATCAAGGAAAAATATATACCACTGAACCACACCATTTGAAAAATCAATAAAAAATATATACCACTGAACCACACCATTTGAAAAATCAAGGAAAAATATATACCACTGAACCACACCATTTTGAGAAACGAAGGAAATTTGGAAACAATGATAAACCATTCAATTTAAGAGGGAAGTGGATCAATATAGATAATAATCAACGATCCAATGATTCAAAAAAAAATTTTTTTTTTCCTCTTATATTTACATGTTACATTAATTGTAAACAGCATATGTTACATATAAATTGTAAACAATAATTATTATTAAATCATAGTTATAATAATTATTGTATCGCTAAAAACATTTTGTAAAAATATTGCATATAAAATTATAAAAAAGAGGAGATGCGTTACATTAACATATTGTAATTCAAACACGCACACATACATTTACACATTCATCTTATCACATTTCTAATTGCCGCCAACGGGGTCGTTGACGGGGCGGCCTCGGACGTGTTACGTACGCTATGCAGCTGCATCCACTGCATATCAACGTATTACCTTATATTCTAAGAAAGGGACTGCAGACCCGCGGGAACATAGATAATAATGTTCCAGGCGATCAGCGGCCCACACGCCGAATTTTGCTGAGCGCGCGCATTCCGGGTGATCGGAGCCTACACGGCTTGCAGGGCCCCGATAACGCATGTCGATGGAAGGAGCCCGAGGAATCCGCGGACTCAGCACCCCAACCGTGGGACTGCGAATCTGCAGCTGCTCTCGCGGATGACCCCAAGACCGGGGGATATCTTATCCTACGAGGCTCTCTCGAGCCGATTTGGAAGTCATTCGTGACGGACCCGCGGATCGCGTAACAACTCTTAACTAAAAAACCTAATTTCATACTAAATTCTAACTACTTTAACGCGACGCGCAATACGACATATTACGTCCATTTTTTTATTACGGTAACCGTGGATTACTAGCGCCGCGTCTCCTCTTTAATTTAATTGACATAATAAATATTCGTCTTTGTATACGGAAGTATTGTAATTTCAATTCTTGTAACCTTCACCTTCCGCTAAGGAGTTAGAGATAACTCCGAATAGCCATTCGGTCTCGGCTTCGGGTTACGCTTCGGCCTACTTTTAAAAGGCGAAGATACGTAACAATACTAATAATATCGCGATTAAACATGATTTTTTTAACTATATCATTTAAAATTTCGTACCTAAAGTATTTGAAAATATCAGGACGTTTATCCAAACCTCGTATATCTATAGTTAACATTTTTTTAAAATAGGTTTTGACTTAATAAAAAAAAATTTTTTAATTCGCCACGACCACGCCAGAGGCGCTGGTAGTAATCCATAAGTGCAAGAGAGAGAAAAGATAAGATTTTGTTGTCAGACGTATAACATAGAATTTGACTTTCTCTTAATCTCTGTTCTGTGGTATAGCATTCATCTTAACATTCTCTTAATCTCTATTCTATGACACATATTTAAAGCACCGTATATGTCGACAATGTTTAATATGAGAGTTAGTATTCTGTAAGTTTCTGTTTTATGACGTCTAGTATTCGAGAAGTCATGTCTGTGCTACAGTTAGTTTTTTCCAACGACAAAATTTTAAACTTGATTAGAAATTAAAATAATTTTTTAAAATGCTACTACATTCCTGATACACAATTACTCTTATTTTTATCTATATTCTCTATTTATAACTTATTTAATTTGATTATGGGAAAAGTTACACGAGTTATTGTTTGTGGGATGAAAAATGTTGGAAAAACCTGTTTGTTAGAACAATTGGTTTATGGAAAAATCAATTCAAAAGCAGTAGGTATATAATGTTAATATTGCTTTGATCAAATTTATTAACATAATAACTAATGAATTCATATTCAAATAATTATTGATAATATTCTTCATTTACATACTTAAAGGTTTTATGAGAATTTTGATAAATTGAATCTTTCAGGATGTACATCCCACTATTGAAGATATATATGTTGCAAATATTGAAACAGAGAAGGGTACAAAAGAAAAAGTAAGATTTTATGATACAGCAGGACTAGAACCACCTCAAAGTAGTTCAAATAATCAACAATTAGCAAGACATTATCTTAATTTTGCTGATGGTTATATTTTGGTATATGATACATGTAAACCAGAATCTTTAGACATTTTATTATCTATAAAAAAAGATATAGAAAAACACAAAGATAAAAAAGAAATTATGATAATAGTCATTGGAAATAAAATAAAATTTAATACTGAACCAAATACTCTAGAAAATATAATTGATAAGGCTACAGCTTGGTGTACTCGTGAAAAAGTAAAGCATTTTGAAGTGAATATTATGGATAGGCCAACATTATATAAAGCATTTATTTATTTATCATCAAGATTGAATCCACCACAAAATAAAGGAACATTTCCGCAACTAACCATGGGTCGAAAGACTGGAAAAACAGAGTCAGTGTAAAACAAATATAATTTTTGCAACTTCTAAAAATGGTATTAAATATTGATAAAATTTTCAATATTTTTTTATACTTGAATTGATCCTATCAGTATTAATTGTAACAAGAAAAATTGAAATTGTAATCTAATATAATTTTTTGTTTATTGACATTTTTAAAACTTAGTCGTTGATTATAATTTGTATTAAATAAATTAATATAATGGTTATATATTTGATACATAATTCTCAATTATTTTTTATTTAAATTTCAAAAAAAAAAGGGATTTAAAACAATTATAGAATTTTTATGGTATGATTTTAAGTAGAATATATTTTAATTCATTTATAAAATATTCGAAATATAATTATTATATTTTTATTAACAGTTTATAAATATGTATTTTTAATAATTTATATTCTATATGTTTATTATCTATAAAATAATAGTTTTATTTTATTTAAATTATTATGTGTGAATTTATTGTATTTAATATGTTATCAATAAATGATTAACTAATGTTCTATAAATGTATTAAATATTTGATACTAATGATATTTTATGTATTTAAGTCAAATATGATATATTTCTATTTAAAAATTAATAAAGATCATATATTTTATAAACATTTTTAAAATATAATATTAACATATATTTAATATATATTTTTAAATATATTATTCTGTATTCAATTATAAATAAATTTTTATCAGTATAATTTTGAATTATATATCAATTACATTCGGTAATATGTATTGACAATATATTATATATGTTTGTTATTATTTTTGAAGATAATTAATATAATTTATTGACAAAATATTAATAGTAACTTAATTTTAATACAAATTCATAATGCTGATTTATAATATTCATTATATTTTAATAAATTTTTATATCTCAATATGTTAAATGAATGTAAATGTTATTCAATATAAATAATTATTGATAAAATTTACAATTATGTTGAATTCAAATAATTTTATTAGAAATCAGGATAGTTTATAAAAATAATAGAATCAGAAAATGATTGAAATATAATAATATATCTTCCTATGTGTTTATTTCTTGTTAATTCCATTTTGTTATATTCTTGTTGTAAATCAGAAGTTTATTAGAAATATGTAGTCTCCGAAAGGACGATGTGGGGGATTGAGTTTAAATGATAGCATTTGTCGCCACTATAAGATGGAACCCTAGATTTTTTATTTTTATAGTTGTATTAGAAATTATTATTTCTAATACAACTATAAACACTAGGCCCATACATGAACGACCATAGAGTTTGAGTTGATCAGATCTTTTACTATCTGCATGGCAATAATAAGACAAATTTTTCATTTCATTTTTACATCTCTCATTATCTCTTTCCTTATATCTCAAAATCATAATATTTTAGAAATTTTTTATTCTATACATGTAAAAAATGTACAGGATGCAAATGTCGAAGATAGACCTATAATGATTGTCTAACGATAGACTTACAATCTCTATTATACATTAATTTCTAGTGTATGTAGAGTATAAATGTAATTACATTTTATACATGATTATGAGACTTAAAATGACAGTTATTAAGTGTTCGCAATTGTGAATATTAGTGTGTGTACGTACAGCTGAAACTAGCGTGCGAGCTTGAAAGCTTAGTCAGAATAACTTAACTTCGTAAGAGTAATATGTACTTTAACATTGTAAAATATTGTTGATTAATAAAGTTAATTATATACTACTAATAATTATTAAATGATTATCCAATAATACTTTAATATAGCTACTTCTCATATATCACACAAATAAGTAATTTTATAAAATAATAATGTTTATCAAAATATAAATATTCTAAAGGAAACAATGTTTATTTCAATATAATATAATATAATATAAAGGGCGAGAAGATAAGTGATTGTCGGATGAATTAATAAACAAACAATTAAGCCTCACAATTATCAATTTATTGGCTCCGCGATACAAAGGACGTAAAAAACCGCTCTCGCTCGAGGGGAAAAAGCTAAATTTATTCTTACTCTTTACACTGATGCGCTGCGGTGGAGGAGTCACGTCTCGATGTCTCACTCGGCTGCGTCCTCCTCGTCGCGATGATGCCGCTGCGGACTGATATGATCACCTAGTGATGGGGCCGCTGGGGTTGTTCTCCCAAAAGAAGTGGAGGTTAACTTTCAATTGCGCGGGTGCACCTTCGTGTAACCACACGGACGGAAAAGCCGACGGCGAGAGAAAGCGCCGAACAAATAACGTAGTGAAATAATAGAATAATAAAATAATAATTAACTTATTTAATAAAATAAATAATATAATTTATTGTTATTATTATAAATTAAATACTATAAAATAAGTGTAATTAAAAATAATTAAAATAAGTTACGCTACATCATTATTAGTAATTATACTAAATCTATTTAAATATAAATAAACTCTTAGATATTAATATATAAAATACATATGTTCATATAATAAGGGTTGATTTTATTTTATAAATTTCTACAATTATATCGCTGTAAAAGTTATTTACATTTTTTACAACTTTACGCAAGACCAATATATCTACTATAAGAAATACTACAAATTACAGCGCGAAACTTGTGCACCCGTGCAGATTTGTCATGGTAAATCGTTGACAAATTAATAACCAGATTTTTGGCTATATATTGTATTGACTTGCTCCTTCCATCTATATCTGACTTGATTAGTACGCTCCAAATTCCGCTGCTCGAAAAATGTAATTATATATACATATCGGTGCCACTGACAGTGTCCGAGAAAGGGAAATGCTAGTAAAAATGCTTGACGTGAATTTAGTGTATTTATACATCGTTAAATTAGAAGAGATACATCTTTTCCACTTATATATTATGTGACTTATAAATAAAAGGATTGAATATGTTTATGAAAATTAATTTTTAAATGATAAGGAGTGAGGAGAGGGAATATTACTGCAGGGTAAATGAAACTCGCAATTTGACAGTGATTAACAATCAATTAAGTTCGAAGATTTTATGTGCAAGGCATAAAAATCCTCTGCCAGAAGGAAAAGCCGTTGGTGTGCTAGAAAATCCAAGGCAATGTTATTTACAATTAAGTATAGTGCTTCCGTATGCCTAATGAGTCATCGCGTCCGTCGTAAGATAGTTGAACCTTTGCTTCTTTGAAGCTTGAAGCGCAACGAGGGCGTCAAGAGACGCTCAGATGATATACAATATATTACAGAATAACGACTACCTTGACTACTTCTATAACAAACATATTAAATATAGACTGAGAAAAATGAAATACAATGATTCTCTAGACAAGAATTTACTAAAATCTTTTGCCAACATAATTTTTCTTCCTTATGTAAATAAATTCTATAAATATATCATCAACAAACTAAAAGCATATAATATCAATACTGTCTTTATGATCAATAATAAATTAAACCATATAATAAAATTGGGAAAAGAGGAATGATAAGTGAAAAATTGCTGACATCGTATACAAAATATACTGCAAGGATTGTAATACGACTTATATAGGCGAAACTAAACGTAATTTGTGAAAAAACAACATAATACCAACTCTTTGATTCAAATTCACTCGCAAACTAAGGAACATACGATACACTGGGACAATATCAAAATTTTAGATAGAGAAAAAATTATAGAAAGAAATTCGGAAATAATACATATTTAATTAAATTGTTAATTTTATATTGGATTGATAATGGAGATTAATGGATGATGGAAATAAAAAACTCTTTTTGTAACCGCAAATATCGAACACTTTATTCACCACAGAACACCATTTTACAATCGCACAGTACTGAGGTGTCAGAACGTCTGACTTTACAATAATTCCTCGCGCGTAATTAGGCCGCTAAACTTGGCCCTGCCCCTCGCGACTCGATCTTCATTTGATTTTTTTCCCGAATCAAGGGACGGTTGGTTTCATTGTTTCAACCGTTACAGCATCTCGAACTTTCCACATTTTCCGACTCCTGCGTTAGCGTACATATATTTCAAGCATTATGTTATTTCTCCTTGTGGGTTGCGCAAAATTGGTGAACGTGAAGAGGTAAACTTTTAATATCTTTGCTGTTAATCTTTTCTTTATTCATAAAAACGAGCGGACTCGTCAAAAGGCAAAAGAAGAGTGCTTGTACGGATTTTCTCACTACCCTGGCCTCTTTTCTCGCTCCCTCCACTCGTTTCTCCCGTGCCTTTCCGTGCCAGGGTTTACAACATTTTCAAATTTCCTACCTAGGCATAAAAAATCCCCTGACCATTGGGGGAAAAATCCCATACAAACTATTTTCTTACTTACACTCTAATTGGGATAATTTCGTCCGTCGGGTAATAGTATGTTATCGATTTGTTCGATGCTCTACCGGAACGATTTCGTTTGTCGTTTTTTGCCTGGATCGCAGGTCGCCCCGGGCTTTCTTCTTATCCATCGGTATCCAGCGCACACACGTTTGCGCGGATGGCATACCCGACCCGTCCAGGTCCGGATCGTTCGTCTCCCCACCAGACCTGTCTGGACAGCTTTGCTCGTCATCCCAGCTGTTTTCATTCACCCACGGCTATATTACGATAATCCCGTCACCTCAACCACAGGTCTACCATATCTACAATGGAGATGGCAAGAAAAGGTGAGATAAAGAGAAAGAGGGAGAGAGTGTGTAAAAGAAAAGGGATTATTCAAACGTTCTTGCTTGGATAAAGGACATACCGATGGTTGGGGACGTTGCTTCAGAGTTATTTTCTTCTTTTTATTTATTACTTGCCGCGACGGACATTATTACCATCTTTACATTATTTTATTTCCTATGAGTCTTACTTTATGTTTATACTTAAATTTATTCGTACAATTCAGCTTAAGTCTATAATTTTTACATTCTATTTTATTTAACATATTACCCCTGGCGTAAAAAACTTTCAGCTTGCCAAATTAAACTAACAAAAAGCCAAAACAATCTATGTGCATCACCCTCGTTAATTTATATAATATAATATAAAACGACGGTACGTCTTCGTCTCCAGAAAATTTCAGAAAAGGTGAGAAAAGATAATGTGTCATACAATGCGAACGAGAGAAAGAAAGAAAATGAGAGTACTAGAGTAAGAGAGAGAGATACAGATGTTGTAGGGCTCGGCCGAGTCATGCTCGCGAGAGAGAGAGAGGAGATGGAGACGTCTACGAGTGCGTCTTCCCGCTCATGCATACACATTATTCACGCATCCAAACACCCCTCTCCGTTCACACAGACGGCGAGACTACGTGTGTATCTTAATGAGCTTCCAGCTCCACATAGTCAAGCGCACAGCCAAAATTGCGCATTTTAATGACTTTTCAATTGTGCATCGCGGACATCCCCGCATCCTGGATACACGCCTGACTCGGAATTAAACTCCCAGTTCCATTTCTAACATAAGTAGTCACATTATAAACAAATAGGAGGACACCAATGTGTTGAATTATCAATATAAACATCTGACGAGAGTAATAACGCGACATACAGCTGAGATTTAAACTCTACGTAAGCGCACCTTGATACATTTAAATCTGACGACGGGACAAGATAAGTTGTACGAATGACCATACACTATTGTATCAAAGTAATATTTATTATTGTATTTTAATTTTAAGTAATTGTATTTCAATTGTATTAATTTTGTAAAATAATTTATAATAAAGGCCTGAAGAAGACAAAAGAAATTTTGTCGAAACATCGCCGACACAAAATAGTGTTTTATTGATACCCATCAGGAACTTTTTCCAAAGATTCTTTCTTCAATAATAACAAGGTATTTAATAAATAATCATACTGGGTAACGTCCTTTTAATTGTCAGCTTTCTTTAACAGAAATATACAAAGAATAACAGCATTTGTTTTTGCATCGATAATACAAATAATTATAACTTTTTTATAAAGTCGTAAATTTCCCAAAATACAATAAATGATTTGAGTATGAAAATATTTACTCGTAAACGACTAGTCGCTTAGTGACTGATAATAACAACATGCAGAAAAAACATGACTCGCCAACTGTCTGAAATTCTTCACTAATTATTTCGAAATAATTACTAAAAAAATTTTATACAGTAAAATATCAGACAGGGAAATTTTAAATTTTGCATCGCGACTAATGACTGAATAAACTAAACTCACTGAAATGACTCGATTTTCTCAAAAGCGCGTAATTCGACTAAAACGCGACTGCGGGACGTATTATATAATTGATAATCAAAAGACAGCGGAAGATAGCACTCTAGGGCGATAAAAGCCCTCAACGTGATGGAAGCTCTTTACGAGTCAAGATTGCGGACGACGGATACAATTTTTCACCTGTATCAGAACACTTTTAGTTAGAGTAGGAGGGGCTACTCGCGAACGATTAGCTCTATTAAGAATCGTCTGGGTGGTTGCTGACAAGGAATTGTGAACAGTACATACGGTTAAGGGTTTTTGCTGATACGTTAACGTGAATAGCAAGACAACGGAAAGAAGACTTTATTCGAGACAGAGGCAAGAAGAATTCTGCTTCCGAGGGTATTGTATCCGGTGTGCTATGTATCTTTGATTCCTCACCTCTCAATGTGCATGACCAACGGTGAGTACCTTACCGTTCGAAGGGATTCGTGGATTTAGGGCATCTGGGACAATAGTTGGCCACGAGTCATTAATCCGCGAGGACTACTGCGACTGTTCAACGGAATGACTCGAATGGTCGATTGTCTTTATTCCAGGCCTGTCGTCTGGTTCGACATGTACTGGTACACGTGCCAACATGGCAGCCTAAACGCGTCGGAAGTTTCGAGTGGCACACGTGACTGTACGGAAACTTTTAGCATCTATAGCGTCTCTTTGCAAAACAATTTTTAAATTTAATTTAAGTGAAAAATAATAAAATACAATTTTTAATAAAACATTTAAAAAAATTATTCATAAATTTAAATAAATAAATTTTACTTTTTAAAACAATAAATGTTACAAAACAATTGTATTATTTTTTTAATAAGATTGGATGTGAAAAGAATGCGGTATAAATAAATAAATTTTAATCTAATAATTGATGTTTGCAATTACGATTATTTTTTTGATTTATATAAATTTACAGTTATTTTCAATATTACACAAATGTATTATAATGCTGTAATTTGGTTATAGTGAGAAGAATGTAGCTATAAATATTAATTGTGTTCTTAAAACATGGACACAACGTTGCGTATATGTTTGTCTAAAAAAAGCTGCTTTTCCTTTCTTATCCCCTGCATGCTTCCAATTAGCATTTTCAATAAGTCCATAAGAGGCAGCACTTTCTTGCTACCAAATCCTGTGTAAGCACTTTCCTATGCTACCGCACAATCTACCAATTCATCTTTGATTCAAGGAATTCATGTAGACAAACAAATTATATAACAGTTAAATAATTTTTTTCTGCATTACCAAAGTCTTGATAACGCAGAGCAAAATGCAGAATTAATCAACAAATCTTGAGCTATTTTTTTGTTTTGAATTTTTGAAAAGATCGATTCAGGCTCGATGGTAGTGGATCCTTGATGACTTATATCAGCGATTATTATAGAGATTGCTGATGACTGTGTTAAACATTTATTCCTAAAAACCTAGTGGATGTTTAATAAAGTATATTTCTTGTTCAAAGAACAGTTCATGGGAGTACAGAATGAAGTTAAGCACTCCTTACTGCGTTGAGTGTGAAATGCAATGAAGTTAGTATCTATATTTAAATTCAAAAATATAATACAATTTTTTGTATATTTTAAAAATCTTTATTTTATATGCTAAAATTTTATTTTGTATAATTTAAAAAAATTATTCATCTCCTTCATATAATTATGCATTTTTTAATTTAAGTTTTTGAACATATTTATATGTATAAATGCATCTGTTTACATAAAATGGACATTTTTTTATGTGTTTCTGTTCAAATTTGTGTCACATAACTCCCATTATTATTTACATAACTTATTATATTATATATGTGCAAGAAAATTATTAAAATAAATCATATGTACTGTGACATCCGGTGACGTCGACAAACGCAATAATGACTAGCTTTTAAAATTCCCGCGAGGGGGTGGGGGTAATTTTTTGAAAAAGCCCATATTGTTTTTTAAAAATGAACTACTTCACGTATAGCCTTCTTCCCGTACACTTCAACTGCTGGAAGATGAGCCACCGTTTAAATTATCGGAATTCTACGTTATTATAATCCGTTAGAGTTTTTACGATTATCGCTTCGGTAGTGTAATTGATTATTCTATTAGAATAATCGAAGTTGGTACGTGGGTGTGAGAAAATACCGCCACAAGAGTCTCCGAGAGTGCCTCGAGCTGAGATACGAGAACCTGCCTGAGTTACCTGGAAGAACCTGCTGCCGAGTCACTCGACTAGGAAAACAACTGCGAAGTCACCTAACTACCGAGATGACTAATCGACCTGGTGAACAGGATACATAGAGCTTTCCTCAATTCATCCCTTCGTTTGCAGTAGCGTGAGTAGAATTAGATTTAGGCTTGTGTAGACATATGAGAGTGTTGTAACTCTTCGTTTCGTGTTAATCAGGGAAGCGTTCCCTAGGATTTCGCACTATACTCATTCCCGCGTGATATATGACCGCTTTGCTAATTTAAGATTTTCAAGCAAATAAATAAATTCATTTTCTTTTATCCTTTTAATCAATGTCTTTTCGCCTTATTCTCATTTCTTCTGCGAAAAACGTTATAGTACATTAAAACTATTAAAATAAATAAAATATAAAATAAAATTAATACAATAAAATTTCTTTCATTATATAAAATTCATGATAAGCATAAACTTTGGTATTTAATTATCAATTTTAATAAAATCATTTATTTCAAGAATATATTTAAAGAGTAACTAAAAAGCTTATATTAATAATAAAAATATTAAAATTTAATCGTTAAATTTATTTAATAATAAAATAGTTAATTTGAAACTTAATTGAATAAAATTATAATGATTCTAGTAAAACTCTACCTTTTGTTAATTGAAATATTATAATTGATAATAAAATAACTCATCTTAATGGTATTTCTCATGAATAGTTATAAATATTGATTTTATTTGAACATATTACCTCTATCTAGAAATTTATTAGTAATTGCAAATAAAACTATTACTTTTATTAAATGTATTGCAAAAATTGAAATTAAAATCATTAATCTCAATGATATTTGTTAAAAATAATTATAATCTTTGATTCTATTAGTATTTATAACTTTCACCGAGTAATTTATTTGTGATTTTAACAAAAACTACAAATTTTATTGTATGTATTATTAAAATTGATATTCAAATCATACATTTTAATTTTAATAATTTCCAAATACCAATTTTATTTGTAGTTTTAAATTACATAGAGTAATATTTTAAGTGATATTAAGTAAAACTATAAATTTTATTAAGTGCATTATTATAATTGAAATTAAAATCATCTAAACAATAATATTTACCGAAATCATGAAAGAGTCTGAAATTTCAAATAAACATACAGTAAAGTACAGCATTTGCATTAGCGTATAAGTCGCTTTCAATTAATAAAAAGTTTAATTTTATGATCTTGTTTATAAGAAAGATTTTATGATTAAAATGTTAAAATGGAAAGGAGTAAAGTAAGGAGAGTTTGCTGTGGGGTTGAAAAAAAATACGTCAATAATTTAGCGTAATCACATATATCAAATCAATTTATTTTGACCTGGCATAAAAACTCCCTGCGTTCAGGGAAAAAGCCTGAGTGCGTCAACGAGAAGAAGAAAATACAAATACTTACAGGTGCGACTGCACACGCAGTGATAATTGGCACTTGCAGGCGCTTTCGATCGACAGCTTTCAATCGTGGAAGCCAAGACGTGGGCGTCGGATGACGCGCTAAACAAGGGAGGTAGTCCAGGCGTTCGTCAACACCCACCCGGGACTCGATTGCCGGGTACTGTCGAGAAGATGATCGAGAGCGATTGGTGCCGCACTCCCTGGATCCACCAGAGAATTCGCCAACACACTACACACACATGCATGCAACGCAAAATTCATAAAATGTATCGAGCTCTCACAAACGAGAGCGAAAAGTAGCGAAAGAAAATTTGTACAGCTGGTGTACAAGACGCGAGGTCGCAGAAGATTGAATCTTTTCCCCCGCGTCAAACCCCACGTAAGTCAGTTTTCTTCCGGATCCGCCCCCACTCCGTATATTTTACAAAATTCGGCAATTTCCTGCTCGTTTTCACTTTTCAAAAGTAACGAAATAAGCTAATATTGAAACTTCACCGAACAGATCTAAAGTATTTTAAATAACGTGAAACTTTTTAATTCATGTGACTGATATAACACTTTATGAATATAAAAAGTTATATAATACAAATATATAGATGAATCTAAAGTATTAGAAATATTTATGATAAGATGTATTGCTCTCATAAGTATTATTTAAATCTAATTCAAAAAATTATCAATTTATAAATAAAAAATAACGGCTTAAGCAATAATTTAGACATCTTGTAAATTATTATCAATTTCATATTTATAATCGTTATTAAGTTGAAGCAAATTGTATGCCGTCGGTCTAGTGAGTTTAAGAAAAATCGGGAGTTAATGTTATCCGTCCTCCGCCATTCATTGAGAAAATATTACGAGTAAACGAAAACAAACTCGTAAAGACATTCAAATTCATTAAATTGATTACAAATTTTTTTTATTAAGCTATATATATATATATATTACTATAATATATAAGCAGATTCAATTAAAATATAAAAATGTAAGCAATTAGAATAAATTTATTAAAATAATAATAAGTAGTGTAATGTAATAATTACGATTTTATCAATAGAAAATTAATTAGTACATATTAAAGTATAAGCGAAGAATCTTTATATTTCATCAGGAATATAATTAAGAAATATATCATCTAAAATGATTAAAACTTTATTATATCATTGCAAATCGTTGTTAATAACATGTATCTAATTTAGCATCATTTTATTTTTATGCTTTAAAGGTAAAGATAAAAGAAAGTCATTTAATTTAGAGTTATATTTTTTTTATTTTTTTTTATATTGTAATGTTTATACACTCACAAATATATAAATAATGAATTAATGAAATAAATGTGCACTAGCAAATGTATTTATTTAAATTTAATTTATTTTAATAATATATACTTTAGATATTTTAATTTTTTTTTATTTAACAATATAATATAAATACAAATATTAAATATAAATTTTAATATTGTATATATATATAATCATTCATATGGTCTTGTAATTGATAATAGCGATTTTTAATTTTTCATCAAAACTAAATTCAATTTGATGTTTATAGCAGCCGAGTACATGTACTTCAACACATGGGACATGGATATGTGTGGTGTAGATGATCATATGGTTTGTAGAATTTCCCCTTACGAGTATACGTCATCATCTACCCTCACTCCATTATTTCCCCTTAAGTTCCGTCTCGAATATGAAGTTAGTTGAATTCGGTCCGTTAGAGGCAGCACTATTTTTCCAGCATAACTCGTAGCTTACCTCACTCCTCATTTTTGTTACCCCTAATCTCCTCTTCGAATAAGAAGATAGTTGAATCGCTAGAGACAGTAGCAAATAGTTTTTAAAATTTTGAATAAACGCCCCATTGGTCATCAGCGATCTCACTTATAATCTCTGCTTATATTGTTATTGATTAAGTTTTACTTTCGTGATCTCCCTACACTTAACGACAATTTCTGTATCCATACACGTATATAATAAAATTTTAAAATATTATAAAACTAACCAGTAAATAATAATTAAATATAATCGTAATGGAAGATACATGCGGCAAGGTGAATTGTTAAGTTTAAGAATTAGAATTTGTTTAATTATTCATTACAATAGATTGAAATTTTAAAAAAATACATTTATAAAATATATACAAAATATATTTAAATTATATCACTTTTATATGAAATTAAATTTCAATACTATTCTAAATTAAAAATTATTTTATTATACATAATTAATCACTTTCAGAAAATTTTATATTATGTTTTTGTGATATTTAGGTTATTAAATGCCGTGCTGCAGTAGCATGGAAACCAAAAAAACCATTAAAAATAGAAATGATTGAAGTTAGTCCTCCAAAAACTAATGAAGTACGGATAAAAATTAGAGCCTCTGCACTATGTCACACGGATGCTTACACTCTTAATGGATTAGATCCAGAAGGTATTTTTCCTTGTGTTTTAGGTCATGAAGGCGCTGGAATAGTGGAAAGTATTGGATCTAATGTAACTGAATTTAAATCAGGTTGGTAAAATATTATTTAAAAATTTTTTATTATATTTTATTCTATTTGCATATAAATACATTCATATTTCCTTTTATAAAAATTATTAAATATGCATTATTTTTTAATAATTTAATATATGAAAAATTTTAATAATTTTATTATTGATTTTAATAAAAAAAATTTATTACTCTATTGTAGGTGATCATGTTCTTCCATTATACATTCCACAGTGTCGTGAATGTAAATTTTGTAATTCACCAAAGACTAATCTTTGTAGTAAAATTAGAGACACTCAAGGTAAAGGTGTAATGCCTGATGGTACATCAAGGTTTAAGTGTAATGGAAAAATTCTGTATCATTTCATGGGTTGTTCTACATTTTCTGAATATACTGTAGTTGCAGATATATCTCTTGTTAAAGTATTGTATCTTATTATAAAAGAAAATTTTAAACAAAAATTTTTCTAATTATTTTCTTATAATGATTTCTATTAGGTAGATCCTTCTTGTCCCTTAGAAAAAGTGTGCTTATTGGGTTGTGGTGTGTCAACAGGTTATGGAGCTGCCTTAAATGCTGCAAAAGTGGAACAAGGAAGCACTTGTGCAATTTGGGGACTAGGTACTGTAGGATTAGCAGTTGCATTGGGATGTAAAAGTGCTGGAGCATCTCGTATTATTGGCATTGATGTAAATTCAGCAAAGTTTCATCAAGGTACATATTGTTTGTTGTTTTTTTTTACATATAAATTTAGTTATTTTTTTTATTTTATATAAACAGCTAAACAATTTGGATGCACTGAATTTATTAATCCAAAAGATTATGATAATAGAAAAATCCAAGATGTGCTTTTTGAATTAACAGATGGTGGCTTGGATTATACATTTGAATGTGTAGGAAATGTACAAACAATGGTATGTGAAATTTATAAGATTTCAAGTTTTTACATAAAATCATATTGCTTAAAATTGTTATTGTTTAATAATTTTGATAATATAGAGAGCAGCTTTAGAATCATGTCATAAAGGTTGGGGAGTTTCTATTATTGTTGGCGTGGCTGCTGCAGGTGAAGAGATTTCTACACGTCCATTTCAATTAATCACTGGTCGAACTTGGAAAGGCACAGCTTTTGGAGGATGGAAGTCAAAAGATAGTATACCTCAACTTGTAAATGATTATATTAATAAAAAATTAATATTGGATGAATTTATTACTCATAATTTATCTTTTGATAAAATCAATGATGGATTTGTGTTATTACATGCAGGAAATTGGTATGTTTCTATAAATATTTGAGGTAAAGACTTTAATTTTATAAATTTATATATTATTTTTCAGTTTGAGAGCAGTTTTACATTTTTAGTAATTGTTATCATTGTTTAAATTGATAACTAGATCTCAGCAACTAAAGTTTATTATCAACAAAATTTTTTATTTTTATAAAATTTTTATATTTAATATAAATTAGTTTTTTGTAATTTTTGAAATAAATTGTAAATTTTGGTTTGATATTACAAGTTTTTGTTATTTATTTATGATCATTATATATTATATTTAGACATGATTACTGTTAAAATTGCTAAAGTTTAAACTTTACTTGGTAATTTCTATGGTTTGTCATAGAAAAGATTATATTTATCTGATTATTAATTAAAAATGTTAAGTTTTTCTTGAAAATATGTAACTCAACACAATAAGTTAAACAAATACAAAATTTTTAAATGATCGTCTGATTAATAAAAAAGTTGTAACAATTTTTACTGAACATATATTCTTATGGATATAGATATTTTAAAAGGGTTTTACAACATTGAAAATCAAGAAAAATATTTTAAAAAATATTAATGAAAATATGATTTTTTTAATTTAATTATTAAAAAATATCTAAATAATATGTTAAAAATTTTGGTTTTTTGTCCGATTATTATAAAAGTTACTAATTAAAAGCTGAACTTTTTTTCAGTACTTTAGCATATGAATCGTTAAAAATGATAACGTCGCATATCAATCTAAATCTATACACACACATATATATGTGAGATTGAACGGTAAACTTATGCTTCCAATAACCTCCGCAAAGAGACGAATGACTTATTTTTTAAAAAATACACCAATAATAATTAAATGAAGTTATAAGTTCGTCAACATACCAACTCTTTAAAAATACTTTAATGCATCTTCTTTAGATATACTTCCTACTTCATTCACAGAAATAAGTTATATAATTAATAATCGTCCTCCGCATAAGTTCTATGGTTCAGACAATATTAATAACGGCATTCTCAAAATTCTTCTTTATAGATACATCATTATTACGACTATTATTAATACATGCCTACTATTTTCCCTTTCTTGAGAAATATACAACAGTAGTTTTCATTCCCAAATGTGGAAAACGATCAGAATCTTTTGATAGTTATAGATCTATTAGTGCATTATTCTCTCCTAGTAAAATTACTGAATTAGTAATCCTTCACCGTGTGTCAGTTTTTATTAGATTTTAAATTTCTTTACATAAACATAAATGAAAATCAATTTGAATTATTTCATAAATTTAAGTACAATAAAACAATAAAAAACATTAAAAAATTCATAAGTAACAATTAAAATAATTTACAAATAAAAACTTAAAAAAAAAACGAATAAATAGAAGTCTATTTCATGAAAAAAAATTAGATTAATACTTTAAATATACAAAAACTGAAATAATAATAACATTATTAATGCAATAATCAATTTTTAGATAATGCTAATACAAATAGTAATATACAAAAATACAACTACAATGTTTCTAATAAAACAATATTAAAATAGCAAAAATGTCAACATTGCAAGAATAATACATACAATATTACAATAATATAAGAATGAGTACTTGAATAAAATAAAAGGGAAAGGGTCAGTAAATAAACTCTTTGGATTCGATATAAAATGTTGAGATATCTTAATTCAACTATGCTTGCTATACCAAATCCAATTATATCGTAACGACAGTAAAGTTAGACTAATTCTCGCGCCTCGTGGCACATCCGTCTGGCCCGTCGGAAGTGACCTACGGTTGTCTGCGTGTCAGCTGCCCACATTTCTTCCAAAATTCTTCTTGGAGCCGTTTCAGTAAGATTTATGATGCCCAACACTTTCAAAAGGTCCCCGTAGAAAAGCAACTATTAAATTCATATATTTTTACGATAAAAATTATAATTGATTCATAAATTAGTGTAAAACAGTGAATATTAATAATGATGTAACAAATTTTAACTGTGTAAAGATGTTCCAATCGTCGCTCCATTGTGCTATATTAAAAAACTAAAAAACACCCTTTACAATCTTGCAGTTCTTAACATTTGAAAAAAAGCTGAAAAAAGGGACAAATAGAAAAACTCTCCGCTATATTTTAAGATCTCAAAAATAGCTTAGACAAAAAGTGTCTTACAAAAACATACTTTTAGGACAGACCACGTACATATATATATTTGAATAAGATATTACATTTAGAATAGCCATACTTGAAATTGTATTTTCGTAGTACTTTCATTTTGAATGCAGCTTTTACTTATGCAATAATAAAATTCATTTAATTTTATATATTACTATATGCGTTTTAAAGATAATAATATAAACATGTGTATGGAAGTACTGGTCAGTGATAATAATTTATTAAATTTCTGGAAATTTTTAATAACATTAAAGAAAATTTAGTTTATAAATTGAATAGAAGTATATGGCATATAATTATTTATAATTACTGAAAAATGTTTAAATTCTCAAATTATCAAGGTGCAAATCGTTAACTTTTGATGACGTGAAAACACCGTAGTCCGTCACTCATGTTTGTCATCAGTTGTTTCATTTAGAGCCGAGAGCTACGAAAAGATGAATTTTATGAAAAAAATATAGAAGAGTGGACCATCAATTGTATTTTTAAAAAGAACTATGCTTTTCAACTGTATCCTCATAGATTTAGAAACAAAAATTTTGGAAACCCGATATTTCCATAAATAATCATTATATCTCTTAATTTTTGTTGTTGTAGATGCATGTTTTCTATAATTAACTGGACTTTCGCTAAAATTTTATAAAAATAATTATTCCCAATAAAAAATAATAAAAAGTTTTCATCAAGAACTAAACTGATTACGCAAGTATGAATAACACTCACTAAATAAAAACGAAATTTTTAAATAAAATTTAAAACTTGTTTTAGACTTACCAAAATTATGCAAATTAGTTAATTTTATGTATAGATTTAATGAATTAGTGAATATCAATGATGTTAAGGAGTGAGGGAGAGGAAATTATTGCTGCAGGTTTGAAATTTAATAAAATACAAGATTCGCGAGACAAATACAATAGGATTTATTTGACGCGGCATAAAACCCCCCTGCGTCAGGGGGAAAAGCCTTGGTGCGTCGGAAAAGATATTTACAAACTTACAGATAGTGCTTCACGCACGCGATGAATTTGCGCACACAGGCGCTCGCAATTGGCGGCTCACGTTCGAGCAACGAGGCAGCGGGGGCGTCGGAAGACGCGCTGCAAGAAGCGGGGCGGTCCTGGTGCTCGTCAGCACCCACCCTGGCGTGGATCGTCGAGCGCCGCCGCAAGAACAGGGGAACGATAGGTCCCGGGCTTCTGGTTCCACCAGACGTCTCACACGAGACATCACACACACAATACACGCACGCAACGCAAGAAAAACGAGAAAAAACTCTCACACACGAGAGCGAGAAAATAACGGCGAGAGATCGAGAAAAATGTACTGCAAGTGCATTAGGCGCGACGTCGCAAGAAGAATTGCTCGTCTCCCCAGCGTCGGACCCCACGCAGGTCAAACATCGTTTTCGGGCCTGTCCCCCCTTACTAATATTTACCAAATTCGGCAGTTTCCGTAACTTTCCCTTTTCACGAAGTGCAAAAGACACTGAACGGAAAACTGCCCCAACAAAACTTTTTATTATAAAACTATATAATAAATTATTCAATGATAATTTTTATTATTAATGCAAAGTAGTGATTTAACGTTAAATAAATTTAAATCGAGTAATGAATGGATTATCAAAAAAGGCCTGTGTAAATATTTAATATATAAAAATATATTATTTAGTTTAATTTATCAATAGTATATTTTAAATATATTTCATTAATTATTATTTATTCATTATTATATATTATAAAATTTTATGGAATTTATAAGAATTGTTCATACGAAAAAATACTTGCAAATAATAAATAAGTGAAAAATAATCTGCATCTGTTAATACAGACAAGCTAATACATATTTTTATTTATAAAATACATGCGCAATCAAAGAAATTAACATCGAATGGAGATTGTATAAATTCAATCTGATTAATGAATTATTTTTGAAAACTAAATAGGTTAATGAATATAAAATGCAATAAATGGTTATTAAGGAAATAGCGAAGAAAAATTATGCTCTAAGTTAAGAAAACGTATTATCTCCAAATTATTCAGCGGATCTAACTCAAAGGTGGTGCCAATATTGTCAAACGTTGATATATTTATATTTCTCGCATCGGCCATTGGTTAGGTATGGGAGATGCCCATCCGCTTCAAATGCGTGGGTTCAGCGACACGAAGGGCTTACGCTACCGTGGTCGGCTTTCGAAAACTGATCGCAGCGACGATGCCAAACATCTCCCGATCTTTCCTGGAAATTTAGCATTGAAAAAACTGATCGTACGTTATGCTCACCGAGTGCCAATGCATGGAGGCTTCAAGTTGACAAGTTGTATCATGATGCAGCATGCCTGAATCCTGAATGGATGAAGATTGATAAAATTCACACTTGCACTGTGCGTAAGCGAGTCACCACCAGTTGATAGGCGAATTACCGAGTAGTCTACTAACTCCTACCCAACCTCTCACCACCAGTGGAGTAGACTATTCAGGACTCATACATTAGAACGACAAAGGACAGAGGTTATCGATTCTTCAAAGGATATAATACTTTTTTTATTTGCTTCGTTACGTGAGCTATTCAACTGAAGTTTGCAAGCGACCTGACTGCGAAGGCATTCATTGACGCCTTTCGGCGATTTACCGGCAGGAGAGGAGTTTGTTGTAATTTTTTCAGCAAAAGTGCCACAAACTTCAAAGAAGCGCACCCAGAATTGAGGCTATTGTTCAAAACAATTTCAGTATTTTATAAGGAGGTCAACAGATGTCTGACGAATAGGGAATGAACGTAGAAATTCACATCTCCAAGAACACCGCATTATGGAAAAGTGTAGAAAGCTGGAGTCAAATCCGTCAAACATCACCTACGACGTGTGGTTGATCAACATACCTAAACCTTCAAGTAGCTTAACACTGTACTCGTCGAGATCGAAACCTGCCTGAATTCTCGTGTTCCCATAACATCTGATGCCAATGAGCTGGATGTCTTGATACCAGTGCATTTTCTCATCAGTACTGACTACAGCCTTGTACCGGATTGGCTAGAAAGATCCTAACTCATGCAGTGGCAGCGCAACGTATTCTGAAAGCGACAGAGTTCCAAATACATACATCATCTTCAGGACCGTTCGAAGTGGAGACAGCCGTCAAGGAACATCAAAGTCGGTCAGCTCCTTTTAGTTCACGATGACCGACACCCTCCATCAAAATGGCTTCAGGGACGAATGATTTAAGTACATCCCAGTCTTGGCAAGCTGATATGAACGGTCACCATCCAGACTTCCACTACCAACTTGGTACGCCATATCGCCAGGATTAGTCTGCTGTATACCGACGAGGAAGAGAAGACCCAGGAAGCAAAAGGGTGGAATTGATCCTTAATGATTATTGAGCTAATGATATAATTCATTCTGCCGGCGATGGTGGGAGAAATGTTGGGGGAAAGTGGGCAAGAATCCGACTATTAGGAAAATTAACCATTTAGGTAGTGGTGGGGCGAATCTGGAAAAAGAAAATTAACCCTGTGTGCTCGAAATACGAGAAGTTCACTTCTTGTTCGAGCCACTGTGGTGTGAGAATTGACTTGCATGCTTTTTGTGTATTTTGTATTGTATTACGTTGTTTTTAATCTGATGATTAAGTGAACATCTCTGTCATCCGGGGATATGTGATCGTGTTCTGCCTGTCGACTAACTACCAAGTTGTAATTGTGCTGACAAGTCCGGGGTCTTCGGACTATTCTCAACTTTTCAGCGTCCTTCGACGTCGCGGAGGGGCCGAGGTAAGAGTGAACGCCCGCGATGAACGTGGTGACTCGTTGCGAGTACGGAAGCACCAACCAGCGTACTTGTAAGTTGATTTGTAATAAATTTCTTAGCATAACAAAGGCTTTCTCCCTTGATTAGTAGAGGTTTTTTTATGCTATGCTTATAAAGACACCATATTTAATTGATTAGTAGACACCGCAGACTGCGAGTTTTCATTTGCCCTGTGACAGTTGACCCTCTTCAACCTTTTTTCCTTATTCATTCATACCAAAAAACACAATTGTTTTAAAAAATATTAAATTTAGCTTTCAATTTTAATAAAGGTCATGCAGCAATAAGATAGAATCATCACAATCTAATAATATGGGGGCTCTTCAAATTTTATATTATTAAAAACAAAAAAGAATAATGATAATGTTTAATTTCTTTTTTATAAAATTAAACAAATTTAAATAAAATTTAATGAAACTATAAATTGATATCTAAACTTTAAAATAAACTTTATCTTTGATTAGATTGAATAATAATTTATTTTGTATTTATTTTCTTCATGTAACAGTACTTGTAACTTAATATATAAATGTTGAAATTATGAATTACTTCGACATGTACTGTACGCATTCTCTTTCTCTTTCTCTCTCTCTCTCTCTCTTTGCCTTTTCCTTTCTGGGTCGCTAATAAAGCTGCGTTACATTTAAAGGAATAAATTATAATGAGTTAGTTATTTAAAAAAATTCTAAAAATTTCACCGAATCAATAACTTATTTAACACATTTTTTATCTTTAATATGTCAATACATAATATTGTATTTCTATTATTTATTGTATACTTGATTTTTAAGTATAATCGTAACTTTTAACATCAATAATTTTGATGATTATTATCAAAAAACGAAAAGAAATTGTAAAATAGAAGGATTTTTGTTTGAAAATAAGAGGACTAATTCATGTTTAATGAGAAGTAATTTTGTTTTAGTATTTGTATGATTTTAATGTTCTTAAATTTTATTCTACTGTGTTAAAATTTATTTGTTTATCAAGTTTCCTTTTTTCATATAATAATTTATTTGTTAGATTTAGTTGTAAACTTTTTATTTATAATTATTTTAATTATTATATCATATGAAAAATATTCTATATTATTTATATTGAAAATTATGAAAACCCGTATTATATACGATAGGCATAAATAAGGCGTTAACTCTCAAATTAACTGCTAAAGGTTGCTCAGTTAAGTTCCATACATAATACGAACGACAGTAAAAGACAATAAGCAAAGGCCCATGGATGTAATCGTTGCGTTAGTAGTAAGACATATTTTTGAAATATATTATATGGGTATTTTTCCCTATTTTACTATTTATTGTATCTTAAAATAGTTGAGACCATTTTGTATAATCACGTATTAACTCTCAATGGCTCTAAATGTATTTTTTGTTCTACTTGGATATTTATATAGTTCTGTTTTAACAATTTATGTAAGTACAATATTTCTAATTTAATCTATAAAAGGCCTATGTCGAATGATTTAAAAATAAAAGTCTTACGGTTAGGTAAAGATAATTTTTAGTTATCTAAATGCCTACTTATAATTAAGCATTTGCAGGTAACCAAGTTATTTTCATAGACTATTATTAGAAAATTTATTTTATAAATAATATTTTTTTTTCAATTTATTTATTATATTACGATAGTAGTTATGAAGAAAATGAAGAACGTAAAATTATTTCATACAGGTGGGCATTTATTAATCAGAATACAAGATTTATATATTTTGTATTTGATGGTTTAAATGTATTTAATTAGTTTAAGTGAAGACATTAAAAGTACAAATTTTGATTTTGTAGTTATTATTACAATATAATTAAGTACATAAAATAAATTCTTACTCAAAATAAAAATTATACGAAGAAAACACAAATAATATTTTAAATTAAAATTAAATTTTTAAATTTTATATTTATTTGTATGTAGATTATTAAATAAAGATAGAAAAATTTTATATTTTGAATTATTGTTACTTTTTCATCGTTTTATTGAAGTTCTTAAAAATTCATAAAAACTAATCAATTATTTAAGTAGAAGATTGAAAAAATAAAATATATTTGTTTCTTCTAACATTTGATTTGTTATTTAAAAAGTGACGACAAGTATACAAAATAATAATATAATATAATAATACAAAATAACAAGAAGTATGATAGTAAGCAGATAGTTATTACTTTTTCATTATAATATAATCTCTTTAATATTTTGATAAAAAATATCAAGAATTATTTAAAATATCTGCAATACAAGTTTCAATGTATTATTTAATTATTTGTAAAATGACTTGCATTTTGAAACGTAAATTATTTATAATTTTTTTTATGTGTAGGTGAATATATATGTGAGTATGTGACTGATAACCACTGATTTCTAGTTTAAATAGAGAGAACTAGTAGGTGGATAAAAAATATCTTCACCATAATATAATTTCTGTAACGAAATCACATCTTCTAACTAACTTGATATTAATGTTGTATAGTAAACATTTTTTATTTAAATATCCAAAGGAAGATCTGCAGAACCTTCTAAATGATGGGTAGAATCTTCATCATCATCTAGATTAACACTGTTCGTATATAAAGCATTATTGTTCTTTTTATTCATAATAGATCCTGTAAAATAAATTTTTATATTTTTTAGTGGTAAAATCATATATTAAATATATATATTTATGAACTAAATTATCATATCAGATTACAATAGTTTATTATAATATTAGAATATATTACATATTTTTATTTATAAACTAAATTAAAAATATTTAAAAATTTTGATATTTAAACCATTTAATGATTCACAAGATAAATCCAAATTTGAAATTTAACTTAGAAAAATAAATAAATATAATGCTATGAGTTGTTCGTCATTAGAAATCGACTACTTGACAAGGTGTCGCACTAGCCTCGGACATACTACTTACACCACCCTAAGTACTATCTATTGAAGTGATACCCTGGTCCTCTCCGTCCTGGATAAATCACATAACTGGCTTAACGCGGTTTTAATATTTGACTTTTCGCTTCAAGTAATGTAACAGAGCCTAATTTTCACAAGGTAACCTGAGCAAACGAGTAGCGGTTCTATACGGTTATTCTGCTAGCTACCGTATATCCCTGAAAGCCGTCCTCTTCTACTATTTGCATGGTGCATCCTCGGTATACCGTCCTTGTCTGGAGCTCATCCCTTTTGATGGTAGGTGCTGTGATACACAAGGTCCTCAGCACTGATGCTTCTTAAGGTAGATACCCGCAAATGAGAGTTAAGACACTGGGCCACTACAGTATTGATTTCAAGTTAACACAGTTTTATTTCCATCTCCTCCACTCCTTGAATAAATAAAGAATTTATATTTTGTATCTAGTGGTTTAATGTTTCTTGTATTTTCGCATTTTAGTAAAATATTATATAATTTATAGTTTTACACTATATCCGTAGTACTGTGTATTGTCATTTATTAATAATTGTAAATGTGATTCAAGTTATACATCGAGCATATTTGTAATAGAGTAAAATAAATATTGTAGCGAATGCATAAAATAAAAATGTCAACCCTTTCTTTTTCTGGAATCCATGACTCACTAGAACTCAATTCTCTTACAATCCGATAACACAGTTCAATTGTTAAGTGTCAAGATACTAATCTTCTATATTATATTGATACTAATTATATTGTAAAATAATATTTTTCTTATTATTATTTATAAAATCATTATAATATAAATATTAAAATTTGTTTATTATATGGGGATCACGTTCAATAACTTTTAAAAATTTAAACAAATATTATAATAGGTACAATTTCATTTTTTAATCAAATTTTATTTTGATTAATTATCCCCATTAAAATATATTAAGCGTTTATTAGAACTGTCAGTTGCAACATCCTTTGCCTTCAATCTTTTGGAAGCGCGTGTTGTACGGTTTTAACCTTGAGGTCCAAAAGATGTTATTAATCAGAAGGTATTTTCCGTTCAATTTCCTTGATCGATGAATTTGTGGTAATATGATCTATCAATATATCCGTTTTGGATTTAACAGGGTTAGTCTGTACAAATACTGAATATAGTTATGTATAACACTTGACATTTATACAAATTGCCATTATAATTATTTTATAAGAATAATAAATAAAATAAAAAAAGTTAATAGAAAATTTTCACCAACGTTATAATAAAATGTTGTTCTTTTCAAGAATTATAATATATAAAAGGGTTTTTCATAGGTGAAAGAAGTCATTTCGTCAACTTTACACCATTTAAGTACACTAATATACTCTAGTTCTAATATAATGACTAAAGTCGCTAATATAAAATCATTCTAAATATTACAAGATTCGAGAAAAACAAAATATTGTGAAACGATTGTGAAATTTTTCAATTAACCTTTTAATTTCAATCACTGCATCCATAAAAAGGTTGTCACTATAAGCTATATAACTGTGTTCACTTTGTATAAAGATATAAAATTTTTCTTAGTGTAATAAAGTAGTTGATCAAGTAGGTAAAGACTAGCTAGCATTACGTGAAAAATACTAATAAATCTAATAGTAACAAACACTTTTTTACGACAGACTTAAGGTTGATTTTGCTCAAGTTCGTTCTAACAATTTAGCTCATTTTTTGTCAAAAAAGCCAGTAGAAATAATTGTAATAAATGTACGCAATAAAAATATTAAATGTTAAATGAGTTAAAGAATTATATTACAGTTAGATATGTGATAAACCTCGTATTTTATGACGGTTGGTACATATATCACAACAGTGATTGTACATTACCACCACTTTCGCTAACCAACTGATATATTCTCAGGAAAAGAAAGTTATGAACTAGGCAGAACTTGATATTAAAACAATACTCATTTTGAATTCGTATCCACATACATATATTACTATAGATTTCGTAAGATCGTATTATATTCGAGAACTAGTCATAGTTATGGCCTAATAAGGCTAAAAATTATTTGAGTATAAAATAAAATTGTGTAAATTTCTTTTAATATTTTAGTATAACTTCAAAATGACATCGCGGAACCTATTAGAGATGAAGTCATTTTATATTTTAAATTGATGGGAATACAGATACATCGACAGCTGAAAATCAATTGCTCTTTCCAGAATTTTTATGTAAAGTCGACATTATTCTCTATTTGAAAGATAACAAGTTAGAGATTTTTATAAGCAACAATAGCAAAAAATGTTTTGCACAAACGGCTTAAGAGATTTTTCTGTAAAACAAGAATTTATCAACTCGAAATAAAGCACCTATAAAATATTTTATTTATAAATATATGCACATTTATAATATTTTTTTGTACTCAAAAAATCAGAAATACTTTTCATAATTTTTATTAAATACTCATGTGAGATTTTATTACTCCTTTCTTTTTTTTCTTTTTACAAAATTTCAATAACCGTCTCACAAATGTGTCGATATTTCATTTTCTACAATATGTCTTCAATGTTGACTTATTAATGTTGCTTCGACGAAGATCCTGTTAGTCAAATGATTATTGTGGTTTATTTTGACGCGCTTAAGTAAAAATACATATAATTATATGTCGTAGTATCATTACATAAATTTCCGAAATCATTAATACAAACGTAGATAATAACTTGTAATGATATTATAATAAAATTAAAATATTTGAAAATTAAATATTTATCTTTATTATTTTTAAATAATTCTATTTATCTTGCTACGATCTATATTTCGCATATATTACTTAATTATACATTTATCGTAACTGATTACTTATAACTACTTATTTTCTTAATTTATTTGTTTATCGCGTGAGTTTATTTACTTCTTGTTTTATTCGTTTATTTTATTATGTGACGAATTCTCAATTTTTTTTCGGCCGCAGCTGAATCGGTTGAAGCGATTTAGCATTTGTGAGGTTTCAGGATTAAAATAAATACAATTATATTAGTTAATGTTTTAAAATACTGATTTATTGATGATAAATCGGAAAAGAGAATTTAATGTGTTATAATGGCTCGTGATACGAATCTAGCGTCTTCGTGTGTGTCCGTAATTAATATAATACTTGCGTTGTCGCGAATCTGTTTGGATTTGTGAGTTTGTCGTGTTATTTTACCGACGAGAGTCACCGATCGGGATTGAATTACTTCGCGATGTTACGCCAGGTCAATTCTACTTTTCTCGCGATCGCTCATGTCCGAATCTCCAAGATACACTATTGAGAGTTCACTTCTTTCTTGATTAACCGAATAGAACCCCTTATTATTCATATCCCCTTATTTATAGAGAGAAAACTGTTAACTCCTTATGTCCTCCCACCATGGAGGTGTTCTCACTTTTTTGCTTTCGTTCGCATTACCCTAATATCTGCTTATATTTCTTAATATATTGATTAATAATTGCGCATATTGACATCGTTTTCCGAATTTAGCACTCAAACATACGTTTTTTTATGCTGCGTTTGGTGCTCCTTCATTTATTTTTTGTAATACGTCTTATTTTATTTATTAAGTATGTCAATTACGTTACATCCATAACAATCTATTTATATCTATTTAGAAAAGTCAAATTTTTAAAATTTAAAATTATATCTATTGATTTTAATTATTAAAAATTATTGTGTATTATTTATTTGCAGTATTCTAAGTCGCAGAAAACTCTTATTGTATTTTAATTGTATTTATATTGTTACGTATCTAAGCAGTCGCAATTATATATATTCTTTGATAATTGAATCGCGAAATTTTCTCCAGGATTCGTTCTGCCCTAGTCGAATCGGTCAAAGCATTTCGACTTTCGTAAGGTTCGGAATTATCAATAAAGAAAACGTAAGTTAATTAATATTGTACTTTTTATTACATCTCTTAATGAACGAGAGAGAGTGAGATGATGTGTATTACAATGTTTCGTGTCGCAAAAAGCACTAAATCCTGATTGTATATAAAAAAATAGTGATGAATGCTAAAGAAAAGAGAGCGGCCCTGAACCGGAATGATTCAGATTAGAACCGATCTCCGAACCGAAGTACGAATTGAGAATGAATGCCCCATACGTTTCTTTTGATTTGACTCATTACCTGTGCTATATGGAGAATTGCAAAATCCGCAACTTCTCCCTCCAAGTGTTCTTGCTTGATTATCGTTCGGTCAGCTATCTCCGATGTTGTTTTCGATTGACCTCTGCGTATTCATCGTCGCCTTCGATCTTGAATTTTCACAATTTGGCGAATTTGGAAGTTCTTATTACTCGCGGGTTTCGCGTTACTCACAACTCATTTCGATTCCCTCATTGTTAATTTCCTAATGTTTTGTCTACGTTTACTAAGGCGAGTACAACTTATTCGTCGCGTATGAGATTACAATATTACATACATGACAATATGGATGTTTTATTTTTCCAAATTGATATTGTTAAGACATAATTATTAATACTTTAATAAAAAAGTATTATTATTAATTTTATTATATATATAATTTAAATTTGTAATTATGTAGTAAATATTTATAATGAATTTACCACAATCAGGTTTCATGCCTCGCACACGTGTTCCAACGTATTCTATACCATGCAGATCAACACACCAACACAAATTCAAGCTCTGATGGCACTGTACACTTTGGTAGTAACCCTTTGAATCGCAATTTGGCGCTACTTCAGGAGAAGATCTTTTTTGCATTGCTATACAAGGTCTTTCAGCCTTGGAAAAACACTTGCACCATTCAAAACCGGTCACAAGTATATCACTAACATAAAAAAATCAAAGTATTTTAATTTACGATAAATAACTAAATTTAGTAATTTTATATTAGGAATTATTAAATAAAACATTGATATATTTGTATTTAAAGTTATTTATTTAATATTGATAGATCTTTTTTTTTAAACAAAAAAGGAATTATTAGAATACTAACTTAATAACTCTAAGCTATTTAATGAAAAATTATTTAATTATTATTAAATTATTTAGAAAACTCTGTACAAATATATACATGGTCTATCCAAAAAATATATATCGAGTTTTTCTTTTTTTTTAAACCACTATTTATCGTAGCGATTTTGAGGAAGTCGAAAAGTGTGAAAAAAGTTCTTCCTATTTGTTTCTTTTTTTATTTGTATTTTTTTATCATTAGAAACGACAGGATTTGCATTCGCGCGATGGATGTTTTTTTAATTTTGTAACACGATGCAATGGACCGCTTAAAAGAAAAACGCTGTGAGGTAAAATTTTAGTTTATGGTTCAGTAAATACAGAAAATTTTTAAAAGAATCAGTTAATAAAGAAAGGTATAACAAACTCACTGATGATCGAATTCGCGGCAACGTCGATCGATGGAAAATTCCAACCGTACCTGTGAAATAGGTATTAACCTATACGTTGCGAAATATTGTTATACGATAGTTGACGAGGCGCTAATGAAATGCCGGAGCGGAACAACGAGCCTGGTGGGAGAATCTGTGGATTTATAAATTTCCCGCCCGAAAGAGGTGATGAGTAAAATTAGGATTAAGAGTTTGGGGATTCGGGTTCATGCTCTAGTCTAAGTAATAACGCGACAATTAGCTTCTATAATGAAATGCTCTTTGCCGATTGATTAGAAATAAATAATATCCAATTAGTGAATAGTTATTGTTGTAATTTGTTGACCTGATCCACAAAAGAGCTAGAGCAATTCGACCACTATAACTATGAAAGATACTTTAAGATGGAACATATAATTTATATAATTAGTTTATATTTATAATTAATAATTAATTTATATAATTATAGTTACGCTAAATATTAATTTTGTAATAATACTTAATATAATTTTTATAATTTTCAACTCATATCTTTTTCTAATTATCTATCTATTTTTTATAAGTGATATAATTAAAATTTATATTATTTAAACATTCGTTTAAATTAAGTAATCTGAAAATACAGTGTATCAGAACTTCTTTTAGTCTCATTATTTACATTAGCTATCAATATAATTAAGTTATTAATTAAATTTAATTTTTTACTGTGTAACAGTAAATTATATGTAAACAAATAAGTACAATAAAAAATAATATAAAAAATATATAAATCAACTGAAAAAATTAGATTTCTTATCAAATTTCTTAAAACTCATTAAAAATTAAATAAAATGATAAAACAAAAAATACCAAAAATTTATTTGTATTTATATCTTTAATTTTCATTTTTTTGCATAAATTAATAAAACCGAAACCATGTCGTATATAAACTATTAATCTTATGTTTCTAAAAATAACACATTTTTTTAAGAAAAAAAAATATTGAAATTTATACAAAACTTTATTTTATATCTTATTTTTATTCATCATGTTAAAATATAAAATTTAAATATAAAACAAACCTATTATCATCACAAGCATCAAGAAATGGTTTCAAACAAGGTTCATTCTGATCATGTTCTAACCCATATAGCTCCGATAAAGAGATCTTTCCATCATTGTTACTATCTAAATGACCAAACATCCATTTCACTTCAGTTTGACAAATGATTGGAAAGTGACCTATTAAATAAAAATAATTATATTGTAATTACGATCATCATGGTTATATTAAAACATTTATTTTATATAATTTTTATTTTCAACACAAAAATAGTGTGACGGTCACGAAGAATTTTTTGGCGCCTCGATTATGCACCACAATAGGACTCGGTCTCACTATCCTTCTAACTACCGCACAACCATTGAATCTAAAAGAAGGGTTTTTATTCACGCAATGTGCTAATCCTACCGGTGCTCAGTGCTTAACAGCTGCCCTTCTGTTGACTAAGAAATAAATAAGAGTAGTTGGTCCTTCCGAGGAAAGTCGGTGTATATCATTGGCACGCCCTACAAAAATCACCTCCAAGGAGTCCTGAGCATAGAATTCCTTCCTGAGTTCTTATCCGGAACCTAGCCTCTTGCCGAGAATGTGACTCAGGAAGCCGAGGAATCAGACGCTTATTTAGGCTTTTATTAGAAATATAACATTAGTTATGATTTCATTGTGGCTAGATATAATGCAGAAATCAAATTAATAGACTTTAAATAAAAAAAACATTTGTTCATTACGGAAACACAGGGACCCTTAAATGTCTAGTCTAATTACAGAATACACAGCGGTGGAATCTATCATATATGCATCTAATATAATATAAATCGGAGAAGCATTTTAAAGAATATTGTTACGACGTATAATTCGATTATATTATTTATTTATACACCGTAACTAATTACTTATTCATATGTTTACTTATTTATTTATTTATATCATCACGTTTATTTGTCGCGTGACTTATTTACTCTTTTATCTATTTACTTATTTATTATATTAAGATTTCCCAATTCTTTGCTGCCGTAGCTGTATCGGTTGAAACGCTTCAGCCTTTATGAGGTTTTAGGTTTAAAATAAAATACAATTTATCAATTCGCGTTAAAAATGCCGATTTATTGATTATAAATCGGAAGAGAGAATTTGATGTATAAAAGCCGCTGTTGATGCGAATTTAGTGTCTGCGTGTTTGTGTCTGTAATTATTACAATACTTGCTTTACTGTGAAACTGCTAGATCATGTGCGTGTCGTGTTGTTTTACCGACGAGAGTCTCCGACCGGAATTGAATTACTCCGTATTATTAACCCGAGTTGACTTTATTCTATTCCTACTCGCGATCGTCCAGAAAATCCCGAAGATACACTTCAGAAAACTAATCTTCTTTGGCTCAAAGCCTAAAAGCCCAAACCAAAAATAAGGTCCCCCATTTTTATAGAGAAAAACTGCTAACCCGACCCGGTCTATGAAGTCAACGTCCTCGTCGATCGTAATACTGTAATCATTTGTGTATTGTATTTGCTTTGGTGTTTGTATGAGTGATATTAGTCCCATTTCAAGTCACTACATTTGTTTTTGTAATTCTCTCTTCCATATAAAAAATTATTTATATTCATTTTTTTTTCTTTTTTTATTTATTATTATTTACAAGCAAAATTTTCCTTGATGCGTAGACAATATTGTTTGTTTCTTCTCTACGGTTTGCATGTCCTTTCGCATTGACGATGCTTAAATAATACATTAGAGTTTTCTTGTATATATATACAATTTTGTTCTGACCCTTATTCTCATTAATTTGCACTTCTGAAACAAATTTCACTATTAATATTTGTTATATATATTAGCATAATTGCCTTTTTGGATTATTAAAAAAAAAAATCATAGAAACGCCATTATGTGCTTTGGGTCACCCTGAATTGAGGAGTTGTTATTTTTCCATTATGCAACTAGAATAATTGTATAGTTACTAATACAATTATAATAAGTATTAAAGAAAATGATGATATTTCCCATTTTGTGGTTATAACTTGAAATAAAAAAATTATTCTTTAGTTTTGTTTCCCCAAGTAATTTAGCCCTTTTTATTACGTCTCTTAATTTATCCTTCTCATTTAGTTTTATATAAATTGGGATTACTCATGTGAATGTTACTTTCTAGTTGTTCCATCATTATGTTTGATATATGCTTTGTATTATTAATTATTATTTCATATTCCTTAAAAATAGATTCCAATGTCAAATTTATGCCGAATTGATTTATTTAAACAGGTAGGTCAGTGATTTGCTTTATTGCCTCTATTTCGATGTCACCCCGGTCTTAGTGATAGTATGCCGGAACCCTTGATTATTTCCCTCACTTCTCCTTCATTTTCACATTTTATTCTTAATTCATCGAGTTGTAAATTTGAGTATAACTAAGTGTTCTCTTTTGACATTTTCATCCAATAAGTCTCCTGTATTGTACTAATTCATATGTCACAATTAGATATATTAAAAAATTGATGCTTGGAAATTAAATCAATGCTACATGGGTTGTAATTTCCTACTTTTCTTCTTGGGGTCTATTTTCTACATACATATATTTTATTTGTTTTCTTACATTTATTCAAGTCCTCTTGTGTTATTAGTATATACATTTTTATTCTAAAATTAATCGCTATGTATTTTACAATCTGAATTATATATAATACATTTTTAATATTTTGTATTGCTGGAAACGATAATTAGTGCTATATACATCTATCTTTTCTTATTAATGGAATATTAATGTAATATATAATTTTATTCATGTATACCATAATTTTTATGTCTGATATTTCAATCAATACCTCGATACTATTGTTATTTCCTACTGATAGCTCGTTTGATGTTAATTTTTCCTTGATTTTATCAGCTGTAGTTTTCTGTAAGTTTTTATCCAATAATTGGGAATGAATTCTGCTCTTCGTTGCCCATTGTGCTATCTGCAATAACCCTTGAGTACTTCTTATTTGGATATTAGCGTAGTCTTCTAGTAGTCCTATAAGTTCTTGCTATTGGACATTTTCACGCAAGTGAGTTATATCATTTATTGCTGTTTTTACTTTTTTCTGTAAATAGTTTATTTTAATATCGTCGAATTGTAATTTGTTTTCTATAATTTCGGTTTTGTTTGCTAATAATTGAATTAATTCGTTTGTTTTTCCATTTATATTTCCAATTAATGATTTTATTTTGTTTTCCGAATCCTCATCCATTGTTCCAAATAAATACTTAGTGATTTTCCCCACAAATGGTACGATAGCACGTTTATTTCTACCCTGTTTCATTATTTCTAATATTAAATTAATATTATGTTGTTCTTCTCTCATAAGGTGCTTTAATCCATTGAACTTTTGTTTGTATTCCTCAATCCTTAATTCATTGATACATTTATCGCGTAGCTTGGGTGTTAAGGTAAAAATATGTCTCCTACCCTGATTTTCGTTGATCTCTAAATATTGAATCAATTTCCAGCTTATTTTAGATTCTCTTACTTCGTATAATCCCTCTGTGAATAATCCCGGGTTATTATTTATTGTTTTTAGAAACTCCGATGTGTTATTGTATTTTGGTACCCTGCAATAATACATTACAAAATCTCAATTCACAATTATCATTATAAATTTAATTTTTTCAAAAGAAATTATTATGACGTATGAAAGGTGATATTATGTTGATGTTGTTAATTAGGAATGGAAAGAGAGAAAAAAAAATTGTTACTATTATATTTGAGGAATCTATTATATACTACAAACACAGCAATATAATTATATATGTTTATGTATATTATATAAATGTTATAACTTTTTTTTTTATTGCTTTTAAAAGATTTTGCATGTCGGTGTGTTATCTGCACTATCATGCCCTAAAAGGAATTCCTTTATTTACAGGTCGTGCCTCCCACCAATATATGCAACTCCCTTTGCTTGATTCCCCGAATAATAGGTTTTATAAGGGATAACGTGATGATTTTGTTATGTTATTATTAATTTCATATTTATTGGATTTATTTAAAATTATTATTGTGATTTGATTAACTTGGTATTGTTATGCAGGATTTACTACATATATATAAGATGTATATGATAATGTAATGAGCTTGCTGGCTCATTGGTATGACGCGGAGTCCCGGTCTCGCGGCCCGAGTTCGAATCCACCGGCTCCAGAATTTTTTTTATTTCTCAATCGATACAATTTTGTTAATTAAAACCCACATTAATAATTAGTTATGAGAAAAAAATTTCAACACAACAAAAATATCTATATAAAATTATTTCGCTCCCTTTTTTTTTTATTATTATCTCGTTATTTGCGTTAAAATTGCAGAAAATGATTATTATTATTTATTACCAATTTTTTATTAAAAAAATTAAGAGCAATTAATAAAAAATAAGGTTGGTATTAACTTTTTCCCGTATTTAATATAGCTGAATTTATTTTTTCCAGAATTTTATTTCACATTGATTAGTGGGATCTTGTTTTCTTCCTATGACGTAGAGTAGTGGGAGTTACTCCAATTTATGTTTTTAAATTAACGTCCTTAATGATTGGTGTGTTATACGATTCTTTATAATACTCCTCAAGTATTTATACTTGCATTTTATGTGGGTGTTGGCTATTACCTTATGTGAATGCCGTATCAATGGCGTTTCTATTCTTTAATATATTTATGTTCCATTATCATTCTACTTTAAATTGTAGTTTATAATTTACTTATCCATGTTTTCAATAAAATAATTATATATTAAATAATTCATACATGTATATATATATATTTATAGATATTTTTTCTTAACCCAACAAAATTCGAAAAATATATATGATAAATATTGATTGGTTTTTTTTTTTTATCATCAAGTTCTTTAACATTTCCATTAATTGTACTATACATATTTTTCTTTTATAATGTTTATAATTTTTTTCTTTTCTTTTTACTGGATGTCTTTGTTTTATCAATATTAATCGATTTTTATCTCTTTTACGCCGAGAGATATGCTTTACTTACTCGATGTTGCTCGAGCGCCCAGGACTACCTCATACTTTGGCTACCTTCGTCATTGCTCAAGACCGCCTTATATTCAATTGCTGCCTCAGCGTTTTTGTTTCCGTCTATAATTTTTGGTAGTTCGGTTGGCTTTTGTTTGATGCTGTTCTGGGCATTATCACTGTTACTTTCCGTTTCAGTTTTTGTTGACTGATTATCATTATTTTTATTTAAATTGGATGGTTCTTCGGTGAACAGGTTGTTAATGCTCACTCTATCTATATTCTGTCTACTTTCGTTATAATTTTCTACAATATCTGTGCCTTCTCTCTCCTCTATTGTTTTACATGGTATTAATTCTATTTCAGGCAATGGTATAGTAACCGATTCTTCATTGGTATTAGGATAATTTGCGAATGCTACAACGTTCTGATTAATTGATAAAATATTTCTGAATTTCACTTCAGGGGATAAATCTTGTTGTGGTACGAATCTAATGTTATGTTTTTGTTTTACGCGGACATCTATCGTTTTTTTCTCCATGGCAGGAATTTTAACTGCATTGTCACAAGCAAAGAGAATCCATGCACTTCCTAATTTTAATATTTTTTGTTCGACATCAATCGTGCCGTTATATTTCTTTATTATATCCCATCCAAGGATCCCATCTGCGTCAATTGGGTGATCGTCTTGGACAAGATGAAACTCACAGTTCACATCATGTAAATTTACTTCTATGCTGCCTTTCGTTAGGCATTTTCCTTGCGTGAATCCATGAATCATTATTTTAACTTCCTTACATATTTTGTCGCGTGCTCATATTTTCTTTTGCTTAATTACTGAGATTTCTGCTCCTGTGTCTACATAAAAAGGTGCCTTACCCCCTACAAATTTTTCGGCGTATATTAATATTACCGGTAAGTTACTTGCCCTTTCAATGAAATTTATTCTAACTGTTTTTATCCGTTGAGAATTGATTGTTATATTGGAGGCATTTTGCTCAACATCAAAAGTTTGTTTTAAACAGCTTAAATCATCTGAATTATCGAAATTTACAACTGACTGAGCTAAAGATTGATCTCTTATTAAGTTAACCCTTGCATCTTGAGAATAATTTTCTCCTTGATTTATATGATCATATCCCTGACCACTATTGTTATTAATATACTGAGGTTTGTTGCTGTAATTGTTTTCATAATTATCAACTCCTTGATTGGCATTAACTCTTATTTGATTTCTATTCTTGCTATAATTATTCGGATGATAACCCCTAAAATTATTATTGAATTTTATATTGTTATCAAAATTATTAAATAAATTGTTACTATCATAATGAATACTATTGCTTCTGCTATTATCGATAAATCTATTCGGCGGACACTGATAACTCGGTCCTTGCTGTCCTTGACTGTTATTATTCGTTGTTATTCCCCCTCCCTGTTCCATATTTCTATGCAAACTGCGACATTCTTTCTATTCATGGCCCCATTTATTACAATATTTGCACCATTTTGGTTCTTGTTCATTTCTTATTAATTCGCTATTGACTCGGCTAAGCAGGAACTGTCTTGCCTCTTGTTCATATTCTATCCCTAAATTAATAGCTTCCTCCAATGATAAGGGCAATACCGTGTTTATTCTAAATGATATTGTGTCTGTTAACCCAAAAATGAATTTTCTTACAATTTTTCTCTCAAAATCTTCGTAATTAATAGGTGAATAATTTCTTTTTGTTATCGATTCCAGTTTAAGGGCCGAATATAGATCTTCTCTCAATACTCGTATTCTATTTTCAAAATCCAAAACTGATTCCCCCTTTTCTTGAATGCAATCCCTAATTTGTGTTAACAATCTTTTGACTAACCCCGAGGTATCGAATCTTTCGCATATATCTGTAATAAATTGATTGATTGATCTATAACTTCCCAGGTTTGACCCTAACATACGTCTTGCTGTACCTGTTATTTTATTAATTAGAGAACATAAAATGTATCTTTCGACTTCAGGCCCCCCATACTCCATGGTGTTCTTTATCCAATTTATTAAATTAACTATTTCACTGATTTCTCCCGAACACGTCGGCATTTGCCGCAAAATTTCATATTGGGGTATGCTCGGTTTACAATATGGTTCCGAGCGTCGATTGGTGTAACGTCCCGTATTATCTCGTGGTTCTAATTGATTAATATTTTGAAAGGCTTCATATTCTAGATCATATGTATTATGTTGGTACTGGTCGTCTACTCTGTTCCTAACTGTTTTTATTTCGGCGCGCTCGTTTTTCAGTTCAATTATTTCGCGCCTTAGTTTCGATATTTCAGCAATTAATTCATTTGGAATATTTCCCTCAAACATTCTATTTCCCGTATTTGCTTCTTTGATTATATTACCCGAGTTCTTCCGTAGGTTAGCCGTATCGGTTCTCAATTCCTTCAACTTGTTTAATAATTTCTGGTTATTATATTTTAGTTCGTTTATTCTTTTAATATTCATTCCTAACTCGGGGTCAATTACTCTTACTCTCGATCCTGATTGGTCCGGTTTAATGTTATCCATTTCCGTCAACAGTTCATTACCTACATTATAATTATTATAATAATTATTATAATGGTTAATATATGCTAGTTCGTTCATGCATTTAATATTTGTTTCAATGTCAGGTTAAAAAATTAAAAAAAAAATATTTAATATAGTTAAAAAATTATTTTTCCTTAATCCCGGTACGGGCCTGTCTGCTCACATTTCACTTAGCAAGTATATATATACACATATGAATCACACAATATTAATTTTCATATAATTGATCTTTACTTACATGAATATGACTGCTATAAGAGTCAGTGGCTCACAGGTCATTGTTTCTTCCTGGGTTGTAGTATCTCCTTGTAGTTGTATTTTTTTCCACTTTTATTTTATTGACGCAAATTTCGTTTAATTAAAATTTTCCTTACCTCGACAGAAATCCTGGTCACGGCACCAATGTTACGTGGTATAATGCGCTATATTTATCTATTTATTTATACTCCGTAACTTACTTATTTATATATTTATTTGTTTATTCGTCGCGTAACTTCTTCGTTTACCCCTTTACCTTATTATATTATTCTAATATGTGTCAATTCCCAGTTCTTTTTCTGCCGTAGCTGAATCGGTCAAAGCGATTCAGCCTTTGCGAGGTTTTTAGGATTACAATAAATACAATAATATTAATTCACGTTTAAAATGCCGATTTATTAATCATAAATCGGAAGAGAGAATATAAGTATTTATATGGCTCGTGTTACCGTCTAGCGTTCTACGTGTGTGTCCGTATGATTGTATTACTTGCGTTTCTCGGTTTATCGTGAATGTGAGTGATTGTCGTGTTGTCTTACCGACGAGAGTCACCGACCGAAATTGAATTACTTCGTATTACATTTTTCGTTCGATTTTTGACACTACTATCTTAATTCACCGATCAGCCGAATCATCCCATTATTGTTTTCGTCCCCTAATTTATATAGGAAAACTGCTAACTCTTTCGGGTCCCCCACCGTGGAGGTGTTCTCCTTTTTAGGCTTAATTCGCAATACTTTAATTTCTTAATATATTGGTTAATAATCACACTTACTGACATCGTTTCTCAATTTAATGCTTGCACACATTTTTATCTATGCTGATCTTTGTTCTCCTTTCTATTTAATGTGTGCAATATTTATTATTTTATTAATTAAGAATATGAATTCCGTTACATACGTAACAGTTGTAATACTTTTTCCTGCAGTTAATATAGCTGCACTTCCCTTTTTCCCAGAAATTTATTTCACATTGATTACTGGCATCTTGCTTTCTTTCTATGACGTATAGTAGTGGTAATTACCCCAATTTATGTTTTAAATTAACATCCTTAATGATTGGTGCATTATACGATTATTTGTAAAGCTGCTCAAGTGTTTATATTTGTAGTTTTTGTGGCTGTTGACTAAGTATCTTATGTGAATGCCGTATTAATGACGTTTCTATCATTTCATATATATATTTCATTATTACTTTACTTATAACAATTTAATGGCTGTTTATGATTGACTTTCCCATATTTTTTATTATATATTAAAATAATCATATATTAAAGTAATTTATACATGTATACATATATTTATTTTTTTTTTAAATCGACTCATTTTTTAATTCATTAGACTTTTTAATGTTGTCTATGTGTACTATCCTTAACCTTTTTTTATGTCTTAAAGTTACATTATTAGTTTTGTAATCAATACCTATTATTTCGTAAGAACCCACATATTGTTTATGAAATTTACCTATTTTTGGCTCTTTTAATCTGTAAACTTATTCTCCCTCTCTAAAATTCTTTAAGTTTAATTTTATATCGTAATAATATTTTGACTTAATTTTTTATTGTATTAAATTCATTCCTACTGTCGTTTATAATTGACTCAAAACCGAAATCAGTCGTTGATGAGCTTTGCTATAATCCTCGAATTTTTTTCTGACATTAAATTCCGACGGAGTTCTTGACTTCTGACTGAATACGAATTCGTGTGGTGTGTAACCTGTAACGTCATATTCGGTGCAATTGTAAGCATGTTGACATAAACTCACCCATTCATTCCATTCATCAGATTTCTCCACATAGCTTTTTAAATATTCTGTTACAATATTAGGCATTCTCTCAATATTCTTATTAGACTGTGGATGATAAGCCGTAATATTAAGTTTCTTAATTTCGAATATTTCCGCGCGTTTGCTTAATGTTTTATTTTGGAATTGTGTGCTTTGATCGGTCAATACTGCTTTAGGTGGCCCAAAAACACATATCATATGACTTGTTAATTTTCTTACTACTTCTTTTTCCGTAGCCCTCTTGACTGATATAAGTATGAAGTATTTTCTTAATAAATCTTGTATTTTTAAAATATATCTATTAATATTCTTTGTTTTTGACAAAGGTCCGTAAAAATCCATGAAAATTTTCTCAAAAGAACACGCTGGGGTGACGGTTATAATCATTGGCATTTTTGTTTTAATTCTTATTAATTTGTGGGTTTGGCATATTTTACAGCCTATAACGAATAATTCCACCTTAGATCGTATAGTTTTCTAATAGTAACTTGTAGCTATTTTCTTGTAAGTATTTCTAATTCCCCTATGCCCCCTATTGATGACTCATGATACTTTTTTATTATTGCATATCTATCGTTAAGTTCGGTATGGGTAAATTATCTTTTTAATAAAATAATTATAATATCCTCATTTTCGAATATTTCATTATATTTTTCGACGCAATAATCCTATTCCGTTTCCTTTAATATTTATAAATCTTTTATTATAGCGAAACTCTTAATTTTATTGGCTTTACATATTAGTTTTAAATTATTAATACTTTTTATTATGTCACTTTTTATGGACGAATCATTAATATTATTTTTAATTGTGATCCCTATTATAATTAAATCTTGCTACTGTTTAAAATTTATTTCACCTTTAACATAGTGTTTGCCTGACCATGAATTAATATTAATATACCCCCTTTCTACTAGTGCTTCCATAATATCGATATCCCATGCAGCTTCTGATGTCATAAGAAATACCATGTTCTCTTGATATTTGAAAGGATATTCGTTTAATAATTTTACTCTTGTAAATGTCATGTAGTATTTAACAACCAGGGGGGTCGATCTTTCGGTACGTGAGCTCTTTTTGTGTGATGTTTCGTGAGCGTCCTTGAGTTTAAATTTACGGCATTCACCTCGTTATCGCTTGGCGTTAACTCATTCTGCGCTACTGTCTCAGTACTTAAATTTCCGTTTACGTTTTCTGGCGATTTAATCATATGTTTACTAATATCATTCTATTGAATTTTAGAGTCACTACTCTCACTGTCGTCTGTGTCAATTTCAATTGATGCAAAGCTTATGTGTCGTCAGTTTGTTTTTTATATATGGAGTGTAATGATTATTTTGCAAGTATAGAGGTATGATTGGATCCCGTAAGGTATTAATAAATTGACAGAAAATAATTTTATCATCGTGTATTTTGAAATGGACGCATATATTGTATTTAAATTCTTGACTAAATATAAAAAGGCAGTCCTTGTTTCCCCATTTACTTAATGAATTTAAAATTTTACCTGTTTTTACCGGATCTTGGCATGTATTTAAAAATTTTAAATTTAATAATCTATTTCTCAAGTCGATGGGGGACATTAAAAGATTTGCTACTGTTATTAAACTTTGAAATAAACAATTACATGGTGGTTCCATTAATTCCAGGCACTCGCGTATCATATTCGCATCGGGTTCAATACATTGTGTTTCTTGACTGTATAGTGCTATGCGTGTACTTTCGTTTTTACAATGAGATTTATTATATTTGTCAGTTATCTGTATAGTTTCTTCGCCACTTTTATTGCTTATCATTTTCTTATTGGATGATAATATTATGTCATCTAATATAAAAGTATATAACCCGTCCTGCCAGTAGCTATTATTACCAATTTCTGATCTCTCATTTGTGTTTATGCCTTGTTCCCTAACTTGTATATCTCATTCCTTAGATTCAAGAGTATTTTTCGATGTTATCTCTACAATGTATTTATTGCTTGGGGTTGTTAAGATTTCTGGAATATTTATTCCATTACCATTTCCTTTATTAAAACTTTGAATATTCTTAGGGTTAATTGCAGTATTATTTATTGTTTCATTATTAAAATGTTGAAGGGCTTTAGAATTTATTACATCATCATTTTTTATTATATCATCATTTAAAATTTCCAATGTTTCCAATGAACTATCGTCATCATAATCTGATGATAATTTATGAAAGCTCAATATTTTCTTGATTTTTATTAATTTACAATTATCGTTAGGTGTACTTGATGCTATTTTTTTGCCTATTTTGTAATTTTTAATAAATGTAATATCGTTGTCTTTTGATTCGCTGCATACAGATGAATAATTAAAATTATTTGTAATCGATTCCTTATTTCTTTTCATTTTAATATTACCCTTTTTCTTTTTCCGTTTCCATGGATCTTTTTTATTATATGGTTTCCATTCCTCGCTTTCACTTCCAGTATTTCTTTCATCTGGTTCAGTGTCATCATTCGATTCTTCATCTTGGCTTCCTTTCTTCATGACTCCTATTGTTTTGTGTTCATATTTACCTACTTCCACTTTTTCCCGTTCGTCCGTTAGTATGTATAAATCAGGTCTGAATTTACCTCCCTTTCTTTCAGTGTCGGATTTCTTGATAGTACATCTGCGTTCGCATTTCTTAATTCTGGCCTATATATGATATCAAAACAATAGCCCTGTAATGATGCCTTCATTCTATTGAATCGGGTATCTAGATGTTTTGTGGTGTGGAAATGTTTTAAAGGTTCATGGTCTGTTATAACAGTGAATTTTTATCCATATAAATAATGTCTAAATTGTTCTTTTGCAAACACTACAGCTAATAATTCCTTGTCGTATGTTGAGTACCTTAACTCCGGCCCTCTCAAACACTGTGTCGCGTATGCGCATAGTCGGTCCTTCCTTAATTCTCTTTGACTCAAGATAGCTCCCAGCGCGTAATCCGATGTGTCCGTCGTCACGATAAACGGCCTTGACAAGTCAGGAGCTTGCAAAAATGATTCACTACATAATACTTCCTTTATTTTATCGAATGCTAAATGATGTTTACTTTCCCAGTAAAATGGTCTTTCCCCCTTGATAACCTTTAATAAGGGTAAGGCTAATTTGGTATACTTTTGAATGAATTTAGTAGAATGTAGTAACACGCAAGCCCTAAAAATAGCTTTATTTTCTTTGATGTTATTGGCGCCGCATAGTTTCTTACAGCTAATATTTTGTCGAGATTCATACGTACTTTACCCCCTCCCGCTATATGGCCCAATACCTTAGCTTCGTGTTTAAGGAATTGACACTTTTTAGGCTCGATTATTAAGTTCGCACTTTCCAACTTTTTCAGTACCTTCTCTAACCGGACTAAATGTTCTTCTATAGTTTCTGAGAAAATCATAATTTTGTCTAAATAACCCTCTATTTGTTCTCTAGATAATCCCTCTAATGTAAATTCCATAGCTCTCAAAAAGATTGTCGGTGCTTCTTTCAATCTCATGGCCAAGCGTTCGTATTAGAAACTACCTTGCGGTCCCGATGAAGCAATTAATGCCGTAGATTCCGAATCAATTTTTATTTGAAAAAATCCCATTCTTAAATCCATGATGTCTACATAATTTTAACCTGCTAATTTTTCTATTATTTCGTTCATAAAGGATAATGGATAGCAGCTTCCCAAGGTTTTTTCGTTTAATTGTCGAAAGTCGGTAACTAATCTTCATCTTTTCTTCCCTTGTGCATCAGGATGTTTTAACACAATCCATGTCGGAGAACAGTAAGGTGATACTGATGGTTTAATAGTATTTTGTTCTTTTAATTTATCTATTTCTTTTCTCAATACCTCTTTCGAGGCAGGAGGATATCTATATTGCTTATTTTTTAAAGGTTCTTTAGATGTTAATTCAATTTTATGGGTAATTAAATGTGTTGCATCTAACGGCTCATTATTTAATCCGAATTCCCCTATATAAGGTGTTACAGTTTCACGAATCAAATTTTTCTCCTCTTGGTTATTCTCTTCAAAATCTACAAGGGTCATGATCCCTTGTAGATCTTGTAGATCCCATTTTCCAGACGTTCTTCCCGAATCTCAGGATTATTGCTCAACCAATTGTTAAATTTCATTATATCGGTCATTACTGCATCAAAATTTTTTTATTAATTTCCCTGATAGTTATATAATTTATAATTGTCTCATTATTATATTGTTTACTCGCATTATAAAAATCTCCAATTTCTGTATCGTATTTTTCGTTCACAACGTCACAAGGTATTAACTCTACTTCGGAGAGTGATACAGTGATTGCCTTGTTGTTGGTGTTACTACAGTAGGCAAATACAACGCCATTTTGCCTGATTGTTAAAAAGTTTCTGAATTTGATACCGAGGGCTAGGTCTTGTGGTGATACAAATCCTATGTTGTAATTCCTTTTTATGCGAGCGAATATGGCTTTTTTGTTCGGCCCGGAATCACTACCGTATTGTTCCAAGTAAATGGAATCCATGCGTTACCCAATTTTAATACTTTTTACTCAGATATGACGGTGCCGTTGTATTTCATAATCATGTCCCATCCGAGGATTCCGTCTGCGTCAATTGGGTGGTTATCTTGGACAAGGTGAACTTCACATTCAAAGTTATATATTTCTATCATTATAACTCTCTCCGTTAAACACTTTCCTTCCGTGAATTCATGAATCATGATCTGAGGTTCCTTGCATATTTTATCTCGTGTTCGCATCTTGTTTCTCTTAATCACAATATTTTTGCCCCCTTATCTATGTAATACGTTGCTTTTCCTCCCGTAAATTCCTCGGCGTATATCAGTATTACTGGTAATTCGCTTATTACAGTACTTGCTCCATTTCGGTTCTTGTTCATTTCTTATTAATTCGCTGTTGACTCGACAAAGCAGGGACTCTCTTGCCTCTTGTTCGTATTCTACACCTAAATTAGTAGGTTCTTCTAAAGATAAGGATTGTGTCTCGTTTATTCTAAATGATATTGTTTCTGTTAAACCCATAATGAATTTTCGTACGATTTTTCTCTCAAAATCTTCATAATTAATAGGTGGACAGTTTTGATTTGTTATTGATTCTAATTTAAGGGCTGAATATAAATCTTCTCTTAATATCTTTATTCTATTCCCGAAATCTAAAAATGATTCACCCTTCCCTTGAATGCACTTCCTTATTTGAAATAATAACCTTTTAACTAATACCGGAGTACCGAATCTTTCACCTATATCAGTAATGAATTGATCTATTGATCTATAACCTTCCAGATTCGATTCCAACAATCGCCTTCCTGTGCTCGTTATTTTATTAATTAAAGTACACAGGATGATTTTTTTCACTACTTAAGGTTCCCCATATTCCATGGTATATTTTATCCAATTTATTAAATTAAAAATTTCACTAATTTATCCCGAACACGTCGGCATTTGTCGTATAATCTTGTGCTGGGGTCTATGATATGGTTCTGAATATTGATTAAAATATCGTCTTGTATTTATTATTGGTCCTGAATGATTTATACTCTAAAATGGCTCATATTCTACATTATTTGTATCCCTCTAATATTGATTGTCGATTAATTTAGTCTCGTTGCACTCGTCCTTTAAGTTTTTATTCTCACTCTTTAGTTCAAAAATTTCGGACATTTATTCATTTTGAATGTTCGGGCTTTCCTTTGTTTTTTCATATTCCTTGTTTATTCCATTACATTATTGGGACCGTTCTGTAGTCATATCGGCACTCAACCTTTCCAATCCACTTAATAATTTTTAATTAATATGTATTTACTCATTCATGAATTTATTATTCCCTTCAATATCGGTCTTAATTCCCCTTAATTGTGATCGCGCCTTTTCTGTTTTGATTTTATGTACCTCTGTCAATAATTCGTCGTCAGTATCGCGTTGTTCATTTCCATCGATCTAACCCTTTAACACGGATTCCAGCTTAGAATGTTCTGTCATATTTTGCTCATTTTCATTTTTAGTAATTTTTCTAACAATTTTTTTATTTAAAAAATCAAATTCCGCCAATAATTTATCGATATTATTTCCGGAAACTCGCATTTGTTCTTCAGATTTTGCAGCGCTCGTCAGCATATTGAGAGCGGTTTCAAATATTATATCGGTGTCTTTTTCAAGATCCCACTCGCCCAACCCGTTTCTTGATGATGTCATTAACGCGGCCTTAAAATTCAGTCTTGTGATCTACTTTTGTTAAATAAATTAATTTTCTTAAACATTACTCAAGTGGTTACTACAATAATAATGTAATTTTAACTTTTTTATAAATGACAAAAAGCACAATTAATTAATTCGAAAAAAGTCTAATATAAAATTTTTCTTTTTAATCCCTGTTCAGATCTCTACTCACGATTCGATTAGCAATTATATATATATATATATATATACATATATAAATTACACGATATTATTTTTCATATAAATTATATTTACTTACATTAATATGCGCCGCCGTTGGGGTCGAGTTTATGGGGATGATGTGCCATGCGGCTGCAGATCGGCACCCGCTCGTAAGTTCGGCGCAGAACGTCGCAAAACATCGTAAAAAGGAAGACGAAAATAGGGAAAACTCAGCGCAGAACGGCGCGGGGAGATGAGAAACCCCATGCAGTATATACTCGATGGATAGACTACGCGGATATTACTACGCGGTTTAAGCGCTAGAATGAAATTTACAAAATAGCATGTATCGGCTTTTCCTCTCGGGCAAGGCGAGAGGTTTTTACGCCAAGAGACTAATTTAAGAATTAGAAGTAATTAAGATTTACAATAAGGTCGGCATACCTCTCGACGAGCGGTAATCTCCAGAACGTGTGCATGGATGAGAAATGGTGACCAACGCCGAGCAAACCCGGTCGCCAGATGTGGGAGGTAGCACCATAAATTATGATCGGGTCGGAAGGTGTAAAAGGGTTAGGGACCGGAGGAAAAACGAACGGGACACTCTTGTTTCGCCTTTGACGAAAGCAACTCGGTCGAAATTCTCGAGCCTTCTGACCCGAAGTACGATCATTGTAATCAATCGCGCATCCTTGCGGGCATAAAGTAAATAGTAGAGATACATTTACACACATATATATTTATCTATTATCCCTCTCCAACGTTCCCTCCTGTCAATCCGTGATTCACACGGCCTTAATTCGCATTTTGTCGCTTTTAGTTTATTAATCTAATTATACTTTTCTCAATATCTAGGCTAATATTATTTGTAAGTACTTATTATTAGTTATCAGTAATATTCAAATGCGCGTATTTTGTCTCATCTTTTCGCAATTACTTTTCGTAATCTCTTTTTGAGTATGCAGAAAATTTGTTTAGTTATCGGATTTATTGTTTTTCGTTACATCCGTAACAATATACTTCGGTGAAATTTACTTAAGAACAATATTCAAGTAATAGAAAACACAATGGCGGAATTTATAAATCAGAGAAAACGTCTTATAGATATAAATATTTCTGATATTATATATAATAGGCAATATTTATTTAATGAAAGAACGTACAGGCAAGATACTCATACATACATATTTAATGATGTGTATATATATATATATATGAAATATATTTATAAAGTTCTTTATTAATAAAAAAATCCGTGAGGAAATTAATTATTAATTTTCTAGCAGCTGAGATTGGGTACTATTTTCCACGTTGAAAAGCAATATTTTCTTAGTTGATCGCCTGACATTGTCACACGTGTCCTCGTGTGAGGGATTAGTCGATTGATTTCACTCCGTGCAGTCGGAATTAGATCCACCAAGTTTTCTCGACGGCTCAGATGTCCTGATTTTGTTACACGACATGGTAGCACCAGTCGATAGTGACGCGAAAGGTGTTAATCTTCCTCCCTTACTGAATATGCACGGTCGTCACTTGCTTGAACTTCCGAGACGGTCCAGCTCTCGTCTCGGTGACTAAGTCGGGGAATCGGTAGTGTATAATTAAATCACCCTTGAGGACTGCGCGTCCTTATTTATCTCGGTACGCCAGTTTAGTCGAGTGCCGAGCGTGAGTGGTAGTGGGGCTTCGCTGAACTGCGTAGCAGAGAAGTCACCGTTTTTCCTACCTGTACGAAAAAATGGAGATCCTGCGGTGGGATTCGCGGAGCCGTACCCTATTGCGGCATGTTTCTCGGGGTATCGCGAGAGGCTTTTCTTAGTGACGGTATAAACATCACCGTTTTCCCCCCTTTTCATAACAAGGAAAAAGTTCTTCATTTCAAGACAGTAAATTTGTAAATATTAGAAATTTCTGTGTTTTATATAAAAGAAAAAAAAGAAAAACAGGGTAATCGATACACTGTTTAGAATTAAGTATCACATAGTATTAAGATATATTTTTTATCTGAAAATAAATATAATGTATATAACAAGAAAAGGATTTTATTATTATTAAAAGATATTTTTAAAAGTTAAATTTTTTAATAAAATTGCTCCAAAAATTTTTTTAAATTCATTCAATATTTTTGAATACGGAATTTGTTTGAAAATAATTATATATTTATGCATATTCCTCTTTATGTAAGGTTTTCTAAAGATGATTCTATTAATTTTTTTTTTAAACTTTAAAACAAGGGCACATTAATCGAAATAATTTTTGCTATTCATATTCATATTTTGTACAAGTGAAAAAATAATTTGTTTTAATGTTTATAATTGAACTTATTAATTGATATTAAGATATATTTTCATTATTATTTGGAAAAATTTGAAGAATAGTAAATGCAATATTATGTTATTCGAATAGTAATGAAATTTATACCTGTAAAATAATAATTATAATAGCATGCAGAGGGAAGAAACATATACAGTGAAATGATACAAAGAGACGAAGATATACAGAGACAGAACAGAGTTAATAGGATGGAACAGGCGAAATATAATAGGATATATAAAGAGCTGAGGAATATAGGACTCCCGGTGTACTTAAGGAAAACAACAAAAGCAGAAGAAATGAAAACCATTGCTCGAATAAGATGTGGCAATATAACCACAGCCAACAAATACTGGCTCAACAGTGAGGAAAAAAGCTGCCTTTTATGCAACGAAGGTGTGGGAGATTGGGAGCATTGGCTAAACGTATATGAAATGACTAAAGACATATTTGAAAAGATAAAACATGGGATCGATGACAAATGGACAAACAGACGGACAATGATGTGCTTTGCTAACGGAATTGACAACAGGAAAATACTCAATGGTATTAGAGAAATTGAGAGAAGAATTGAAAAGAGGAAGTGAAAAGTGAAAATGAAAACATATATGGACAATAGGAAAAAATAAGAACATGTAACAAAAACAATGTGATAATAGACAATAAGAACTGTAAATAATATAAATAACAAACTAATGTAAATACTTATTGTACAAAAATGAAATGTAACGGAACCCGTCCCTTGGCGTGAGATGGGACGTAAATGTAAATAAATAAAATAAATAATAATTATAATACTTTATTGTATAATTAATTAATATTCAAAATAAATACAAGAAATAAAAAATTATCTCAACTACCCCTTATAAAAATATACTATATGATCTGGAAAATAGCTTAAATATAATATTTTATGAATTATTTCCGAAATCATAGAATATTATATCTATTACTCTACAAAGAATTTCTTATTTATATGTTTTAAATATTTATTTTTAATGACATATAAAAACTGACAAGGAAATGATTTATTTTCTTAAAAAATAAATTTAATTATAATTAAATCGATTCAATTAGCAAATTTATAAAAAAAATATGTATTTTTATGTACCTAAATAGAAAAAAAATATTTAGAAATTGTTTACCTCTTGATTTAAAATGTTGACGTCGATGTTTTAAATCTGCCATAACAACAGAAAACCAATCAAGTAGACGATTAGCCATTGTTGAATGTGATGATAATGGACAATTGCTGATTTGTGACGCATTAATGTATGTTGATTTTTTTGGTGTAGTTTTTCCTTTCATTACTTTATTATATATCAGTTGTTTTTTGTCATATTTCAGAACATTCATATCCTGTAGGCCATTATATACAAAATAATTTAATTAAAAAATTTAAGAAATAATATTGTATATGAATAACTATAAGAATATGAAAATTTTGAAATAATAGAAGGAAAAGAAACATAAATTGATTTCAACTTATATGCAAAATTTAGTTGAAATATTGTAGATTAAAATAATCATACTTTAGTTGTTTTTAAATCAATTGGTTCTGTATAACTTACTTACTAAAAGTACTTACCTTTGACCTTTCCGAATATTTTAAATATTGATAATGATGATTGTCAAAATTAAAATCTTGTGGAGTTAAAGTAATGTCGCGATTGTTTTTAGATTTTTCCAATAAAAATTTCTGTCGTTGGAATTGCAATATCTTTGAATGCATAAGCAAATTTGAATCTATAATAATAATGACAAAATATATTTAGTGTTTTATTATAATTGTTTTTTTGTATAAATTATTTGTAAAATAGTAATTTAGATATTTATTTATAAAAAATTTATGTTATATTTATTTTGAAAGTTAAATAAATATTTTGTTTTATAATTTATGTTGTTTAACTTCATTCAATTTTAAAATGTTATATTGGCATGTCCACGTACATTTGCTTTACAGTATCCGCATATCACCTTGTGTATAACTTACCCATAAAGCTCATAGCAGTACTCGGTATAAAAAACCGTTACTTACAAGGAAAGATTTGTTATACACATTATTTTCGTTATATATTTATAATCGAGATCCCAATTTTCCAATTATAGACTACTCGAGATTTTCTTCATTTCCCTATATCTAGTTTTCATGATTGCTTATTCCGATCTTTTTTTTTTAATTTTTTTTGAACAGATATATTTTTATATTCTCTTTCAACGGTTTGTCATCTTGTCATGTTGGGGGGGGGGGGAAGGGCTAGGCTGAATAAGTTTATGAAGCAGCATACTTGATACAGGCTTAAATAGGCGAATGAAAGAATGAGCAAAAACAGAACCCATTAATCTGATTTATCAAACGAATGAATGAATACGGATTGGTGGAAAAATTAATCGAACCAAATAGGTATAGGTGCTCAAAATAAATACTATAAAAAGCAAAAAAAAAAAAAAAAACTAATGAAGAGATCTAGCGATGGAAAATTCAAAACTATAAAATTAAATCTGTAAATTGACGGTGTAACTCAACATGTGCATTACGCAAGTTACTTTATTGAATTTAACTAGAGAATCTGAAAAGTGTATGTATTATACACAAAGGAATAAATACGTATATCACGGAACGTATGTATGCATATTGAGAATACATCTAAAAAGCGTTTTAGATTTGCGAGGGACTTGTCTATATCATCTTACCTAACTTTTTTGCACGCAGAAAGTCAAAAGTCAGTAGTAGGCCACCTAGAGTTTGAACACGATACAACCCAGTGAGCTTGAATTACGCTTAAACCAGTTAAACACGACTCAATACATTCTTAATACAATTGAATTAACTCTTATTTCTCAAACGCCCGTGAATTCTACATGACTGAGATGCTTGCAGAAGAGGCAAAAAAAAAAAATGATCATTGGTAATCTCGCACTAGACTCCCAGGTTGAGGCATACTGGGCAGCTCCCCCTCTTTTGTGAAAACTGCACAAAAATATCTCGAATAATTCATTTTAGAATAACCTTCGAACGCGAAAGGACCCACTAAAATTCGCACAGTTTACAAGTACACTATCAATTGAAAATACACACACACATATTGCATAGAAGGTCTCAATTAATTAATAATTAAATCATTGATTTAATTATTAATCTCTCACTAATTATTAATTAATTAATGAGGGTAGCGCACTCTAGCAGCCAAATAATATAGAGGCCCGAGGCAGACGAAAAATTCAATTCTAGTTACTTCACCAGCTGATGTATAATCTCTATTGGTTAGTATTGCAGGTTGGTAACCAGAATGAATCATGCTAATCGATTGGAGAGAGGGGTTCTTACGAGACCATTGGAATCGTGAAAATTCAACATTCTTACTGTTCGTCCTTAATTACTGGCCATCGGATGTTTATAACTTCCAGGAATCCAAACCTCATCATCGGCTTTTTAACAATCAATAGGGCCAAATTTGTAGAAAAAAGTTCGTCAAATGCACTAATCAATACGGACTTCCAAAAAAGGCCAAAAAGTTAGAGATCGACCGTGATCGGAATAACTTATAGTTGGGGAGTTGACACTGATTTAAATGCTACAGTTATTTTTGTGGACTATCTTAGAAATAACCTTGATCAAGCTAAGTAAGGAGTCAAAATCAAAGTTGCGATTCAGAACATTCATCTGGATCATAATGATGAGCCTAATTTTCAGGACAGCTGGTTGGAGTATGACACCTTCGTAATCGAGTGCTGTCGTCAATAAGATAAGGAGTGGATAGAGAACAGAGAGGGAGATCGGGCTGTCTCAATAAGCACTAAGCTCAAATAACCTCAAATGTATAAGAATGGAGGACCTTGTTCGCAACAAAAGGGTTCTTATCTACTTCTCAGAGAAAACCGCTAGTGGTGAAATCTTTTAAATTGATTAGGATCCTAAACTCATCAATTAAAACCTCCCCGTGGTTCCGTACAAATGAAAAGATTATCAAAATGAGCAGAGTGAGTGAGTACAAGATCGAAACCGTATTCACAATGCATATGAACGATCATCAAGTCGAGATTTTAAAAAACTTCGACTGAAAGCCATTCTACAGCTTTCATAGGGTTTACTGCGTTGTCCTTGATAAGATACATGGGAAGTAGGCAAAGAAAAGAAAGATAATAAGGGCCGACACAACTATAAAAGTGACTTCCAATAAGAATTAAAATCGGGATGAAAAAAATAAGGTGATAGTGGTACCAGTCTTGGTCATATACTTGTGGCAAGGAACACATTCTCATACATAAACTTGCACCATAGCAAATATGTCCCAGGCGGTTATGCCAAGCACATACATTTGGTGAATAGAGACATTTTTATAATTTAAGAACCTTGATTATGTAAAAAAAGGATTGTGAAAATAAAAAAGTGTGGCATAGTCAAGCACTGTAGCCGAGACTTGACCACAACATATCTGCATGAAACAGGTAGAAAAAGAACATTAATGATATTGTTGACACATTACCCGTTAAGAATCTGTTAAGAAATAAACTAACGGAATATCTATTAACAAGAAAACTATAATTATTGAACGTGGGAAATAAAACAACTTTTCAAAATTGCATAAAGCAATAAGTTATTGACCTACCCTTAGCTTCAATGCAGATTAGTAATCGGTGTTTAAACTTAGTTTCCAATAATGTTTGTATTTTTTTAAGAAAAGAATATGTTATGAATAAAATAAAAAATTTTTTTTCCAATTATTAGTTATTATTATATTATATAAAGAGAATTACTTACGCTTGCAAGGACAGAAACCCGTACAGTTTATGCGTACATAAGTATGATGAATACAATTGTGATATTCTAAACGGCAAGGAGAACTGTAAGTTCGATTATCATTCCCACATACAAATAGTGCCTTTGAAATACGACATTCCTGGCACCTATAAACGGGATAATTAGTACCATTTAGTATATTACATTAAAATGATTTATTACTGTTAATTTTAATTATTTTTTAAATTAATTTAAATTAATTACTAAATAACAAAAATTATAAATATTATTTATTCAGTATGTTTTAAGTATTTTAAAAAAAGGGGAAGGGAATCAAGGATAATTTTGCCAATACTATCACCCAAGTAGGGTAAAAGAATTTGATTAAAAAGAAAGGAATGATACAAAAAATAATAAGTAGAAAAAATAATTGATATACATAAAAATAGGATTTAAGACGATGTTAGCCAATGATGTGACTATTGCCAATTGTCTTTAATATTCATATAATTAAAAATATGTAGTATTATACTAACAAAAGAGATTTAATATAAAAATATGAGTCATGCTCAATAAAATAAATGAGTGCACAAGGTAAACTATACTTTATATAATTCCATAAAGGGTGTAGTATAATTAAAAATAATCTTACTAGTACTATTATTTTAACACAATAAAATATAATTATGAAGTATTAAAATTATCATCGTACTTTTCTTTTTGCTATTAGAACGTTCCATTATTTTTACGTAATAAAAATATAAAAATTAATAAATAAATATTGACTGAAATCAAATAATAATTAAAACAAACTTATAACTAATATTGAAATCTGTGATGAAACAATTTGAACTCCGGGAAATCTTATAAAAAAATAAAACTCTAAACCAAAGATCATAAATAGGACAACTAAGCACACGAGAGGTCCAGTCATAAAAGTAGCAAGCACATAGAACCTGATCTATGTAAAAGAATATTACGCATTCGTGTATGACTTAAGCAAATCTGGAATCATGAATACATGATTTAACGGGTTCAAGGTCAACAATAGAAGCCATAAGAAATATCGAATGACTGTAACATGTGCGTATAAAAGGTGCAATCACAACCAGCAAAGATTATCTTAATATACTTAAATGATAAGCGACGAAACATCTTAATTTTATTTAGGAATATAGTAATATCACTTAGAAAGGGAATATAACTCGAAGTGTAAAAATATAAAAATAAGAATAAAAACTCTAAATACATGTATACTAAAACTTTTATGATCATGACACGTGCGCATCTTATCAAATGTAAACAATATGTGAATAGAACATTCATCTGCTGCTCATTATTTAATCATATACATTTAATAATAATTTATAATATTTATTTTTCAATAAAAAACCAAATGAAAAATTAAATAATTTCTAATGAATATAAAATTAAACAGTTAAGCCTCAGATATCGATTTCCAATATAAAAATCTTTCAATAAAACTTCAAATACGACAATATACCAATAAGGTAGTATCAGCAAACTACACACAACCTTTTGACTCGATAAGTTCTGGAGAACAATCAACAAATAAAAATCAATTTTAAATATATGGATTATGTATATATTTTATAGATTATTATATTTCTGTTAAACTTCTTTTTTAAATTTTTAACAAAATTCTTATCAATTTAAATGTTTTATTTCTTAGCTAATATTTGTGTATCTTATGTTAATTACTTCATTGTGATGATGAAATATATAATACTATCTACACATGAATTGTTACTTCATCAAAATTTTGTTTTTAATCATAGTCAAAATAAATATGGAAAGTATTTTAGAATTTACGAAGCAATTGTAAATAAAAACATTACGTTTATTCTTCCAATTTATGATGAATAAAATTAAAGGTATTTATAATAAAATTAACCTATAATAAAATTATAGGTATTTATCAAGGCGAGGTTGCACTCCACAACTGAATGGGGAACATAAACTTCATTTACAACTTCACACCTTGATTTCGTAATTGATTAGCATGCTTTGATACAATTGCGTCCCAACCAGGCTTAGACATATGTATTAACATAAACTGGATCCATTTAAAGTTCAACATCCTTCGGTTAAATCCTATTACGTATTTATATATATATAACATGTAATCTAATGGTTTTACCTAGATTTAATTTGGCCGGCTGTGTATTGTTCCAAACGAGGTAAAGCCGAAATTATGGATTTAATGAGAAGCTCAAGGTCTCACTCAATACTCCCGCCTCCGGCTATTTTTTATGTATTGTGGTACGATTATTAATTAAACATTGAAATATTCCTTATAGTTCAGCTCCCTTCGTTAAAAGGTACAGATAGAAGAAACAAGAAAAAAGGAAACACTAAGTTTTCGTTGAATAAAAAAATTTATGATTTGTGACTTTGAATTTAAACTATTTTATAAAGCAAGTTTTATTTAAATTTATGAGTAAACAAAGATTTGTTTGACATGCGAGTGTTACCACTAGTTTATGTGGCTGGTAATATAAGACCAATGCCTCCAAGCGACTGTAGACCATGTTACCTACTGTTTTTCCCCGTGGGACTGTAATTCTTGACAAGTCTTTGAATAGTTTTAATATTATATACTCCAGTGATATATAATTTTTAAGATTTAACTAAGGCTAAAATTAAGGTATACTAAAAGGAATATTTATACCAAGTACACTTTTTGTACGCTGAGCACAAGCTGAATCTGTTTCCCTTTCATAATATGGGAAATATATATGTAAATATTTCTTTGTTTTAACAAGAGAAATACTAAATCAAGCATATACAGAATAAATATGTAATAAGTTATATATAGAAAAAAATATAAATTTATTATAATAAAGAAATATTTTTTTCTCTTACACATTCCAATTACTGAAGAGAAATAATAAATCTTTTTTGAAAATCTGTTATTCGAATAAAAAAAATCTGATTTTTTTAAAGTGCTTTTCTAATTCCTTTATTTTCTAGAGTATCGCAACTGGTTGTTATTCTGGTTCTGATACATCAAGGTCATGATATTACAGTTGTAACATAACAAGTAATTTTAGTTTAGTTACGCACTAAATTTTTTAAATGTAAAATTGACGGAGGTTTGGTCAGAATAGCAAAAGCAAGCTCTTCACTTTTTGGGTTACCTTTTATGACTTTTTTGGTTACCTTTAATAACTTTTTGGTTATTTCTACTATTAAGACATCCTTTGTGATGAGATGGACTAAAGTGATCTTTATCCATTGATTAATAATTTTCACTGATTATATTTCAATGCTTATAGATTTCTTTAGATAAATATATAATTTATCTGTCGCTTATAAATTGGATGAATAAGAGTTCGTGTTAAACATGTAGAGTATTTGTTTACAGGTGACTATTACTAGAGCAACGTGTGTAAAGAAGGTGATGGAAACAGTATATTAAGAGGTTAAAAGTATTCATACATACATATATACATACATACATATATATATATATATATATATATATATATATACTAGAACCATTTCCTGTTTTACTTACTAAATATACTTAATTTATTTAAATATTTTATCATGTAGTTGAATAAATTTCCTGAAAAAATAAATATTTTATTATTTTGTACATTTATGATACGAACATCAACATAAAGCTCTATAAATTATAAATAATATATTGTATATATAAAATAATTTTGATAATTAAAATTACGTTGAATCATCTTGATCCTCATCATCGTCTTCAGAATCGGAAAATGCATCTTCACCTTTATTTGCATCAGTATCAGTTTCTATCTTACGTTGCTGTACTTTAAGAGGTTTTGAAATGATTCCCCTACAATTGATATTAAGAAAATAATTTTTTAATAACTATTTATCAATTTTATAAATAATAAAATCGAGAAATATAATAATTAATAATTAATTAAATTTATTACATTAAATATAATTTAATAAAATAAATAAATAAAAAAAAGGTAATTCGTATATTCATTGTATTTTTATAAAATAAATTATTACAATTATATAATTATAAAATATACAATTAATATTTTTTTTAATTATTAAAAATTAACGATTGGAATACATAATATTTAGTGAGTGTATGTATAATATGATAATGATTACCTTTATCATTTTACATAAAATTTTTGTTTTTATTAAAACATGACAATAAAATTCATACATTTTATTTTTAAGAGAAAGAAAAGTAAAATAAAAACAGGGCAAATTTAATGAATTAAAAAAAAAATACATCATAATTATGTAAAAGGATGGGTAAACTCTTATATAAAGGGCATATAATTGTAAAAATGATATAAAAGTGGAAAAACAAATCCATTTAAGGCCTGAAGTTATTAATTAACTAATATAAAATATTTGAAAAAAAACTTTTTAAAGTAATAATTATTTTTTGTTTTTGTAATTTATAATCTTTCTTTAGTACTCAATATTTACCTTATTGTATGTACTTCTTTTTTTGAAATACAAATCGCAGTTAAACCATCTTTAAGTAAACAGATTTCTGATTTCTTACAATTTAATGGTTGACAAAGTTGATCTAAAACATAATAAATATATATTTATTATTAAGAATATTAATTTGAAAATTATAATAAGTATAATATAACAAAGAACAGTTTTTTCAAACAGAATTTTTTTAATAAAATAAATAATAACGTAATTAAAATTAATTGTAAAGCAAATATGTAATGTATCAAAAAAAATTTCAGATACAAATTAGTTTTTTTTTTTATTTATAGTAAAAGGATACTTTCTGTTATGGCTTATTCGAATTATACGAATTATATAAATGGCGAGCATAAAAAAAATAGACAAGATTGATTATACTCCTTTAATCGGAAGGAGAATATAAAAATTGATATATAATTTAATCTCTCTAATACATTAAAAATCTCTAGATAATTGAAATATATATGACGGCGAATCAGATAAATGAAAAATGCTGGCTTTGACCAACCGATTTTATTCCCGAAGGTCACATACATTGGAAGATCCTCTATTTTCTTTTTGATAAGTTGCACAAAAATTATTTTGATTATTTAGATAGCAATTAAGGGCAGCTCTCAATTAGGTGAATGAATTGGGTAACTATATTCGAGAAAACGAAGATTCATTTGTTTACAATCCAGTACAAAAGTAAGCTTATTAGCGAGTAACAACTGAATGATGTTCACATATTTCTGAAGCTAAATGACTAATAATGATGTGTAAAACTGATGTTTAAGGTTAGGGAATAGCGTTAACTTACACAATGAAAGATAGACTAATAAAATAAGGAGTTATAAGCATTTATGCACAGAATTTGAAAATCTTATATCTCGATCTAAAATTAAACAAGCCATCACTAATTAATAATATTAATTAAATAAAATTAATATTAATATTAAGTTAAGAAAATGTATAGTTTTATGAGATGAAACAAAACTAAGGGATTTAGGTAATTTTAATGGCTGGTAGGAATTGAGCACTTAAAAGAATGAAAAACATTGATCCAAAATCTTAAGAAAAAAGATGCCAGCCCCATTATGTTTCAACTAGCTGACAAGCATTGTCAAGTTCATACATTAAAATCAGTATAAAGTATAGATAATTCTGAAATAAGAATAAAAACTATTGAGCATCTGCTATATTACTGTTCTGTCTTTGGGATAATTAAGTGGACAGTTTTAGGAATATAAACCCTGGATTACAATAATTTAAGGAATCAAAGTTTAGATATCATAGATTAATTAGTTTTTATTGGTGTACATTTTGTTGTACAAAATAATATATAGACTTACAATATATATAGTTAGCCTACCATTGAGTAAAATTAGCTTATAATATTATATATGATATAATAAATATGATTATTTATAGTTTATAATAATAATTAATTTATAATTGATTGATTTTAGTTTTAATTACTTAATAGTTTACAGATAGTTTAAAGGCAGGATAAACGTAACGCATTACATCTACACTTCTATCATTTTCTTTGTTAAAGATGTAATTACGTAGGATTAATTTAAATGTTTTGATATTTGCTATTTTACGTTCTAGTAATTTGCAAAGCCGATCCAAAACGATCTCCTGAAAATCTCGTTTGAGAACGGCGGTTTTTATATTCAGGGGTGTAACATCTCACCACATGGGTCTAATCGAATTGAAAAGTTCTAATAAATGGAACAACAGTGTTAAATATCTTTAGGATATAACTGAACAGGAATTCTCGACGACCGCTAGTTATGAGTCAATCAATCTTAATCATTTAAGGGGAGATATGCTCGTTTCTTCTTACAATATATATTTGTTATTCTAGTATTTATTAATCTCTGTATGTGCATGTTTCGTTCGTTCGTAATGTCAAGTAAACTAGTGAACAGTAGTTGATAATAGGATACAATAATGTCTGTGATATTTAGGTAGTGTTACATTTGTATTTTTTTCAAAGAAATACTATTTATAAATAAGAATGTATACCCTTTTGTACATCTGATTAACATACTCTTTCCAATTGAGTTTCGAATCAATTATTACTCACAAGCTTGTGATACATGATTGATAGTCAAATTTAACGCCATCGATAGTAATGAAAGTATTTTCCTCAGTTGCTAAGTTGTTAATATAATACGGTATTCCTATGACAATTGGTTTAGTTTTATCAACATTAAGTTTTAAATGATTAGTAGTAGATCAATCCATGATTATTTTCGCATTACATGATATAATTTCTGAGCAGATATTAATTTTCTAAAGAGGAAATTGGATAGAGATTTTTAAGGCGTTCGCATAAATTATGTGTGAAATATTAGAATCCAAATGTAGGCTAACATCATTGATATATATAGAGAAAAGTAATGATCCTAATACTGAGTTTTGTGGCACATCTCTGTTAAAAGATATAAAAGTAGACATGTTTCCATTGTCATCAAGAATAGCGTACTCCTTGCCTGTGAGATAGGAACGGATTCGTCATAAAAAAATCATTGAAAAAGCCAAATAATGGCAATTCACTTAAAATTCTGGGATAACAGACAGTATCGAATGCTTTACTGAGGTCAAAAAAGTACCAATCTGCGGTTCAAAACCCCCTCCTTTCAGATGTCAGCAGCCTGTTTTAAAAGTCTGAGTACTATGACCAATGTGGAACCCAACTTATATTGGATCATAAAATAAAGCTCGACATTTGCCTATGCAACAACTACTCTAATATCTTAGATAAGAATCATAGAAGGGTGATCGGACAATAATCAATTAAGGATAATGATGAGCTGACTTTGTTCATGGAACGCACAATAGACTTCTTTGAGACTAAGAGGAAGCGTGATTCTTTAATGGATAAAAAAAATTCTAATAATTAAAAGTGCTAGTAGAGATAACCCTTTAGATACTAAAGTTTGAGATTACTTCGGTATCCCTAGTCTTGGTATCGAAGTGTATAAGTGACTCCTGCAAGCCCCTATCCGTGACATCTGTGAAAGAAAATACTTCAACAGGTTTTCAAAATTTTAGAAATAATTATCAACGATTGGAGCTTTCGAATCGAAAAGAAATACTTCTAAAATACTCTTGAGATTATTTGAGATTATTTATAGGGAATTTAAGAGCTACGATGTTTTTAGTCTATGCAATACCAAGATGTTTTAATTTCTTCCATATTTCCCGTTTATTGGTGAGGTTAGAAATACGAGAACAATAATAATCGCCTCTAACCTCTTTAATCTTTGCGTAAGTGAGATCTCGAGCTGTCTTGTAGATATGATATCATAAAGTTCATAACATCTCTGAAGTTTACGGTACAACTTGTCACGATTTTTAATGAGTTCCAGAACAGCCATGCTTAATCATCGATTACACTTACTTCCTTTCATGACTGTCTTTAAAGGAACAAGTTTGTCAATAGTTTTAGTTAAATAAATGTTTAATGTTGGGATAGCGTCGTTCATTTATAAGTTTATTAGTGATAGATTTTTTTTTGTTTTTAGAAAATCAGAGAGTTATTCAGGATTAATATACTTTCGGTCTCTGTACAGAAATTGATGAGAGAATGTTCGTATAGATAGTCCTCACTCTGTGGGAATCAATTCGTATAAAATCACCCATTATGCACATAGATGATTAATTATGCATTATGGTTTCTTAGCTTTTTCTATTGCTCGTAGGAGTTCTCTTTTAATAAACCTAGTAGATGATATCTAGTCTTGTTTATATTTATCTGTAACATAAAACATATTGATTAATTATGTTTGTTTTAAAATTTTCTTTTATTTAATGTTGGCAGTTTGTCCATGTTCTAAATAAGATAAATTACACAATCTTGAATATTGTCCTCGAATCAAATTTCTTGTAATTTGAATAATCTATTTGTAACAATAATTTATTTATAATCTATTAGCACAATACATCCCCTATTTTCGAGAAATTTATGTTAAGAGCAGATTCAAACATCTCTAAATAAAAAAAAATTAATCGTGTAGTGATAAATAATAATTATTATAATATATTTATAAAACAAAAATAAAATTAATAACATTAATAATAATTCCATTTTTAATGGAATGAAACAAATGAAACAAAAGGCGAATATACTCACTAACAATAATTCTAGATTTTTATCACCGATAAACTTGATAATAAACAAAAAAAAACTACATAATAAATTAATTAGATAAGCATCATAATAAATAAAACAATTATGCATGATAATTAAGAAGCTAGAGCATAAACATAATTTTCTATAAAAGAATTAATAAATTTATTTAAGTAATCAATATATTTATAAATGAATGATGTAACAGTAGACATTTTTTAAGCACAGATTCTGCTTTTTGACATGGCTCATGGCTCGTCATAACCAGAATCAACTACTCCTATTTGTAAGAGCGGGACAGGAAGTAGAGAAATAAATACTCCGAATAATTTTTAATTCTCTCTATTAAAATACGCTACAACAGACATGGTTTGTCCACGAAGTACTAAGATTTTGCTTTTCATTTTGAGGCTATTGGCAATAGAAATTTAGAAGGAGTCTTAAAATGTCGACAAAACCTTTTCCTATTAGTCCCTTTTTTTTGTTTTTTCAATAATTAGTTGCGACAGGATTTCTATATCTATTTTGATACGTATAAGTACTTTTTTCTATGAAAAAAGTATTTAGTTTTTCTTTTTTAATAAATAAATTTCATAGAAAAGAATAACTATCTTATTAAAATATTGGTACTTAAAAATAAACGTTTGTTTAGGTTTTCATATATCTATTATTATATTAATGAATAATTAATTCATATGTAGATCTTTTTTATAATAATATAGAATAATCTATACAATAAAAGTTTTATTTCCAAAATTATACTCTTTAAATAAGAAAATAATTTTGTTAAATTAATGTACTGCATTACTTACTATCAGGATCATGAATCCACTTTTTTCTATAACTAAGTTTTGCAGTTTTTAAATCATCCTGTAAATATAAAAATATTAATGGTATAGTAAATTTTTGTAAATAGTGATTAAATATAAATAAAATATAATATGTATACTTATAACTAAATATAATATATAATTATGTTTGTTAAAGTAAGATCAAATAAGTTTTTATAAATAAAAATTAAATATAATATGTACGCGCAAATGCCAGTTTTTGCCTACAAAGGGGAAAAGAAATTAGTCCAATAGTAATTAGTGCATATATTGAATTAATAACATAATACAGTGCTATTTAGCGTTTTGCAAATCCGTCTGTGTTTGTAACGGTTGTCACTCGTGCAAAATTATTGGAGGTGTATCAGAGAATGAAAAATGTCGGTGACAGCCCAAAATGCTGGCGACACCAAAATCTTTTATCGACTTTCTGTGTAGATCAACAACTTAATCACACCTACGTACACTCTCGAGTGCGTAGTCGGATATTCAGGAGAAAATATAATGTTAATAAAAAAGCACAAAAATTGCCTTACCGATGAATAATTAATGAACATAGATTGACGCAAGAATGTGCCATCGAAAAGGATCCACGCGTAAGTAGGACCGATAACCTCTTATCGATCGACCACGAGGCGATTAAAATTCTTAATATCTCAACTACACGAGTGATAACACAAAAGGGGTGAATTGAAAAATGCGCATGAATGCACCGTGTTGATATTCAGAAATTATGCGAATTTGTAAAGGTGGCATAATCCCCAAACATAATGTTTACATGTATAACTACAAATATAGAATATGATTGTTTCATAAAATGATTTATATATTATTTTGATCGCGAACAAAGGTTGAAAGAAAAACTATAGTCAGAAAAGCTTTATTATGTCTTTAATGTACAATATTACTACACTGATTTTAAGTGCTTTTAAGAAAATTACTTTAATAAAAAATAATTCGTATTAAATTTCATGTGATTTATAAATACTTTATTGACGTATTTAATATACAAATATACGACAGCCGATGTGTTCTTAAGAAAGTTCATAAAAAAAATTCATTGATATGCGATTACATGTTAGAACTGACGGGATTGTTTTAAAAGTTTTGCTTTTCTTCAAATACAAATAACAGTAAATAAATGGTCAGTATTTTATTCAAAGCTTTGTGCGCTGAAATTGTATAAAGAATCTTATTTTTGATCAAATTACAAGTAGTTCTGAAAAGAAAGACCAGACGATGAATATTTCGCAAGGAAGCAAGGTAAAAGCATAAAAAAATAGTCAAAAAATTCCTAATACTCAATAACTTATGTACAATTTACGTCGAATCGTAACAAAAAATATTTGAAATTCTGAATGCATATAAATATAAAAACAAAGACAAAAGATATGGTAAAGACTATAAACAAAAAATACCCAAAGATATTTATAATTAAAGGCAATAAACGATCTTACTGAACTGAATTCGTACTTTACTGAATACCATACATAGACTTTCGATAAAATAAGGTTAAATATAAAACAATGTCATTATCTGCAAGTATTACAAGATAAAACTTTGAACTAAATAAACGAAATGTTAATAGAAATATCAGATTGATCCTATATAATTCACTACAGTAATTCACTTTGGATAGTCAACAAAACTTTTCATGAACACGGAAAAATAAATAGAAAATTATAATAAATTTTTAGAACATAAGAGCAAAAACATTAAGTGACGCAACCCAATCTCCAACATCATTCAGGTCATTGACGGCTTAGCAGCATTATATTATTTTCAATATTAGATTTAGCATCAGGATTTTATGCAAGAATTTGATAAGTTAAAAATAACGTTCAGCACACCGTACAGACATTACTATTTTATTCGCATGCTTTTCTAATTAAAAAAAAATCACCAACGATAAAATTGAAAAAAAAAATAAAACATTCCAGCACTAATTACTCGCCCATCTTTCCACGCTTCCTGATCCTATACTTTAGTACTTCAATTTTGCAAGTGAGATTGCTAACTAATACGTGAGTATAACTAGTGAATAAGTGAAATTCTCTGGCGAATTATTACAATGATCTCGCTCTCTGCAGTGGTAACGCAATCGTAGTTTAATTTGTGAGATAAGAAAGAAATTTAATAGGAATATACGGGAATAGATAGGATGTTTTGAGATAAATCGTCGAAATTTAGTTCGTTGCAACGAACAAAAATGTGCATGGTAGAAAAGCTACATGGAATCATTCTTACTTGATATAATTGGCTGGGAAAATGAGCACTAAGCTAGAAAGAGTGAAAGTTGAAGCTGAAATGAACCTTCGATAAACGTAAGTCTTATCGAACGCTTGTGATAAATTATGACACGTACGATATGGAGAAAATGAGAGATTACTACGTCGACAAATTGGACTTCGTGTGTCCCCGTGGATTTGAAGGAACGGAAGCCGTCGAGATTGTCACCGTCGTCATCAATAACGAAGCCAAGTAGGCGGCCATACGGACAGCGAATTATACAAAAATGACTGAGCTGTGAGACTTTCTGGCATGATACAAGTCCCCCTACCTCCGGGCCGGGACACCAAATAAACCCAAGAAAATTGACTATGGGGGTTCAACTAACTTCGCACAATCCCGAATTGACGGCCTGTATTAGATAGATGAGCAGAGGAGATATGCTAGTGTCACGTGATATACATGTAACCAGAAAGGACACTACGCACGTAACTGCAAGGATAAAAAAATAGATGGCGAAGATAAGAAAATAATCAGCATCGGAAAAGGATCCGAGGCTAGTACAGTGCGATTTTTTTCAGCAGGTGCAGTCAGGCTCGAGAGTGTGCAGTGACGGGCTATCGGCTCTGAGATAATCTAAGACACGTTATGGACAGTGCAATAAGCTCTAGGAGTATATCATGCTGGGGCGTCTGAAATCTAAGACAGCGCTATTCTAGAAGTAGTTCGAAATCGAGATTGTGACAAGCGGCGACTGCTCCGTGTTGTCTCAATAGCTTAAAGAGAAAAATGAGTGTTTCCTTCAAGACGTGAGGACGATTAAGGTACGTTGCACACAGTATGTCGCGTTATGAGAGTGTGGTGTGCTGGGGTAACTAGAACATCCGAGCCGATGAGGATTCCTGCCTCAGAAGTGGCTTACGATCGTGTGAAACGCCTAGAAGTAACGATAATAAAATGACCTTACCGCTTCAAGTTTGCAGCAGCCAGGATGAGAGTGTGAAGAAGTACGATTGTTTCGTACTCTGATGTGATGATGATAATCTAATAAAAAAAACTAAATATATCATTTGTTATAGGTAAATTCTCAGAACTAAGTGATCCTGCGAGTACATAGAGTGATGCAGGATAGCCAAGTGTAAGCTTCGTCTATCATATAGATCCGTTCGATGAAACAGATGCATGATATGTAGCTAACAATCATTCAGACCGATTTCAGATCGTCGGACACGGATGAGTGAGGCAGTCGAATTCAACCATTAAACGAATAAGCATCACACAATGTATTATTCCTTGAAGAAATAAACGCATCACGAATAAAGTCGAATAAAAATAAAGTGTTTTGGCTCTAGTTACTCATTCATGCTTCCTGGTTCTATATCCTTTTACACATAAATGATAAAATGAAAGAGATAATTATCTATGAAAGTATAATAAATATAAGGTCTGTATAAAAAATAATTTAACAAATAAATTCAATTTAATCTCGATTTATTTAAAACCTTGTTTTATTATACAATAAAAAAAATGCATATATAAGTATGGATATATATATATATATATATATATTACATATGTTTTTATCAATCTGAAATTTCATGTTATTCTTGTAAAAAATAATCAAATAATTAAGATATTACTGTTTTTAATAACTTTTATTTTGAAAATTTGGTTTTTAATATTATTATTATTTAAATTATGAAATAATTTTGTATTTTAATATATGCGATAATTAATATTGAGATAATGTTCACAACTTTGTCAACATACATATCAATTCAAGTATCAAAAATTTACAAAAATTCATATCTATACACTTTTATCACAAAAATTTATATAAAACATATATTTTTGTTAAAAATTTATCAAATATTTATATGTTGTGTATAAATTACCAATAACGATATTGTTCAGGACTTTTCTCGAATGTGCAAAAGATAAATTCGAGATGAGTTCCTCGCAGGGGTGTTATAAAATGTTATTGGAGTGATTTCGTAGTGGCAATGGCTGGTTACGAATATACGGAAGTCATTGAGCGACCGCAACGTCGAAGTTGATTAGCAAGACCCAAGGATAGAAAATTTTTGGTTGAGAGGACGCGGGACTTCGCATTGAGTGTTTGTGAAAAGCGGATGTCAATTCACGCTACATTTTTGTAACTGCAGTTTAGATGTCGTCGCTCTTTTAACTCTACAACGATTTCGTGTTCTTCACATTGAAGTACCTTCCAAATACATCAAATTGTAAGCATGAATTAACCCGGTTCCTCGTGATGTGTAAAGGTGTTTGTGCGGAAATCTTGTTCAGGTAAATAGTCGCTCCCGGAATGATTATTTGATAACAGAAACTGGCAAAGAGGTTAGATGTGGCAGCATCCACCTCTATCTGCGGACTCACATGAACCGGTGATGGTGCACATCACCTCAATCATCACCGACGGCAAGAGAACAGGGTTTACCCACTGACGCGACCTGATCGAAGACAACAGTTAAAATATCCTCGAGGAACCAACGGATGGATGGCTTTTCCTCCTACAAGGGGGTTTTTATGCCTAAATAGAACACTACAATTTGAAGTAAAAAATCAAAGATATTGTTCAATATTAATTATGATGGTTTATTTATGATAATATGCATAACTTATATATACATAATTAATAATAATAATATATAATATATTAATAATAATATATAATATAATAATATATATAATATATTAATAATAATAATATATAACTTATAATATACATAAGGTCCATACAGATATATTAATTATTTAACATCTCATAGTGTGCAATAAATATAAACATTTACATTTTTTTGCTATTATTAATCATAAGTAATATATATATTTATAAAAATAAAAAGGAATTTTAATTTTAAAAACATTGTTTTTAAAAACTCTGTGTTTAACTTAAAATTACAAGTGTTTCAATAAAAAATGTAATTAATAATTTAAAAAAAAAAGAAAAATATATATTTTTCTATAAACATGTAATTTTTTAATTACACCTGAAAAGCAAATATTAATAGTTATTGGAAAATTATATTTGAAAATTTGAAGATTGTTTAATTACAAACATTAATTAAAATTAGATAGATAAGTATTACATCGTGGAATAATATAATTTATTAAATTTTGTAATTGTAAATTTAAAAAAAGGGATAACTATTGTAGCTTTAATATACTATTAAAAATGTGTAATATGGACATGTTGTAGATAGAATGAAATTTTCCGTTAATCCATTTTTACATAATTACTTATATTACAACTACATTATCACATACATAGTTATTTGAATATTTTTCAAGAATGGCAAAGACATTTTATTTTATTTTATTAATCATTTTGTTTTTATTGAGTATAATAGAAATAATCGAATTATCAATATATAAAATTATTTTTTAGTACATATTTATAAAAAAGCATTTAATAAATTTTAGCAGAAATGGTATATATTAATTTTTTAATTTAATGAATTATTAATACATATAATATAAACTTTATTTATAGTCACAAATAATAAAATAAAAAATACTGCTGACTTTTACAACACTAATTTACTTTAATGTGTACTATAAATTATTAAAAATTCTAAATATCAAAGTAGTTTATATTTATGAATTTATGAAATAATTCATCAAAATAATATGAAGTATTATATTGTTATATTTTTTCATTATTAATATATAAAGCAATAGTATATAATATATCATATAAAATTTGAGTGAAATGTGTATTATTAAGTAATGTCCATACAATTATTATGATTAATATTTTAACCATGTTAAATTTTAATAAAATTCTGAATTTAATGCAAAATATAGTTTAATGGATTACATTAAAATAAACAAGAAATTAAGAAATAATTAAATTACTATGTAAAAACTTTCTATATAAAACAAATACAAATTATTTTTAAATTCAATTCATTTTCTAAAAAATTTACAATTATATTATTTAAAATTTTAGAAATGGTAAATACTTAAATACTAAAAGAAGCTTATATTTACTTTTATTAATGTACACTTTCTGCATAATTTTTGTACTTTTCATTGTTTTTCATGCAACCTTAATAACTTTATAAGTAGTAACAACACTAAATCAAGTATATTTAATTTTTTTGTGATCAATGTTTGATGAAAACAATTTTAATATTTCATTTAAATATTTGGATTTTCATGTTTTTTGCTATGAAACTAAACTAAACAATTTAAATTCTTAATATTTTTTATACAATTTGAAATTGAAAATATTGAATTAAAAATTATAGTAAAATTTTAAAACATACATTTCTTTTGTAATTATTATGAATATAAACTTAAATTACTGTTTGCTAATAACACAGTTATTAAATTATTATCATATAGTTATTACAGTCAAATCATATTAATTATTTCATTTAATTATTTTAAAACAAGATTGGTATACATCTATTTACTAAATAAAAATTTTTTTAATTTACAAAAAATAATGAAGCAATTGCACGCAAAAATTTTATCAACTAAATTGATTTGTTAAACATTAATGAATTTCTTCTAAATTTAAAAAATAAATTTTATATTTTTATTACAAAACAAAAGTAAACTCACGCGTGCGCCTAAATCAGAAGAAAAAAATGGTGTATCTCCTTACAAACCCACTAGTCAAAAGAATAACTCATTCTTGATTTTGATATTATTCTTTTAAAACGAAAAATCTACAATAAAAAAATATTTAAAAAATAAGTTAAAAAAAATAATAACTTACTTTATCGTCAAACTCAAAATCTCCGTCAAATTGTCGTTTAGCGTTTTTAATTGCAGAAGCTGGATAAAAATTTGTGATTAAAACACAATAGCAGCCGACAACTGTCGTACAAAAAACTAAAGAAAAATTCATATCTATAATTCTATTTTTTTTTATTTGCAAAAAAAACTAAAATATAGATTTGTAAATTTAATTGTTAAAATCTTCGTTCTAAATTTTATTAGTAAATAAAAAAGCACTTTAATATCACATCAATAACTCTTCCATGGGATTTGAAAAATATGATTTATTACAATGCAGACTTCTACGCATTAAAGTAAAAATTCACATATTAAAAATACAAAAATTAATTCTTTCATAAATATACGTAGTGAAAAATTTTATATCATATACGCCCGCTGAAAATGCAGAAAAGTTGATCTGTCAACTATGCGGTGCTCCGAATAACTGTAAGTCTATATGTACTATATAGGCGACAATAAGGGTTACTTTCACAAAACACTTAGAGAATGTTAAGCCTCGTGTTAAATAGAAGAAACAATCATGGCGAATGAAACATATTATTTCTCTCTTGTACACATTTGTTGACATTAGCGAATCTGTTAAACAGGAGGATGAAGCTTTAAGTGGGGACAAAACTCGCATGCTTAATACTCATATAATATAGGAGCCCTGCACTTATTTTATTTTACAGTCCTGTATGTCTTGCATGTTCCTTTTCATAAGCCGGTCCTGATGAACCGGCACACATGACTATTCTATTGTTTTCAGTTTTTAATACAGTATTGCGTCGTGAAAATAGTTTTTCTTTATATAATTGTATATATTAAGCGTAATTTGTGAAGTGATTTATGAAGTGGTTTCTGAATATTTTAATAAATATTTTTGCAGATAATTGTATAAAAAAAAATAAATAGTTGTAAAAGTGATTGAGCTACGTATAAACATTTTAACATATATATGTATATATAAAATTTTTATCATATGAATGTAATTATAATTTAATTTTAGATTATGTAATAAGTTTTTAGTTATATTTTTGTATTTTGTATTTATAAGTATATTTATTATTTTTTTGTTTAAAAGATATATTTTCTTCTTATAAATTTGTATTATATATACATTTAATATAAATATATGAATTATTACTATTAATTCTATTAAAGTTAAGTTTATTTACATTAATAATCAATTATATTTGTTGTATTTTCAGATGTAAATTAATACTGTTATAAAAATTCCATGAATAAAATATAAAAGAAGTAATACTATTTATGTCAATTATTTAGAAATGTGTCAAAAGTCTTTGCCAATTTATTATAAGTTAACATAGTAATATCAGAGATTATTAGAGATATTGCTGATGACAAATGGGGCGTTTGTTCCAAATTTCAAAAGCTGTACGCTACTGCCTCTAGCGATTGAACAATCTTCTTGTTCGAGGAGGAGATTAGGGGTACCAAAAATGAGGAGTAGAGTAAGCTACGAGTTATGCTGGAAAAATAGTGCTGCCTCTAGCGGACCAGATTCAACTAACTTCATATTCGAGACGGAACTTAAGGGGAAATAATGGAGTGAGGGTAGATGATGACGTATACTCGTAAGGGGAAATTCTACAAACCATATGATCATCTACACCACACATATCCATGTCCCATGTGTTGAAGTACATGTACTCGGCTGCTATAAACATCAAATTGAATTTAGTTTTGATGAAAAATTAAAAATCGCTATTATCAATTACAAGACCATATGAATGATTATATATATATACAATATTAAAATTTATATTTAATATTTGTATTTATATTATATTGTTAAATAAAAAAAAATTAAAATATCTAAAGTATATATTATTAAAATAAATTAAATTTAAATAAATACATTTGCTAGTGCACATTTATTTCATTAATTCATTATTTATATATTTGTGAGTGTATAAACATTACAATATAAAAAAAAATAAAAAAAATATAACTTTAAATGAATAAAAAGACTTTATTTAATCTTTACCATGAAATCATGAAAATATAATGATGTTAAATCAGATACATGTTATTAACAACGACTTGTAATGATAAAACAAAGTTTTAATCATTTTAGATGATATATTTCTTAATTATATTCCTGATGCAATATAAAGATTTTTCGCTTTAACTTTAATACGTATTATTTAATTTTCTATTGATAAAATCATAATTTCATAATTACATTCAAATATTTATTATTATTTTATTAATTTTATTATAATGATATATATGTAGTTTCATAAAATATTATGCAATCAATTTGATATATATTTAGTGATATCACTCTTGACTTACACTAATAATATTAATAACAATAAATTTGTTTGTATTACAATATTATTATTTTACTGAACGCGACTTATCAAGTTGTTTTAATCTTTGAAGATTTTAGATTTATTATTCTTAAAGTTATAAATGTATAAATTACACATTTTTATATTAATTAATATTTTTTAAAGTAATTAAAATTTGTGTAAAAGAAACAGAGGGAGAGAGAGCGGCTATCGTAGAAAAGACGCACAGGGTAAGTACGAGCAAGAGAGAGAAAGCATAAAGCAAGAAAGACTTCGTCTACTATAGCATAGATGCACCGAATACATCATATGGTATGACATAGAGAGAGAGAGAGAGAGAGAGAGACAGACAGACAGACAGAGTAAAACAAATAAATGAACTAAGACATAACATAATAAGAAGCGTGAGAGAAACAAAATATGAGATGTGAGATAGAGAGAGACAGAGATAAAAGGTACACTTGTTTCTTGTTACATCAAAACATCGGCATATTCTGCCCGAGCCAGAAATCAAAGCTTCGCAATTTGACTATTTTCTTATATTTTTGTTTTTCGTCGCATACAATGTTGCAACATCTACATTCAAAAGCAATATTGCCATATCTATTTACATGAATTTGAATGCCTTCACGGGTTTGATTTCGTTTACTTGTACAATTTTCCCTATGAATGGTCCGACCGACGGATAACATCAACTCCCGATTTTTCTTAAACATATGATGCCAACGAATTACAATTTGTTAGAATTGATTTTTTCAATTGAAATTTCTTTTTTCAAGTAACAGATACATTCCACTACTCATTTAAACAATAATACTTACCGAAATCATTTATGAATCTGAAATATCAAAAAAAAAATACGACAAAGTCTAGCTTTCGCTTTAGCGTATTAGCCGTTTTGGATTAAAAAAAAGTTAAATTTTATGATTTAAGGTATTTTGCTTAAAACTTGTCATAGATGGTTTCAGTAATTATTATTGTTTAAATGAGTAGTGGAATGTATCTGTTACTTGAAAAATTAGTTTAAAATTACTAGAAATGCTTTTGATTATAAAATTTAACTTTTTCTTTATCCAAAACGGCTAATACGCTAAGCGAAAGCTAGACTTTGTAGTATGTTTTTTTCATATTTCAGATTCATAGATGAATTTTTTATATATCATTGTTTAGATAAAATAGGGAGATAATGTAATCTGTTGGTATCGATCCATTATCAAGTGATTTTTATATGAATATCGAAATACAGCATGTTTACTTGTGATTTTATTCCTTCTATTCCTTTAAGTATAGGTTTTTTCCTTTTAAACGACGACATGTGATTTGTTTTCATCAATATTATGGGATCTTTAAACGTTAGAGAATGATGTTGATGGTTTTCTTCGTATTTTCAAACACAATATATTTAGCTATTTAAATTTATGTTTAAATTCAATATGTGTGTTTTTGTTAGTTAAAACAATTGAAAATATTAATTTAGTTTCTCATGAGAATTCGATAGGATTACATGTTCGTACGGAAGTTTTAATAATATTTTATATTTTTTTTATATTTAATTAAAAAAATTATCTTTATAGATATTTTTTTAATATTCAGATTTCGGTTTAGTTGTTCATCTATTATTCCTTGATTTTTGCGCAATAATAAAAATTGCAATTCGGTTTTTTTCAATAGAGTCGTCGCGTTCGTTTTTTTTTTTTTTAATATATAGGTTCACATATGGAATCTAATCGAGGCTACACGGTTTACGAAAGATGCAAGTACATCAACTGTGCCAATGGGAAACACAATAATCATCATCTTTTTAGATTCCCATCCTTTTGGAGAAACAAAAAATTTGGATCGAAAATTCGGGTATGTTGACATATTAACGCTATCTTTTACGCGATGAGGATCAAATTGATTGTTATCTTAAAAAATTTACAAAATCCATTCATAAAATTGTTTTTTATATGAAAGAAATTTTATAATTAATTTCGTAATATAGTTATGAAAAACTTGTATGTTGAAATTAATTACTAATCTCAGGAAACCTGTGAATTTCACGCAAACTTTCGTTTGGTATTTAATACAATAACACTTTATTTATTATTTTTGACACGCATTTTATATAATTTAAAATAATTTAATAAATATATCGAAATTTTGTTTATAAATAGTCACTTATTAAAGTAGTAACTATCCCCAGTAATTAATTTATCTAATATATACGCAATACTTGTATTAAATTTTGTTTAAATAATATTTTTATTCAAAAGTATTTATGTACAAAAAATGATCATAACTGTCTTTATTACATATTTTTATAAAATAATAATGCAATATTATTGTTATCTAAGCTTGATTATAATAGAATTAATTTTTCAACATTTGATATTCCAAGCGCGATATTTTTAATTTTAATAAAAATTATGTAATGGCACATATGTTATGTTAAGTAACTTATTATAAGTAAATAATTTTAAATTCAAGCCAATTTTAATTAATTTTATTTAAAATGTCTATGATATGGTGAGGTAAACTCAACAAATAACTTTAACACAAATTATCCGATTAAAAGAAGATATTTATTTCTAATATTCTTTATATACACCCATTGTCTTGGAGCTCTAGGTAAAATCTGCCCTGCTCACCCGTGTTGCGACGCATCCTTTTCCGTCCGTCGGGGTTGTTTTGCCGTCATTACCTCTGCAGTTGCCTCACTTTCTCTTTTATTGCGGTGATTTTCGAGCGACGGGACTCAAAAATCCGTCACTTACACTAATTACCTTATCATTATGTACAAAAGAATGTTCCTTAGAAACTTAATATATTAAATAACATGTTTTCTGTTTGTAGTTTAATTCTTTTTTGCTCTAACTTTTATTTTTAATTACAAAGTAATAGAAATAAAGTATTTCCTTAAATTTAGAAATATAAAGAATATTTTTGTTTATCAATTATGTCACGAGTATTCTATTTATATAAAATATAAGAATAAGACGGTGTTAAAATTGAATCGTCAGAATTTAGAAAAAACAAAAACTAAAATTTTATATGTATAATTTAAAAAATATATCTACCACCTTCATATAATTAGGCATTATGTAATTTAAGTTTTTAAAAGTATTTTTATGTGTAAATGCATATGTTTACATAACATGGACTTAAACAAATTTTTATTTTATGTGTCCGTTCAAATTGTATCACATAACTTCCATTATTATTTACATCACTTATTATATTATATACGTGCAATAAAATTATTAAAATAAATCATATGTACATTTAAAATATTAAAATAAACAATTTATAAAATAAAATGAATACAATAACATTTCTTTCATTATATAAAATGAATAATAACAATATAAATCTTGATATTTAATTATTAATTTTAATAAAATCAATTATTTCAAGAATATACTAAAACAATAACTAAAAAGCTTACATTAATAACATAATAAAATAATTTATCTTAATGCTATTTTTCATGAATAGTTATAAATATTGATTTTATTTGAACAAATTACTTCTATCGAGTAAATTATGAGTGATTGCAAATAAAACTATTACTTTTATTAAATGTATGGATAAATTAAATTATAATCATTCGTCTCAATGTTATTTGCTATAAATAACTACAATCATTGATGTTAAGAGTTCGTATAACTTTCTTCAAGTAAATTTTTAGTGATTGCAAGCTATATTATTATTTTTGTAAATGTATTACAAAAATTGATATCAAAATTATTCCTTTAATAAGATATTGGAAAAATAACTAATAATAATAATTTTTTTTGTATTTTTAACTTTATGAAATAAAATTGTAATTGATTTTAAATAAATCTAAACATTCATTATTTGTCTTATTATAAATGATGTTCAATTATATATTTAATGATGAAAATTTAAAATACCAAATTTATATGTAGTATTCAATTTCACAGAGTAATATTTTGAGTAATTTGAGTAAAACTATAACTTTTATTAACTGTATTATCAAAATTGAAATTAAAATCATGCATGTTAATGATGTTTGTTAAAAATTATTACAAACATTGATTCTAATAATGTTTTTAACTTTCATGGAGTAAGATATTATTGATTTTAGCAAAAACTAGACATTTTTTCCAATGTATCATTAAAATTGATATTCAAATCACATATAAGAATGATAAAAATTTAAAATTACCACTTTTATAAATAATTTAGTTCTATTGAATGAAATTGTAAATTATATTAAGTATAACTTTAAGTATTATTAACTGTATAATCAAAATTGAAATTAAAATCATGCATGTTAATGATGTTTGTTAAAAATTATTACAAACATTGATTCTAATAATGTTTTTAACTTTCATGGAGTAAGATATTATTGATTTTAGCAAAAACTAGACATTTTTTCCAATGTATCATTAAAATTGATATTCAAATCACATATAAGAATGATAAAAATTTAAAATTACCACTTTTATAAATAATTTAGTTCTATTGAATGAAATTGTAAATTATATAAAGTATAACTTTAAGTATTATTAACTGTATAATCAAAATTGAAATTAAAATCATGCATGTTAATGATGTTTGTTAAAAATTGTTACAAACATTTATTCTAATAATGTTTTTAACTTTCATCGAGTAATGATTATTGATTAATGCTATTATGATTATATGATGATTAATGATTATTACATTCAATAAAAAATCTATAGAAAATTAAATTAATTTAATATATTAATATCAAATGAAATTAAATAAATAACAAATTTTAATTGCAAGACAATACATATATTTGCTTCGTTTATAAGGATCAAAATTTTTTATGAATTACATTTTATTATTTCGCCGTCGGCTAGTCGGTAAATTGCCGATTACATTTATTTTTAACCAAGTAAAATCGCATATTAAACATTTTATTTTTTACCCTATTTCAGCCTTCGCAGAAAGCTTACTTTCTAGGCATAAAAAACCGTCCACTTGCTCTCAGACGGAAAAAGCCAATACATGCTATCTAAAGTTATTTAAATTATATTTACATTTATATTTACATTTCGAATTATATACAATTAAATATATAAATTACATTATATTAATAATTAATAAATTATATTTTTACAATATATTTACAATAATATTTACGAAAAAACTTTATCATGTTCCCACGTACGAACTAAATCTGAAAATGAAATTATTACTTACCCGTTACAATAAATTTTATTATATTTACGCAATTGGGCCACTAATCTTTTGATTAAATGTGGCCAATCGTAAATCATAAAGTATTTAACCCCGTCTAAATGAAAATAAGGATTTTCCGCGGTTACCCCAAACATATTGTAAAATTGACGATTATTTGGATGCTGATCGTATACAACAAATTTCACGTCGGCACCAATTATACGCAACTGTAATAAAAGTTTCGGTATAATATCTGATAATTGTATTGCCGACACACCATTATCAGTAAAACCGAAAGCTAAAATTTGATGCCAACGATTTGATTCGATAATAAAGCACTTGGATAAACTTTTACATTTGATTGCAAAACGGGTGCATTACAATAATTTTCGCTACTTACTTTTTCTTCAAATGAAGGACGCATTACCTCACTTGAAAACCGCTTGTCTGCACCGAAAAGATCCATTTCTTCAATATCATTGATTTCATCATCAAATGTGTCCTCTTGAAGTACCAATAAAAATTTAAAATAATATTGTTAAATTTTTTTAATGAAATGTTTAACAAAGTCTTATACCTCATTTTTTGAAGTACATTGTACTTCTTTCCAGTGTACGGGGTCCCTATTGACACGTAACTTTAATCTTCTTTGTCCTTGAAAGTAGTCAGCTTCGCGAAAATGATTAGGACATAATCCGCAATTTCTGATAGAAGCAGGAGACCATGCAGAAAGTGCTGTGTTTCCTAAAAATATTAATAATGTATCGAAAAAAATCTTATGTAGAACTATGTTTATATAAATGTTCATAAATATTTTATAATATTATTCAATATCAAATAAAATACAAACAATGCTTGTATAATAAAAATTATAAATGAAAAAAAATAGATATATATAATCATAATCAATGATTAAATAATTTCAAAATATACAAAATTTAGATAACCGATTTTATTATCTATTACACTATAAATATTATTTCCATTTTAATTTCAAATAATAATTTCAATATTTGATTATTAAGTGTAAAAGACACAAATATATATATTATTACTACTTTAATTTGATATATATAGTTCAATTAAATCATTATATCAAATATTTTAATAATACAGTTAATAATACTTAAAGTTATACTTTATATAAATTACAATTTCATTCAATAGAACTAAATTATTTATAAAAGTGGTAATTTTAAATTTTTATCATTCTTATATGTGATTTGAATATCAATTTTAATGATACATTGGAAAAAATGTCTAGTTTTTGCTAAAATCAATAATATCTTACTCGATGAAAGTTAAAAACATTATTAGAATAAATGTTTGTAACAATTTTTAACAAACATCATTAACATGCATGATTTTAATTTCAATTTTGATAATACAGTTAATAAAAGTTATAGTTTTACTCAAATTACTCAAAATATTACTCTGTGAAATTGAATACTACATATAAATTTGGTATTTTAAATTTTCATCATTAAATATATAATTGAACATCATTTATAATAAGACATAATAAATGTTTAGATTTATTTAAAATCAAATACAATTTTATTTCATAAAGTTAAAAATACAAAAAAAATTATTATTATTAGTTATTTTTCCAATATCTTATTAAAGGAATAATTTTGATTTCAATTTTTGTAATACATTTGCAAAAATAATAATATAGCTTGCAATCACTAAAAATTTACCTGAAGAAAGTTATACGAACTCTTAACATCAATGATTGTAGTTATTTATAGCAAATAACATTGAGACGAATGATTATAATTTAATTTATCCATACATTTAATAAAAGTAATAGTTTTATTTGCAATCACTCATAATTTACTCGATAGAAGTAATTTGTTCAAATAAAATCAATATTTATAACTATTCATGAAAAATAGCATTAAGATAAATTATTTTATTATGTTATTAATGTAAGCTTTTTAGTTATTGTTTTAGTATATTCTTGAAATAATTGATTTTATTAAAATTAATAATTAAATATCAAGATTTATATTGTTATTATTCATTTTATATAATGAAAGAAATGTTATTGTATTCATTTTATTTTATAAATTGTTTATTTTAATATTTTAAATGTACATATGATTTATTTTAATAATTTTATTGCACGTATATAATATAATAAGTGATGTAAATAATAATGGAAGTTATGTGATACAATTTGAACGGACACACATAAAATAAAAATTTGTTTAAGTCCATGTTATGTAAACATATGCATTTACACATAAAAATACTTTTAAAAACTTAAATTACATAATGCCTAATTATATGAAGGTGGTAGATATATTTTTTAAATTAAAAAAGATAAAATGTTAATATATAAAATAAAGAAAGATTTTTGAAATATCCAAAAAGAAATCTTGTATTATATTTTTGAATTTAAATATTAAGGCTAACTTCATTGCATTCCATATTGAATGCAGTAGGGAGAGTGCTTAACTTCACTTTGTACTCCCCTTAACTGCTGCTCGAACAAGAAATGTACTTTGTTAAATAGCCGCTAGGTTTTTGGGAATAAATGTTTAACACGGTCATCATCAATCTCTCTAATAATCTCTGGTAATATTCTACAAACATTGTAATCAGTAACTTTTATTTAGAATATTTATTATTAAAATTCATTGTATTTAATGGTTCATTTATTCTATTCATATAATTTTATTCATATCAACGTAAATAAATATTTGTAACAATAAATTTAATAATATGATATAAATTTTTCAGCATAGCAGTTATTAGTAACTCCAATTATTGTTTCAAAAGAAAAGTTTTGCTATTGTTATTTATATTATATATATATATATATATATTTAAAATTTTCGACTACAAATATTTTGTTGTTTTCTTACTATAAATATATGTATACTTACAATAAATTGACGATAATTTTTGAAACTTATTATAAATAATTCACATGAATAGAAATACTTCCTTTATATTTTATTATGCATAAAAAACTTTATCCGTACAAGTTTTATTAATTATAGTTTTATATATTAAATACATTACAGAATATATTTTTGTTTAAAATCATATTTATCATTTTACATAAATTTTATTTTTTTAGGCGTGCTAATTTCATGGAAAAAAAATTATGTATGTAATACCATGTATACAACACACATATATATATATATATATATATATATATATATATAAATATTTATATGTACATATACAATTTTTTTTAAATAGATTTTATAGTACACCAAAAAAAATTGTTTTCATAGTTCACATGCGCCCACCAGAGGCGTTAGTGGAAATGTATAAGTGCGAGAGAGAAACTAAACATTTGACACCCATATTTGTCGCCTTTATTTAACATTGGGCTTACACTTCTCTTATTGGGGTTGTGTGTTGTTGAATCACAGCACTAATAAAACAAATTTTCTTAGTGTTATAAAACCTATTTAAAAAAAGCTGTGTATAGATATATGGAACAAGAAAACGTGAAATGATATTCAAATACTTAGAAGTTGTAATTCATTTAGTAAAATAAAAAATATTTTTAATTTCATATTATAATTTACATTTTTATAAAAATAGATAATAATAAAACCATTATAATATAATTGTAAATGACAAATGCGAAAAAGGCTTATAAAGATGATAGGCAAGTCGAGTGAGTGATTAAGGATATTGGAGAAAAAGGAAGTATTGTATAATTACGGGTCATAACGAACAGCAGTTGAAAGACAAAGACAACTGCAATGAAGTAGACAAGGACGGCCAACCGGGCTTACTCAAAATTTAAGTACAACCTCCTTTGACTCCTAATATCCCGATAATTGTACGCGACTAAGGAGTCGAACCTTATTTAAAATAATATATAAAAATGTGAAATTAAAATCATTGTAAAATTGTTAAAACATTGGCATGCGAATCTATTTTTCTCTCTCGCACTCATGTATTCACCTATCTATTTCTCTCTCTGTCTCTCTCTAATTCATGCACGCCAAAGCATTCATTCTCTCTTGCCATTATTTCTTCCCTGATTTCCTTCATTTCATCTTCTAACGCCGTCATTCTCTCTTCCATCTTTCTAGCCCACGCCCTGACACTTTCCTCGTTATCGTCCTCCCTTTCTTTTAATTTCTCATATACTTTCTCCATTCTAGCTATCCTCTCTTTATTCTCCTTTATTTCCTTTTCATATATCTTTTCCATCCTCTCGAATCTTTCCTCTATCTCTTTTTTTATTTTCTCCAGCTCCCTCCTGTCTTCTCCCCTGCGTCTTTCGCCTTCCTCCCTTATCCGTCTGCTCTCCTCCACTATCTCATCCTCTTCTGCTATGTTTTTCTTCTTCAAGCTCATGTTTTCCAGTGTCATTTGCGAGCTCTCTCTTTTGCTCGCCTTTCTGGTTACCATAGCTTTCTCTGTTTTGTTGCTCATTGTAGTTTTTGTCTTTTTGTATTCTATTATTATTTCTTTATTTGTTATTTTATCTTTTGTTATTTTATTTTTATTTTTTAATTTATCAATTTAATTTGTGTTATTTTCTATGTATTTTGTTTTTTATCTATTATTCTGAATTATTGTTTTTCCAGTGTAATTTGTTGTATTTTATTTTTTGTACTAAATGGCAACTTTACTTTTTCTGTTTATGTAGTACTTATCTAGGCTCGTGTGTTTCCACATCCCCTCTAGCGCTTTTAGTCCGTGTCCTGTTCCACTGTCTTGTCGCGTACTGGTTCCGTGTCAGCGCCTTTAGTTTTCTGTCCGTCCCCGACGTCAGCTTAGTTCCTCTCTGCTTCCCGCCTCCCGCTCTGGTTTCTAACCTCTTGCTTTCTTTCACTTTTCTTTTCACTTTTTATTCACCTCCCTGCTTTTGTGTGCTGTATTTTTCTTTTTCTTCTGTTCTACGCTTTCCCTGCTTTCTTTCACTTCACTTTCTCTCACTTTTGTTCTCTTTACTCTCTGAAATTTCCTAATGTCGGTTATGCTGTCTAGACACGATGTGTACAAGTCAACTGACGCTAGCAGAATTCCTCTAAAGGATATATATTTTTCATTAATATTTAAAGCATCATTTGCATTTTTTGTTAATAAAAATCGACATTCGTCACGCTTATATTTTTGAATACATTTTCTTGCTACATAGCCGGCAAAAAATACAATCGCATTTTTTTTGAATAAATATTTTTCACCTATCTCAACTATGTTATTATTCTCCATTGCATCAAATAAATTCATTAATTCAAGCGCTTGATTTATTTCGAAAATTTCATTAAATTCAATATTATCTAATTCGAAAGTTATATCAACTACTTTATTATCAATATTATTAATATTATTTATTTCATTATCTTCATTTTCTACAAAAGTATTACAATGGTTACTTAAAGAAATCAAATTTGTAGATAAAATATGTCTAAAGGCTAATCTATACATCCGGCAAGTTGGATTTGGATTAAAGCCACCCCTTGCCTACAATTTTGAATGATCATGCTCTACAGAATCTTGATTGCAAAGAGCTGTTGCTAATTCAAAATTGGTGTAAATGAATTGAATATCTTCAAGTACCGATAAAATAGCATTTACTGTTTGTTTAACTCCCGGAAAACAAGGTGGCTTCATACATTCAGAATTAGTGTTAATTGTCCATAGTTCGGACCAGTCAACAAATTCTTTTAATGTCGCTTGAATCTCAGGGTTATTTTTTGATAATGGACATTTTTGCTTACTAACTGTTCGCAAAGAATACGAATTACACGCATCAATTACACGATCCACTTTTTTGACAAAATCGGCCGAAACATCTGGATCCTCAGCAGCTAATTTAATTCCACAGGCCATTTTTCGGTTTAATAATTGAAAAGAATATTTTACTTTCATAGACGCAAAAGAATTTGGAAAAAATGTTTACTAGATATGTGATTTAATAAATTCGATGTAGTTTGGGACTTGTCATGTTCCCGCGTCAATATTAAATCATTAAAGGAAACTATAATTGAATTATTTATATATATATTTTTATATGTTCTTGAATGCGAAACTAATCTTTTGATTAAGTGCGACCAATAAAAAATTGCATAATATTTTTTACCATTAAAATAAAAAAAAGGTTTATCTGCGGTAACATCAAAAGTTTTAAATAATTGTTGATTGACAATCTGTTGATCGCAAGTAATGGTCCGCAGATCAGTACCGCATTTCCGTAATTCATTAAGATTGTTGGGAATAATTTCTATCAATTGTTCGCACGAAATCCCGTTCTCCGTAAAATAAAAAGCTACAAAGTGACTCCACCAATTTTGTGTATTTAGACCATCAACAACAAATAATAAAGTATGCTTTACCACCGAACGGTTTCTACAATCTAATCATAAATCGCCGAGAATCTTCGATCAAATCTTGCTTTTTATTATATTCTTCAAATTGCCTAATCAACATTTCGTCAAATTTCAAACCACATGTCCGCTCCTCGTTATTTAATTTATTTAAAAAATCATTTAATTTTAGGAAAATAATTTTATTTATACCCGGATAAACTTCTAATTTTGAAACCCATCCCCGAACAGTCGCTTCATGCATTAAATTCAAACCGACTTAATTATAATTTGTAATTTTGAATAACACGAAGCCGAATAAAAATACATTTGTTTCGCCAAATCTTTTTCATCACTCGTGTATCTTTGATTGTCATGCAATTGTAATTTTATCATAGTTTTTGCTACCGGTTTTATTTCTTTACTATCAATAAATTTTTCTAAATTAAACATATCATTTTTTTTTAAATTTTTTTTTTTAATCTACGATTTTTTCTTATTTCTAAAATTAATTCATGTTTCAATTGTTTTACTTTATGTTCTAACTAAATTAAAATTACTAGTTTTTAATTTAAAAATAAATGATTTACGTTATCTTGCACATGTTTTTTTATAAAATGATAAATACAGTTTTAATAGTTTTTTATTATTTATTAAAACGCATTTGTCTAAATTTGTACTTACTTTTTCCGTTTCTTGATTTCTATCAGCTGTGGTCTCGAGTAATAATCCACAATTCTCTTCATTACGTTGCTGAGCTGGTAGTTGTTGTTGGATTTCCATTGTAGATATTGTGGAAGAAGTTGAGACAATTTCTTATTCATCCACCTTTTATTAATTAAATAAAATAAAATGATAAATACAACATTATCTAAATTTAAAAATTACTTTATGTACATTATTATATATTTCTGTAATTATATAATTATATATATAATTACATTGTTAGTACAACATATAAAATTTATATAAAATATAATAATTATATATTTCTGTTTTTGTACTACATTTTGAGTTGATGTCCAATGAATAGGATTTGAATTCAATTCTAAACGCATGTTTTTCCCTTGAAATTGTTACGTATCTAAGAGGTCACGACTATGTTTATTCTTTAATAATTAAATCCCGGTAATATTTTCTCTCTAGGTTTCGTTCTGCCCTAGCCAAATCGGTCAAAGCGTTCTGGCCTTTGTGAGGTTCGGAAATCGTTAAAGAACCCGAACCGGATCAAGACCGAATCGAATAATAACTTGAAGTTGAAGTCGAATTCGAAGTCGTAGACGAAGTAGAAGTCGAAGTTCATGTGCGAGTTGTAGAAGAAGTCCAAGCCGGAGTCCACGTAGAAGAGTAGTGCCCCTACGTGTTTTTCGATTTTACTCGTTACCTCCGCTGTGTGGGGAAATTGCAGGATCCGCGAATTCTCCCTCCGGGTGCCCTCTGTTTGATTATCATTTTGTCAGCTTTCTCCGGTATTGTCTTTCGACTGGCCTCTTTACATTCCTCGTCGCCTCTGATCTTAAATTTTCTCACGTTGGTGAGCTGAGAGGTTCTTATCACTCGCGGGTTTCCCATTAGTCGCGACTCCCTTTGATTCCCACAATGTACAATGATGCGAGTACAATTTAATTCGTCACGTATGCATATAAATTTTACATACGTGACAAAATAAATCCTCATTCTTAAAATGCTCGATACAAAGGCCAGCATGCCTTACCAATATTCGTGTCCACGTTTTAAGTTTTTGATTACCTAAATGAACAATTTATTTTTATAGAATTATTTTTATAGAAATGAAACATATATACACGTTTATATTATAGAACAATATACACACACACATTCTTTCTCTCTCTCTCTCTCTCTCTCTCTCTCTCTGTTTCAAGATCACTCATTCTCGTGTACACACACACACACACACACACATACTCTCTCTCTCTCTCTCTCTCTCTCTCTCTCTCTCTCTCTCTCTCTCTCTCTCTCTCATGTACTCATAGTCCCCTATTGACTGTATACTATTTTATAAAATATTTAAAAAATAAAATTATTTACCTGAGTTTTCTATCCATATTTGTTGACGTTCAACTGTTGCTGGAAATCTAAATATTTTTTCATTTTCTGTTGTATTAAAACAATTTAAATATTGGCACTTATCATAAATACTAAGCTTCTTCATTTTTTAAATATTTAAAAAAATATATAATAAAATGAGAAAAACAATAAAATTATATGAATAATTAAGAATTTGGGAACTTTATATACCTAAATTTTTGAATTTAAAATCTCCACCACTCATCAAAGCACAATTAAAAATGACAAATTTTTTGCTGTTTAAATCACAGAGAACTATAAGCTAAACGTTTATATGTATATACAATTTAAGGGGTCCTCGAAATTAACCGTTATTACCCTACATAATGTACAATTTAGATTCATGGAAAACAATAACAAATCAAAATATCCAACGTAAGATAGTATTGGTCGTCTTAAATATCAGTAGAGTAGCCGCGATTTTGAAAACAAAAACATAATGCTACATATACATAAAAACATACACAAATTACATATACTAATTGAAAAAAATTTAAAGGGACAGCGATTTCATATTTCCAAAACGCGTAGCAATATTTGAAAGTGATTTAAAGGGACAATAATGTACGATGAATAAAAAAAAATATTTATGTAAAAAAATGTATAACAATATTTATTTCAAAACATACACGAATTGTACCTTATGATTTTTTACTTATTAGAGATGAACTATTTAGTATGGATAAAACCAAATTAATATTGACGTAGATGAAATCTAAATGATAGATAAAATATTATATAGTCAAATAGTCATGATATTGATATACAGATTATAAAAAGTGTCAGAATCCATGTCTGATATTGTTTATTATTAAAATAATCGCAGAGGATTCCCGTACCTTTATACATATCTGAATTTTTTTAAACTGCACTTAAAAAATAAAGGATATTATATCTGAAAATTGTTTTTTAAATTTTAATAATATTTTTAAATTATAATGTAAGAAATAAAAAGATGCAGAAATCATGTACAGCGTTATTTTTTTTTAAACAATATTGGTTGGGTTTGTGGTTCTCATATACTTATAAATACACGGATTTTTTGAATTTGTATTTGAAAATTTAAATGTTTCAAATGAAAAATTGCTAAAAGTTTTTCTAAAACATACTAGATTTAAAAATATTTGTCAACTTACCAATTACATTTTTAAAATAGTATTTCTAGACAAAATTTTAATTATAACGCCGAGTATATTCTGAGCATGAAAGAGAGAGGGGAGAGAGAGAGAGTATGAAGCTGCGAGAATGGGTTGATGCAAGTGAGAGCTTTTAAGAATGAGAGCGAAAAACTCAAGGCGTGAATATGAAAGAAAGAGAGAGAGAGAGAGAGAGAGAGAATGGGAGAAATCGTACGAGAATGAATGAGTGTATTCCGGAATGAGAGCGAGAGAGATAAATATGCCATATATTGAGATTGACAGAGAAAGAGAAGGCGCACGCACGAGAATGAGAAGCCATGAGAATGAGATAGACAGACACAATATAGCTTGACAGCTTGAGAATGAGAAGGAAGTCGAGAGCTTGCAAAAGTAAGAAGGATACACATGTCATTAAAATATAGTTCGAATATTAATTATAAATATTGTACTACAAAAAATTGTTATTAAATAAATATATAAATAGTGAAGTAAATGGATACTAATACATATATATGCATGTGTATTTATATTGCAAAAACCAATTTATCAAATAATAACTTTTTAAATTTAATTTATTACTTGAAAAATAATAAAATACAAGTTTCAATAAAGTATTTTAAAAAATTACTCGTAAATTTAAATAAATAAATTTTACTTTTAAAAAAATAAGTGTTAAAGATAATTGTATTATTTTTTTAATAAGACTGAATGAGAATAGAATAAAAGCGGTATAAATAAATAAATTTTATTTAGAATTATTCTCAATATCATACAAATGCATTATAATGTTATAATTTCGTCATAGTGAACCTAGTATCGCTATAAGCATTCATTGTAATCGTAAATACATGTACATAACGTTGCGTATGTGTTTGATTTGAAAAAGCTGCTTCTGCTCGGCCGATCGTCTTTCATTTTTACAAATTCGTATTTAATTTTCATCTCTGGTCATACGAAGAACCCCACTATGCCTTTTCTTATCCCCACCATGGTTCCAATGGGCAGATCCATGGGCATCCGTAAGAGGTAGCACCTTCTTGCCACCGAATTTTGTGGACACACTTCCCTATGCTACCGTGCAATCTCCCAATTCATCTCTGCTTACAAATTGCTACTAGCGTCTCTAGCGAGCGTATGCAACTTATTAAAAAAATATTTTTTTCGTGGTATAAGATATAAAATTTATTATACAAAATTAAAAATATTAATTTAAAAAAACACATGTATATTATTAAACATCATGTTACTTATGATAAAACAATATAAATATATATTGCACATATGAAATATTACATAAAAAAATAACAATAAGAATATTATAGTATTTATATAAATATATAATAAGAAAATATACATATAAATAGCAATAAAAAAAACTTTCTTGAAAAAAATAACCTGGCTTACTAATATCTTTTGTTTTTTTTTAAGAACTTATGTATTTTAATATGAATATTATAATATTTTTTTTAATTTAAATATATATATAATATATATATAATAATAAATAATATTAGAATTGTATATTGGTTTTAAAATTTATATATATGTATATTTGTACAAGGAATAATAAATAACTGTATATATAATATGATTGAAATAAAGTATTTATATTAAAAATTTTATATACAATTTAAAAAAAAATATTTATTAAGTTAATTCTACTTATATGTAATTATTAAAATCAAACAATTCATTGGAATAAATGTTAAATAAATATATTATTAGAATTATATATTATGTTATACCACTTATATATATTTAATTATTCTAAGCTAAAATAAATAATCATATTGGTATAATTACATTGGCAAATTATATGAATTATAGATAAAGAAATTCATATTCAAATACTTTGAATGTTATATTTAATTTATTATAATAAAAGGACGTTTATAATTTTAACATGATTACAATTTATATTTATACAAAATGATTTAATCTAAAAAATATTAAACATTATATTATCCTGTTTTTTATTATTATCTATGTTTATTAAAATATAAATTATAATAGTATTACATTCAAAAATGTTTTTTAGTTTTACTAAATAATGTTCAATATTAAAAGTATTTTAATATGGCTTATCCTTTACCCACAGTTCGATACATATATATTTATAATTTGTTTAAATAGGTTTTAAAAATAATATTAAAAAAAATGTCTTTTACGTGGGTAAATACTCAAAGATCAACAGTGTCATCTATATGTGCAAGAGAAAAAGAGAAAGTATATTTTAGCCGACGTGTTTGTTTCTTCTTAGCACTTAACATAGGATTTTTTCTTCATATTATCTTAATCTTTTTTCTTTGCTAGATATTACAAGTTATAATATAGCAGACTTAGGAGGTAAATTTAAATTTAATTTAGATTTATAAATGCTTTGTGTACTTAATGTGTCAGCCAGAACCTGTATTACTTATATTTTAAGTGCTTTTTGTCTATTGGTTACATTTTTGTATATGTATGAATGTATAGCCGTTACTAAGAACTCTAATACAAGATTTGCGCTACGCAAGTTATCTTTTAGTTCAGTCATCAAACTGGCCTATAAATTGAAAGTTGATTGTCAATTAATAGCTGATAGTTTTATTTAAATTTTTTCCCCATTAATAATGTCCTTTGAAGGGAAATACAATGCCAAAAGTCCAGGTAAAATTATTTTATTTCATTTCATTTGCATAATTTTTTTAATTATTGAATTAAATCTTAATTATAAAATTTTTGTTTTATACTTTCGGAAAATTTATATACTGTTCAATAAATAATGTCTATAAATTTTGTTTTATACCATTTTTCAATTATATTTATTATGTGAATGTACTTTTATAAATAAATACTAAAAACAAATAATAAATATTTATATCTTAGCTGTGAAGCGGTTAATGAGAGAAGCACAAGAACTACATGATGCAACTGATGAGTATTCCGCTTATCCACTGGAAGATAATTTATTTGAATGGCATTTTACTGTTCAAGGACCTCAGTCAACGGATTTTGAGGGTGGTGTTTATCATGGAAAAATATTATTACCTCCAGAATATCCCATGAAACCCCCTAATATCATTCTTCTTACAGTTAATAAAATTATTAATAAGCATATTTTATGTACATGAATATTAAAATGTACTTAATAGATTTATATTTATAGCCTAATGGCCGATTTGAAATAAAAAAGAAGATATGTTTGAGTATTTCTGGTCATCATCCAGAAACTTGGCAACCATCCTGGAGTATAAGAACAGCTTTACTTGCTTTGATAGCATTTATGCCTACTCCAGGTAATGGAACAATAGGGTCTTTAGATTATAGCTCTAGTGAGAGACAAAAACTTGCCAAAAAGTAAGTGCATTAGTAAAAATTCATTATTTAGACTAATTAATAATTTTTTTAATACATTTATGTTTTAAGCTTTAAAAAATAAATATATCAATAAAATTAGTAACTGTACTAAATAAATAGAACTTGATTAATCATGCATTTATAAGTATGTTATATCAATAAAATTTTATGTATTAAAATTAATTAAATACTTTTGTTAATAGATCATTAAATTGGCAATGTGATAGTTGTGGTAGTATAACAAATTTATTATCGAAGGATAAAGTAAAGATGCCCATTACAGAAGAAGAACAACATATGTTAGACACAATTGCTTTGAAGGTTAGAAAATTATTTATTATACATTAAAATTATTTATGTAAATAAAATAAAACATTACAGGCTGATGAATCAATACCACATGAAATAGCTTATTCATCAAGCATAGATATTGTTCAAGAAAATGAATTAAGGCATCATAATAATATTGATAACGTAAGTATAGAAGAAACTGGAATACATATTAATTCACAGGTGGAAATAATATCTTCTAATGATTTTCTTTGGAGTATAGTCATTGTATGCTTAGTATCTGCAATTATATTGCTAGTTTTCAGAAGATTATTTTTAATATAAGTTTAACTATTACAAAAAATTTTAAAAAAATAACATTTTATTATGTGTAAGAATATTCACAAATAAAAGTACAAATATTAATAGTGAACTATACATAATAAAAATATAATCTGGTATAAGTTTATAATAATTCAATATTTACAAAAATTTATGTATATAATAAAAAATGTTTTATAGAATTAAAAAAGATTATTAAAAATTTATTGATATCCATAAATAACATTCCATAACATATAATAATACATTAAAAATAAATTTTTGATGAACAAAATAGAAAATTCATAATTTCTATTACTAATTCAAATAATAAAATACAAATTAATAAAAAAAAATATTATATATTGACAAATTATTCCAATTTTTTATTTTCAAAATAACTTTGTTTATCAAAACATCATAAATTTTTTAATCACTTGCTTTCAAACCTCTCATTATTAATCATTGTTTCCATTACACAGGCAGAGATTATATGAGAGATCGTTGATGAATGAGACGTTTTAACTTAATTTCGAATAGCCGTACGTTGCTGCCTCTAGCAATTGAACAAAATGTTTCTGGCAGATTAGGGGAACCAAAATATCGTGAGTAGGGCTTTGTATACTCACGAGGGAAAATTGTACAGAATGAATGAATGAATAACCTCAAATACGTTTTACCTACTCAATTTTTCTTCCCTTTTTATCAAATTTATAAAATACTTATCTATTTAATTATACGTAAATGTTTTATTTTTAAATTTATATAAAAGAAATTAATATACTGATATATTTATACATCAATAACTGTATATGTTTATAAATTAAAAAATAAACCAAATTAAATTAATAAGTGTACATATTTGTAATAATTATATAAATAATAAATTAAATGAACTGTATAAAATTATATAATTTTACTCAATATTTTCTTTTATCTATTATACATGTGTTTCAATAAAATTAAAAACTAACAAGTAACATATAGTTTCAAAATATACAAATATAAATGATACAATATATATGTATATACAATTAAAAGCATAATATATAACAATATGTAAATACAACTGGTACAAAATGTAAAATTTTATAAATATTAATTTATTATATATTTAAATAGATTTAATAGATTTATATAAATTAAATTAATTAATGTATTTGATTTTATTAATTACATATATAATAAATTGAATAAAATATATGAAATAAAATAAATTTACTTAACATTCATTTTTTTCAGTCAAATAAATTTGCTTGATGTAAATTTAATATTTGATTAATACATGCATTGCCTTTTTTACATAATACATACATTTAGGTCAAATTAAAACCTACTGTTCATGCAATATAATTTATAAAGAAAGGAGTGATCTGGGATGCAACGATACGGGAAAATAAATCAAAATAATTGAGCAGCAGAATTACAAAGGAATTTAATTTGCTCCGCGTGACAACGGCAAAAAACCCTCTGCGAGGGAAAAAGCCAATGATAGTTCGCAATACAAACTTTACTTATCTGAAGAAATACACAATGCTGGAGGAGTACAGGAAACAAATCCTGTTCGCACGGCGTCCTCCGCTTCGAGTGACGCCGCTCGGGGCGTAGACGCGTTGCCGTTCGGGTGGATGGGTATAGGCCGCCCGGGCCTCCGGTCGCCGCTGTCGGCGTAGGTGAGTTGCCGCAACGGGCAGGAGTCGCTGCTGTGGGCGAGAGTCGCCGCTGCGGGCAAAGTTTCGCTGAATCCTTTCCAGGGTAAACCCGGGGGAAAGCCAACACAACTCGTTCATATTGAGCACACACGCGAATTATATGGATTTGCGTGTTGTCGGAAGATGTCGTCGATAACGATTCGTTTTAGGAGAAAACGAAGCATGGCGAATTGCTCTAGCGAGGAAAGGCGACCGAAATCTAACTGCACAAGCCGCGCGGGAAGGTCAGCAATTTTCCGGGTTCCGGAAGATTCGGACCCTCATAAAATTAGGCCCCGCCCTCGTCAAGGTTTCCTTAACGCGCAGTTTTCTTGCCGACGGCAAGAGAAAGTTCCGAACCCCTACCAAGTAGCAAGTAATTTTAAAGTACATATTTTACTGAAAAAAATGATTTTTTTAATGCTCTTTTAGTTCTATATTATTGTTAGGGACGGAACTGGGAGACTACTTCTAGTAGACGTGCGTCCAAGATGCGGGGACGCCCGCAGTTATTTTGGACCTATAAAATGCGCAAATTTGTTGGCGTGGGCTTGGTCAAGTAGAGCAAAAAAGCTCGAAGAGACGCACGTGTAGCCTCGCCGTTTTGAGTGAACGGGGTGGATGCATGCGGGAAGAACGAGGATGTGTGTCGGATGTGACGTTGCCTTCGGATGCCCTTTTTTATCACCTATGCTGCATGATTTCGGCCGATCTGCTTGCTCGCTCTCTCTCTCTCCCTTTCACTCTCTATCTCGTTTCTCTCTCTCGCTCTTGCTCACGCGTATGCTTACTTTCTCTAGCTTTCTCTCTCTCCCTCCCTCTCTTTCTCAGGGTGACCCGGCCCGTCTCGCTACGTATTCAATATTGTTGAATTGTAAAAAAGAACGAGTGTGAATGAGTAATTTGTACAGGCTTTTTCTCTCCCGGCAAGCGGAGTGTTTTTTATGCCGAGGAAATGAGAAAATGTACGTAAATTGTGTGAGAGTTACGCAATTTCGGAAGGCGAAAATTCGAGAAGCCGAGCCGTTAATGACGATAAGCGTGGCGGCCCTTGTTCCGGGAAAAACAAGGGAAAATCGGATGACGGACGGCGGGGCTTGCGGTCCAATGCGTATGAAATCTTGTACGCCGGCTCAGATGCGTGTGAGCAACGAGCGAGTGAAATTGTTATTGTGAAAAAATAAATAATTGAGCTTGCCAGTGAACCAGAAGTATTCTTTTGGACCCACATCACCCAATCCCAAAGTCCTTCAAACTACAATTATAGTAATACAAATTTTATATATTATATATGTAAAGAAAGTAGACTTTCTTTATTTGAATATCCCGCGTTTTATATATTGCGCACGCCTCCTTTAATTAACTCTCACTAGATAGAGTAATAGACGGAATAATTGAAGAGAGATAATATATAAAATAAAACAATAATTGACAAATAAATACATTTTATTAAAAGAGAATAATTTTATAAAAGAATAATTAATAAATAGATTATATTAATAGTATTAATTAATAAATTAAGAAACCGATAATAATAAACTTAAATTGTCGTTCTTTATTTTACAGGTAATTTGTAATTATTGTAAATAACTTTTGTAAATATTAATAAATTAACTTTTATTTTACAGAGAAACAAATTTGTTTATTATTATATAAAAAAAATAACTTTCCTTATATATATATATATATATATATAATATGTGTACTATTTGAAAAATGATATAATTCGAAATAATGATACTGATAGTGTATATAATATGCTATAAGTGCATTGGAATATATATATTTGTAATAAGCATTTTTGATTAAATAACTCAGTGAATAAAAATAAAAAAATACAAATATAATATAATGTAATACAAATGTTTAATGTAGGCTTAGGTAAAATTTTAGGAGGCATGTTTGCACATGGAGCTAAAACACAAGAAAATGAAGTAAGCAAACGACACATGGATATAGCAGTTGGACTTACTAATACTTGTCATGAATCCTATAATCGTAGTGCCACAAAATTGGGTCCTGAAGCCTTTCATTTCATTGAAGGCAATGAAGCAAAAAGTCTTAAAAACGGAGAAAAATACTACATATTGCGCCCTGAGGTATAAATGTTATAATTATTTTTAAATAATTATTATTCTCTTATTTTTGTACTAAAATAATAATATTTCGCTAAGCTACAGAAAAATATATACTAAAGATGTCTAAAAAGTATCAAGTCTAAATAAGAAAGAAATAATTTTTTTAAAAAAAGTAACTTTCATTTTAATCTAAAGTTTTGATATACTTTTTTAATCAAATTTAAATTTTGAAATATTCGAAATATCCATCAACCACTGACTACACCTTGTTTTTAGTGATAAATTATTGGCTATTGAGACATTTCTTGATATTTAAAATAAATATAAATCTGATAAAACATGGAACAAATTCAAATTTATTTATTTTAATAATCGCAATAATGGACACAGGGAAAAATATATTATCGTTATAAATGAATACTGTTTTTGGGCAAATATTTTTATTTATTTTATATGAACATTAGTCTTCAAAAATTATTTCATTGAATTTTTAAACATTTTTGTTTCGCTACTCTTTTCAATTTTTCACTCCGCTACTAGTCTTTGCAGTTTATGTGACTACGTTTTTATATCCACGCCCATTATTTCATAAATGTAAACAAAGGAACATTATCTCAGACATAAATACAACTTGATTATAATGGTTAATGTAAGTCTTTTCAAATACAAGTATTGAATGATATTCTTAAGATTAACTATTTTCATATTTACAAAATTAAAAAGAACATATAATTTTATTATTTTTAATTTTGGATGATTATTAAAAAAATAATACTAATGCAGTATAGTCGAATTTAAAATTTAAGCTTATTAGTATTAGTATTTTATAAATATTATATGAACTTTTTTCTAAGTTACGCCGTTTATATGTTATATGCAATCTTCTTTTCAAAAATATGCGATAATTAATCTAAGTACAGTAAATGAAAATATTTGCATTATCGTAAATCCAAAGGGAACCCGTTTTATACATGTTATATTAACAAGAACATTGCAATTTCATACTGAGGAGCTCAAGTGACATTGTGGAAAATTATTTTTTATTAATCAGTTTTTACTCTATAAATTATGAGGACGAACGACTCATTCATTCATCTATAAGCATATGTAATGAACAAAAATATATAGTATAGATTCTGTAATTTTATTTGGATATTATAATTTATTTGTCTTTGAATTAAAATTTTAATTGCTGGTATTAACCTGGCTCCTCTTGTAAGCTTAAGAATGTAATAAACGAAGTAACTAGATTAAAGTCATGTGGTAATCGACTCCTCCATGACTATTCATTGTAATAATTCGCCAGTGTTGTTCGAAATAGCGAGTTCTATGCAAGGTATCAGACTCTAATCCACTCACCAATCCGATTCTGTGACGATAGATTTATTCCATTTCTCAGTAAAGAAAAACTATCAACGGCACCGTTTCATTGTGTACATAGATCCATCTGTGCGGCGACGGATGACGATTAATTATGAGATATGTGAATAATTTCCATTTCTCTTTAGCGAAATGAGGTGTTTGTTTTGTAGATTTAAATAAAAGATATAAAGGTAAATGTTAAAATAATAAAGAATACAATTAGTATTCTATCATGCCCTTTATTAATTTCTAAAATTAATTATTCATTAATAATATATGTAGTTATGGAAATTTTACTAAAATAATTCATTTTCTTTAACTTATTTCATTGCTGAAATACATCAGATGTAATATTTTTGGGATATATACCGTATGATTTAATAATTTATATTATTTGAGTATATAATTTAAATCGTTTATATGTATATATATATGTATGTACATACATAGTCGGTAATATTAATTCAATTTATTATTTCCGAAGCCACCAGTTGTAGCGATTTGGGAAAGGTTTTAAAATGAGTAAGGGGGTTTTTTCTATTTATATTTTCTTTTTATTTGGTCATTAGAAGCAACAGGATTTGTTTTAGCACAAAAGATGTTTTTCAGTTTTCTAAAACGACGCGATGGAGCGACTATTAGAACAGATTTATACATTAAAAATTTGTTCGTAGCTTGATAAAATGTTGTAAAGGCTGTTAAATGTTAAAAAAGTCTTTAAGAATAAAATTCCATATAAATCGTAATTAAAAAATAATTGTATAAGGCTTACAAGACGATTATATATGAGTCCCGTTCTCAGCATTCAAAAATAATATGAATTGATTGTAAGGCCGTGCATGTGCACATTATTTATGGATCAAGGTAATCTATAACATATTGAATGTATGAACATTAGTATACAGTTACCCTTAAAAATGTTTTTTAACATTTAATCTTTTTTAAAAATCTCCAGTGTTTTTTTCCAAATCGCATAACAAATTTTTTCGTATCCATTCTACTAAACGGTCCATCGCTCCGTGTTACAAATGTGAAATTTTTGAGAATTTGACCGATCCAATGGTTTTTCACCTTTGAGGTGATCACGACTTCTTTTATGTATCTCTTATATGTACATATGTTTCATAACAATAGTTTTTTATTTATACTATGAAAAAGAATAAATAAATAGTTTAACCATTTATTTTATTGCTGTAAGTATGATGAATTATGAAGCAAAAACGAAATATAATAACTTAAACACTTATTAGACATAAACAGATTACATATATTTTAGCATTAGATGAAAAAAATTATTTTAAATTTTACTAATCTAAAAAATAGTAGAGGATATTCGGAATTTAACTACGATTAATAGAAATTAATGAAATTAAAACTATATTATAGTTAAATAATAGTAAATGAAATTAAAAAATTACAAATTTTATTAAATAAATCCTTACGTATTCAAAACAATAAATAATCAATACAAATAAAATTTGGTTTTTATAATAATTGTTCTCATAAAGTTTGCATTTTTTTTTAACATTTGTGCAAATACTTTATATTGGTAAATATAATCTTCCGCCATTTGAAAATGAATGAATTTTGTGTATAAATTAGTTTAATGAAATACATATTTTATTAAATTTAGTATTAAAGAATAACATAAACTGTAAAATAATAGTTTCAAATAACATAATTATGCTCGGACAAATAATATGTATGCACAGGAAACTGAGAGTTTGAAAGCAAAAAATGGATTTTTATTTATTTATTTAGGATTTTTTGAAGAAATTGTATTTAAATTGATACTGAATTAATTAATTAATTACTTTATAGAAAGATAATTGTCTGGGAATGAAAATTTTTTACAAGATATTTAAGAAAATTATACGTTTGATATTTAAAATATATAATATTTTATAAGTTATTTGAATTTAAAAATAGTGGCTGACTCTAAAACCTTTCTTATTTAACATATTGGGGGAGATTGTTTAACTTCACTCTGTATTCTCTTTCGTTACTTTTGGAAATATATTAGTTTTTTAATTGTTCGTTAGGTTTTTCTTCTAAATTATTCGAAACATTTAACCAGAAATTATTAGAAAGATTACTGATAATAATGGGGTATTTGTTTCAAATTTTAAAAACCGTACGTCACTCCCTCTAGCAGTTCACCTAACTTGCTATTCGAGGAGGAGATTAGGAGTATTATATTAGGTGTATTAAGGTAACAAAGATGAGAAGTGGGGCAAGCTACGAGTTATACTAGAAGAATAGTGCTGGTAAAAATTATACAATCACAGTAACATATATTTTTGTAATAAAATGAAAAGTTTTAATTTTAACATTATAATGTCAATGGCCTTATTGTAGCTAATAAAATTGTGAATAAAATGAAAAATTTTTTTTTTTAATAAAATTGCATAAAAAAGTATTAAAATTAATTTATTTTATATATTATTCGTTTAAACTTAAAAAATAAAAAATTATTAATATAAAATGTAAAAAAATATTTTTTACAACTATTTTTCTTAAACAAATTATAATATTTATAACAATAAAATATTTATTTTCAAAAATATTAAAAACATATTTTTTTTAAATATATTTATTAAGCATTATGTAATTTTATTTAATTTATTGATGATACTTAAAAATAGATGCAAGAATCGGCATCCCTGTATTCATCAATCCAAAAATCAAAAAAAAGTCACTTCAATAACTGAAATAGTTTAGAACATAATTATGTTAATAATTTTCAAGTCGCGCGTATCGCACTCGAATTGTCTTATTTCCATTCCTAGTAAAATTTTGTGCGCTCGGCCGATTTTGACCAACTTTATACTCATATTGTAAACAATTATAAATATTTATAAGAAATGTAAGATACGGGATTTGATGTAGAAGACTTATATTTTTTTAAACTGTTGAAAAAATAAAAATCGCTTGGTAAGTTGAGCTGGAAATTAATTTGAAAATGTTCGCATAATTAATTAACATTGTTATTACTCAAAAACTAATTCTCGGATCGAGGTAGTAGCGTGTTTTATAAATTTATAAAAAAAGAAAATTTTTAGTCTATATACATAAACCAGAGCGGCTTTTAATTTTGATACATCAACAAAATAAATAAATTAGTGTTGCAAATCAAACTTATTATTTATTCCATTTCATTTCATTTTAATATATAAAATTCCAATTTATTTTATACACATTTTCTATTCAATTCAATGATTTTATTATCAATTGTCACGATTTACTAATTCTTTATCTATCGTAACTAATTAGTTATTTATTTATAATGTTACGTCACTTTATTTCTTGCGTAACTCATTTACTTATTTATCTACTTCTTACTTTATTCGCATATTTATTATATTATTACTTCATTAAACGTTAGCTGGTTATTTTTCTGCCGCAGCTGAATCGGTCGAAGTGTTTCAGATTTTGTGAGGATTTAGGAATTAAATAAAATACAATCGATTAATTATTATTAATTATTGCTTTACTGTGAGTTTATTTGATTGTTGTTGACCGACGAGAGTTCCCGACCGGGATCGGCTTACGTGTACATTCTCCGAATCGACTCTACTCCGTCTTTTACTTATAATCAAACCCAATTTATTTCTCATATCCAAAATCTCAATAACACAATAACGAATCACTAATCATCTAATCGCTTAAGTTCCAAATAACTATTAACCCCCAATTGATAGAGAGAAACTGCTAACTTTTTTAATTCTCCCACCGTGGAGGTATTCTCATTTTTAAGCTTAGTTTGAATTACCTTAATTTTAGTTTATCTTAATTAACATAAATTCTCATAATATTGATTAATTATTGAACTGATTCCCGAATTCATAACAATTAATACTCGTTCAGGGTTATTTCTTTCACTGCGCTTCGATTCAATTCAATTTAATGATTGTATTATCAATTAATATTATAATAAGTTAAATTTTCATTTCAGTTAAAAACACATAAATATTTTATTATATTAAAGTGAACTTATAAATAAAATAAATCATAATATTGTTTATATAACATATTATTAAATTAATGATTTTAATATCAATTATATTAATGTAGTCAAAGAAAATGTCAGTTTTGATTAAAATTTTACATGATGAAAGTAAATATTTGTTACGTATCTAAGAGGTCACGACTATGTTTATTTTTTTAATAATAGAATCGCGATAATATTTTCTCTCCAGGTATCGTTCTGCCCTAGTTAAATCGATCAAAGCGTTTTGGCTTTTGTGAGGTTAGGAAATCGTCAATTAATAAAACGCGAGATAATTAATATAATACACTTTTTATTGTATTTCTCTTAATGAGCGAGAGAGAAAGAGTAACGTAATGTGTAATACAACTTTTAGTGTCAAGAAGCTAAGTCCCTATTATATAAAACAAATAAATATTAAAGAACCCGAACCGGATCAAGACCGAATCGAATAATAACTTGAAGTTAAAGTCGAATTCGAAGTCGTAGACGAAGTAGAAGTCGAGGTTCATGTGCGAGTTGTAGAAGAAGTCCAAGCCGGAGTCCACGTAGAAGAGTAGTGCCCCTACGTGTTTTTCGATTTTACTCGTTACCTCCGCTGTGTGGGGAAATTGCAGGATCCGCGAATTCTCCCTCCGGGTGCCCTCTGTTTGATTATCATTTTGTCAGCTTTCTCCGGTATTGTCTTTCGACTGGCCTCTTTACATTCCTCGTCGCCTCTGATCTTAAATTTTCTCACGTTGGTGAGCTGAGAGGTTCTTATCATTCGCGGGTTTCCCATTAGTCGCGACTCCCTTTGATTCCCACAATGTACAATGATGCGGGTACAATTTAATTCGTCACGTATGCATATAAATTTTACATACGTGACATATTGTAAATAAAAGTTTTCTTATTACTTATTGTTGAAATATATCATAGTAGTAAATGATTTAAAAATCAATTTTAATAATATACATGATAGAAAATACAGTTTTACTTAAAATCACTAATAATACTATTCTATGAAATTAAAAATTAAAAATAAAATCATTATTACAAATTTTTTTTTTAACCTCTTATTAAAATAAATGATTTTGATATCAATTTTAGTAATACGTTTGATGGAAGTTATAGTTTTACTTAAAATCACTAATAAATTACTTGATTAAAGTACTATGTACAAATGAAATTAATGTTTGTAGTTATTTATGACAAATATCATCAAGATAAATGATTTTAAAATGAATTTTAATAATAGATATAATGAAATAAAATTAGATTCGAGGCACCTTGCATTTTGTTTATTTAAATAAATTTTAGATTTTCAGATTCAGAAATTTACAAACACACACAAAATTTTAAATCAACTCAAGGAAAATGAATATCTTGATAAAAAAATACCATAATAATGAATTGTCACAGACGAACACTAGATTAGCAAAAGCATATAGACTACAAAAAATTCAAAAAATCGACTATCTATTGCAACCATTAATACTCCTCTACATTTTTTATCAACACTAATATATAAAGTATTAAAAAAATCTATAAAGCCTCCCACATTGAGCATCAATAATAGCTTAGAACTTAAAAATAAATTAAAGAATATAGAAATCCCAGTAAATCATATATTGATTTCCTTAGATATAAATTCATTATTGACAAATGTGCCGTATCAACTAGTCATACAAAGTCTAGAAAAAAGAATTAATAATATACTATAATTAATAACAACATTGGTAAAATTCGTTTCAACGATATCCTTAAAATTACAGTTTATTTTCAATAAAACATATTTTCTGTTTAACAAGAAATTTTATAAACAAATTTTTGGTACCCCAATGGGATCACCAATATTTTCTCTATTTTTTCACATAGTAATGGATGACTTGGAGTTCAACTGCCTAAATATACTAAAAAATTAATATAATTGTTTTTCATTATTTTACTATAGATATGTAAATGACACAAATTGTTGTATTCATAAAGATTATCTAGAAGTGATTTTGAATACTTTTAATGCATACAATAGTCTAAAATTTACATACGAAATGGAAAATAATAATTTTATTAATTTTCCTAGCCTTTTCATTATAAAAACTCAAAATAGTAGAATAATTACAAATTGGCATCGGAAACCTACACAGTCAAACAAGATAATTAATTTCGAATCCAATCACACACTGTTGCAAAAGATAAATGTTGTTTATAATTTAATAGATACAATCATTTTATTGTCAAATCAAATGTTTTGATAAAAATAATCTGGAAATAGTCCAATCTATCCTTATAAAAAATGACTACCGTGATTATTTTATTAAAAAACGTATTAAAAATAAATAAGAAAACAAAAATATAATAATAACTGTAATAATAAAAATACTGACAAATTCCATACTTACATATTTTTATCATATTCCAAAAAAATTTTTCGTAATATGCATCAAAATTAAAAAAGCATGGAATAAATCTAATTCTAAATTTAATTAATAAATTAAATTCAGTTATATAAAAGGATAAAACATAAAACTGGAAAAAAACAAATATTATATACAAAATCAAATGTAAAGACTGTTCATCCGTATACATTGGTGAGACAAAACGATTTTTACAAAACAAGGATAAATAAACACAAAAAATATAGTAATACATAAATGATGGCAGCACATTCTTATGAGTGTAACCATGATATAGATTGGGATAACGTTGATATTCTCGATAAGGAGACTAATTTAAAAGAAAACGATTAATTTCTGAAATGTTATATATTAAAATTAACAATAATACTATAAACTGATATGTGGATACTTACAAATTAAATTTTAAATATTATATTATCTTCAGCAAAATAGTAAACAATAATATCATGATGTAGTCTATGACATTATCGAATCATATAAATTGAGGTGATTTTAAATAATGTTTACATTAAAAGCTGTAATGTTACGACTAATACGTCGTATAATACCAACTCATTATTGTGACGTAAAATTAGACAATTATATTTATAATAAATTTATTTGTATTGCAACGCCTCGATCTCTTTCTAGATTGGGGCAGGGAATTGCTTAGTCAGAGGATGGGTCACACAAATAACAAAACTCTATCTTTTATATTTTTTATTTAACAAAATATTTTATTGTAGTTCAAATACAATAAAGGTATTCAAATTTTGGCGGCTATCTAATACTGTCGATCGATGGTGACTCCTCAGTGATCGTCTGTAACAGAGGTTTATTCACCTTATTTAGACGTAAATAGTAAATAAACGGTCGTGCCTGCAGTTATGACACACAGCACGTCGTTTATTTATGTTTTAACCTAACTAATACACGGCGTCCTTGTTGTTATGATGCAAGTGACGTCGTATATTACTTTTGATACAATTATTACTGCTGTTATGACGCAGAACAGAAATTATCTTAATTTTCTTTATTTCGATTGTATTTTAGAATTGTCTCGGTGTAATCACAGAGACTAAACAAAATACAACGAATTTTCTTTATTTTATAATTGATTAGACACTCGTGTGAACACGATTGTCTCGATCAATTATCCAGATAAAAAGTTCCTTCCTCGTATCAATTCGCCTATTTATATACCCGCGTTTTGCCGCGATTTCAGCTTTTCTCCTTCTTGCGGAGGGGTAACCGGCGTTAGTTTCCGTGGGGAAGGCATGCCGTACGCGTGTGATTTGCGCGATTTGAAATAAAGCGTTGGAAAAACTGTATCGTATTCAAATCGACAAATCACGAATTAGTTATCGATTGTTACATCCCACTATATCCCACACTTTTCTCACCTGTGAGGTGAGTGAACCGGCCGGTCAGAAGGTTAATAAACTGTTAACCTCAAATCGGTGTAGCGATGAGGTGCAATATCGTCACAGTATTAATTAAACATCTGTATGTATTAATTATAAAAAAATTTATATAATAAGTTAGCCTCGATAAGGACAAGGAATGCATTGTAGAAATGTCAGCATAAAATAATTGAATAACTTAGTTTTATTCACATTCATCTGAATCTGAAATTTATTTAAATAAAAAAAGATATAATGAAAGTTCTAGTTTTAATTAAAATTACTTACAACATCGTTGAAAATAAAAGTTCCAAATAATAAAAATGTTTTTAGTTATTTTTTAAATAAAATTATTAAAATTAATGAATTTATTGAAATTGATAATTAAATATCAAGATTTTATAAAAATTGATTTCTTCAATTTATTGAATTTACCTCGAATTATTTATCCTTATAATTAATTTATTAGGAAGTGATGAGAGTTTATATTAAAAATAGTCAGAGAATATATTTTAATTATAGTTTAAGTATTTATTTACAGTTTACAGTGGCATAAAAACCCCCTTTTAGGAGGAAAAGCCGTGCGTTTTTGGTTCCTCGTTCAAGATCGCGGACTTCACTTGATAAAGACCACGTCAGTTGATAAAGCCGCGCTTTTTCCCCGCTGGAGATGAATTTGAGGCGTCCCTATAACGCTCAGTTGTCGTTGGGATATTGGATTGAGCCCAACTGTCTCCGTCCAGCAACACCCCACCGTAGTCGAGGAACCAAATTGTGCTTTGCCGCTTGCAAAACACTCTTTTACACAAATCGCCAAAAGAAACAAAATTCAATTTACAATTTTACACGTACGCCAAATATTGTTAACTTTCGTGAAAAATGTTTAAAAAATCAATTTATTTGAAATTATCCGGAAGTAAAATATTGTAAAGTAATTATTTCGATATAATTAATTGAAAATTTTAAAACCAGTTATCAATCCTAATTATTAACGTACCGCGTATGGTTATTGTTGTTGTTGACTCACTCGATGGTCACCTAGCGTGTAAATAGATAAGAACATTTCTTTTTATGACGGTCAAAGCTGACCAATTTATTAAATAATAAATAAGTACACCGAATAGAATTGTCGGCGCTAATAATATTTATTTATTTCTCGTATTGTCAAAACAAAATCTGGAAATGAAATGAGACATTTATTTATTAAAAATTGAATTTTGTTATTTACTACTCCTGTGAGCAACGTTCCAAATCTCTGGTAGACCGACTGCCGCTTCTCCCGGCATTGATTTTTCTAAGTTTTTCAACGAGCGCTCGACTCTGCCCTTCATCTGTGAAGAACGAACGAAGCTGTCTCGTTACAATTTTATAAGTTTTATTGTTACTATAAATCTTATGGAATAAATGAAATTTTATTGTATACATTATTTATTTCAATATTTTAAATCTACGTATGATTTATTTTAATATTTTTTTGCATACATATAATCTATTGAGTTAAGTAAATAATAAATAGTTATGTAAAACAAATTTGAAAGGAAACACATTAAAAAAAATTGCAAGTTCATACTATGTATTCACTTGTATAAATACGTTGAAAAACTTAAATTAAAAAATGCATAATTTTATGAAGGAAGTAGATAATTTTTTAAATTATACAAGATAAAATTTAAATTTATAAAATAATGAAAGATTTAAAAAATATACAAGAAAGAAAAGTTTTATTATATGTTTGAATTTAAATAAAAAGGCTAATTTTATTTCATTTCACATTGAACGCAGTACGGAGAGTACTTAAATTTACTCCTTACTTCCCTTAACTGCTCCTTGAATATGATTTTTTGATTGTTAAAAATTCGCTAGGTTTTTAGTAATAAACGTTTAACATGGAATCAGCTATCTCTCTAACAATCTCTAATTTAACATAGACTTTAGCGATCTCTTTTGTAATTTCTGGTTTAGTTCTTATAAGGGATGAATAAATAAATTGATACCAGTGTTAATTTTTTGTACTTCAAAAATCTAGTGGACAATTTGTAAACTAAAATAATTTTTATAAATGAATTAAGGCTAGTATGACTATTCCTTAATCCAAAAGAGTGAACTCTAAATAAGTGAACCGACAATAAACATGATTGACGGACCATGGAAGGATCTTGCCCTACAAAATAAGAGTACCTTGATTATTTAATTATTTTTTAAATATAGTAATTATACATAATCATATTCCATATAGTTCGATCCAATTTCAAAAATAGATTTTCTTTGATATTAGTACAAATTTTAAAAAATTTAATGGAATAAAATCAATTAATGTGTCCCTTGCTGTGAGTTGCTATACATCACCAGAAACAAGTATTTGTGTATTATTCCCCAAACACATGTAGCAATCTAAAAAGTAGTGGCTTCGTCGAGCCCCGAGTTTGGGTGCGGGTGGGAATACCATCGGGCTGCGCGTCGACGGGCTCCATGGTGGTGGTGGGGCGACGATGTCAGGGTGCGGTGAGTTGTAGTGTGGTGCGGTACGGTACGATGGAGATGGGAAAGGGGGCGGCATAGCCGTCACAAAGTTTTGATTATATAGTGGGTATAATTATAAATTTATATATAATTTTTATTTAATATCATATTATATTCATATTAGATTTTAATCATTGTACATTAGGTGATGTATATATTATTTGATAAATATTGAATATTATTCTTTGTGAAATAATTAAAAAATATTTCAAATAATACAAAAAATATCATATTTTTACAGTAGAAATTCTTACATGAAAATATAAAATATAAGCATAATCAATATCTGATAACATTTAATTTTGTAAAAATCTTAACCATAATGAAGAATAAAAATTATAATTTTTTTATAATTCGATACTATAAGTTATTTTGATGATTTATTAGAAAATTAACAGCTGTATATTATTATGTTTATTAGTATTTACATATTTATTTAAATTTTTATTTTACTCAGGAATATTATTTTCAATTTGGTACCAGTTTTGAAAATTAAAATATATTATGATTTATATGATTTATTTTCAAATTCAAAATATACATAATTTAATTTTTTATTATTTGAACATTTTTGTGTTAATTTTCATTTTGTTGATCAAATGACTTCGTATTATGTAAGCCAACTTATTTCTTATATTACATTAAATTAATTTCAATTAGATATCATAATATGAAATTACCTATATCATAAAAATATAATAATAATAGCTTTGGTATTAATAATTTGAATTTTGATTTACACTTATCTTTAATAATTTTACCATTATTAATATATAATGAAATACGTTATAAAATCTATATTATTACTACTAATGTTAAGTATATTTTAATTCAAATATAATATAGAATTCTTAAATATATTTATGTATCCTAATACTTAATAGTCTGTAATAGTATATCATTAATAACATTCGATGATGATCATTCATTACAATTGTAGTACATAGAAATATATTATTTAATTATTTTATAGTATTTTATTAGTTACATGCACTCCTAATGTTCGTAAATGAAAGAAATTTATGAAATTATTAAAATCAAATATAATATTGAAAAATTGTTGTTATAATTCAAGTAATTTAAAAGGTGTTTTAAAAAGAAAATCGCAATGACTAAGCTATGTATTATTACTTTTTAAACAATTAGTAAATTAATTTATTTTTTTGGATTTATTCTTTAAAAAATTATTAATCACAATTAATTTACCATATCTAATAATAATAGTAAATAATTTTAAAGATAACATTAAAAGTAATAACAAATTCTATTAACGAAACTTGTAAAATTAGATTTAATTATGGTATATTAAATTTAATATTTAAAAAATTTGAATATATATTATTAATAGATTAAGATTTTTCTTTTGATTAAAAAAATTACATAAGAATATATATATTTTGACGTCTTAAATATGTAAATACTGCTATGTTTATATGAATTTCTAGTAGAACCGGCATAGTTTAATATGTATAAGATTTATAAAGTAGAATTTTTATGTTTTGAAAATATAATAGTATGGTTAATGGTCGATTTATTTAATAAGTAATTAAGATATATTTTGATTTGATTTTTATTTATCGATTGTCCTTCAGGGCTTCTTGGGTGGCTGTCACTACCTTATTGGTTTATAGAGATATAAGGCCCTCTTTAAATTTTATTTAGAGGCTTTTATATTGAAAACTGAAATATCTAAACTACAACCGTTTTGAATTCATATTAATTAGTGTTAGAAGTTATTTAATTGTTTGTCTGATTTATTTATTGAATAATAAGTTTAATCAATTATTTGTTAATTTGTGGAAATAAATGGGCTTTAGTATTTCAAATTAAAATCAGTATATTCTATTCAAAACACAATAAATTTAAATTATAAGATTACAAATATTATAAAACTGGTCATCAAAATTTGGAGTACTTTATTCAATAACCTCTTGTCTGATTAAATTCTGGAAGGTTGGTCTATTTCCCTTCTATAGTACGGTCATAAGGCACCAGCCAAAAATTCTATTAGTCTATCGTTCCTATTATTTTCGTTGGAGCTGCCTTACACAGTGTGATGGGCGTTTGCGTCACAACTTAAGATCAACTCTAATCCCCTGAAGTGACAGTCATTAATAAGAATAGTGACCTGTCTTGGTAGGAACTATGATGAAACAATTTGAACTCCGGAGAATTTCATTAAAAATAAAATTCTAAATCAGAGATAAGAGAATTGAGTTGACAAAAGGAGCCATAGAACATATAGAATAACAGAGGTGACTAATATTGTGCATGAGAGGCGCAACCATGACCAGCAAAGATTATCTTAATGTACTTCAATGATAAAAGGAGAAATCATAATAAGTAAAAAATTTCATAACTTTATTTATGCATAAAGTAATGTGAGAGAGAAAGAACATGTAATACGAATTATGAGAACACATAAATCAGAAGAATCAAAACTCTAAGGATACTAAACTTTTATGGTAATAACACATGCGCTTCTTATAAAATTTAAATAGTTCGAAAACAGCATTCCATCACTGCTCATTATTTAGTCATATACATCTCCGGGAATTAACAATGTCAAAACTATGTGGAACAATTATGGTTGAATTCGTCACTACACAAGATAGATGAAGGGTCTAAATCGAAGAGTATAGACATGGTTATCGCTACAATGTTGGACGTGGAGGACACATTTGACCGTACTCCACGGGAAGTTATACAAAACGGACTGGAGACAGGGAGCGTTCCATCCGCACTCATAAACTGAATATAGAACTTACTCATTTCCAGGAATATTATAGTAGAGAGGAACTTGACTTCTGTTACTAAAAGGATTAATAAGGAGATGTCCGGAAGGAGGTATTCTCTTACTAATCCTATGGTATGGTAATGCTAGCCTTCTTTAGTTGTTTAATGAGCATGGCACACATTCAATTTTTTAATAAATGAGTCCGTTAATTGATTCATAATATTGAGTGGTTCTTCAATTGTTTCTTCCTTAGTAATGCTCCTGAATCTGATTTAATTCTAAATTGTTTCTCAACAGGAAATATTACAGATCTACGTAATTTTTCTAATCACAATAACAATAAATTTCATTAACTGCTAATACGCCAGGATTCGTATGTCATGTTGATCTATTGAGTTGTATAATTTGTGTTAAGTGAATTTTGATTATTTCTGGTGAGGTTTTATACTAATAATCGTCTATTTATAATTTTGTATCTGCTTTTGTTTAAAAATAAAAGGTATGAAAATATATCAGTAATATTTATATATTAGTTGTAACAAGATTAAATTGATTATTCTTTTAAACATATATTTTTATATTTGAAATCATAAAACTTGTTTTTATAGACTTAATTTAAAAAATAATGTATAAATACACATTTAGAATGATGTAAATTTGTATAAAACTGATTATTTACTTTTTATATAAATTTATATATTATGATAGTTATCATAAGTATTGTTATATTATAATGCTGAAAAAATAATTATCTTATTAATTATTACATAATTATAATTTTTTAGATAAATTTTAATAAATAATAAAACTAGAAAATTTATAATAATTTGTATTTCAACCTTTTTTAATTTTCATTATCATTATATTATTATTCAATATAAATATAGCAATCATGTATAATTTGACATTTTTAAAATTATATACAAAATCTACTCATATTGCAAATATTAATACTTAATTATAACAATTTCATTTAACTTATAAGTTATATTACAGATTATCCTTCTTCTCTGACTTTTTTGTTATTATTTCTTTAAAATATTAAATTATTATTATCTAATTAAAGTAATTTAGATATTTATTATTAAAAAAAAACCATTTCACTTTTAATTAATATATATGCGTGCATAACTATGGTGTAATTACATAAAATAAAAGAATATCAATATGTACATTAATGATTTTATTTACAGTCTTATAAAAAAGCACTTTATTTAAAAATGTTTCTATTATAAAAAAAAAACTAGTAATTAAAATAATTATTAATAATTAATTAATAAAAACCTTACTAATTCTTACATCTAGTGCTGTGTATAATATATAGAATAAGCAGAAGGAATTAAAAATGTGTTCATTAATGATTTTCTTTTAGTTTTTGTAATTTATATATATTTTACTCGAATTTTTAATGTATATTTTTCATTATGTATAAATAAAAATATTCGATTTTTTTTATATTTTGAATAGGTTTTTGATTAAAAATATCCTATATATAATAATTTTAATAAAAATAAATATATTTTAATTAAAACAATATAAAGGTTTCTTTTAAATATCCATGCGCATAATTCAAGATTGTAAAATAATTATTTATAATTGTAATAAAGAATCGTTTTGCATTTTATACTATAAATATTTAACTACAATAAGTTTTTAAAGCTCATTATTAATTATAAAAGATAGAATGTTTTATATATAAGAATACATTTATGTAATAAAATATTATATTAAAATATGCAATGAAATCATAACTTTTTATTATTTATAATTATTAATGCATACAAAATATAATTAAAGTTAAATTAATATAAAATTTCCGTTTACAAATTTAAATTTAATCAAAAATAAAATAAAACTTAAATGTTCCAACTGCATAATTTTAATTTTTTTTTTTTTTTAACAAAAATTACAAAAATCTATTTTACATATTTATTTAAAATGTTATATCATAAATTCACAAATATACATATTTTATCGTCATTGTACTTTTTAATAATATAATTCATTGTAAAATTTGTATATAATGCTAATAGTAATTACATAACTTGTACGTAAAGTTAAACAACCTATGAGAATATTGATGGAAAATAATACAGAGGAAATGTACATAGGAAAAATCTTTAGATACCAAAGAAACTTGGATATTTTGAATATGTATGATTATTGTGCTCATGACTTATTTTGTATTTATTTTAATAACATTTTATCGTTTCATAAATCAATACAAAAGATCATTTTTTTTAAACTTTCAATTATTTTCTTTTAAATACATTATAAAAAACTCTAAGCTCATTATATTTATTATTAAAGTATAAATTTATCATTGCCAAAATGTGGAATGTTAATATATGTAAGTTATTTAAATATTCTATTATTATTTATTAAAACTATCAGCATATTTCTAAATATAAATGTACATATTATTTATGAGAAATTTAACTAATTATTTTAAAAAGTACGTTTAAGAAAGATGTAGAAAGAGAAATAGAAATTATCCAAAAAAAGTATTAATAAATTGTTTCTTATTTTATAAAATAATAAATTTTACAATTTAAGAGAACTTACTAACTTTTTATGAAAATCTGAATAACGGTAATTAATCAAAAAATTTACTTTTTATAAATGGAAAAGAATTTAATAAAAAAGATAATATTTTCTTCTTATTTTCATTCTTTGTTATAAATTATCTATATAATTATATCGACTATTATAGTAAACAATTATTATAAATATTTATATGTAAATAACAATCTTATACCGTAATTTTATATCATAAGATAACTTTGTCATATTATATTTATATACTTTATGATTTATTCGGTCTTTTTACTTATATTATATACTTTTATATTAGTTTATTAAATTACTCTTTTCATTTTTATTTTATTATTATATTTTTTATATATTAGTGATCGAATTTTCTTTAATAAGCCTTTTAATAATAATTACAAAACAAAAATTTATCATACTTAATAATGGAGTTTTTTTTACTATTGACTGATTAAATAAATGAAAAAGGAAATATATCTAATAAAATACTATTAAATAACAAATAAACTAATACTTTAAAATAATCAAATACCATATTAGTAGTTATCAATTTTTCAAATTTAAAAACTTTACATTTTTTCAGTTAATAGTTTTAATTTTTCATTTTATGAGTATTGTCAAATGATTCTATATAATACTAGTAATTTATTATAAGTTGTCTTTATTTTTATATCTATTTGCTGAGCGATAAAGAGGATTTCTACCCTTTATTGGAAGAACGTGAGCTTCAGAATTAAATACCCAATCATTGAGGTTGATTAAATCATCATCACTAAATAGTAAGTACAGGTACTGAAAATTAATACATAGAATTAAAATTGTTTATATGTGTCATACATTCTCGAATTCAGAGATATTAAAAAAAATAATATTTTCTTTAGTGTTTATAAATGAATAAACACATTTAATTTATAAGATTAAGGAGATTGAAGATTCATATAATAAAATATTGAAAAAATTAGCAAATTTCGAAACTGTTTTATGCTTATAATAATTTGGATATTCACGCTTGTTTCTTCAAGATATCTTAAAAAACTTATCTTATCAAACTTGGTTTATGTCAATGCATAATAGTGCATCATCTACATGTCTATGATAAAATAAATTTATTGATTGGAATTACCTAGTTGCTTATAAAATGTATCAATTTTTTATTTAGAATGTAGCTATTAAATGAAATAAATTGATATTAATTTATTAAAAGATTAATTTTATTAGCATATAGTGTGTTATTATAAAATATATTCTACCTTAAGTGTTTCTGCAAAAAAATAACTTTGTTGAACATCATCTTTTGGTGAATCAAGTTGATAAACATTGTGAAGACCTGTATAGCCTCCAGGTACGCGACAATGAGTTTCTAGAGCTTGAACTGCTTCCCACCCCCATTCTCGGTACTTCGGATCTTTTGTTAATCGCCACAATATAAAATAGGATTCAAAAGTCTGCAATGTAAATAACATATACATACGCACCAAAAATATATTTTCCTGCATGAATATAAAATTAAAAGTACGTATTTCTTGTTTTTTTTTTTATCATTGATTATGATATGTTATATTATGCACTATATCATAGTCCAAGTAACGAAGCACTTTTTAGGTCATGAAAAATTAGAAGGTAGTGACGCAATTCGTGAAAAAATCAGTAGATTCTTATTTTCTAAAATGCAACTCATGATATTCAGGGGATTTTTTTTATTAACAATTTTAACGAAAAAATGCATTTTTTTTTAATTTTTTTGTAATAAAATGAAAATTATCAATTTTAACACTATAGTGTCAATGAATTTATTGTAGCTAATAAAATTATGAATAAAATGAATGTTTATTTAAAATAATCGAAAAATTATAAACGGAGAAAATTTACATTTATCGGAAAATTTTTAAATTGATTAAAAAATTCATAACATTGTTATTTTTTAATATTAAGAAATTTACTTAAGGAGAATTGAATTGAAAAGTAATTGATATAAATTTTATTTGTACAAAATTTTAGTTCGATCCGAGAATTAGTTTTTGAGTAATAACAATGTTAATTAATTATGCGAACATTTTCAAATTAATTTCCAGCTCAACTTACCAAGCGATTTTTATTTTTTCAACAGTTTAAAAAAATATAAGTCTTCTACATCAAATCCCGTATCTTACATTTCTTATAAATATTTATAATTGTTTACAATATGAGTATAAAGTTGGTCAAAATCGGCCGAGCGCACAAAATTTTACTAGGAATGGAAATAAGACAATTCGAGTGCGATACGCGCGACTTGAAAATTATTAACATAATTATGTTCTAAACTATTTCAGTTATTGAAGTGACTTTTTTTTGATTTTTGGATTGATGAATACAGGGATGCCGATTCTTGCATCTATTTTTAAGTATCATCAATAAATTAAATAAAATTACATAATGCTTAATAAATATATTTAAAAAAAATATGTTTTTAATATTTTTGAAAATAAATATTTTATTGTTATAAATATTATAATTTGTTTAAGAAAAATAGTTGTAAAAAATATTTTTTTACATTTTATATTAATAATTTTTTATTTTTTAAGTTTAAACGAATAATATATAAAATAAATTAATTTTAATACTTTTTTATGCAATTTTATTAAAAAAAAAAATTTTTCATTTTATTCACAATTTTATTAGCTACAATAAGGCCATTGACATTATAATGTTAAAATTAAAACTTTTCATTTTATTACAAAAATATATGTTACTGTGATTGTATAATTTTTACCAGCACTATTCTTCTAGTATAACTCGTAGCTTGCCCCACTTCTCATCTTTGTTACCTTAATACACCTAATATAATACTCCTAATCTCCTCCTCGAATAGCAAGTTAGGTGAACTGCTAGAGGGAGTGACGTACGGTTTTTAAAATTTGAAACAAATACCCCATTATTATCAGTAATCTTTCTAATAATTTCTGGTTAAATGTTTCGAATAATTTAGAAGAAAAACCTAACGAACAATTAAAAAACTAATATATTTCCAAAAGTAACGAAAGAGAATACAGAGTGAAGTTAAACAATCTCCCCCAATATGTTAAATAAGAAAGGTTTTAGAGTCAGCCACTATTTTTAAATTCAAATAACTTATAAAATATTATATATTTTAAATATCAAACGTATAATTTTCTTAAATATCTTGTAAAAAATTTTCATTCCCAGACAATTATCTTTCTATAAAGTAATTAATTAATTAATTCAGTATCAATTTAAATACAATTTCTTCAAAAAATCCTAAATAAATAAATAAAAATCCATTTTTTGCTTTCAAACTCTCAGTTTCCTGTGCATACATATTATTTGTCCGAGCATAATTATGTTATTTGAAACTATTATTTTACAGTTTATGTTATTCTTTAATACTAAATTTAATAAAATATGTATTTCATTAAACTAATTTATACACAAAATTCATTCATTTTCAAATGGCGGAAGATTATATTTACCAATATAAAGTATTTGCACAAATGTTAAAAAAAAATGCAAACTTTATGAGAACAATTATTATAAAAACCAAATTTTATTTGTATTGATTATTTATTGTTTTGAATACGTAAGGATTTATTTAATAAAATTTGTAATTTTTTAATTTCATTTACTATTATTTAACTATAATATAGTTTTAATTTCATTAATTTCTATTAATCGTAGTTAAATTCCGAATATCCTCTACTATTTTTTAGATTAGTAAAATTTAAAATAATTTTTTTCATCTAATGCTAAAATATATGTAATCTGTTTATGTCTAATAAGTGTTTAAGTTATTATATTTCGTTTTTGCTTCATAATTCATCATACTTACAGCAATAAAATAAATGGTTAAACTATTTATTTATTCTTTTTCATAGTATAAATAAAAAACTATTGTTATGAAACATATGTACATATAAGAGATACATAAAAGAAGTCGTGATCACCTCAAAGGTGAAAAACCATTGGATCGGTCAAATTCTCAAAAATTTCACATTTGTAACACGGAGCGATGGACCGTTTAGTAGAATGGATACGAAAAAATTTGTTATGCGATTTGGAAAAAAACACTGGAGATTTTTAAAAAAGATTAAATGTTAAAAAACATTTTTAAGGGTAACTGTATACTAATGTTCATACATTCAATATGTTATAGATTACCTTGATCCATAAATAATGTGCACATGCACGGCCTTACAATCAATTCATATTATTTTTGAATGCTGAGAACGGGACTCATATATAATCGTCTTGTAAGCCTTATACAATTATTTTTTAATTACGATTTATATGGAATTTTATTCTTAAAGACTTTTTTAACATTTAACAGCCTTTACAACATTTTATCAAGCTACGAACAAATTTTTAATGTATAAATCTGTTCTAATAGTCGCTCCATCGCGTCGTTTTAGAAAACTGAAAAACATCTTTTGTGCTAAAACAAATCCTGTTGCTTCTAATGACCAAATAAAAAGAAAATATAAATAGAAAAAACCCCCTTACTCATTTTAAAACCTTTCCCAAATCGCTACAACTGCTGGCTTCGGAAATAATAAATTGAATTAATATTACCGACTATGTATGTACATACATATATATATACATATAAACGATTTAAATTATATACTCAAATAATATAAATTATTAAATCATACGGTATATATCCCAAAAATATTACATCTGATGTATTTCAGCAATGAAATAAGTTAAAGAAAATGAATTATTTTAGTAAAATTTCCATAACTACATATATTATTAATGAATAATTAATTTTAGAAATTAATAAAGGGCATGATAGAATACTAATTGTATTCTTTATTATTTTAACATTTACCTTTATATCTTTTATTTAAATCTACAAAACAAACACCTCATTTCGCTAAAGAGAAATGGAAATTATTCACATATCTCATAATTAATCGTCATCCGTCGCCGCACAGATGGATCTATGTACACAATGAAACGGTGCCGTTGATAGTTTTTCTTTACTGAGAAATGGAATAAATCTATCGTCACAGAATCGGATTGGTGAGTGGATTAGAGTCTGATACCTTGCATAGAACTCGCTATTTCGAACAACACTGGCGAATTATTACAATGAATAGTCATGGAGGAGTCGATTACCACATGACTTTAATCTAGTTACTTCGTTTATTACATTCTTAAGCTTACAAGAGGAGCCAGGTTAATACCAGCAATTAAAATTTTAATTCAAAGACAAATAAATTATAATATCCAAATAAAATTACAGAATCTATACTATATATTTTTGTTCATTACATATGCTTATAGATGAATGAATGAGTCGTTCGTCCTCATAATTTATAGAGTAAAAACTGATTAATAAAAAATAATTTTCCACAATGTCACTTGAGCTCCTCAGTATGAAATTGCAATGTTCTTGTTAATATAACATGTATAAAACGGGTTCCCTTTGGATTTACGATAATGCAAATATTTTCATTTACTGTACTTAGATTAATTATCGCATATTTTTGAAAAGAAGATTGCATATAACATATAAACGGCGTAACTTAGAAAAAAGTTCATATAATATTTATAAAATACTAATACTAATAAGCTTAAATTTTAAATTCGACTATACTGCATTAGTATTATTTTTTTAATAATCATCCAAAATTAAAAATAATAAAATTATATGTTCTTTTTAATTTTGTAAATATGAAAATAGTTAATCTTAAGAATATCATTCAATACTTGTATTTGAAAAGACTTACATTAACCATTATAATCAAGTTGTATTTATGTCTGAGATAATGTTCCTTTGTTTACATTTATGAAATAATGGGCGTGGATATAAAAACGTAGTCACATAAACTGCAAAGACTAGTAGCGGAGTGAAAAATTGAAAAGAGTAGCGAAACAAAAATGTTTAAAAATTCAATGAAATAATTTTTGAAGACTAATGTTCATATAAAATAAATAAAAATATTTGCCCAAAAACAGTATTCATTTATAACGATAATATATTTTTCCCTGTGTCCATTATTGCGATTATTAAAATAAATAAATTTGAATTTGTTCCATGTTTTATCAGATTTATATTTATTTTAAATATCAAGAAATGTCTCAATAGCCAATAATTTATCACTAAAAACAAGGTGTAGTCAGTGGTTGATGGATATTTCGAATATTTCAAAATTTAAATTTGATTAAAAAAGTATATCAAAACTTTAGATTAAAATGAAAGTTACTTTTTTTAAAAAAATTATTTCTTTCTTATTTAGACTTGATACTTTTTAGACATCTTTAGTATATATTTTTCTGTAGCTTAGCGAAATATTATTATTTTAGTACAAAAATAAGAGAATAATAATTATTTAAAAATAATTATAACATTTATACCTCAGGGCGCAATATGTAGTATTTTTCTCCGTTTTTAAGACTTTTTGCTTCATTGCCTTCAATGAAATGAAAGGCTTCAGGACCCAATTTTGTGGCACTACGATTATAGGATTCATGACAAGTATTAGTAAGTCCAACTGCTATATCCATGTGTCGTTTGCTTACTTCATTTTCTTGTGTTTTAGCTCCAAGTGCAAACATGCCTCCTAAAATTTTTTGCAGTATTAATTTTTTAGTTTCCATTTGTTATTGAAAGGTCATAGATGTAATATAATAATAAAAAAATTTGTTCGAGTAATATTATTTTTTTGATACAATGTTCTTATATAATTATATCGAAAATAAAAGTGTAATGATTATTTACAATTATTATTTTATATTGTAATATTTATTGAGGCCCCACAGTTGTTCAAAGTGACTAGTAATGCATAGTGACAATATGCAACTTTTAAGTGCCTGTTCGTTGGTAATCTGTGACATAATTTTAGTATTTTAAATCTATATGTGTAGTTATTTAAATAAAGAATCAAATTTTTTTTATCAATTATACCAAATTTCCAATAATAATAATAATAATAATAATAATAATTATTATTATTATTATTATTATTATAGTTATTATAATTTTTATTGTTCTAGTTTAAATACGATTACATTATTAAAAGTAAATGAACGTCATATTATTATACATATCAAAAATAAACAAATAAAAGACAGTATTATTGGATTTCTAACAGTTATCTTTTAAAAACACAAACTCTATTTTCTATTTAGGGCAATAAATTTAAATCATATTCATTATACAATATTGTACAACTATTTTTTTATTGTTTATATTTTTCATTTAAAAAAAAATTAATCATACTGTCATTCACTAATCTGTATTCTATATACACTATTCTATAGTAATTTATAAAATCTTAGATCAGAAGTTGTAAACATAGTCTGACAAGAATGAGAAACTTTTTTAATATAGTATTAAATAGTTCATATACGGTAGCATAGGACTATGAATTTTATTTATAATGCATACTTTAATCTTATATTAACTAAACATGATTATACGATGATAAACAAATTAAAGGCAAGTATATTGAAGAATACTATAGAATTTTACCGAAAAATGTGTTATTTAAAACAATGTCAGTCTACGAACTTTTCAGCTCACTTTTTACATATTGTATTTATTTTAATTTTTGTATTTAATAATTGTATTTCAATTTCACTGGTAAATTTAGATAAAATTCGTCAACATTATTTAAAAGCTTAAGTATAATTTACTATGAACGTTTAAAAGTGGATATACTAACACAAAAATATGAATATATAGTCATACTCTAATTTTATTTTTATATACATTATTTTAATTGGTAGCTATATTCATGGCCTAATCAATGAAATAATCTTTTTGTTTAAATATATACTTTTTTTGTATGCTATACTTCCCGAATTTTATCTAACACTATATAAGAGACCTAATCGTTATGAAGATAGTAAAAAGTATCCATCACTGCTTCCCTAATATTAGTTAGGGAGACGGAGTTGTATAGTTAGCTTAGGCAAAAGAAGCGAAAAGGAGAGAGAGAAAGTCGATCGATAAAAAGAAAATGTGAGGAGGTCCAAAATTTATAAGGGAACCGGTAATGCGTTTTCCGCATCTTGCATTTTTGTATTCTAGCAATAAAATAATTTCGACTACTATGCGAGTGCAATCGTGTGTATATGATTGCCGTCGACACGACAAGTATCCTAGAAAATTTCTTTCTTTGTGAAGAATGAAATTTTTGAGTAGTATCTCCCTTCAAAATCTACCCCCTATAAATAAAATTAAAATTATTTGAATTTTAAAACACTTATATTAGTTTAAATTAGTATACAAATTAAACATTAGTATAAATATTAGTATAAATATTTACAATTATTAGAAAAAGTTTATCTAAATATTAGCAAAAATATTTTTATTACAAGTATTATTAATACTTATAATGAAAGAGTGATTTCCTTTTTGATTAATTGCTGTTTGTTTATTATCTACATTAATTTAATATTATAGTTGATTATTAAATTATTAAAATTCTTGATATAATTAATTTATTGATTTTTATACATTTAAATTTTTTCATTATTACATAACCTAAATAATTTTTAAACGTAATTATCAATGTTTTTAATATATATATACATATAAACCAAGTGATAGAGCACTTTTTAACATAAAAAAAGTAGCTAGTGGTACATATAAAAATTCGTAAAAAAATAAGTAGATTCTTATTTTCTAAAATGCCACTCATGATATTCAGGGGATTTTTTTTATTAACAATTTGAAACAACAAATGCATTTTTTAAAACTTTTTTTCTTATAAAATGAAAAGACATAATTTTAATACTGTAGTGTCAATAGACAATTTGCAGCTAATAAAATCGAAAAAAAAATTAATTTCTATATAAACCGATTGGAAAATTACAGAGAAACTTTCCAAAAACCGGAACATTTTGAAATTAATTAAAAAATATGTAACTTTCTCGTTTTTTAATATTTAGATCACTACATTTGGGAATGAAAGCGGTGAGAGATTTTCCGCGTTCAACCTTTAAGAAGGATTATAAAATTCTTTCTGTAATAAGAAGCACAGGCAGGGTATATAATAATTTTTATGATATACCTCGCCGGTGTTTCACGAAAATGTTTGAACTTTATTCTTTAAGCAATGTTTTAAATAAATATTGAATAGTAAAGACTTTCTCTAACTCTCCGTATCTCTTTCTTTCACATACACATAAATATTTATTACTTTCGTTTTTATTTTTTTATTGTACTTCTAACTGTATGGTTTCATAGTTTTAAAATTGTATTCAAAAGTTTACAATTTCTTTATTTAATTGTAAATGTTATAATGTTTACTTTGATATAATTCTAATTAATAATGGTCATTAGAAAATTAATTTTAAATTAGAAATTGATTGATGGTGTAGTTATTATTTGTTATTATTATTAATATTATTATAATTATGCATCGTTATACATTATATTGCCCTCTGCACTGTAAAATAAAAAAAAATATTTATATATGTATATATTTTTTTTAATTTAATTAAAAGTAGTACTTAACGTTTACTTGATCATTGTAAGGAAAAATTCATTTATAGAATTTGTAATCAATTGATTACTTATTTGCTTATATTGTACTGAAGTCGGAATCAATATCTTCATTGATCAATTTAATTACAAAACATTTCACTTTGAGGTTAGACTTGCCGATGAAACGATGTTGCAGTCTTATAAGCGTCTTGAATAGTTATATTGTGACAATAAAATATGTGGTGAAAATTAGCATCTGTCCAAGAGTTAATAATTATGAGTGTACGCGAGAATTTTTAAAGTACTAAGTATTTCAAATCGAGTTCTGGATGATATACTTTTATAAAATTAATCGATATTCCAAAAAATAATTATTTAGTAGACCCTTCATTTCATATACCTGCACCAGTCGATATGTTATCAGGATGAGGAATTAGTTTATTACTACTTTGTTTTGGACAAATAAATATATCGACGTATAATTTAGATTTATACTTGTAAAAAAATCAATTTGAATAGGTTTTCTTAGGATCAGTTAATGACATGAGGAATTGGCATATTACTTGAAAATTTATTGATTTATATAGAGTAATTTCCTGTTTTTGGAAATTGGCGAAGGACTGCAACTTAAATATCTATCTAATGAGGAGCAAAAATGTGAGGAATAGTTTTGAAAGTCTGTCAAATAAGATTCTAGCGAAAGATATATAGTATCATTATCTTTTAAAGAAAATAATAAACAATTAAGCGAATCATATGTGGGAGCACTCAGAAGACTAAATCTTTTAAATAAATGTTTCTAGAAGACTGTGATATTAAAAACTGTATATGAATTTGTTTTACATTAATATATACAGCTTGAGTATTTAAGAGAGATAAGATGTAAAAGAGAAAAAGGATTTTATCTTCTACACCATGCCGTGTTTAAAAACTTAAACAACACGACTACGCTTCGCGTAATTTGTGATCTCTCAGCAAAATTGAATATCGACGTTTTGCTTAATTAAACTCTTATAATTGAACCATTGTTGCAGCCGAATATGTTAGATTTATTATTAAGATTGCCATTATTCAAGTAGGTTATGTGTATGGACAGATTTTTGTACGTTACCGGAAATTTCAAAAAAATTCCACAGCAAAATGATGACCATAAAAACATACGAAATCAATAAATTATTACTCGGTTTAGCTGGTGCAACATTCTTGGTAATTAGATGCATACAACTATTATAGGATGAAGGTTACAAGTATCCAATGGCATGTAAAGTTCTAAAAAAGAATATGTATGTGGACAATTTATTACTGATATAGATGAACTTGAAACAGTGCAAATTATTCAGCAGAAAGTTACAGAATTGCTTCAGTTTGGTGGATTTTATTTGCGAAAATGAGCCTTTAATGATCAACAACCTTCAATAAACTTGGAAAATGATCAGATAGATGTAAATTTTTAACCCGAAGGAACTCAAATATTACTAATGCTTGGCATATCTTAGAATAGAGAAACTCGTTCAATAATATATTCCGTTAATTTCCCAAACATAAAGGCTGTATTAACGAAAAAAATAATTTTGTCTGAAATAACTAAAGTATACGATCCATTAGGATTACTTGGACCGATTATTTTATATGCTAAAAGCATCATGCAATAAAAACTATAGCAGTAAAAATTTGATTAGGATGAATCGATCCCTAGCAATATTTATACGGGACAAAGTTCTTCGGCCCATGAAATCAATTACGAGAACTTGATCAATTATTCAATAGTGAAAGCCATCAAGCGCAAGCAACTAATCTGTTAATAACGAAAATAGAAAGTGGGATTTTATACTACCGTTTAAGCCACATTTTGAAGGTATGTAGGTGTCCACTGTCAAAGTTTTAACAACACCTAAAAATAATATTAGTCGGGTCTTTATTGACATATGAAGAGTTTACCACATTTGCTACGCAAATTGAATCAATATTAAAGTATCGACCTCTTTCCACCCCTTTCCACTAATCCTAATGACCTTCTTGCCTTAACTCCTGGCTATTTTCTAGTTGGTGACGCCTTGGCTAGCATATCTAAATAGAATTTATAATGAGAAAACAAAGAGCTTATTGAAAAATTGAATACTCCTTCAAAGACTTTACTAAGATTCTTGGACTCGTTGTCAAAAAGAATAATTAAATGAACTAAATATTTATCATAAATGATGCAACGATGAACAAAATATCAATGAAGATTCGCTGGTGTTGTGAAAAAAAATATTCCGCAGACGCAATTGATCCTCAGACGAATGATTAATGCGTAGCGAGGATCTGATTATTTTATGAGAACTATGATTGTTCTCTATATTTATCTAATAATAAACTATAATGAATTCTTCATTAATGGACATTAGTTCAAATAATTATATTAAAAATTATTATGTATAAATTTATATATTAATTATTAAGTATCAACTCATGTTGATTTAAATTTATATTATTGTATGTATTGTTATTATATTATATAATTCGATGTAAACTAATATAATTTTAAGATATCATTTGCAAAAAATGTAAAAAAGAAAATAAGAAATTGGAAAAACCAAAATGTTAAATATTTGTTGAGAATTACTCTCAATGCAGGAGTGTGTTATGTGCAAATATTCATGTAACAAATTTCATGTACAAACTTGTATTATTAATAATATTTTACTCGGTCGGGAATTTCTATACTAATTGTTTTTCATCACGTCCTCAACTAAATTATTGAAACCATACATATGTAGAAAGAAAATTGGGTAAAATAAAATATTAGATATTAAAATATCGAACAGCTTTAGTCGTCATTGAGCAGTCAAGAAAATACACAATATCCTCCTTTGTATTTTGTATAATAAATATTTGCAATCACATTTATCTTATTTCATGTGTTTTATCTTGAAAACGTTACCTTCAATTAATTTTAAGTGTAACAAATTTCAACTCATCGAAATATTAAATTAACCACGCCATAAATGTTATTCTATGTAAGTATGTAAATCACATAAAAGATCGCTGTGAATCAAGAAATAAAGAAAAATGAATCTAGAACGAAACATAAATAAATTTCATTAGGGCTTAACCACAATTAAACGAAGACTGATTATTGAATAAATTCAAACCATTTCCAACATCAAAGAATCAAATATAGTAAATAGTTTCTAACAAATTAACAAATAAATAATTATTAAACAAATTAATAAATAAATAACTATTAAATAAGCAATTAACAATTTAACAGGTAAATAGTTATTAAACAAACAATTAATAAATTATAATATAAATAATTGTTTGAGAAATAAGAGTTAGTTCAACTCTATTGGAAATCTATTTCAACGCCCAATTTAAACTCAGCGGGCTGTAATTGTACTGTGCTCGGCTACAAGGTGGTCAACTACTGAATTTTAACTTTCTTCATACAAAAAAGTTAGGTGAGGTGATATGATGTGTCCCTCACAATTCTGAAATCCGTTTTAGATACATACTCAATATATGTACTACATTCCTTGAGTCACTATTTACTCTCTATTGTATAATACATACATTTCTTTGAGATTCTCTCGTTAAATTGAAAATCGATTTAAAGAATTGAATGATTTAGAGTTGAGTTTTTCGGCAGTACGATTCGTCATTAGGATTTTATAAGCTTTTAACAGTATTGCCTAAACCTTATTATTTGAGCAGCACCAACTTTATTTTGTAATTTATTTTACAATAGTTATTTAATGAAAATTAATGAATTGATAAATAAATGACTGATAAAGTAATAAACTATTATTAGGCAGAGTAATTCGACAATAATCAAATTCTAATTAAATACAATAATTAAATACTAATGAACCTAATCAAGTAATGTGAAAAGATAAAAAATAGTTGTGGAAATTTAGGTAAGAAAAAGGGATGGAAAAAACTGAACTTTATTGTGCATAAATTTGAAATATTTGTAACTTATTATTAGACTAATCAATAGAGCACTTTTTAGGTCATGAAAAAAGCAGATAGTGATACATATTATAGCAACTTCAAAACAATAGCCCTTGATACTTTTCAGATAGATTATTTAAATATAGTTTAAAGCATTGTATTTTATTTTTAAGAATCAGAGAGTATTTGTTCTATCAAAAAATTTTATATTAGTCAAATATATTGGTAACCTCTATAAGTAATATTTCTTTACATGCTTAGACAATATATATTAATATCTAAGAATACAATCATACAATGTAAGATAAAATATGTATAGGTATTTTTTATCTATGTATATACTAGGTACTTGTGTATTACCTCCAGGATTTCTAATCAAATTTTATTAAATATATTTTATTAACTTTGATAGTTTTAACGAAAAGTAATAGATACAAATACAGAGGTAGAAATTTTTGCTTCATTTATAATTAATGATATAAATTATTAATACAAAAATCAATGCTAAATTCAAATATTTGAAATCCTTCTTAAATTATTAAATATTGGAATATCTCTCCTTACTGCTTTCAAATAGAATTTAAATTCTCAAAATTCATCAGAACAAACTTCATTTTACTTCTAACTTTATAGCAAACGAATATTTTAAAAAGTGCTCCTTACACAATCGATACAAGAACGAGACTAAGAGAATTTCTTTCTTCGTGGAGAAAGATATTTTCTCCTAGCTCATGTAACTACTTTAATTTAGAAACCAATAATTATTTCACTTATCTGAAGTTCCTTTCACCGTAAAATTTATCATTGATTCTATTTCAGCTTCGCGCTCTTTGATTTTCAACTTTGATTGTTTATGAAAAGTTACCAACCCAGAATATTCGATTAAGCGTGACAACGGAAAACTATTGATTAAATCGGTAAGTAAATAATCTATACTTACCGACCATCTTGCGATGACATATCAATATTATTCTTATCGCCACTAGTCACGTTGTGTGTACACCTTTCTTTATCTACATAACTACATTAGCAGAGATTGCTCTTTATTTATTTAATATACTGACCTTGATACATACTCAGTGTAGCCCGTAATTACATGCAAACCGGCTTCGCTTACTATTAACATGATACCGGTCACACTCGTTTTGACAACTTGACAATACTTTTAATAATAATATTATGTTGATAATAATATTATTAACACCACGCAATCTTGATTACGTGAGCTTATTTTATTTCCTTACTTCATTGATTTATTAGTCATTAATATCTATTTCCTACTGTTTTCAAATACTATAATAATGATATATATATATCATATGAAATTTTGAGGTTATTCATGATGCACAAATTACAAGAATAATTTACATTATCGCAAACGTATATATATTTTATAATATATATGTATTTTTGTGTTTTTAAAGTATGTCCTTTTATGTGAATGGCTTTTGATGTCTTAAGTTTCACAATATCTTGTCGGATAAACTTTTAATATTTAATGTACTAGATGAATTTTTGTACCACAAATAAATTATATTTTTATATCATCCCGTAAAAAAAAATTATTAGGGCATTTATATGTGTCGAAAATGGTCATATAAGTAATCGTGTTTTGATTTTGGTACGATAAATTGTATAGAATTAATTCTTCAAGAGTCAACTCAACTAGGTCTGCCTAGTAAATTTACGAATAATATATGATGTTTATGTGTAAATTATTCTGTATTATCCTATTGCAAATGTACTATTCTTTGAAATATGACTCAATGCATATGAAAGGTTGAGTATCATCAAATGCAAAGCAATATTGAGATAATTTAATTCACATGTTTAGGTAATTTATGTTACAGAAATAACATATTTGTACGTGATAGTATGAACGAGAAATTTCATGTACTAGACATTAGAGCTACCTTTATTCATGTTGTAGTGCAAATTAAATTGTTGGAATAAAGTATTAAAAAGAAAGATAGTTTTTTCCTTTAATATAATATACAATTACAATTAATTTTATTGGAAAGGGGTGAGTGTCTAGAACAGAATAAACAGAATTTTTTTTCAATTATAGTTATACTTATTTTAGTGTTACCCTGTGCATAAAAAACCCATTTTAAGAAGAAAAGCCGTCCGCCATGGTTTTTTGCTCGAGTTCGTGATCAGCGCTCAAGACACGTCAGCTGGGAAGGTTGCGTTTCTTCCCCGGTGGTAATGATTTTTTTTTTTTTAAGTGGTGGAGATTACTGCTGATTTGTATGAATCTGTAGAGGGAGAGGAACGCTGCCACTTCAAGTATCGCCTTTTCCTCACGACGCCCACTTGTCCTGAGGACGTTAGAGTGGGTTCAACAGTCTCAATATCAAACATCACACCGCAGTCGAGAAATTCGGTTACGTTTTGCTACTTACAAAGCGTTTTTTACACAATTCGCTATGAATAATATTTACAATTTTACACGCACGAAAAATGCAAATTCAAAATCTTTCGCTGACTATAGCGTAGCGAGTTAAAACAAAAATACAAGTACACTTTTCCCTGCCGCTTTCCTTTTCCGTGCCGAACTTTCCTGTCGTAAATCATTATATTTTGGCGGTGGTGTAGATGGCCCTCTCTTAGAAGGTCCATTGATACTTTACTCGCGGGTATACATGGTTGGTTGTGTTTCCTGAAAATTCTACGATGGATTCCTCTCGGATTTACTTTCTCTGTAAATCCGAAAAGAACCCCGAACAAATAGCTAAACGATATAATTCATATAATGATTTACTGCATACTGCATGTAGATATCTGTTATAATTCTTTAATAATTTTTAATATCTTTAGTGTCTAAGCATTAATCATGCAAAGCACAATGCAAATTTTCTTTATAATTATTTATTATTTTTAATTTTAACAATATTATTATTTAGTAGTTTTAGAAGAACATACTACATACCAGCGAAGCAAGCAAGATGACCCATTTTATGTTCAACTCTTTCGTATTGTAAATCAGATGCATAAAGTAGTCCACTGGAAGACTTAATAATCATATGCTTTACAACTGCATCCATTGCATCATCATACATTTCACGAGCTTCAGTATCTTTTTTATCCGACTGTAACCAAGCTTTTAATAAATATTCATAAAAACTATCACCTAGACCACCCAATGACATATGATCTACAAAAAATAGATTAATTGCATACAATATATTTTTATACGTGTTATTTTTCTGATTTTTAATTCATTAATGAAATAAATTGTGCATGCAATTATATAAATTTCTTGAATTATTGGAAATATTTAAAATTAAAAATTTTGAATTTATTAAAATACATAAAAAAACTATTATAGAAATTATTTGGAAGTTCATTATATATTAATTTTAATCACTGTTATGAACAAAATTTGGTAACAAATTTCGCAATCAGTACTCAAGAAATTTGAGTTTGCGGGAACAATATACGATACGATTAATTAATTAATTAATTATTAGTTTGGTACGATTTTATCAGATGGTATACATCTCGAAATTGTAGCGGATGTAGATTGGCATCCATTTTGGAAATTAAAAACGCTGTGAAGAAATATGGAAATGTACAAGGAAAATAATGACGGAACAACCAATGGCAGGTGAAGGTGATATAAACGCGGCGATAGTCGTAGTGTATACACGTGGCGAATAGAACGAAACATCCTGTAGATAGATCGTATGATAAATAGATAAGTAGAAATTAAGTTATAAAAATAAATATTTAGCATGTATCGGTTTTTCTTCTCGAGCAAGGTAAGAGATTTTTATGCCAGGCAACAATAAATAATAGGATCTGGAGAAATCTTTAAGATTTTACAATGCATTCATCGTAATTCCCAACAGGCGCGTTAATCTCTAACTATCGGAGGGCACTCTTTCTTCGTCCTTGAATAGAATATTGGTGAGATTTCGTTCATTCTTCCGGCTCGTCGAAAGATAATTTTAAAAATTAATAATTGCAAAGTAAAACCTTGCCAAATCAATATTTTCATATTAAAGAAATATATTGTTTAAAAATTATTTAATATCAGTTCCTACAGCCGTAAATTATAATAATAGAAAAAATATATAATGGATATTTTAATTAGTTTCAAAGATATAAATAAATATAAATAAAGATTAGAAAGATGAAAAAGGTTAAGCTTATTTGGATTCTGTGTCATCGCACTGATTTGGATTTCGTAATCTAACGCGCATCTACGTAATAATAATATAATAATAATATATATAATATAATATAGTAATATAATAATAATAATATAATATATAAGTAATAATAATATAATAATAATATATATAATATAATATATATAATATAATATAGTAATAATAATACGTAATAATAATGAAGGGTTATGGGAATTTTTATTACCAAAATCGAAAATCTTATATCTCAAACTAAAGTTAATGAAACCATCTATAAAATAACTAGAGAACTGAATACAAAATTTTACGGTAAGAGAAAGTCAAGGGGCTTAGATGTTCCAAAAGACTTATACTTATACGGACTTTGAGCTTCTAAAAGAATGGAAGTTTTTAATACAAAAGCTCAAGAAATACAGTCCCCATGCGTGTATTAGCCCCCCACCCCTGCTCTAAACGCAGTTTTTGCCCACTTTCACTTTTCCGGCGACGGTGACGAAAACACATCGAACACAGACATTAATAATAACGATAAAAATTCAAATAATATAAAGAATAAATTTATATCAAGATTATCGTGACTGTTTTTGTATAGCTTAGAACTTGACCATTAAAATGTAAGCGGTTCTTAATTGATTTAAATTCAAATCATCTACCAAAAGCTGTGTGACTATTAAGTTATTAAAAAATTTAACAGTGAAATGCAATTTTTTAGACTTCTGTCGAATAAAAAATGAATAATATGTGAGCCATTGTATTTTTTTACAACGTTTATTGCATAAATTTGTTCTTATTTGCATAAAATCATACAACTTTTTGTAATGTTAGAAATCAAATTAAAATCAATCTTAAATAGTTTTGTTGACGTTTTGTTTTGCTTTTAACTTTTTTCCTCATTCTTACCGAATAGGCGACGATCGACGCGTCGGATATCGAAAATCGTCGATCTGCGTACTCACGTTATTGTCTCCAACGACGTAGCCCCAAGCGATGCCACGCCAAGCAAACATCACCTGTTGGCTAAGCTGCTCACTTGCTTTTTACATTTTCAGCTATTATTTTCAAAGATTTACAATAATCGTAGTTTCTTATGTTGTTGGAGATTTGTGTATTAAAATAACTATTTATATATATATAGAATATGTTTGATTAAAAAGAGTAATTAAAATTTAACTGGTTTTATTTACAATAAAACACCCAATGTACCTAATCAACTACGCATCTCATATTTTCAAATATTATTGTTTATTAGAAAGGTTGCTTTCTAATAAATTAATAAATTGGTGTACAAATAAAACTCGTCTAGTTTCTCTTTTCAAGCGGTCAAGGCGGAAAACGCCCTGAACAATTATATTAAAAAAATTTTTAAAGTATATAAATAAGTAAATGTTAAAAATAAATTATGAATTATTACCACTATTAATACTTACGTCTTCCCCATTTTCCTGTTTTCGGATGAATATAGTTTGGATACAATCCTTTTGGCTTTTCAAGAGTTTTTAAAGTCTTTCTAACGTGCTCAACTTTTTCTCTGAATACTGGATTACCTGTAATATCACTTAAGTATGTAAATTCTAAGTGCATAGTTCCAATTTCAGAAAGAATACTACATCCACTACTTGCCCAACCATAATTTTTACTCGCCTAAAAACAGAAAAAGAACGAATTTATTATACAATTATGAATAAAGCATTAATTTTCAAAATTGATATTGGCAAAATATCTTTTATTATGGTTACGACTAACTTGAAACAATTATTATAATTATTTAAAACATTTTTCATAAGTATACTTATAATTATTAGGATAGATTCTTTTTTAAAGATATAATTAATTAAAGGGTTTACCTAGTATGGTACGTTTAAAATATAGTTGTTTTCTCAGAACTTTTAAAAGAAACTAATTGAGAAAATTTTTTGAAATTTTGTAAATATATTTATGGACTCTATAAAAAGTTTTGTTTATACATTGTGAATGAAAACTATTGTTTTAAAACTAAGATAAATAATAAGTCGCGGAAGTACAAAAAAGTTGTAAAATGGCTGACATCGTAAAAGTGTGTAGATTACCTATAAAAGAAAAAAAATTTTTATTTCATTTTGTGAAATTTGATTATAAGGAACTTCCATATTTGTTTGCTAAAATATAGTATTAGACCCAATGAGGTATAGTACCAATGAAACTAGTTATTCTTAATTATTGTTCCCACATTTCAACCAGCTATCCCTTGTTTTTGTTAACCCTATTTATTAACGAATATTACAATTATTCCATATATACATATGTTAAATGGATACACAAATTATTTTAAACACAATTACCTAATATTAAGGAACAGGAATACGTGCATATTCTACGATGTAATAGTCGCAACGTCAGTTTTAAATGTAAATAATATTTACTGTATCTCAATTTATATTATTAAAATATTATTTACGGATATAGTTATGCATGACTTGTTGGAGACTGAATGTCTAAATTTGTCTAAGATTAATTATAATTACATTCCGTTATTTTATTACAAATATATAGATGACATAATTTGATGTATTCAGAAGAATTAATTTGATGTGATCTTGAATATCTTCAACAAATATAACAGTTGCTTACAATTTACTCATGAAATGGAAAGAATAATTCCGTAAATTTTTTTTGACTTATCAATTATTAAAACTCTAAATAATCGAATTATTTCTAATTGAAATAGAAACCTACATAGGCAAACAGGATACTTACCTTCAAATCCAATCACACGCCATCTCAAAAAAGAAATATTATTTACAATGAAATAGAGTAATTTTATTGTCAAATCAATGTTTTCACAAAAATAATCTAGAAATTGTCAAATCCATCGCCAAAGGAAATTATTACCCTGGTTATTTTATAAAAAAATATATGAATGTTGATTGTTCCTATCGAAATAATTGAAATATCTTAAAAAAGAAATAAAAAAGAATACAAGAATCTGCACGTTATTAAATGCCAATCATCGAAAAAATTATACTTTACCTTATTTAGTTTATTGGATATACAAAACAGTCGTATCTCCTTATTACTTGGAAATAAAACAAAGATTCGTGCGCACAGCTGAAGAGCTCAAAAAAAGAATGCATATTTTCACGATTTTTCCTCAACTGTTTGCCGTCGCCCTTTTTTTCATTCAAATCTTACAAACAAAACGCTATTCTTCTCGTTCTTTAACAATAATATTAATCGTTCGGGTATGCTACGTCTCTAATTGCATTTTCACTTAAAATCTATCGCGAGTAACCTAATATTTTTTAATATTAATTTACAAACGTATATTTATTTTTAGTCGGCATAAAAAACCGCCCGCTGGTAATCAGAAGGATAAAGTCTCACGCGTCAATCACTTATATCGAATATCTAGCCGATTTATAAACTAATTTTTTAATTTATGAGTAAAAAATCAACAAGAAAGTTGACCCGCGTCCTCGATTTGGACCGTACGCCAAACTATTTCATTTCCTTCGTCCGTTTTCTTCAGATAATTACCCTCGTGTAATCATCTTACTTCAACGCAAAACCTCTTTGTCTCATGCTGAGATTTAGACTCGTTCGACACCCCATCGAAACCTTATCAACACGTATCGAATAAATACTTCATGTGTTAGTTTTTTCGCGACGGAAAATTTACGAGTTACCGGTCAAAATTCTTTCACAACACCAAAAAATGCATCTAAAAAATACAATAGACACTCAAACTGTCGAACGCACAAAATACTGTGCACATCTGCGAAACACGAATACCCCGCCTTAAAATAAAGTTGTCAAGCTTCATATTATACGCCGGTAACAATTAAGAAATGCCAAAGAAACCACAAATGTAAAAATAACTGTAACAAAAATACTAATAAGTTACATACTTTAATATGTTTACCATATTTAGAGAAATTCTTTTTCTGAATACGTATTAAAATTAAAAAAGTATAGAATAAATTTAACACTGAGCATAAAGAATAAACTAGACTCAGTTATAATAAGAGGAAAAAATATAACCGAAAAATGGGATAAAACTAATGTTCTATACAAAATAAATACTGTTCATCGGTATACATTGGAGAAACAAAATGCATTCTAAAAACAAGAATAAATAAACTTATCAAAGACAACAAGAAATACATCGATTGTCGCAGCATACTTTGACGAGAGCAACCATAATATAGACAGCCAAATATTGATATTCTTGACAGAGAGACTGACTATAAAAAAGACTGATTTTCAAAATGATACATATTAAAATTAACGATAATACTATTAACTAACAAGATAACAAACAACATTATGATGTAGAGTATGACGTATTCGGATAATATAAATTAATAATAATATAATATAATATAATAAATAATATAAATAATAATAAATTGAAATAAAGTAAATATTGTTTACATTTAAAACTGTGACGTTGCGACTATCACATGGTCGAATATCTATGTATTCCGGCGTTTTACTATTAGGTAATTATGTTCAAAATAAATATTTGTTGTAACTATTCAACATATATATTTAATAATTGTTTAATAAATAGCCTAGACAAGGACAAGCAATACGTTGTTGAAACGTGGGCAAAATAGTTAAGAATAACTAACTTTATTCGTTCTGTATCTCACTGGATCTAATACTATGATTTAACAAAAAATTTTTCTTAATACTAAACTAGATGACATTTTATGTACTGTAAACTTCTAATTTTTCTAAATTTCAAAAATAATTTTATTTTTTTCAAAATCAAATCATGCTTTGTACATGATGAACATGTGTTTGTATATATGGAACCAGTATAAAAACAATTATAATATACATTTTTAATCTGTGGTAACTTCCCATTTTTTTAATATATGATACTTCGAAAAACATCATAAGAACTATTGTATAGTTCTCGGCGCACTAAATTTGAATTTGAATTTCAAAAAGAAAATCCCAATCATTTATTTATAACTTTTCTCTACTGTCGTGAACCGTCATGACGGAGGGGCATGGTATTTTAGAATGCTTTTTAGCTTGACCTAATTGTGCAAGTAAAAGTGTAAGCAAATGCGTATCCTGATTAAATTCAGGCTCTCCAAAATAAATCGGTATGAATGAGAAGAGCAAGTAGGCAATCTTTCTAAAAAGGACTTTTGTTTTGAATGATGAGATGTCTCTAAAAAGGGATCTTTAATGAATGAAGGTGAATAAGATGAGTGACAGATGACTGTTTTGATGCATGCTTAGCTTGATTCTAGGATCCAATGTATGCCGTATGCTCCCTGCTTTCCTTGGAAAGCAGGAGACACATGAAGTTTTCTCTCTTTTCCCGATTAACAATTAAGCGCAATCTCTCCCCCTTCTATATAGGTGAATGTAGTAGTGCTCAATTGAGATATACCAGAAAGCACATACACAGACACAAACTTAAAACTACAAGAAGGCTGGATCGGCGAAACGGGATTATTTGTGGGTCTACATTTAAAAATCTGCTATGGATACCATTGAAAAACTAAGAGTAACGTTTTCAAGTCGCTTTTTTTCAATATAGTACAAGGGCCTAGGATGGACTAATCATTCAGTTCTAGTTGCCCCCACCAGATAGTATATAATCTTCGTTGATCTACACTGTTAGTTGGTAACCACATTGGGTCATGTATTGGAAGAGCTCTTTCGAGGCCACCAAAACTGAAGGGCTTTAATAGTTCATAATCAATCCTCGAGGAAAGAGCATCTCAACCATGGCACACAAAACATCCGTTTTCTATAAACAATCATGGACAATTTCTTCAAAAGTAATACGGTAATGTGTCTAATTTTATTGCCTCCCCTTGCGATACTCTCAGACTTTAGTTACAAAGGAAGTCTTCAATTACTTCTATCGATTGGCAGGACACTGGACCTACAACAACCTTTCTCGACGGGATGTTAAGATTAATACTTGTGATCTGCGGATGCCGGCAAAGGCACATTAATTAGCTAGTTGGGTACCTCATCCGTATTTTATCAGTGTCTCTGAAAGCTATGTAAAATCGTGTATGCCCCTGCCACGACGGAGGACGGGGATTTTAGCAAATCTACTAAAAAAAATTTCTATACATTTTCTTGTTGATAATAGAATGGAGTAGGGCTTTGAGGAATAGGCACACAATGGGCATTGCCTAGACACACTTAATCACTCTTTAATATAGTAGTAATTAATCTAATCTAATCTATTTACAATTTTTGATATTTGAAGAAAGCATAATTTAAACATTTCCGTCAATTCTAAGAGGATAATTAAAAGTCAGTATTAAGTAATGTCAGCCTTTTTTCGTATTTATTCAAGAGCACATCTCGAATTGTATATACAAACTAATAAAGTATTTATATTATATTAATGAATTTCTTTTTTTTTTTTAAACAGGAACATTTACATCGAATTATTTTCCGATATAAAGCACTGAAAGTCGGTGCCTATGCTAAATTCGCAATTTTGGAAATATCAAGAAAGTGCATGTTCACAGTATATAAAAAAAGTATTGAATATTCTCTCAGATATAATTTATAGTCACTCCAAAACGTAAACCATGTTTTAAATATAATTTGGAAAAAAACATTTAAAATTGTTAGTATTAATACTTATATTTTAAAAGAAAATTTTATGTATTTACACTTAATCTCTTTCAAATCCATGTAATGTACCTTTCTTAAAATTATTCCAGTTGTCTATTTATATGAGCTGTCTGAGCTTCGTTGGAAGACTCCTGATTCCTTTTTGTATCATGATTCTTTGATTCCTCTTTTTTGATCTGTACTATATTATGCTTTTCGCTATAATCCATAGCATATTGACCATTTCCCCCCATTGTAAAACAAATATAAAAAATTAAATGCGTACCATTATTAAAAATGCCTGATGTACTAATACTAAAAAACAATATACTAATCCGATTATTATTTATTGATGGTACTCAGGGACATAACAATCCAATATAGCTTGTTCTTAATTTCAGTAATGCTCCATATCAATATATTCAATATTTCACTTATCACTTAACCTTCGTAAATTTGAAACAAAATTTTGAATACAGATGTATTTAAAGTTATTAATATTTATATAGAAAATATTCATGTTAAGACTGTTGCTTCTGCTGACGATAAGTACATTCAGCGCCAGGCAAGCATTATTCATGATATAGATTCAATTTTGTCTTGATTATTACATAATTTATTCACTTATTTTAAAGCGTATAGAAATTACAATACTCTTTAGTAAACTGTTAAAAAAAAAATTAAATGCGCGCGTAAACATCTTGGTACACGCCAAAATTGTTTATTTCGTCTATTAGTATCCTTTTATAATAATTTTGCTTGCACTTATAACTTATATTAACTTTTAAAAAACTTAGTTATCTATTCTAAAATTTTACAATTGATTTACAATGATTCTAGAATAAGATTATGAGTATGCCTCTTGTATATTTATTATTTACCTGTATACCTTCATGCAAAGCTTTAGCTACGGATCATGGACTACCTGGTCGGATAAAAAAAGAAAAGAAAAAAAAAGAATAACATCACTCTAGATACTTTTATAACATACTAAATTTTACTTGACTAAATAAAATATGTATATAAAATACAATAAAATGTGAAAATAAGATAATGTATATTTAAATAACATCGAATATACTAAATAAATTAGCTTAAACTTAATATAATAAATGCAATAAATTTTATAAATAATAAATAATGAGTATTAGTAAATTCCATTGTCATAAAAACGCCACTAAATAATTAACATTATAACTAATTCTTAAAGATGGGAATCTGTAAAAACAAATGAAAATCGTTTAATTATTATGTATTTTCTTAAAAAAAAAAGAAGCTGAAATAACGTAATTTATACATTTGATAATTAATAATTAAATTCATTAAGAACAATGGTCAAATAAATTAAATGATAATTTATTAGATAATTATGTTAAAAAAAATTATTACATAAAATATAAAACTAACCCCTGTATGTAAGTTGATAAGTGAGTGTGGAATACCAGTTTCTGTTTTAAAGGCAGGTAGCATACGCTTACCAAGTTGTGTTGCTTTGTCACGAAACATTACGTCTCCTGTCAGAGCATAACAAGCTAACAGACTTCCCATAAAACGAATATTTGTTTCAAACAAAGAGATTTCAGAATTCTGAAATAAAATAATTTAAAAAATAATATGATTATAAATCATAACTTTTTAATTTAATGATAAATTTTTAAATAACATCTTATGAACTTTTAAAAGATTTTGAACAATATAGTATTAAAATAATATGCATAAAAATATTTTATGAAATACAAAAAAAATATTTTAATTATTTAATACTCACAAAAATTTGTATCTTTTAGATAATATTTAATTTTTAATAATGCATATGTTTTAACTTTTACATTTGTTTGTAATAATACAAATCATCTAATTTATATTTATAATCTTAATTAAATAATTTTGAAAATGAAGAAGTACAATTATACTTACAATATCAAAATCGAGATTTTCAAAAATCCAATCCCTACCATGTTTAAATTCTTCATCAAGTCCCATTATATATAAAGTATCTAAACCATCAACTATTGTAGCTCCCATTGTTGAACTTCCAAAAATACTTGCACTATGATCTCTTTTAGAAATTGGTCGCAATTCATTTTTACCCCAAGCATACCGCACATAGTTATCCCAACCATGTTTCATCATCTAAAATAAATATGAAAACATGGTTCATGAAATAAAAATACTAATTAAATAAATTACACTTATTTATTATACAAAGACAAAAAAATTTTATAATTTGGGAAAATTAAAACGCGTGGAAACTCTTTGCGCGGGAGTACCCCGACCGATCCCGAACTAATCTAAAAATTTCCCTGCATGAACTCCGACCTATTCGTCATGGCCAGTAAGGAAATTTCGCGAGTGACGAAATTAATAAATACTCGCACAACCGCTGCAGGCGGCACATTTGCTTCTAACTCTATGACCTATTTTCTTCATGTCTTCCTTTAATTCCGATGAGTGTGCTTTATCGTCAGCACTAGCTTGCCTCAGCTTTAGTCACCATCAACCTACTATTGTAAAACAGTTGAGTATGCTCTACTGCCACACTTTAATCCATCTAACTTAGGGTATTCCACCTGTAACAATTGCTTCCGTTGGAATTTCATTTACGACCACTACCTAACCATGACTCCATGCACTCTTCTAATGCAGGAGAAAATCTTCTTTGACAGTCTTTCATACGCAGATTTCCCGATAAATTTTACCATTAAATTTCACAATCTTTTTTAACAATTTTTCATACACAAATTTCCCGTCCAATGCTCTTCCAATCCTTCCGTGTTAAACTTGTGTTAAATATTATCCGCCGTTTTGTACAAAATTAAATAAATTGTTTCACCGAAAACAGTTGAATCCGAGTGTTATTATTTTTGTTTATTATAAAATATAGAATCTCCGCTTAAATTTTATATTATTGTTAATCATTACTCTTTTTATTATCTTTACCGATAATATTTTTAATTAATATTTTAATCCGATAAACATTTAATATTTAACTATTTACAAACTATTCTATCAAAAACAATTATCAGTCAATTGGTAAAGTACGATAGTTGCCTGAGAACTGTTTCTCGTGTATAAATTAAATCAAAGGACACTGTATGTGAATTAAATAAAGGTGATGGTTGTAAATATAATTTGTAGATATACTTGATACTTAAGGATTGATTAGATACCAGCTCTTACGTATAATGATAAAGCAAGGTCACTAATACACGTTTATTTGCAGTAAGGAAAATAGCTAGAGAGCAAAAATACTCGACTCTTTTTCAGTTATAAGCCCGCGAAAAATATATTCAATGGAATATCTATATTGTGTATTAATGAACAAAAATATTCAGCAAAGATAATAAGATAATAAGGTAGGCACGGATAAATCTGATCCACAGGTAATCTCTTTAAGCGCGACTACTAAGAAATTTTTAAATAATTTGTGATCTGCGCATTTTTCCTTGCCACTCATGAAACGTATAACAAAAATTTGATTAAGAAATATTTAGATTGGTGTAGAAACATCTACAGAAATCGGATAGGTAAGGATGTTTTCCATACATAAATAATTCGTGTATTTGGCTACATAATAGTTGAAATATCGGTATTCATAAAGGTGAGATTATCACCTGTTATGACATCGATCAAAGTAATCTATGCTCGCACGCTTATAACAGCATTTTCACATATTGCTGGAATATCAATATTAAGAATGAATTTTAGAACTTTTTTTATTAGAATTTTTTGGTTTGTTTTGTATTAAATTACATTAAAATCTTTTTAGATAATAAAATTTTACTTAAAAATCAAATTTTTTAGATTCAATATTATCAATAAAATTTTAATTAATTGAGCAGTAATTGCAGAAAATATTGAGAATTATTTAATCGATGATTTTTTAAAAATGAATTTAAATTATTTGTTATACTAACCTCTTTAACTTTATCCCTTCGCTGACGAGTAATAAGATCATAATCTTCACCTCCTACAGTTTTAGGTACCTTATAGACAGTTTCAGGTGCTAGTGTTTCATATATTTCCATCACCTGTGACATAATTGTCGTTGACAAACTACTAGCACGAACTCGTGTTTCACTAAGTACTTCAGGTTTTTCTAAAGTTTTATGATTTTGATATTCATCATCAATTTTAGCCTATAATACAAAATTTTTATTATCCATTTACAAATATGTAGATAATAATTGTTAATTATAAAAAAACGGTTTTACGATTTGATATATGTTACGTTCAAAGAAAAACCTCTGTTGTCTTTAAGTCAAAAATATTTTATTATTTAAAGAAAATCTCGCGCCCATTTTTTTTTTTATCATATAATGCTTGCGCTATACTTTTCTTTTTCGAATTTCTTTTCTATTTATTGCTTTTTTTATTTTTCTTACTAAGCTATAGCTTACTTAAATTAACAACATGAAAATTAAATGAAAATTTGCTTATATATTTCTTTGCAAGGCGCGAGATGAATTGCGAAAAAAATCTCAAGTGTATTTTGAGAACTTAACGGGTCCAATGAATAATCGTGCGAGCTGAACCCGAACAAAGCACATGATTCAACGAGTAACTGCAAGAAATTCAGGTAGCAGGATCGACGTACGAGGCCATCTTGGCAGGTCAGGTGTGTTGATATGCGAGCTGGACCTGGAAATACACCTGAGTTCTCGCGGATTCAATAAATAAAAATATAATATTTCATTTATGACGGCGTAGGTGTTTTCGAATAAATATAATCAACATTGTATCTGTTTTTTTCTTATTAGTAGGAAGAAGGTTTTTTCTACCGAGGACCGAAGCTTTCTGCGAAAACATAGAGAGAAAAAAAGTGCGCGCCGTAAACCGAGAAATGGATAGCTGTTCTATAAATTATTAGAAAAAAAAAAATGAAGTCACGACTAGGTATTAGACGAAAAATATAAAATTATGAGCGAGCGTGATTAATCAAAAATTGTACATCGATGAGACAATACTCTCGGAGACAATTTACTTTTTTTAAAATAAATTGTCTGCACTTTATGTAACCATTTTCATATTTCTTTTTTTACCTATCATTATTAATTTTAATATTTTTTTTATTATTTGTATTTAGGTAATAGTAAGTATTTGCTTCAATTTATTTAACAATAATAAAATAAAAATAAAAATAACAATAGCACTAATAATAATATTCAGTAATGAATATCGTGGTAGATCAGACAATAGAGCATTTTTTGGTTATTAAGAAAATACAACAAAATAAATAGATAAAAAAATCTGCAATTTCTTATTTTCTTAAATGACACTCAAAATATTTATTGACAAATTTTTTATAAAGAGTTTTAACAAAATAGACATTTTTTTCTATTTTCTATTATAAAATAAAAAATAATTTTATGACGGCGCATTGTTACTAAAGCTCGGTGCCTAGTAGCCCATGAAAATTTCGCTGCTTCTAATTTTGTGACCGGTTTAAATAAAAAATGAAATTTCTTCATAATTTTATTTGCTACAATTCGTCCATTAACATTATAGTATTAAAATTATAACTTTTTCTTTTATAACAAGAACATTAAAAAAAACCGCTGAATATTTTTCGTTGCATTTTAGAAAATAAGAATCTATTAATTTTTTTACAATTTTTACGAAACAAAAAATTGACTTGTCAGTCGAGAAAAGATAAACCGTCTTTTTCAACTTTTGACCATTCGAATGTACTTTATAGCTATTAATATAATGCAATGTTATTACTTCGAGTATTTAGTTGCTACTAATTATCAGATTATTTTAAATATATGATTTAGTTTTTTCTTTCTTACAGATATAATTTTTTATTTTTTTTTTTATTTGTTAATTATTGGATTTTTTTATTCTCGATTTTATAATTGATTTTATTATCATTGTGAATATTTAATCAAGCTATTATTATAATAACGAAATACAATACCATAAACATGTTGAATTACCATGTCTGCTTCCCACATAGGACATAGCAATGCTTATTTGAGTTTTTAATATTTCTCAACACTATAATAAATCAGATTAATGAGTCCATTACCCCTCACTCTATCGCTCTAATTTTCTATCATGGTTAATATTATGTTTATAAGTAATATATGCTACTATAATTTCATACAAAACAATAAGAAATTATTACTATATATTATAAATTAATTCCCTACCAAAAAGCCACAATACATGGGATCCAAAAAAAAAAATAAAAATATACAATATTAAATACAATAAATAATAATGAATGAAAAACGGCAGTTGAAATTTATTCTTCACAAACCATTTATCAATCAAATCGCATTACCCTCCGACTTGTGTTACTACAAGTGAGCTAAGTCCATTCCATATGGCACTTGCATATGAAGAGGAAAAATTGAGCTTATCTGGAAAAAAATTCTGAAGAAAAAATAGTGTACATCAATGGAATGAAGACCGCTGTTATCTGTATATACTCATAAGGCTGAAATTTAAATGAAGAATCGCAAAAAAACAATGTTCAGCTCCTGATAAAAATTTGAAATTTAACTTATAAGCTGTTAATAACATTCAAAATCATGGAGACCTATTGGCGAATGTTTTTGTTAACTATTTTTAAAAAGATAATACTGTTTTTTTCATGGACTCTGAAGATGTAGAATATTGTTTATTTGTATAATAATATTATTTATAATAAATTTATTTTAATGAAACTTGAGATTTGTGTTTATTGTTTTCTAAAAAATAATATTGCCATTGTTTTTATATATTGAATTTGCAGTATTTTTTGTTTATAACAATTAGATTTCATGCAACCCTAATGATTGTAAAATATTCATGATTGAAATTTTGTTTATTTTTTTAATAGTTAACAATTTCTTTTAAATACCATAAGTGAATACTAAGAAAATTGTAGTGAATAAATAATTTTTAAGAAAAAACAATAAAATAATTTTTTTTAAATTTTTACCTTCTGTTTAGCAGTAGATTTTAAAGTTGAAATAAATATTTATTGATTTATATATCAATAATTATTAATAATATGGGTTTCTTTTGATTTTCAAAAAAAAATTTTAATGTTTAAAAATTTAATTTTTTGTTAAAATTTTGAAGGTACAAGCTTCAGACACATAAAATTTAATATATCATTACATGATAAATTACTGATAAAAATTTACATTACATTTAAAAATTCTTTTATGTGTTATACATAATCAAAAATTATTTATTGTAACTTATTTTTAGTTTTCTTGCAGTTATTATATTATATTATATTCATTAGTTTATTATAATTTATTTTTTGTATTATAATGTAACAATTAAACATATTTTTAAATATAAAAATGTTTTTATTTACAATATAGTCTTTAAATTTTGTATATTATATTTATACCAGTAGTACTAATACTATTCTTAATGAACTAAATTTCAATTTTAAATATGGGTAAATATTAAAATTATTTTAACTACAAGTCATAAATACTTACAGTCAAGTAGTTGTATTTATTATTTTATTATTTAATACAAATCATATTCATCATAAATAATAGTTAAGAAATCAATCTATCATTTAATTTTCTATTAGTGCATATTACATAGTGTTATTAGTGTATTATATATTTGTCTTTTACATTATATATTTTACTACAATTTTTTTTTATGTTGCTATATATGAAAATATTATAAAAAATACATTTCTTACAGTAATTTTTTATTTTTTTGATATTTAATAAAATTAGTTTTCATGTTCTTATTAATTTTTTCAATATATCTCCTACTTAGTCCAAATTTGAAAATCATGTAAACTATTCTGAATTTTATTTATAATAAAATATGAATCCATAAACCCTTTTTTAATAATTTTTAATTTTAAATTTATTACATTTATAGCATTGTAAACTTGTATGTATTCACAAATGTTGAATATTAACAAATTTAAATATATCTTTCAAATGATATTTTTAAATAATCATAAATTGTATTATTTACAAATAATACATGTATAAGTATTTTTAATAAACAAAATTAGTATAAAATACATTTATATTTTTAAAGTTTTTAAATTTATTGTTTAATAATATATCATTTAAATGTTATATTAAATTATTTAAATAAAATTATTACTTTCATTTCTATTTTAGAATTTGTAAGATTTTGATCTATTATTTTTTTTATATTTAATAAGTAAATTGATGAATTATACCAACAAAAACTATTAAAAACTATATTTTATTTGGAATATTGACGTGTAAATTTTTATCAATTATGCAACAAATAAAACCCAATTCTAAAATAAATTTTATTTGTATACACAACTATAATTAATTAAAAATAGATGTAAATTTCTTTTAAATCAATTCTTTTATTGTGTAAAGAAAAATATTTATAATAATAACAAATATAGGTAAATAATATTTTTCTCATTTAAAAAATAAAATGATAATACTTTTTACATTGAAAATTAACAAATTTAAATTCCTTTTTTGAAAATGTTTTTTCTTTAATTTAACCTTTTGTAATTGTTACAAGGAAAACATAACAATATTTATTTTTATAATACATGTACAATAGCATAATTGATAGGAAGAGAAAAAAAAGTATTTAGAACTGATAAAAAACCTTAAGAATGTATATATAACCAAAACCAATATTTTTCAATTTTTCCTATAATTTTGATAAAATATAAAACTAATATTTATAAAATGATAAACCATACCTGAAGTTTCTGTTTATCTTCAAGTAAATGCACATCCTGTGCTCTTGGATCTCCATGGTGTACGGGAATTACTTTAATGTTGCTACGATCTTTTGTACTGTCCTCCAGAGACTGTGGCGGTACCGGTATCAGAAACTCAGGTCCAGCCTTCTGTATCCGCTGATACACCCGATATACGCTATTCACACTACTGTGTGTTCGGAAATCTTCAGGCAAGAAAAAAAAAGCTCCAAAACAAACAATACCGAAAGTCAAGAAAACGAGCAGAATTAAGTATTTCTCCCGGGGTCGAAATGATCGACGGGTGAACAGCTGGCTCGGTTGAACGCCACCGACAAAACGTTGATAGCTGGGTAAAATACCACCACCAATTGTGGACGACGAAGTCGACATAATCGTCGTCTTCGTCGTGCTCGGTGTACTTTTTCCACAGCGGTTATAGTTACACTTGTATTTTCGTATTTCTTCTCTACTGTATTTTCAATTCCCTATACAAAATATACTTCTAACACTTGATGCTTGTTTCTATTAAATGAAAGCACACGATATGAAGAGAACAACACACAGTGCTTCTATACAATAAACCTAAAGGTTATATTATATTTTTTTGTAAAACAATAATTGAACTTTTTTTGATAAAGAAATAGTAGTTTAAGGATAACTAGATAAGGTCACTACTTTATTCACTTACTCTTGATAACTAAAAATTAGACAAAAAGAATAAAAAAAAAAAAAACTATAGGTTATAATTTCAAATAAACTAAAATAAAATTAAAATAGGTAAACATACACTATTTAAAATATGCATGTTTATAACCGTTTACAGTATATATGAAACTAATGTTTAACGCATTACACCAACTCTTTTTGTTTTGTACAATGTTTATGCATTACACAATATTTAAGTGTATTTTTCCTCTTGTTTAAATTTAAATTCTGTTCTTATCATTTAAAAAAAAAATATTTTATTTTTAAATATAAATGTTGACATCTATACTCATATGTGTATGAAAGTTGAAAAGGGAGATTTCGCATCAGCAGTGGATAATGTGTTCAAAAAGTTTACTAACCATGCGTTACTAACCCTAGCGGATTTTATTTTGATTACAAAGTTTACGAATTGCTAAAATAAACAGGAGCGGACACAGAATAGAATAAAAAAATTTACTCAATGTTAAATGAAAGAAACAAACATAACGGATAAAAAAATCTTTTTTCTATTTCGCATGCAACGATAATACTAGCGATCCTAACGGTTTCAGGGAATATTCCAAGCAAATTATTAACTGTTATAAAATCCTTTTAAAAAAAAAATGAATATAGATATATGAATTATAAGTGAAAAAAAAGCGCATATTCAAATTATTTCAATATTTTGCATAATGTAATAAAACTAATAAATTTTTTTAATAATAATATCAGAGATTATTAGAGAGAGATTTCTGATAATAAATGGAGCGCTTATTCCAAATTTTAAAAACTATTCGTTACTGTCTCTAGCGGTTCAACCACAGAAGAGTAAATAAGAGTATGTTAAGTTCAATGCTTTACATAAGAAACAAACATGGTGGTTAAAATATCTTTTCTCTCTCTCGCACTTCCGAAGCGATTTTAGTGCTCCGGGTGGACACATGGGAAATTAAGAAAAATTTTTTATAAGCACTTCGAAACCTATTTAAAAAAAAGGTATATATAGCTATATGAACTACGAGTAAAAAATAGACATCTGAAATATTTCGAGCTTTGAAAATAATTTAGTATAACTGAAAAACATTTTTATTAATAATTTTATGATAATTTAATTTCTTATTGAAATGTAAATGATAATCATAAAATTATTAATAAAAATGTTTTCAGTTATACTAAATTATTTTCAAAGCTCGAAATATTTCAGATGTCTCTTTTTTTTACTCGTAGTTCATCGAGCTGAATATACCTTTTTTTTAAATAGGTTTCGAAGTGCTTATAAAAAATTTTTGTTTTATAGAGCAAGAAGATAATTCAGCCGCCGTAAATAAACTTGAAACTTACAAATTAAAAATAATATTAAATAAAAGTAGAAAAATTGTTAACAAATTATTTTCAAAACAATATAAAAATATATATTGTCTTTAAAATATTATCAAATAATATAAATCTTTATGTGCTTAAAATTTTCAAAGCGATGTATAAGTACAGTAAATTCGCCTGCTCTATCAATTGTATACGAAAAGATTTACATACAATAGTGAGAATATAAACTAATACTTTTATTCTTTCATCTGTGCCGTTTGCAGATTTTGAACTTCGGCGCAGGTAAAGCAATAAATTTATTACCTACTACTTTTACTAGTGCATGAAGAATTTCTATTATTCTTAATATTAAAAACAGAGATGAAAATGTTTTTTGTAGACACTTTTATTAATTTTAAAAATTATTTGATGAAGAAAAAAAAATTTTTGAAAAATTTTGTTAATTTTGAAAATTATAAAAAATTGTTGAAAATATTAATTTTTAACAATTAGAACAATTTTAAAAATTATTTGATGAAAAAAAAAATTTATATATTACTAAAAGTTTTACTAAAAAATTCGATTCATTATTTGAAATAATTCTAATACATTCAATATAATGTTTTAACTTTATTCTCAAAGAATCTTTAAAAATTTTGTTCAGGAAAACGAAAATGTAATTGCAGTAAAATTTGTTTCCCGTAGAAATGAAAATATTCGTCAAACATCTGTGTGACCAATTGCACGAAACACCAAACACGTGCGAAAAGTTCTGTCTTACTAAAATTTTGTTTCAAAATTTCTTTAAATGCACTTTTTCCATTTCTTAAAATACCATGATTATGATACCAGCAAAAACGGAGGTGGGGGGTACCTGCTGTACCTGCTGTACCTGTTGTACTAATTATGATACCAGCAATAAGGGATAAATAACATTGATAAATTTTAAATAAATAAGTAATATTTTAAAACCAAATTATTCTAATAATTCTATCTATTTCTTTCTATTATTAATTTAAATTATTCGATGCAAATCTTTTCTAATAAAACTATTATATATATTATGTTTATACATCTACTATGTTACAGTGTTTTTTAATGTATTATTGAACACTAAAGCCAAAAGTATAATTTTCATTATTATATTTTATATTCTATTACATACGTTATTACATAGATTAATTTCATTTTTTAATATTATAGATTTCATTTCACTATTTTTTATTTTTCTTTTTTACAATGTAATATTGAATTTATATTAAAAAATGTGTAGTAATAGCTTCAGAACATTATTTCGTTTAATTTGTTTAGTTATATTTTATTTTAATTATAATTATTATATGCAAACTTTTTAGCTTTTATACAGTATATAATTGAAATAATTTTAATATTTATTTATTTATATATTTATTTACTTATTTATTTATATATTAAATTATTGTTTCTATTATAAATATATATACATATATTTATTTATTTACTTGCACATTGTATTTGTGTTTTTTTATATGTACTATTGCATTTATTATATTTATATACTGTGGCAAGTAAATGCATAAGAATATTATATTTTTTATTTACACGTTGATCATTATTGTGCTGTATCAATCAAAATAAAAATCAATTAGTATTATATTTAACTTATAGTGCATGATACTTAAAATGTAAAACTTTTTATATCAAATATTGCATTGAAAGAGCAATATTGACAAAATAATTTATTGTTAATGTAATAATTGTAAAATTGCATAGTTATTAAGAATAATAATATGTATTAATAAATGATATTTGCTTAAAAAGTTCAAATAGCCAAAGATTAATGTTTTACTGTCATTATAATTGTTATTAAATATGAAATTATTTTACTATTAGAATATATATAATTAAATGAAATAAATACAAGACTTTAATTCTTTGCATCATTCTTTTATTATCATTAAACTACAAAAAAAGGATTTTCATCCATGTTAAAGAAATACAATTATCTTATACATTCTAATAACTTTTATTTGACATAAAAAATAACATAAAAAATAATCTTACAAAATATAACAATTAAGCAAACCCAATATCCTTCGACACAAAGATTTCCATAAAGTTGTCCTATACAATCATTTCTTTGAAAGACTTGAACATTTGTATTAAACACAATATTTTTAATGACACCATTTTTAACTAACACAAAAATATAAATCATATTTTTAAAAATAATAAGTTAATTCACCGGTAATTAACACTTTATTGAAGTAAATATGTTTTTTTTAAACCACCACAAATAAATAAAACATTTTAAAATATTAAATCATTTTAATAATAATAAATTTTATCACTAGTAAGTTAAAATTGTATTAAAAAAAATATTTTTTTTAACACAAAAATATAAATGTATTTTAAAAAAAAATAATAAGTTTATTTGCTGCTAATTAATACTTTTATTAAAGTTTTTGGTATATTATTAAGCGAACGCGTATTCTCGTTGAAAGAACTTTTCTTACTGTTCAAAAACTTTAAGAAATTTGAAGTAAACACATGTGCCAGATTATCAGTGCCGCCTCATGAAAAACGAAACATGGGGTTATAGAAAGTGTAGGGTTCTGTATTTTCTTGATACTTGTACATGGGTATTTGTTTCCAGTCTTCCCATTTACAGTTGGACCCCCCTGGGTTCAACTATCTTCTTGTTCGAGGAGGTGATTAGGGGTAACAAAAATGATAAGTGGGGTAAGCTACGAGTTTTGCTGGAAAAATAATGCTGCCTCCAGCGGACTACATTCAACTAACTTCATATTCGAGACGGTCCATAATAATAATAATAAGGGGAAAAAAAGGAGTGAAGGTAGGCGTTACGTATACTCTTAAGGCGAAATTCTACAAACCAAATAATCAACTATACTACACACACACACACACACACACACACACACATATATCTAAATATCAAATAAAATTGGGTTTTAGTACAAAACTAAGAATCGCTTTAATTAATCACAGGACTATTCGTCTCTCTCTCTATATATATGTATAATATTAAAATTTATATTTATTATTTATATTTATATTATATTGTTAAATAAAACAAAAATGAAAATATCAAATGTATATATTACTGAAATAAATTACCTTTAAATACATACATTTATTGGTGCATATTTATTTTAACAACTCATTATTTACATATTTGTGTATATAAACATTACGATTTAAAATAAAAGCCAGAAAAATTTAACTTTGAATTAATAAAAAGACTTTACTTAATCTTTAAAGTTTACAAATAAAATGATGTTAAATTAAATACATGTTATTAACAACGATTTGTAATGATATAATAAAGCATAAATCATTTTAGATTATATTCCTGATGAAATATAAAAATTCTTCACTTCAACTTTAATACATACTCTTTAATTTTCTATTGATAAAATCATAATTTCATAATTACATACAAATATTTATTATTATTTTAATAATTTTATTATAATTGCTTATATTTTCATATTTTAAGCATTTATACTTATATATATTATATTAATATACATGTAGCTTGATAAAAAAGTTATGCAATCAATTTGACATATATTTTTCTGAATTCACTTCTGAATTACACTAATAATGTTAGAAATAATTTATTTATAAAAATTTGTTTATATTAAAATAGAATTATTTTACTAAACAATAACTTATTATGAAGTTGTTTTAAGCCTTGTAGATGTTAGACTTATCATTTTTAAAATTAAGAATGGATAAATTAAACACATTTTCACATTAATATTTTTATTTTAAATACATTTTGTCTAAAGGAAAAAGAGAGAGAAAAGAGCGGCTGGTGTATAAAAGATACACAGAGTAACTAAGAGCAAGAAAGAGAAAGTGCAAAGCATGCAAGAAACATCGTCTAGCACAGCATAGATCCACAGAATACATCATATTGTATTGGATAGAGGGTGGCAGAGACAGACAGAGAGACAGAATAAAAGAATTTAATGAACGAAGCCATAACTTAATAAGAGACATGAGAGAAACGTGTGAGAAATGTGACATAAAGAAAAATAGAGAGAGATGAAAGGTACATTTTTTTCTTATTACATTAAAACATCGGTATAGGTTGCCCGAGCCAGAAATCAAAGTTTCCCAATTTTACTATTTTCTTATATTTTCATTTTTCGTCGCATAGACCATTGCAACATCTACATTGAAAAGAAATATTGCCATATATTTTAAAATGAGTTTGAATATATTTAAGGTTTTATTTTCGTTTACTCGTAACATTCTCTCAAAGAATGGTCAATCCCGATGAATTACATTATATTCCAATTTTCCCTAAATATGTAAGACCTACGAACTACAATTTGCTTCAACTTAATAACGAATATAAATATGAAATTGATAATAATTTACAAGTTGTATAAATTATTGCTGAAGTCATTACTTTTAATTTATAAATGAATAATTATTAGAATTGAGCTAAATAATAATTTTGAGACCATTGTATTTTATCGTAAATATTTTTAATACTGTATATTTGTATTATAAGGTATCATAAAATTTTATATCAGTTGCTTGAAAAAAATATTATAAGTTATTTGAAATACATTCGATCAACAAATTTTACTTTTTTTGAATCGGAAGGGATTTATACGTTAATGAAAATGATGTACTTTATCATATGTTTGTTTGATATTTCAGACTGTTTCAGAAAGAGAGGCGTTAATATAACTCTAACACGAAAATCAATGCAATCGCGATATTCAGACTCAGCGCGCTAAGTAGTACCGCTCGAAGCCACTAGGTGGCATATTTCTAATTTTAGCTTTATATTATATAATTTATATTATAATTATACAAGTTCCTCGTTACACGACTAACCTTTACCTTTGTCTCTCTCTATATTCACTATATAATATATATAGTATTGAGATCTGTCTCGTTGGCAGATATTTTTGAGAAATATTTAGTATAATATATACTAATTGAGAAAAATCTTTAATTATACCCTTTGAGTATTGATATATCTTTACTCTGCCTACCTTCTTTATTTTAAGAATATTTTTTGTAAAGTTATTTTACACAGACTCTTACATGAATTCGACATATATTATTGTTTAGATGGGTATAGAGATATATCAGTTGCTTCAAAAAAAAAGTTTCAATTCAAAAAATTGAATTAAAAAAATTTGTAGTCCGTCGGACTGGTATGTCTAAGAAAAATCGAAAGTTAATGTAATCTATCTCATCGTTTAATTATCGAGTGATTTTTATATAAATATGTAATAATGTTTTTGTCTTTTTAAACGAAGACATGTGATTTGTTTTAGTCAATATTATTGTGCCTTTAAACGTTAGAACATGATGTTGATCTTTTTCTTCGTATTTACAAACACAATATATTTGGTTATTTAAACTTATATATAAATTTTATATGTGTGATTACAGAACAGACACTAAGAGAATGCTAGGTCCCGTGTTAAACTTTGGCGATAAACATGACGGCAGAAATATCTTCTTTCTCTCTCGCACATATAGAAACACTAGCGATCTCTGAAGAGTCCGTGGCCCCAACTAAAATTATTTATAAGTGCTTTAAAATCTATTGAAAAAAAATGTTATCACTATTTGTACGAAGCAAGAGTATATTCCCTCATACTTCGCATATGTACAGAAGAACGCTTTTTTTAATAGATTTTAAAGCACTTGTAAGAAAATTTTACTCGGGCCACAGACTCTTGAAAGGTCGGCAGAGTATAATAAGTGCGAGAAAGAGAGAGCATATTTCTCCCACCATGAAAATATAACTACTTAATTTAATATAAAAATATATATATTAATTTATACAAAAAACATATATATATATATTATACCAATATTATATTTAAATTAATTTGTACATAACTTAGTAATTCATTAATATTACGCATGTATAAATGAATTTTTCAGCTTATTGTATGAATAAATTTTGCAACAACTACAAACTTCAAAGACAATTTGTGTTTGTTTATCATAAATTCATGTTCAGTACAAGAAATATGGTACAATAAACAATCAGACCTTTCCTCTCTGCGTCTTCAATAGGTCTCATAAAATATCAACTACCTACGTTGTCGCTAAAATTTTAATCTTACTACCTGACTAATTCACTTTCTCTTTTTCTCTCTCACTCTCTCTCTCTCTTTCTCTCTCAATCACTCACTCACTCTCATTCTCTCATACTTCAAAATAAGAATTAATATGTTTTTGAATAAAATATAATTTAAAAATGAAATATTCTATAATATTATGTATAGTTTTGATTATAAAATAATTCAAACAATATATTGTAATGTTTTTGAATGAAATATAATTTAAAAATGAAATATTCTATAATATTATGTATAATTTTGATTTTAAATTATATTTTATTTAAAAACATATTAATTCTTATTTTGATAAATAATTTGATAATAATAATAATAATAATTCATTATTTTAATAAATAATGAATCATATAAATCGACTAATAATAATAAGTAAAATATATTGTTTTTCGTAGTGTTATTGTACAGTATAAAACATTCTTTTAGTTTGTTGCCTTAGCATAGAACTTTCTTTTCTTTTCATAGTTTACGCAGGTAAAATTTTCTAATGACAGGAAAATTCTGCAATCTTGTTATGTATTTATTTTTGGCATTTCATTTTGAGAGCTTGGAGAGTACACATTGATTTAACATTTTTAAATTTTCTCGAAGATTTATTCTTGTTTTTGTGAGTGAAGTAAAGTATTAAAAAAATAGCTGTGAATATTTCTTCTGGAAAAATGAAGTATTCTTGCAAGATGCCAGGATGTAAAAACAAATACTACGCAGGAGGCATTAATACTATTCATGCTAATAAGAGATTTCATTCTTTCCTAACGCGTGATGAAATGCGAAATGTGTGGAAAAAAATTTGTGGAATTGATTGTTCTACTATCATTGCCTACAAAAGCTCTTTTTTTGTCTGCGAAGACCATTTTGCTGATTCAGATTATAGAAATAACGATAAATTAAACTTGAATTGGAATGTAGTCCCGAAGATAACTGTACAAGACAACTGTGATATAAGTGAAAGTGCAAAGTAAAACAATTACGACAATTTTTCTGAATTTTCGGAAGCAAGAAGAAATATTCTGAAGGATAGGCAGAATATTTGCAATGCAGTTGAAGATGACGACATTATACAATGTGAAGACGGAGAAGAAGATTTTTCATTTCTTTTAAATAAAGAGGAAAAATCTGAAGAAGACAAAACAGAGGAAGAGGACGAAGCAGAGGAAGAGGACGAAGCAGAGGAAGAAGACGAAGTACATAATGAAAATTCACCTCAATTATCTATTCCCCCCTCTCAAGATAAAAAATTAAGAATATATAATACTAAAATTTTACACAAAATAAATATTTCAAAAAAAGATTTGACTCCAAAAAAATTATTAATGTATACGGTGAATCGCGAATCTTTAAAAAAAATAAATAAATTGTATAAAAAATTAATTTTTAAAAAAAAAACGAGTTGGAAAAATTGAAAGAAGTATACGATAAAGGTTTTTTAAATAATATTGAGACAAATTTAAATTCAGTAACTAAAAATTTTATTATTAGTCATTTTAGAAATTTTAATAAGCCATTAAGTGCGAAACGCTGGACATTAAATGATAAAATATTCGCATTAACTTTAAATAAAAAAAGCCCCCGTTTGTATAAATATTTAAGAGCTTTTTTTCAACTTTCATCATTGAGTACATTAAAATCCATCTTAGCAACATTTTCTTTTAACGCGGGCATTAACGAATCGGTAGTAAATTTATTAAAATTTCATGTTTTAAAAATGAAGAAATGTGAAAAATTATGCATACTTCAGTTTGATGAAATACATTTACATAATTCTTTATATTATTCAAAATATGAAGATAAAATTATAGGCTTGGAAGATTTCAGTCACTTAGGACGAAGTAATAAGGAAACTAATAAAGCTCTCGTTTTTTGTTAAGAGGCTTAACAGAACAATGGAAGCAAGTATTAGCTTTTTACTTTACATATTCGTCGATCAGTGCCGAAAACTTAAAAGCAATTTTACTTCATTTGTTAGAAATTTTAAATTCCATAGGTTTGAAAGTTGTGGTTACTGTCTGTGATCAGGGTAAGACGCAACTTTCAACATTAAAATCATTAAGCGAAGAAACAGTGGGTTTCAAAGACGGTCATTATTTTATTTTTAAAAACAAACCAGTGTACATAATTTTTGATGTTCCTCATGTATTAAAAAATACGCGCAATTCATTAATTAATAATAAAATTATTTTTCATGAAACCATTGTAACAAGTGAAACAGGGCTAGAAAATATTGTACAAAAGGAGGCAAAATTAATATACATGAAAAAAGCTTTTGAAATTTCTGAACTCCAGCATTTCAAACTTTTGGAGAAATTAACTTTAAATTCTTTCAATTTTTCTGATTCGTTTTTAAAAATGACAGTGAAAGTAGTAGCTCAACAGCTGAGTCATACAATGGCTGTTGCAATTAATACTTATATTACTGGTGGCCTACTGCCCAAAGAGGCAATGGACACAGCAGAATTTGTGAATTTAATAGATTCGCTATTCGATTCTTTAAACAGCTCAATTTCCACACAAAAATCATTAAAAGTGTATCGCTCAGCTGTTACTGCGAAATCACCTCATGAAAAGCTTTGGGATGACGTCCTTGAAAAAATAAGTTCGTAGAGAATTATAAATTTACAAAGTAATGAAGACACCACAAACACTTTCTCGTTTTTAAAGGGGTGGCAAACCACAATAAAATCGATAAAATGTTTGTGGAATGTGTAAGAAAATTGTATAAATTAAGTTTTTTATGTTTGCGCCCTTTGAATCAAGATGCAGTAGAAAACTTATTTTCTCAAATGAGACAACACGGGATTATGAACAATAATCCAACTTTATCGCGGCATTGAAAACATGTATGATTAATAATTTAGCTTTTTCGAACTATATAAACAGCAATTGTGAAAATGTGGAGTGCGAATTATTAGATAATTTGCACTCACTTTTTAATGATAATAAAAAAATTGATTGTCAGTTGGATGATTGCGATATAATTAATAAAATGTGTAATAATATTAGTAAAGAAAATTAATGCGTGAATGCATCATCCAGTGACAGTGTTGATATATCGAACGTTGCAGATGACATAATAGATAAAAATGCTTTATTTTACGTACCGGGATACGTGTTGAAAAAAATTAATATAAAGAAAAACTACTCAGAGTGTAAAAAAAAATTATTTACAAATCAACCTTCCATACATCACACTTTCACTGGATTAAAAGAAATGGTAGATGGCGAAAGACATTTCATGTACTGTAGTGATAAGCTTGCTAATTTGCTTAATCAATTCATATTTTACTATATAAATTCATTGATGCAAATCGCAAGCAATTACTTTGTAAAGCTAATTTTAAAAACCAATATAAGTCGTATTTTAAAGAAAAATATTTAATTTGTACAAAACATGATATTTTAAATGATATTTATATTGTTTTAAATGATATAATTTAGCATACCTTTTCTTTCATACAAATATTGCAATGAACAGAATAAATATAAAAAAGTACATAAAACGTCTCGCGGACACTACAGAAACATGAAAAAAATTTTAAATGGATAAGTATGAATGTAATAATTTGGAAATAATGTTGTATAAATTTAATGATTTGTAAATAATGTTGTATGAATGTTGCGTAATCGTTAAAATATAATTACATATTTTATAGTCAAAATGTCATCATAAAGTTTTATTAATATTATATTTAGATATAATATACAAAGAAATTATTAAATTAAGAAGTTTATTGTTACATTGTAAATACATGATAAAAATAATTCAAAATTCATTATATTTAAATATAATATTAATATTAATATAAAAACTTTAATATAAATTTATTTAATATATTAAATTTATTTATTTAATATAAATGTATAAATTTATTTAAAAGTTGTTAATTGTTTTAAACAAAGATAAAAACAAGAAAGTAAATATTAGGGGAATAGATAAAAGTAAGAGGTATTTCAAGTTTAAAGGAAAGAATAGTCTAATAAACAGTAGCTGAAAAGATTATGAAAGCAATAAAGTTAATATAAAAGGATAATACCTGTTAAGTAGATTATTACCTACTATAGAAAAGGTAAAACTGTATAAATAGTACTTCTTGTACTAAGTAATATCCTAATATTACAAAAGCTTATTCTTTTTAAAAGAAATTATTGTAAATGTATAAAAAATGTACAGTTTTTGTTTATAATATTCTTGTTTTAATTTAAATATATTTATATATGTATTTACAAATATAATATTAAATTAACATTTAAATATAAATATATACATATATATATATATGTATTACTTGTAATAAACATATATGTTATATATGTAAATACATATGGATGTATAATTAAATAATAACAACAATATTATTAAAAACAAAAAGCTTTCAATATAAAAGGTTTGTTCCTACACCGCATACATGAACTTGTATATATATGAGAAATTGTAAATAATATCATTTTTAGAAAAATATTTACTATTAAACTTAATTACTTACCAATACAATTTGTGTCATAAATATTTATTTATGAAAGACTTCATCGAACCTCATCCGCAATACTCCTTATTTTTATTTGATAAAATAAAAATTTAATGTTAATCCTGTCACAATCACTTTGTAATATTATTGTTGTTGATTCGCTTCAGTTTATTTTTATTTGATAAAATAAAAAATCAATTCTAAATTCACTCACACTATGAATATGATAATTAACATTATGAAGTAGGCCTGGCCCCCGGGGTTTACCGGACCCCCTGCGTAGGCAACGACCTGTTCTAAGGAGGAGAGAGCGGGCAACCTAGCCCTTCAGAATATCGTCCTAAGAAGGGCGGTTCTAGTGTTCTACGTATGAGAGGCCATCCTTATAAGGACGAATTTTTCTATCACCGCTTGGGAACGTTGATGCGGGAAGGGCTGCGTATACAGGAAGAAGAAATAAATAGTTTGAAACTTTCTTATGATGTGTGATTTGTTCGGGTCGAGAGAAGAGAGATTGCGGGTGATCGGACTCTCGCTGTCGTCTTATCACGTCTGCCCTGCTGGCCGCTTCGGGCCCCCTTTATCCTCTCGGAAAAAGCCCTCCGCGCCAATCGGAGGTATCGGCATGCGGCGGGTAACTCTAACCTTACGGCCGACGCGTACTGACGCGTTGAGGCCTGTACCGACGCGCCCGTGCGTGTGCGCGAGCGTATTTTCCTTGCGCGCGTCAACTAATTAATTATATATTTATTTATATTAATATTTAATTAGAAATTTATGTATATCCATTGCACCCGAATAAATGAATTTTGAAGCTTCTTCTATGAAGAAATTTTTAAGAACTAAAAACTTGAAATCTGTTGTCAACTTCAAGCTTTTGAAATATAATACTGTAAACACATGTACCGGGTTACCAGTACCGACACACCAAAAGGGACGTATAGGGCGATTTTATTTTGCTTTATTTGTCTAAATTTTTACTAATACTAAAAATAAAAAAAAAAATTAGTTTTTCAATTCAATATAATCATTTCAACTAAAAATATATGTTATTATTGCTAAATCAAAAAATTTTCAAATTATATTGGGGCAGGCACTTTCCTTTACGTCACAACCTGTCTGTAGCCCGTCTGTTACGTTTGTCGCCGCTCTCCCATTTATAGTTGACCCCCCTCTGTGTGTGATATTGTCTGTTGAAACAATTGAAAATATAAACTTAGATATTTATGAGTATTCGATAAAATGTTTAACAAATTTTTTATTTTTTAATAAATTATAAAAAAAAAATTATGCATAATATTCTTTAACAGAAAATATATATGTATTATAAATCAAGTAATTTATTATAAATATATATTATAATGTAAGATAGTAGAATAATGTAAAAATTGTTTATATTTATATTATTTTTTCCCATAAATTATTATTGAAAATAGATATTATAATCATAAATTATTAATATAAATTTTTAAATATGAGTTGTATATAATTTGTAATCCCGAAAAGTAAATACAAATGTAAGCTAATTCCACAAAGATTTAAATAATTGTAGATAGCATGTATTGACTTTTTCCGTCTGGGAGCAAATGGGTCGTTTTTTATACTCAGAAAATAAGTTTTCTGTGAAAGCTGAGAAGAACGTAATGTGTAATATGCGATTTTACTTATGTTAAAAATAAATGTAATCGGCAATTTACCGAGTATCCGGTACCGAAATACTATAATGTAATTCACAAAAAATTTTGATTTTTATCCATGAAAAAAATAAATAAATTGTTTTGAAAATCAAATTTTTTATTTATTTCATTTCATTTAATTATAATATATAAAATTTTATTTTATTTTTTATATATTTTCTATTCAATTTAATAAATGTATTATAAATTAATATTATTGTCACGTATGTAATATTATTATGTGCATTCCGGACTCGCATACGTGACGAACCCTTAGATTCGGGTTTTTGTAAGTTACGCGCCTCCGCCTCAAAGGCAGATGTGAGGGACAGTCGTGGGAGAGTAGAAGAATTAGCTGATCGAGCACTGCTCAAGCGGCTGGGAAAAACCGTGAACCCTCGAAGGAGAAACTGCGGATCTTGCAATTGCTTATTAGGCGGAGGTAATGAGCAAAATCAAAATCAAGACGGACGACATTTCATTTGGTCTTGAACTTGGAGTTCCAATTCTACTTCTAATTCGATTTACACTTCGACTGCAACTTCGACTTCTACGTTCCGGTTCTACTTAAAATTATTTACAATTTTATTTAATGAAATTAAAAATTTAAAAAGACTTTATTATTATTAAATAAATTTAATAATTAAATTTTAATATTTTTATTATTAATATAAGTTTTTTAGTTATTCTTTAAATATATTCTTGAAATAAATTATTTTATTAAAATTGATAATTAAGTATCAAGAATTATATTGTATCATGAATTTTATATAATGAAAGAAATTTTATTATATTAATTTTATTTTATACATTACTTATTGTAATATTTGAAATTTACATATGATTTATTTTAATAATTTTTTTTGCACATATGTAATATAATAAGTTAAGTAAATAACAATGGGGGTTATGTGACAGAAATTTGAACGGAAGCACATTACAAAAAAAAATTTAAGTCCATGTTATGGAAACAGATGTATTTATGCATATAAATATGTTGACCTACTTAAATTAAAAAATGCATAATTTTCTAAAGGAAGTAAATCTTTTTTTAAAATTATACAAAATAAAATTTAAGTATATAAAATAAAGAAAGATTTAAAAAATATCATGTTCGGTACGTTTTCCGTCTTTACCACTGGTACCAAGATAAAGTAGGCGAAAAACTGTATTTAGAGTAGAGTATAGGGGACCCGGAAGAAAACAGACCTCCGAGGGGTCCGACGCGGGGGAGCGTCTTCACTGTATAAATAGATTTCGTGTGCTAGCAAGCGCACATAATCTCTATTTTTGCCTTTATTTATATTTAATTTTATATTTTATTTTTTTGTATTTGCGTTAGCGCGCGTGAGTTTCTTGTGTGTGCATGTGTGTGTGGGAAATTCGCAATTTATCTCCTCCGATGGATCCAGAGTGCTGGGACTTCTCGATCCCGGTCTGCAACACTCTTTCTTTGCGTGTCGGACCCCTCTGCTGCGGTTTTCCCGAGCTTGGATCCGCCGATTGACGAAAGCGCGTCTGCGAACGATGCCTTGCACTTGTACGTGCATTGCAGAACTATTGTCAATGTTTTGTATTTCTTTTGATTGGCGCATCGAGGGGTTTTCTCCCTAACTAGCGGGGGATTTTTAGGGCACGCTAACAAATTGATTATTTGTTTGTTTGTTAGTCTCGCGAAAATTAATGAATTTTTTTGTTACCGAATCTAGCAGCCTTTCCCTCATTCACTCCTTTAATTTATATTTATTTCAATTAAATATTATTCTATTGAGTTCAATTTCCTAATAAACATATACAAATAAGCAAAAATTTCATTATATGTTTTAATTAATAAGACTAACTTCATTATATTTTATATTCAACGCTGTAGAGAGAGTGCTTAAATTCACTCTGTGCTCCCCTTTACTGTTCCTTGAATATGACTGATTGATTGTTAAACATCCGCTATGTTTTTGGAAAAAAAATGTTTAACATGAGCATCAGCAATCTCTCTAATAATCTCCGATTATAATGATTTTTATTTTCTTACATTTATATAAAAATATAAATAAGAATATTATACTAAATTATAATCAAGGGGAGTGAAGTTAAGCACTCTTCTGACTATGTCTATTATAAAGTATAGATAATGAAGTCAGTTTCAATATTTAAATTCGAAAATGTATTAATACATGGTCTGTACCCGAAATATCGAGTTTTTTTTTCATTTTACGACTATTGGTTATAGTGATTTGGGAAAAATCTAAAAATATAGAGGAAGGCTTTTTCTATTTATTCCTTTTTTTCAATGATTTGAAGCAGCAGGATTTTACTTCGTGCAAAGGATATTTTTCAGTTTTGAACACGACAGGATGGAGCGACTAGTGGAACAACGTTAGGCGATAAAATTTTGTTTGTAACTTAAACAAAAGATTGCTTTTGTGTATTTATAGTATTATTATTAAATCATTTATGAAGTGTCTCTTTTTATTATTTTTTTATAATGCTGTACTATATTTAAAATTTTTACATGTTTTTAATTAATAGTATTTTTTTTCATTTTGTGGATTTTTGCGTATGATTCGTTATTATTGTAATATTTTTTTATGGTTTACAACTCAAGTTTTTAAATTGCGTTTTATTTTACCTTTACACTTTGCATTACAATCTTTACAATTGCTTTTATACACAACTTTTAGTAATGTTCTATTTGTACCTTAATGCCTACTTTAATTACATTGATTAATTTTTTAATAATCATTAACCAAAATGTAATTTATCTCGTTTTACACATGTATGAATTTTACTATAAATATCTGCTTTTCATACACAAAATGGAAATTTCTAGTATCTTAAATTTCTTAAATATTTCAATTATATATAAAAATAATAGCATAATAATTATTTTTAAGTCAAACTTTTCTACGTTTTTATTGCATTTAATCATAATTTAAATCAACAAATCGAAAGATAAAAAGGTCAATTATGGTGAATATGAAATTAGAACATCTGATAGTAGGTAGTGATTATAATTATATTATATTTCATTTAATAAGATGGTAATATTTTTTTAAATAGTATGAATAAATGTATTATAAAACAAATTATTAATTACTTTTATATAGTTTAAAAGTAAATACATGTACGATAGATTTTCATATATTTTTCTAAATTAAATAAATGAGACTGCATTAAAAATTTTAATAATATTTTTATTATTTCACAATGATTTATTAATTACAAAAATGTATAAAGAAATCGGAAAAAAATAATTTTAAAACAAAATATTTAAGCAAAAATGATAAAATATATATAGATAATAAAATGAATTTATTAAAAATGTGTTATATATAAAAAAAAATACATAATCTCAATATACGTTTATTAGTCCCAGCAATAGAATACTTTTTAAACCACGAAAAAAGTACCTAGTGATGCATATCAAAATTTGCAAAAAAATTAGTAAATTCTTATTTTCTAAAATACCACTCATGATATTTAGGGTTTTTTATCAACAATTTTAAGAAAAAAATACATTTCTTTATTTTTTTATTATAAAAAAAAAAGTTTTAATTTTAACACTATAGTATTAATGGGTGATTTGTATCTAAAAGAATTGTGAATAAAATTTATTTTTTCATAACCGATCGAAAAATTAGAATCTGAGAAATTTTCCAGGATCGGAAAATTTAAAATAATTAAAATATTTGAAACTGTCAATATTTCATCTTTTTTAATATTTAGAATTTTAGTTTTGGAAAATTAAAGTAATCAATGTACACTTTATTTATTTAAAATTTTGGCTTGATTGAAATATTAGTTTTCGAGTTATACTAATGTTAATTAATTTATGCGAAAATTTACAAAACTATTTTCAACTTAATGTATCTAACGATTTTACTTTTTTGAATGGTTTTAAAAAATATAATTATTGTACAACAAATTCTCTATCTTTTATTTTATTAAAATCATTCAAATTATATATAATATGAGAATAAAGATGATCAAAAACAGCCGAGCACGTGCAATTTAATGAGGAGTGGGAAGGAGAATAAATGAGGGATTAGTTACTGAATTTCACTTGTATTACTATATATTACAATTCCCTGATTCTTACTATCCCTACTCCTCGAGCGGTCGGCAGTTTTCAATCATATTTATTCTTATATTTTATGCAATCCGAAATATTTAAACGAAATATAAGATACAGGAATTGTTGTATAATAATTATATTTTGTAAAACATTCGAAAAAATAAAATCGTCCAGTGCATTTAGATGGAAATAACTTCGTAAATTTTGATATAATTTAATCAATATTAGTATTACTCGAAAACTAATATTTCAATCAAGCCAAAATTTTAAATAAATAAAGTGTACATTGATTACTTTAATTTTCCAAAACTAAAATTCTAAATATTAAAAAAGATGAAATATTGACAGTTTCAAATATTTTAATTATTTTAAATTTTCCGATCCTGGAAAATTTCTCAGTTTCTAATTTTTTGATCGGTTATGAAAACATAAATTTTATTCACAATTCTATTAGATACAAATCACCCATTAATACTATAGTGTTAAAATTAAAACTTTTTTTTTATAATAAAAAAGTAAAGAAATGTATTTTTTTCTTAAAATTGTTGATAAAAAACCCTAAATATCATGAGTGGCATTTTAGAAAATAAGAATTTACTAATTTTTTTGCAAATTTTGATATGCATCACTAGGTACTTTTTTCGTGGCTTAAAAAGTATTCTATTGCATGGACAATAATATAAAATACATTAGACTGTTCTTAGAGATCAAAATTCTTGTTTTACATAATATCTATGATTATGTACTGCATTAATATTTTATGTTTTACACGTAATATCACAATTCTAACATATAAATATTGAATTAAATAAAAGTTTAAAAAGCTTTTTAAACATATATTTATAAAATCAATGATATTTTTTAATAACGATGTATAAACATAATTAAAATATATAAATTTGTATATACAATGTATACTTCAAATGTAATATTAACAATAAGAATTAATTTATAAACTAAACTATAAAAATAATTAATATTATAATTAAAATGATTAATATTATAAAAAAATCTTTCGTGTTTTTTATTTCATGAATATCAATATATTTTAATGGATATAAATAATATATAGTTTTAAAATTTTCAGTATATGATTGCTTTTCTTTTTGAAGCTTTTTATTTGTTTATAAAACTATATTATATTTTCTAAATTACATCTTCTTTTAATTTGTACAATCAACGATTCTAATATTCATAAATAGATTAGTAATAAAATACTTTCCTCTTTATTTACAATATATATTTTTTATTTTTTGTATGTTTTAGTTTAGAATACTATTCATTTGTACATTGTATTTTGTTTTTTATCACTAATGAAGAATTATATAAGCTTATATATATAAATTCGGAAATATATATAACTTCTAATGCATTTTATTTATATATATATATATATTAAATTTCAAGTTATATTACTAATTATTAACTATTTTTGCGGGCGAAAACGTGACATATAAAAATCACAATCTAAACAATAAGTTGTCGATTCACATACCTCTTTCTTACGACAGAGGTTACATATTATTTTATTTGCAATAGGCATTGATTTATGTTGTTCATTTAATTTATTCTGATTGATAAGTGGGGATTCATTTGTATTATTCTGAATCTTATGTGTTTGTTGTAATGATTTAATTGTTTGTGGTAAATGTCGGTACATTTGATACTTAGTATTTAATGTCATATGATTATTTGCATAAACTTGTTTTTGAAAATGCATTATTTGATGTTCCATATTTTTAGATTGTTTTTGATAATTTTCTAATTGCTGATATTGATAATGTTGCAATGAAGATTGTTTATGGTTACCGAGTGAAGGAGGAGAAATTTGATAATGAGAAATATGTTTATTTACTCTATTTTGAGATACCATGTGATAAGGATATCCTTTATATAAATGTTGCGAATTTTGAGGAAAATGTTGTATATAAGAAGTTGATGGTTGTTCATTCGAAAAACCTGATAACTGTTGCTGTGATTGTATAGTAAATGGATTTATATTTTGGTTTTGAATTTTTTGATTCATATTTTGTTGTATAGTTATTGGGCTACAAGTTTGACCTTGTAAACTCTGATTTGTAATACTTTGTTTTTGTTGCGATGATTGTCTATTTACTTTATTATTATATTGTTCCAACTGGTAACATAATGTGGGTGAACTTTTCATACAGTTGCTTTTAGACTGAAAATTATTTGTAATGTATTGATTTTGAATTAATATTTGATTAGGACTTAAGGATTTTTGGATTTCAGAATCTGAAATTCTTTGATTTCTTGATTGTGGTGTTTGAAGTGACAAGTGCATATTTTGGTTTTCTGTTAAACCAATTTGATGTAGTTGTGGATAACCATTTTGTGTATACCGAATCTGTTGCTGAAACTGTGAAGAATTTTGTAATGGAGTTTTTTTTGAAATATTAGAGGTAGCGATTGATAATAGTTCTTCGCTATCTTTTTTATTCACGTATAAAGTTTTATTATCTAGAATAATTTTATCATTTGAGGTTTGACTGGTAAAATTAGATATAGGTATTTCTGAAGATGGATCAACACTTCTTAATTGATTTTGAAATGAAGTTGCAGGTATACTATTAGCTTCAGTTTTTAAAGGCAATGTATGTTGTTGAAATTTTATTGACATATTAGTTTCTTGATCCACTTCAGTTCTTTGTAGACATTTTATTTCACGCAGTACTTGTGCTGTCTCTGGTTTATTCATTGCTGATCGAAGTATTCTTTCTAATATTGGATTTGGAATGTAAGAATCTTTTTCATCATCTTCTGCTGTTGCCACAAGAACAACTTGATCGCAAAATGAAACACTTTTTTTTTTACCAATGCGTTTTTTAATTTTTTGTGAAACAATATCATTATCATTAAGTAATATTGTAGTATTTTGAATAGTATTTTGCATGGCTACTTCACTTATATCATCTTCTGGACAATCAATAGGTAATCCATTTTCATGTGGTAGAGTCAAAGACATTGATAAAATTGTATCATTTAATCCAGTTTTAATTTCAATGGGTACATTATTTGTCATAGAAGAAATTTCACAATTGTTTTGATTTACAGTTGATACATTCATAAAATTATCAACAGTATGAATAGTGTCATTATCTTTTTTATCAGTTATAGTTATGTTATCTACTAGTCTTTTTAATAACTTAGATTCATTTACATTGGACTGATTTTGAATAAATTTGTTTGAAGAATTTGAAAAAATATGATTTTGGAGTTTACTATCTTCAGTTTTTTGTTCAAATTTTGCAGCCATTACTTTTACAGAAGGTTTACATGAACAATCAGTAATATCTTGTTCAGCATCTATATTTTCTATTGAAGTCATTGTGAGTTTATTAGTTCCCTTTACAATTGTTGGATTTGTATGTAATTCAGAGTTAAGTCTGATTTTTAAAATATTTTCATGCACTGTTTCATATTTTTCTATTCGTTTTTCAGCTTGTTTAGCCTGTAGTTCTTTCAACCATGTTTCACTTTGTATTTTTTTAATCTCATTAATACAAGATTTTTCTTTTTGTCTTTCTCTTTCTGCAGATACAAATTCTTGTTCTTTTTTTAATTTTAACTGAGCCAAAAGATTATTAATCTGATGCGATTCATATTGCTGATGTGTTTTAATTTGTAATTGTTTATAATTTATATTTTCACATATGGGACTTTCATTGCTTGCTTCGATTGGCGGTGGGGGTGGTGGAAAATCTTCGCTAGTTTGCCGTGAATGTGATACTGAAGGAATAATTGGGTATGGTGGAGGAGGAAATTCATCACTAGATTGTCTTGAATGTGACAGAATTTCATTTTCTGAAAAGGATATCGGGGAATTTGATTGTTTTTTTAATGTAACTTGTTCATTATGAACATCAGCTCTAGTTATAACAAATTTTGGTTGATATTGAGCACCATTTGTATATTCTATAATTTCATCTCCAATTACTGGTTCAGTATTATAATTATTTTGTGGTTTCAATGATAAATATTTATTCGAATGTTTATTTATACTGCACATTGAAATGAGTGGTAATGAACGCAGTTCTGAAGAATATTCAATATAATTAGACATGGAATTATTTGTCTGGGAAGAATGTGCAGTATTTGTATAACTCCAATAAGTTTTATTCTACAAGTAAAAACAAATTATCAAAATTAATTAATTAAATAGAATAAATGGTTAAAGCATAAATATTTTTCATAAATTTAATAGAAAAATACAATTAGTAGACAAATAGACTTTAAAATTAATCGATATTAAAAGTAAAAAATTTATATCTTTAATTTTTCATATTATATTTATATCATATTATCTTTTAATAGAATATTAAATGAAATTTATAAAAATGCAGACACTAATAAAATACTTAATATAAATAAGAAACAAAATTATTAAATAAATATTTATTTTTTTATTTTTCATCAGCGAAAAATTCTAAATTAATAAATAATAATTATAAATAACCTCAGTTCGAGTTTGATTAATATTGACCACTTCATTAAGTGGACAAATAGTTTTATCTATGTGAGTCTCAGTTTTACGTGGTTCATGTAACTTAGATTTGCTTAATTGAGAAGTTGTTCTAAGTGGTGGTGGCGGAGGAACTTTTGCTATTTGTAGAAATCTACCTCCTCTACCATGAAAACTTTTTCTCATCAGGCGACTTCTCTCTAAATTTGGATTACTGGAGTTTGGGTTGTAATTACTAGAACCTGAGAATTCTAAATGACCTTCAGAAAGATAACCACTAAGAGCTCTTGAATAATGCTTGTTTTTAATAACAATACTTGAATCATCAACCGTTTGTCTTATTAAAACACTATCAATTTCTTCACAGATTACATTACTCTGGTTATCTGGACTATTTCGTAAATCTGGCATACTTCGATTTTTCCTTTTTATTAATCCTCCCATCATTAATTTTCTTCGAATCTTGTGTTGCTTTTTGGTTTGCTTTTGATTACCTACAAGTAAACTTCTATTTTGCTCATTTTTAAAAAAATTCGAAGATTCATCTAAATCTTTTATTTTTTCATTTTTTGATATTTTAGATATAGAATTCGAAGAAAAACCTGAAAAATCCTTAAGCAAGTTTTTATTTCTTTCTTCACTACGTGCTCTTTTCTTATGTTTCTTTTCATCATTACAACATTTTGAACGATTAAATAATCCTGTTCTTTGTGTTGGACGATCATAAAGCATATATTCTTCATCTTCAATAGCGTTTTTTGTTGATATTTTATTTCGTAAATTTTTTTTTTTTGGTAGAGTAGCGTAAATTTCAATACTCTTAACAGCTGGTTTACCCACTGCATAAGTCGTATTTATTAAAAATTCTCGACTATTTTGTGTTTCTTCATCGCGAAAACTTTGACGTGAATTTTGAGTACTTTTACTAGTTTCTCGTAAAAACTTATATTCCATTTTTTCTATATAAGTTAAATTAAATTAGTCATTATTAATAATTATGTAAATATTTAATCATAAATCAATATTATATAATTATAAATTTTAAAATTATATATTGTGACATCTCAATTTTTTAAACTTGATTATTTCAAATAAATTCTGATTGTATAGCAATAAGATAAATTTCAATAATATGCGGATAAAGTGAAACCATAAAAGTGAAACAGTAGTAGGAAATAAATTTACGCATTTTAATTACATCACAATATGAAATTAAATATTGTGACGAATATTGCAACTACTGATGATGAAAAATTATAAAAAATCAAAACACATCGAACTTGAAAAAATAAAACTAGACAAATTTCGAACAAAAATTAATCACAGGGAAACTATCACTTTACTGCATTTTATTATGAAAGATGTCATAGTGGTAAAAAAACCAAAAAGCTATAAAAAATAGCCTAAAAGGCAAAGACTTGCTCATTTCGACATAATATTAATCAATTTTACATTTAAAATATTTGCTGCATAACTAAATTAAAATTACTATTTGTGATACATCTATCAAACAATCAAGGATCTCTAGGCCTCTATTCTAGAATTTTAGCAGAAGCTCAATTACTCACATCGTATTCAGATTCTACAGCATTGTTTAAAACTTTTGATTTACAACGATAATACAACAAAGCACAATTATTAAGTAACGTACATATGACACAAGATATCATATCTGTAAATTATTTTTCGATACTATTATTTTTATTAATTACTCTTATTGATTTCAACTAAAATTATTTAAATCGAACATAATTGTAAATTTTAATAATCGTTATTTATATTCACTAACTTTTACATTAATTTACAAATAAATTATAACTATTATAATAAAAATATAAGAATTATTTATTTATAATTTTCCGGACATATTGAGACGTAACAATATATTCTAAGATACTGTTTAAAATTTTTAAACAATAAAAAATATAAAATTATATGGTAAAAGTATTTTTAAAAAAATTATATACCATCTTTAACGCTATTTGTTATTGTCTGTTCTTGCTTGATTTTCTTTTGCAAATAACTCATTCTCATAACACAAAAGTTATGCTTTTTTTTTGCTAAGTCAATAGTATTTGAATTACTGTACGGAGCATTCATCGCTTCTCTAGCCTTACTAGTAGCTGCAGTGCACAGTAACACTGCTCTGCTTAAATCTCCCGCTTTTTCTGCTGTTTGTGCTTTTGCCATAAGAATATCAGTTTCTAACCACAGACGTTTACAGTCATCATTTGATATTTGTTGACAACCTTCGGGTATTTGTGCAAGCTGTAACAATTATTGATTATTTAGTCAGCGTTCAATGAACTATTAGTTCATTTACAATCACAATTAATAAATATATATAATTAAACAATAAAATTTATTAAAAACCATATGTATATATACGTCAAATGAAATTTAATAAATTAAAAATAATAATGAACTAATACAACTTTAATTGTTATTATTAAAATTAAAATATAAAAATACTAAACTATACCTGTAAATTATGCTTAAGAGTCTGCTGCAATGGAAGACTATCTGTAGATGATAAGGAATAAGAATCATAACCAGCATCATAATGTCCAATACCCATATTTAAAATTTCAGCAGATTTTTTTGTTGAATTTTTGAGTATACTAGTATTATTTTGCACTTTATTGACAATATATAAATATGAATTATCCATTGTTGTTGAGGAACTTGATGAAGCACTATTGCGATCACCAGACCAATTTCCAGAATCTCGTCGTCGTGGAATATTTAAGTGTTCAGGAATGTTTATATGACATTGAGGTGAACAACCAGTACTAAGACTACGTGTTAATTGAATTTGTTTCTTTTGTTGATGCATAATATTTTCAACAATTTTTCTACTGATGTATTTTGAGTCAATGTTACCATCCGTAGTATCGCTCCTCTATAAAATTTAAAATTATTACATATTACACTTTTAACATTTGATACTTAATAAAACTATAATTAAAAAAAAAAAAATTTACATGTTTTAGTTTATTTCATGAAAAAAGTATTTATCAATAATAAATTCATAAGATATCATTTATTTATTGAAATATTTAAAATAGTATTTACTTCATTAACAAAAATATTATTTTGTACCTCTATGACATTCTCATAGTTACTATAAATCCGCTTTTGCCTAAAAGTATAGGGCGGATTATCTGGATTCGGTGTAATCGCTCGTCTTATAATATTATTAATTAACGGTTTCTCAGGACTAGGAGTAATCGATCTTTTAAAATTATGAATTCTTCCATTATTTTCTGAATTATAAATTAGATTCTTAATTTTTGTGCAATCACTGATTGACGTTACAGATTTTGGTGTATTCTTCAAGTTGATCGGAGCACCACCTGATGATACATATAAAAGTAACAATGGTTGATAACGTCCACGACGACATTTTTCAATAACTTGTTCCCATTTAGGTCCTATTTCCTTAACAGTTGCGTCATCGAAATAAATCCAAATTTTCAGCTTCGTATGAAAAAAGAAAGTGGAATAATGTTTACCATAATAGGTTACAATACCCACTAGATTATGAACCGTCAAAGCACTCCATCGTGAATCTACTATATTATGAAATACATCGCCAAGTCGTAAACACATGCTAATAGTAGCAAATACATCCATTATATGCTCGAGAGGAGGATGTTCACTATCCCAAACTATACCAATTGAGACTATTTCAGGGCGATTCATTAGTGCTCGACATATTTGAATTTTCGCACCACAGGAGCTCTAAATTCAACAAAAATTTAAAATTTTAATAGAAAAGGAATAATTTAATATTTGAAACAGTTATTAAATCAAAAAAATTTTAATTATATTTAATAAGAAGAGATAATCTCACAACTTACAGGACATTCGCGAATATCTCCCATTCCACCAGCACGACGCAATAATTGGCCAAATAAATCTGAAGTACTTTGAGGTTCCGAAAAATTTGGTTGTAATTGAGTTGTTAAAGCAGTTATCAAAGCTGATGCTGATACATAATGAACCGTCTAGGAACATATTATTATTCTTGTTATATTGTTTTTATTTTAACGTTATTTAATATGCAATAAAAAATGAATATATATATATATATATATATATATATAGAAGTGTATCAAGTATATATAATTAAATAAAAATTATTTTTTTACTTAATATTTATAATTAAAATATAATTAGAAAGTTAAAAATAATAAAATTGGTCTTGAAAAAATGCATTATTAAATATTTTTTCTTATATCTTTATTAAAAAATGCATATTAATAAATTGCATAATAATAAATTATTACACAACAATTTATTATTTATCAAGTATTTATCAATTTTTTTTTTACATAAACTAAACACCTATTTTGTGATATATGAGTAGTTAATATTACATATAAAAGCTAGCTTTAATTTTATTTTATTTATCAATGAAAATAACAGATAATAATAGAATGTAAATAGTAATAGAAAATAAAAAAATTGATATCAGCAATCTATATGGATAATTAAATGTATGATTTAGCAAAATATGTTTCTTAAACATTTTTCTTGAGTTAACTCTGTTAAATTTAAAACTTGTCTTAAATAACGACTCCTATTTAGAATATTTTATATCTCGAGTTCATCATATCTCATCTTCCAGCATTTGAATAAAATAATTTATATTTTCTTGGGTAAATAGAACCTTTTCTATGGATTTATATTAATATTTTGCTATGTAAATGTTTAGATAAAATACACTTTAATTTTATTCTTTAATTTTAGTACTTGCCGAAATAGTTATTGTAGATCGACATTTACAAATTCTTTTATAACATAAAGGAGACTTATTTTCTAGCCTTAAAATTACTTCATTAATAATTCATTCTTAATACAAATCACCTTGACTGAACACGAATTAATAAAAATAATAAATCGAATATATTAATAAAAATTTTGTATTATTATAAAATATACATAGATTAACCCTATTTTATATTTAAATATATTAAAAGAATCAACAAAATATCATTATATATTCTGAAGTTAATTTAATCGAAAGTAAAAATAATGTATATTTAAATTTTATGTATATTATATAACTTTTACTATTATTATGTACATTGTATATTATTATAAAAGTATATAATATTTTAATAATAAAACCAACAATAATATTGAAAATAAAAAAATGTTTACATTTTCGATGAAGCTAATATAAACTTTTACATTATGAAACTTATACTTAAATATATCATAAAATTTTGTATGAGCTTGTAAAAAAAAAAATTAGTTTCCACCTCAGTAAAATAAAAAATGTAGAGAGCTAAATATAAAGTAATTAAAAATTTTAAAAAAACTATTAATTAAATATTTAATTAAATTCATACATACAACTACTAAATAGCCACTCACTATATGCAAAAATATGTTTTACTCGATTTTGTAAAAGTAACAAGATCATAATTTTTTCTCAAATAATTAAAACTGGTACAAAATTACGACTCCATATACAACAAAAACAAATAACATTCAATTTTAAACATTTTTCATAAATATTAAAATAGATTCTTATCTGAAACTTTTACGTACATTTTACAACATATCAAATTTTCTCAGAATCTGCAACTCTTTATACATGCCTGTGCATAAAGCATCGAGTTTTTTTTCGATAATTAAAAGCGGCAGGATTTTGTTTCACACAAAGGATGTTTCTCATTATTGTGATACGGAGCGATGGAATGACTGTTAGAACATATTTATACGATAAAAATTTGTTTGCGACTTAATAAAATGTTGTAAAGACAGTAAAAGTAAAAAAAATCTTTAAGAATAAAATTACATGTAAATTGCAATAAAAAAAATCACATTAGACTTTTAAGAAGTCACCGATTATTCCCGTTTTCAGCACTCAAAAACAATTCGAATCGATTCATCATTTAAGAACCAGGGGAATGGATGATACCTGTAATTTATTAATATATATATATATATATATAGTTATCTTTAAAAACCTTTTTTAGTGTTAAAAAAGGTTTTTTTTTAACAAAATTTTAGCTCTTCTACTAATTGGTCTATTGCGCTGTGTTATAAAATTAAAAAACATACTTCGAGCGAAGTAAAATCCTATCACTTCTAATGATTGAAAAATAAAAAAAAAAAGAGAGACAAATAGAAAGAACCCCCTCCCCACATTTAAAACCTCTGCAATATCGCTACGACCAATATTGGCTTTAAAATAAAAAATTCAAAACTTTATGGACAAAAATTGTTTTTATATTATAATATTAGATATATATATTATATATATATATATATATATATATGAGCTATTTTAAACATATGGACCGGTTAAAAACCATAATTAAGAATATTTTAAATATCTACAAAATCTAAAAAATTAACAATTATGAATAACAATTAAGCTATGAAATTACAAAACATTGACATAATTTCAAAACTATTCAATGGCAGGAATAAGAATTATTAAATAAACTAAATATATAAAAGAACACACTCAAAAGAAGGAGAAAGATATCATGTAATAAGATAATCAATAAATCAAGAAATTAAGTATCAATAAGCAGGAATTAATCATTTAAACTCAATTCTTAAAATCTAATTTAATAAGCATTTTTTTACCACTGAATCATATATAATTATTACATTTTTCTTTTCCATAAAACTTAAATAAAAGTAAGTTTAAAATTATAAATTGTCATTCTTTATACAATATATTTCGTACGTGGTCTGAATTTATTAGACTAAGACATAGAGTATCGAATTCGGTATATGAAAGTTAAATATCTAAATTCGTAAAAAAACATAGAATTTATTTGTATGCATTCGTTTTAAGAAAAATAATTGTACATATAAATATTAAATTAAAAATGAAAATAAGCGCTAATTCGTTGCAATATTTCCATAAAGGATCTTTGTCTTTAATAAATCTTTATTAATTAAAAAATATATATAAAAAATTAAATAGAGTTGAAAATAAATTATTAATGTGTGACGGCCGTGCCGTCGCCTAATAATTTATATTCAATTTCATAAATAAATAAAAGACGAATTCACATAAAGTACAAGTAGCAAATAAATATTATATATTAAGACTTTAAAATATGTATCTTTAAGAAAATAATATGATGATGTATTTGTTAACAAATACAGCGATAAGATATTATGATGTCGACAAACAAATGATTCATACTTAAACTCTTACAAGACACACGACACTCACTGTCACAAAACCTAAAACATATGCACTGCCTATTAAATAAAGTACCATCACTAAACTGTATGACATCATATTACCTGGCTATCAAATAACTAATGACTAAGCCTATTCCATTACTATTATATTATTTACTTGTATGTACATCTCAGTCCTACATAAAAAAACAAATGATTAATAGAAACATGGGAAGGGGTGAATACATCCCTTATCTTAGAAAAAGTATAAAACCGGAGAATTTTAGGGATGTAATGTTGTTCATTTCTAAAATTTATAACAGTGCGTTGAAAGTTGTGAATTCTATCATTGGCTGACTATTGCGATCGTAAACCAGCCCGATTTATTCGACCGGTTGCCGATCATTATGATTGTAATTTCTCCCGATTTATCCGACCTGTTGTCGCAACCCGTAAGGCTGAGATTGGTACCTCCAAAAATAAACCAGGATAAAAGTAAGTTTTCAATAAATATAATTCTTATAAAATCTTAAATAATTTTCTATTAATATATTTTAATTGACAAACAAAATCCATAACGTGAACCACGGCTTCCACGATAAACCCGCAATTTCCCCTACTCAATACTTTTCCTATCGTGGCTTCGAAAGAATCCACCCCTTCAAAATTTAATCACAGTAACATTATTTGTGCGATGTTTAGTTAAAGTCCGTATCCCCTCCCACATACACACTCTTTCACTCTGTCTTGTATGGTAATATATAACTTAACTTTTTCTCGTAATTAAAATCGAAATTATGGGATAAAACCCTTTCTCGCTGATTCGCCTATTCCCGCGCTAGTGCTCTTAAACGTGTAGGCGCAAAACAGGCAACTTGTTGATTGGATGTAACAAATATATGAAATAAAAATATTATTCAAAAAGTTGCAATAAACTTGTATATTTCTTCTTACTGTATTCACAAATACATAAAACATAAAACTGCAGAAAATTAAATAGAATAATTCACTTAATAATAAAAATGAAAAATTTGAAAGACAACTCATTTACTGTATATTGCAAATATTTTTAATACATTTCAAAATAATTTTGACAAATTCATCTAACATACTGTAGTATATGTAGAGCATGTATGTGAGTACATTGTATGGATGAGTGTAGGACTTAAGATGGCGATTATGAAATACGTGCGCAACTGTGCATTTAGTGTCTGTGTATGTATAGATGTAACTAGTGGGCGAACTTAAAAGTTTAGCCAGAATAATTCGATCTCCATAAGAGTAACGTGGTATTACATTGTACAATATTATTAACTAATAAATTTAATTATAAACTACTAATAATACTTATTAAAGAATTATCTACTAACATTCAAATACAGACTACTTCTCATACATCACACATACTATACATAAAATTAATAAAAAATTAAAGAATATAATTAGACTTGATAAGGATAAAACTAAAAATGAGAAAATAAAGGTGTTGTGTATAAAATCAATTGTAAATACTGTAATGTGACGTACATTAATGACACAAATGTAATTTAATCACTAGAATTGCAATGCACAATGTCGATTGGAAAAAGTAGATATTTTGAACAAAGAGAAATACTATAAAAAAAAGAAATTTTAGAAATATGTTTTAATAAAAACATGATAGATTAATAGGAAGGTACATAGTTGTTGAATTTTCAATATATACACCTATTGACGATGATGATGAAAGGTTCGGTTGATAATATATAATAATAAATATTTTCAAAGTACTTCAATAAATCTTACAATTTCTAAACTGCGACAAATATTTTTCGATAGTTAAGAAAATTAAAACATTATACTCGGATATTTTAACGTATAATTGTAAAATATATTCGATTTTTTTTTTTAAAATTTTTTTGTAACAATGCATGTATCTTTAATTTTAAATATATAGGCCAAATAAAGTCAAGAAAACATTTGACCGAAACTTCGACAACAATTAAATATTAAAAATTTTCAATTTATTAAACTTATGAGCAACTTTGATCATTATAAAATTTTTTATAATTAATTAAATAATGCTTTTAATTGTAAATATTTTACACTTATTTTTATTCCATAAAAATAGTTTAACAATGCTTCATTAAATTGCAAAAATTTTATTATATATCTTTTATAAAAATTTAGTTTATTAAAGCAAAATTCAATACAAACCTGAGTAAATGGTAAAGGTTCAGATGTCTCCCCACAAATTTCACAAACACTTTGTTCCACCAGAATCATCGCAAATTTTTGATGTGACACACAATGTCGTACATTACACATATCCTCAGTTTTATTGCTTGCAATATGAAGATGAATGCGCAATAGAATATTTTCCTTAAATTAAAATATTAAAAAATACAATAATAATTAGTGATAAAATATTAATTATTATTTACAAGAAAATAACACTTAAAATATTTTTAAATATTATAAAGTATTTTGTTATGTTAAAATTAAAATTATTTCTATCATTAGAATAGATTATTCGTGAAAAATGATGTTATTTTAAATTATTTTAAAAAATTTGTATTTAAAATTTGTTTATATTTTAATAATAAAAATATATATACGAAGCATTCTGCAGCATCATCCATAAATCCGAGTTGAAATTTTTGTTGATTAAGAAATCTTTCAATTAGTGTACGGCGTAGGGCATCTGGTGGTAAAAAATTCTCTTGAGAAAATTGCAAATACGAAAAAAGATCCTAAAATATAACATATTTGATTAATAATGTATGTGAGATTACAAAAATAATTTTAATAATCTATTTTTTCATTTTTTTATTTTATTTATCGTAAATATATCATAAAAAATTTTAAAAAAATATTTATAATTCATTAAAATTTTGAACAAAAACATCAATATTAAGAAATTAATAAACAAAATATATAAATTACGCAATATGACAGATGGTATATAGAAGGATTTTCTAAATAAGTCTTTAGAATAATTGTATTTCCAACAAATAATTTTCACTTCGAATTTTCTGACATACAATGCTCTAATTAAGCATTTAATCTTATATTAACTACAAATAATAATATAATAGAACAATATTTATTATATTACAAATTTTTTGATTTAATATTCTTTTTGAGTACAATATACTTTAATATTTTTTTTTGTTGATATTCTTAATTACATATAAAGACTGAATATGAAAAATAAACTACAATAATTAATATATTTTAATATCTAGAACGTTACACATTTCTTGTTTAATTTTTTCGTTTATATTAACTAAACCATATGAACAATTTAAAAAACTTGGATTCTTAATAGTTATATATACTTTTCAAACATCATTAAATATGCATAAAATTTCTATGAATTAAATTAGATTTTTATTTAATTTAATTTTACAAGTAGTTTTAATATGTAATATATTATATTTTAATGGAATTTTAAAAAAATTCAGAATTGAAAGCACCCCACTATCATAAAAATCTTTATTAATTAAACTAAGTTAATAATGCCTTCTATCTTATCTCGCCAAAAATTGTTTTCCATTCATATTCTTTTCTCTATTTCATTATATAATTTAATATTGAAATGTTAACAAGCTTAACGTAATGAATACATGCATATTTGTGAAAAGTGTGTATATTGCTGTTAATTTAGTCTTCTATTTTGTATTAAAATTAAATTAGATACTTGCTTAAACTCTATAGTAAAATATATATTTTATTTGCTGAGTATAAATTAAAATACTTATTTATTTACTTTTATTGCTTATATATAAGTTTTTAACATACAAAATAAGTGGTAACTACTACAGTGATGTTTATACATATATGTATGAGTTATAAAAATTGTGTAAGTGGCAATAAATTTTGATCCTCAGGATATCTCGTTGTCTTTAAAAATTAGATTTTCATTTATTTTTTCAGTTGGAATGCTCTCTCTCTCTCACTATCTATCTTTTAAATAGATTTTTCGAAAATGTAATTTTTTTCTTTATAATATTCGTATTAAATAACTTGTACCCAGTATTATTTTGTATCAGAAGAGATATGATATTACCAAAATGTAAAGGCTTCCTTTAGATTTAAGACTCATATATATCTAGATACAATCCTGCAAATAAAAAGAAAAAGTGACTTTAAGTGCTTTTTACCTAAAACTTTACCCCGGTAAAAAATAATTCGTATTAAAATTTGATGTATTTTGTAATGACATGACTTTCGACGTGTGCAACCGGAAGCTAGTTAGTCGTTTATTTGTAAATGGGAGCACACCAAGGTGTTGTACAAAAAATATATATATATATATTTATTTTACTTTTATTTATTTCATTTTTTTTTATAAAAAAAATTTATTTATTATTATTATTATTTATATTTTTTTTAATACAAAGAAAACAACAAAAAATTATTCTTTGGGGTAAATTTCGAATCTACACTACTGTAATGTACGCATCGATTCTGCGAATATAATATTTTATACCGCTCAATACCTTCCGTTCTCAATTGCCCTAATACTTAGGTTATTACCGTAATATAACTATAAATGTTGAGAAAAATTCTGGCCATCTACAAGAGCTTAGACGCACATGTAGTCGCCTCAGGTATTTTCCTGAAGAGGCACCTACCTGCGAGACGTGCTTCGACGCGAAGAAGCTCTACGAGTATCGTCACTCTTTTCCCGACTAAGATTTGTAATTTCTGTGTATAAGTTCTATTAAACAAATATAATTAAACGACTAAACATTGTTTTGTCTTGCACCAATCCCTTACAACTGGTATCAGAAGTGGGATATTTCGTGTGAAAATCAAGTTTCATTCGAAGGGTCTAAATCGAGATAACTGAGGTGTGTTAAAATACGTTATATCTCTGAAGAATAGGGACTGAAAGCCTAATTCGAGAGGGAAGGACGGACAAAATTTCGCTATTAATTCTCCAAATATCACTGCATCATCCCTGAATCTTCTACGAATTCACGGAAATTATGTAATAGCTGATTTTTCAACACGGTCACCAGCTGAGGACGTCACCGATTCCCCAACTTCACTGACTTCAAAATCCAAATCATTGCTATCTTCAACGGCAATTCAAGCTCGTAAATAATGAAGAGTTCGTAAATTTTTCTGTAAGTGTTAAAAAAATATTTTATCGGAAGACAAATTCTAAGTAAACTAAATGTAAAGTACTAGTAATAATGCCTGTATCAATCGAAACCGCTTTTAAAATATTTTCTAGACGGTGATAAAACTAAACTATACGAATTTTGTAGTAATTGCGATACTGCACTTGAATTATTAGATGCAACAGATAAAGAAACATTATTTTCCATAATTCAAACAAAATTAACAGGCAACGTCCGAGCACTGATTAGAAATCGAACGTTTGCGAACTGGAACACTTTAAAATCGTATCTGAATGATACATATTCGGATAAACGATCACATGGCCAATGGCAGTTAGAATTATCTTCTTGTAGACAAAATCATAACGAAGATATATTATCTTATTCTCAAAGAGTTGAAAATTGTCTCATTAAAATTACTAATAGTTTAGACGATAAATTAACAGCGGCTGACCGAACTGCATGTGTCACGTTACTAAAAACTCAAGCACTAAATGTTTTTTATAATGGGGTTAAAAAAGGATGTATCGATAATTGTAAAATCCCAAAAGCCCGAATGTTTCGAAGATGCTGTCCAATACGCTATTGCTGAGGAAATAGAACAAAAATCTCTACGAGAAACTGAGAAATTTAAAAATCTAAGCATACACGGACAAAATTTTTGTAATAACTGTAATAAACCGGGACACTCAGATTCTCACTGTCGACTTAGAACAAACATAAATAATTATAACATGAACTCCAACGGTTTTTCAAATAACTATAGACAAAACAGATCATTTAAAAGTTGTAATTTTTGCAAGAAACTTGGACACTTAGAGTCTGAATGCCGACACAAAAATAATATTAGTACCTTAAATGTTGAAACAAAGAAACTGTAAATGATCTTGGATATAACCAAATTAAAACATGTAACTATTGCAAAAATATAGGTCACGTAATTCAGGAATGTAGGAAAAGACAATTTAACAATAGCAAAAAACAAAATTTTTATTCGAATTTCAATAATAATTCTATTTCGGAACTAAGTTTAAATCCACAGTCGCAAAATACTAATTCATTAAATGTAAATAATTTAAACTGCAATCATTCTTTGGTTGCTGCCGTACCAAAGAAAATTAGTTTACTTAAGGCAAGAAACTACACAGGGACTCAAAATTAATTGAAATAAATATTCTAAATCAATTTTCACGACCTACTGCCGCGAAATCCACGGTCAATCTTAATATAAAAAAACTACATTTAAATATAGAGTTACTCATTTATACAGGTATCGATATTTCTTTAATAAAACTCAAATTTTCTATCTGATGTCGATTTCTATGACGATATTAAAGTAAGAATTAGTGAGCTATCTACAGAAAATATCGAGACATTAGGATATTGTTTTATTAATATACACTTGAATTATAAATTTTATAAAACTATTTTTCACATTGTAAATGACGAATTCCCAATACCATATCAAGCAATTCTAGGAAACGATGTCATTACCGATTTAAGTATGATAATTAACTATAAACAAGGAATTATTCAATTAGATGATCATTATATTCCATTAAATATTCACAAAACTCAATTTATCAGTAGAGAACCTTTTTGTCTAAATTACGAAAGCAACAAAATCATTAAAATTCCTGCTAGACCTGAAACCTTTATTAAAGTAAGAGTTTTAAATACTAATATTAAAGAAGGAATTATAAATCAACAAATCTTGAAAGATGGATTATACATTTCCCAAAGCATCGTAAAAGTCAATTCAAACTATCAAACTATAACTTCTGTTTTAAATACCAATGAAATTGATATAGAACTTGAATCACCTTATATTTAAATTGAGCAACTAGGTTCCGATTGCAAAATCTTGAATATAAAATCTATAGAATCAAATAATTATTCCTCTAATAGAATCAAAACTCTAGAAAAGCAACTTTCTAAAAAACCCTGAACTATATGACGTTATTTTCGTCAAAACCAATAACGTTAATATATACTATCTTGTTGTAAAGAATTTTTATTGGGATGATTGTAAATTAGAGAATTTATTTAAATGCTTTACGATTCTGAAGGAAATTTTATTAAAGGATAAACAAAATACAATTAATTTACCTCAATTTTCTGACAAATCGACTATGTCTAAATACGATACTTGTAGAACGATGCTCAGATATATTTTTAAGGATACATACATCGTGATAAATATTTATCTAAATCATAAACATATTCCTACAACTGATGAAATTAAAACTATATTACAAGAAAACCATTGTTTAACCACTGCCGGACACCCTGGATTTCATAGAACGTATAAGAAAATTAAAGAAAATTACAAATAGGACAACATGAAAAAGAATATTTACGATTTTATAAAAAACTGTGAGTCCTGTCAAATTAATAAGTTAGTTAGAAATAAAAGTAAAAAGCCAATGGAGATTAATACAACTTTAACTAGACCCTTCGAGAAAATAGCTCTAGATATAGTCGGTCCATTTACCTTATCTGAATCCGGAAATAAATTCGCACTAACTCTACAAGACGACATTTCCAGATCTACATTAGCTTATGCTTTACCTAATCACGAAGCTAAAACCGTAGCAAAAATCTTCACAACAAAATTTATTTGCTTATTCGGTATACTCGGCAGTATATTAACTAATCAAGGCAAAGAATTTTCATCTAATTTACTCAGAGACATTGCAAAACTGTTCAAAATTCAACAAATACAAACAATTCCATATCATCCTCAAACCAATGGAGCCCCTGAAAGAACCCATCAATCTGTAGCAGACTATTTAAAACCAGACATTAATAAAGAACAAACTGATTGGGATGAATATTTAGACTATTTTTCATTTTCATATAATACTACACCACAGAGTTCTACGAATTACACTCCTTATGAATTAATTTTCGGCACAAAACCAACGCTCCCCTCTGCAATCACAAAACCCACTGAATTAAAATATATATACGACGACTATTTGATGAACTTAATACAAAAACTAAGGAAAACTAGAGAAATAGCCAGAGAAAATATTATAAGATCAAAAGAACAGAACAAAATATACTACAATAAAAAGACTAAATCTATAAATTATAATATCGGGGACTAGGTGTATTTAAAAGTCCAACAGTTTCCAAAATCAAAGAAATTAACTTCTCGCTATAGTGGCCTATACGAAATAGTTGACGTTATGTCATCCTCGAATGTTATTATAAAACAAAAACGAAAAAGAGTACAAGTACACGTTGATAATATAAAACCAACCAGAATGTAAATAAATTTCATCATCTTAATTTTCTTTGTTACAGACAGATTGCACTAATACTGGCCGAAAATCATAAAACCACAGAATTTCAATATTCACCCGGAATATTTTATGACTCAATTCAAGAATTAAAATTCTATGATAATACTTGGAAATTGATAACATATGTAGATTTACAACACATAGATACTAAAATTAACCTAATTCAAAACACCTTTATGAAAGCATTAAATTATTGTAACGAAAACACTATTAACCGCGATCTACTTCTATGTAATTCATCAACTTCAATTCTAGAACACATGATACGGGAGATGAAATCAAAAGAAAACTATTTAAAAAGTCTCGTTGGCCACAAAAGAATAAAGAGAGGATGGTTTAATGCAATCGGAACAATGTTCAAAACGATTACTGGTACATTAGATAATAATGATGCTGTTTATTTCAATGAAGCTATTAATAAGATCGAAATAGATAAAATGGAAACAATCTAACTCTTAAAAAATCAAATTCAAATAGTACAGTCGACAATTTTAAATTTTAACGAATCCATCGAAAATCTTCATAGAGCCGAGATAATATTTAATACAAATCTTGAACAAATTAATGAATATACTAAGAATATTGAAAACAGAAATATAAATTTTAAGATGCAAAAAAATATAAGAAAATATATTGTTTTCCTAACTTTAATATGCAATGAGCTAAACAATGAAATAGATGCAATAACCAACGCTATCTTATTTGCAGGAACTAACACCTTACATCCAAAAATTTTTTCTCCAAATCATTTTTTAAAAGAATTACAAAAAACTGTAACCATGCTACTCCCTGGATTAAATTACCCCTTCGCTTTAGAAACCGATTATGCTCACGAGCTTCTAAAGTTAATCACGTTACAAACCCTATTTATCGATAATAAATTAATTTTCATCATAGAAAATCCACTAATATCTGAAACAGTTTTCAGTTTATATAAACTTTTGCCATTACCAGTTAAGCAAAGTGGTGATACTTACATCTTCATTCAACCCACAATAAAATATTTGGCTGTATCTCGATCTAAAATGCAGTATTCGACACTCGATAACCTAAGCGTTTGTAAACTAACAACAATAAAATCTTACGTTTGTAAATTGTCTAAACCCATATACAACACTAATGTGAAGCAGCCTTGCGAAATACAATTATTATTTGCAAACTCCCATATTCCTGAAAGCTGTGACATTCGAATTACCAAATTTAAAAAGGGTATTTGGAATAGATTAACGAATAAAAATAAATGGATATATATTCTGCCCAAAATCATAGATATAAGTATTACTTATCATAACAATAAATATTTATATGATATCAATTTGCAAAATTCCGGTATTCTTGAGTTACAAACAGGTTGTAAAGCTTACACACCGTCAGAAATTTTGTTAACGGAAAATTCATTCGAAAGTAATTATACATCATACATACCGAAATTTCATATATTAGAAGATGACTGTTGTATAAAAGATATTGTGAATACCACTAATATACCCTTGCTAAAACAAATAAAAGCATCAAACTTTAATCTTGAAAATTTAGAAATTGCTAGTCATAAACTAAAAAATATGTCCAATTTAGTCGACAAGGTACTAAATAACAAGAAACAACAAAAAAAAATTCAATACTATCCTTATACTATAAGTTTTATTATAGTATTCACTATTTTGTACATAATATTCAAGTTATATAAAAAACTATTTTCTAAGCTAATAAACCGACATGAACATGATGATGTAAATAATAAAATTGTTAATTGCCTCACGTTTAAAATATATAATGAAAAGGAACGGAAACGATGGATCCCTGTAAAGTATATCTGTAATTCAGACCCCGAAATTATAAACGAGATAAAACCAGAAGAAGAGAAGACTTTCCTAAGACAAACAAGGTCGAAAACCAAATCAAATTTTGTACTTAAAGACAAACTATAAATAATGTACTCTTTTAGTAATTCTTTTAGTTATGCCTTTAATCTTAGCGGGGAGGTGTAATGTACGCATCGATTCTGCAAATATAATATTTTATACCGCATATTATTTTAATAAAATATAAAATATAATATTTTATATTTTATTGAGAAAAATTCTGGCCATCTACAAGAGCTTAGACGCACATGTAGTCGCCTCAGGTATTTTCCTGAAGAGGCACCTACCTGCGAGACGTGCTTCGACGCGAAGAAACTCTACGAGTATCGTCACTCTTTTCCCGACTTTCGATCGACAATAATTTTCACTATCTCAGTATTTATGATTTGTAATTCACTATCTCAGTATTTAAGATTTGTAATTTGTGTGTATAAGTTCTATTAAACAAATATAATTAAACGACTAAACATTGTGTGGTCTTACACCAATCCCTTACACAATTTCGTGGGTCTGTGACTATTCTCACCGTCTCTTTCTGTTGTATTCTGCTCGTGAATCTTAATCCATAAGAAATAATTCATTTTATTTCTTATTTCAAGTTTACTGCTGGATTAATGACCTTCTGTTATGACGGGATAGTTGTAACTCACAATAATATAAGAATAACGTGATCGTCAGAATCCTTGTTATGACAAAGTATGCATAGACGACTGCACTTCGAGACGTAAGATAATCGGTATAATTCGGCAAAAAATTTAATGTATAAGCCGTGTAATCATGAGCTTATCTTAAAGTTTTTTTACTTGGACTTTCCTTCATAATTTATTCTCTTGTGTGATTACTAGAGTAAACCCTCGTTAAAAAATCTCAGTCCCAATCTCCCGCTCGTATGCTCGTGTTTATATTGTCGAGGCACTATTTTAATATTACTTAGCACTCTCGCTGATAGGAAGGCGCTGACTATTATTTTTAAACAGCTGGTGCCGGCTTTTTCCGTTGGTTCGTGTTGGCGTGATTTTTATTCGCCAATTTCAAATGATTACCGATACTCCTTTTGAAATTGGCAAATCGGTAAATTCGTGTGTTTACACGACCATTAATCTTTTGCTGGCGCGAGGACTTTTAGGGTTTATACGCGTGTTTGGTGGTTAATTTCCGTACGCCGATGAAAGCTAACTTTGCAAGTATCGTTGCAATTTTTTAAATGACTTATTTAATGTAAAATATAATTATACGAGAGCTGATGTGTTCTTAAGAATATTCGATAAGAGATTAACTCTATCTCTATTACATATTAGAATCGACGCGGTCGTGTTCACAAAATCGGCTTTTCGTTGAATACAAAATAGTTATAAATAAGCCATCGGTATTTTCTTTATAAATCTAATATTCGAGGATTCATGTGCCGAAATTGTACAAAGAGTCTTATAATATAATATGATACGGCAGAAAATCATAAGAGATAGACACCAACTCGACAGAAAATTAATATAATTCTTTGTAATTGCTTCATATTTAGGCATGCACATTCATATTTCCCCCTTTTAGAAAGTCATGATCAAAACGAAAATGACTTTTACTAAAATAACAAAAAATATGATTTTAAATTATATCGCATTATTATATTACATATAATTATTTTTCTTTTGTAGGTAAAATGGTTATTTTAGTCGTAGATCATTTGTACAATGTATCATTGCATTTTATGATAATGCTCCGTACAATTTGTTCCGTTCGTGGATGTAATTTTTCAATTCTTTCTAAATTTCATTTCATACAATGTATATTGTCTTCCTCGATGATTACAAATAAACCTTCTTTTAGATTTAAAATATTAATATTTTTATTTTTTCTAATATTCAAACTACTCAGGTATTCTTTATAACATTATGACCAAAATTCCTTTTTTATTTTATTAATATTTTTTCATGCAATAATTCTATTTTTCACAATTGATTTTTAATGAACTTCAGGAAGACTATTGAATCATCTATGATAAAATAACTAGAAGTCAATATTGTAATATCATTAATATTGGTAGACATTTGTGTCATGGTTCTCAAATTTAATATTACCTCTATTTCAGTTGCGAACATCACAAATTCTAAGTGAGTAAATCTTTTGTTATAAGAAATTCTTTTAACATGATGCTTAAATTGTTTTACAAAAAATTTCCATAAACCTCCAAAATTTGAAGTATGTAGTAGAATGAAATACCAAGAAATTTGTTATTTGTTGTATAATCGATTACTTGTGTTTTCAGGTTTGTTGAATGTAGCAAATCATATAATTCATTAATTTGGTATTTGCAGTATAGAAATTTAATCCATAATCTGAATGAATGATTTCTGAAAATCTGCAACTATATGTAAAACACTAAATGTGAAAGATCTTCAATTTCATTGATGTGTACGGCCTTAACTATCATACACATCTAGATTGCTACGGTTACGTACAACACAGCAGCACCTCTCGTAGCGGCGCTGATATACGCGATCCTAGAAATAAGAGTTGCCGTGTCATTTTGCTCGAAAACGCGACGAGATATTTACGAAATCCGTAGATCAACACCTGAGATGTGCAAGCAAACCGTGGGAAATAGAGATACGGGAGTTCCTTCATTTCGGAAAGACATCTATTGATCTTCGAGGGGTACACAGAAAATTATTCGTGACGAATCCGCAAATCTCTCCAAATGTCCTATGATACTCGAAGGATACGCATATACAAGCCAAGAGCGATTAAGTACATACACCCAAGCATCGCATCTCCCTTTTAAGTTCAAATAATAAATACAGAAGTATTGTCAGGCAGCTCGAGAATTATTATTTCAACAACCTTCGAACTCTCAATTCTTCCAATATGGGGTCGAGATCAGCTGCGAAGATAAAGTATGAACTTTATCTTCGCAGCTGATCTCGACGGAATTGGAGTGATGTTTATATAAATATATATGCATAACATTACATAATATTTAGTAAGAGTTTTTGTTTCTGTATTTCTTTTCATTAATATAAAATGGTCTACAATAGTGTACGCCTACATTATTTAAGGGTCGAGATTTGCGAATTCGGATGCTGAGAAGCTTTTCCATTTTATAAGTGTGGAAACGCGGTTTGAACTTAAAACATGCATAGTATTTACATATAATTTTTTTTAGTTTATTGCTCTCGCCTAGTATCCAATAATTTTTTCTAATTCAATATAGAGTATTTTGTAACCCTATGTGATAATATTCGATTATTAAATTTTTTATATAATGATTTATTTATTTCTAATGAAAAATTTGATTTTTGTATTAATTATGAATAATTGCGTTTTCAATATCTTGTAATTCATTTAAAAGTAAAACTCTAGTTTCTTTTAGTTCTCTACTGACGCGAAGATAATACACAATTATTTTAACTAATTTTTTGAAAGAGCACTTTTCTAAAATATTCAATAAATGTTTAAATTCAGAACTAAAGATTAATAAACAAGCGGGTTTATGTCATTTGAGCAGTTTCTTTATACCGGTAATTTGAGAATCTGGAGACTGATTTTTATTACTTGATAACTCAAATAATCCCAGTAACCATTGTTTATTTTTTAATTATTTTTATGGTAATTGACCAAAGCGTCCTTAAGATTGTCATTAGATTTAGATGATTCCAGCGTGAAATATTAATTAATCTCTGTATGTCTGCGATTCTATTAGATAAAAATAGTTTCAATAAATTAAGTTGCATATTAATCTAATTGAATGTAATGGTTGAATTCGACCACAAGTTTATACAATTTATCTTAACAACAATAGATTTTATTACACGATCAAATAAATTTTCTAGTACCAATTCTATTCTATACATAATTCTATTTGTGGTATCGTTCTTGTTTTTAACGATGCAATGCGAGATTTCAAATATATTAAGAAAACTTTAATTTCTTTAAATATATTAAATGATTGTAAATAAATACAGGATTCGTAACCTTTTTTATAAGCGTTTGAAAATCCATATATTTTGACATTGATTGCGTTCGAAACCATTATGTATCATACAAATTGAATACCGTTAATAGAATTTAATTTGGTGTAAAAATTATTCCATGTATGATTAATGTGATATAGAACTAATTTATCCCATTCAATTTTTGATTACCAAATGTCTTGTACTAATTTTTTATACAAAGGATTATGTGTCCTAAAACTCCTATATAGTCGAAACTTTTCGCGATTTCTAATAAAATCTTTCTTTTGTCATTATTAATATTTTTAATATTACAAATAAAGCTATCCATTTCAGTTTTTCAAAATATTCTGAGTATTTTCAATGTTAAATCGTTAACAAAATTAAAATTTATGTTAAGATCTTGTCTTACTATTCCGTCGAGTTTTTAGATAATTTGACGCTCACTGCGATAATTTTATACCTGCGGTTTGTAATATACCTATCGTTTGTTTGCAAATTTCGCAAGACTCATTTATATTATCTGTACATGTCAGCATGTTGTCAACGTACATATTTTTAGTCAATATCAACTGAGTTTGATTAATATTAGTGTGTTTATATAAACATCGAATAGCTAAGTACGGTACTGTATTTACTCCAAAAGCAACTATATTTAAAGTATATTTATTAATTTCGTTATTATGAAACCAAATTGTCTTTTGATATTTTTGGTTTTGTTCTCAAACTAAAAATTGCCTATAAATCTTTTTGATATCAGCTAAAACTACTTATGTTTGCGTTAGAAATATTAATAAAATATTGAATAAATTATCTTAAATACTCAGGCCGACTAATTAATAAGAATTTAGCGAATGTTTGTTATCAGATGGATTTATTGACGTATTATAAACTATACTAGTTTGGTTAATATTACTCGATTATTTTATAACGGCTTGATTGATAAGCAAAGTCCATCGAATTTAGCGGAAAGAACTGTAACAAACGACATACATGGTGCATCTACGAAGTATCGAGTTTTTTTTTCATTTTTCGCCTATTCGTCATAGAAATTCGGGAGAGGTCTTAAAATGTCGACAAACTCTTTCCGCATTTGTCCTTTTTTTTGTTTTGTTTTTCGATAATTAGGCGCGGCAGGATTTAACTTTGTGCGAAGGGTGTTTTTCAATTTTTTGACACAGCGCGATGGAGCGACTACTCTAATAGCGTTACGAGATAAAATTTGTTTACAATTAAAAAAAAACAGTGTAGAAATGTATCAAATTTGCAAAAAGCATATGGACATAATTGCATGTCAAAATCGCAATGTGGAAAATGACACAGAGCTTTTAAAGAGAGCCGAGAAAGAATCATCGACGAGCCTTGATTTGGGCGCCCAAAAAACTTTCGAATGGTTAGAAATACCGGGCGCGTGTTAGAAATTTAAAATTTGAACTGTCGATTAACAGATAACGCAATTCAGGAAAAACTGAATTTAACGTGATCTTCAGTGTACAATATAGTGCAAAAAAAATTTATAAATGTTAAAATTTTTGAAAAACAACAAAGCCAAAGAGTTTGAAGATGCATTTGAAATTTGGGAAACATGCCTTCAAAAATGTGTTGATACAGGAGGAAATTATTTTGAAGAATTTAAAATTTTTATTTTACCCTGTTTATAAGTCCACCAATAAATCATCTTTCAAAAAAAAAGATAAGAATTTTTTTTTTTTTTAATCTTTGAACAAAACGTTCTTGCATAGTGGTTTCCACTAAGCGCTTCAGCGCGCCGTGTCAAAAATTTAAAAAACACCCTTCGCGCGAAGTTAAATCCTGCCACGCCTAATTACCGAAAAACAAAACAAAAAAAAGGACAAATGCGGAAAGAATTTGTCCAAATTTTAAGACCTCTCCCGAATTTCTACGATGAATAGGCACAAAATGAAAAAAAAACTCGATACTTCGTGGATGCACCATGTATAATTTAATTTTATGTATTTGTTCAATACATTAGTGTAATCAGTTTTTAAAGCTTCATTGTTTGTAAATTTATTTTCAAATGATATAATTTCTTTTTATAGCTATTGTTCGAAAGTTTATATTAATCATGCATGTAAAACCTTTATTATTTTGTGAAAAGTTTAAACTTATACAATTAAATCATTGATGATAATCATTTACTTGTTGCAAAATTAACAGTATAGACCCGAAACCTAATAGTATATCAACCCATGAAGTTTTATTATTTAAAAACATGGTCTGTTAATTTAATGTTTGATGGTTTTATGACAATTTCTCATATAAATTACTCTGCACAAAAATTTGCTATATTAAGTACTATAAAAAACGTGAATACTCTTTAAAATTTTAAATGAATAGATTTAAGAATAACTTTGTAAAAAAAAAACTTGGAAGTAAAAGTCAAACCATTCATCGATTCAATAGTTAAAGAAAACGATATTTTAGATGTTTATTATAAGTCTAATAAATTTTCCATTATAAAATTATACATTAAACAAGTATCTAATAAATTTCGATATTTTACATAAGCATATATGTTAGCGTTAGCATCAAGCAAAGCTGTCGACATTAGATCTATAAAAACAAACTATATAGCATTTGTAAAACAATGAGAAATCTGAAAAGGTTCATATAATCGCTTGGTATTTTTGTCAATTGAATCTTGCTTATTTTCTAATTTTGTTTCTATATTAGATTTTCCCAAGATGTTAGCAAAGCTGATGGCTTTTCCTTCTGCAAGGGGTTTTTATGCCTAGGTAGTACATAATGGTATGAAATAAAGAAATTAAAGATATAGCGGAATATTAATTATGATGTTTTTATTTGTGATAATATGTATAATTTCTCATTATCCTCACTCCATAAAAGGATAAAATTATGTTTTTGTTTAAAAGCTTACAAATGGTGAATTGACATTTGAACCAAAGGAGATAATTTTCGAAGCATGCAATGCAATTTTGTTAGCTGAAAAAAGGTTCGAACTATTTTATTATGAACTTTACGAATTTTTTTAAGTTGGACTGTTTTCATTTTTCTTCCCATTTCATGCATATAATTTTAATTTAACTTTTCTTCTAAAATAATGATTACGATTTCGGACGATAATTTAACATTTAAATTTGTTTGCAATCACATGTGTTGTTGCGTTTCATCAGCCAACCTCTCGACGCTATGATGGTCGTCTTTATTTTTATTTAATAAATGCAACAAAGAGTTAAATGCCTATTAATTATTAGTCGTTTATTTTCATAAACTTTTGTTAAGACATGTTTTCTAATATTTCCTTCAGTAATAAGAAATATTTGAATTTTCTTTAAAACTTCATCTCGTAGAGTCGTTCTTAAATAATGTAATTTTTCTACATTAGATAAATCTTCACGATAATGAACCGACGATCGAAAGGGGTTTTTTTTTTTTTGAAAAAAAAACCATCGTTTTAATTGTCCATTCATTATTTAGAAATGTTTTAAAGTGTCAAAATTTTGTGATTTATATGTGTTCAAAGAATATGTACGATTAGTATTATTTACCGGCTATATATCTTTGTGCTACGCTTACCACTTTATAATATTCATTTAAAATTGAATATCCTCCAATTTTGCTAATCATCGAATCATTTAAAGAATCTATCTTATTGCATAAATTATCAAAATTTTTAAACAATGAATTAATTCTAACTAGGTAACTGCTGTAAATCTGTATCGAAGATTGAAATGCTCGAACTTAACATTTTGCTGTTTTTCAATTGTAATGTCAATCTTCATTTTCAATATATTTACGATACAATGCATTATAAATAAAATAAGGAAATCATTTGCATATAATGTGTATCGCAATGTAAAACTGTATTATATTATGTAATATAATATTTTATGAAATTATTATATAATCTTTTCTAGAGGAACTTGTACAATTATTTATATATATATATTTGCCACAACACAATATATTTGGGTTTTGTAGTAGTAAGTCTATAAAATTCAAAGAAAGAAAAATAGAGAATAATGCATCATCCAGGTACGTTAATAATTTAATAAATTAATTAATTAATCACTTAATGAATAAAATTTTCTTTTTAGTAATAAAAAACATAAAGTTAAATAGTATATTTTTTGCTATTACAGCGCATAGAAAATTTCATTTAATATAATATAATAAAAATATATTAATAAATATTTATTTATTAATTTTAATTATAATTATTTAAAAATCATATATCGCTACATGTTGAATTTTACCAAAAATTCAGACTTAATTAATAATTATAATTAAATAATAATTATATATAATAATAATAATTAAAAATTAATAATTATACGATAATTCAAAAAAATTATGAAACATACACGAAATAATAAGATACTAACAAAAAAATAAATAAATAAATTTTATTGATAAATATTAATAAAAATATAATTGAAATTTCGATTCATATTTTATGTACAAGAACATTATATTTAAATCGTTTAAAGGTTACGTAATTATTGAAATTATTATCAAATCATTATTACAAATTAAGCTAAATTGCACATGTATAATATATTTTTTTAATGAATTCTTCACTCTACTTCATAACTTTTTCTAAAAACAAATAAATTTTCCACAGTCTATAAAACGTCCTAATATCGAATAATTAAGTAGATATTCCACATCGGGTATACACTGTCTTATAGCACTTGCACAATTTTTTTAGAAATACTATTCAGTATATACATGTATATTTTGTATTATTTTATCAATTTTAATATGCAATAAAATATTTTCTAATGTGAAGCCTAGAATATGTATAATTAAAATTAATCATTCACGTCGACATAAAGTTTATTAAAATTAAAATATAAACCTTAAAAATACGACCAATTATCAGTAGTAAACTCAAAAAATTTTATTATTACTATTTTTTTAATATTTATTATTATTAGTATTAACTATTTATAACCAAAATAAACTGTCAATAATAGTTGAAATAAAAAAATTATTTCAAGGTTTCGAGTAAATTTTTAAGATGTAGTGATAACCAATATTGTTGACATTCAATTATAGCCTGTTGAACTTTTAACTCTATAGTATTGGAGTATATATGCGCCGTTGCAATACTCTTCCACACGTCCTATAGTATTCATGTCAACGGTTTCCAATTATTCTCAACCATAGTTAACAAATGCGAAACAATGGTATACTCGAAGAACAATAAGGCAAATATTCATATTAAATTGTATATTTTTCTTTTTATATATTCGTAAAAAAAAATATTGAAAGTATTTGAAAAGAAATATCTATTTTTATTTTTCTAAAAACATCGATGATGCAGTCTATCAATTTTATCGAAAAGCTGTATTTGCTACACAAAAACAATAAAATAAAAACACGATAATTTTAAATAATATTAAATATTCGATTCGTCCAAATATTATAAATATGATTAAATATTTTTTTATTGATTCCATCATTAAATATTATTTTATATTCATATTATAATTAGATCATTTTTAATTATTATAAATAAGTCAATATCTTGCATAAAATTAATCAGAAAAAAATTGATAAATTGTTAGGCTCTTTTTAAAATATAGTTCTCAATTTGTATACAGTAAGTATTATTTATTTGCGCCGATTTTATGTTAATAAATACGAGTCATTGCAAGTAAACATGTTAAAGATATTCTATTATAATAGTATCGTTTTTATGATATTTAATTATTTATTAATGAAAAAAAAAAATTTTTTTTCAAAATTTGTGTACTGCACAATCTTATGAATTGATACATAATGTATTAGTTCAAATATAAATTAAAACTTTTATTTACAGCTATTATCTGTGTTAAATTTCTTTTGTTTTTAACGTATGTGTATTCAATTATAAAAAGATATAATTTTTAAAAATGAATAGTAATTCTATATTAAAATTATTATAGATATTATAATATTTTTAAATAATTTTTTTTTAATAATTGAATAACAAATTTAAGAAATTTATATTAATATTAATAAATATTGTTTTTTTTAATTAATCTTTTAGTTAATAATATTTTTATTTAATGCATTAAAAAAAATAAAATACAATGGTAACATGGCAAACACGAACATAATTATCTATATTATGTAGTAAACAAATTAATAATAGTTTAATAACGATGAAATAAATTATGAAAAAAAAAATATATATATTGTATATAATCTTATTTTAGCTACAGGCATTTATACAATTATTTAAACATATTTTTTAATTTTTTTTATTTATTTATTTAAGTTATTTCAATTCTAGTAAGAAAATTATATAGCAAAATATTTATACACATTATAATAATTATACACATAATTGGAACTGCATAATTTAAGCTTCACAGTAGTCAGACTTTGATATAAAATTTAATTATGAAAAAAAAACAAAATCATTCGGGTGCATTTAGTAATTATAGCATTTAATCAATGAAAAGTCATTTTTAGTGCAAAAAACTTAAAATTAAACAGTATATTTTTTGGTCTAATAACATCGCATAGAAAATTTTATTCATACTTTATTTTTAATCAAAAATTAATTACTGAATCTAAATTTATAAATTTATATTAATATATTTATAGAAATAAAATAAATATTACAACGATTTTAAGACAAATTAATTTTTCCACTAGTAAAAACATAACATCTTCAAATTCATATAATTATAGTTTTGATACTTCATTCCATCTCAATTAAGATTGAATTAAAATATTATAAAAAATGCTTAAATATATATAAATAATATATAAAAATATACAAATAATAATAAATAAAATCTTCAAATAAACATCTTATTTATTTTTGTTTATTATATATATATTTTTTATTTTTTTATTATGCTCATTTAACAAGTAGCTTTAAAATATGAAATAGATAGTAATAGAAAGATACTTTTTTACTTTTAATAATTTTATTATCTTTTCTTTATCCTTTATTTTTCATTGTAAGATCTCTTTTAAAATTTCATTTTTCAAGAATTTATTTTGACATATGTTATTTTTAAATTGTCAAATTATATTATATATTTTCGAATGATATGAAAACAAAAAAAAAATTCAATATATAAATCAATATATATAAAATTATAATGTATAAAGTTAAAACTTATTAAGTCAAAAATTATCATTATTAAATTTGCCAGAAAACATTTGTGACCATATTTTATTATAATGAATTGAATATAATTCTTAGAATTAATTATAAATTGATATAATATATATTAAACTATTAAAAAAATTATTAAAATGTAAACCTACCTTTAATGCACAAAATATACAGGATTCCTTTGTACATGCATGTTCAGAAAGTTCTCTAAAGCTTCGACGAAATATATCAAGATGCCAAAGGAGCTGCAATCCAAATATTTCATATGATTAAAAAAATTGAAATAAATAATGTCATAAAACAAATTATGAATACAGAATTATTTATTTTTATCATCATCATTATCATTACCATCATCGTTATTATTATTATTATTATTATTATTATTATTATTATTATTATTATTATTATTATTAATTTTAAATATCTTAATAATTTAAAAAAATGTATGCATTATATTGGTAATTCCGATAAATTATGTATTAATAATATTAGTTATCTAAACACATAGATCTTTTCTGCTTGAATTTAAGTAACAAAAGAGAAATGTTAAATTTCAACATTTACATTATAAATAAAAAATGTATATAAATAAAAATAAATAAAAAATAAAAAATAACTATGAATAACATTACATTCAAATTTTTAGTAGTAATACTATAATTAGAATTGTGAGTACATTTTGATATTTGATTTAATTTAAATTGGTTTAAAATGAAATAAATTTAATTCAAGCAAGAACATTTACTTACCTTAACTTGATTAAAGCAGATATTGAAATTAATGAATAAATAGTTGAAATAAATCGATGAACAGATGAATAATGAATAAAATAATAGATTATTTACAATAGTAATTTACAGTAATATATATATATATATATATATATATATAAATTTGTTTTCTTAATATGAAGAATTGAGATCAAATTAATAAAATATTTTAAATTAAAAAAAACAATGTATTATACACAATGTCAACAAGTTTTTACATTAATTTAATGAAGGTAACATATTCTTTGCAAAATATATTGTATTGAAATATATATTTAAAATTATCGTTAGTCTAACTTTTAGCCTCCATGTTAATATATTGAAAATGCATCTAGTATTAGACCTTTTTTAAATACATAGAAAAATTATTTATATGGTAATGTACAAATCAAATAAATTAAAACAAACAATTTTTTAGTTGGTCACAGGGTTTCAATGACTTTTCGTTTTTATAATGTACATGACACTATTTTAAAAAATAAGTATCTAAAATAAATCTTATTTTTTATATGTTTTCTCACTTTACAATATAAGACATACATTGTTTCAATTTATGTTTGGATTTATATTATTATGTTCATTATGTTTATTTCGTTTCACTTGTGTAGATTTTTCCTCAGTTTTATAATATGCAGAAACAATGCAGATGTATGTAAAAAATATTTTGGGGGAAATCCAAATTATAAAAAATATTTTTGGAATATAACGTAGGAAAATAGTGGTAAAGTATTACTAGATATTATTTCCTGAGATTGGTTATCTTTTCTTATACTTAATCTTGTTTTTATTTGTTTATTAATATTATTATTTAACAAATTTAAATTATTTTATTAATAAAATCTAAGATAAAATCGTTAGGTAAGTGTATTTTTGCATTAGTGAATTTTTTTTTCTGAAAATGTTTACCTGCAAGTTGTGCTGCCCTGTCAATAAGATGGTAAACTATATTTCATTATTATTGTAGTGTATTAATTTAATTAGTGCATTAATTGTTTAATTATAAATTTGTTTCAATTTAATTTTCAACTTTAACCTAATAAGGAAATATTACAGTGGAAAATAAATTTTAGAATGCAATACCTAGAATAAAATATATGACCAACACAAAATGTAACTTTATAAATATCAATAATGAACATTTTACAATAAGCTAATTGAATATTGTAAACATTTTCAAAGTAGAAATATAATAATTCAATATATCAACATACTTCCTTTATGGACGATGATCTAGAAAAACCAAACGTAATATTCAACAAAATATCTTATTGAAATTAAGAATTTGAATTGACAAAAATTGAAAATATCCATAAAAAAAAAGATACCATTTAATAATCATTAATGTCAAAAACTATAATAGAAGTAACTTTTTACAATTTAATATATTTTCAATATCCAATGAGATTTCAGTTTTATTATTAAATTTTGAAGCTATAAAAATCGTTATTGTAAAACTGATTTTCAGTAAAAATTTAATATAAAATAAATGATTTAAAAAAAAATATATATAAAAATAAAAAAAAATTGGAAGTGAACATAAAGGTATTTCAAAGCTTTTTAATTACTTTATGAAGGGTGGTAACAATACCAATAAAATTTTCCTCAAAAAAATACAAGTCAATGATCATTAACACCTTCAAAAAAACAATTCAATTAAAACATCAAAACTTCCATAGACACAGATTTAGTATATAAAATTATATCTATTAGTATGTAAAATAAATGTCAATTTTTTTAAATTTCTGAGTCATTTAATTCGTTTAATTAAATTGTCAAACTTAAATACATTTTACAATATATATGTAATTTTACATGTAATATATTTTTTTTAATTATCTAGCCGATAGATGTCTCAAAAATATAATATTAATGCTTAAAACAGAGTATAATATAAAATTTTGTAATTTTTGTTATAATTTTAAGAAATTATAAATTAATAATAAAAATTGATACATTTTATAATGTCTTATTTAAATAATAATGATAATGGCAATAATATGCTTTATAAATATTTTAAAATTTGGGGGAAGAAGTGTTTCTAGATATATAAATGTACAATAAAACATATGATTTATCGTATTATCAATTATTTAATAAAAAGCCTGCTTCTAATAAATAGAACAAAAGCTTTTGTTTGTTGTCTCCGTTTAGTGTTGTAATCATATAAATTTCACACGCAATTTCATCTTGAAAAATGTAAAATTTTTGGATAAACAACAGTATTATAAAGACAAATTTTAGGAATGAATTATATACATTTAAAAAATAATAAATCGATAGTCTGCTGCTGAATTTTTAATATAAAGACTTATTAATGATGGTAATTAATGACTCAGTCGATATTATATAAAAAGTAAATATTTTGTACCTCAGTGCATTAAAACAGTTTGACACTGTGACAAACGTTACTAATTAATTATAACATTTTTTATCTTGTACTCATGTAATTAGTCATATAATTTTATAAATTATATCCATTTTATAATGTTTTTTTTATAACACTTTAAATATTTATTAATCAAGGTATTATGAAGATAAGAAAACGTATTAATTAAACATCGTTAGCAAACAATCATCGATAATTTATATTTTTATTATATCTATAAGGAACTTTAATTATATAGGATATAAATTCTTCATTAAAAATTAAGTTAATAATAAAGAATTTTTATTTTTTTATTCAGAAGTATGATTCGTGTATGAAAGTATTTTCTTTAACGAAATCGATAACAAGATTAATAAATTAGCAGCTAGTATATGGAAAAAAATTTCAAACTTTTTTTAATAATTTTTTTGTTAATGTTTTAAAACCTGTTAATAAGTGGTATTCTTTCAAAATAATTTTAGTGAAAATCATTTTAAGCAAAACCAATAAATAGTACTGTTATCAGTATCAAATGGTAAAGATTGTAAAAAACAACACATTATTAAAAATAGCTGCAAGAGTTTAAAGAATCACAATTTTCACTGACTAACCATAAGGTGCAAGAATATCTATAAAGAATATCCGTATGAATAAAATCTAGTATATCGGTCATTCGTAGAGACGACAGACGCTGAAACCGCAGCAATTAAATTTCTTTTGCTTTGTTTTTAATGTTCATAAAAAAATAAAAAAAAGAATATAAAATAAAAATAGGAACTTCTATTTCTTGCAGAAAGAATAAAATTATATTAATCCACATTATTTTATTTTGAATTGATTTAAATATTATTATATATATGTAATATTCTAACACAATGTAGTATGAAGTTAGTAATTTCAATATTACAGATGATTTCTACAAATTTAAAATCTGATTTTAAAAAATAAGTTTGCAAATTTAAAGAAGGATTTAATATTAAATTGCATAAAAATACATCATAAAAAAATTTTTATAAATTATTTTAGAAACAATTAAATTTCATATTAATAAAAATTCATATTAAAAATAATAGGTAATATTGAAATTGTAAATTAGTGGTATTATACTTTTATAGTGCAATATTATAAGAACAATAAAAAAAAATAAAGCGATAAAAAAATTATAAGTTAAAAATAATATTAAACGAGTATGAAAGCAATGATTAACTTTGACATATATTTACTAAAAACCATGTTACAATTACTGTATCAAATAGATCCCGAAAATATTCTTTTATTCGTATAAATTATTAATAGATGCAAATGAGCACAAAACAATATAACATAAAAAAGTAATAATGATTAAGAATTATTATATTTAAATAAAAGAGAGAAGAAATAATGAACAAGATGTTAATCGATTTAAATGATGTTCAATAAACTTTTGTTAGTGCGCAATATGTAACTATAGGAGAGTGATGTTATTTATAAATAATGATATTAATTGTTATTCTTTATTGAATAACGTGTTGGATTTCTAAAGAAATTGCAACCCTTTGATAATCCTAATGACCCTCTGATATGATAAAACAATATAATTTTTAAAATCAGTTCCGAAAATAACGAGGAATATAGGTAAATCAAGAAAAGTTAAAAAAATCGTCTATTTTGATCTCGTTTGAGTTTCTTTATTAAAAAATAATAAAAACTCTTAGGTTTTAAAGCAGAGAATCAAGCTCTTTATATACATCACAATTATTCGATTTCGATGATAATATTTTGAATAATATATATTGTACTTTATATTATTTAATAAACGTTCGAAAATAGAAAAAAACCTGAAAATTTAATTCCACTTCTAGTAATTAATCTAAATATATGTAGTTCCACTCATAATTGGCCAGTATGGACTTCTTTTTCATATTCTATTTTGTTACTGGATAATCCTGTAAAGACTATATGTATTTTTCCAAATGAATGAACAAGAATGAATATCCTGAAGATTATTTACTTCCGAGCATATAAACATTTGATCTCTTCGATAGTATATTAACGCAAAATACAATAATAATAACATTTTAGTAATGTAAACTGTAAATTCTGTATTTTCATTTTAATATGCGAAGATATTGCAAACATTATTTAACAACAAAATATTAAAAAATAATTTGTTCATCTTTTTACACGTATATTTTTTTAATAATGTATTATTACTATTACTTGGTCAAATCATAATTTATATACAAATAAAAATTCAAAATTTAAAATAAATTAAAATAATAAGAATAGAAAATTCAATATTACATGTAACAGTCCAATTATAAATCTGATAAAAAATATATGCTTATGTATATATAGAATAAAAAGAAGCTACATGTAAATATGACTTAAAAAAAAAATTAGAATTTTTTTTTGTAATCATATAGAATAAAAACTAATAATAATCAAGCATAAAATTTTATAAATGAGAATTAGTAAGTATTTATAATTAAAACAAAAAAATCATATAATTAAAAACTGTGTAACTGTGTATTAAATTAAATAAAATTTCAAATATTTATATTATTAGTTAATTTAAATAGTCGATCAGTCAAATAAATTATTCAAATAATAAAATTATTGTTTATTCTTTAATAATAATAATTTAATATTTATTTATAAGTGATTAAACAAAATAAAAATAAATTCAATATATATAATGTAGTGTTTATGATAAAACTTTACAAATTATTATAATTAAATTTTATAGTAAGAGCTTTATATTTATTTTATATTTATTTTATATTTATTTTATATTTATTTTATATTTAGCTTTATATTTATTTTATAGTAAAATACTAAATCATATACAAGTTCCTAATGTAATAATATCCAGTACAGTGGCTTCAATAAGTGAATAACATTCTTTTATTTTATTTAATATAATTAATTAAATTATATATAAAGTTTAATTTTATAGCCAATTAAATTTATTGAATTTTTAAGAATATAAATTTAATCAAAACAATTGAATATGATTTTTATATATCTCCAATGTATGAAATGTAAACAAGATTATATTAGTATAAAAAGTGGCTAGAAAATTGTGAACACATTTTAAATATTTACATATGAATTACATATTAACATCTGAATATTTTAATTTTTATATGTATATGTTTTCCCATATGGAATTATTGCCTAAATGTACTATCATTTCATTTTAATTTAGAAAAACTAAATATTTTATTTTTTTATAAGATATTAGAAATGTATCATGCAATAATTTAATGAACATTGTAAACAAATTCTATATTTATAAAAAAAAATAAAGTAAAATGCTCTATAAAAAAGCTTTAATTATTAATAAAAATTGTTTTAACATTAGTCACTACAGACAATTATAAATATACTACATTAAAGTAAATCTGAAATTAATATATTTTTAATTATTTTATTATTTTTATTATTTTTATTATAATATATATATATATATATATATATATATATATATAACATATGTTTACAATTATTTTTCGTTTTAATTACAATTAAATTATAATTAATTATTAAATAATTTACATTTTAATTATTAATGATTATTTAATAAATAAAATTTAAATTCAATAATAAATTTAAAACTAATTTTAGTAACATAAAAAAATATAATTACTATATTTTTTTATTATAAATAAAGTTTATTATATTTAATTTACTTCTAAATTTAGCGAATTTAATATGCTTTTTTATAATATGCTAAAATACGAGATTATATATTGCTGCACGTATTGTATATAAAAATGTACTATTTTTAAGTATCATAATATCGCCTAGCATAAAATGTATACTTATTCCGTAAGTAATATTTAGTTTGTTGATAAAAAACGAAATTTTTTTTATTGTAATAAATTTATTTTTTGTATATTAGGTTTAAAATTTTAGTTATTTTTATATATATTAGAAAAATAATATTTATTGGTTTTTTCAGCAATATTTATTTTTATTTGCACTTATTTTAAAGCCCTTCTTTTTTCTATATATTTTTTTTATAATTTGTATAAAATTTAAATACAAATCAGTGCATTCATAAAAATATAAAGTAGTATTGTTCTAATGCGATTGGTATTGATTTTTTTTTTACTATTATAATAAATGTATCAGTAATAAACAAATGTATACTAATAAATTAATTCAATGTTAGTTCTTTAATTATTTAGCAAATTAACTAAGTGTTTGGAATAGCTTCAATAAAAACTATTGTACTGCTTTTCAGACTTTTTAATAATAAAAAATCAAAAATTTAGAAACATAATATGAAATTAAATAAACTTTTAACACATAAGTAAAAAATAAATAATATTCTTAAAAATATATGGTTTGAAAAATACGGTCTAACCTTGGCTATTTGAAAAATCGCCTGTCCCCTTGGTTTCTTTTCTTTCATGATACCGATTTGTGTACTTGTATATAGGATGCTCTGATCTCATTCAATTTCAAACGAAATTTTATGGGAAAACTTTATAGATATGTGCACATAAAATTAATCCGTTTTTTTAGTACTTTCATATTACATTTTTTTTTATTATCACTGCATCAAATATTAATAACTATATGTATATAAATCATAACACTCATTAAATACAATAGCAATTACATTTACATTTATTTGCAAAAAAATAGAATAAATAAAAATAAGTAGTAAAAAAATATGTTAAACGATAAATTGCAAAATAATACTGAAGTTAAATGGTCAAATATTGCAAATTTCTTGGAAAACCATGCATTTTTTTACTAAGAAACACTACTTTCGAACTGAGCGTCGGTATGGCGATGCTGTAATAACAGGACTGAAAGGTACTAAAACAACAGCAGCGACTCAACAAACAGTACGGGCAGGTATGCAACTTCATATTTTTCACTACGTCTATAACTTTTCAAAGTATTTCGATAGAGCTCTTGTATAGTATAATAATGGAGAGGGAAGAAGCAAAAAAATTACAGTAAAATAGAGAGAATTAAGGAATAAAAGAAAGGTTGGTGGGAATGAGGAAAAAGCGGTATATATTGCGACGATGGGTACGAGGGGAAAAGAGGAAGAGAAAGAAAAAAAAATCAAGATGCATTCGAAAACTACATAGAGAATTGATACTTAAAACGACGGATCTGGCATTTAAAATATTTCTTTATGTATGGTGTAACACATAGACAGTATATAAGACTCGAAATATCGGCGAAATAATTCTGATATCAAAAACTACTCAAGTTCAAGATTTAATATGAACAAATACCTACTAAATATTTAATAAATCAAACCAATTTCTTTATAATACATATATATTACTAGTTTTTAAAATAATTATTTGAAATTAACAAAAATTGTATAGTTCATATAAAATATTGTTAATTTACTATCAACATAGTATTTTAATAAACACAAAATAGATAAAAGAGAATTTATAAAACTTTATTTATATAATTAATAAGTTATAATGGTATGAAGATCGAAAGGACAGCGTTTTTTATTGTTTAAAACAATTATTAGTTTAAAACAAACTAAAAATATCGCGGTTTTATAAGCATTATTTTGTATGAATATATCTTTACAAGTAAATGTTAAATTGAATTAAATGTGTATTTCTAATAAAGTGAGAACAACAAAATATAAACTGAAATATATATTTTAAATTATATATAGGCATGTACGTTAATTTAAATTACTATTTTAACAAATCTTTGTATTTTTTAACATATATAGAAAAAATTTTACATGCTCCATTTAATCAATTTAACAATTTAGAAAACACTTTATAGGAAATTCATAGGAATTATAATTATAATAATATTTTTTATTACTACTTGTTGTTCTCAAATAAAACTATGGAACCTTCGAAATAATTATACTAGTCAAATTTTTTATAAATTAGTTATAATAATGTAAAAATAATAAAATTACCATTTTTATTCAAAGAATATTGAAACTAATACAAAATGATATTATTCAATAAAAACCTCATGAAATTGTAAACACTGTATTTGTTTCAATTAGGTTAATTTTTTAAATTATTTTTTTGTAAATTATAATAAACAATTAATTAAATATATATTAATTTAATTCAAACAGGTATTCGTAAAAGTAACCCTAACCTTCCCATCTCTCTTGGTATCTACTTATGGTGACTCGCGTTTCCAGCCTTCTCCACCCGCTTATACTGTTTTGTGTGCACACGCATGTGTTTTTATCTGTATTACTGTGAATGTGTATGAAAATGAAACAACAAAGAATCCTCATCACGTCTTAAATTATAAGTTAATATAGAATAAATGTCAGACGCAGCAGCTTAAAATTAAAAGGTGATACCTTTCCTTCAGCCCTATAATTAAAAAAAAAAACCTGTAAACCACCCTCGAATGAGCTCTATCCCAGAGAAAAATTCCATTACAAATAATTATTTTTAGTTCTTGTATATTTCAAATTTTTTCGTTTTAATGGTTTTTAATTGTTTCACTTTTGTAAATCTCTGGTTAATCATTTTTTATAAATATTATATGTATTAATTCATTTCTTATTTCGATTTTTGCCTAATTTTATAATTATATAGTTTCTTATTGGTATGCATGGCAAGGTGTATTTCATATTATTTCGAATATTAGTACATTTTATATAAAAATCTCAAAAACTAAAGAAAAAGTTTTTGTTCATTGCATCATTTTATGTGCAATTGGTATCGTTATATTTTATTGTTCTATTTTTAATACATGTTAAATAAAATAGGTAAGATTATCATTATTCTAAAATTATTTTTAACCTTTTTTTTTAATGAAAAGAAAACTATTGTACGAAAGAAAAACTCCCACGTATGAAACTAAATTTTATTTTGATTTTAACTTATTGTGTAAATTTAATTTAGACACAAAACAACTATAAAAATAAATTATTTCTCACAAGCTCGAAAGTACTATTATTACAATAAATATATAAAAATACTAAATTTAAATATCACGTATAAATATTTGCTATTCAAAATAATTAAACTAATCTAGGTGCTATAAAGGCTCTATATTTATTTATTTCATTTTTTATTATCATTTAACTTTAACACCTCAAAAATTTTATTTTGTTGCAGTTGTTTATACTCATTTATAACTATAAAGATAAACAATTTTTTTTAATTTATTTTTATTAAATTTGTTGTAAATATATTTATTTATAAAATTAATTTATATTATCTCTATTTATTAATTTGTAATTGTTGTAAATATTTTTAATAAAAATCGCAATGAAAATAGAAAACTATTCTTTCAAAATGTTATTAATACATGAATATTAATATTCTGTTTTTTTTACTTATTTGAACTAATTATTTATCTTAAATTATAAATATCAAAGATAATTTTAAATATGATATTGATTGTTATGGGGAATAATATATTTTCAATTTTATACAAGCCTTCAAAACCTAATCAATTAGTAGAATGAAAAATAAAAAAATTTCTTTTTCAGAGAGATTTTCAAACTAATTTTAAAATATAGTTTTGATATGAAAATGAAAAAATATTTTGGTGTTTGTAATAAATCTGTTAAATTTTTTTTAAAATTAATCCATATATTCCCAAAGATTTTTAATTTCTTTATTAATTTTATATTACTGATAAATGTCATTTTTGATCTATTAAAAAAAAACTTTGTACTTTAATCATAAGAGTAGTATAAAAAAATTTTTATTTAAATATATCATGCCAAGTGTTCATATAAAACGTTAGTATATTGTAATTACTATTAGCAAAAAATAAATAGAAGCATATTTTTTTTATTTGCTTAAAATTGATAAAGTAATATATCTAATCACTTGATTATACAGGTAATTTAAATGATCAGTTCAAGAAAAAAAAGTTAGTGCTCATGCATTCATCATGAATGTACTATTTATTAATTTTTTTATCATTAGTACTTATTTTTATTATGCAAGTGAGTATATATTGCACGTAAATTATTTTATATAAATAAATGTACTTAAAGCCTAAATAATTAAATTTTTAATATACCAAAAAGTTTGTTTAGATAACTATTTTCAAGATCATAAAAAATATAGGATAGTTGGTGGTATAAATGCTTCTATAAATAGTTTACCATATCAAGTAAGTATTGTACAAGATAATTACGCATTATTAATATTATACATCATATTATTTTTATTTAAATATTTGAAATATTTTATTTTCTGGAATATTTATTAAAAAAAATAAAAACTGTTTATTAAAAAAATAAAAACTACTTATGTAAAAAAAAATTTATATTTTTTAAAAAACTCTATATTCTAATTAACTAAAAATTATCCGAATTAATTACAATTTATTAACATTAAACAATATAATAATAAATTACTGTTTAAATATTCACTTACAACACATATTTTTATCATAAATATCATTTATATTTTTTCTATTAAAATTATATATATAATTACGTATCGAATTGATAATATAAAATTACATTTATATATGTGTATATGTATTTTATATATGTATATATGTATATGTATGTGTATTTGTATTACGAGTATACATTTTTATTTAGACTAAAAGGGATTATAGAAATATAAATTAACAAAAATAACGTTATATTAAATTTATAACACTAAATATAAATATAGATTTGCATGAATATACGATATGAGAAATTTTTATATTTTATTCGTTTAAATATATGAAATTGATAATATAAAATATAAATTTATGGCAAAATGAACGAAACCTATGATGGAAAATGTTTACATATTATTTATTTGATTATATTTATTCATTAATTATTTGAATTAATTATGTACATATGATATTAAAAGGTTTAAACATAAACTGAAAATTAATTTAAAAAATTACTTTTTAAACAAAGAAATTACTTTATAAAACTATATGATAGAGAATTATACTACAAAATACTAATTTAAAATTTATCTTTAGTTGATATTATATTATTAATTAATAATTCATTATTAATATAAAAAATCAAGTACTTACTTTATAATATATTATTTGAATAATTAAATTCTATAAAACCAAATTTTTATTTGATCTTGTTATATTGTGCAAATGTATTATAGTAATTGTTTATCTACTTTGAAATAGAATTTATAATATTTCTATTTTTTTTTTTTATCTATGACAGATAATATGTGAAACTCAGCAGATTATGTTTCTATTCTCTAAATACATTTTTTCTTATATGCAGTAATAATCTAGAATTGTTGTTCATATTATTACTTCATATTAAGTAGTTATCTTTAAATATTTATCTCTCATATTTGTATTCCAATCATTTAGATAAAACATTATATAGTAACTTATGGGCTTATATTTCAAAAAATTTATTCGCGTTTTTTCTGTAATACATTTGTAGTAACATTTCAGACCTCAACATAATTCCATTTTATTTTTATATATAACGACATCTACAAATGTATTATCAGAAATAATCGAATTGTGATCAGAGTTAATGAAAGTAAAAATTTAGTTTTTCATGTTTTATATCTTTGTACGAAGTTAGTTTTAGTATCATATAGTGAATCATCCTTAATTGCCTGTTATTTAATTTGTTTTCTATATTTTTAATTTTATTCAAATTAGCTGTCACAGAGGCTGACTACATTATAAAAGGCTTGACGTCGTATACATGTTTATCAATATCACCATCATTATCACTGTTGTAATAATTATTCCGCTGATTAGTTACTGATAATATCAATTATGAATTAAATATATTTTTATTTTACCGAAAATTTTTAATTTATTTAATGAAAATATAATTTCCTGTATAAATTATATTTAATATTTCGGTCGCTATATTTAAACTTGACGCCGTCTAAATATACGTTCTATGAGAGTAATTTCCACAATATTATACCGAAGTGACTAGTTGGATTATTTTCGTTGTAATTTATATTGTAATTATTTAATTTAATGTATTTTTTATTATTGATTAATAAAGGCCTGAAGAAGACAAGAATTTTCTTGTCGAAACATCGTCTACGCACAAATATGTGTTTTATTTCATACTATACACCCACGAGAAATTTTAGTTTCACTTTTTAACAAATACTATACATATTATAAAGAAAATAAATATTGCAGGCCCAACTTCTTCAAAATGGTCATCTTATTTGTGGTGGAACAATAATTTCTAAGCTATGGATCATTACAGCTGCTCACTGTATTCAGTGCGTAAGATACAAAAGTATTTGTTTAGATGAAAAGTTTTACACAATAAATAATAATAAATACTTAATAAATAATATATAATATATAAATAATATATAATTGCTTTTTAAAAAGAAAATCTAGACCGGTGTGGTCAATCATTGTAGGATCAGCAGATGTTTCAACTGGTGGAGAACATCATAAAATTGATCAAATAATTCTACATCCTAAATATAATAATCAAACTGAGGATAATGATATTGCTTTAATTAAGGTATTTCAAAACAAATATGCATATAATTTGTTTTTTTAAATATTTTATTATTAAAGAAGCGTAAAATCATATACTGATGTATTAAAAATTTATTTCGAAAATCAGTTATATAAGCCTATTTTATTTAATCGACACAAAAAATCTATTCGTTTAACTACAACACCACCAAAGGCTGGAGATATAATGACAATTTCTGGATTTGGAAAACTAGGTGTAAGTATAATCAATGCGCAATTTTATTAATAATGCTAAGATATTTAAGTGATTATTATATTTCTTTTTATAATTGTATAATAATCAAATAGTTTTCTTAATTATTTTTCTATAGATTTTTTGGTTTGTCACTAAATATTATTACATTCAATTTTGAATTGAAAATGTTAGAAAAATCTATAATTTTGATTATTATTTAAATACTTTTTAATAAAAAAAAACAAGTTATTTTATATTTTTAAATTATAAAACCAATAATTAAAAGTATAAAATCTAATTTTGTTCGATACTGAATAAATTAAACTTATTTATTTTCATTTAATTATTTTATACAAACAATAATCAACAATTTATATTTTATATTTTTATTTATAACATAATTAATTTTATTACTTTGAATTGTGAATATTATTTTATTTTATTGCTATAAAAATTAAATCTTTCATTTCTATAACATTTAATGTGAAAATTTTATAATATACTTTGTAACTGAAGTACTTACTAATACATTAAATATATTCATTTTTAAGTTCAACATATAAATCCCTTTATTTTCTATTTAAAATCTAATTTAAATATTTATTGTTAGTTAATCTTATTGATAAATAGATATATATCATTCGAACCTTATATGCTACTATCCATAAATAGATACAAACACTCAGACTCCATTTATTGTCAATTAAAATAAGTAGATTCACTTTTATATATTATATATATGGCGATATTATATACATAAACATATATACTGAGGGCATGAAAATAGCGGTTAAACAGCACTCGAGGGTTGTGATTCTACAAGTATTACGCCTTTGTATTACACACACGCCCGCGCGCGCGCGCACACACACACACACAGAGCTGTGTAAAGGACATCTTGTGCTAATTGTCACAGCTACTAGATAGTTGTTCAATGTATTCGATGAGCTCTCTGGAATGTCTGACTACGAAGAGAGAGATCACAACCTTTATGTTTACATTCGCGACCTCCGCGCGAACTCGAGAAATTTTCTTTCAATATAATGCCTTAAAAGGTGAATTTGTTGTTTTTTTTCTCTCTCTTTCGTACTTTTTGGACATTCCAGTGTGTGCCTTAATTTCTTGAAAATTCTTTCGACGCCAGAAGCCTTTTGTCTGTCGTACGATCAACACGCGTAATATCGACCGGTTCTATCGTGAACATTGCGTGCGAAATTCGCTGAGATTGTTGCGTTTCTCGATTCGAATTAATAATTTGTAATATTGTTATTAACTATATTTGTGTGAAACTAATTAAAATAATAAGGTGGTGAATATTAACTTTTTCTGTGACAACCTTTCCTTGTGTTATACAATTACGAGAATTATCGCGAACATTCAATCGCAGTTTTTAAATTAAACGAACATAGTATATGTATACGATATGCCATCTTAGCAGTCATAGAGTGTTATCGTCTTCATCATAGATCAGACGATATTGTTTATAAAAACAACTCGTCATCGGATAATAACAATGGCTGCGATATCTAAGATCTAACGAAAGTTTCACCTTTACACTTAACGGATGACTGAATGTCTACAATTAGTGGCTGGTGTGATTATTTTTATTCCGTGAATGTTAATTAATTTCATGTACTTAGTGGTCGAAGAAACCGAAGATGTAATTAAACCTTTTAACGTCCATCAATTTTGTTGCAAAATTGAAATCAAACAAATTTTCCTATTGCTTTAAACTGTTCACAAGTACACGAGTTTCAACGATGACATCAATTTTAGTAGGGTCCTGATAAATCTCAGTAATATAATAACCTATATTATATCATTATGAATCCTTCCGAAGAAAATAAATACGAAGTTACAAAAGATGTCCTCATTAGGGGCCTGATAAAATGCAATATTTAAGGAACACGAAAAATATTGGTAAATAAGAAAATAAGTGTCGGCAAGTCTTTGAATTTTTTTAGAGATATGAAAAAGTTGATAACATTATAAAAACTCGAAGACTTCATCCCTTTTATTCCTTCAGACTTTATCCACTTCGATTTTCGAAAAGAGAAAATTGTTTGGGAAAATTTTGAATAGGTTAGATAAACAACCGATTCCTCTATTGTCACTGGGACTTGCAGAGGTCTACAAAGTCTTCGTAGGAATCCACAATACGCGTGAACTAGCATCCGAACCAACAAAACGATCTGCCCTTTCCAGTGACCATATGGCGTTAGGAGGCACCCTAAAATCCTGCCAAGGATTGTAATTCAGCTCATCCACTAGTGGACAGAGGATAGGTTATCAAGTTTAATTAGAAGCCTCCCCTTTTTGGTAGTACCTGTTAGCAACAGAACTAATTATTGTGTTTGCTGCAGTTTTAGCTAATATCAATTTTCTTCACTACTTGAACGATTGTTACCAATTTTTGTTAGCTTAAATCCACAGGATCCAGGGTTTCCACCTCCATCAAATTGGTCTCATTGCATCCGTGAAAACTAATCAGTGACACATTAAATGCTCGTTGGTTTCATCTTCATATTGGTATCATCGGCATATTTTACTAATACTACCATCAACTTTATTAAAGTTCTAAATTACCAGTGTCCCATGAATAACCTAACGATAAGCCTGATTTCCTGTTTGCTGTACCTTTTTTTATCCAATTTTGTCTCCAGTTCCAAAATAAATTACTATTTAAAAAAATTACTTTTATTTATTTAATAACAAAAATAATTAAAAAATTACGTCGATTTTTAAAAATACTAAATTAATAGCAATTACACTACAGCCTATGAACGATTTACTAAAAATTAAAATAAGAACAATAATCTGGTTACATGATCATAAAAAAGTAGAAAAAGTATTCGATAAATTACGAATGCTCTTGTAACAGTATCCTACGTCTATCTTCTGAGTTGCTGAGAGATTTTATAAATATTATGGTTTACGCCTTCAAATATGTAATCGCTGCTAGTTTACAACAATATTATAAAATCTTAGTCTTATCCAAAAAAAACTTTAAGCACTGATAAATATTTACTAATTAATTAATTAATTATATAAAATTGCAAATTTAATTTCTTTTGGTCTTCAATGAAATTATTTATAGTTCATTAATTTATTTATTTATGATATTAAAATTAAAAGTATATGTTTATAAATTAATTTTATTTTGTATAGGAATATGAAAAATATCCCAATATTTTGGAGAAAGCAACAGTTACTGTTAGTGATCATAGTACATGTGAATATAAATACAAAGGTGACCCTATTACAGAGAATATGTTTTGTGCTGGTTCAGGCATTACCGATGCTTGTCAAGGTGATTCAGGAGGTCCAGGTGTGATTAATGGTTATTTGGCCGGTATAGTATCTTCTGGTATGGAGTGTGCTTCAAAATATTATCCTGGCATTTACACAAATGTTTACAACTATCATGCATGGATTACAAAAACTATTAAATCTACAAAATTAGGTTTAAAAGAATTACTACAACGTAGTTTTTTAGGGAAGTTATTTAAACATTTATTAAAATAAATTTGAGGCATTAGGATACTTTTTTTATCTGTAACGATTTATTATTCGTTTTATATTGATAGGCATATATGTCTAACAAATAAAAAATAAAATTTATTATATATATTTTTATCAATTTATTAAAATTAAAAAAATTTATGATAAAAGCATTGTTATGAAATATAAAGGAATATACTGTGATTAATATAAGAGATAAAAATATTGAAACAAGTAATAGTAGTTAGTTCCTTAAATTAAAATATTGTATCTCTTTTCTTTTTTCTTTATATTAATTTGATGAATAACATTATTACCCTTCTAAACCTTTTGAAATTTCGTGATATTTATCGATATATTACCTATATATACCTTGTGACGGCTATGCTGCCACGAAGATTGTTGGCTCCCTATAGACGCACCACAGTAGGGGTCGGCTTCACTAGTTGCACTTTAGCCGACTACTACTCCCTCACGACCTCAACCGCTGCGTATCTGCCGGGCATGAAAGAAGCGGCGTCATACTACCGCCCGTATTCGGTGTTTGATTAATCTAGCATTCTGTTGACACCAAGATAAATAAGGGCACCTGGCCCTTGAACGTTAGTCGGTGTTTGTCTCCGTTGTGATCAGGGCTAACCACTCTCGTGGAGTCCAGAGTGTTCGGACGAGTACCATATGAGAATTCTTCTCGAGTCTATATCTGATGACCTGTAATTTTGACTGGGTGTGAGCTAGCGAAGTGGCGTGACTGGAATCTGTCTGTGGAATAATCTGTCGCATTCAAAGTTCATTGAACAATTGACGTGGCCTTCTTAAGACGAAATCGGAAAACTGGAGGTTTCGACAGCACAGTGCAAGCACGACAAATGGCATGGAGTAGGGAAAGACGACTAGTCCCTCACACACCGAAGACTAATCATGAACGACTGCCCTCGCCCTCTCGCAGTGAACAAGTGAAATAGGATACCAGTGCCGTTTACTAACCGCGGGGAAACTCCTTACTAAGCTTTTGATAAATTTATTAACAAAATAAAATAAACATATATATATATACCTTATATTTTACTCTTCATGTATTGTAAACTGCAACATTTATTCTTTTTAATGTAATAATACAAAATTACTTCACTGTTTTCATTCTTTTTAATTCAATGTTTAAATCAACCGCTTGTTTCACTTATGTGTTTAAATTATGAGTTATATAGAATTACCGTGCCGCATTTACTTTTTATTCTTATATATTAACCATTATTATAATTTTTTTATCATTAAACATTATTTTAAACCGTAAACACGCCGACTTTTTAATCAATTCCTTACTCCGTACCTATCTCTGACGAACCCTGACACCGATGAGCAAATCTCAGTCGAAAGGTTTTTCCATTACAACCTATATATGGTATTGCTATAAATAAAATTTTTTAGTGTATATCTTTTTAACTCTATGTATCCTTTCTCATACAATATAAAGCACACTATATCTTTTTTTTATTAATATCAAAGTTACTTAAAACTGCGAAGAAATTCTTGTCGGACAGTGAAAGTATAATATTTAAACCAGTTATTTTCAATCTTTCTATATTGATAGAATAATCAATCAATTTTATTATTTTGAAGTTAATATAAAATCTCATTTGTATCCAGAAATGGAGGATATGTTTGTGCCATTCTAATGCTCTTCAAATCTCGTGCTATATTTTAGTATTTTAGTTAACAACTTCTTTGTCACTACTTCATTCAAATTGATTAAAAAAAATCAAACTAAAAACTGAGTTCTTGTGTATTTTTATATAGGAAATTTATTGGTTAAATAAACCTTATTTTTTATTTATATTTCTCCTTTTAATCATTATAATCATTTTATTATTTTTATCATTTTATTAACTTTTTATATTATAGCATCCTTTGAACGTTACTATGTATAATATTTCTGTTTAAACTTTTAGTTTATTGTGATTTAAAAAAGAATCTTTCAGGTTTGTAGCGGAGTCTGTATATAAATATTATATAAACTTGAAATTTTAAATTTTCTTTTATGAAATGTTATTGCAATGTTTTATTTTATATAGTTTTTCAAATTGCTTTGTTCTAGCAATTTAAATTTTTGACGAATTATTTTATAATTTCAAATGTATCATTATAATTATGAAAAATATTATTATTTTAATTATTCAAAATATTATTAATTATGAATATAACGTAATTGTACATGTTATCGGCTCGCTTGAACGTCTTCGTTCGTCACCTTTTGCCCGGATCGCAGGTTGATCCTCGGGCTTTCTCCTTATCCGTTGATACCCAACATACACACGTATGCGTGGCCGGCATACTCGACCCGCCCAGATTCAGATCGCTCATTGCTTCATCAGACTTGTCCGGGCAGCTTTGCTCGTTGTCCCAGCTGTTTTCAAACATCCTCAGTCTTACTACAATAATCTCGTCACCACTACCACAGGCCTACCATGTTTATAACTGAGATAGACAAGAAAAGGCGAGATAGTGAGAGAGAGAAAGAGAAAGAAAGAGGGAGAGAGTGAGTGAAAGAAAAAGAAATTATTCAGATGCTCATTCTGGGATAACAAGTACAACTAAACTTTATGTTTATTCTTAAATTTATTAATGTAATTTAGCTTATAACTATAATTTTACATTTCATTTTATTTAACACTAACTCTGCACTGCAACACTTGTGACGTTGAGGCAATCACGATGAATTGCACCGAAATATAAAATTATAAGAATAAAATTAATCAAATCAAAATGTGCAACCGACCATCGAATGGCAAATTACTAATTATCTGTTACTTGAGAAAAATACTTGTATCAGATCAATTGTTAATACAATTAATAATTAATAATTAATACAATCGTGTTCGAAGATTCTTTTTAAATAAAAGAATTACTGAGGAAAAATACAGAGCTAAACAAACGTATAACCCAATCATGCATGCAAATTAACTGAGCATGTATGATCGATCTCGAAGAGTATAAAAGGCGCTTAATACCGGGATAGTTAGCAGAGTGATTCCCGAGCAAAATGTATTTTTCGATTAAACGTCTCTCAAGATAAAAAAAAACTTGCTTATAGAAAGTAGCTTAAAACTGACTAAGTCAAAAGTATTCCTGTGAGACGCCTAGGAGTTCTTGTTAGATTTGTTTACAGTAAGAAATCAACTACCGGAAAGCGGAAGTGTGAGCTTGTGTATAGCAAGCAACGTGGAAGTATCTGCAGTAGACATATTTATAACAAGAGTTTTTCGTACCTTTGCAAACTTGCTTATAGAATGTGATGTCAATTATATCTATCAACTTACCTGAGTTTGCTAATATCAGGTGAGGCAAATATCCTCTATCAATACCATTTTATTTCTATTAGAGGCAGATAAGGCAAAGAAGTAAAGGTTTTATATATCTTTAATAAATAAAGCACTACTTGAGTGAATATCTAGCTAAAATAATAATTATCAATGGTGCAAAATAATATAATAAATTACAAAATTCACAAATCTATATATTTGTGGAGTTATTACAAGACCAAGACAGAAACAATAAAATCACTACATAAATATTATGAAATATAAATATATAAAATATAAAAATTAATGTTTTGTAACCAATTTATTAGAACAAAAATATATGTATATATATTTATCAAAAATTGGCAAGAAAGTATAATACAGATACAAAGATTTTTGTGCACAAGCGTAAAAATCTATACATTATTATGGCAAGAAGGTGCTGCCTCTTACGGATGCCTATCGATATGCCCATTGGAAGCATGGTGGGGATAAGAAAAGGCTTAGCGGGGTTCTTCGTATGACCAGAGATGAAAATTAAATACGAATTTGTAAAAATGAGCAACAATCGGCCGAGCAGAAGCAACTTTTTCAAATAAAACACATACGCAACGTTATGTACATATATTTACGACTACAATGAATGCTTATAGCTATGCTAGGTTCACTACGACAAAATTCTAACATTATAATTCATTTGTATAATATTGAGAATAATTATAAATAAAATTGATTTATATATACCGCTTTTATTTTTTTCTCATCCAATCTTATTACAAAATAATACAATTATCTTTAACACTTATTTTTTAAAAGTAAAATTTATTTATTTAAATTTACGAGTAATTTTTTTAAATATTTTAATAAAACTTGTAATTAATTATTTTTCAAATTATAAACTAAATTTAAAAAGTTATTATTTGATAAATTGATTATTGCAATATAAATACATATGCATATATATATATTAGCATCCATTTACTTCACTTTTTATATATTCATTTAATAACAATTGTTTGTAGTACTTTATTTACAATTAATATTCGAACCATCTTTTTAATGATACGTATATCTTTCTCACTCTTACAAGCTCTCGCCTTCTTTCTCACTCTCAAGCTGTCAAGCTGTATTATGTCTGTCTCTCTCATTCTCATGGTCTCTCATTCTCGTACGTGCGCCCTCTCTGTCTCCGAAAATTTCAATATATGGCATATCTCTCTCTCTCTCGCTCTCATTCTCGAATCCACTCATTCATTCTCGTACGATTTCTTTCTCTCACTCTCTCTCTCTCTCATACTCAGGATACACACGGCGTTATAATTTAAATTTTTTGCTTCTTATACAATGATACATGTCTAAAAATACTATTTGATAAATACAATCGGTAAGTATACAAATATTTTTATATCTTGTACGTTTTAGAAAAACTTTTAGTAATTTTTCAGCAACTGAAACATTTGAATTTTCAAAAACAAATTCAAAAAATCCGTGTATTTATAAGTAAATGAGAACCAGAAACCCAACCAATATTGTTTAAAAAAAACAACGCTGTACATGATTTCTGCATCTTTTTATTTCTTAAATCATAATTTAAAAATATTATTAAAATCTAAAAAACAATTTTCAGATATAATATCCTTTAATTTGTTAAGTGCAGTTTCAAAAAATGCAGATATGTATAAAGGTATGGGAGCCCTCCGCGATTATTTTAATAATAAATTATATCAGACATGGATTCTGACACTTTTTATAATATGTATATGAATATTATGACTATTTTAAGTATATAATATTTTATATATCATTTAGATTTCAACCACATTACTATTAATTTGGTTTTATCCTTACTAAATAGTTGACCGCTAATAAATAATCATCAGGTACAATTCATGTATGTTTTGAAATAAATATTGTTATACATTTTTTTCACATAAATATTTATGTTTTTTATTCATCGTACATAATTGTCCCTTTAAATAACTTTCAACTATTGCTTCGCGTTTTGGAAATATGATATAGCTGTTCCTTTAAATTTTTTTCAATTAGTATATGTAATTTGTGTATGTTTTTATATATATGTAGCGTTATGTTTTTGTTTTCAAGATCGCGGCTACTCTAATGATATTTAAGACAACCAATACTATCTTACGTTGGATATTTCAATTTGTTATTGTTTTCTATGAATCTAAATTTTACATTGTAAAGAGTAGTGACAGTTAATTCCGAGGACCTTTAAATTATATATAAACATAAACGTTTAGCTTATAGTTCTCCATGTTTTAAACAACAACAAAGCCGTCATTTTCAATTGTGCTTCAATGAGTGGTAGAAGCTTTTAATCCAAAAATTTAGGTATATAAAGTTCGAAAATTCTTAATTATTCATATAATTTTATTGTTTTTCTTATTTTATTATATATTTTTTTAAACATTTAAAAATGAAGAAGCTTAGTGTTTATGTTAAGTGCCAATATTTAAATTGTTTTAACACAACAGACAATGTTAAACTATTTATATTTCCAGCAACAGTTGAGCGTTAACAAATATGGATAGAAAATTCAGGTAAACAATTTTATTTTTTAAATATTTTATAAAATAGTATACAGTCAATAGGGGACTATCAGTACATGAGAGAGAGAGAGAGAGTGTGTGTGTGTACATTGTTGTATAATATCAACATGTATATATCATTCATTTCTATAAAAATAAATTTTTCATTTAGGTCATCAAAAACTTAAAACATGGACACGGACATCGGTAAGGCATGCTGGCCTTTGTATCAAGTATTTTAAGAATGAGGATTTATTTCAAGGGAAAAACATGCGTTTAGAATTGAATTCAAATCCTATTCATTGGACTTCAACTGAAAATATATTACAAAACAGGTATATGTAATTATTATATTTTATATAAATTTTATATGTTGTAATAACAATATAATTATATATATAATTATATAATTACAGAAATATATAATAATGTATATAAAATTATTTTAAAATTTAAATAATGTTGAATTTATCATTTTATTTTATTAATAAAAGGTAGATGAACAAGAAATTGTCTCAACTTCTTCCACAATATCTACAATGAAAACTCAACAACTACCAGTTCAGCAACGTAATGAAGAGAATCGTGGATTCTTACCCGAGATCACAGCTGATGGAAATCAAGAAACGGAAAAATTAAGTACAAATTTAAATAAATGCGTTTCAATGAATTTTAAAAAACCTCTCAAGGTGTATTTATTACCTTTACAAAAAAAACATGTACAGGACAACGTAAATCATTTATTTTTAAATTAAAAACTAGTAATTTACATTTAGTTAGAAAATAAAATAAAACAATTAAAATATAAATTAATTTTAGAGAAAAAAAAAATTATAGATTGCAAAAACAAGTTTTAAAAAGAAACGATGTGTTTAATTTAGAAAAATTTATCGATAGTAAGGAAATAAAACCGATCGCAAAAACTATGATAAAATTATAATTGCATGACAATCAAAGATACACAAGTGATGAAAAAGATTTGGCGAAACAAATGTATTTTTATTCGGCTTCGTGTTATTCAAAATTACGCTCAGCCGGTTTGAATTTAACGCATTAAGCGGCTGGGATAGGTTTAAAAATTAGAAGTTTATCCGGGTATAAATAAAATTATTTTCCTAAAATTAAATGATTTTTTAAATAAATTAAATAACGAGAAGCGGATATATGGTTTGAAATTTGACAAAATGTTGATTAGGCAATTTGAAGAATATAGTAAAAAGCAAGATTTGATCGAAGGTTCTCGTCGATTTAGGATTAGATTGTAGAAACCGTTCGGTGGCAAAGCATACTTTATTATTTGTTGTTGATGGTTTAAATGCACAAAATCGGTGGAGTCACTTTGTAGCTTTTTATTTTACGGAAAACGGGATTTCGTGCGAACAATTTATAGAGATTATTCTCAACATTCTTAATGAATTACGGGAATGTGGTGCTGATGTGTGGACCATTACTTGCGATTAACACGTCGTAAATTAACAATTATTTAAAACTTTTGATGTTTCCGCACAAAAACCTTTTTTTTATTGTAATGGACAAAAATATTATATACGATTATGGATTGTCCGCAGTTAATTAAAAGATTAGTTTCTAATTTAAGAAAGCATAAATATATAAATATAAATGATTCAATTATAGTTTCTTTTAATGATTTTATTTTTCGTGAAAACATTATAAGTCCCAAACTACATCGAATTTACTAAATCACATATCTAGTATACATTTTTTCCCAAATTCTTTTGAATCTAGGTAAGTGAAATATTCATTTCAATTATTAAGCCGAAAAATGGCTTGTGCAATTAAATTAGCTGCTGAAAATCTATACGTTTCGGCAAATTCTGATACTTTAAGAGTTTCGGCCGATTTTTTCGAAAAAATGGATCGTGTAATTGATGTGTGTAATTCATATTCTTTGCGAACAGTTAATAAGCAGAAACGTCCATTATCAAAAATTAACCCTGAGATTGAAGCGACATTAAAAGAATTTGTTGATTGGTCCGAACTATGGACAACTAACACTAATTCAAAATGTAAGAAGCCACCTTGTTTTCCGGAAGTTAAACAAACAGTAAATGCTATTTTATCGGTGAAGATATTCAATTCATTTACGCCAATTTTGAATTAGCAACAGCTCTTTGCAACCAAGATTCTGTAGAGCATGTTCATTCAAAATTGCGGACAAGTGGTGGCTTTAATCCAAATCCAACTTGTCGGATGTATAGATTAGCCTTTAGACATATTTTATCTACAAATTTGATTTCTTTAAGTAACCATTGTAATACTTTTGTAGAAAATGAAGATAATTAAATAAATAATATTAATATTATTAATAATAAAGTAGTTGATATAACTTTCGAATTAGATAATATAGAATTAAATGAATTTATTTGATGAAATTGATGAAAATAATATAGTCGAGATAGGTGAAAAATACTTATTCGAAAAAAATCGATTGTATTTTTTGCCGGTTATATAGCGAGAAAATGTATTCAATAATATAAGTGTGACGAATGTCGATTTCTATTAACAAAAAATGAAATTGATGCTTTAAATATTAATGAAAAATATATATATCTTTTAGGGAATATTCGCATTCGATTGATGAAATTTCTCATTCGTCATATTTAACTCGACCAGCAGATGAATATGATGAAATTGTAAATAGTCAACTTGAAGCTTTCACACTATATCATGAAAGCGTTTAGCAAAAAAGAAATTTATTACATATATCACAAAATTTAATAGAAGAAATAGTAAATAAAAAATATCCACAATGATTCAATAAAGAAAATAATTGTTATGTGCATAGATTATATGCTTTGTATTTTTTGCTGCTTGTAAAAATTCATGCCACAGCACGAGATCATAATAATAGTAGGAGAGCTTCAAGAAATAATTTATCACATAATAGAAAATTAAAAAATATTGTACATATATGATTTTTTTTTTTGTACTTACTTTTAAAATCATTAACAATTGCATTATATTATTATATTTATTATTATTGTATTAAAAAAGTGTAAAGTATTTTTTAATTAAAAAAAATTATACATATCACTAAAAATTATAATTGTTAAGTTTATTAGGATAATATTATTTAATAATAAAAAATAATGTATATTATAGTTTGCGAAATTATTTATAGTTACAAATATATGTAAATTATAAAATGTATGTAAATTATGTGTAAATAAATAAAGAAAATTTTTGTCAAATTTTAGAATGATATAAATTATAGCTGTAAATACATGTTTAATTTTTTATGTAATACATTATATAATTTATAAAATATCTTATTAATATAACTATATAATCTCAATTTATGTGCATGTTTTTTTTAAGCGGATGTTAAATATAAGAAATATAATGTATACAATATAAATTATTTTATTTTTTAAATATTTTATCAAATAAAAAAGATATATACTTTGTAATATTTATGCAATGCCGTTAAGTTAGTAAATAATTGAATATACTGTATAATTGTAGTATTAGTTTTTAATTTTTACAATTGTAATTTTTTTAATATCTCATGTATAATTTGAAAGTGATTATATATACATTATTAATACGTTTTATAATAAATGTAATAAGAGAATTTATTGTACATATATGTTAAATAAAATTGTGATAAATAGAGTAATAAAATTGTTTGTATACAAATATTAATTAGTATTGTATGAATGTACCAGTAAAATAAGTTAGAACTATAATCATATGTCACTTTTGCTATTAAATAAATTATTTTATTTTTTAAATATAATCATCACTTACAGCATATATAGTATTATAATATTTTCAAAACTTTTGTAAAAAAAATATAATATATTAAACAAAAAATATTGTTAACAAAGGTTTTTATGCATACACCACAATACTTAATATATAAATGTCACAAATATATAAATGTCACACATTTCTGAAATTTCAGTCATAATATTTATAATTTTATAATAATTATTTAAACACTTAATAAAACTTAAACTTAATGTTTTTGATTTAATTATTTTTCTTCAATAAAATGAAAATAATTGTTTATAATTGTAAAATAATTGTAAAAAATCATTTATATAAATTCGTGGGCACATTTGATTATGAAAGAAAAGGTTAGAAACGTACATAAAGAAATGTATATTGAAAATGTCTCCTTCCCCTATTCTTAATATAAAGTTGTGGTGGGGATTATGCCCATTGTTTTATTCATTTCTTACGGGCATTTCCGTTAGTAGATTTTAAATCAACCAGGTTTGCAGCAATCGCCTCGTATACACATTTTTAACACGTAAGGCTCAATCTCCCTTTTCATCACTGCTTTCTGTTCTGTGGGTTCAAACTTCCAATTAATGTTTTGTGCAGGGGGGGTTAACTCTAAATTGGAGAGCTGGCGACAAACGCAGCAGACCAGGGGGGTCCAACTGTAAATGGAAAGACTGGAAACAAATACCCATGTACAAGTATCAAGAAAATACAGAACCCTACACTTTCTATAACCCCATGTGTCCTTTTTCGTGAGCCGGCACTGATAATCTGGCACATGTGTTTACTTCAAATTTCTTAAAGTTTTTGAACAGTAAGAAAAGTTCATTCAACAAGAAGGTGCGTTCACTTAATAAATTAACCAAAAAGTTTAATAAAAGTGTTAATTAACAGCAAATAAACTTATTATTTTTTTTAAAAATACATTTATATTTTTGTGTTAAAAAAAATATTTTTTTTAATACAATTTTAACTTACCACTGATAAAATTTATTATTATTAAAATGATTTAATATTTTAAAATGTATTATTTATTTGTGGTGGTTTAAAAAAACATATTTAAAAAACAATTATAATGACAGTAAAACATTAATCTTTGGCTATTTGAACTTTTTAAGCAAATATCATTTATTAATACATATTATTATTCTTAATAACTATGCAATTTTACAATTATTACATTAACAATAAATTATTTTGTCAATATTGCTCTTTCAATGCAATATTTGATATAAAAAGTTTTACATTTTAAGTATCATGCACTATAAGTTAAATATAATATTAATTGATTTTTATTTTGATTGATACAGCACAATAATGATCAACGTGTAAATAAAAAATATAATATTCTTATGCATTTACTTGCCACAGTATATAAATATAATAAATGCAATAGAACATATAAAAAAACACAAATACTATGTACAAGTAAATAAATAAATATATGTATATATATTTATAATAGAAACAATAATTTAATATATAAATAAATAAGTAAATAAATATATAAATAAATAAATATTAAAATTATTTAAATTATATACTGTATAAAAGCTAAAAAGTTTGCATAAAATAATTATAATTAAAATAAAATATAACTAAAAAAATTAAACGAAATAATGTTCTGAAGTTATTACTACACATTTTTTAATATAAATTCAATATTACATTGTAAAAAAGAAAAATAAAAAATAGTAAAATGAAATCTATAATATTAAAAAATGAAATTAATGTATGTAATAGAATATAAAATATAATAATGAATATTATACTTTTGGCTTTTAGTGTTCAATAATACATTAAAAAACACTGTAACATAGTAGATGTATAAACATAATATATATAATAGTTTTATTAGAAAAGATTTGCATCGAATAATTTAAATTAATAATAGAAAGAAATAGATAGAATTATTAGAATAATTTGGTTTTAAAATATTACTTATTTATTTAAAATTTATCAATGTTATTTATCCCTTATTGCTGGTATCATAATTAGTACAGCAGGTACAGCAGGTACCCCCCACCTCCCCCCTTTTGCTGGTATCATAATTAGCACAACCAGTCCCCCCCCTTCGCTGGTATCATAATTAGAACAGCAGGTACAGCAGGTACCCCCCACCTCCGTTTTTGCTGGTATCATAATCATGGTATTTTAAGAAATGGAAAAGGTGCATTTAAAGAAATTTTGAAACAAAATTTTAGTAAGACAGAACTTTTCGCACGTGTTTGGTGTTTCTTGCAATTGGTCACACAGATGTTTGACGAATATTTTCATTTCTACGGGAAACAAATTTTACTGCAATTGAATTTTCATTTTCCTGAACAAAATTTTTAAAGATTCTTTGAGAATAAAGCTAAAACATTATATTGAATGTATTAGAATTATTTCAAATAATAAATCGAATTTTTTAGAAAAACTTTTAGTAATATATAAATTTTTTTTTCATCAAATAATTTTTAAAATTGTTTTAATTGTTAAAAATTAATATTTTCAACAATTTTTCATAATTTTCAAAATTAACAAATTTTTTCAAAAAAATTTTTTTTTCTTCAAATAATTTTTAAAATTGTTTTAATTGTTAAAAATTAATATTTTCAACAATTTTTCATAATTTTCAAAATTAACAAATTTTTTCAAAAATTTTTTTTTTTCATAAAATAATTTTTAAAATTGGTAAAAGTGTCTACAAAAAACATTTTCATCTCTGTTTTTAATATTAAGAATAATAGAAATTCTTCATGCACTAGTAAAAGTAGTAGGTAATAAATTTATTGCTTTACCTGCGCCGAAGTTCAAAATCTGCAAACGGCACAGATGAAAGAATAAAAGTATCAGTTTATATTCTCACTATTGTATGTAAATCTTTTCGTATACAATTGATAGAGCAGGCGAATTTACTGTACTTATACATCGCTTTTAAAAATTCTAAGCACATAAAGATTTATATTATTTCATAATATTGTAAAGACAATATATATTTTTATATTGTTTTGAAAATAATTTGTTAACAATTTTTCTACTTTTATTTAATATTATTTTTAATTTGTAAGTTTCAAGTTTATTTACGGCGGCTGAATTATCTTCTTGCTCTATAAAACAAAAATTTTTTATAAGCACTTCGAAACCTATTTAAAAAAAAGGTATATTCAGCTCGATGAACTACGAGTAAAAAAAAGAGACATCTGAAATATTTCGAGCTTTGAAAATAATTTAATATAACTGAAAACATTTTTATTAATAATTTTATGATTATCATTTACATGTCAATAAGAAATTGAAATAATCATAAAATTATTAATAAAAATGTTTTCAGTTATATTAAATTATTTTCAAAGCTCGAAATATTTCAGATGTCTCTTTTTTTTACTCGTAGTTCATCGAGCTGAATATACCTTTTTTTTAAATAGGTTTCGAAGTGCTTATAAAAAATTTTTCTTAATTTCCCATGTGTCCACCTGGAGCGCTAAAATCGCTTCGGAAGTGCGAGAGAGAGAAAAGATATTTTCACCACCATGTTTGTTTCTTATGTAAAGCATTGAATTTAACATTCTCTTATTTACTCTTCTGTGCAGCAGACGGACCACTTTCAGGTTGTGACACAAAAAAAAGTGCCCACGATATAATAATTTGAAAATTTTTTTATTTTATATTAACAACATATACTTTTGTTTAAAATTCTTTTATTCAATTTAAAAACTACTTTTTATTGACTATCATTACTTTTAGTAACAATTTAGACAAATTTAGCAAAATAAAGTCACCCCATATGTCCCTTTTCGTATGCCGATACTGGTAACCCGGTACGTGTGTTTACATTATTGTTTTTCAAACGCTGTTAGTCGAGAACAGATATCAAGTTTATAACAGTTTAAAAAATTTCTTTGTAGAAGAAGCTCAGAAATTCATTTATATATGTGTAAGAGAAATGAATTTCTAAGTGAATATAAATAAGTGAATATAAATCAATATATTATTGATTAGTGTTGATTATAAAGTGATTGGAGTGAATTATAAAGTGAGTGATTATAAGTGATACAGAAACAGAGATGAAAAGGGAGATTGAGCCTTACGTGTTAAAAATGTGTACACGAGGCGATCGCTGCAAACCTGGTTGATTTAAAATCTACTAACGGAAATGCCCGTAAGAAATGAATGAAACCATGGGCATAATCCCCACCACAACTTTATATTAAGAATAGGGGAAGAAGGCAGTTTCTATATACATTTCTTTATGTACGTTTATAACCTTTTATTTCATAATCAAATGTGCCCACGAATTTACATAAATGATTTTTTACAATTATTTTACAATTATAAAAAATCATTTTCATTTTATTGAAGAAAAATAATTACATCAAATACATTAAGTTTAAGTTTTATTAAGTGCCTAAATAATAATTATAAAATTATAAATATTATGACTGAAATTAATTTCAGAAATGTGTGACAGTTGTATATTTGTGACATTTATATATTAAGTTTTGTGGTGTGATTATGTTTAAAATCTTTTAAGAACAATATTTTTTGTTTAATATGTTGTTTTTTACAAAAGTTTTGAAAATATTATAACACTATATATTCTGTAAGCGATGGTTATAAGAAATAAAATAATTTATTTAATAGCAAAAGTGACACGATTATAGTTCTAACTTATTTTACTGATACATTCATACAATAGTAATTAATATTTGTATACAAACAATTTTACTACTCTATTTATCACAATTTCATTTAACATATATGTACAATAGATTTTCTTATTACATTTATTATAAAACATATTAATAATGTATATATAATCACTATCAAATTATACATGCGATATTAAAAAAATTACAATTGTGAAAATTAAAAACTAATATTACAATTATACAGTATAAAATAAATACAATTATTTACAAAACTTAAAACATTACAATAATATTATAAAGAGAATCTCATTTTTATTTTACATAATATTTAAAAAATAAAATAATTTACATTTATACATTATTAATCTTATAATTGACATCCGCTTAAAAAAAAACATGTACATAAATTGTGACTACATAGTTACATTGATAAGCTATTTTATAAATTATAAAATGTATTACATAAAAAATTAAACATGGATTTACATTTAAAATTTACATCATTCTAAAATTTGACAAAAATTTTTTTGTTTTATTTACACATGATTTACATACATTTTATAATTTAGTGATATCTATAATTTTTTGTAATTAAAAAATACTTTACACTTTTTTTAATACAATAATAATAAATATAATAATATAATGCAATTGTTAATTATTTTAAAAGTAAGTACAAAAACAACAAAATTATATATGTAAAATATTTTTTAATTTTCTATTATGTGATAAATTATTTCTTGAAGCTCTCCTACTATTATTATGATCTCGTGCTGTGGCATGAATTTTTACAAGCAGCAAAAAATACAAAGCATATAATCTATGCACATAACAATTATTTTCTTTATTAAACCATTGTGGATATTTTTTATTTACTATTTCTTCTATTAAATTTTGTAATATATTTAATAAATTTCTTTTTTGCCAAACGCTTTCATGATATAGTGTGAAAGCTTCAAGTTGACTATTTACAATTTCAACATATTCATCTGATGGTCGAGTTAAATATGAGGAATGAGAAATTTCATCAATCAAATGCGAATATTCTCTAAAGGATATATATTTTTCATTAATATTTAAAACATCACTTGCATTTTTTGTTAATGAAAATCGACATTCGTCACACTTATATTTCTGAATACATTTTCTTGCTATATAGCCGGCAAAAAATACTATCGAATTTTTTTCGAATAAGTATTTTTCACCTATCTCAACTATATTATTTTCGTCCATTACATCAAATAAATTCATTAATTCAAGCGCTTGATTTATTTCAAAAGTTTCATTTAATTCTACATTATCTAATTTGAAAGTTACATCAACTACTTTATTATTAATAAAATTAATATTATTTATTTGATTATCGTCATTTTCTATAAAACTATTACAATTATTACTTAAAGAAATTAAATTTGTTGATAAAATATGCCTAAAGGCCAATCTATACATACGGCAGGTAGGATTTGGATTAAAGCCACCCCTTGCCCGTAATTTTGAATGAGCATGCTCTACAGAATCTTGATTGCAAAGAGCTTTTGCTAATTCAAAATTGGGGTAAATGAATTTAATATCTTCAAATACCGATAAAATAGCATTTACAGTTTGTTTAACTCCCGGAAAACAAGGTGGCTTCTTACATTTAGAATTAGTGTTAATTGTCCATAGTTCGGACCAATCAACAAATTCTTTTAACGTCGCTTGAATGTCAGGATTATTTTTTGAAAGTGGACGTTTCTGCTTATGAACCGTTCGCAAAGAATACGAATTACATGCATCAATTACGCGATCCATTTTTTCGACAAAATCGGCCGAAACTCTTAAAGTATCGGAATTTGCCGAAACATATGGATCCTCAGCAGCTAATTTAATCGCGCAAGCCATTTTTCGGCTTAATAATTGAAAAGAATATTTTACTTTCATGGATTCAAAAGAATTGGGAAAAAAATGTATATTCGTTTAATGATTTAATAAATTAGAAGTTGTATGGGATTTATCGTGTTCCCATGATAAAATTAAATCGTTAAAAGAAACTATAATAGAATTATTTATGTATATATTTTTATATGTTCTTAAATGGGAAACTAATCTTTTAATTAAGTGCGGCCAATCAAAAATCGCGTAATATTTTTTACTATCAAAATAAAAAAAAGGTTTATCCGCGGTAACATCAAAAGTTTTGAATAATTGTTGATTCACGACGTATTGATCACACGTAATGGTCCGCACATCAGCACCGCATTCCCGTAATTCATTAAGAATGTTTGGAATAATTTCTATTAATAGCTCGCACGAAATCCCGTTTTCCGTAAATTAAAAAGCCACAAATTGACTCCATCGATTTTGTGCATTTAAACTATCAACAATAAATAAGAGGGCATGTTTTGCCACCGAACGGCTTCTACAATCTAATCCTAAGTCAACAAGACCTTCGATCAAATCTTGCTTTTTACTGTACTATTCGAATTGCTTAATCGACATTTCGTCAAATTTCAAACCGCATATCCGCTCTTCGCTATTTAATTTATTTAAAAAATCATTTAATTTTAGGAAAATAATTTTCTTTATACCCGGATAAACTTCTAATTTTGAAACCCATCCCCGAACAGTGGCTTCATGTGGTAAATTTAAACCGGCGGAACGTAATTTTGAATAACACGAAGCCGAATAAAAATACATCTGTTTCGCCAAATCTTTTTCATCACTCGCGTATCTCTGATTGTCATGCAATTGTAATTTTATCATAGTTTTTGCAACCGGTTTTAATTCTTTACTATCAATAAATTTTTCTAAATTAAAAGTATCATTTCTTTTTAAAAATTTTTTTTTTAATCTGCGATTTTTTCTAATCTCTAAAATTAATTTATGTTTTAATTCTTTAACTTTATTTTCTAAGTGTAAATTCGAAGTTTTTAATTTAAAAAGAAATGATTTACAGTTTCCTGTACATGTTTTTTTTTGTAAAGGTGATAAATACACCCTGAGAGGTTTCTTATAATTTTTTAAAACGCATTTATCTAAATTTTTACTTACTTTTTCGGTTTCTTGATTTCGATCAGCTGTGATCTCGGGTAACAATCCACGATTCTCTTCGTCGCGTTGCTGAACTGGTAGTTGTTGTTGGGCTTCCATTGTAGATAAAGTGGCAGAAGTTGAGACAATTGCTTGTTCATCCACCTTTTATTAATAAAATAAAATAAAATGATAAATACAACATTATCTAAATTTTAAAATAATTTTATATACATTATTATATATTTCTGTAATTATATAATTATATATATAATTATATTGTTATTATAACATATAAAATTTATATAAAATATAATAATTATATATACCTGTTTTTGTAATATATTTTGAGTTGAAGTCCAATGAATAGGATTTGAATTCAATTCTAAACGCATGTTTTTCCCTTGAAATAAATCTTCATTCTTAAAATGCTTGATACAAAGGCCAGCATGCCTTACCGATGTCCGTGTCCATGTTTTAAGTTTTTGATTACCTAAATGAAAAATTTATTTTTATAGAAATGAATGATATATACACGTTTATATTATACAACAATGTATACACACACGCACTCTCTCTCTCTCTCTCTGTCTCAAGCTCACTCATTTTCGTGTACATACACACTCTCTCTCTCTCATTCTCGTGTACATACACACACTCTCTCTCTCTCTCTCTCTGTCTCAAGCTCACTCATTCTCGTGTACATACACTCTCTCTCTCTCTCTCTTTCTGTCTCAAGCTCACTCATTCTCGTGTACATACACTCTCTCTCTCTCTCTCTCTCTCTCTCTCTCTCATGTACTAATAGTCCCCTATTGACTGTATACTATTTTATAAAATATTTGAAAATTAAAATTAATTACCTGAGTTTTCTATCCATATTTGTTGACGCTCAACTGTTGCCGGAAATCTAAATAGTTTAACATTGTCTCTTGTGTTAAAACAATTTAAATATTGGCACTTATCATAAACACTAAGCTTCTTCATTTTTTAAATGTTTAAAAAAATATATAATAAAATGAAAAAAATAATAAAATTATATGAATAATTAAGAATTAGCGAAATTTATAAAACTTTCAATTTAAAAATTTAAAGCTTCCACCACTCATCGAAGCACAATTGAAAATGACGGGTTTGTTGTTGTTTAAATCACGGAGAACTATGAGCTAAACGTTTATGTTTATATAAAATTTAAAGGTCCTCGGAATTAACCGTCACTACTCTTTACAATGTAAAATTTAGATTCATAGAAAACAATAACAAATCGAAATATCCAACGTAAGATAGTATTGGTTGTCTTAAATATCATTAGAGTAGCCGCGATCTTGAAAACAAAAACATAACGCTACATATATATAAAAACATACACAAATTACATATACTAATTGAAAAAAATTTAAAGGGACAGCTATATCATATTTCCAAAACGCGAAGCAATAGTTGAAAGTTATTTAAAGGGACAATTATGTACGATGAATAAAAAACATAAATATTTATGTGAAAAAAATGTATAACAATATTTATTTCAAAACATACATGAATTGTACCTGATGATTATTTATTAGCGGTCAACTATTTAGTAAGGATAAAACCAAATTAATAGTAATGTGGATGAAATCTAAATGATATATAAAATATTATATACTTAAAATAGTCATGATATTCATATACATATTATAAAAAGTGTCAGAATCCATGTCTGATATAATTTATTATTAAAATAATCGCGGAGGGCTCCCATACCTTTATACATATCTGCATTTTTTGAAACTGCACTTAACAAATTAAAGGATATTATATCTGAAAATTTGTAATTGTTTTTTAGATTTTAATAACATTTTTAAATTATGATATAAGAAATAAAAAGATGCAGAAATCATGTACAGCGTTGTTTTTTTAAACAATATCGGTTGGGTTTGTGATTCTCACATACTTATAAATACACGAATTTTTTTAATTTGTGTTTAAAAATTCAAATGTTTCAATTGCTGAAAAATTGCTAAAACTTTTTCTAAAACATACTAGATATAAAATTATTTGTCAACTTACCAATTGCATTTTTAAAATAGTATTTTTAGCCATGTATCATTGTATAAGAAATAAAAAATTTAAATTATAATGCCTTGTATATCCTGAGCATGAGAGAGAGAGAGAGAAAGATAGATAGATAGAGATAGAGAGAGAGAGAGAGAAAGATAGATAGATAGAGATAGAGAGAGAGAGAGAGAAAGATAGAGAGAGAGAGAGAGAGAGAGAGAGAGTATGAAGCTGCAAGAAAGGGTTGATACAGGTAAGAGCTTTTAAGAATGAGAGAGAAAAACTTGATTCGTGAATATGAGAGAGAGAGCGATAGAGTAGGAGAGAGTGAGAGTGAGAGAGAAAGAGAGAGAGAGAAAGAAATCGTACGAGATGAATGAGTGGATTCGGGAATGAGAGCGAGAGAGATTGATATGCTATATATTGAGATTGACGAAGACAGAGAGGGCGCACGTACGAGAATGAGAGACCATGAGAATGAGAGAGACAGACATAATACAGCTTGACAGCTTGAGAGTGAGAAAGAAGGCGAGAGCTTGTAAGAGTGAGAAAGATATACGTATCATTAAAAAGATGGTTCGAATATTAATTGTAAATAAAGTACTACAAACAATTGTTATTAAATGAATATATAAAAAGTGAAGTAAATGGATGCTAATATATATATATGCATATGTATTTATATTGCAATAATCAATTTATCAAATAATAACTTTTTAAATTTAGTTTATAATTTGAAAAATAATTAATTACAAGTTTTATTAAAATATTTAAAAAAATTACTCGTAAATTTAAATAAATAAATTTTACTTTTAAAAAATAAGTGTTAAAGATAATTGTATTATTTTGTAATAAGATTGGATGAGAAAAAAATAAAAGCGGTATATATAAATCAATTTTATTTATAATTATTCTCAATATTATACAAATGAATTATAATGTTAGAAGTTGGTCGTAGAGAACCTAGCATAGCTATAAGCATTCATTGTATTAGTAAATACATGTACATAACGTTGCGTATGTGTTTGATTTGAAAAAGCTGCTTCTGCTCGGCCGATCGTCTTTCATTTTTACAAATTCGTATTTAATTTTCATCTCTGGTCATACGACGAACCCCGCTATGCCTTTTCTTATCCCCACCATGCTTCCAATGGGCATATCCATGGGCATCCGTAAGAGGCAGCACCTTCTTGCCACCGAATTTTGTGGACACCCTTCCCTATGCTACCGCGCAATCTCCCAATTCATCTCTGACAGAAATTTTATGATACAGATATTGTCCTTGAAATTTTTGATGTTTCCAATGTACTATAGAATTTTTAATTTATTACAGTGTTCCTGCTTATGCTTATATTATCAGAGATATATTTTAAAAAGTTATTGTTTTTACAAGTTGTAGAAATAAATCCTACAAAATATATTTCTAATTATGTAAGCATAAGCAGTACTACTATAATACATTTAAAATTTAAAAGCACATTGTAAGGGACAATTTGAATTAAGTATTTTTATGGTATTATATATATATAGAAAAATGCTCTTTCTCTCTCGCACTTATAGGTTCTCTGACGACCTCTAACGAGGCTGTGTCCCGAGTTAAAAATTTGTATAAGTGCTTTAAAATCTATTTAAAAAAAATGCTAAGTGTACATATACGAAGCTCGAGGGAATATACTCTTGCTTCGTACATGTAGTGGTAGCGTTTTTTTTTTATAGGTTTTAAGGTACTTATAAAAAATTTTAGTACTGGCCACGGCCTTTTCAGAGGTCGCTGGTATTTCTATATGTGCGAGAGAGAGAGAGAAGATATTTCTGCCGCCATGTTTGTCGCCAAAGTTTAACATGGACCTTAGCATTCTCTTTGCATCTGTTCTGTGGTTCTGTGTTTCCATTTCATCTCTAATTCTACATTCAACGGTTTTATTTGAAATAGAGAGAAATTGACAATCATTTTCTGTTGATTTTTACAATTCGTACGGACGCGTTAGATTTTTGTTTTTTCTTGTTCATGCTTAAATTTAATATAGTTATAGGTTTTTCATATTAATTGAAAAATAAAAAGAAAATTTTTTTTAAAAAGTATCATAATCTTTAAAGTAAGTTTTATTTGAGAAGCACAACCTTGATTTTGTCCTTAAGTATATATAATACAATTGATGTTAAATATTTAATCTTTATTATTATACTTTCTCCATAATTTTTTTAACAGAAGTTTTTAAATTTACATGATTCATGTAAATATAAAAATAATTAATAGTGTTCTAGATGGAACGATCAATGCTGTTGAATAGTAGTAATACTTCAGAAGCTATAAATAAAAATTTCATTACTCAGTATCGAACTCAAAAACACTTATTTACACCATCTAACACTTCCATTAAGCGAAGTTTATTTCGAGATCTAAAATTTAAGAAAAGTGACATAGAAAATATTTCTGAATCTGAGTCAGATTTGGGACCTATGTCTCCATTGGTTCTTACAGACAATAGTAGTTGCGATAGTTCACCCGAAAAAGAATTATTTTCATCTGAAATTTTTCCAATATCACATTATGATTATAATCATTTGAGTCCAAAAAGTGTAAAAGACAAATATGATGAATTTATATTGTCTTCGTATTCTTTAAAAAGAATATGTAAATCTGCAAAGTTTTCTAAAAAATTAATATCTGAATTTTTACCTCAATCAAAATTGTATAAATCCAAGAAAAATTTTAAAATAGAAAATGTTACATCTTTTCCAAAATTTACTGATCAAAGTACTGTGTTAGATAAAATGGTTGTAAAAAAATTTTTAGAACAATCTCATTTTGATGATCAAGAATCATATGTTGCAGAAACACCACAAAAAAATCATAATGTAGAATTGAGGTTAATTACACCTTTAGGATCTGTAAGTAATAATATTCCAATTCCTAGATTACATAAAAGGAAGTCGTTAGGTTCGTTAAAGAACATTGAACCTATATCACCAGAAATTAAAAAATGTATTGTAAAAAGATACTTTGAAAATTCATTATCAATTTCTAATGGTCAATTTTCAAAATCTGATGAATTGCCTTTAGTATCTAAAGCTAGAGCTGCATTGTTTCAAGACAATGTGTCTACTGAAAAAAAAATAGAATTTACATTAAATCCAAGAACATTTTATGGTTCTAGAAGTAAAACATTTAAATTTTATGAACTAGGGTGGCAGGGACTTCAAGTTGATTTAAAAAAAAAACGAAAATTATATAATTCCATACAAAAACATTCAATAAAAAAACATAAGAAAGGGGAAATTAATTGTGGAGTTAGTCATGGTATCAAAATCAAAAGATCAAAGTTGAAACATCAATCTTTAAACAATATTACAAAAAATGAAAAGCACAATTGTTCTAAAAATAAAGATAATGCATCTAAAGAAAATTTAAATTCTCAATCTGAAATTATAAACAGTTGTGGCAATGAAAAGACATATTCAAGACAAATTTATAATAGCAAAAAATTTTTCAAAAGTAAAATTATTCAAAAACTTGTAGTAAATATCGATGATAAAAAATTAAATGGCTTTATTGAACCACAAACTAAACATATTGGTAAAAAGGCAAAATTAGATGAACACATGATTAATGCTATTGATTTATCTATTAATGAAATGAACAAACCATCTTTAAAACAAAATAAAGCAGTTAACATTTTAGAAATTTTAGAAAATGATTGGTCAGATGATAAAATCGACCCAGAAACAGTAAAAATAAATACATTATCACCAAAACAATCTAATCTTCTAAAGGATATGTCAATGTCTCCAGCTAGTGAACTTAGCACTATGGCATCATCTATGAACATTGAAGATATTTCAGTTTGTACAGAGAATCTTTCAAATAATAATATTGTAGAAAATATTGAAATACCTGAGAAAAAATTATATCCACTGTTCTCTAAATGTTATTCATTAAATAACATTGATAAGTAAGAATTGCTCTAATTTATTATTATTTTAATTAAAATTATTTTACAAAAAAACAACTTTTTAGTGAATATAGTTCTAAAAAACGTAAACGAAATAATGACTGGCAATTATCAAAAAAATATAACAGTGCTAATAATCAGTATCAAATAGATGCTGGACAAAAAATGTTTGGTGCAATTCAATGTAATGAGTGTAGAATAATATATCACATTGGTGATGCTGATGATGAAAATGCACATTTGATCTATCACAACAGTTTTAAGTCCTTAAAATTTCAAGTATTTATCATTTTTTATCATATTCTATTTATTATTTTATTTATGTAATCATAAAATATATAATATTTATCATGAATTCGTTTTAGGGTTGGAAAAATGAACGCATTATTTATGAAGATTATTCAAGTTTAAGTCGTATAATTTTAATAGAACCCAAAGACTCTAATTTGTATTGGAACAAAGTAAATGAAGTATTAAAAATTGTTGATCAAGAATTAGGGCTCTCTGATTGCAAACTTTCATTTTACAGAAATAAGAGAGTATGTAATAATCTTTTTATTATTTATCATTTCTCTTTTAATATTTATGTATATCTTTTAGATATATATGTACATAAGAAATAAAATTATTCTTGGTATCTTAGTAGCTGAATATTTAAAAACAGCATTTGAAATGATACCAGATCTAATTGAATTAAATTGTTGTACAACAGAAACTACTTCAGTAAAATGTGGAATAAATGTTGTTTGGATAGCAATGAGTCATCGTAGACAAGGCATTGCTACTAAACTTGTTGACGTATTAAGGTAACAATAAACATTTATTGTAGATGTACACAATATTGCAAACTATTATAATAATTAGCACTTAAATAATTTATTTCAATATTTCTATTCCAGAGCTAATTATTATTATGGGTATATCATGTCTATATCAGATATTGCTTTTTCTTCACCAACAATAAGTGGTAAAAAGTTTGCTGAAAAATACACCAAAACTCGAAACTTTAAAGTATATTAATTTTGATAAATAATTATAGATTTTAATATAAACTAATTAATTCTATTTTTCATAAATATATAAATATTTTTTATAAACTATTATATTAATATTAAATTAATTTATTCCTTTTTATACAATTTTTAATTTTTAGTTTTTATTATTTAATAGTATGTAATAAATATTAATTAATTTTTATGTATAACAATTTTTTTTTAATTATAGTTTCAAAACAAATAAATTTTTTGTGTTTAAATCAATTTTAAAAATCCAATTAAATTTATTTAAATAATTTTTCTTATGTGAAATTATATTTTATTTTAATGTATTATATTTAATTAATTCTTTATAAAATAAAATAAAAATTATTAAATTCAGATTTTATTCCATACCTCAATATTTATATATTTTATGTTAATATTCTTAATATATTTTTTTAATTCAATAATCTGTAAAACAGTATAATTAAATAATTTTCTTTTCTTTTAATAACCGTTACATTACTTTGTAAGAAATTTTTTTGGTAAAATGAAAGATGCTCATTATGAGAAAAAACTAATTTTTCAAACAAATTATTTCATTTTGAAGTAGAAAAATTTTTAAATATTTAAACTGTTTAATATTGTACATATTAATGGGAGTCAAGGGTCACTGTTAACCAGTTGAGATTGTTTACATTTGGTAATTATAAAGAGGAAAACTAATATAATTGCAATAATTGTTAATGCATGGGACTTAGACCATCTAATAGGAGGTTGGTTCAACTTCAAATAGGAAACAAAAATAAAAGTAAAAATATAAATATTTGTATAATTTAGCAATAATTTAAATACAATATATTTATATATTATTAAATACAATACATATACATTTGTTTACATTGTATTAAAAATTATTTGTTGAAACTTTATTTTGTTATATTTAATATTATTTGTCATTTCCAAATTAAAAGTTTTTAGACAGTGTATAAAATTTCTTCTTTCTCAATAAAAAAAAATTTTTTGTACAATTACTTCAAATACTATTAAAAAAAAAGATAAATACAGATATATGAAATACTGGTAAAAGAAATAGACATCTGAGGTATTTGGAATGTTAAAAGTAATTTAGTATAACTGAAAAACATTTTTATTCATAACATTATAATGATTTTTATTTTCTTATATTTATAAAAAAATATTTTGTTTTAAAATATAAATTATAATCATATTAACATAAAAAATGTATTTCAGTTGTACTAAGTTATTTTCAACACTTAAAATATCTCAGATGTCTATTTCTTTTATCCCTAGTTCATATATCTGTATTTGTCTTTTTTTTTAATTGGATTTGAAGTGTTAATAAAAAATTTCTTATAGTTTTCCCCATTTAGAGCATATTTTACCTGTCATATTTAATTCATGTGTTTAACATTAAACTTAACATTATCTTAATCTCTGTTCTGTGGCTAGTAGTGTAATTCCCATGTTAAGTAGGAGAAATAAATATGGTGGTTTAAAAAATCTTTCTCTCACGCACTGATATATTATCACTAGCGATTCATGTGAGTGCATGGAAATTATTAAAAAAAAATTTTTATAAGCGCTAGAAAATCCATTTAGAAAAAATGATAAATATGAGTATATTGACTATGAGTAAAAAGAGCCCAATATGACTTAGGGTGCTGCATACTTATACTCCATAAACTCTTTTAACATATTGGACTTTATTTCATCTGTAGTCAATATATTTATATTTATGATTTATTTTTAAATATATTTTATAGGACTTTTAAAATATATAAAATTTATTATACAAAATTAATAATATATTAAAAAATGACATGTATGTAGTATACATATAAATGTTTTTAAAATGAAAATAGTAAATAGGAAAATGATATTAATAACATACTATCTTCATAGAGATTATATTATTTTAAGAAAATTAATATGTAATTAAAATAATACGGTTTAACCATTCTTAAAATAAAATTCCATTATTAAAATTAAAATTCTTAAAATAATTATTAAAATTTATTTAAAATTCTTTAAAATAAATTAAAATTATTTTAAATTCTTAAAATATAATAAATTAAAATAAATAAAATAATTAGAATTTAAAATAAATTAAATTTTTAAACAAATTCTTAAAATAAATTAAAATAATAAATAATAGTATGTTTTTATTTTCTTAACATTATTTATTTATAATAAATAAACAAATTATAAATTTTCCATACAATATATACATTCAACTTAGAGTCTGTCAGAAGTTCTCCGCATTGTTCTATGCGGACCACTACTTCGCAGCAAATCAACGCTCACGGCCAAATACGCATCAGCGTGCGCGGACCTCAAGCGCCGAGAAACCGAGGTGATGTCACACCTCGGAGTACACGTCTCAAGAGCAGAATCCTTTTGGCCTCGATCCCGATCGCATCATCCTTTCTGCCTACCCCGCTGTGCATGATTATATGTCAGCAGCTTCTAACTAAATTTCCGTCATCACGTTACCTTGGCGACAAACCACCCAGACTGTTCAAGTTTTCTCAACGGCCCAATCCTTAAGGATTGTAATTTATCGTATATTTATTTAATATTTCAGATTCATAGATGAATTCTACTTATATTATTGTTTAAATGAATAAAGGGATGTATTAGTTGCTTGGAAAAAAGCTTAAATTTAAAAAAATCAATTCTAACAAATCGTAGCTTGTCGGTCTGTTAAGTTTAAGAAAAATCGGGGGTTAATGTTATCCGTCGGTCCGATTATTCTTTGGGAGAATTTCACGAGTAAACGAAAGCAAATCCGTAAAGACATTCAAATTCATAAAAAAATATGGCAATATTGCTTTTGAATGTAGATTTTACAATATATGTGACAAAAACAAAAATAGTAAAATTGGGAAGCTTTGATTTTTGTCTCGGATAGTATATGCTGATGTTTTGATGTAAGAGCGAATTTGATTACGAGCTCTAATTACGTTCGCTGTAATTAGGTGCTCGATCCGCCACCTGCCCTTAGATCCAGTTGAGCCTCCTACGCAAAACAAACTTTTCTCTAAACGTTTGTTGTGCATCCTCCCCTCTGTCATTTTCCCCACTCCTGTTATTTGTCTTCCCTCTGATTTCCATTGCGTTATAATTTGTAGCGAGATTCCATTATATTGTCATAAATTATTATATTATCATAAATTTTTTTGTATTTTTTTTTCTTTTTGAAGCGAGATTTCATATTATTGTAAAAACCTTACTTATCCGTATTTCTTAATATAAATTACGCGCAGGTGAATAATCGATATTGATCGATTATTGTGTATCTAAATTATATGAGACTTATCTCAATTATTCAATTAAATTAAAGTTTATATTAATTTATAAATTGGTACGATTAATTGAGTGTTATTAAGGAGTGAGGGAAAGGAAAATTTGCTACTGCGTTGAGATTAAATAAAATACAGATTCGCGATACAACAAATGAAATACAGTTTATTAGACGCTGCATAAAAAACCCCCTGCGTCAGCGGGAAAAAGCCTTAGGTGCGTCTAACAAGAAAATATACAAAAAACTTATAGAGGTGCTTCATGCCCGCGGAGATATCTGCGCTAACAGGCGCTCGCAAGCTGCAGCTCGCACACGAGCCGGAAAGCAGCAGGGGCGTCGGGAGACGCGCTGCAAAGCGGGGCGGACCTGGTGCTAGCCTACACCTACCCTGGAGACAATTGCCGGGCGCCGCCAAAGGAGAAGCTGGAGATCGAATGGTCTCAGCAGCGTCTCGAATCACCAGGAACAGCACCAGTGATCACACAAGCACGCAACAAAAAGACGGATGTGCGATCGCACAAACAAGCTCAAAATCGGCGAAAAGCAAAAGAAGAAAAGTACACTGCAAGTGTACTTCGACCAAGGTCGCAAGGAAGATTGATCATCTCCCCCGCGCCGGACCCCACGCAAGTCAAGATTCTCTTCCGGGTCTGTCCCCCCTCGAAGTATTTACAAAAATTCGGAAGTTTCAGTGCACTTTCATTTTTCACGAAGTGAAAATGCCCCAAACATAAATAATTGTTTTGATTAAGTCCGATGACCCGCCCGAGGTTCAACGTAAGTTGTAATCATTAAACGAGAAATCTAGGGGGTCGAGTTTATTATTATTAATTATTAGAGGTTTATTATTTGGATATTATACATATAATTTAACCGTTAGTATTGTCCTTTAGTTTAAACATAGTTTTTTTATTTGTGATTTTTTCTTATAAATTTAACTCAAGTGTTGTCATTGACTTTACCCTGATCGACATTTCGAAATCCCTGGCAGATCGGCTGTCGGAACTATCTTTCTCTGTCTTTTCAACGAGCGTTCGACTTGACCTCTACCCGTGAAGGGCAAATAGAGCGTCTCGTTACAATATAAATAATAAGTTTATAAAATAAATATGCACCAATAAATGTATGTATTTAAAGATAATTTGTTTCAGTAATATATACATTTGATATTTTCATTTTTGTTTTATCTATAGAATATAATATAAATAAAACTAATAAATATAAATTTTAATATAATATATATATATACATTTGCTATTGATCCTGTGATTGATTATAGCTATTTTTAGTTTTTCATCAAAACCGAATTCAATTTTATGTTTACAGTAATCGTGTACATATACTTCAACATATGGACATGGATATATGTGGTGTAGTTGATCATTTGGTTTTTAAAATTTCCCCTTACGAGTATACGTGATCACCTATCCTCACTCCTTTATTTCCCCTTGTGGCCCGTCTCCGTTGCCAATTTAGTTCAATGTGGTACGCTAGACGCAGCATTATTTTTCCAGCATAACTCGTAGCTTACCCCACTCCTTATTTTCGTTACCCCTAATCTCGTCGAATAGCGAACAGTTTTTAAAATTTGGAACAAACGCCTCATTTATTATCAGTAATTTCTATAATAATCTCCATTAAAAACATTGGAAAACGGCAGTTTCGATGTACATTTCTTTATGTACATCTCTGACCTTTTCATTCATAATGAGATGATAATTCATTATTAAATAATTTGTGTTTAGGTAATTTACTATATTGTAAAGTAATTATATTCATTTTGCATGTCTTTTATTATTATTGTATATATTAAAAAACAATTTCCATTTCAATTTTGTCATTATAAGTTTATATCTAATAAAATAATTTTTATTCCAATATTATTTTATTTCATTAAAATATAAGTTAATTGAATATTCTACACTCTTGTGATGAGCAAATTTTATTATATTATTCTGAAATATATTATATTAGTATTTATGTATGACATAGATATATAGATATATATTAAACATTTATATAGTTATTATTATTCATGTTTTTATATTTTAAACATTTGTAGATGATAAAAATAAATACAATTTATGTAAAAGTACATTTTATGTAACATAGGATTTATAATACATTCTTAAGCATAAGGAAATATAATTTTATTGCATTATTATTTACATAAAAAAAATTGAAAAATGAATTAGATAAGTGAAGAATCTCATTAGAAGACAATTTATTTCAAATAAAAAATATTTGTATTTACGTGACTAATGAAATTATTAGTTTTTAGCTTCAAAATGATTACAATGTTAATAGTGTGAAATAAATAAATTAAGTAAAAATATTCATATCCATTATTTATATGTATTTATTCATATATTCCACTTTATATTAATTATTAACATTTTTATCTATAATATTTTCCTTTATTTCATCAAAATCATCATTTACTTTAATCACAGAATATTCTTTTTCTGAAGTCATTTTTTTTATTTGATTTTTGAAATAAACACATGTTTGTTCAATTTCATAATTCTTTGAAACTAACCCAACCCATTCTGCTTCAAACGTTTTCAAATTATCTCCTCCTTTAGTTTGCATAGATTTTCTCTGCCAATTTACTTCTTGTATCAATTTTCTAAGTATATGAATTTGTTTTTGAGCATTAGCAACTAATTTAACTAATACTTTCAAATAAATTTTCCATATTTCAGAACCATATATCATCATAAGTTCTAAATTACAGATTCTGGAATAAATAATTTTTTTAAATTTATATCATATGAAAAAATATTCTTTAAAGTAATTTATATGCAGAAATAACATTCTTAAACAAATCATAATGAACATAATTATTATAAACATTATTATATGTCCTGTATAGACTTTTTACATCCTTCTATTGCCCATATAAAAATTAATATCTATAAAAACCATTAGGTTTCCATAATACATAATTCAGTCATTTCAACTGGAAAATAAAAATTTCACAAAATATGTTGTTACAGTAAGCAATGATTGAATTTTTTAATTATTACAATTATATTGTGATTTTTCATTTTTTTTATAATCATTTCCAATTATTATGGATTTGTATAAAAACTAAATTTAATGCAATTATATTATAAATTTTTTCATATTAAAAATATCATCATATAATACAATAAAGAAGTTAAGGTTAATAAAATAATTGTTATTAATGCCAAGATAAATTCAGTAAAATAAATAAATTTTTATGTACTATCTATGAAAATTATTTCTCAAAATAAAATATAATAGATTATATTAAATAAATTTGACATAAAGTGCCTTAGAAAAAATAGAAATTATAAATCCATGTTATGTATAGTGATATACAAATATGTTGAAAATAGTTTTTAGAAATGCACAAATTAATGAAGAAAGTATTGTATTTCTTTTAAATATTTGAGACAATTAAAAAAATACAACTAACTTCATTATATATTTTACATTGATCTTAGTGGAATGTTTAACTATACTCCATATATCTTTTAATTGTTTTACAGGAATAATTTTAGTTTATAAAATGTTTGCTGTGTTTTTGTGATATAAAAGTTTAATATTAGATTAATAATTCATCTTTAGTATAATTACCATTTAAAATAAAATTGTCAATAACATAAAATAGTATAATTTTCTTTATATTATGCAAATATTACATTCATTATTATAATAATTAATTTGAATATGTATAATTTTTTTTAATAATTGATTTTTTAATTATAATTCAAACATTATTATTCTACAGCTATGCAAAAATGATTATTGGTTTAAACATTTTATTTTTTATGTGTATTTTATAATTATTTACCTAGTAGCTTGATGTTCTAATTGTGCAAAACTATTTTCTACACTTTCATTCCATGCTGCAAGATCATTCATTTTTCCTGGTAAAGGAGGTGGCAATTCATAACGCTTCATACTTAAAACTTCCATTGGAAGACGATTTTGTAGTCTTTCAAATTCATGCTTCAATACATCTGTTTCAAAAGCTATGATGTTTAAAGATGGTAAATGCTCTAGGTAATTTTTTGTTGGCCTGTAACGTCTTGTTTCTTCATCCACCATATTAAGAGCCTTAAAAAAAATAACTTTTTATTTTATCGATAAAATTTATTTTTATGTATGATATAATGATATTTGTAATCAATTGAACTACCGCTTCTCTAACACCTGGTTCATCATATCCTTGATCTATGTATGGCAATGCATCAACTATAATTTCTCCAGACATTGAATTACAGCTTTCATTCGTTTTTTTTCAATTAAATTAATTATATTGTAAATATAATTCACAAAAATGTTGCATCTACAAATCTATCAAATAAATTAAATTGAATAATACAATTGTTTTCATTTTTGTATATATTTTATTTAATTTGAAAAATTATACTCACTTAAAAAATCGTTTATTCCTTGATTATTATTAATTATTATTATTAATTATTTTTAACAGTAAATTCTAATAAAAGATCTGCTTGTAACGGTTTCATAAAATATTTATTTTATTTTACTTTTTAATTTTACATTTGAACTGAAGAATATAAATAATATATTTAATAGAAAATTTACAGAATATCAAACTCCATGTCGAATACAACATATAATCAGAGATAAAATGGTTTATCGAACTTTACAAGTTAAAAATGCGTACATGAAGCGATCGCTGCAAACCTGGTAGATTTCAAATGTACTAAAAGATATATCCATCAGAAATGAATGAAACGATAGGCATATGCTCCACCGTATCCCAACATTAAGAATAGATGAACAAGACAGTTTTGATGTACATTTCTTTAAAAGAACATCTCTATCCTTTTCATTCATAAACAAATGTGCCCACGAATGTACACAAATGCTTTTTTCAATGTACATTATATAGGTTATCTTAATTTTATTCAAAATAAATAATTAAATCAAAAATATTTAAGTGTCTAAATAATTATTATAAAATCATAAATACTATGCCTAAAATTAATTAACGAAATGTTGTGTTTTTTATGACATTTATTTACAATGTGTTTTGTGGTGTTAATCACAAGAATTTTTTTTAATAATAAAATACTATAAATGCTTTAAACGATTAAAATATTTAAGAATTAAAATAATTATTAATAGTTATAAAAATATTTGTCAACTTACCAATTGCACATTTAAAATCGAATTTTTAGACTTTTATCATTGTATAAGAAGGTGTTAAAAATTTAAATTATAATGTCGTGTGTATCTCTGAGCATGAGAGAGAAAGAGAGAGAGAATGAGGGCGTGTGAATGAGTTGATACAGGTAAGAACATTTAAGAGCATAACAGTTTGTAAATGAGAAAGAGGGAGTGAAAATTAATGCACTCACAGATAGCTGCGAGAGAAATAGACACGACATTAAAATATAATTGTAAATAAAGTACTAAAAAATTGTAATTAAATAAATATATAAATAAAGAAATAAATGGATGTTTATACACATGTATACATGTGTATTTATATCGCGAAAAATAATTTATCAAACAATTACTTTTTAAATTTAATTTATTATTTGAAAAATTATAAAATAAAATTTTTAATAAAATATTTTAAATTATTAAAATATTTAAATTTTAAAAAATTATTCATAAATTTGTAGCGGAATTACATTTGGTGAGGTTGGTTTCCAATACCATATATAAATTAACCACCGAACACGTGTTTAAAATCCAAATGCTTTCTCAATGATAAGAGTTAAACGATCTCGTAAACACGCAAAATCTACGATTTGCCAATTTCAAAAGAGTTAACGAAACTTGTTTGAAATCAAGATATAAAATTTACGAGGCTATGTCAGGAGGCGACACCTGCCGGTGAGAAACACTGCTCAGCGCCATGTATTGACAAGAGCACTAACTAAGATTAAAGTAGTCTCACGGCAATATAAGCGCAAAAATAACAAGCCGTGGGAGGTTCAGACTGGAATTTTTGACGAGGATTTTGTCTGTTGATCACACGAGGGCAAAGACTCTGCAAACATGAAAAGAAAATTTAATATAAATGCGTAATTACTCGGCTTATAATTTTAATTTTCATCCAAAGTGTACAGAAATTATACTATATAATTATACTATTATTATATTATGCTTACACAAATTATAATTATCTATACCATAAATATTTGCGAGCTATATTTTTTATATATGATCAGTTATGTATACTTTGTCATAACAAAAGTATTGCATTTGACAAATTTATATTGAATCGTTTATCATCACTATCCCGTCTTAACACAGATACTGATAGTTAACGTCCCGTCCAGGGGGGTCCAACTGTAAATGGAAAGACTGGAAACAAATACCCATGTACAAGTATCAAGAAAATACAGAACCCTACACTTTCTATAACCCCATGTGTCCTTTTTCGTGAGCCGGCACTGATAATCTGGCACATGTGTTTACTTCAAATTTCTTAAAGTTTTTGAACAGTAAGAAAAGTTCATTCAACAAGAAGGTGCGTTCACTTAATAAATTAACCAAAAAGTTTAATAAAAGTGTTAATTAACAGCAAATAAACTTATTATTTTTTTTAAAAATACATTTATATTTTTGTGTTAAAAAAAATATTTTTTTTAATACAATTTTAACTTACCACTGATAAAATTTATTATTATTAAAATGATTTAATATTTTAAAATGTATTATTTATTTGTGGTGGTTTAAAAAAACATATTTAAAAAACAATTATAATGACAGTAAAACATTAATCTTTGGCTATTTGAACTTTTTAAGCAAATATCATTTATTAATACATATTATTATTCTTAATAACTATGCAATTTTACAATTATTACATTAACAATAAATTATTTTGTCAATATTGCTCTTTCAATGCAATATTTGATATAAAAAGTTTTACATTTTAAGTATCATGTACTATAAGTTAAATATAATACTAATTGATTTTTATTTTGATTGATACAGCACAATAATGATCAACGTGTAAATAAAAAATATAATATTCTTATGCATTTACTTGCAACAGTATATAAATATAATAAATGCAATAGTACATATAAAAAAACACAAATACAATGTACAAGTAAATAAATAAATATATGTATATATATTTATAATAGAAACAATAATTTAATATATAAATAAATAAGTAAATAAATATATAAATAAATAAATATTAAAATTATTTAAATTATATACTGTATAAAAGCTAAAAAGTTTGCATAAAATAATTATAATTAAAATAAAATATAACTAAAAAAATTAAACGAAATAATGTTCTGAAGTTATTACTACACATTTTTTAATATAAATTCAATATTACATTGTAAAAAAGAAAAATAAAAAATAGTAAAATGAAATCTATAATATTAAAAAATGAAATTAATGTATGTAATAGAATATAAAATATAATAATGAATATTATACTTTTGGCTTTTAGTGTTCAATAATACATTAAAAAACACTGTAACATAGTAGATGTATAAACATAATATATATAATAGTTTTATTAGAAAAGATTTGCATCGAATAATTTAAATTAATAATAGAAAGAAATAGATAGAATTATTAGAATAATTTGGTTTTAAAATATTACTTATTTATTTAAAATTTATCAATGTTATTTATCCCTTATTGCTGGTATCATAATTAGTACAGCAGGTACAGCAGGTACCCCCCACCTCCCCCCTTTTGCTGGTATCATAATTAGCACAACAGGTCCCCCCCCTTGCTGGTATCATAATTAGAACAGCAGGTACAGCAGGTACCCCCCACCTCCGTTTTTGCTGGTATCATAATCATGGTATTTTAAGAAATGGAAAAGGTGCATTTAAAGAAATTTTGAAACAAAATTTTAGTAAGACAGAACTTTTCGCACGTGTTTGGTGTTTCTTGCAATTGGTCACACAGATGTTTGACGAATATTTTCATTTCTACGGGAAACAAATTTTACTGCAATTGAATTTTCATTTTCCTGAACAAAATTTTTAAAGATTCTTTGAGAATAAAGCTAAAACATTATATTGAATGTATTAGAATTATTTCAAATAATAAATCGAATTTTTTAGAAAAACTTTTAGTAATATATAAATTTTTTTTTCATCAAATAATTTTTAAAATTGTTTTAATTGTTAAAAATTAATATTTTCAACAATTTTTCATAATTTTCAAAATTAACAAATTTTTTCAAAAAAATTTTTTTTTCTTCAAATAATTTTTAAAATTGTTTTAATTGTTAAAAATTAATATTTTCAACAATTTTTCATAATTTTCAAAATTAACAAATTTTTTCAAAAATTTTTTTTTTTCATAAAATAATTTTTAAAATTGGTAAAAGTGTCTACAAAAAAGATTTTCATCTCTGTTTTTAATATTAAGAATAAGAGAAATTCTTCATGCACTAGTAAAAGTAGTAGGTAATAAATTTATTGCTTTACCTGCGCCGAAGTTCAAAATCTGTAAACGGCACAGATGAAAGAATAAAAGTATCAGTTTATATTCTCACTATTGTATGTAAATCTTTTCGTATACAATTGATAGAGCAGGCGAATTTACTGTACTTATACATCGCTTTTAAAAATTCTAAGCACATAAAGATTTATATTATTTCATAATATTGTAAAGACAATATATATTTTTATATTGTTTTGAAAATAATTTGTTAACAATTTTTCTACTTTTATTTAATATTATTTTTAATTTGTAAGTTTCAAGTTTATTTACGGCGGCTGAATTATCTTCTTGCTCTATAAAACAAAAATTTTTTATAAGCACTTCGAAACCTATTTAAAAAAAAGGTATATTCAGCTCGATGAACTACGAGTAAAAAAAAGAGACATCTGAAATATTTCGAGCTTTGAAAATAATTTAATATAACTGAAAACATTTTTATTAATAATTTTATGATTATCATTTACATGTCAATAAGAAATTGAAATAATCATAAAATTATTAATAAAAATGTTTTCAGTTATATTAAATTATTTTCAAAGCTCGAAATATTTCAGATGTCTCTTTTTTTTACTCGTAGTTCATCGAGCTGAATATACCTTTTTTTTAAATAGGTTTCGAAGTGCTTATAAAAAATTTTTCTTAATTTCCCATGTGTCCACCTGGAGCGCTAAAATCGCTTCGGAAGTGCGAGAGAGAGAAAAGATATTTTCACCACCATGCTTGTTTCTTATGTAAAGCATTGAACTTAACATTCTCTTATTTACTCTTCAGTGGTCCCGTCTGTGCGGTTGTGGGTTAAGACTATTCCGTCATAATAAGAAAGTCACTCCCAGCACCGGACCAGAATTAGAACTACAGTAATTATTTCCATATAGATTGAGGTCCAGAAGCAAAAATTACAGCCAATATACGAAAGAGATAAAAGCGAAGAGAACATCGTCAACCCACGGACTTTTAAAACAACAAAGAATTAATTTAATAATTTTTTATTTGTTTGTTCTCTATATTTTTTTTCTTTTCAAATAAAATTTTTTTGTATGAATACCTTTTCGTGAGCCCTTTTTCAAACTGATTGATAGCTACCGCTTGTACACGATAAAAAGGTCGTGTCATTACAAATTTAAATAAGTCAATTTTAACTTTTAAAACAACAAATCTTAAAGACAATTGCATTATGTTTAATAAGATTGGATATAAAAAGAATGCGGTATAAATAAATAAATTTTAATTTAATAATTGATGTTTGAAATTATTATTATTTTTGTGTAAATTTACAGTTATTCATATTGTACAAATGAGTTATAATGCTATAATTAGGCCATAATAAAACGAGCAAAGCTATAACCCCTCATTGTGTTCGTAAATACATGTAGATACCGTTGCTATGCGTTTGTGTCGAAAAAGCTATTTCTGCTCGACCAATCGTTTTTCATTTTTGCTATACAAATTCGTGTTTAATTTTCTTCGATGATCAATAAACGACTCCGCTTTGCCTTTTCTTGTCCCCTCCATTCTTCAAAAAGATGGGCATCCGTAAGAGATATTACCTTCTTGCTACTGAATCCTGTGTAAACACTTTTCTATGCTAACGCGTAATCTAATAATAATATATAAGTAACAAACATGAAGGTTAAAATACCTTCTTTCTCTCTTGACTTTTGAAGCTATTTTAGTGATCCCAGTGGACACAGGGGAAATTAAAATAAATTTTTTATAAGCACTTCAAAACCTATTAAAAAAAACGATAAATACAGATAATTGAACTACTGGTTAAAGAAATTTTATTATTAAATAAAATTTTTAGTAAGAACGGAAAATTATATTTTCAAAGTGTGGATGAAATATTATAAACAATTATATTTATTTAAAACTATAATATGCTGTGTACTGATATATACTTAATAATGAATATTATTTTTTTTATTATTTTAGTAATTATGATGAATATTAATATCTTATAATACTATTTAATATATGATGTTTTATTAAAATATTATTGATAAGCAATTTTTTTAACACATATAGTTTTTATTGTAAATTATTTATTAGTATATTTATAATACATATTAATTTACAGGTATATTATTCGGGATATTATAAATTTTTTTATTCAATTTTAATAAGATATAATTTTTATACATATTATGAAATTAATAAATTACAATAGATTGTTAGTTTTATATTATGTGTATAAGTATTTCAGTAAATACTAAAAATAAACAGAACTATGATAATTGAAATAGTGGGCCTTAGACTTTAAAAAATTGCATAATCGTAATTTTATTTTATTTTATTATATTAAAACATATTTTTTTCAAAAAAGCAACAGTTAAATTAATAAGTATTACTTTTATAATAAAAAAGCATAATCTTAAATATTTGTATAAGCCATTGCTTAAACAAATTTTTCTTTAACTAATCAAATATTATATAAAATTTATAAATATTTATTGTAAATATTGTTGACTAACCAATCAGTTTTCTATCTTACAACAACAACAGCAACAACAATAATAATAACAACAATAATAATAATAAAAATAATAATTGCACATTTATTTAATGTATTAATGCCACCAATGAACTCACAAAATGTAAATTATACTTAACAAATTAAGAAAATAAACTAAAAAAAATAAAAAATTATGAATCGTGTAAGTTAAAAATTTTAATATTTTTATTAATACATAAACCTTACATAATTAGTGAATAATAAATTATTTTAATATCAAATCTATACAATGTATAATGTGTATTTGTTAATATAATAACATTCTTAATGGAATAAATTTAACCAATTTATCAATTCAATCAATCATTAATCAATTATTTATCGATCGAATCACAATACAGCTTTGTGGATATTTTTCAAAACTATTAATTTTTGTTAAGCTATCTTTCATACTTATATTTTTTGTAGGTACTATTTTATATTTTGTATTATATATATATTTATTATTTCTAAAAATATAAACAGAAATAAAAAAATTTGTGAAATATAATTAAATTTTGTAAAAGATATATTCAATTAAAATTTATGATTTCGATTAGTTTTCCATAAAATAAATGAATATTGGAATACAGAATTTTACAAAAATATAGATTTACTATTTTACTCAGTGTTTATTTTTATCAGAATCTAATTACATTCTTTAGAATAAGAAAATATATTTAAAAAAAAACTATTTTGTGTTCTAAGAAACCTTATAGCACAATTTAAAAGTTGAAATAAATATATTTATACATTGCAAGCTGCTTGATCTCTATTACAAAGTAATGACTATGTCTCTTATAGAATAAAATTTGATTTAAATTTTAAAAATATAATGCCCTTAAAAATCCATCATTTCCATTTTTAAACTCCGAGTTTTCATTTTTTTTGAAGTTATTGATGGTAAGATAGGAAAAAAATTATTATCATCGCTATTTGTATCTTCATTTTTTTCATCAAATCTTTCAAAGCGATCTTGATATTCATCCATCTAAATTGTGCATGCATTATTATTATTAATCAATATGAAAATAAATAATGGTGACATTTTATTAGATTTAATGTTATCTTTTGTTTGTTTTAAATTTATTAAAATGTTATGCCAAAAGTATTAAATTTATTTTTTTATATTTATACAATTAGAAATTAACTTTTTGATAAAATATTTTCGAAAAACAGATTAATTATTTATTATAGTGAATTTTAATTAGCATATAACAATATACGTTATGCGTCTGGAAAGTATCGAGAATTTTTTGGTAGGATTTTTCGTTGCGCAAAGAGTGTTTTTCAATTTTGTAACTCGGCGCGATGGATTAGCGCTACACGATAAGGTTTTGTTTGTAGCTTATAAAAAAAGATAGCAATTAAGATGTTTCTTTGAAAGATGATTTATTGAATAGATTTTTATACATGAAATAAGAATTTAAAACTTCAAAATAATTTTGTGCTGCATCAATACATTTCTGAAGACGGATTTACAGGCCTGAAAGGGAGCCTGAATCTCCTCGGCTCTATCAAAAATCTTTTCACATGTATTTGGATATTTTATACTAACTCCCAGTATTGTCCTTTTAACTCTTTCTTCATTCAGGAAAATAAAAATAATTACATGGATGTAAGTACCACTGTAGGAGACTGGAGTACTACGGGGATCTTAAAGCTTACCAGGTAGTTGGAAACGATGAATACCGCGTATCTGGGAGTAACCATTTGCATAGTGGTGAATCTTTAAATCTTTTTTAATCCCAAACCTGATGCACGCAACATGGCATTTTAGTTTTTTTCAGCACTTTCATGTAAAAGTTTGAATTGACAGTCTTTGCGGAAAAAATTAAAAATGAATGTTTTCAGACAAAAAAACAATCAACAATGTTTTAATGCGAGCGTTATTCATATGCGGTTTTTTAGGTCTAGGTGATAATTTTATGTGTCATTTAGGACTTTAATTTTTGGTTTCTAGATCAATCTCGAAGACCCCAGATTCATTCATTCTCGGTAACACAAGAGTTTAGAAATCTCGCATCGTTTTCAAGTAATTCTATCAATTCTTTACAGTAGCTACGTAGAACTTGTTGTTTCCACTCCATTAATATTTTCGACACAAACTTCGCACAATCTTTTCTCATTTTTAAATCGTCTAGCACTATCTTATGCACCTCATATCCTGATAAATTCAAGATTTCTCTAGTTGGTCTGATTAAACGATGGTCCAAATTCCAAATTTTCTGCGTGTTGGGCGTTTATATCTGTTTGAAATATTTTTGAGCATGTAGAACGGGACGTCAATTACCTTCTCCCTGATCTCTTTGAATTTCCTGTGCCATTTATCGTATTGCGATTTATATATGCATTTTTCTTTATGACTTTCTTTTTACATTTGAAACATCTCCTCGATGTTTTTTCCAAGTTACAAATAAAACTTTATTATGTAAAATTGTTTCATTAGTCGCTTTACAGTGCAGTGTTACAAAAGTGAAAAACTCCATTCACACGAAGAAAAATCCTACTTATTCTTGTGATCGACAAAAAAAGGGACAAATAGAAAAAATTCTCGTACATTCTGCAACCTCCCCGAAATCGCTACAACAAATAGTAACTTTGCAACGAGATCCGCGGACCACCGCGTTGCAACGAATCAGCACTCGCGATCGACTACGCAGCAGCGTACGTGCACATCAAGATGATTGATGTCGCACCTCGGAGCGCTCAACTCAACTGCAGAACCTTTTCAGCTTTCTAGCGACACACTCCTCTCCTCGAAAGTCCTCGCTGTTCACGGTATCGTGTTAGCAACCTTTTTTCGATCTCCATCGTCACGCTACCGTGGCGAATAATCTCCAAACCATAAATGCTACCGTGTTGGTTCAATCCTTATTGATAGGGCACATTCGTTCACGAAAAGCTCTTTCCCTCCCATTCTGGCGAGTTAGCTTTCTGTGCACTGAGAGCAATATTTCGGTTTCGCAATATTACGACAATCCGTCCATTGTTTCGTATTTTTGAGAGCAGAAATTCTTCTGGCCTCCGTCCCGACCGCACCATCTCTTCTGATTCTCCTGTTGTACACAATTCTGTGCCAACACTCTGAATATTTATCCACCTCCGTTGTTCACGATTACGTGGCAACACAAAATCCGAAATTGCCACGATTCCGTATTTTTTCAAATCCGTAAAGGTTTGACTACTTGCGGCGAATATGTGAATTTACATCCATTGCAAATTTATCATTTGTATTCGCCGTCCGCAACCGTGGCTCGCGATGAATATCCCCTTTTGCACTAGGGGTTTGGTTTTCCTCTAACCACCCATAGGGTACCATTGCCGTATTTCGAGTCTTCCTGTTCCTTCCGTTTACCGCCGTGTGTTATTATTTATTTGCCTATATTTGTTAAAGGAAAAAGATAAACCGAAATCAGGACAATATCCGAAATATCTGCACGTGAATAGAAATTTGTAAAGTAATTATTTAAAAATAATAACTCGGATTTCGAATAGTCCGCGAAGCTTGGTGTATCCGGGTCGATGTTATTATTGTTTATGTCCATGGTTCATGCTGCGGTAACGAGAATAAAAGAAACTTTAAATATTGTAAATATTGTAAATATTATTAGATTTTCTATTTTGAAATTTATTCCAATCGAATATATCCAATGTGTCATTGACTTTGTATTTATTTGTGAGAATTGTTCATTAAAGAACACCTCCCGGGTGACATATTTATTTAAACTTGTTTCTTTTATTGACGACACCTGTAAGCAGTGTTCCAAATCCCTGACAGACCAGCTGCCGCTGATCCCGGCGTAAATCTTTGTAATTCTTTGACGGAAGCTCAACTCTGCCGTTTACCCGTGAAGGGCGAACGGAGCCGTCTCGTCACAACTTAAAAAAAAAAAATACTTGATACTTTGCAGAAACAACATGTATATTCTTTTTTATTAAGTAGTACATTTTTCATTTATAATATAAAAAATTATATAAACTAAAAATGTTGATAGCTTATTAGTACAAAGTATTAAATCTACTGTCATATTGCATTGATTTATATCTTATCAAAGAAGAGTGGTATTTAATTCAAGAATCATTAAATTCATTGAATACTAATAAATACATTGTATTAAGAATATATACTGGTGCAAATATACGTCAGAAAAATTAATAAAAAAATTTTTTATATATGATTAATTATTCTTTTTATGAAATTCAAAAAAATAAAAAAGTTTTTTTATCATGTAACGTGGTAGCACTGTGCGTCCGGGACCGGGATAAAACTCAGTTAGGAATAAATCAAGAAAATAATTGGATTACAACCGTTTGGGTATCCATTATTTAATTTCCTCCAGTTTAGACTATTGGCGCCACTGATTTATTATTCGTAATATTAAATGTAAACCTATTGGCGAAACTTTTTTTTTTTTTTTCAATTTTTTTTTTTTTTTTTTAACAATTTTTTTCAAATTCACGAATTGTAAAATTTCCCTATTATAACAGGAATCGCATGTTCTCCGTTCTTTTTGTTAGTTTGAATTTAGTGTTTTTGAGGTGTATTACAACAATTATTTCACATCGTTAATATCTAACTTCTAAGATACATGGTTTTATTGCATTTCTCTTATTTTTTGGAATATATGTGAAACATAGATAAATATACAATAAAAATTTTTATTTAGTTAATGGGCATTATCTTTACAACTGTATAAACAATCATTTCACCTATTTTTTGGAAAAGTCTAACATATTCTTTGATAGCCCATATTATATTGTACACGACCGATTTTCCGTGAGTAGTTAAACTTGGAATCTATCGGCAAACTTCAAAAGTAGGTGCCTTAAGATTTTCGATAGCTTTCAGTGCCGGTATATGCTTACAGGGTTTTATTCTCAATTATGGGTGATTTCCTAGGAAATTCATTCATATTTACTGTGGTTTTCTCCATGACATTTTTAAAAACTTTTCCAACGTACTGTTTATCTTTTTTTTTGTTTGTTTCGCGTGAACTTTTTCAAATAAAATAATTCGTGCGTACTATCCATGTTTACCCAGTACGCTTCGTAAAAAAAGATTTTTCGACTTTCTTTCTCCACTCATGCATGGCTAAAGTAATAATAGTCTAATACTATTATTTCCATTTATTCTCGATGATGCACACTAGTAAACATCACGTGTGTTCTCCTTGGTGTACTAAGAGTTCTGTTTATCATTCATGGGCGGTTTTTACCATCGAGACGTACGTGAGATTGATTTCCCCAAGAATTCAGTCGACCTAGAATTTCATACATTCTCGTATAATTGCCAAATATTGAGATTAGTTTTTATTATCATATCGTAAATTTTAATTTGTCGAGCCATCTTTTTCACGGCACTTTTCACTATTATTGTGGAATGACTCTATGTATTGAAGATATGTGTTCACCTTTGTTTCCTTCTAATTAGAAAATAAGAAACAATATTTTGTCAATAGTTAAAAGAGATTTTTCAACTTAAGCTCTAATTTCTGCATAAGTTTTATCTGAGAATATTCGGATTTTTTTAACATCTTTATTGTCATTATACCTTGGAAAAAAGTATCGATAGAAATCAGTAGTTTTTAATCTCATTCAAGGAGATAAAATATTAAACTTTAAGTATGCCAGGATCATTTCACTAAATGGGTAGAATTAACACTATTAATAATTGCCATTAATAAAAGCATTATGGAGTTAATATCAAAATATATAGTCTATAGACTTGGATACCTAAATGCAATAGTCACCAATAACCGTAGATAATTGATACCTCTAATTACATAGAAGAAAACAGAAAAAATTCATTATATCGCGAACTTACATGGTATTAATATACATTTTTCTTAAAATAAATCTTTGTCAGTATTTTATCAAATAATATTTCCATACAGATAATTTAATACTTGTTTCTCCGTCATAACACAGAGAACAATAATTAAAGACACTTTATTGTATGATGTACTTAGACGCATATAAGTAAGTTTATTTTCTATATTATTAAAAAAAATTTAATAATGTCAACTTTTTAAATCACATAAGAATTATGTGATCTAATGAGTTGGATAAAGAATAAGTATTGATTTATAACAAGTGATCAGTGGGTAAGTTGAAATAAAAAAATAAAATGACATTAATTTAATATATTGTATTGTTACATACTCTATGCAGCAGCATTCTCTATAATGCTGCGTAAGCATTTTTAGACGAAAACAGGCCAGCAATGCCATGACATTTAACGCCGACATCATGAAGCCACGGGAATACAGATTACGCGAAGTCCCAGGCTCCCGCTACTGTATGTATTGAGTCCAGCTAAGTACGCAAATTCTGTACATCTGGAGTCAACGCGGCTCGCATGGCCGGATACTGTCTGTCCGATAGCGTCCCGAGGAATGTGCAAACTAAGCACTTGTACCGGGGGACCGGATAATCGCCGGAATTCTCGCGAAGTATTTCAAAATCAGGGGAAGTTAGCCTCCACGGTTCTCGCGGAATTAACTTGAAGTCATTCGTGGCGGATCCGCGGATCGCACAACATTGAAATTAACAAGAAACTTTAAATTCATACCAAGTTTAACTTCGTTGCTTGTATCATGCTTATTGGCCAGTTAGACAAAATAATATTGCGAACACACTTCACGGGCCGTTCTCCCTTTCTCATTCTTTAATAAACACGAATACAATCTTGTATATGTAAGTTGTATATGGAAGTGTTTTTATTTCCAAGTACTTCTCTTTAATCTTCATTACGGAGTTAGAGATAACTCCATCAGCTGTGACGACTCCAGTATTTAAAATCCACTCGGAACTCTAATTATTATTTATATATTCGTAACAGTGTTATAATATTATATAAAATATTATAGAAGAATGAGGACTTTATATGTGTATTGCGACCTGTAAACCACGCATGATTTTCCACCTGTAGCGTACAGGAACAGAAAAAAGAGATAGCACAGTCAGAAAGAAAGGGGTCCAAACAATTCTGGATAGAAAAAAAGGTAACATTGGATAAAGAGAAAGGAATAGAGGGATCAGAGAGGAAAATAAAGAACAAAAAGAGCTGAGTATACTTATACAAAATTTGAGAGAGGAACTTAAAGAAGATAGAAAGATGATTATGAAATGGATAGAAAGAAAATTAGACGAAATGAGTAAAAATCAGATAAAATAGAAACCATGGAAAAAGAAATAGAAAAAATGAATAATAAAATTAAAGAACTAGAAGAAGAAAAAATTAACAACAATAGAGAAAGACAAAAAGAGATAAAATTGAGAACAGAAGCCGAGCTAGAATTTGCTGGCTCGAAAATAATTCAAGAAATAGTAAATCTACTAGTAGTATGCCTAATTCGTAGTTATCAGACAAAGATATACAAGATATGAAAAAATTAGTAAAAGAAAAAGATATATAGTCTCCAGTCATCAGATATGCTTTCACCGTTCCATATCTTTTTTATCATTTCTAGTAGTCTTAGTTTGATCTTATCATCACCATATATCCATGCCAAATTCGGGATCCCATCTCTTCCTTTAGCCTTTTTCTTTTTAAGTTTACCCCATATCTTATTTATTTCTTTTCTATTTAACTCTTTTCTTAGTTCTTCTTTTTGTTCTTGTTCTTCGTGTTTTTTGGATTTTTCTATATTTTCTTTTTCTTGTCCATTTAATTTAAAACTGCTAAAATGTTGTTGCCAATCTTCAATTGATACCATTTCTTCAATTTTCTCCCTTTTTTTCTATCTTTATTTAGGTATTTCCATATATCCCCTTCATTCTTTGGATTTCTTAATTCGTCATGTTCTTTCTTTTCATTAGCTTTCTTTTTTTCTTCACATCTATTTTTTCACGTTTTCTTGTTTCTATGTATTTGTCTTTTGTTACTTTGTCATTTTTCCATTTTTCTAGCATATTTTTCGTTTTTCTTTTTATTAGCTTACATTCCTTATCCCACCATCTTCTCTGTCCAATTTCCCACTCTTTTATCTTAATTACCTATCTTTGAGTTATATTGTATATCTTATCTTTAAGTGTTGACCAGCAGTTCTCAACGTTTTTTTTTTTTTTCATTTTGCGTCTATACGTCGTAGATATTTGGGAGGGGTCTTAAAATGTCGACAAACTCTTTCCGCATTTCCCCCCCTTTTTTTTTGTTTTTTCGATAATTAGGTGCGACAGGATTTTACTTCGCGCGAAGGGTGTTTTTCAATTTTTTGACAAGTCACGATGAAGCGACTACTCGAACAACGTTACGCGATAAAGTTTTGTTTGCAATTAAAAAAAATAGTGCGTAAACGTGTAAAATGTTACATGAAGCTTATGAAGATATATGCGCGTGTTAGAAATTTAAATTTTGAACTGTCGATTAACAGATTAAACAATTCAGAAAAAACTGAATTTAATGCGATCTATAGTGTACAATATAGTGCAAAAAAATTTATAAATACCGAAATTTTTGAAAAACATCAAAGCTGAAGAATTTTAAATGCATTTGAAATTTGGAAAATACGCCTTCAAAAATGTGTTGATACGGGAGGAAATTATTTTGAAGAATTTAAAATTTTTATTTCACACTGTTTATAAGTTCACCAATAAATCATCTTTCAAAAAAGAAAAGTAGGAATTTTTTTTTTTAATCTTTGAACAAAACATTCTCACGTAGTGGTTTTCCGCTAATCGCTTCAGAGTGCCGTGTCAAAAATTTGAAAAACACCCTTCGCGTGAAGTAAAATCCTGCCGCACCTAATTATCGAAAAAACAAAAAAAAAATGGGACAAATGCGGAAAGAGTTTATCGACATTTTAAGGCCCCTCTCAAATTTCTACGACAAATAGGCGCAAAATAAAAAAAAAACTCAATACTTCGTGAATGAACCATGTATAGTGCTCAGGCTTGTCATTATTTTGTATATCTTCCTGTTGTCTTTATTTCATAATTCTATAGTTTTTGTTGTTTTTTCTATCTTTTTTTCTGATTTTTCTTTTCTGTTATGTCCCAATCTAGGGAAGTGAGCCGACTCTATCCTGTTATCAATAATCATTTCTTCTGTTAGTTCTTTAGTTTTTTCATCACCTATAATTAGATCAATCACCATGTTACCTCTAGGTCCTATATATGTGAATTTTCCATTTTCATTTCCTTTTGTAGCTCCATTATATATTGTCCAGCCGTTAGCTTCCATTCTTTTAACTGATTCTTTCCTTTTCTTTTCTGCTTTCTTGTCTTCACTTCTTCTCTTTTCCATTATTCCATTTCCATACTTTCTCATGAAGTTTCCTAGTTGTCCTATTCTTACATTAAAATCTTCCATCATTAGCATATATGCTTTACTCTCGTCATTTTGTTCTTCTATCATATCTAGTTTCTTTTCTAGATTTGAGATGTGTACAACACATTCCAAATTTCCAATTCTATATTTTTCTTAGTCAATGTTATCTTGGTTTTTATCAATCCTTCCTGTTTTATAGTTCCTAGTTCTTCTATATTTATATCCTATTCTTTATTTATTCCAATAATAAAGCCACTTTTGGCTCTCCCTTTCTTTTTATCTCTTATGGCCTTTACTATTTCCCATCTCATTTTTTTAGGTAATTTTTTTTTGCATTTTTCTATATCTTTTTTTTCAACCTAGGTTTTCGCGAGTCACACGAAATTCATTTCTTCTATATAGTTCCAGTAATCTATGTCTTTATTCCATATACCCGCGGTATTCCAAAACATGTTTTTTATTTCTTCTTTTTCTATTTGTATTGTTCTGTTTTCCATATATCTTTTTCTTGTACTTTATTTCTTTTCTCTATATTATTTCCTTTCTCTTTGTCTTTTCTATTTTGTTTTTTATTTTGTTGTTTATTTTTTCGTTTATTTTGTTGTGTGTATCTTCTTTATTATTCATGTCATTTTTATTTTTCTCTATATCTGTATATTTCTTTTCTTTAGGTTTATTTTGTGTTTAGTATCTTTAATTGTATACTATTTTTGAGTTTCCTTCCCTTTTTTGTTCCTTTCTTTGTATATAATGTTTTTAATATTATTATTATTATATGACCACTCCTTGTTTATACTAAATCCTTATCTCTTTCGTCGTCTTCTTTATTTGGTTCTGGATATTTATTGCATGTATAATTCAATTTCAGTTTGTTATTTTCTTCTTTCTTATCTTCCTCTTTATTATTATCCTTTTTATTTCCTTTTGCATTTTCTTCTTTTTCCTTCTCTTGTTTCTCTTTTGCTTCTTTTTCTTTCTTGTTTTTCTCGATATTATTTTCTATCTCTTTTAGTATCTAGTTCATGTTTCTAATGTCTCCCCAATTCATCCATCTTCCCTCATATAATATTTTCTTGTATCCTATCTTAATATTTATTCCATGTCTTTATTTTCTTAGTTATTTCTGCTTGGATCTTTCTGTAGTCATAGGTAATATCAAATTCAATATATATATATATATCTGTACCTATTAATTTTTTTTTCGCTTGGTATGCTACTTTCTTTCCCACTGGCGTATCAAATTTTACTATGATGATTTTTCCATTTCACCAGGTATTTTTGATTTTCACCTCTATTTCTAGTTTACATTTAAGGAAATTTTCAGTCCTTTTATATAAACCATCTTTTTCAATATCTTCTTTTTTCACCCCTTTAATTACAAGGTTGTTTTCTCTTTCTTTCTTATATACATACAAGATATATACAGGAATCATCAAAGAATGATTAGAAAAAGAGGTTGAAGAAAATAATGTCATACCAGAAGGATAAGCTGGCTTTAAGAAAGATATATCGGCTATAAACAATATCTATATATTAGACCACATAGCTCTACACATTATTTGTAGACATTAAAGCAGCCTTCGACATGGTAGATAGAAAAAAAACTCTGGAAGATCATGGAAAAACAAAAGATAAACACACACTTAATATATAGGATCAATGATATATATAAGGAAACTCGATGCAAGATATTAGTAAATGGAGAAACATCTAAGGAACTCTGGAACAAAAGAGGATTGAGACAAGGTTGCTGTCTTAGCCCTATATTATTTAATATATATACCGCAGAATTAGAGAAAATATTTGAAAAAGAAAGAGCTGGAGGAATCAAGATAGGAAACAAAAGAACGTGGTCACTTTCATACGCGGACGACATCGCTCTATTGGCAAACAATAGAGAAGCTATGCAAATGATGCTGAACACATTGAAAAGATTCCTGGATAACAGAAATATGCACATGAATACCAAAAAAACTAAGATTATGATATTCAAGAAAGGTAGTAAAAGCAAGGAAAAAGAATGGAAATGGAAAGAGAAAAAATCGAGTATTGAAAGTTTTAGATACCTAGGTTTTTTATTCAATAAAAAGGGTAATCATAAATAATATATAGAAGAAAGAAGGAATAACGGTATGATAGTTGCAAAAAAACGTGGGGATTAGGAGAAAAGAGATGCGCTGGTGACTACATAAGAAGGAAAAGACTCTTCGAATACCTGGTGTGTGGAGTTCTAGGTTACGGAGTGGAAATCTGGGGAATGGAAGAATCACAAGAAATGGAAAAAATAAAGATCAATTACCTCAGATGGACACTCGGCCTAGACTTTTGTACCCCAAGGTATATGATATAGGAAGAAACCAAAGAGACGAAATTACAAAAAGAATGGAAAATAAGAACCATGAAGTATGAAAAAAGATAGAGAAATTAGGAAACGAAAGATTAGTGCGCAAATGCTTAGAGGAGAAAAAACAAGACTGGAAAGATAAGAAAACCACAGATTTAATAGAGAAATGGTTAAACGGACTAGGGCTCAGCAGAAAACAAATAGAATATTGGAACGAAAAAGGCACAGATAAATTACTAGAGATAATGAAAAGAGAGGACAATATTCACAAATAGAAGTTAAGGGAAAGAATACACCAAGCAAGATATAATAAGACTTACAACGAAATTACTACAATAGAAATACCGAAATATTTAAAAGAAGGAAGAAAAATATCTGACATTAGAATCACAGCAAAGATTAGATGTAGTAATATAATGAATAATAATAAATATCGGTTAAAAGATGAAGATAAGAAATGCAGTTTATGTAAAAAAGCAATAGGAGACTGGGAACACCTGATAGAAAAATGTAAAACAACCGAAGATATAACAAAAGAAATAAGATACGAAAGAAAATGGAATAATAGAGAAGTAATAAAAGAATTTAAAGGAGATAAAGTGAACTACACGCTTAGAAAAATAATTAAAGAAATTTAAGAAAGAAAATTAAGAACCAAAAGATACGAATAACTTATATAAAAACAAAGAAATCAAATCAATCCGAAGAAAAGGAACACATAAGAGCTACACAAGATCAATCAGCACTAATTATAAACCTTTGTTGATATACAAAACATTGTAAAATGATAAATAATAATAATTAAATAAGTAATGTATAAATATAAATAATGTATAAAAAGAAATAATAGATAAAAACTAAATATATAAATACCATATAATGTAAAATGATAAACACTGTAAAACAAGCTTTATATATGTACAAAGTCCATTCCTGGGTCGAAAGGCTGGAGTTTGTATAAATAAATAAAATAAAATAAAAAATAATTATAGAAGAATAAGTAAAATCTTCTACACGAAAATGATTCTCTAAAAGAAAAATATTTTTGTATGAAAAATAAATATCATTTATAAAGAGTAACAGAATACAGAAATAACATTGTCATGTGAGCTATTTAGTGCCAGTATAATAGTTGTAATATTTACAAAATACAATTATCATCTTTCTTAAACTTTTTCAATAAATGATAAAAAATACTAAAAGATCTTACTCTAGATGATTATTGTATTTTATGTATTTTATAAATCCCGGACACTGGGGAGTTGACTATCACTTAAATAAGTTGGATGGCTATATTAGTAAAAAGTGTAGATGATGCAAAGAATAAAATGATATCCCCGAGAACCATAGCATTCGCCTTTCACGAAAATAAGATGGGCAGTTTGAGTGATTCGAACCTTGAATTAAAGTAATCTAAGGAAGCAAAGCTTGGATATCTAAAATCAGATTATTAGGAAAATAAATATTTAACTGATAAAAAATTCTAAAGTCAGATTCCTGTTGTAAATAGATAATAGTTAATTTTAGGAATTTTCATAATTTTTGTTAACCTCTACATCTTCCTCTACTGATGAAAAACAGATCTCATTTCTTGACAGAAGATAGGGATTATTATTTAAAGACTCTTCGATACTAAATAGAGCACAGTAGTTAGCTGAATCGTTTACTAGTTTTCTTGAATATCCTTCCAGTGTCTATAATGGTATTGTTAACTTAAGCATATACCGTTGCCGATAGAAAAAGAATCAGACTATTCCAATCCAAATTCCTTTAGTTGTAAACCATTCTTTATAAATCCTGGAAATCAACGCACAGTGGCTTTGATTTAAGCGCGCTTAACTGTCCTATGGCAAGTTTGTAATGTAATCTATATATTTTATATTAAGAAATAGAATCTGAATTCAACAAAAGTGTATTCTGTTTTATAAAAATATATATACATGATCTGTCCACGAAGTATCGAGTTTTTTTTAAGCCACTATTAGTCTTAAAGATTTGAAAAAGGTATTAAAATCTAGGGAAAAGTTTTTTGTATTTGTCCTTTTTTTTTGTTTTTTCGATAATTAGAAGCTGTATAATTTTGTTTTACTCAAAGCATGTTTATGTAACACAGCGTAATAGAATGACCATAATACTAGATTTGTATGGTAAATTTTCATTGTATATTAATACAATGCTTTAAAGACTTAAATATTAAAAAAAATTTTTTTTAAGGATAAAATTACGTGTAAATTACTATTAGAAAAATCATATAAGGCTCTCAAGAAGGTAACCAAGGTCGTCAAGAAGGTAAAACTGAAAAACATTCTTCATGCGAAACAAAATCCTGCAGCTTCTAATTATAAAAAAATAAAAAGAGAGAGACAAATAGAAACCCCCCCCCCTATATTTTAATACATCTCCTAAATCTCTGATCAGTAGTGGTTAAAAAAAACTCGATACTTCGTTAACAGACCATGTATGTGTATGTGTGTGTGTGTATTTTACAACTAAAAATAATATAAATTTAAATGAAACTTTGCGAATAATAAGTTCTAATAAAATACAAATAAAATAATTTTAATTTTATCGATTTAGTTTACTTACATCGACATCACCTATCATTTCCTTTGTAGATACTGTTGTTTCAATGCGACGAATACTTCCATGATGTATATCTACATCTAATTTAACACAGTTAAACCTTCTTAATAACATTACCATAGGAATTGGTGTAATACCAACTAAAATTATGACTGCAGCAATAATAAGAACCCAGTCTGGATAATTTGTTTGAACAGTCATACCCTAAAAACAATTATATCGTAATAATTGATTAACAACTTATCTAGATTAATTTATAATTTTGTTATTAGAATATGCATATCCGTATGTTTTCATTAATATTTATATTATTATGATTTTAGAGTTTTTTTTATTTATCAAATTGCTTTATATGATAATTATGTATGTGATGGATATGTGTGTGATATATGCGTATGCTTACATACTTTCTAGAATTTTATCGAAGTAAGAATGTTAATAGTTTTTTAAATAACCAAAATACGGTATTTTAAAGTATTGAATTAATATTAAAAACATTTATAATTTTCATTAAAAAAAAGTTAATATTAGTCCAATACTTAATTTTATTTAGTATAATATTGGTATTGTACATATTTGCAAATTAATAATTAGTTTAAAATTAATTGAGAAATTACTATAATCAAACTTACTAAGGAACTATTCCATGCATTATAGGTTGGTTTTTTTATAAACATAGATACAATACTGGAAATTAAAATTGCAATCATAATTAAAGGAGCTAGAAATCTCCATGTAATTTGCCAATATAAACCTGGTCTGTAGCCTGTCATGTCTTTGATATCTTGCGTAAACCTAAATATATAGATACATAATATATGATTTCGTTAAATAAATACATGAATTTAATAAAAATATTATGATATTTTCAATTACTTTTCATGTCCATAAACAAATACAACTGCTACCATTTCCATTAATGCAACTAATACAAGTCCAATTGTTCCAGCAAAACTATCAAACATTTTTAACCAATATTCTCCAGCTCCTGTACAAAATATCAATCCCACGCAGAAGCAGAATGAACATAATACACCTATAATAGGAGTTCTATTAAAAATTTCTTAAAAATAAAAAATAGTTAAATTAAAATTTTTTTCATACAAAAAATTTATTTTTAATTACTATTTAAGTATTCAAAAATAAAGATAAATTTAGTATAATAATGATAATAATAAAGAATGAAAAAGAAGATTGATTTACCATATTTGGTCAAGATTAATAAAACATTTAATTAACTTATACAATAGAAACAATTAACATATAAGGTATGTAAAGAAGCCTTCATGATTTATAAAAGGAAAAAAGTTACTTCAAACTTATAGGATAGAAATTTATCATTATGCTCAATTTACCTGAGATGAATGAGGAAGACATAAATGTAGACTACTGTTATGTTTGTAGTAAATAAATCAATTTATATTTATGTTAGGAAACTGTTTAGTGTGCAAGAAATATTCTTTATTTATTTATATTTTTATGTGTATCGTATTTACACTAATAATTGCACACTCTAGATTTATTAGTATTATAATATTATACAACTAATTGAAAAAGAATTCTATCAAATATGTTACACGTTCATATAAAAAACTATTAATCCACAGGATACAGACAAACTTTTTTATCAGTACATTAATTATCAGATTATAATCATTACAATGCAAATTATAATAACGTACTTATTATCTTTATTTACTTATTATTATTAAACGTTTTGATGGTCATCTGTCGCATATCAAAACTCTCTTTTGTATAATAACGTATTATTTGTGCTTTAATAATTTTCTTCATATTATAAGTTTTCAAATATGTACTTGTAAAAAATTTTTATAAATATTTATTTATTGTGTGAATAAATGGCCGTGATAACATTAAGAAATTAAAAACATTTTGAGACTTTATTTTTGTTATTATTTAGTTTTTTCATTTGAAGTTATACTGAATTATTCTCATTGATCACGTAATTATGAGCGATGAATCTTCTTATCAAGAATCAAATTTCATATCAGTCAGGTCATGAACGATGCAGTGACGAAGTGCCTTTAAGAGATAATTTTAAAAGTAAAATCTCAAATTAGTTATATCGATTTTTTTTAAAAAGTATTATATATTTTATACCAAAAAATAGTATATAAGTTACAAATAAGCTGTGCTATATGGATGAATTTAATAACTGATTCATTTATCCAATACATTCAAATATTTATGACGGCTAGTAATGATATTCATATTAAATTTATGAACTTCTTATTGTATTGAGACTAAATTTTTTATGACTACTATTTGTCACAGTATTTTCGGAAAGATTAGAAAAGAAAATTTTTTCTATTTTTTTTTATATGATCAGTAAGAGTGTCAGAGTTTGTCCTCAAGCAAAACGTGTTTTTCAAAGTTGGTGCATCTTGTGAAACTGTACTGTGTGATAAAATTTTATGTGCTACATGGAAAAAAAGACCGTGGAGACTTTTAAATGTTATAAAAATCATTAACGGTAACTGCATGTATAAATTACAATTATAAAATTGTCAAAGCTTTCAAGAAGGCTTTGAAGTAGGTTACTGACGAGCTTCATTTTGAACTCCTAAAAACAGTCCTAAGCGAACAGGACGTTTTATTACTTTCTTTTTTTTTTTTTTTTCATAAACAAAACTTTATTTTGTAACTTTGTTTGATTAGACTTTTCAACAATTATGTTTATTATAAATACAAAATACTTACAAACAACTACGTAATATCTAAAAACTAACGTAATTATTGAACATTTTTAGAAATATTTAAAACCAACAGTTAAATAATATGATACATTTATTTAGGTAGAATTACTATCGTTGCTGATTCTTTATCTAATAAGCGCCAAGATGTAGCTAATAAGATATGTTTTTTCAATTGCCTTAGTAGTTCTCATCAATTAAATAACTGTACTTCAAAAAGCAAATGCTTCATTTCTCAGGACAAATTCAATACAAAGTTACATTAGGATCTTTTCGTCTCATTTTTACCTTAATCGTCTATCTTGACTTCCTTGATAGCAGATACTGATGTTAACTTTTCCTAGAATTATTGTATCTTGACCGAAGAAAATGTATTATCGACTACATTCATCATTTTATGATCTTCAACAGGCGAGTCAGTTATTGCTCTCCTAAACTCAAGAGCAGAAGACTTGTTTATCACTACGTCCCTTAAGAATATATTAAACTTAAAGATTCGAAATATCAATATAGGTGTGTCAGGTATAAGAACTTCCTTGATTGCAGTGGCAAGAGGTTAAGCAAGTTTAATGATCAATTCAGCCACAAAGTCTGCTTTTAACTTAAACATCTCCGTTATTGTGTTGACAAAGGTAACATCACTTATCCTATTAATAACTATAAATATTAATGAATGGGCTTATGTTAAGAGACTACAATAGGCTGATCCATTCTTCCATCACAGAAGTCATTTTGATTATGTACTTGCACCCGATGTATATGGTCAAGCGTTCAGAACAAATATTTGTCATAGTTCAATAGAGAGTTCATTGCAATTTCAACGGTGTTTATATAGATACTCATGAGATTTCTTCCCATTCAAAATAATAATATAAGTGATTCAATATCCAGAGTATATCATACGTCGATAGATCATGAACATATTCTTGCCATTTCCAAATTTTGGGAATTAGACGATATAAAAGCAATTCGTAATGCAGTTCCCATTTGTTAAAATGCTGAACTTTTATAATACTTGTAAAAGTGCTGCGACTTGGTTTACATGCTTGGAATGTGGGTTTATTAAGAAACCTCAACTAACAATTTATGTTGGAATACAAGAACCTTAATTATAAGCTTCATATATCAATTTTCCCATCAAAACATACCAAATTATGTTATTTACCTTATCATTATGTGTTCAATAGGGAATGAATAAGCCCATAATTCAAGTAGTCTTGAATGCTTATTATTAAGATGAATAAAGAATGTACTTGAACTCTACATTATACATATTACCCCCAAGTTACAAATATGTGTATTTGTAACTTAAGGCCACTCTGTAATTTAAAAATATCATGAAATTTAAACTGAATGTCCAGAAAGGATAAATCATTATAAAACTTATCGCTATTTAAAGATATCACCACTAGAAATGTCACTAGTAATAGAGTCCTGTTTACTTTGAGATAAATTGTGCAGTTCAGCAATTCGTCTAAATAATATAGGAAGTATAATAGATAACATTCTTATAAATCTATACCTGTAAGATAAGTTTGTATTGATTTATGCTTATGATATGTTTTGAAATTTATTATACAGCTTCACAATTTCATTAAATTTAATAATATTTTATTTACATTAATCTGAAAAATTTTAATTAGGTAATTGTTTACTGATATATATATTTTTGTCTAAAAGTCAATGATATTGAAACACTATTTTTAGTTTTTCCACTCAAATGATATCTAATTTGCTCTAAATTGTCTAATATAAGATTGTTTTTATTAACTTTTTACCAAGAATTATATAAATTTAATATAAAACAAGAGTATATAAATGACAATTTTTTTATAAAAATTTAGTTATTTAGAGGCTCATCTTCTATCGCACTTTAAAATTAAATTGTTTACAATAATCTATTATTTCAAAAACGTTTTTCCAAAATATTATATGCATAAGTATTGCAAATATTTATAAAATGGTAACATATTTATAAAATAATTCAAGTTAAATATTTAACGTTCCACGGTGGAAGTTTCACTCCATATAACTATATTTATTGTATTATTTTAGTATGATTACAAATACAATTTCAGTTGTAAATATTACATAAATAATATGTAATAGAAAATAAAATTAGATATGGATGCATTAAAAATTATTAATTAAGAGGTATGGGTTGAGAAATTAAGCAAAGTTTAACATACACGACGCGGTCACTTTATTTAATTCTTCACGGTTTGGAAAAGTGTATAATAATTTTTAAAAGATTCTTCTGGATGCGTTGCTTTTATTCCATTTATGTTCAGATCACACACATTCCACTTTTAGATATCGTATAACCAAAAACGGGGTCACAATACGTCCTTCAGTTCTACCATTAATTGGCGAGGAAAAAGGTAAAGATAAGATTTATTAATTATATTATATCTGTTTTTTATTTTATTTCAAATTCCGGCCATTGGCCAAGGAATGGACTTCCGTACTTACAAGTTTATTTTAATACTATTTACAGCTATTTTACATTTTTTACATCTTATCTATATACATTATCAGGTTAATTTTTATTTGTCTTTTCTTCGCTTTATTTCTGTTTCTCGTTCTGTTGTATTTTCTTCCTCCTTCTTTCTTCTTGTTTTCTTTTCTATTATTTTCATGATATTTAATAATTCTCTATTCTTGATTCCTTCTTTGAAATTCATCCTGATCTTTTCTTCGTCGCATTCTTTTTCTTTCTCAATTCTGTTGCTTCTTTTTTCATTTCTACGCATTTCATTGTCATGTGTGTCCAGCCTCCATTATGTTCCTTACATAGTTGGCATTTACTTTCTTTCTCGGCTAGCCAGTATTTGTTGCAATATTTCCACATTTTATTTTTGCCATCATTTTTATGTTTTTATTATTCTTTTTTGATTTCAGATATCTTGGTATTCCTCTTTCTCTTAAATCTTTGTACCATCTGTTGTACGTATCTCCTTCTATTATGTTTGTTCTTTCTTGCTTCATTATTTCAATTTTCCTTTTCTTAGCTATTTGATATTTATTATGGCCTTCTTTAATCCAAATCTTCATCTGTTTTTACTTATCCCTACTTCATTCAGCCATTTTTCTTCAGGATCGGTTCCACTCTGCATTCTTTCTCTTTTTTCTCCTTTAAGCACTTTTTTATCCATCTGTCATCCGGTTGATCCTCCAATTTCTCTCCATATCTCCTGTTCCGTTTTCTCCACTCTATTTCTAGCTTGTTCTCTTTTACTTCCTTATATATTATATATCTGGGGGTACATGCTTCCGATTCCAATACCTATCTATAATAAAACATCTTTATTTTTTCTATTTCTTCGGCTTATTCTTCACCCCATATTTCCACTCTATATTTTATACTTCCTTTCACGAGGTAATTGAATAGCATCCTTTTTTTTCGAAGTCTCCATAGCATCTTCTTTCCACGAAACTCCATGTTTTCTTTAGTGCTATTTTATCTTTCTGTATCCTTTCTTTTAGGTGTTCCTTGTTTCCTCCATTCTTACTAAATAGATATCCTAGGTAATTAAATTTTTCTACCTCTTCTATCTTCTTTTTTTCCATTTCCAGAAATTTAAATTTTTTTAAAAATTTAATTTTCTAAATTTAAATTTTTTTTCTTTTTCCTTTTTTAAAAATGATTATCTTAGTTTTTTCTGTATTTAGTTTTAGTTTTCTATTCTTCAAAAATTTTTCCATAATTGTCATTATTTGCTCCATAGCTTCTTTGTTTTCTGCCACTAACGCTATGTCGTCATAATAGGCTAACGACCATATACTAGTTTCATCTATTTTTATTCCTCCAATGTTTGTTTTTGTCAGCTATATATATATATTGAATAATAGCGGGCTCAGATTTCAGCCTTGTCTCAATCCCCTTTGTATTCTAATTTGTTCGGTTAGTCCTTCTTTTGTTTTTATCTTTATTTGCGTATCTTTGTAAATTTTCTTTACCTTTTCGATTAAATTCTTGTCTATATTATTTTGCTTCATTATTTTCCATAGTTTCCTTCTATCGACTGTATCAAAAGTTCCCTTTAGATCCACAAACAGTACATATATTTTCTTTTTTGCCTTTATCATTCTGTTAGTTAAGTGTTTCAGTATGTATATATTGTCTATCGTGGATCTGAATCCTGCTTGTCCTTCTGGTATTATTTTTTTGTTTTTCACTTCTTCTTCTATTTTGTCTTTCAGTATACTTGTGTATATCTTATATCCGGTAAGCAGTAGGGATAATCCTCTGTAGTTACTTGGTTTATTTGTGTCTCCTTTTTTATATATTGGTGTGATTACCGTTGTTTTCCACTCTTCGGGCATGTTTTTTTCTTTTCAGATCCTTTTTATTATTTCCAGCAGCTTTTGTCCTACCTCTTCTCCTGCGTATATCCATGATTCGTTCGTTATTTCGTCTATTCCTGGCGCTTTTATCTTTTTGAGTACTTTCCATTATAGAATTCCTTCTTATTTATTATGTATTTCTCGGTTTTTGTATTTCCTTTTTTCTTATTGTGTTCTTCTCTGTCTGTTTCTTCTTCTTCTTCTGCTTCGTTTAGTAATTTGTTAAAGTGTTCCGTCCATCTTTCATTACTTATTTTCCTTTTCTATTCATTTTCCTTCTTGTTTCTTTATTTAAGTATTTCCATATATTCTCTTCGTTTTTTATTTCTTTCAGTTCCTTTTCTTGTTTTGTTTTCAACCCCTTTATTTTTTCCTGGCATATTTTTTCCATCTGTTCTTTTGTTTTATATATTCTTCTCTTTCTATTTTTCTTTCTTTCCATTTTTGTATATCTTCTTTGTATTTTTCTTTTCCTTCGCACATTCTTTATTCCACCATTTTGTTTTTCCAATCTTCCACTCGTTTATTATGATTTCCTCGCTAGGGGTTTCCTTCTGTATTATTTCTTTTAACATGTGCCATAGCTCTTTGACTGTCCTTATAGTTTCTCGTGCTTTGTATTTCCCTTCTGTTGCTTCTCTATATTTTCTTATGCTTTCTTCGTCCCAAATAGTTATTTTTCTGTTCTCTATTTTGTTTCTTTTCGTAGTTATCTGTCTTTTTGTGTTTCTTTCTTCTCTTGTATCTATCTCAATCTTGATCAGCATATGGTTTAATTCTACTCTGTCTTCCACTCTAAATTATTTTATTATTTCTTTGCTTCCTTCATCCGCGATTGCCAGATCTAAGACGGTGTTGCCTCTCGGTCCCACACTCTCCTCTCTATTTCTCCTTTCTCTTTTCTCAGGTAGCTCCCTGCATTTCCAATTCTGGTGTTTAGGTCACCCATTATTATTATGTCTGCATTTCCGTTATAGCTTTCCTCTTCTATCCTGCTTTTTTGTTTTTCCATGTCTCTGTTGCAATATAGTCCTTATATATCTATGGTTTTCTCCCTATCGTTATATTTTAGTCTTATTTTTACCATTCCTTCTCCTTTGGGGTTCCCTATTTCTTCAATTTTTATCTCCCAATTCTTGTTAATTCCTACTATTATGCCACCTTTTCCCCTTCCTTTCTTTTTTTCCCTAATCGCTGCTATTATTTTCCAAACAAAGTTTTTTAATAGCATGTTATTACATTTTTCTGTGTCTTTTCCTTCTATCTATGTTTCCGTCAAGCAGATATAATCCATTTCCTCTAGTTATTTCCAGAATTCTCTATCTTTTCCCCAAAATCCAGCAATATTTTAGTATAATAGCCTTCTATTTTTCCTTCATTCATCTATCTCCTTCTCTCTTTTCTCTAATAGCCCTCCATTACTCCTTCTTTCTTCTATTTTCTTTTTTCCCTTCTCTGTTATTGTTTTTTCTCCTTCTCCCTTTCCTTCTTTAGTACATCTCTTTTTTATTTTAAATCCTTCTGTTTGTCTGTTTTTCTTGTTTCCTGTCCTTCTGTGTCTTTTCTTATTTCTCTTTCTTACTGTGCTCTGTTGTTATTCATTTCTTTCTCTGGTACTCTTGTATTATTTGTCTCCTTACCTTGTTCTTTCTTTGTATCTTGCTCTTTCTTTTCATCTTGTAGTTCTCTACTTCTCATTTCTCTAGCCTCTTCATCATTCCATCTCATCCATTTTCTATCTATATATATTTTATTTATACTTGCTTTAACATATTTTTCCTTGCCTTTTAGTTTTTTAACCCATCCATTTATTTCCTCTTGTTTTTTTTTCTGTCGTCATAGCTAAGGTCCTGCTCAAGATATATTTCCGTTCCATAGAGGTTCCTTCTTGCTCTCAGCATTTCATTCCTTTTTCTCTGCTTTCTAGTTTTGCTATGAGTACTTTTTCACTCCACCAGCAGCTAATTATTTACCTTCAGTGTGTTTCCAATGAAGTTTTTTATCCATTCCGTTATGCCTGCTCTCTCCATTTCTTCTTTGTTTGCGCCTCTGATCACTACGTTCTCTTCTCTTTTCTTTTCCTCTCTTTGACCATTATCATTACATTTCTAGTTTCTCACTCTGATAAGTCTTGTTTGTTGTAGCTACATGTACTCTTCCCACTTATGATCGACAGGTTCGATCTGCTACTCCTTCTACTCCATGGGTTTTCTCTCTGCTTTTCTTCTTCTTCGTCTGTATTACTTTTTCCATCTCCTTCTGTTGTGTTTCCTTCTATAATTCTTTTTACCGCCGGTTTTCATTCATCATTTATATTTTTGTCTTCTTCCATTTATACTATTTTTTCCTCCAGCTCTTTCATTCTATATTATACCTTTGTGTCCCATTTCCTCTGTTTTCTTCTTCATTTTATTTTAATTTTAGGTTTATTCTATCTAACATTTTTCTTTCCATCTCTTCTTCCTCTTTCCTCTTCCCATAGCTTTTTCAACTTTTCTGCTTTTTTTCCTGTTTCATTTTCATTTTCTGCTTTGAAGCTAACTTTCTTTGATAATTTTTTGTTTCCAGCTAATATTAATTGCAACCTTCCTCTTCTTGTACCTCTTAAGCTATTTTTTTTGTTAACGCTTCCCCTATCTTGCTTAGTGGTCGTTTCTGTGGTTGGTGTTCTCGCTTCACAGGCGGCGCCACTTTTCTCTTTATTTTCGGTGCTCAGCGCGTTGCCCTTCTTTGCCACGTGTTGTGCCGTTTTCTTTCCGTTCATATTTTTTCTTTTTTCCACTCACGTTTTTTTATCTTTCCATTTCACTAAACACTTCTTCGGTTTTACTATCGGTTCTTCTTTACTTTCTTCTGTTTTTTAACCACTCAGACTTTTATTTTTTTCTGTTAGATTTTTACTTTAAGCACGCGGCAGTACGCCTATTCAATATGCGACCGTTACGCGAAGTCGCCTATTATATTTGTTTATTTTCTCTTTTTATTGAAATCTTTTAAATAATTCAAAGTTTTAATGATTATATTTCTCCAGTTCGTAGCAATAGTATGATAAGTTCTTTATCTCTGATTACTTTGCGGTTGTGTTCCTTGAGCTTTTTCTTTTCTTCGGCCATTTCTTTGATCTGAAACAAAGGGTCATCAAATTAGGATACGATTGAAATGGTATACAAAAATTTTACGCCAAGCAAGTTCATACAGCAAAAATTAAAAAGAGATAATAGAGCGCAGCTTGAGTGTAAGATGTCAAATGAAAGGCGTATCAATATTCCAGATTTGTGGACTTGTTTTTTTTTGAATTGTCTCTTGACGCATGTCCTTCTTGGGCTTATCATAAGGGCAACCTATGATACCAAAGCTCATTGCTTTATCGTTTACAATGATTGCGTTTCATCTTATGATCACAAGGGTCATTCGGAGCCTTCTCCTTCTTCTAGTTCTCTTTCGATTATAGGTATCGAGGATGGATTGATTGAGGAAGAGTACTATCTTGACGATACTATCATTATTTCTCGGTAGGAATTCAAATCTCCTACGTGAGACTTTCTTGCATTCCCTTTTGTTGGTTAATTAAGTAATAAATATACATCTTCTCTATTGTTAACACGAAAAATACCTTGGAATTTTAGAGACATCCTTACTGAGAGACTATGAATTTCTAATGAGAGAATTTGATTCCTTATATATGACATTATAGATTAGCTCCCTACGTTTAATATTATAGTAACTAGCCTGTTTTTCTTGGGCTTGATCGATGCAACTAGCGACATTCTCGTATAGATTAGGTATCTTCTACATTCTACCATCCCACTCCCTAACCTCTTACATTTTCTGGGATTCAACTTACTTGTTTCTTCTGTCCAATACACTATTTCGGAGGGTAGTATCGGATTCCTTCCCAAATTAAGGAATACGGGTCTCATCCCAGTGCTTTCGTCTTCTGCAGTATTATATATAAACTCGAGTTCGCTTATATGTAAATCTGATGGGACAAGCAATACAAGTAGGGTCTTTAGCATCCGCCTGATGGTAAAGTGTTATCGTCAAGTGAGTGATTCTACACTTTAAGAGGAATTGATCCAGAGTTCTATTTGGTCTCTTTACCCGACAGGAACTCCTCAGAGGTCCCGTGGTACAGTAATAACCTCTCTGTAAAATATCGAATTACATTCTACACGTTCACCTTATTGATTGGGATACATTTAATCCATTGAACATCTTCATGAAGACCATCAGGTATTTGTTTCCTTTACCTAAGCGAAGGAGCAGTCTAATTACGTTACCGATGATGATTCGTTTTTTCATCAGTAAATTGCTTGCGGTCACTGCTTAACCTAGGAATGTTGACAAATAATGCAAGAGCGAGTATGCGTGCTTGTGCATACCAAGTCAGTAATAGAAGCGTGTTAATTATTCGTGAGTTTTTCTCATACCATAACGTCTCGAAATCGAAATCTCATGAGCTTTCGTCAGATAATCTAGCGTTACACCTCTAAAAGCATTAGCTTTCATGCATACTGGCCTTTGAACAGTTCCTCTAAAATTCTGGTAGGCCGCTACCGATTAAATCGTTCGCTAACTATTTTCACTACGAAAATTCAGTAAAGATCGCCTGTATTTTCTGATATATTTGATTGTACCAAGTCCCTTCCTACTACCCTTACCAGTTATGCCAATAACTGAGAATGCGACTTCGGAATCGCTTTCGAACATCATGTAGGGAATAGCATCCAACGGCCCCATTCGATGCACAACATCGAATTTAGAAGGCTTAAGATTGAACGCCTAATGTGACAATCTCCCCGTCGAGGTTATCAAATTGTAGAATCACTTTAGACTGTTGTGGTCTGTTATTATTTGAAATTTGTATTCTTTAAGGTATTATTACCTAAACTTTCTAATGACCTCGAATATAGACAGATATTCGCGCTCTGTAATGGATCAATTCCTTTCTACGACATTAATGGTACTGCTCGGAAAAGAGATCATCCTTTTTTCATCATCAATCTGTTAAGGACCACCTTCATATCAGTGTCAGTAGTGTATGTTTTTAACACAAATTTCTTATCGTATTCTGGAAATTCAGTATGGGCATCGACTCATAGACGATCAACAATTTGCCAAATGCGGTGTACTGATTTTTGCCTATGTATATTTGATGCTATTCTTAATCAAATAGGTTAAAGATGTAGTAATTGCTGCAAAATCTACCAAGAATTTCCTATACCAGGATACGATACCGAGAAACTTTCATAATTGTGTAAGATTTTTTGTTTTTTAATACTAAAGCTACGGCGTAATTGCTCAGGATCTGAACGAAATCCATTCCTATCTACTAAAATATTCAGAAATTTAACTTGTGCACAACAAAACTCACTTTTACAGCAGTTAAATGTTAATTCAGTGATCTTTTTTAGTATCGGCTCAATTCGCTCCAGGTACACCTCGAATACGAAAAATTATATTGTCGAGGTAAGCAAAACCAAGGTGTAAGGTTCCATCTAAAACCCTATTAACTTGTTGTGGAGTTGTAGAAAAAATATAGATCCTTCAGTCACACCATAGGATACTTTAACCCATTTGTGCAAGTCTAAACTGTAAACAAATATTTTAAAGCCATCAAATGCCGAAATTTTTCCGATAATGCAATCTGATGGTACACACTACTTAGATTCAGCGTACAAATATACTTTACGTGCATAGGTTTAGAAAAATAATATCCATATATGGTAACAAATACGTCAATTTTTGAAAATGGCTTTCAAGTTCAAGTACTCAATGCAAAAGAGATACGCGTCGTTCTTCCAAACTATAACCATGTGACTCAACCATTGTCTGTGCATCTCTTAATTAATCCTTGCGTTAATATTTTGCGAAATTTTCGCTGCATTTTTTAGTTAATCTTGTAGAACATAAGTTAGTTACTATGTTTAATATTTATTGTTTCCCCTACATCGATGCGATATTCTGCTAAAATTATACATCATATCTTGACATTCTTAAATGTGAAGATCTGATTCACTAGCTTCATGAGACCATAATATTACTTTATATACCAAATAACTCGATGTATTTTAATTAAGTATTGTATTATATTCAATATAAATTTATTATACATTAGTACATAATTATTTTTATAAAATCCTACATTATTGCATGAAAATATATATAAAAATGATATTTTTATCAAATTAAGTAAAAATAAATATTTTAATATTTTATAAAATTATTTTTTTAAATGATTTTTTAATTTCTTGGATTACTTTCCAGTTTATTTTTTGATTTATATTTAATATTATAAAATGTGAATATTTTTAACTTCATAATTTCAAATAAGTACTGATTGTATTGCAAAATGAAGAAAAAAATTTTATAACAACAAATTGAAAATATAAAAGAAGTGAAGTAAACTTGAGAAATCAAATAATTGATCGTAATTTTATTTCAATATAATTTAACAATCATATTAGAAGAGATAAGAGATACAACAAAAGCTTATAAAAGCAATTTGGCAGGTGAAAAGTCGCTTCTGTTCTTTCGACTGGATATCATGCAATTTTACATTTAAAGCATTAACTGTGACTTCAAATTAAAATTACCATTCATAATATGACTATTGAAATCAAGTATCTCTAGGCTTTTATTCTAATGTGGTGATAAGTACTGCCAAATAAACTCAATACTTCACATTATTCTTTCGAATACTACAAGATTCTTATAAACTTCTGATTTACAACGAGAATATAACAAAACACGATAACCTAGTAACGTATATATAATACGATAATTATTATATTTATAAATTATATAATAATTTTTATAAATTATTCTTACTAATTGCGAGTAAAATCATTTACATTCAAAATAATTGTTAATTTTAATAATGGTTATATTCACTAACTTTCACATTAATTTATAAATAAATTATAAATTTTATAATAAAAATATATAATTATTTATTTATAATTTTTCTGAAATACTTATATGTAACAATATTCATAATTTTTTTTCTAATTATTGTTTAAAAAATATTGTTCATATTAATATTTAATAATATTTGATTCGATGTGTTTAATATTTGTTTTAACTAACATATACATTAAATTTTAACAATTGATGTATCTTTTTTCTAAATTTTACTGTTCTTTTCCATGAAAATGAAGAAATTTCCTTGATTATTTAAATCAATCCTATTTTATATTTGAGTGTTTAAATCAGAAATGTAGATATAATATTTTTAATACTGAAAACTTTATCGCAGATTTAAAAACGATTACTAAGTTTACAAAAAATGATATCTAAAATATTATATAAATACTCACTATAAATAAAAGTATTACATCTGCTGATAAGTGAATTACGTGTATTCTTGGATATTAATTCATGATTTCTGTAGAAAAATTATATAATGTTGTCAAGCCTTAGTCTCTGTTAGTTTACAATTAATTTTTCTCCAGGATTATAGCAGTATAGATACCTTGAGTCTCTACGTAGATATATTTAAAAACTCAAAAAGTGTCTCAGGAATATATATATTAAATGTCAATATTTGTATTTTTAAGTCTTTTAAAAAAATTATAAAAATTATATTTATCAAAACTTAAAAAAACTATTTTCTTATGTGATGGAAATAAAAGTACCAAAATACATATATAGATATAAATTAAGAATTCGATGTTTTATATTTTCTTTTATTCAACCACAAAATTTTTTAATTATTTAAAAAAAAAAAAAATTCACAAATGTATTTTAAAAGACTTATTATAGGCAGATAAGTTGAAGCTAAATTGATGCATAAAAAAACAATTATTAAAATTGTGTATGTTTAATATATAATTGAAGTAAAAAATTGTGAATATTATGTAAAAGAATATTTTGTACCTGTAATATATTGCTTTTTTATTCTTTTAAAAAAGTCTATTTCGAAAACCACACACAGCATTCCTTCAAGAAGCCCGATCTGAGATCCTAATCCAAGAGCTAAGAGCATCATAAAAAATATACAAGACCAAAATGGTGCTCCAGGTAGTTCTACAATCGCTTGTGTAAATATTATAAATGCTAATCCTGTACCTTCAGCTGCCTGTACAATATGTTTATATCTTAAAATTAAAGTAGAAATAAATATGAAAAATAATCAATAATATCTGTAAATTAAACTTACATTATCCAATTGTTCGCTTAAGTTACATTTTTTAAGTGTAAAATTTACAATAGAAGTATTCAAATTGCGTAGAACAAAATTAAATTGTTGATCAGTAGCGTTAACCGCAAGAAACCCATGTTCAATAAGTAAGTTTCGATTACTGAAACATTCAAAATTTATTATTGTTTCTTATAATTGTTTTTATTTATTCATTTTTTTTTTTGAATTTTATTAATTTTTATTTTGATAATATTTTTATAAATATATTCTTAAAATATTAACAATTTAATGTAACGATTTATTTATAAGATTACTTAGACTATAAATAATTTTTCTAAAATAATACTTATCAAATATTTAATTTTTGACTTTTTTTAATGATTATTTTTTAATAATATTTTTTATTACTAATGTATTATTAATACTCCATTTATAATTTATATATAATATAAAAGATATAGAAGTCTTTCTTATAAAAATGAAAAAAAATAAATAATTTAAAATCATACTTTTCATTACACTTATCTACGTTGGTCATAGCCTTGAAACCTAGAATAGCAAAGATGACAACACTAGCATATACAGCAGTAAATGCATTACACACGCTTACAAGAATAACATCTCGAACACAGTGGTTATTAGGTGTATTATAACTACCAAATGCTATTAAAGATCCGAAAGCTAATCCAAAGCTATAAAATACTTGTGTCGCTGCATCTAACCAAACCATTGGCTCCAATAGTTTTTCAACCTTAAATGATACATTTTAAATTCAAAAATTAATTAAATATATAAATTAAGTATTAATAAATTTAAATATAATAGTTTTTCAGGAAGAAAAAAGTACTGTTAAATTAAGTTTTATAAATATAAATATAAAATGTAATTTTTATTTTGAGAATATATACGAAAAAAATATTTTAAATTTTACATTGAAACATTTTTTTATGTATATCTGCGATAAATCGTTATTATAATTTATGAATTACTATTAAAAAATGAAGCAAATAGTTAGACAAGTGAAAATTGGTACGAATTAGTTAATCGCAACATAAAAAAACGTGTTAGAATATTGATCCATTGCTTACAGTGTGTAATATTCTACGTTTTCTCATTAATCATAATTTTATTTTTGAGAATTTTACAATATTGTATTATGTATGTGTACTATTTTCAAGGATTTCTACCATGTTTTTTTTGGATAAGTTTGGATGTATAAGTTTGACAGATTAGGCTGTTTGTTTTTGGTTTGGCTTGCACGTAAAATTAAATGAGTGTAAGATTGATTTCAATCTCTTTATATATAAATAATTATGAATTATTAAATGGTTGAAATGATTCCCCTGAGAAGAGTTTTCGCAGTGAAAGATCATAAGATTCTCCTGAAAAAAGGTCTGCCTAAAATAATGCTAAATTAGATGAAACAAAGTCTGAAAAAGAAAAGAAGCCATTCATAGAAGACCAAATCTCTTACAGTATGAGTTTATGGGGACAACCGCTACTGATTAAATAGTATAGATTTTCCCGTTTATTATCCAGAGAGAAAGTTGTATGAGGAATTTAATAATAAAATTATGCACGGGTTTTTTCTCCATATTCAATGTATTATTCAATATATCCGGAAGCAGAAAGATTAATTATTAAATGATTGATTTTAGTTCAGATAAATTATAATAATTTACTGTTCCAGTAGTAACAAATCTTTTGTTACTGCTTAGTCAGATAAGGACCAGGGCGAGGTCATAAAAATCCTATACTATAATATTGATTATTGCTTTGACAGAGTCTATATTTATTGTACAGAAGTAAAACGTTGAGTAAGATGTTGACTACACTGCCAGTAACCAATTTGCCATACAGGCAACAGAGATTACCAGTACTTGTAATACCTAGCATATCAGAATTGAACAAAAACTTCTTCACTGGTCCCATACCTTAGAGTAAAGTAGAGTTTTAATAAATAAATATGCACCATATGACACTATCGACAAAAGTTTACACCTGCCATTGTACAAATTTTTAATAAAAATGGCAAAAGGTAGAAGTATAAAGAAAGAAGCTTTATGGTAAAATTTTTAAATTGAATTCTTTAAAAAAAGACAAGGAAGATACATAAAAAAAAGAAGATGCTAAAAAAAAGATGACAACAGAAATAAGTTTAAAACAAATACAAAACATATTGTAAAAAAACTATAAAAGACATTAAAAAAAAAAGTGAAAATTTTTTTGTGAAAACATACGTTAAGTTTCGAATATTTACTCTCTCAATATACTCTCAATATTACCGATAACTCTATTGCATCTTATAAAATGCACCTGCAAATAGCATACATTCAATTAATAAGATAGATGAAGAATGCGTTAAGAGTTATGACAAAATATTCAGATCTCTTGTTCACACACACTTTTTTGATTTTAAAGCAAAAACTTTTAGTATTGTGAAATTTGATGTTAAATACCCCACATATTTGTTAAAAGATAATGTTAGATCCAGTGAGGTGTAGTACAAATAAAACTAGTTGTTCTTAATTATTTTGTTCACGTTTCGACTAGGTATCAGTGGTCCTTATCAAGGTTATTTAAATAACAAATATTACAATTATTCTATCATACATATATTGAAGAAATAAAAAAATTATTTTAAACATAATTATTTAATATTTAGGTGCAAGAATTTGTGGATATTCTACGATATGATTGTCACAATTTTTAATATAAACAATATATACTATACCTCAATTTATATTATTCGATCATGTTATGCTCTACGTCATGATGTTGTTATTTGTCATATTATTGAAAATCATATGATATTTTTAGTTTAAATTTTGTATGTTCTCTTGTCGGTTTATAGTGTTATTATTAATTTTAATATGTATCATTTCGGAAATTAGTCTTTTTTGTAATTAATCTCCCTGTCAAGTATATTAACATTATCCTAATCTATATTATTATATTATATTATATTAGTGCACTCGTGAGAGTGTGTCATGATAATCGATGTATTGAAATTGTTTTTCACATGTTAATTTATTCTTGTTTTTAGACTGCGTTTAAATTCTCCATTATATACCAATGGACAGTCTTTACATTTAATTTTATACACGACATTAGTTTCATCCCATTTTTCTGTTCTACTTTTGCCTCTTATTATAAATCAGTCTAATTTGTTGTTTATGTTTGGTATTAAGTTTATTCCATACATTTGAAACTTTAGTATATATTCAGAAAATAATTTTTCTGAATTAAGCAAAGATATTAAAGTATGGAACTTGTTAGTGTTTTTATTAATTATTTTTATATTTGTGGATTCTTCAACATTTCTTAATATATTTTTCTATAAAATAATCAGGGCAGTTATTTCCTTTGAGGATAGATTTGAAATATCCAGATTATTTTTGTAAAAATATAGATTTGACAATAGAATGGGTTTACGTATTAAATTATAAACAGTATTTCTTTGTTGAGACTGTGTGTGATTGGATTTGAAGTTCAGTATCCTGTTTGCCTGTATAGGTTTCTGATGTCAACACGTAATAAATTTATTATTTTTAGTTTCAATAATTGATAAGTCAAGAAAATTTATAAAATTATTATTTTCGATTTTGTTAGTAAATTATAAGTGACTGTTATATTTGTTGAAGATATTCAAAATGACATCAAACTGTTCCTTTTGAATACAACAAATTATGTCATCTACATATCTGTAATGAAATAACGGAATGTAATTATACTTTATTATAAGCAAATTCACAAATTCAGGCTCAAAGTCATCCATGACTATATTAGCAAATAATATTCGAATAATATAAATTGAATCATAATAAATATTGTTTACATTTAAAACTGTGACATTCCGACTATCACGTGGTAGAACAACTACGTATTTCTTAGTCTTAATATTACGTAATTATGTTTAAAATAATTTTTGTAACCGTTCAACGTATTATGTATATAATAATTGTAATATTTTTATATAAATAGCCTTGATACCTAGTTGAAACCTAGTTGAAATAAATACCTAGTTGAAACGTTGTCAAAATAATTATGAATAAGTAGTTTTATTTATCCTGAACTTCACTGGATCTAATCCTACCTTTGAATAAACCTTTTATTTTTACAGGTGGCAACATTAGATAAGACTAGATACTGGATAAACATATAATCAGTCGAGTAAAGATTATATAGATTATGTATTGTAAAGCTTTAAACTGTATAAAGCTGAAGAATATAATAGTATTTTTCTTGTTCTCCTACAGAAAACAGCTGATAATTTATTTATATCATTATCTGTCAGACTTATAGCTAGTTTAGTAACTGGGTATATACCAGAGTCCTGAAGGTTTTTAAAAGAGTTGTTCATTCCAAAATCTGATAAAACTTAACTCAGCGAATGATTACTGATATCAAATGTTTTTTACTGAAGATAATTAAAAAGCTAATAGGTAGATTTATTAAAAACAATGTAAAAATAGTAGATTTTTTATCGATGACATGAATATTAATTATACAAATTTATAAAAGTAAAATAAAAGTACATAAATTAATATGAAATCTAGATATAATTATAATATAAATATAAATAAAATAATTATCTTTTAATTAACAAACCTTAGGTGTATACATATGAGCAAGTCCTGCATTAGCACCTTTTAATGTAATTCCACGCACAAAAAAAATAGTCAGTACCAAATAAGGAAACATGGAAGTAAAATAGACTACCTGTAAAATAATCAAAAAAATTATGCAAGTTAAAAGAGTGTACATTTAGATTTATATACATTTTATGGTATAAAACCATTTGAACAAAAAAGCCAAATTCATAAAAGTTAATCATATTTCTTAATATTTAACCCCAATTTACAATGGATTTTTTACTCAGTTACAATGATTTTATATGGATATTTATAAAGAATGCAATTCTTAATCATTCAATTTATTGGCTTTTCTGACCGACTTTTGTTTTACAAAGCAAAATCACCACTTCTGAACCTTATATAATAGTAATTATGAGTTTTAATTTTTTTAACTTTTTTTAAGTGCAAACATCAACAACAAAATTCGAATGAATTGTATTTTGTACATGGTGTGTCTAGAAAGTAATACCAATTTATTATTTTCAAAGTCATTATTTATTGTAGCGATTACGGAGAGGTGAGACAATGTTCAGGGGAGTTCTATCTGTTGGTTTCTTTTCTTTCTTTACAATCATGAGGAGCGGCAAGATTTAACTTCGCACAAAGCTTATTTTTTAATCTTGTAACATGAAGCGATGGACCGCCTAATAGAATGGCGTAAAATTTGATGTGTAATTTGAAAAAAAACTATAGAGATTTTTAAATGAGATTAAATATTAAAAAAAGTTTTTAATGGTAATTGTATGCAAATTTTAATGAATTCAAGACGTTATTGATTACTTTGGTCCTTAAATGATAATTTGAACTCAAAATTTTGTGCACACTTTGGGCATTAGAATCAATTCTGGCTATTTTTAAGAACGAGCTTAATCAGTAACCTTCTTAAAAGCCTAATACGATTGTTTAAGTTACGATTTACATGAAATTTTGTTCTTAAAAACTGTTTTAACCTTTACAAGTCTCTACTTACATTTTATCAAGTCACAAACAAATTCCAATAATGTGTAAATCTGTTCAAACAGTTGCTCCATCGCACCATGTTACAAGATTGAAAAAGACGCTTTGCACAAAGTAAAATCTTGCCACTCACAATGATTGAAAAGAAAGAAAACGAATAAATAGAAAAAACTTCCTCTTACATTCTCTGATTTCTTCAAAGTTGCGATAATAAATAATGGCTTCAAAAATAATAAATTGGCATTAGTTTCCGGACACATCATACACACTCAAAATTTGATACATTTAAAATGTAGAAAAATATATTGTTTACACTATGATAAAATAATTAATACTAATTTCAATAGTATAAAGATAACACGTTAGCATGAATATAATTTATAGCAGTTTGATGCGACTTTTGATAAGTTATTTTGTATTATCAAATACCTCAAAATTAAATTCTCTATTTAATGCAATTACCCTATGATGGAAAATAATTTCTTTAAACATATGAGGTAATTAAAACTCGTAAATATATGAATTTATTTCAAGATCAGTAATTTTATTGACAAAAGGTTGTAATTATAAAAGTAGCTTTACAATATTCTTCAAGCTATTGAATTAGAAGTTGGTAAACGGACTACCATATTTAGATTTATCATAATAAGGATGTACAAAATATATTGTTAATAATTAATAGCAGTAGACATTGTGTGCCCTTTAACAATTACATATAATGAAAATAAATACATTTTTACTATGCCATCCCCATTAATAATTATATTATACCAAGTCCGTTAAAGAAAATTAATTTCATAAAAATCTCTACCGCGATATTTAATGATTTAATATGGCTCATCTAAATTAATTTTAATGGATCAATATGTTGATTTTACCGCATCATTCATTAAGAACTTAATGAAATTATGTAAAATTAAACATTGTATTCTTTCAGCCAATAGACCTCAGAGTAAATGTTCCATTTAAAGAATTCATCATATCCTCAAAAAATATTTCAAATACTTTATCAAAACACCATGCAATTGGTTAACAAATATAGCGTTCTCTTATAACATGAGCGTACATGAAGGACTCAAATTAATACTTTATGAATTTATATTTAACAAATTTGCATGAACGCTACTAACAATGTCCACTTAGAAATATTACTAGATAAAACTTATAATAAGTCCATATGAAATCTGAAGAAACGTATCTGTTGAACCCAAAAATTAACGAAAGAAAATATTAAAAAAGTGAAAAAAACGATATTTTACTACGATCCACACCTAATAAGTTCAAAATTCATATAGATGACAATGTTCTTTTATTAAGACCACACAATAAAAAATTTTCGATCCAAAGCTTTTTGGTCGATACAAAATAATTAACGTATACAATGTTACGTGGTATAATTCTACTATATTTATTTATTTATATTCCGTAACTACTTATTTATATATTTATTTATTATCGCGTTTATTTGTCGCATTACTTATTTATTTCTTTATTTACTCACTTAATTATAATTCGATGATTTCCAGTTCATTTTCTACTGTAGCTGAATCGGTCGAAGCGATTCAGCCTTTGTGAGGTTTTAGGATTAAAATAAATACAATTATATTAATTCACGTTAGAATACCGATTTATTACTTATAAATCGGAAGAGAGAATTTGAAGTGTAATAGTGGCTCATGATACGAATCTAGCATCTACGTATGTGTCAGAGTTATTGTATTACTTGTATTTGTTGTGTTATCGCGAATCCGCTTGAATGTGTGAGTTTTTCGTGTTGTATTACCGACGAGAGTCACCGACCAGAATTGAATTACTTCGTATTACATTTTTCGTCCGATTCTTGACACTACTATCTTAATTCCTTAATTTCTACACTCATGCCTCCCAATTTATTGAGAAAAACTGCTAACTCTTTCTGTCCTCCCACCTAGGAGGTGTTCCCATTTTTTTGGCTTTCGTTCGCACTACCTTAATATCTGCTTATATTTCTCAATATATTGGTTAATAATTACGCATATTGACATCGTTTCCCGAATTTAAAGGTTGGACATACTTTTCTTTATGCTGCTTTTTGTTCTCCTTTCCCACTTATTTTATGCAATATTTCGTATTTTATTAATTAAATATTTTAATTATTTTATTAATTAAGTATGTTAATTCTGTTATATACGTAATAACAAACAAAATTAATCCAAACAATAGAGCTCTTTTTAGGTCTTGTGAAAAGTAGCTAGTGATGCATATCAAAATTCAAAAAAAATCCAGTAGAATCATATTTTCTAAAATACCATTCATCATATTCAGGGCTATTTTTATTAATAATTTTAAGAAAAAAATCCATTTTTTTAATTTATTTTATTATAAAATAAAAAAATTGCGTGATAATATTTCATGCTGTTATAGTAAATAAGTGTGTGCGTGTACATACGCAATGTTTTTTATTAAATTATTAAATATGTAACGAGACCGCTCCGTTCGCTCTTCACGGGTGGAGGGCGAGTCGAGCGCTCGTTGAAAAAAAATAGAACCGAAAGAATAAGCGGGAACTGGTTTGTCAGGGATTGCGGAACGTCGATCAGGATAAAGTAAAAAATAACACAATAATTTAGAAAAATAGAAAATCACCAGAGTGAACATTTAATTCGATCAATTCTAAAGAAAATGCATTAATTTTGAATTAATCGACGACAACATTCGTATAATTCAAATATTCGTATAATTCAAATTATAAATAATTAATAATTTCAGTCGACAAACTCCACCTCGCTAGATTAATCGATTTTAAATATTAGAAATTTTTCATTGACCTTCGGGCGGGTCATCGCACTGAACTATAACATATATTTTATTACACGATAGTCAATCGACATTAGTTATTCATCCAGATTAATGGACTTGATATCAAATAAATATTTCACGATTTAACGCAACACGAGAAATAAAGAGATACAATAAACGAAATCCCGCTCGGCATATTTTCTCGCTCGGCAAGCGGCGAAGCGGGGAAGCGGAGGAAGGCGGTGCCCTATAGACGTTAAAAGAATACTCTATAGTGCGTAGGAGGCTCACCTGGAGCCAAGGACGGGCGGCGGATCGAATACCTAATTACGGCGGACGTAATAAGGGCTGTTAATCAAGTTCGCTCTAAGGTGCAGAGGGAAAATAAAATCGCAAGTGATTTTATTTAAATAAGGAAACGGGCGCCCGATAGCGGGTGTCGCCCTGGAAAAAGGGTCTTCGTGAAATCGTGAAGACTGAGGTCGAGGTGAAGGTTATCGTGGCCCGAAAGCATACGATTCAAGGAGGTCGGAAGGAACTGGTCTTGGATCGGCTAAATGTTCTCAAAAATGATCTCAAGTCTTGCACATGTTAGGTGTTTTAAAAATTCGGTTACTCCTCGCGTGCAATCAGCGCAGATGCTGATGCGCGTGCGATTAAACTCTGTGATGGGCGACATATGGGAAAATGAGGAAACGGGTCGGAGAAGCTTGGGAAGTCCGCGCGGAACGATCGAGTTCCGCGCGTTCCCTTTCGGGAAGTTCTCCCTCTGTCGCGAGTCGCGCGGTCACTCATCTGAGCGGCCACCACATAGCTGAGTGGCTGTTGCTATATGAACACACTCATACATGTGAGTTGGAGCGCATGGAGAACTTCGGGCAGCCCGAACTTCTTGTAACGAGTAAATCTCGTTACAAATGTTAATAATTAAAATAATATACATATTATGTAAATAAAATTGTATATGAATTTTTTAAAATAAAATTACAAAAAAATTTAAAGTTTCCGGTACCGGTAAATTATCGAGCAAACGCATATACGAGTGTGAAATCGACAAAAAGCGAGGAAAAAAGAAATACAACAGGAAAGTAAGTAAAAAAGGGAGTAGTCACAAAAGAATAAAAAAGTACGCAGAAGAAAGAAAGACTAAGACGCAAGATGGGAATGGAAAGAAAGAAAAATAGAAGAGGTAGAGAACTTCTTCTACCTAAGACATATGTTCCATAAGAATGTTGGACACAAAGAACACATAAGGGAAAGAATGCAGAAGGGAATGATAGCATTGAAAAAAACCTGGGGAATAACGGAAAGAAAGTATTACGAAAATTTCAAGTTAAGGAAAATGATATTTAACCATATAGTGAAAGGGGTAATAGAATATGGAGTGGAAATATGAGGTAATGATAAAGTGAAGAAGCTAAAAAAAATAAAATTAGACTATTATAGATGTACATTGAGATTAGATTTTTGTACACCGAGATACATAGTATATGAGGAAATAAAGGAGACGAGGATGGACATAGAGTGGAAAAATAGGACAAGAAAATATGAAGAAAGGATAGAAGAATTAACAGAAGAAAAATGGACAAAAAATGCTTCGAAGAGAAAAAGAAGGAAAGAGCAGACAACAAAGAAGACCCAGAAGAAAGATGGTTAAACCAAGTAGGCATAAGCAAGATACAAATGAGAATATGAGAAAGAGAAGGGAAAAATAAATACGAAAAATTAAAAGAAGGAAAATGGAAATACTGAAGCAGAAAAGGATAAATACAATAGAAGAAGCCAAATACAACGAGTGTTACAAACACATTAAAGAGACGGAAATCCCAAAATACCAAAGACTAGATATGAACGCAACCACAGTGAAGGCAATCGCTAGGATAAGATGCGGAAACATAGTAGCAGAAAATAAGTATTGACGAAATGGGAATGGAAGAAATGAGAAGAAAATATAATTGGACAAAAAGAGAAATAATAAAGAACTACATAAATGGAGTAGAAAACAAAGAACTGCTAGGCAAAATGATGGAAATTGAGAGGAAGATAAAGAATAAAAAAAGAAACAAAGAAAAAAAAGAAAAATAATAAGACAGAAGAAGGTGAAAATGAAAAACAAATGAGATAAACGAATACATAAGTCAAAAAGAGGTGACAAAAAGAAACTAAAAATGTGATAATAATAACAAATAGATATAAGGAAAGCGTATGTAAATAAACTAAATCAAAATGAAAAAGTAAAGAGAAGCCCATTCCTAGGCTGAAAGACTGGAATTGTGTATAATAATAATAATAAAAAATAATAAAAAAAATACAAAATATGTACAAAAATTAACTTATTTTATATATAATCCATTTGTAACAATAACAATAACTAATTTATTAGATTAGCAAAAATAAAAAATTTATTAGATAAAATTAATTATAATTCTTAACTTTTTCATTTTTTTAAAAAAAATTATACATTTAATTAATACAATAAATACACGTAAACTACGTGTATTTAAAACAAAAATATGAAAAAAAATTTTATTATGATAAAATCTATGAAATTCATATTTTTTTATATTTTGTTATAAAAATACATGCGATTTTTTTAAATATATGGATGAAAATAGTTACTAATAATTTTTTTTAATAATTTATACTTAATTTAAAATAATTTAAAAGAAGTCTATTTTATTTAGGTAAAAACTTACCAAAAAATTTTGAGTACCACTTATATTTTGTGACATTTTGTGATATTTTGGTCATGTTTAATCGCATTTTTTTGATAATCTAAACTATTTTTACAAAATATAAGATACAGGATTTGTTGTGTAACAATTATACTTTTTAAAATTGTCGAAAAAACTAAAATCGTTGGGTGCATTGAGCGGGAAATAATTTTATAAATTTTCAAATAACTTAATTACCATTAGTATTACACTAAAACTGATAATCTGTTTAAACTAATATTTTGTACAAATAAAGTGTATATTAATCACTTTAATTTTTCGATCTGTTATGAAAAAATTAATTTTCTTCAAAATCTTATTAGGTGCAATTCGTCCATTGACACTATACTGTTAAAATTAAGAATTTTCATTTTATAACAAAAAAAAAGAAAAAAAAATGTATTTTTTCCTTAAAATTGTTAATAAAAAAAGCCCTGAATATCATGAATGGCATTTTAGAAAATAAAGATCTATTGATTTTTTTTACAAATTTAGATATACATCACTAACTGTTTTTTTATGGCCTTGCTTAAACTAATTATGTAAAATTAAAAATTTAAAACAAAAAACAGAAAAAAGCTTCATTTCTATTAAATACACCTACTAAATTAAGATATTTACAGAAAAATTAGTTTAATTTAGAGGAGATGTACAACGAAAATGTAATGCAAACATACATTTTTTTTTATATTTAATAAAAATCACTTCCACATTATTCGGGTATGATTGTAAGAACGAAAAATCTTTAAATAGCAAAATTTCATTAAATCAAATCGTAGAATGTAACTTTGAAGATATTCAATTTACAAACATAAAATCTTATATCAATGTATTATAAAAAACCAAATTTGGAACTATATTCTTTAAACAATGTAAAATCAAATTTATTCAGAAAAAATTCTACTACAGAAAATCCTATTAGTTATTGTTACTGATTTCTGAGTAAAGCCATTTAAATTCCGTCTAATTATTAATTTTAAAGATAATTATAAAACTTTATTAATCTATAAATAAATTGTAGCTTTGATATTAGAAATCTATTAAATGTTCATTTATAATTCCTTTTGCATACTAAGACGTAACACCATCATTGGTTGAATAGCACCAAATTAACACGATATGCAATATATGAGTTTTATGATGTATATAAGTGATTGTTTGCTACAGCTTTTTATCTAGTTACTAACGAATACAGTAATTAGATAAATAAATAATCAAAGTGTAATTAATCAAATTATATGTCTACCCCGCTTGGTGTTCTGTAAGCACATTTATCAAGGAATTTAATCTCTTTATCAAACAAATCCCTTCTTATTGTTTCTTCATCAATTTAGTGTTATTTTTATTGTAAAGTTAGCTTTGTTTTACTACAATACTACTTATATTGTCAGAAAACTTTTGTTTCAATCGTGTACCGACATCATTACGCTAATACCTTAAGGAAATTGAGAACATATCTCTTCCATTCATAATTCTGCAAAGTTTAACTAGTTCAGATAACATTTAATCAGTTCCAACTAGTAAACAGAACTGTCATGATTACATAATATTTGTAATGAAATAATTAACTCAGATTTTATCATTAAAAATACAGAATCAGATTCAAAATTTAAAGTAACACATCATATAATGCATAGAATAATTACTAATAATTAATTAAAAATTATTTCAGTTTTCCTTATATAAAAATAGTTAATTTAATTTTTTATTTATTGATTTTTTATTTTAACTACTGTTTAAAATCTATTTATATATTTTAGTATTATTGTCACTTCTATTTATTTTAAATACAATATGTTTTCCATATTAAATTTTATTTTTTTAATAATTTATTGCAATAACTTTTAAAAATAATAGGACCAATGGTTACAGCAAACTGTAGATTATTTATAAAATTATAAATAACTATTATCACTATATTAAGTAAATTTATTTAAAGAAATAAATGTAGGAATTATATTAATATATAAACATGAGTTTTCAAAATGATTAATTATATACGTTGAATACGTTGTTTATAATAAAAAAAAAAATTCTTAAATCTTATAAAAAAAGTCTTGGAAAAAAGTATTGTACAATGAAGCGTAGATCTGCGAATTTAAGAATTTAGTACATACCGCTTTCCATATTATTGCTAATGCTTCATTTTCTTTTATCAATAAAAAGTTATTAATTTATATTTTTAATGAACAAAGTAAATCAGATATGTTTTTGTAAAATAAACTTTTAAAAAATGTTCTTAGTTTTCAAAACATATAATAACTTATATACAAACATACTTACCTTTCCTGAAGATTGTATGCCTTTCATAACGATACAGAAAACAACTATCCAACTAAGTAAAAGACATAGGACAATCCACCATTTAAGACCTTGACCATCTTCTATAGATGGCGCTGCATCAAGGGTAATCCTGTACCAGAAATATGCTGTTTCGGAGCTTTTTTCACATTCTTCTACTAGTGTATTATCAATTCTTGGGCATTCAGCCCATAACAATGGATACTATTTATATTATAAAAAATTACTCCGATTAATAATATGTATTTAAATTATACGAAATTAATGTCTACATAATAAATACAATTTTATAATTAACTCCGCTGATTATGTTGTTTAAATTATATTAAAACAAAAAGTTAAACTTTATATAATTTATAAATATATAGAATTACATTATTTGCAAAACGAAATTTTAATATCTCTGATAAATTATTTTATAGGTAAATTTTTTTATTAAAAGGTAACTATATTAAATGTAACTGCGTTTCTAATGAGAATTAATAAAATAAGATTAAACGAAATTAAAATCTTATTCAATATTTATTATTACCAATGTCGTAAAAATTAGTATTCTTAATAAAATACTTAACTTTCTTATGAGTAAAAAAGATAATAAGAAAATTAAAAAGGAGAAAAAATTAAAAAAATATTTTGTGTATAAGTATGCAAATATAAATATATTTCTACATGCATTATATATCTATGTACATATTAAAAATAAATTAAAATTACATTAAAGTTTCAATTCTTAACCCTTACAGAATTTAATTATAAATATTATCATTATTTTTATAAAATGAACATAAAACCAAGGCAATTAATACAGTTTCATAATGTTCAATGATTATAATTACCTGAAACGAATTGAAGAGATAGTAAAAACACCACGTGATAATAACGTTGTAGTAAAGTGAAACGAAGAATGTTACAATACAGGAAGCTATACCTATGCCTCCGAGCCAAGGGTGAATTGTATTCCATACTCCAAGAGCACCTTGACGCATTCGCTGTCCAAGACCCAGTTCTATCAGAAACAATGGTACTCCTTCCAGTATAAGCATTATAAAAAAAGGAATAAGAAATGCTCCTGCAATATATATAAACAATATAAATAAATAAAAAATAAATGCACTATTTTATAAAATAATAAATGGGTAGGCAAATAAATTGCAATTTTAAGACTAAGGACAATTTAATAGTCAGTACTTGTCTAAAATATTACAATTGATATTTTCCAATTTATAAAAACTTATCAATAAATTTTTTAACTAAATAATTTTTAACTTTTAACGAGATGACTCTGTTCCTCCTTCATGAATAAAGGAAAATGTCGAGCACTAAAACAGTCAAGAACATCGTGAATAGCGGTAATTAGTCTGCCAGGAAATTTGGAACGTTGTTTACAGGGTAACGTCAATGGTAACAAATTAAGTTGGTTTAATAAGAAATCATTAAGGGTGATATCCGGTTAATGTCAAATTGTTTTCTTTAAGCAAATTACAAAGAAAACACAATAGAGTAACTTAAGAAACTGTTTTTTTTTTAAATTTTATTTTATTCAAAATAATTCCGGCCTTTCGTCCCAGAAATGACACTTTGTTACATTATTGCTTCGGTCAATTCTTACATCAAAATTTACATAGTATCATATCTCATTTTCACTTATCTTAAATTTACCTTTACAAAATCATTAGAAGTTAATTTTTGTTTATCATAGTATCACAAAGTCTTTTACATTTACATCCTTATATTTTCCTTTACGTTTACTATTAGATCTATATTTATCATACATTTTTGTACTCTCATTTACATCCCGCCACCATTCTTGCCTGCTGGATACCATTAATTTCTCTTTAACTTTGTCTCCCTTTCATCAGCCCAGAATATTTTCCCCTACTTTACTTAGCTTCACCAATCTCTTCTATACCTTTCATATATCGTTCACATTCGTCCGTCTCAGTCTCACAATTCCCCATCCTTATGTCTGCAGCTACTTCCCCTTTCTTCTTCTCCCTGATTTTTTTTATCAATCCTACCAATTACTCTCAACAACTCGTAATTTTTGGATTGTCCATCAATTTCATCTACTATTCTTCTATATATTCTTTTTCCTTTATATCTTAGTTCCTTGATGATTTCTTTCGTACCTTCACAACTCTCCAACAAATAATTCCAGTTACCTATTTCTTCTTTGCAGAGCCTGAATTTCCGTTTTTCTTTTTCTAACTAGTATTTGTTTCCATTAAAAATATTTTTACATCTTATCCTAGCAATCGTCTTCATGATCTTCACTTTCTTCCCCTTTTTTATGTAGCTTGGAATATCTGTCTCTTTAAATTCATTATATTCCAGGTTCTATTTTGCCATTTCCATTGTACTTTTTCTCTCCAACATCTGAATCTCTCTCTCTTTTCCTTATCTCCTTCAATCCATCTTATTCATGCTCTTTCCAGTATTTCATCTGCTTTTAACTAAGTCCAATGCTATTCAGTCATATCTCTTCATTGTCCACTACTTTTTCCATTATCCTCTCTTTTTTTTGCTCTAAGCACTTTCTATTTATCCTTTCCTCTGCTACATTCTACACTTTTTCATATTTCTATGCCTTTATTCTCCATTCTACATTTATAGCATCCTCATTTATCATTTCGTACAGCAATTTCCTTCTTTTAAAATCATTTCACATCTTTTTTCCTTAGCCTCCATGCTTTTTTACCGCAATTATTCCCTTACTCCTTCTCTCCTATATGTACTTACTGTATTTGCCATTTCTGCTAAATATGAAGCCCAGATACCTGAAACTATCCACCACCTCTATCTCTCTCTTTTTCCAATTCTATTTTGATTTTTTCTCTTTCTTATCTTTTTTAAATATTAATATCTTCGTTTTACCAATGTTGAGACTCAGTTCCGTTTCCTCCAAAATTTTTCTCAGTGTACTCGTTATCAGCGTATGCCAAAGACCATATTCTCATCCCATCCACCAGTGTTCCCCCTAATCTCTTTTTTACAAACTCTTCTTTCAACTCAGAAATATAGATGCTAAATAGTGTAGGACTCATGATGAATGCTTGCGTTAACCCTCGCTTTATCCATGACCCCTCAGACAGCCTTCTGTCTATCCTTATCTTTACATTTGTCTCTTTTTACATATTCCTTATTCTATCTATTGCATAACCACATACTCTCCCCCTTTTACGTATAATTTCATAGTTTCTCTCTATCCACTGAGTTAAAAGATGCCTTGATATCTACAAATAAAGCGTACAATCTCCCTCTTTTCCTGATCTTTCTGTGCGCTACATGATCCAGTATATATATGTTATCCATTGTCGATCTCTTCTTTCTAAAACCAGTTTGCCCCTCCGATAGTATCTTCAACCATTCGATCTCTTATTTCAACCTTTCCCTCAATATCCCAGCATAGGACTTTATATGCTGTTGTTAATAATGACAGAGTTATAATTTTTTGAATTATCCCTATTACTTTTTTTATATATCGAGGTAACTACTGCAGTTTTACATTTCTCTGACATCTGACCTTTCCATACCCTCTGAATTATTTTAATTGGCCAACTTTTGATTTCCTGTCCTTCATATAGCCTCACTTCATTTTTTATATCATTAATTCCCGCTGTCTTTTTCAAATTTAGTCCTTTCCATAGCTCTTAAATTTCCTTTTTGTAAGTATTGGGGTCTCCCTTACTTCATCATACCTCATTTCCTGGTTTATTTCTCTTCTACTAGTTCTATCTAAAAGTTTTTTCAAATGTTCCTGCCACATCTCCATGCTTATGTTATTATCTAGTTTCTCTTTTTCCTTTTTATTCTCTCTTCAGCGCATCAGTATCATATTTGCTTTTCTTTTTCTCCGGTCCACACCCTGTCCCACTACCTCTTCATATTTATTCTCCATATTTTCTTCCTTACTTTTTCTATTATTTTCTTCAATTTTTCCCATTCTTCTTCAACACATCTACCTGTTTTTGTATGTTCCATTTCCATTCTGCTACTCATTTTCTCTTTAAAAATCTTTACATTTTCTTTGTTCCAATCGTTTAATATCAATTGCATCTCTCTTAATTCATCTGTCTTCTTTCATTCTTTTATCTTGTCCCAGATCTTGGTACATATTAATAGATAGTCAAAATTTACCTTGCCTATTACTTTGAACCTCTTCAGCCTTTCCCATACCTCCTCATCCGGAATTACATAATCTATTACTGAGATCACCCTAGTTCTTACGTACGTAATCTCCCCTTCTTCATCTCCTACTACCGTTTAAATCAATATCATCCATCCGCTTGCTTTTATTCTTCTTACCATTTCTATACCTTCTTTTCTTGTCGTTATTATTTCTGCATCTTATCTCATTTTTCCTTTTATAATCTTCAAAATTACTCTCGTGGCCGCTTCTTACATTAAAATCTCCTATTATCAGTAGTTCTAGCTCCATCGATTAGTTATCTTCTTCACTATATTCCATTTCACGTTGATGTTTCTTTTGTTATAAATCCTCCTTATTACTACATTCAATTCCCCATCCTTCGAGCATATCCTTAATTTAATCATTTCCACTTTGCTTTCAATGTCTATTTCTTTCATATCAATCTCCTTCACTTACATATCAATTATTACCCCAATCAAGAAATTCCCCATTTCTCTTCCCTTCTTTCTCTCTCTTCAAGTCCCTTTAATTTTCTATTACATCTTGTTCGGCAGAATTCTTCTGCACCATTCCTTTTCTAATCTTATATTCTTCAAAAACTCCTTCTTTTCCTATGAACGTTCCTCTCGATCCTTCTCCCTCTTTTGTTATTTATATAGTCTCTTTTTATTTCATTCTCTCTTCTTTCTCTATTATCTTCTTTAACCCTCGCTATTTATTTCCAGATTCCTCAGATGTCCCTCTTTTACCTTGCATGGTCTCAAAATTTAACTACGCCTTTTCTCGATCTTTTTATCGCTAGCGTCGTATACCATGTATCATTGCCTTCCTTCTTCGTATTGCTATCCATTGAGTCCACCGGATCAGTTGCCCTCCTTCGTCACTAGAGGCTTCTCTTGGTCCAATGAGCGCACCTCTCTTACTCATATCACGAAACAGTTTCTTCCTCCCATCTTTTTTCTTCTAATCTCTTCTTGCTCACGTTTTTTAACACCTCACCACTGCACACCTGTCTTTCCCCACACTTTATGTTAAATTATCCATGTTTCTTATCCTATTCACTACCTTTTCTGTCTTGCTTTCTTCTTGCCTTCATACAGAAACACCGATATATTTGAAAAAACTAGCTGCCACACATTACTTCACCTCAATGTTACAACGATAGTAACAAAAGCCTACAACTAGATTTGTGATTCATATTATAAATTATTCCACCCTCAAGTCGATAAAAATAACAACGCAGACACACAAGTTCGATTTGAAATAATCGAAGTCAAGCAATTATTTCGAAATAATTACTTTACACGCTTTTTGGGCGTAACAATAAATATTGAATATTATCACGTTCCTCGGAAATTAAATATTACGAACAATAAAACTTATTAAGCACAACGAAAAACAGGAGTCGTTCGAAAATACGATGGACCAGCAGACGGATTGCTATCAGCGAAAATACCAAATCGGCAGGAAACGAAGAGGAACAGAACCGGTCAGTTTATCAGATACGGTGCTCTAGGGATCGTTAAAGAAAAAATAGTAAAAAAAAGGCTCGATGCAACCCAAGGTACTGACGGAAAATGCGAGTGCAAACGCGTGCAATGTACCCCCACGGTAGATTACTCGCAATGTAACAGAGAAAGTTTAGTTGGTCAGCAACTAAACTTTTCGAGAGTGGACCGACACGAAAGCGTGGTTGACCCGGACAGTTGGTGATACGGAAGCGTAAGTAGAAGAAATAGATAACAGGGAGTGTTGACGCGGAACCGCGGATAACAAGAAGATGTGAATAGGATGGAGCAGTGGCTTTCGAGTCAAAAATGATCTGCCCGAGACGGATATTTTAATAGTTTCTATTTTTCGGCTCTCGATTTGTTTAAATCTCGGTGCGCAAGTCCGGAATGCGTTCATTGGATGGGGAGCAAAAAAGGATCGGGATTGATCGGGAATCTTTGCTCCGAGTAGAGCGACCAAGCTCCTGCGTACTGTTGCAGCGGTGTCTTATCATACCGCGAGCCGATTAGTTGACAGAATTGAAGTATGGCACAGTGTTTTCCGACACGCACTCTAACATGATGATGCTCGTGCGCCGGAAACCCTGATCGGCTACACCTGACTGGATCAATCCTCCAGCAACGAGCATAACTCGAACATAATTACAAACTAATCTTTATAAAATTAATTCATTGTTAAAAAAAATCATATTTTATTGTTATTTTATGAAACTATAAAACTGAAATAAAAATTATTAATTAGCGTTGGTATGATTCTGTGAATGTGTAATGAGATGCGGTCTTATTGTACAAACGGAAAACTTGTATGAACAATGAGAATTAGAAATTCGAAAATTATAATATTATTGATTATATTATAATTATATCATCGATAATTATATTTTTTTAAATGACATGTGTTTTCACCTTCGCGGAGGAGGGGGGATGTTTTCAGTCATTTATTTTATTATTTAATTGCACAAATAAGCTGCAATCAGTCTAACCAGGAATTCAGAAGTCTGCTTAAGATTATAAAATGATCACCAATAAATTTATAAGAAAAAAGCTTCCTATAATTAGCCTTATTGACATCTTAAAAAAATATAGAAAATTATTACAATATTTGAAATTTTAATCAATCAAAAAAATGTAAATAATTAAATTTTAAGTATTATTTTTTAAATTTTCAATCTGAATTAATTAAAAGTTTGTACATACAGTTTTATTTTTAAATTAGATTTAAGATTTTGGATCTTTAATATTATATAATTAGAAATAATTATATTTACATTATAAAATATTATTAGTATATTGACGCGCGCAAGGGGTTACGCTCGTGCACAACCCCGCACGCACACGCCGCCACAGGAACCAACACGTCCACTCGCACGGTTAGCGGGATTTTCCCGCTGATCGCCGACATCCCTGATTGGCGCGGCGGAAGTTGACGAAACAACACAAAAAGGGCTCGAGACCACCGACGAGCTCAGACGAGAACGAGCATTCGACAGGACCAAGGGCACTCCGCGTCCTCTCTCACCCCCCGAACCTATTTCGAATCAACACACATCTTTTAATTCATTTGCATCTTTTCTCCTTACACGCCTCCAGGCGACGGATAACCAAATCATCCTTCTCAGGACGGGAAACACGACGTAGGAAGTCGAAAAGGAATCCGTCCTTCTTAGGATGATAGAGAATCGAGCGGTCCTGTCGCCTTCCCCTCCACCCGAGGGAAGCGCTCAAATCAATATTATTAAATCAACAGGTGTTCATCAGCAAGGACTTGGAACTTATATTTTACACTAAATATTATGTGTGATTTTCTATATTACTATGCAAAATTGGTATATATATTTGTATTAATATTAAGTCAACGACTCTTCTCTCCTTCAGCATCCTCTTCAACGCTTACAATCTTTTATATGATTAAGTTAGATTCTAAATACACAAAATTTTAGTATTTTAAAAGGACGATTGTAAAATTCTTATGTAATCTGTACCGAATATTACATAAAAAAATTTATAATCAACTCTAATAGAATACAAGAAATTATACTATAATATATGGAAATACGAAAATTAAAAAAAAAGTTCTGCTCAATTTTTCATTTTGAGTATTTTTAATTTTAATTTTATAAATATTTAAATTATTCATCTTGTTTAATAAATTCTTATATTGATCATCAAATTCATTATATTGTATTTTGTGTATATTATTAATACTGTTTTTTGTTTTGATTTATAAAACTTTCAATAGTATCCTATACTACAACTATGTTCTTTAAAGAAAAATATCATATTTGAGAATTATTAACAATAATTTTCTTTGAAATAATAAAATGAAATAAATGTTTCACTATTTTTTATATTTATCTATTCTTGGCTTTAAAATACGAGTATTTCTCTTATGTACATTATTTATCATAAAAGCGAATAGTTTTTGTATCACTAACTATTTCATTTATATTTTGTATTAATTTTATCCTGTAAATTTATATATCTCAATATTTTTAAATTTAATATAATAAATATTCAAATAATATACAATTCATGTATATTTTAAAATTATACTTTTAATAAAAGAAATTACATATCAAATTTAAATAAAGTGTTTTATAAAATTAATAATTATAAACTAATGCATGCGCTTATAACCCTTCTTTTAACATTCAGGAAGTAATAGAGTCTTACGACTTTGCACATTACGAACCCAATAAAAAAAATCAATACTTATATAAACCATAAATTCATTATAATCGAACTAGGTCATATTATATCTACAGAAATATTTAGTATAACATAAACTTTTATATCTTATTCTTAAAAAATCAATATATTAGATACATAAACACACAATTGTTATAAAAATCATTATAATTGTTTTTTTAATGAGTATCAATCCTGACGGATTACAAATAAAACGCAAAATTTGCTCAAAATTTAATGTAATTATTTAATCAACGGAATGAACATTCATTTATAAATAGGTATGTGTATCTATGTGAATGTATTAATTTAAAATATCATAAATATTAAAATTAATTTATAATTTACTTTTCTATTACATTTAGCCTGCATAAAAATATTTTTAAACTGTATAACTATGATTTTTATTAAAAATTTACTTTATATAAACATCATAAATCAAATATCTATTATAATGTATTTGGAATAAAACAAAGTACGAAGAAAAATCCCAAAAGTAAATTATTTATTTATTTGTAATTTATATTTCTAAAGCTTTTTTTTTTATTGTTTGTTATGAATAATAATTGCTCGAATGATAGTCTTCATTAATTTAGCAAACATATTGTTTTATATTATTTACAATTGCATAAAAATAAACAATAAATGAAAGTATTTAAAATATTAGTGAGATTAATTTGATAAAATAAATCACTGAATACATCTGAATTTCGTAAGTTTCTTTATATAACTCTAAGTATTAAAATATGTAGAAGGACATCGAGGAATATGTTGAAGACCTTACTAAGAAATATCCTGGCCAAACTGATACAAGGATTTCTAAATTTTTTTTTTATAAATTAAGTACCCTACATATTTGACGTCTGAATAAAAGAGTCGTAGATGAGAACGTACATACATAGTTCATCCACGAAGTATCAAGTTTTTTTTCATTTTGCGCCTATTCATCGTAGAAATTTGGAAGAGATCTTAAAATGTCGACAAACTCTTTCCGCATTTGTCCCTTTTTTTCTTTTGTTTTTTCGATAATTAGGAGCGGCAGAATTTTACTTCGCGCGAAGGGTGTTTTTCAAATTTTTGACACGATGCGCTGATGCGATTAGCGGAATAGCATTGCGCGATAAAATTTTGTTTGCAACTTAAAAAAACAGAGCGGAAACATTTTAAATATTTAAGAGGCTTATAAAGATAATTGTATGTCAAAATCGTAATATGGAAAATTGCACAGAGCTTTTAAAGAGAATCGGGAAAAGATTATCGATGAATCCCGAGTCTGGGCGCCCAAAAACTTCTCGAATCGCCACGAACACTCGTGTTTTAAACTTTAAACTTTTAAATTCGGACCGCCGATTAATAGTTAGAGCAATCGCGGAAAAACTGAATTTAACGCGATCTATGATGCACAATGTAGTATAAAAAAATTTAGAAAGGTTAAAAATTTTGCTTAAATATCAAAGCTGAAAAGTTTCAGACTGATTTTGAAACCCGGAAAACCCGTCTTCGTAAATGCGGAAATTATTTTGAAGAATTTAAAATTTTTATTTCAAACTGTTTATAAGTCCACGAATGGATCATATTTCGTTAAAAGGTTAGTATTTTCTTTTTTTAGAACCTTTAAACGAAACATTCTCGCGTAACAAAATTTTATCGCGTAATGCTATTCCACTAATCGCTTCAGCGCGCCGTGTCAAAAAATTGAAAAACACCCTTCGCGCGAAGTAAAATTATGCCGCATCTAATTATCGAAAAAACAGAAAAAAGGGGGGGGGATAAATAGAAAAAGATTTTTTTTACATTTTAAGAGCCCTCCCAAATCGTTACGACCAATATTAAAAAAAAAATGAAAAAAAATCTTGATACTTCGAGGACAGACCATGTCTCTACATGATTTTGTGAAAGTTTAACAAACAGACCTAACGAGGATATCGAATTAAGCACCGAATCATGATCGCATTAGTGAATTAAAAGCCTTCTTATTTTGTTTCAATACTTTAAAAATAAAAAAGCAGCACTTCCTAAGAAAAGAATGATACATATATACAGAATATTTAGAATTACATTAATACGAGATAGATATGTTTAAAGATCAATATAATATGTAACGTATTAAAAAAAAAAATTATTATATATTTGTGTTGAAATAGTATAAATTAAAATAAAATTTAATTATCTAAAAATATAAAAATTAATAAAATGTTTGTATTTTATATCTTATAACCATTAACTTTCATCGCATTTTTTCTATAAAATTACATCATTAATTATTTAATGCTAAATTTAAAAAAAATTAAATAATTAAAATATTGAAAAATATTTGTTATATTTTATTATTATATTTTGAAAATTACTATTATAAGATCTGTGGAAGTAATGCTACAATTTTTTTTTTATAAATATATATATATATACATAAAGTAATTGTAAAATGAGAATTACGTCAAATTACATAGGTCAAAGTAATTCAAAATATTATTAACATACAAGATGATCTATCCAATGCATAAATGAATTTAAATACACGACAAATGTCTAATAATCTTGTTATACATATTGATACCGAGGTAGATGTATTTGATATTTAATATAAGATAAACATAATTTCTCTATTTAAAAAAGTTGTAATTTATATTGATATTCAACTTATTTTTATTTATTTATTTAGAATAAATAAAGCATTAAAAGCAGACCAGCCAATATGCTATTAATCAAGTTATTGAAACTTTGCTAAAAAGAAAAAAGTAAGTTTTTTTGTTGATTAAAATAGTCTAAAAAAATATTTGCTTAAATCAACTAATTGAAATTAATTTTAATTTCAATTTTATATTTTCAACTGTATATATAAAACTAGAGCACGTTTGTAGTATCAAAAATTCATTGAATAAAATTGAGTATTATTTTGTGCTCGACAACTTTCTCCAAATAAAATTACGTTAATACTACGTATTAATGCATTAATTAGAATTGAAATAATAATGTATTAAAATAATTAATATATTGTTAGGCCAATTGTTCAACAAATAATTTTCACTGCTCTTATATTCTAAAATGATTAATAATACTTCATAAAAATGGAACAAGTAACAGATTTTTATTTACATTAATAACAAAAATAATTTAAAGTTAAATAGTTACTAATATTTCTTACAAACAACAATAAATGACAATTGATTTTTTCAATCGATAAATTTTATAAATATTTATTTTATTCATTCTTCTAAAAAGTCTTAATAAATTAGAATATCAAAGTATTTAATATTTTCATTTTATCTTATATCTTTAATTATTTCTTTCAATCATAAAATGTTTTAGTATGTATTAAATTTATCTATAAATAATATTTTTAATGTACAATTAATATGTAAAAATCTAATTATCATTTTATTTTAACTTTGAATAATTTTTCAATAATTAATGAATATTATTAATTTTATTGAAAAAAATAAAATGTACGATTTTTTGATATTCATTAATCATTGATTTATTAATATTCAATATAATTTAATGCTTCAAAATAAAAAAAATTTCAGTTTTTTATATATCTGGAAAAAATAAATTTTTATATAAGCATCCTAATTTAGACTCATTTACGTTATAAATCAACCAGTAAATTAAATAAAGTTTTATAAAAATTGTAATTATATTATTGTACATATTATTAAACAAATATTACTTTACTGATATGAAAAAGTTATATTTTTTTTCTAAGTATTTATAATTTTATAGTGATTTTTGAAATTATTAAAGTATTATTACTTTCTAAAAGAGGTTTGTATAAATTAAGTTATTGTAGGATACATATATACGTAAAATATATTAGACAAATTTTTTCTTTACGTATATTTAATAATAACAATAATATTGTGAAATATTTATCGTAAATATGAATGATATATATTTAATGAAAAAATAATAAAAAAATATACAATTAACTTTCATTTTTATTATACAATTTATACAGATTCTTAAAGTGAAGTTAATAAATATCAATAATAGTAGTTGGTAATAGTAGTTTGCACTTTAGAACCTCTCCATAGAACTATACTCGGGTCACTATATATATTAATTACATATTATTACCGGTTTACAATTTTTTTTTTTGTATTTATTAATTATTAATTATAATTATCACTAATGTATGTTATTTTAATGAAAGTTTGATGAAAGCAAAGATCATACTTGCCGAAACATCACCGATACAAAAATATCGTTCTTATTTTTCAAAAATTCCACACTTAATAGATTTCATTTAATAAAGTTTCATCGCATTTAATGAGTATTAATTTTATTGTATAGCAATAAAATAAATATTTATCCATTAATAAAAATTTATTGATATTTATAATAAAAATGAATTTTACTTCCATTGAAATTTAAAAATAAAATTGTTTACATTTGTATGAAAAATTTTTTAAATTATCAAGCATAACCATTAATATAACATTAAATCAATAATAATATTATATATTAAAATATTATTATAAACATTATTTAGTCCAAACAATAGAACACTTTTTAACAAACAACGTAAAAAAATGCATTTTTTCATGAAAGTTGTTAATAAAAAATAACCCTAAATATTTTGTGTGGCATTTTAGAAAATAAGAATCTACTGATTTTTTTTGTAAATTTTGATATGCATCACTAGCTGCTTTTTTCATGACTAAAAAAGTGCTCTATTGGACTAATTATAAATTTAATACAAAATAAATATTTAATATAACATTAATTTATGTACATCAATTTTTTAAATATATAATTCTTCGTTTTTTAGAAAAAAGTAATATACAATATATAGCATTTCTAAGGCATTAAAGCTCATTCGATCCCAGTAAAAAAAAACATAATATTAAGCATTACCAAAATTTTAGACAATTTGGAAAATTATCATGTATATGTATATATCATATCATAATATATAAATATACATATCATAAAGAAATAATATACAAAAATTTTATAACGTATGTAAATTAATTAACTCAGAACAGCGTAATAATCTCGGAAAGATATTAAATCTGCTTAAATAAAAAAAAAAAATAAAAAATAAACACACAATGGATGAATCAAAAGACACGCAACATTTCTGTATTCAATGTATGTAGCTTATTAATAGAATAATAATTTTTTAAGCTACTTAAACTTTACAAATTTTATAATAATTTAATTTCAAATTATTATAAATATTATAAATTTAAATTACTATGCTACAAAATATAATAATTATATATATTATAATTTAAAAATTACATTCTATATTATTTATAAATTTCAATTTTTGTAAAATTTATATAATGGGGTACAAATAAATAATATTAATTTGTATTTATTTAATAATACAGGTATAACGAGGACGGAGTAATAAATATCGAAAAACACTGGATTTCTTATTATATTCCAACACAATTGTACCTCAGAAGTTATATAAAATCTTAAAAAATACATGCTAAAAATATGTACTTCAAATAATAAATATAAATAAATAAATTTATATGATGTTTGCAAGTTGAATTTAAATTAAGAAATTAATATGGTATTCGTTTTTCATTATAATGATAAAATGCTACTGTAAATATTAAAGAAGAAATCCTTGCATAAAATTTATTCGTGTTAATAATGACTAATAATATATAATGAATATTACAAAAAAAAAAATGTTGGTTTTTTTAACGTATTGTTGTGCTGATTTTATTATCAAAAAATCTTACCACCACCATTCTGTTGACATAAGTAAGGAAATCTCCAAATATTTCCTAATCCAACACTATAACCAATGATACTGAGGAAGAATTGTATTTTTCCATTCCATTCTGCACGATTCTCTCTTTTACATTTAGAGTTCACATCACCAACATTATCTCCTGATTTATTTCCATTGTTTTCAGACATATCAATCATAAAATTTTGTAGCTCCACCACTCGACACTCTTCATTCAAGGGTGAAAGTTCGTGTTCATTTCTCATTGAAAATACAGCAGTATCTGATTTTATTATCATACTCAAAAAAAACGTGATTATTATTCAATAAATATAAATATTTTTAATTGTACGAAAAATCACAGATTTAAACCGTAAGTAAAGGGTTAATAATGAACTTATAGAAATATCATGTTATTCGATAGAATTAATAAAAAATAATGATAATAAATACAAAGGAAAAAAATGAAAGAAAAGAAATTAAAAAAATGTACTTCGGTCTACGATATTTTCTAGTCAATAGATGTTGAAGAAGCGATTAATTAAAAATAGAATGAACACGGTTTTTAGGTTGTTAATTAAAATGCTCTACTTAAATTTAATACTCTTTAAATTGTAAATACTATGAAGGTACTCAATATGCATGTGGGATGGTCTGAAAAATTTTGAACCCATGTATGATTAAGTTCTAGGGGTACTTGTGGCCACTTGTGGATACTTTAAAATTACCTCTTATAAACTTGAATTAGGAAAACATTATTAAAATAAACTTAAAAAGTTTTATACGAACTTATTATTCTCGATGCACAAAAGAACTGAAGTCTAGCTACACTATAACGTGTTTGTTCTCCCTTTTCTCTCCGACTACTGTTTCATACTTATTTAAGAGCATGCGCGAAGCTACATACATTATAACAATATATATAACAGGCATGTTGATTCATAGAAAAATTGATTTCAATAAATAAATTATAAGATTACAAAGTAGAGCATTCCTTTTTTTTTGTTGAGATTTGGTAAATAATAAATAAACCTTTAAAAACTATAAATATATAGGTGTTTGTAGATGTACACTCAAATATTTCTATTAAAATTTTTTGTTGGAAATTATTATTTGAGGATCACTTAGAATTTTATTCTACTTTATTTGAACTATATTGATTGATTAATATAAATAAATCATAAATTAATATATTTAAGTTTTTTATTAAAAAATTAAATTCTTCATTATATGTTTGCAAAGAATATCTATAAAAAAATTAATAATCTAATCCAAACAAATTTCCAAACAAGCACTCTAATTTTTCTTAAAAATCTTAATAGCTTTTATTATTATTAAAAAATATTATAACTATTAAAAAAAAATAAATAAATGTTTTTATTAATGTTTTTTAATCAAGCTATTTATAACTTAAACTTAAAATATTAGTTGAATAAACAAAAGAATCTTTTATCAATTGATAAATTTGTAAAAACCTACTGAATTAATAATATTATTATTGTTGTTGTTGTTATTGTTTTAGTTACAGTTATTATTATTATTATTATCATCATCATCATCATCATCATCATCATCATCATCATCATCATCATCATCATCATCATCATCATCATCATCAGCAGCAGCAGCAGCAGCAGCAGCAGGAATTATACTTTTCAAAAAATCTTAATAAAAAGTATATAAATAAGATTTTCATTTATATTTGTAAAATATATATATAAAATTTTGGATTATTGTACATATCAAATGTACAAAAAATATGTACAATTATTTATTATATACTAAATTACTTATTTATATTATAAAATATATTAAAGCAATATGTATATTTAATTAAAATAAGTTTCATACAAGAACAAATTTAATGATAAATTTTTATAATTTTTATTGGATAAATTGCAAATATGTTGTTATTTAGTTTATTAAATATTCAAACATGTTTTTACATTACGATATATCGGACCAATTTTTATTTTAATATAATAATAAGTTTTTAATCTAATAACATACACTTTTATATATTTTTTAAAAATATAAAAATAATTTTTTTATAAAACTGAAAAATTATTCTTAATTATTTTTTAAATAAAGTATAATTTTTTTTAAATTTAATACGGAAATATTAATTTAAGCTCACAATTGCTGTTAAGTACATTTTATTGATTTTAAAAACTCCATTATGGTTCAATTGTTTAGTTATATATGTTGATATAATAATTTCTCACAAGATGATTTCATTTTTCTCCAGTTGATATTAAGATACAATAATTAACTTCTTATGAAATTTAAGGAATAAAATGCATTGGACAATATTAAAAATTCTATAAATAATATATTTGAAACCTAGATATTATATTTAATTAAAAATATTTTTGTACTATACCTTAACATCTAAACTAATGATTATTTTTAATATTTTATTTATGTAAAATAAATTTTTTATTATATATTATAATTTGTTTACAAATTAAAATTTGTAAGATACAATATTTATTTTAAATAAACTACAATTAAAAAAATATCTAAAAATTTAAGTTTTTCATTTTTAAATCATTATATGCAAATGTTAATTATATATAAAAAAAATTTATATCTATAAAATTATGAATATACTTCTGCAACAGAGACGAAAATTAATGTGTAACATTTATATATCACATTAATTTCCCCTGTTAGGTTTATACTTCTCAGTCCCTCTTCTCTCTCTCTCTCTCTCTCTCTCTCTCTCTCTCTCTCTCTTTCTCTCTTCTCTGTATTTCCGTACTTTTCCCGCTTTACCGATTTGCTAACCTCCACTTTGCCTTTTTGCGTATTCTTCTTTTCTCTTTTTTCTAATCTCCTGCCTTCTTCACCTTTACTTATATCTGATCATCTCTATCTCTTCTCTCTTTTCTCAACTTTTTCGGATTTTACCTACATTTTTTCACCACTTTTTTCAATCAATTTTTCCCACACACGGAATACCGATGTGAGGCTTATCATACCCAAAATGGAAGTACAATATATCACATTATATAATAACAAAATAAAATACATAAAATATATAAATATAAGCACAAAGTTGAGAAATTTTTATTTCTCTGTGGATTTACGTATTGCTAAAAGCCATTCTTAAAAAAAATAATAAAAAACTAATAAAATTATTTTATTAAAAAAATTAATAAAAAATTAAAATAGCGCTAAACATTATACAATAAACTTTGTTTTCTTGATCTGTTTAGCAAAAGCTTTTTAAACTAAATATTGAGGTTTAAAACTAAGAATAAAAATTTAAAAATGTATTACAAATTCTATAAATATTATATTTTAATTAAGTTCTTTATTTACAAAATTTGTTATTCAAGTAGAAATTAGAATGAGTATTGTTTTATGATTATGTAAATAAATGTATAGAAAGTAATAAGATACCAATTTATTATAATTAATAATAATTTGTATGTGTACTATTAAAGAATATTATTGTTTATTATTATAATGAAGACATTGCCAAAATGCTTAGAGTGCAGATAAGTGTTGTTTGTTACTGAATTCATAAAATGAAGTTATGAAAAAAAAGCAAATAATGAGATATAAGATAAAATATATAGAACACTACATATTCAAATTAAAAATTTTAAATACTATAATGTAAATGGTATTCTTTAGGTTCGATCATTGTCGGTGTCATAAAATAGTCAAAATACTTTTAAATTTCATAAACTGAACACGAAACATTTGTCAAAAAATTTAATGTTCTTGCCGTAAGAATGATTTTTTTGATTTGTGAATTTAATAGAGATTAAAAACAAAAAATGAAAAGCTTCGATCAAATTAGCCTCTAATCTTTATTTTTTTTTTTTTAATAAAAAAAATTTTTATATATACCTTTTTTTTAAACAATAAATGCTTTTGGTTTTTGCAATGAATGTTTCAAATAAGAAAACAAGATATTTTTTTCGCTATTATGAAACGGTAATATTTCGGTGCCTAATTAAGCAACCTTTTTAGACCTTTGTTATAAAAAATATTTACAATTACTTTAACAAATTATATTCAGAAAATATAGTTAACGTGTATTTAAAATTAATACTATTTAATAAACTAGTTAGGATAATTGATAGCAAAGGAAAGGAGTGAGGGAATGAGGATCGAGGTGTTGTAAATAAGTTTGATAGCACAATCTGAGCCTTTCAAAATAGTTTATTGGGCTCCGCGGGTTCAAGGCATAAAAACCCCTCACGAGCGAGGAGAAAAGTCACGCAATTATAATAATGATAATTTTGTACAAACGATATTGTCGCCGCTGCGGAAGAGATGCGCGTCGCGTTGCCTCACTCGGCTGGCGTCTTCCGTCTCAGCAACACGGATGGAGGAGTCGCCCCTTTGGTGCCTCACTTGGCGGCGTCCCCACGTCACAAAATGTCCTGTCGTCACCTTGAGATCGGGCCTCTGGAGCCGCTGATGCTCCCAGGGCGTAATCCGCTGGAAGGCGAACCGTGCGCTCGCAAGGTGACGGCTGCGGGCGCACATACAAACCGCAAACACTCTCACACACACACAAATTCGCATGAGGTGATGCGCAGATCACCGCCACGTAGATTCAACGACAAAAAAATGCTGTTGGACTACCGAATTAGATACGAAGACGGATTCGAAGCGAAATCAAAACCGCATCTAAGGAAGCTTCAAAGCTAAGTGCGCGTCGCCGGAAGGAAACGGTTCCTCGCAAAATCACCCGCAATAAACCGGAGACCCCCCTTCCGATTATTCTAAAGGATCGCGCGGTCACTCTCTCTCTCTTACCCTCAAGCTGTTGAGGGAAAGAAAAAGCGACGAACAAATACATTGGTATGTCTCAGGAATATAAAGTAAATATTAATTATTTATTATTATAAAAATTAATTTTATTTGTGAATATTTTAAAATTATAAAAATTTACAAAATAAATTCAACAATTTCATTATTGTTTAACTGAAACAAGTAGAATAAATAATAAAATTTCAAAATTTAAAAGTCGAACACTAATTTAAAAATATCGATTATTACGATTACTTGATTAAGATTTACTTGATTGTAGATCTTGAGTTGTTTTGCCTATGAGATGACCATTAGAGTTCTTGAATATCTAAAAAGCCGGTTTGGGTGTAGAATTTCAGTTAGCAGCTTGTTGTTATCATATTAAAGTATTCGAGTTCGGAGATCCTGGTTATGATTTGAACGAATATTTGTATTGAAGATATAAGAGTTGGTATAAGTTCGAATTTTAAAACTATTTAGTATACAAATAATTTCAGATGATTTTCAAAAAATCAAAAGCTGAGCTCATTGCTATTGCATGACTTTTATAGTCTTTTTATTTTACTTCCACCATAATACCCTTCACCTTGATTCAGGATAAGGAAATGTTTTATTTTGAATTAATAATCTTCGCTATTATTGTCTGGAGAATTTTATCAATTATCGTGGTTTGACAGAAGCCGAAGCATCGGATTTCATATGATAATGTGGCTAAGTTTTATTTTCTTTAAATCTATTTATAGAGCATTATTTCTTATTTATTTCTCTTGAAGAGTAACCGAACTTTTGAAAATTATCTTATACGAGATACACTGCATATATCTATATTATCAGTACTATTATCGAGATTTGTTTCTATTTTGCAATAATTGGATTTTATCAAAAATTTGAAAAATAACAACAAAATTACTTGTTTTACCCCAAAAAGTATTTATACATACAACCTTGAATATCATGGAGGAAGAAAATATTAACTTTTATAAAAATTAATTTGCCTATCAAAAAGTCAAACATACAATAAACGTCATAAATTATTTTGTAAAAAATAGAAAAATCCATAAACTACAAATAATACGTACAATGTATATTATTTTATATTAAAAGGCCGTTAAATAATATTATTTTCTAAGCCATTGAAAGGAGAAAATTGTACAGATATTTATATGATAGGGTGTAATGAATTAAATCTAAATTAAAAAACAGATAAATAATTTTGTAATTGCGTAAAAATCCAAAATTATTAAGACAAATAGAGATTGTCCTTAAGGGGGATTTAATTTTCATATTTTATAGTCGATAGTTGTGAACAAATCCTTGTGTAAGCTTAGATAAATAGGTACTACTGTAATTGGATATACAAAAAATATACTAAGTATAAGCTCAGTGTTTTTGAAATAGATTTAATTTCTATGCTTAAACCTTAATATCAATAAGGAAAAAAGGGAAAAGAAGGTGAGGGATAACAAGCTGGGTGTTTTGATTGAAATCAACAACAAAGGACTGAGCCGTAAGAAAAGTTTATTGGCTCCGCAAAAAATACAATTGGCATAAAAAAACCCCTCAAGAGTGAGGGGAAAAAGCCGTGCAAATACTTATCCCTAGTCGCCGGGCGGAGGTGACGCTCGCTGGTGTCGCCTTGGGCTGGCGACCTCCGCAGAGACCGCGGTGGAGGAGTCGCGTGGAATCGCCTCACTCGGCTGCGTCCTCCCCGTGGTAGAACGCCGCTCGGCTTACCGATGGATCACTTGGTGATCCGGCCGCTGGGCGAGGGTGCTCCTCTAGGCCTGCGGGGGAGATATTCTTGCGCTCTTGCGCAAGCACCCTTCCTTCCTCTGTTCACACACACACACATCACACACAAACAATTCTGGTGATACGCAGATCACCGCAAATCGGGAAATCCGCGAACGATCTCAGAATCTAGTGACGCTAAGATAGACGCGCAGTGCAAAGAATAACTACCGAGACGCACAGTAAGATTTCTGAACAGAGAATGAAGCGTCGGGAAGCGGAAGCAATTTCCTTCCGCTAAAACGCACCGCAATAAATTTTGGGAGCCTCCGGCCGTATTGCTCTTCGCGCGGTCAGTCTCTCATAATTTGAGAGAGAAAGCGTCGAACACTCAGGTAAATACATAATAATATTGATTGAACTTATGCAATAAACTGTTAAAGTAGTTAATAAATGATGTAATGATTTCAGGATATTATTGCTTAAAAAAATATAATTGTTTATTTTTCCAAAAAATACAAAATAAAGTGTTACGTCTCAATATTTCATAAGCATATTAATGAATATTTTGTAAATGTTCTATACATTATCTAAAAATTATCATTTATTCATTTAATATAAATGACACATTTATGAAATTTTAATTTATATTACTTATATTATTAGAAGATTTGCAGAGATTATTGATTAATGAATATATTTTCCGAGAGGACGATATGGGTAAATATTGGCAGCAAGCTGTAACCACTCCAGATTTCTTCTAGACTTGGAGAGTCCTCAATACTTGAAAATAACTTGAATTTAATGTATACCAAATCTTACAGTAAAAAGGTGCTTTACTCCGCTTTTACATAATTTGTATTTTATCTTTCTATGTTGTTTTATAATTATTAATATTAGTATTATTATTAGTACATAGGTACAAGAACTTAGCTGTGGAATAGGCTTTCTTAACCGCTTTGAATGAAATTTATATATAAGAGAGAATAATTTTAAAGCAAAATGATTTTGAAGTGAAATAAGTAATGAATTTAAATAAAAAAATTAAATGTTTATATATTAAAAAAAGATAATTAATTAAAAAGCGACGGATAACGACGGAACCAGGACTTGGGATAAGAATACAGCAGCAGGTTGAATTAAATAATTAGGCAGTAATTAAAATAAAAAAAAACATGAAACCCAAGCTTCTTTATTTAATGCAGGATCTGTAATATTCACACATATTAATAATTAGTCGCAAATTTTAAAATAAGCAATTAATCGCAGGCGCAAGGGAATCGGGTCGAAATAGGATGAGTAAAGGGCTACACGGTGGGTATCATACCTTCTTTTAATGCCACTAGAATTGTATAATTAGGGAGAGTAAGTAAGACAGAGAGAAAGATAGAAGTTCTGCGTGCTATACACAGTCGTACTGTGAATAAATGAAAAAGAAAAATAGATGTATTGCGTGCAATATGCAGTCGTACTATGAAAAAGTGGACAGTCTGATGGATGCGGATAGAGTGAGGTGTCCAGCGTTTTTAATCGTTGCCTAATATACCCTCTCAACCCATAAGCCCCGTGTACAAGCAGACGAGGGCTATGCGTATGCGTCATCAAGCGGCGAGAAGCTCCCTGCTCCTGATCTTTCCTGAGCATTCACTCGTTTGTATGTGTGTATATTGCTTGCTTATTATATGTGTTCGCTTGTTTGTATGTGTCGCGTTACAGCTGATAGCTTCATTTACGAACTTGATTTTTTTATTTCCTTATTTTCTTTATATTACTTCATGTATATTAGTAATAATTTATTGATAACGTTTTTACTTGAATCATGTATACTGTTCCAACAGCTTCCGCTAATAATTTGTTAGTATTGTAATATTTTTAAATTGGGCATCCTAGTAGTAATTCGTATCAGTTTGTGATGAAATAGAGCATTTCATCATTATTATTTTACTTAGTTTTCATTTACAATTCGCGGTCATATATCTTTATAGTTTTCATTTTGTAAAATTATTGAAATTTAATGAGTATTATTTAAAAATTATTTTAAATAAGAAACGATACAAAAGTGGGAAACTCTCATTAGAATTAAAAGAAAAAGAATTGAATCATTCAATAAGGTAAGATGTTAAAAAATATATTTAGATCAGAATTAAAATGTAACACATAAAATACTTACTAAAATTTAAAGGCTAACCTGTCTACGTATCACGGAAGCTATGTGTACAACGTCTAAAACTGACAAAGAAATCTTACTTAATTTAACTCCCTTGAAGTTACATGAAAGGTTTTAATTTCAAAAAAAGGTACCTTAAAAAATTAAAAAGTAAGTAGTAAAAGATTGACAATTACCGCAGTATTTTTCAAAATATAAAATATATAGTGCAATATCTCCCGAATGAAATAGAAACAAAAATCATCCTTGATAAAAACTTTTAAATATTAATTCTCCAAAATGATAAATGACAAAAATCGCCTCTTTAGGTAAATAGAGAAAAGAGAACTTTAATTTAGGCATCTCTGTAAGGTAGAATAGATTATACATATGAATCTACGGATGCTCAACAAAATTAAGTAGATTAAAATTCAAGAACTGTACAACTTTCCTATTATGATTAATTATAGTATAGTAAAAATTATTATTACAAGTACTAAAGAGGATTCATTTAAAGATCTAAATAAACGCATAATAAAATTAAAGTTTATAGTAGAATGCCTAGAGTACTGAAACGATTGGTCAAGAGCAAAAGATATGCTTAAAGCGAATTCCAGAATATTCATAAATTATGAGTAATAATCAAGTCAGCTAATTAGTCAGAACATGCTGTAAAATATATAAATTTATTTAAGGATGTATTTAAGGATGTATTTAAGGATGTATCATAGTAAACTTGTTCCACTGAAATATTCTCTAAATTCTGAAACTGAGCTCAATTAATTACAAAAAAAGTATGTTCCAAATTTAAAAGCGCTTAGATCCTTATAACAAAGGTTATAGCAATTTTTATTTAACACATATTCTTATAGAAAATGATGTGTGAAAGTCATTTTTTTAACAGTGAGAATTAAAAAAATACACTTCTATCAATGAAAAAAATTTGAATTTTTGTACACTTTCAAAAAAATATTCAATAAATATTTATTCAAAAAATGAAAATTCTAGGTTTCTTAATATATAAGATATTAAAGAAATATTAAAACGGTTTATAATATTTTAGTGAAAGAGTAAGAAAACATGTCGACATCAATTATGAATATGCACATATATATATGTATATGTACGTAACATACAGCTGACTATTTGTATGTATAAAAAATTCGATTAAATTATATTTCAATTATTTTCATGAATAATAATTAATGTAAAAAAGTATAAATTTTACTACTATATTATATATTAATATTTAAAAAATAAAAATTAATAAAAAATAAAGTGATTTGAAAGAAAATATAGGTAAGTTTTCTTCAATTATTAATTACAAAATTTATGAATTTTTTATAATCTAAATTTTTTAAATTTATATTTTATATTAGTTTTTCATTTTATTTATAAACATATAAATTAAAGAAATGAAATTATTTTAAAGCATTTTATATGAAAAGATTTCCAAAGAATTAAGTATAAATAAGCCATTGATATTATCTATAAATATTAATTATACAATAATATAAAAATATACATCAATAATTACATTTTTAATACACTATAGTCAAAATGCAGTCGATAATATAATTAATCAAAATATGAAACGAAGCTAGGATTTCGTGCCATAATTTAAATTTAGTTATACCAATATCAAAAAATAAAAAGCAACGTTGTCAAAATTCATCATAAATATTTTACGTAATTACTTAATAATATATTTAATAAAACAAATTCATTTCAAATAAATTAATTTTTTATATTATTAATATTTTGAATGTAAACAACTTTCAAAAAATCATTATCTTAAATTGGAACTCAGCTTTTTCTTAAGCTATTTTAATCATTCAGTATTATGATCAGAGCAGTCACTCTGATACATCCTTAATGATACCAGAGATCAAGAAAGGTCAACTGTATATGAGAGAACTGTCAACAAACGCAGTAGATGGGCCACAGAAAGGTTGTGTGATAAAAAAAAGTGTCCACATCATAATAATTAGAATTTTTTTTTAATTTTATAATAATTATACATATTAATATAGCATATTATTGTATTTAATTTAAAAATTAATTTTTTTTAATATTAGTAATAATTTAGACAAATTTAATAAAATGAGATTACCCTGTATGTCCCTTTTTCTTAGGTGATACTGGTAGCCTAGTACACGTATTTAAATTATTATTTTTCAAAGAATTGTACCAAAAATACAGATTTTAAGCTTATAGCAGTTTTAAAAACTCTTTTTAGAACACTATGAATAATACATTTCGCTCTCTGTTTAAAAAGTGTATGTATTTTGATTTTCTTGTACAGTTAATAAGCGTTAATTATAAAGTAATTTTACATATAAATTTTATTGATTTTATATATATATATTTTTTATAGATTTAAAATTTATAATTATTAACAACTCAATATATATTTTTATAAAAAGGCTATGTTTTAAATTAAAATCATGATTTATTTACCATGTATAAAATTTAATTTTAATCTAAAATTAAAGTTTATACATGTATATTTTTTATATAATTTATAAATTTAAATTTCAACTAAATTTAAGTTTATATATGGTAAATAAATCATCATTTTAAATTTAAAGTTCAATGTTATAATAAATATAATTTTATCTTGTACTATTAAAAACAGAGATTATTAGAGAGATTGCTGATGACCGTGTTAAACATTTGTTCCCAAAAACCTAGCGGCTGTATAACAAACTACATTTCTTGTTCGAGCAGCAGTTAAGGGGAGTACAGAGTGAAGTTAAGCACTCTCCTTACTGCATTCAATGTGAAATGCAATGAAGTTAGCCTTAATATTTAAATTCAAAAATATAATACAAGTTTTCTTTTTGGATATTTCAAAAATCTTTCTTTATTTTATATATTAACATTTTATCTTTTTTAATTTAAAAAATATATCTACCACCTTCATATAATTAGGAATTTTATAATTTAAGTTTTTAAAAGTATTTTTATGTGTAAATGCATCTGTTTATATAACATGGCCATAAAATTTTTCTTTTTATGTGTGTCCTGTCAAATTTGTGTTACATAACCTCCATTATTATTTACTATATTATATATATGTAATAAAATTATTAAAATAAATCATATGTACATTTAAAATATTAAAATAAATAATTTATAAAATAAAATGAATACAATAACATTTTTTTCATTATATAAAATGAATAATAACAATATAAATCTTGATATTTAATTATCAATTTTTTATAAATTCACTTATTTCAAGAATATACTGAAACAATAACTAAAAAGCTTACATTAATAACAAAAATATTAAAATTAAATTATTAAATTTATTCAATCATAAAAAAGTTATTTAAATTTGAAATTTCATTAAATAAAATTGTAAATGACTCTAGTAACACTATAACTTTTGTTAATTGTAGTATTATAATTGATAATAAAATAATTCATCTTAATGCTATTTTTCATGAATAGTTATAAATATTGATTTTATTTGAACAAATTACTTCTATCGAGTAAATTGTAAGTAATTGCATATAAAACTATTACTTTTATTAAATGTATTGAAAAATTAAATTACAATCATTAATCTCAATGATATTTGTTAGAAATAATTAAAATCTTTTGTAACGCGAATGCGTACATACACTCACACACACTCATACATACACTCACACACCGATACACGCACACCGCCGAGCCCAATGTTTACGTTTGCGAAATTGTAAATACGCCGCTCGAGAATTATCTCGAACCTTCCAGAATGTTCTTGAACGTTCGGGAGTGTTCGGGATCATTCGGCCGCGTATGCTCCGAAGTTCCAAGCGCTTATACACGGGACTTATGGGCCGACTCGTGTATAAAAGCCGGCGTCCGAAAGCGAAAAGCACCTTTCTGACCGCATCTCTCCCGTTACTTATATGTTACCTGGCCTACATATTGTACGGAAAGCCAGATCATCCCTCTCTCTCTTTAACCGGCCTACGTATTGTACGGAAAGCCGCCCTTCCCTCCCCAGCCCTACGTATTATACGGAAAGCCTGACTACCCCCTCATCCCCTACTCCAGGTCTACGATTTGTACGGAAAGCCTGACTACCGTCATCCTCTACCCCCTAGGCTTACGTATTGGACGGAAAGCCTGACTACCCCTCACCCTCTACCCCCAGGCCAACGTATTGTATGGAAAGCCTGAAACAAACCCTTTTACCCTTCCCGGTAAGGCCCACGTATTAGACGGAAAGCCAAGCCGGATTCTCCCCTCTCACCCCTGAAAGGCCAACGTATTGGACGGACAGTCTTCTCAGGGTTTCCCCTACCCCTCGTAGCGACTGGATAATAAATGCACCCCGTTTTCTGATTAAATGCACGCCGCTTATAAATTAATGAATGAACCCCGTTTTTTACACTAGTATCCGATAATTGACCGTAGACTGAACCAACCGCTAAAACCCGACACTGTTATACCGACCGACTTGTACCGAGTTATCCATGTAAATTTAAATGCACTGCCGTTGCAAATAGTAATTAAAAATCCGATATTTTCTTTTTCTTAAAAATTAAAAGTTAATTTCCCGTTTAAACTTCATTGCACCACTTCTTTCTTTACTAAAATCGACATTTGTATATTATGTTACAGAAATAGAGACGTGAATAAACCTGGAAACTTGCTTAATTAAATTTTGCTTATTTTTTTATTTACCTGCTGTTGTGCTCCACCTCCCAATCCTGGTTCCCCGACTGCATGCTTATCTGCGTAATTTATTAAATTAATTCATTTTTTTCTTTTCTCTATAAATTTTCTTTTATTATTAAATTAAAGTTTAAAATTAATAAATTTATTGAAACGTGGGGACTAACCCGTTACACTTTGATTTTATTAGTGTTTTTAACCTTCATCGAGTAAGGTATTATTGATTTTAGCAAAAACTACACATTTTATTCAATTTATCATTAAAATTGATATTCAAATCACATATAAGAATGATAAAAATTTTAAATTACCACTTTTATGAATAATTATTAGTTCTGTTGAATAAAATTGTAAATTATATAAATTAAAACAGTAAGTATTATTAAGTGTATTATCAAAATTGAAATTAAAATCATGCATGTTAATGATGTTTGTTAAAAATTGTTATAAACATTGATTCTAACTGACAAAAACACACATATTGAATTTAAACATAAATTTAAATAGCTAAATATATTGTGTTTGTAAATACGAAGAAAACGACCAACATCATACTCTAACGTTTAAAGATCCAATAATATTGACGAAAACAAATCATATGTCATCGTTTAAAAGAAAAAAACCTATATACTTAAAGGAATAGAAGAAATAAAATCACAAGCAAATAGGCTGTATTTCTATTTTTATATAAAAATCACTCGATAATGGATCGATACCAACAGATTATTATCTTCCAATTTTATCTAAACAATTATATATAAAAAATTCATCTATGAATCTGAAATATGAAAAAAACATGCGACAAAGTACAGCTTTCGCATTAGCGTATTAGCCGTTTTGGATTAAAAAAAAGTTAAATTTTATGATCTAAGGTATTTCGAAAAGCTTAAAACTTGTCATAGATGATTTCGGTAAATATTATTGTTTAAATGGGTAGAGGAATGTATCTGTTACTTAAAAAACAAGTTTAAAATTACTAAAAACACTTTTGATCATAAAATGTAACTTTTTTTTAATTCAAAATGACTAATACGTTAATGCAAAAAGCTGTACTTTGTCGTATGTTTTTTTTCATATATTAGATTCATAGATGAATTTTGTAAATATTATTGTTTAAATTAATAAGGGGATGTATCTCTTACTTGAAATAAAAAAATGTCAATTGAAAAAATCAATTATAACAAATTGTAATTCGTTGGTATCATATGTTTAAGAAAAATCGGGAGTTAATGTTATCCGTCGGTCGGACCATTCATAGAGAAAATTGTACGAGCAAACGAAATCAAACCCGCAAAGGCATTCAAATTCATTTAAATAGATATGGCAATATTGCTTTTGAATGTAGATGTTGCAACATTGTGTGCGGCGAAAAACAAAAATATAAGAAAATAGACAAATTGCGAAGCTTTGATTTTGGCTCGCGCAGAATATGCCGATGTTTTGATGTAACAAGAAACAAGTGTACCTTTCATCTCTGTCTCTCTCTATCTCACATCTCATATTTTGTTTCTCTCACGCTTCTTATTATGTTATGGCTTCGTTCATTAATTTGTTTTACTCTGTCTGTCTGTTTCTCTCTCTCTCTATGTCATACCATATGATGTATTCGGTTCATGTGTGCTATAGTAGACGAAGTCTTTCTTGCTTTATGCTTTCTCTCTCTTGCTCGTACTTACTCTGTTCGTCTTTTCTACGATAGCGGCTCTCTCTCCCTCTGTTTCTTTTACACAAATTTTAATTACTTTAAAAAATATTAATTAATATGAAAATGTGTAATTTATACATTTATAACTTTAAGAATAATAAATCTAAAATCTTCAAAGATTAAAACAACTTCATAAGTCGCGTTCAGTAAAATAATAATATTGTAATACAAACAAATTTATTGTTATTAACATTATTAGTGTAAGTCAAGTGTGATATCAGAAAATATATATCAAATTGATTGCATAATATTTTATGAAACTACATATATATTATTATAATAAAATTAATAAAATAATAATAAATATTTGAATGTAATTATGAAATTATGATTTTATCAATAGAAAATTAAATAATACGTATTAAAGTTAAAGCGAAAAATCTTTATATTGCATCAGGAATATAATTAAGAAATATATCATCTAAAATGATTAAAACTTTGTTTTATCATTACAAGTCGTTGTTAATAACATGTATCTGATTTAACATCATTATATTTTCATGATTTCATGGTAAAGATTAAATAAAGTCTTTTTATTCATTTAAAGTTATATTTTTTTTATTTTTTTTTATATTGTAATGTTTATACACTCACAAATATATAAATAATGAATTAATGAAATAAATGTGCACTAGCAAATGTATTTATTTAAATTTAATTTATTTTAATAATATATACTTTAGATATTTTAATTTTTTTTTATTTAACAATATAATATAAATACAAATATTAAATATAAATTTTAATATTGTATATATATATAATCATTCATATGGTCTTGTAATTGATAATAGCGATTTTTAATTTTTCATCAAAACTAAATTCAATTTGATGTTTATAGCAGCCGAGTACATGTACTTCAACACATGGGACATGGATATGTGTGGTGTAGATGATCATATGGTTTGTAGAATTTCCCCTTACGAGTATACGTCATCATCTACCCTCACTCCATTATTTCCCCTTAAGTTCCGTCTCGAATATGAAGTTAGTTGAATCTGGTCCGCTAGAGGCAGCACTATTTTTCCAGCATAACTCGTAGCTTACTCTACTCCTCATTTTTGGTACCCCTAATCTCCTCCTCGAACAAGAAAATAGTTCAACCGCTAGAGGCAGTAGTGTACAGCTTTTCAAATTTGGAACAAACGCCCCATTTGTCATCAGCAATCTCTCTAATAATCTCTGATTAAAAATATAAAATCTCATTGGAAACATTTGAATTAAATTTCCAGGATAAACATTGGTAGAAACGTGGCGATGGAAATATTTTCTTTCTCTCTCGTATTTACAGGTACTTGAGCGACTTCTGAAGAGTCTGTCGTACCAGTTAATATTTTTTATAAGTGCTTTAAAGCTTATTTAAAAAAAATGCTAACTACATATATAAGAATGAAGAGTGAATATTAACTTGATTTTTTTTAGTACTTTGAACTCTAAAAACTAAAAATTGAAATTGAAAACAACATTATATGAACAAAGTACTAAAAAAATCAAGTTAATATTCACTCTTCATTCTTATATATGTAGTTAGCATTTTTTTTAAATAGGCTTTAAAGCACTTATAAAAAATATTAACTGGGGCGACAGACTCTTCAGAGGTCGCTCAAGTACCTGTAAGTACGAGAGAGAAAGAAGATATTTCCACTACCACGTTTGTTGCCAACGCTTAACACGGAGATTAATCTTCTCTTAGGATCTGTTCTGTGCTAGAGATTATAAGAGAAATCGCGGATGCCCATATTAAATTATTGTCACAAAAAACCTAATGGATAAAAAACAAAGTACTAGATGTTCAGAAGGGAATGACGGGGATTATGGAGTGAAGTTGTGCATTCTCCCAACTTTGTTGAATGAGAAAAGTAATAAAGTCTGCCACTTTTTTTAAATTCAAATGACATAAAATTTTATATATTAATTAATATATATATATATATTAATTGTTTTTTTTTATTATTTATTTGATGCATTTGAAATGTAATTTACATTATTCCAAAAAATATTACGTTTCTCTAAACAAAATCGTACAATTTTTTATTAATATTAGGAATATGCTTAAAGAGCTGTACATATTATGGATTTACAATTTTCTATTTTTATACTTATAAAGGGACATTATAAGGAGTGGGACTGAAAATACTCATGAACAAACTAAAGAATAACTTCAAATGCTCTTTACCCACGCAATTTTTCTTCCCTTCCCGTGAATTTGTAAATAACCTATATATTTATTTCTATTATCAAAATAAATATTAAATTCGTATAAACAATGTTAAATTCTTATTTATATAAATGAATATGTGTACTTATTTAAAAATCAAACTAATAAGTGTATGTGCTTTAAAGAGTAAAAGAACAAAAAATTTTAAATTCATAATTCTACATATTTTTTATTTATAATTTAAACAATAAATGAAGTGTATAAAATGAAATTAATTTACTAAAAATTCGAGTTCATCCAATCATATCAATTTGTTTGATTTAAATTTCATATTTTATTAATAGAGTAAAAATACTGCTATTTTACATAAGCAATTCATGTATTTAAATGAAATTAAAAGTAACTGTATCAAGTAATTACATTGAAAAAATCATTTTCGGTAAAATATGTACTTAAAAATTATTATAAAATTGTTTAAGTGTATTAAGACCTATTGAAAAAAAGGCTACCAATACACGTACGATGCACGAGGGAATACATTCGTGCTTCGTACATGTACATATAGCGTTTTTTCCAATAGGTTTTAAAATACTTTAAAATGATTTTAATTCACCCTACAGGCTGTTGTGAGGTTGGCAAAGAAGCTATAGGTGCGAGAGAGAAAGAGAATATTTCTCTTCCATGAAAATACTTTTATTAAATTTGACCATTACGATGTACTTTTGAATTTTATATATATTGCAGAGCTACTGCTTATGCTTTCATTATTATAATTATATTTTTAAAAAATATTTGTAATGATGAAAGCATAAGCAGTACCTCTGTAATATATTTAAAATTCAAAAATTATTTATATTTAAAATTTTTATTTCTAAAAATAAAAGTCACTTTTCAAATTTCACACACTCACTTTAACATTAATTAACAATTTTTATATAGATTTATAGTAACAGTCACTTAGCTATTAATATTCTTGATGAAAGAGTTTCTAAAACTGTTATAAGCTTAAAATATGTTCTGTGGCTAGTATTCTTTGAAAAACAATAAAGTAAACATATGAACCGGCTTAACAGTGCCGGCACACGAAAAGGGACATACGTGGTGATTTCATTCTATTAAATTTGTCGAAATTGTTACTAATATTGAAGAAATATTAATTTTTATATTGAATCCAATAATATGGTTTATAATTATGTATAATTATTATAAAATTTAAGAAATTTTAAATTATATTGGAGCGAGCACTTTCTTTTACGTCACAAAGCTTCCTTGGCCTGTCTCCTGCGTTTGTAGCCAGTTCTCTCATATACAGTTGACCCCCACCCCTCTGATCGCTGGTGTAATCGTGATGAAACTCCCCATTTATCGTCAACGATCTCCCTTATGATCTCTCATGATACTGTAGAACATGGTAATGCAATAAGTATATCCCGTTATTAGGTTGGATTTTTTTATTTATGAAAAATAAAAAAATTATAGGGGCTCATAAAATTGGGCTTGTGAATCAAATTTGGGCTGTGCTTTATCAATTTTTTATACCAGTTTTGTCCCTTAAGACCATTTTTTAAGAATTATCTATGATCGAATAATTTGTAAAATTATAATGGTTTTTTTTTTTTTTAGTAATGAGATAAGTATGAAACTGATATTTTTGAGAATCAAATTCGAGCAACATAAAATACATGATTTTATATTATTTTTATCTTTGGACTATAAACAAAAAAATCGATTTGGGCTGAATGATCGGTGGTGATATATATCTATAGTTGTTGAGGAACGTTAAACTGTCCATTAAAATAAGCTAATAGTAAATATTAAAAGTTGTTTTTTAATGATATCAGGTTATCGTAAAAATGTTTCATTTTTTTATGAATTAACAATGAGTTCAAGGAATTTTTCATATTCAAGTTGAGAAAATTATTTGATTGGAAAACATTCTGATCGAATAAGAAATAAAGCGATATTTGCTTGTATTTATTGATTTCAAAAAGTTGAATGTAATAAAAAACTAAAAACTATCGTTTGATATAATCAAGAATATCCTGTATGTAACAAGGTGCAAATTTGTGAATCATAATGAAGAGAAAGTAAATAAATCTTTATCAAAAAATAAACGTATATTTTATTATATAGTTGTAAAGTACTTAAAAAGTAAGGAATAAATTATTTTAATAACATTAATGTGATCTTAAAAATCATTAAAACAAATAGTTATTTTTATTACATTTTAACTGACTATATGGATTTTAATTAATAAGTTACCATAGTACCAAAGATTATAGTCTTTTAAATAAAATAATTTTTCTTTTATATATAATCATAATTATTGACTATAAAATAAGTTAGACAATGAAGCTACTATAAAATTAAAAAAACTATTATTATTTTAAATAATTGAACACGCTTAAATATACAAGTACCTTTATATTTATAAACTGTGTTTAATAATTATATGAATTTCATAAAAGTATCATGAGTTGAAAATTAAAAAATGTACCTTTTCTTAAAACTAGAAAAAAATGAGAATAACATGATATAAATATAAACTTATAATTTTTAATTCCTTTGTCTAAAATAATTATATAACATTACATTATTTTTACATGTTTATATGTATAAGATTAATTTTTTTATAATTATTCCATATATTCAAAATCATAAAATAATTTTAGTAGAATTTTTATTATTATTTATAACTTTATTAATTCTTTAATGTTAGATTGAAAATATTACACGATTTACTACACAAAACAAACATCAAAAATAAAAATATTTTTTTACAGAAATTCTTTGTTAAAGAATCATTACATAATAATTTTAAAGGCAACAAAATGTATAGAAGAAGTAAGAGTAAGAATTATTTTAAAAAACAAATAGCTATGTTAAAAAGAGAAAATCATTTACTTTTGCATAAATTAGAAAAAATAAACTATTACTCAGGTAAATTTTATATTATAATAAAATAAATTAAAGAATGTATTATTCAAATAATCTATTTATTTTTAAAGAAAAAAACAATATTTTGCCAAAATTTAAAAAAAAATATGAGAAACTAGAACAACAATATTATAAAATGAAAATTAACAATAATAGAGCAAATGCATTATTAGTTCATCAAAATAATAAATTTAAATATATATGTATGCATCATGAAAGAAACATATTAATTATTAGAGAGTTTCAACAAGACAAAATTAATACTTTAACTATGATTCAAAAAATTCAAAATGACAATATCCTATTGAATCATGATATTAATTTATTAAAGAATGTAATTTATTATTTAAATAAAGAAATAGAAACATATCATGATAAATTACGAATTACTGGTATAAATTTAGAAAATAATGTTATTGTAGTCGATAGAAGTAACCTTGAAGTTGTTTTTAAGACATGGGGTAAAGTAAATATTCATGTTTTTGGTCCTTTATTGAATGCTTACCAAGAAAATTTAAATGAAAAACATAATTTATTACATGATTATAAAAAAGTATTTGTTGTTTCTTCTAAAACAATTAAGGAAGTCCTTAATGAAAACAATAACCTCCACATTAATATTGAAAATTTAAAAATTAAGATATTCAGCTCTTTAGATTATATATAAAATCTTAATATATATTTATTATTTAAAAATAAAAATAATTTAATAAAATATCCAGTATCAGATTAATGTTAACGAGATGAAATTAATGGAAAAAGATGTTAAAATCATAAAACAACACAATAATTTTCTTACAAAACAATTATTTATTCAAAAATATAAAATTCAAGAAATTTTCAATGTATATGAAAAAGAAATTAAAACTATTTTTTCAAATAATAGTAAATTAAATACGAAATATTACATTTGCAATGAATTACGTCCATTAATGGGTAATTTTAAAATTTTAAATAATCATTATTTTATACAGGAAGGGGTCAACTCTAAATGAGAAAACTGTTAATCAGCATGACCAAGGAGCTATGGGAGCTAAGTATCAGAGGGATAATAAGTTTTCGTATGGGAAAACCGGAAACAAACGCTACCATGTTCCCCGTATCTGTGTCATAAAAAATAGCACCCTACACTTTACATAACCGTATGCCTTTTTTCGTGAACCTGCACTGGTAATCCAATACATGTGTTTACACCAGGGGGGTCAACTTTAAATGGGAGAACTGGCAACAAATGTGCTACGACTTTGACCAAAAATTTTAAGCGCCCTGTTCTTTACTATTGCCCTGATGCCTTTATTCGTGAGCCAATCCTGGTGAAACGAAACACGTGATGATATTATTTTCAAACACAATGCGAGACATATAGAAAACTTCTTTCTTTTGTAAATGTTATAGTATATAACTGTGATTATTTTAACCGTATATATATCGTATTTTCGTCTGGTGGTCAAGTCATGCGCACCACGTCTCCGCGGTCCGAGTTCAGATTCCGACGCCTCAGTCTTTTTTTCTTTTTTCTTTTTTTTTTATTAACCAAATTACTTTTCAACTATTGAAATAATTATAAATATATGTGTTACTTTAAAATTACCCTACTTATTGCTTTATTGTTATAAGCTGGTCGTGTTTTTTCAGAATACTCTTTCATTTATTGGTCCCCGTGTTACCCGAAGTTGAGGTATAATAGTTTTATGACGCCTACACATTCGTAATCCTATAATAATTATTATTATTACGGTACTCAGTACTGTTATGGATGATATTCTGAATATAGTAATATTATTTTTAAATAGTTTAACCTCGTCCTTACTTTCGTTAATTCGACCGATCATTCGCCTTTTTTTTATTAGTTCTTTTAGCCCACCTCCCTCAATTGTTAGATCTAAGTGTTCAAGTGTGTTTTGTATGTGGGTTGATTTTATTTCGGGTGACCATTCATAAATGTGTTTTGTAATGTTATCAGTAACTCCCCAACTCTTTAATATTGTGTCTAGGGTTAAGTTTGCATAACTTAGTTTAACCTGCAATGTGTCGTCTGTTATTTATTTCGTCGCGTCTATTTCTATACCTGTTGTCTTCGCGTGGCAACCTGGTTTTAATGTTATTATTCCTGACCCTTCTAATTGACGTCTTTCTTCCCCTTTTCTGTCGCATTGTATTCTTATTTCCACATTTTTAAGTACCGAATAAATCCAGGTATTTCCTCTTTATAATCTAGTCCAGTAGGACTCACGCATAGTGGCGATTTTTATATGGCATTCGGATAGGTTGAAAGGTTGGATGCCGAAAATGAGTTTTACCTCGCAGGGACTTTTGTTGTTTACTCGTACTCTTGGTTCTAATTTTTCGCACATATATATAATGATTCTGTCTTTTATTATTGGTAAAGTCACTGTGCTTAATTTTCATTAATTTTTCTTGCTGTTTCTGTTATCATTTTATCGTCGAGTAATTACGGGTGTATTTCGCCCTTGGCTACCAGTTGCGTTATATGTAGTTTTAATTGCGTGCTTCGAATTTGAATGTTAGTGTAATCTTCTAATAGTCTTATCACTTCGTCCCATTTCAGTTCTTCCTGGATTTTTGAGACGTCACTCGTTATTTCATTTATTTTGATGCATAAATAGTTTAATTTTTTGTCATTATATTGCAATGTAGTTTCTATTATTTCCGTCTGATTAGCTAAAAGTCGGCTTAATTTGCCTGTTTTCGCTTTTATGATGTCAATTATGTTTTTTATTTCCATCTCTGTGGTTTCGTCAAGTGTCCCGAATAAAAATTTACTGATTTTACCTATGAACGGCAAGACTGCCCTCTTTCCTCTGGTTCTTTCTAGTATTTTAGTTATCTCTCGTATGTTTATTAATTCCTCTTTCTTGTGATGTTTCAAACCATTGAATTGTTTTTCACAAGTCTCTATTTTTATTTAATTCCGACATTTATTAGACAGTTTGTCTATTACAGCGATCAGGTGTTTGCTATGTGGGAGGTTATCATTAGTGTCTAAATAACCTTTTCAATAAAACACACAATTGAATGTGATGACAGATGTTTATTCATAAATTGCAGAAATAATTCAAGGGAGAATGTTATGTGTTACTTGGCTACTCAATGGCGACTAACTGCCCCTTTTTTCATAGTTTTATTTTTTTTGCATACTTCTTCTACCTGTCGTCTCCCACTATTCACTATAATAAACTCAATAATACAATTTAGGGCGGGGTGAAAAACCATTAAGAAGGAAATTTCTGTCTGAGTTATACGTTATAAACTTACATATTTTGAACATGAAATTTAAGTTATTTCTTTCTAACATATTGCACACAACACACTCCCCCTGCGTTGAGAATAGTTCTCAACAACACTTTACATTTGGATTTTTCCAATTCCATTCTTTCTTTCTTATACTATTCACAAATGGGTATTATATTATAGTAGTTATATTACATTATATTACATAAAATTTTTACAAAGATAGTCAATTACCGAAAATAAATCAAAACAAAATTAGTACATAATAATTAATATAATCAGTGCATAATTTTGAAATTCCAGTAGTATGATAAGTTTTCAAGTTAGAGTTAATATATATTAATTGAAAATTCATTATAATTTATTATTAGATAAATATGAAGGTTCTATAGGTAAATGTACTAGTTGCTTAACGCTACGTTTACATTCTCCCTTATTTGTTTTACTAATCACAGTTCTGATAATACTATCAGTTCCGGGCTGAATTTTAATCACTCGTCCGAGAATCCATTGCATAGGTAGAATGTTTTTATCTCGCAACAGTACCACTGAACCCTCTTTGATGTTATGTTCGCCTTTGCACAATTTCTGACGAATATTTAGTTCATTCAAATATTCCTTATGTCAATGAGTCCAGAAATCTTGGCGAAGTTTTTGAATGAGCGTCCAATTTTTTAATAACCTAGACGATTTTTCATTAATGTCGTACTCTATGTAAATGTAAAGCTAGTTAAGTTATCACCAATTAGGAAATGGCCAGGGGTTAAAGCAAGAACTTCATTGGGATCAGTGAAAAGGGTGGAAAGAGGTCGAGAGTTTAAAATTGCTTCAATTTGTGTTGTAAATGTGCTAAATTCCTCATATGTTAATAAAGACCCCACTAGTATTATTTTCAAATGATACTTAAACCGTTTAACTGTAAATTCCCACAGACCTCCAAAATGTGGCGCAAACTGTGGTATAAAATTCCACTTTATATTTTCCGTATTTAACAAATTAGTTGTTTGAACTTGTTGATTTTCACTATTAAATAATTGATAGAGTTCTTGTAATTGATTTCGTGCGTCGACGAAGTTTGAGCTGTTGTCCTAAAAATGTTTCGAGGTTTTCCACGGCGCGAAATAAATCTTCTTAAAGTCGCGAGAAATCCCTCTGTGGTTAAATCACTAACCACTTCTATATGGACTACCTTGATAACCAGACATACAAAAACGGCGACGTAGATCTTTACTTGTTTTTTATTTCTAAATTTTCTCTCCTTTATAAAAAATGGCCCGCAATAATCAATTCTGACATGAACAAACAGTCGTGCTTGCGTAACACGTACATCAGGTAAATTTCCCATTATATAGGTTACTTCAGGAGGGTTAATACGAAAACACCGGACACACGATCGTATAATTTTCCGTATTTGATTTCGTCCGTCAATAATCCAGTATCTTTGCCATATTGTATATAAAGTTGTTCGTATTCCAGCATGACAGAGTTTCAAGTGGTAATATTGAATGATTAAGTCGGTAATACAATGAGATTTCGGTAAAAGAATTAGATGCTGTTGACTGTATGGGATTGATGCATTTTGCAAAAGGCCTCCCACACGCAAGATTCCTGCTGAATCTATGAATGGGTTTAATGCACGTAGATTTTTCCCATTTTTATGTGAATCTTCGTGATTTCTTATCACGTCTTTATTAAAAAGATTCCGTTGCGTTAATTTAATAATAATTCTCTCAGCCGTATCTAATTATTTGACTGTTACGCAGCCTTTATCCTTATTTCGTAACCACCAGCGTACACAATAGCCAAGTACATTTTTTGTTCTTTGAAATGAAAAGAATTTGTCAAGAATGGATCCGGTAGTAGCGACAAAACATTTAAACGCACGTAATTCTTGTACCTCATTATTTTTAGATATTTTATAACTCGGAAAAGTACAATTTTCTTGAAGCCAAGTAGGGCCTTCAGACCATAATTTTTTTTTTAAAAAATCATGTGATAACTGCCCCCGTGGTAAGGCATCTGCCGGATTATCACCGAATAGAATATAACCCTAATATTCGATATTCGTTTCTCGTTGAATCTGTGCGACTCGGTCTGAAACAAAAGTTTTTAAGAGATTTGGCGATTTCCTGATCCATTGAAATGTGATCATAGAATCTGTCCATAAAGTTACAGTATTGATTTTAAGATGAAGATTTCTGCGTAAGTGATCATACAGCCTGAAAGTGTTTGAGCTGTTGACAACTCCAATCGCGGTATTGTTATCGTTTTTAGAGGAGCAACGCGGCATTTTGAACATAATGCATACATTTAATAGTATTATTATGATTAATTGTTCTTAAGTAAGCACATGCCCCCAATCTTTGATTACTAGTGTTACAGAATTTATGTAACTCTATCACTTTGGCGTCCAAGAGAATAACATATCGTAAAAATGAAAGATTATTATCGAGAGGAAGTTGAGTGTAAAAATTTAGGGTGGGTTGAAAAACCATTAAGAAGGAAATTTTGCCTGAGTTATATGTTATAAACTTACATATTTTGAACATGAAATTTAAGTTATTTCTTTCTAACATATTGCACACAATAGAGCTTAATATTATTAAAATTAGTAAAAATTTTAATGTTATGGATTTACGAAAAAGAACCTCATGTAAATTAATAAGAAATTAAATTTTTAGGAGCAAACAAAGAATTTTATACTTCATTTACCGATTTTATTCCCAAAAATATGTATTTTGACGTGTTTTTTCCGATTTTAGTGAACTGCGAAGTTTGAGATTTGTACTGTATTGACTTGTATCTTGGCCACTCGAGTAAGATATAAATGGGGGAGAGGTCCCTCTTTGTTTATTATTTATCGCCAATTATATTCATTTGATTTTTATGTGGGAGGTGTTTTACTTATATGCACTGAGTACCGTATTAATGGCGGCTCGATAACTTTCAGGTGTTATTTTTTCTGTTCTGTCCCTATAAGAATAATAATATTTCTTTATGTTACTCATTTGTAATAATAATAATTAGATTTATATTATTGCACCCACAACTATTCATTATTTCTATATGCGATTATATATATAATAATAGTGTGAAATTATTAGATAATCATAAATATCGAAATTAATATATGTATATTATTATTAGTAAGAATATATCATTATTATTAATAATAATAACATGAATTTTAGTAAGAGAAAAAAAATATTTTATGATTATTAATAGAAAAATATCGATGGTTGTTTTTTTTTATTGAAATTATATTCTTTCTTATCTATCATCTTATGATTTTTCGCGTTTCAATTAATTTGATCGCTTCAATTTGTCCCTGTATATTATTCTTGTCCCTTTTCGATGTTTTAATGTGACATTGTGTGTTTTATAATTTATGTCGACGATTTCATAGGGACCCACGTATTGTTTTACCATTTTTCCTAATTGTGGTTCTTTTAGCCTGTAGACCATTTCGCCTTCTCTGAAATTTTGAGTATTTATCCCTCTATCATAATAAAATTTGAATCGGTATTTTGATTGAATTAAATTCATCGCTGCCAAGGTTTGTAATTGACTCAGCGTTTCGACTACTTCTTTATTGAAATCATCGTATGTCGGGCAATCGTTTGATATTTTAAAACTTGATGGTGCTCGCGCTTTTCGGCCGAAAATTAACTCGTGCGGTGTATATCCAGTAGCATCATGCTCTGTACAATTATAAGCGTATTTACATAGACAAACCCATTCGTCCCATTCATTGAATTTTTCTACATAACACTTTAGATATTCCGTTACTGTATGATGCATTCGTTCAATACTCCCATTTGATTGAGGATGATATGCGATTGCATTGAATTTTTCTATTCCGAATATTCTGGCGAATTCCTTTAAGGTTCTATTGATAAAATGTGTACCCTGATTCGTTAATATCGCCGCCGGTGGTCCGAAGTAGCATATCATTTTGCAGATCATTGTTTTCGCGACTTCGATTGCAGTAGCTCGCTTTACTGGGGTCAGTATGCAGTATTTCGTCAATAAGTCTTGTATATTCAAAATATACACATTGCCGTTTTTTGTTTTTACTAATGGACCATAAAAATCTAATGATATTTTTTCGAATGCACGAGAGGGTGTATCGGTAATAATCATAGGCATTTTCGTTTTCTTTCATACTAATTTGTTCGTTTGACATTCTGTACACGCTTTTACAAATTGTTCCACTTCGAGACGCATGGTTTTCCAATAGTAATTGGCCGCAATCTTTTGTATGCCTTATTTATTCCCCAGTGGCCTTTCGTAGGTGATTCGTGATATTCTCGAATTATTATGTATCAATCTTGTACCCTCGGTGTGAGGAGGTTGTCCTTGAGTAACACTATCCCGATGGTTTCATTATCAAATAACTCATTGCAGCTTTCTACGAAAAAATTCCATTCTGTTTTTTTCATTAATTGTAAATCTTTTATTATCGCAATGTTCTTAATATTGTTATTATGACATATGATTTTCAAATTTTTGATACTTTTGATTGTCTCGGTTTGCATTACCGCATCGTTTACATGCCCTTTTATGGTCATACCCATAATGACTATATCCTGAATTCTTTTTAAATTTATCACCTCGATAGTATATTCCCTATTTAGCCAGGAGTCGAAAAGTATATATTCCCTTTCAATTAGTGCTTTCAGAACTTCGGTGTTGAAACTGGCGTCAGCGGTCATTAGAAATATCAGATTTTCGCGGTATCTAAAGAGATGTTCATTTATTAGTTTGACTCTCGTAAATTTTGTGAGATCTTGTCTCCACGATGGTTTTAATGGTGGGAGGTGTAATCGCATCACTCCATGTAGTTCCAACGCAGCCGGGCCTTGCGTTATTTGATCTTCTTCGCTCTTGGTCAAGGCCGTATCTCTTGTTCGGGTCTCGGTTCCGGATGACTCTACCACTGCGTTGCTGACCTCGTGATCGATGTTATCGCTATTTACACTATCGTTTTTACTTGATCCCAATGCAAAGTCCGTTGACTCGCATGTTATCTGCCGTCTATTTTCTTTCATATATGGGGTATAATGATTATTTTCTAAATACAAATGTATGATGGAATTCCGGATTTTATCGATGAAATAACAATACATTAATTTATCTTTTGTAATTAAAAAATGTATACATACGTTAACATTGAACTCTCAACAGAATATATATACACAATCATCGTTTCCCCATTCATTCTGAGATGATAAAATTTTTGCAACTTCTTTCGGGTTCTGGCAATCGTTTAAAAATTTCGAGTTTAATAATTTTTCTTGTAACTCCGCTGTCGATATCAATAAATTTGCGGCGCTCTTGAGACTCTGTAAAAGACAGTCGGTGGTTCTGTTGGTATTACTTCGCATGCAATATTTATATCTGATTCAATGCATTGCAAGCCCTGATTGTATAATGGTAAATACGTATCCTTATCGTGTTCTTCCTCCAGGGTCATATTTTTAATGGTTTTATTCGTTATTCGATCGGTATTACTAGGAATTTCACTTGGTTTATCATTTGGACTGGGTTTTGGTGATGTTATTATTTCGTCCAACACAAAGTTTGATAGTCGGCTCGCCTCATGATTTTCATTCTCCCGTTCTTCGCGAATCTCTATAAGTCCTGACGTTTCCCTTCGAATTTTGATGTCTCATCCCTCATGATCTTTTGGGTCTCTCGTTATTATTTCCACGGTGTATTTTCTCGAATCGACTTTTATTTCCTTCGGTTCTTCTAGCTCATACCCGTGATCTTTTTCTTTACTTATTTCCCTTACCATAATTTCATTACTTTCTCTATTCTCTATTACCTCTAGATGTTCGAGGGAGTTGTTTTTATCGTCACTAGAGACATGAAAACTAATTCTTTGTTTCGCACTTACTAACTCTGAGTTTTCGAGAGGAGTGCTTGCAGTTAAATTTCCCATTTTTCCTGAATTTCTATGTTCTCGTTTTAATTGAACTTGCGCATTACCGTTGATGGTCATTGCGACTTCATGATCCGATATTTTTGAATCGTATAATTTATTTGATTTGTGAAGTGCTCGATTTCGTTTGCTTTTCTTCTTTCTCACTTTCCAAGGATCTCGCTTCTCATATGGTTTCCAGTCCTCGCTCTCGCTTTCGCTTGTTGGATGTGTTGATTCCTCGTTCGATTCCATTTCGCTGTCGGAGTCATTCATTCGTTTCCGTTTCTTCAACATGCCGATGTATTCGTCTTTAAGGTTTTCCGCTTGTTTTTGTTCTTGTCGGTCCGATAACGCATATAGCTTGTTTCTGGGCAAATCGGGGTTTGCTTCGCCCTGACGAAGTATCGGATTTCTTGTTAATGCGTCCGCATTTGCGTTCTTTAACCCTGGTCTGTATATTATATCGAAATCGTAACCCTGTAGCGATGCTTTCATTCTGTTAAATCGAGTGTCTAGATGTTTCGTGGTATGAAAGTGTTTAAGTAGTGCATGGTCGGTTATAACCGTTTTTATCCCATATAAATAATGTCGAAATTGTTCTTTTATTATTATTAATAGGTAATAATTCTTTGCCATATGTCGAGTATCTTAATTCCGGCCCTCTCAAACACCGTGACGTGTAGGCGCAAAGTCGGTCTTTTCCTATTTCGCCTTGGCTCAAGATGGCTCTGAGCGCGTAATCTGATGCATCTGTCGTCATGATAAATGGCCTTGTCAAGTCAGGTGCCTGTAAGAATGATTCACTGAACAATATTTTTTTGATTTTATCAAATGCTTCCTGTTGACTCTTTTCCCAGAAAAATGATCTTTCACTTTTAATAGCTTCTAATAATGGTAGTCTTATTTTCGCATAATTTTGAATAAATTTTCTGTAATACCCAGAAAATCCGAGAAACTGTTTTATTTTCTTGCTGTTGTTGGTATAGGATATTCTTTGACCGCCGCTATCTTGGTTGGGTTCATACGTATTTTCTTTGATCCGGCTATGTGGCCCAGGACTTTCACTTCATTTTTCAAAAATTGTCATTTCTTTGGTTCGATTGTTAAATTGGCGGCTTCTAGTTTGCGCAGGACTCTTTCTAATCTAATTAGGTGTTCGTTGAGGGTATCCGAAAAGATCATAATGTCATCGAGATATACTTCTATCTCTTCCCTCGATAGTCCTGCTAAAGCTAATTCCATCGCTCCCATGAAGGTCGTGGAAGCTCCCTTCAGACCCATAGCCTTTCGATTATATTGAAAGCTACCTCTCGGTTCTGTCGATGCTGTTAGCGGTGCCGAAGCTGGATCCATCTTTATTTGGAAAAAGCCCATTTTGAGGTCCATGATGGATATATAATTTGACCCCGCGAGCTTATCAATGAGCTCTTTCGATAACGGTACGAGATAACAGTCCCCCAGAGTCATGTCGTTCAGTTGTCTGAAATCAGTTACTAACCTCCATCTTGTGTTACCTTGCGCGTTCGGTTGTTTCGGCACAATCCAGGTTGATGAGCAATATGGAGACATCGATGGTTCGATGATGCCTTTTTTTCCAATTTATTTATTTCTTGCTGCAATACTTCCTTTAAAACTAGTGGGTACCTGTATTTCTTAGTCTTTAGCGGCTTGTCGGATGTTAATTCTATCTTATGTGTTAATAATTGCGTCGCTACTAGCTGTTCGTCATCAAGACCGAAGCTTCCTGTGTATTTCCATAATAGGTCCCGGAGTAACCTTATCTCTTCAGCGATTATCCCCCTAAGATCTACAAGGAACATAATTATCTGGAGTCTTTCCTCTCGTTATTCTGGGTTGTCATTTAAATAAACGTTGAATTCTCTGACATTCGTGATCGGTGCCATGGAATCGTCTTGTTAATAATTGTCATAATTTATTTGATCGGTGAATAAATTGTTAATGCTTAGATAATCCATTTCACCGTCTGTCTTATTATATATTGCTCCTACGTCTACTTCCCCTTTATCTTTCATTGTGTAGCACGGCAATAATTCCACTTCCGTCATTTGTATTAGGAGGTTAGGGCGCGTCGGCATTTTTCCTATCAGCCGGTCCCATATATTGGGGGCATTGGTATGTCTTGTTCAGGTTTTGCGCGCAACCTTCTTTGATCCACCTCCTTTAACAGAATTCGGCTATCCGCAGTATCATGACCTTTCTATCAAAATACTTGCACCACGTCGGCGGTTGGTAAGACCTATCATAGCATGGACCACGCCCGTTGTTAACGCGCACACTCCCTCTCTCAGTCCGGACTTCGTAAAGTTCTTTGTCGAATCTAACTGCGAGGTTAATAGCCTCTTCGAGGGTTTCAGGTCTTCTCGCGTCTACTCGATTAGAAATGGTATCGAAAAGTCCTATGAATCTCTTGATAACCACATCTTCGTGTTACCGACAATTCGGATAACGGCCGATATGTCTGGTTAGACAGTCTAATTATGTAGCTGCGTTCAGCTTCTCGCGCAAAATTTTCATACGATTTCCTATCCTTCTGCATGCATCTTTTAATTTTATCTATTACGGCATCTACGGCACCGGGAGTTCCGAAAACTGCTCCCAAATCTGCAATAAAGTGGTCAATCAAGTCGTAGTTGCTTAATTTGGAACCCATGAATCTTTTATCTTTCCCGATCATTTTATTACTTAGGGCCCGCAAGATGAATCGCTCTACTTGAGACCCTTCATCATATAGAGTTTTGTGTATCCAATTTATCATGTTTAGTATTTCCTCCGGTTCATCCAAACATTTTGGCATCTGCTACTTTGTATGGGGGCATGCTCGATTTCATGGATAATTCGGGTGCATATTCGAATTGTCTGGTGGCTTCGACGGGCATAAAAAACTGGCGCTGTCGTGGAGGTGTCGTTCGGGGTATGGCAGCTGGAGCGACCATGCTCGCTCTGGGCGTATCAACAGACGCTATCTGAAGTTTACACGGCGATATATCTTTTTCTCGTTGGAGCCGATCGATTTCCCCTTTCAACGTTTTTATTTCAACCATCATTTGCTCAAAACGGCGGTCCTTCTTGCTGATATGGATGTCTGGTGACACGAGGTCCCCACTCGAACTTCCCCCAAGATCGATGATATTTTGTTCGTCGGCCATTTTTAACCTCGCGTTTCTTGAATCACAGTTATTTATCTCTTAAATTCCCACTGATTTCAGTTTTTGAATATTATCTCCACAAACTCGGAGCTATTCTTCCGGAATTTCTACGTCGACGAAAAGACGATGAGCGAATTCAAACATTATCTCTTTTTCGTTCGCGGAATTCCACTCCCCAAACGCTGTTAAATTGGACGACACTGAACGGATTGCGTTCATATTATTTACTACGCGTAAATAATTTAAATCCTTTAAACATTACCTAATAATTAATTATGAAACACTATCTCCGACGTGAAAAAATAACCAAAAAAAATTTTATAATTCAGCTAGATTCGGCTCTGACTTCCGGTTCAGACCACAAATTTTACAAATCAATCGATATTTTTTCCCAAAACAAATTTCACAGCATGCATATAATTTTATAAATTAATCAAGAGAAAAAAAAAAGAAAAATATAAGATACACTTTTTCGTACTTTATCGATCTTGAATTTTCACAATTTGATGAATTTAGAAGTTCTTATTACTCGCGGTTTTCACGTTACTCGCGACTCAGTTCAATTCCCTCGTTAACAATTTCCAAATGTTTTGTCTACGTTTACTGAAGCGAGTATAACTTATTCGTCGCGTATGCGTTTGCAATATTACATACGTGACACATATTAAGAACAAGTGTTAATCATATAGTAAATACACATATAAATTTAAAAGTAATTTTTATTTAATATCAGTGTAATTTGATATTTTCAAAGAGGGAGAAAAATGTTTCTTCTCTGCACATTTATAGGTACATTAGTGATTATTATGAGTTTATACATTGTTAAAAAAATTTTATAAGTAATTTAAAAACTATTTTTAAAAAATTTAATTAAAGATATAAAAGGTGTAGATAAATATTAACTTGATCTGCGTCAAGTCTCAAAATTTTATTACACATTTTAACTACCGTGAAAGATATACTTTATATAATAAAAAAAAAAAAAAAAAAAAAAAAAAAAAGTTGACAAAACGAATTCATAGAAAGATGAACCAAACTCAACATAATTACAATTTTTAACTGTATTGTGAAATAAAATTAAATAAAGCGATCGTCAAGTCACAATACCAATGAAATCTCCTGATACAACGACAACAAGGATTATAAACGAGAGGTAAAACACCTCTTTATTCCATCTCATTACGAGGTGTGTTGTGGTGGGAAAGAAAAGCCAAAAGAAATCACTTAGTATTTGCCATTTGAACTGAATATCGATCTATTTTACATTTAAACATTTACTTTGTAACTAAATTAAAATTATTATTTTTTATACAACTATCGAAACCAACGATCTCTACGCCTATATTCTAAAATGGTGACAGACGATGCCGAGTTAAGTAACTCAACTACTCACATCGTTCTTTCGAATACTACAGGTTTCTAATAAACTTTTGATGTATAACGAGAATACAACTAAGCATAATTATCAAATAATGCAAATATATATAATATTTGTAAATCATTTTACGATACTAATATTTGTATAACTTATTCTTTCTAATTGTATGTAGTATTTTGTAAATCTGTTTCGTTTCATTTTTCTTTTCGGCCAGTATTAACTTATCGACGTCCAAGTTTATAAAAGCAATGGGCTTAGGGTGAGGTGATTTCAATTTATAACTCTCGATCTTTCACTCATAATACATTTGTTTTTAATTATCTTAAGTTTTACATTGAAATTTCTTGAAGATAACGCGGCGCGATTTACAGCTTCTCTTCATTGAACAAGCGATGTTGAGGAGTAAATCAATAGTCTAAATCATAATATTAAAAGAACAAAGACTCACGTGGTGGTAACATCTACACACACATAAAACCGTATATATAATTTACCTGCGATTACATACATACCCATAACTGTATAAAAGTTATCCACGATTACTCACACGCACACATAACGGTATAAAGTTTTCTTCGATTACACACACATACACACATAAATAAACTTATAGATATACACGATTACATTTAATCTACAATTATGTTGTGTTTTACATACGCGTTGAGCCTCGCAAGTGGTCAGATACGACACATCCGCCGGAGAAATCAGTCGGGTTGCGATTATGCGAGCAGGCGGTTGATGCCGGCTTCACTCTACAGGCGATCCGGCTGACCAATAGTCGTCTTATGGCAAGAGATCCAGAATCTTCGCCGAAGCTTGGAGCCGATCTTGTCGATCGATTGCCCTTCGAAGGACTCGACGCTCTCCGCCGAGTACGGATGGTGGTACTACTTTTCTAGATTCTTCTGGCTACGTAGTGGTATGGGTTGCAGGGGTGAAGGTCCTAGTATGGTTAGGATTGTGAAGCCGGTTCTTACTGAGATGGGCTTTTTCGGGTAGCCTCGCAAAATCCTTAATGATGGCCTAGTCATCACCAATCTAATATAATAATAAATCTTAACAATTGTAATTCCTATTCACTAATTTTTATATCAAAAATATATAAATTATTTATTTAATTTTCCTTTTATTTATTCAGACGTAAAATCTATTATTTTTCTTTAAGCGCCAAATTTAATATTTTATCAAGACTCAAATTACCAAAAAAGTAAGGTTAATATTCACCCATACTTCTTATACCAATAGTTAGTATTTTTTAAATAGGTTTTAAGGTACTTATTAAAAAATTTGTACAACTACTAAGTCATTAGAGGTCTCTAGTGTATCTATAAATGCGAGAAAGAAAGAAATGATTTTATCCGTCACATTTATTGCCAAAGCTTAGCATGGAACTTGACCTTTTTTATGTTGGTATTCTGTAATTACAATACTAAAAAAAAAACCAAGAAAAGCCAATTTTATATGTAAACCTACTATTGATGAATGTAAAAAATGTTTTCAAAACTTAAAATATCAATATGAAATCCATAAAACTAATTTGTGTACTCATAACATATTTAGAAGCAATACCACCAGAAAATGAAAAACAACTTGTTATAGAACGCAATCAATTAAAAATTCAAAATAAACGTTTAAAACAAAAGTTAAGGTAAATTAATTCAATTTCAAAATTAAAATATTTTTTAGTAGAACAAATTATAAAATAAAAAATTTTTCTATTTTTAGAGAAATGAAATACAAAATTCAATATTTACAAAGTATGATTCAAACAATTCAAATTTCTCATGATTCATTTAAACAACTAAACAAAACAACATTATATTGTGAAAAATTAATTAAAAAACAAGACAAATTTATTCATGAAAGAAAGTATTTATTTTCTCTTTTAAATGAAAGAAAAAAAATACATAAAGATGTCCATTATTTAGAAATTTATGATACGTATCGGATGGAATCATTAAAGGAGCAATTCAAGGTATTTATTATCAATATTTTTATTACTTTGTTTACTGTAATAATAATATATTTACAAATTACGATTTTTATTTATATGTTTTCAAACAACTTTTAATTTTATAGTTGTTTCAAAAAGATGCAAAGAAACAACTTGTATTTGTTGTAAAATATATTAAGAATCAAGAAATAAGTATACATGGAATATAATCTAAATTTAAAAATGAATCACGATTTCAAAGATTACTTGAAAAAAAAGAATGAGTTATTCAAAATCTTCAAAGACAAAAATGAATTTAAAAAAATCAATTTGAATTGATGTGGAAAGCAACTATTGTTAATAAAAACAACAAAAAATATTTCTATTTAAACAGAAATATTTTTATCTAAAAATAAAAATATTTATTGTTTGATCAAATTGTTACAAATATAAGTAAAATCAAATTTTAGCAAAGTTAACTATTAATTTTAATATCAAATTTCAAAAAACACTTTAATAATTTATATTATAAAGTGTTAATATTTAATATTTTGTTATAATTATTTTTATCACCAATTCTTTAAGATCAAATATGAATGATTAATTATATCATATATATTATATAATTAATAATAAATAATATATTAATATAATTTTTAATCTAATCATTTGTACAATATGTATTTTATACCATTAAAAACAAATTTTTGTTTTTTAATATTAGCATTTTTAAAAATTTAATAAACCTTTTTCTAGTTCCTTTGGTAATATTAAGCACTTTATATTTAACCAGAATTATATGAGAAACTAAAGAAATAAAATGTTTAACATTGATAAAAACATTATTAATTCATTTTATAATTTTATTCATCTATCAATTTAAATATTGTTGAGATATTTAAAAAAAAAAATAAAAGTAAAAGCTAATTATTACTGTATATATTAGATTAAATACAATTTGTCTAGAGGTAAAATTAAGCGCACTTAGTGAAAGCCCATTGTATATCTGGTTTTCTAAGCTTTATTTACGATTTTCACTTTTCTACCAGATAGTAATAGATTCGATTAAGATCCTCCTGCTTCGTCATTGCCAGGATATGCATCGACCAATAGTCCCATTGGGTGCATACAACACAACACGGGTGAACTAGTACTCGATCCTGCAAGCCATTATGTCTTTTTCAACATCCACAGACTGATAACAGAGACTCTGGCATCTTGTTTAGAAAGTTTATAGATTTGCCTATCCACTAATGAAAACAGGACAGGTTAACAAAATTACTAAAGCCCCTCCTCCATTATAATAATCTATTTATAACATAGACTGGAGAAACTGCTGTCCTTCTTACCAATTAGATGTGACTTTTCCTGTCAAGCTGTTTATTGTAGGTAAGATTTACTCTTATATCTGTATAATTCAGAGTTGACAAATCCCAAATGTTTGCCTTATTCTCATTAAGACTTATGAGTATACAAAAAATGTTCGGAAATTTCGTTTTCTTCCTGGCACAAACTACATATCTTTGCAATGTTTCCATGAAGCTTAATCAATCAGTAGCCCACTTACCAATCACTTACCAATGATATCTGATGTTTTGTTAAGTAAGTTTTTTAATATCCTTTATCCATTTGACTAAAAGTAACTGAGGAAGCGTTGAAGATTAACAGATTGACTTTTAGAAAAAGAAAAGCACAAGAAGTTTATAAAGAATAGCATGTCCCCTTATTCACGAAATTTTAATATTGCATGTATTGTCTCTCAAATCCTAGAAATTTAGTGGATGTTTAGACTATTAATCTTATAATCAATGAGCCAAACGCTTCGTATCGTGAGCACTTGGATTACACGTAAATGCACTCGGGTGCATTTTAACCACAGAACAGATACTAAGAGAACGATAAGGTCCATGGTAAATTTTGGAAACAAACATGGTGGGAGAAATATGCTATTTCTTTCTCGCACATATAGAAACACTAGCGACCTCTTAAGAGTCCGTGGCCCGAACCAAAATTTTTTATTAGTGCTTTAAAATCACAGAACAGACACTAAGAGAACGCTAGGTCCCGTGTTAAACTGTGGCGACAAACATGGAGGCAGAAATATCTTCGCTCTCTCTCGCACATATAGAAACACCAGCGACCTCTGAAAAGGCCGTGGCCCGTACTAAAATTTTTTATAAGTGCCTTAAAACCTATTAAAAAAAAACGCTACCACTATATGTACGAAGCAAGAGTATATTCCCTCAAGCTTCGTATATGTACACTTAGCATTTTTTTTAAATAGATTTTAAAGCACTTATACAAATTTTTAACTCGGGACACAGCATCTTTAGAGGTCGTCAGAGAACCTATAAGTTAAAATACAACTACTTAATTTGACTTTTTGTTGATTCGCATCACTCCTTATTTTTATTGAATAAAATAAAAATCACTTCAAAATTAATTCACACTATCTTTATGACAAACATTAATTAATAATATGTTTATTTACATTAATATTTACTTAGAAATTAATTTATATCCGTTGCACCCGAATAAATGAATTTTTCAGCTTCATCTACAAAGAAATTTTGTAACTACTAAAAACTCGAAATCTGTTCTCGATTACAAGAGTTTGAAAAACAATAATGTAAACACACGTACCGGGTTACCAGTATCGGCACACGAAAAGGGACATATGGGGTGACTTTATTTTGCTACATTTGTCTAAATTATTACTAATAGTAATGATAATAAATAAAAATTAGTTTTTAAATTGAACAAAAGAATTTTAAACAAAAGTATACGTTGTTAATATAAAATAAAAAAATTTTCAAATTATTATATCGTGGGCACTTTTTTTTTGCGTCACGACATGAAAGTGGTCCGTCTGCTACGTTTGTCGCCAGCTCTCCCATTTAGAGTTGACCCCCCGTGTTTAAAATATATTAACTTACTCCACGGGCTGTTGTGAGATTGGCAAAGAAGCTATAAATGCGAGAGAACAAGAGAATATTTATTTCACCATGAAAATACTTTTATTAACATTCAAGAAAAATTAATTTTTATATTGAATATAATAATATGGTTTATAATTATGTATAATTATTATAAAATTAAAGAAATTTTAAATTATATTGAAGCGGGCACTTTCTTTTACGTCACAAACCTTCCTTGGCCCGTCTACTGCGTTTGTCGCCAGTTCTCTCATATACAGTTGACCCCCCCCCTGATTTTAACCATTATTTGTTAAATAAATTTCCTATTACAACATTATACATTTAAATTCATTATATATGAAGTATTTTCTTTCTATATAGCACATTAAAAAAACAAAAATATAGATATATTAACTGTGCTTCAAAGAGAAGAATATTTGAACATATTTTAAAGGTTATATTTAATTTCGTACAATTAAAGAAGATTTTTTGTTATAATATCTTTTTTTTATTAAAAAATACTTAATGATTAAAATATAAATCACAATATTGTAATAATTTTTATTACAATAATATGATTTTTGTTTTTATCTATATAAATATATTATGATAAAAAATGTTTTTTATTTATGCTATATTAAGTATAGTGCTCAAAGTATCTTAAGCTACACTTTTCTTTAATCTATAATTTATATATTTGAACTTATTGTTTTTTTTAATTATTTTTGTGGTATTTATAAAATTTTTTTTTTTAAAGTACCATAAAAATACTAAGATTACTAGTATCATATATAAATACTAGAAAGAGATCAAATGAAAACGACTCGATAATTCACGATCAAGTAATATAATTAGATAATTATAACTACTATCAAATTTTAATAAGAGTGATAAGATGAATAAAAGTATTATAATTGTCTATTATCTAACTTTACTAAAGAGAATAATAGTATTTTCGAAGATGTGCAAAGAACAAACAACAGAAAATAAGTTATATGTAGATACGTTCGTCACAAACCATTTTTTATTAGTTATGGGCCACCAAGAGTTGCGATATTGAACATAGGTATCGTGTTATCCACGCCAATCCAGCTATGTGCTATATACTGTTCATTAAATTCAGCCGATATTGTCATGCTACTGACACGCGATGTTTCCAAATACCACTGCGGATTGCAGCACCGAATAGGGGCGGTCCATTGCTTGGAATGATGAAGAGCGTCCGTTAAATTTGCGAACTCAGTATCTAGGCCGTAACAGCAGACTGTGGAAAGCAGAAGGATAGTGTTTCCTACCACTGGATATATTTGTCATCGCGATCAACCTGGAGCAGACTGGAGATTATTCGTAACGAACCTTCGTATCATTTAACACTGATTATTATTTTATCTTGTTCCTGCTTACAATTCGTAATCATATTCTTTTAAAGTTTTCATTTTTTAATATTATAGAAATTAGCGAGAAAATGCTACATAAAAATATGGAGATGTTACAATGATAATAAATGTATTATAAATCTTTCAAAATTAAAAACATCAATTTAAAGAGATAATTACTAATTTTTAATGCTAGAATTATTCGCGTATTAATGATTTCGAATACATACACAAATTTTTATGCATAAAAAAATTGCTGTTATATCAATTAAATTAAAATTATAACTCTTATTTAATTATGAAAATTGCAAATTTATAATTTTTTCGAATTAAAATTAGTTATTTTTTCATGATCCTACAAGAAACTAATTTTAACAACACAAAATAAAAAAAATTGTATTGAAAATTACTGCATAAAAAAAAGAATACGCCTGAGAGAAAAAACGCAATTATTATAAATTGAATAGAAGGATTGACTATGAATAGTTATTTACATAGAATTGAAGAAATTACAGATATATCTAAAATAAAATAAATGTCAAAAAATCTTTGGAAGGAGAGTTTGTATTTATTTAATAGACTAGACCCAAGTGCAATTATTCAATAATAGGATTATAGTTATTAAAAAATTTTTGTTATGCATTAAGACTCTCATTAATATTAATAAAACTATGTTTGGGGCAGTTTAGTCGACCATCAGGAAAGAGAAAGTGGGCAATATTCGGCGACAATCATCGTTTAGAGTACAGGGTGGGAGAGGACTCGGATCAAAAACTGACCGTGGGGCTGCAAGCGGGGAGAAGGGTCAATCTTATATTTTGCTTCGCGTGCAACAGATACAATTATTTTGTAATTTTGTTTCTGCTATTTTGTGCGTTGTTGAAAATTTCGTTTGCGTGCGTGTGTGTTTTGTACTGTTGTTTTCTGGTGGACCCACAGCAACGAGACCTATCGTTCCCACTCAACTCCTAGACAGTGCCCGCCGACTGAATCTGGGTGGGTGTTGACGGACACCTGGACTGCTACCACTTTTTCGACGCATCCTCCGATGCCCACGCTACGGTTCTGCAAGGAGCAAGCTGCTGTCACCGCGAACGCGGCTACAAGCGATGCTATCCATCAAGCCCATGTTTGCACATCTCTTTGTGTAGGTTGAATTGTATATAATTCACGGTACATCGAGGGCTTTCCTCCTGAATAGTAGGGAGTTTTTATGTCACGCCGAATAAAAAATTCTGATTGATTGTTAGTTACACGAATCATACTTGTTTCATTTGGCTGTACCCTTGCAGCAGCATTTCCTCTCCCTCACTCCTTTACAGTAAAAGTAATTTAAGTTATTATAAAGAATAACTAATTTACTCATAAACACAGTGGTATTCACGAATGTACAGCCTATTATATCTAATTAATTGATAACTAATGCTCTTATAGCAAAAGATATAACCGTTGTATCTAATATTTTGGAAACTAACGCAGTAACAAACCAGTCCAATCACATATACTTAGACGCCAGTTTTCTATTAATTAGGTAGATAAAACCAAGCTACCTGAAACATTACAGTTCATCGTTAATGACACAAGTTACAGGACACACTTAATAACAGATTTAGCCTTGTGCTATATTTGTAAACATACAGAACATATAGGTATGATATGCTCACTAGCAAATCAATGTTCAATGCCCCCTAATTTACAAACTGCATATACCGATCATGTCAACAAATATTTAAATAAATCTTTGAATGAATTGTGATCAATAAGTATGAATAATACAAAACAGCTGAAAATAAAATATTCATTAACTGATATAGATATATGTTCCTAATATGTAGCAAAAGACAAGTGAATCTAAAACTATTGAAAATCACATATTAAAATATGAGAGGTAAATACTATTGATTTCAAAAGAAAAAAAAAACGGAAAAATTCTCTAAAAAAATATTAATCTAGAATCATCAATCCTTAAAGAAATTATTAATATAATACTTCAAGTGTTTCAAATATCTACAAAATGACTCTTGACCACAAGAACAACTCCTTGAATTTCTTAATACTAGTTTCACTATTATAAATAGTTATAAAGAAGCTCAAAAAATCTATGCAAAGAAAAATTAAAAATGTAAAAATACATACAATTACCCTGATCGGTGTTTCCGCACTTGCAACGAGTTGTAGGCACGTATAACTCAGCGTTTTCCAAACACGGAGGCGGAACGGAAGTGGATAGTTCGAAGACTCCGTGTTCGTAAGCATAAATACGTTAGGGCAGTCAGTCACCAGACTTCAGGAACACGATGGCGTGCTCCATTTCACACCGATACACTTATATATTATATATTATATATACACACTTATATATTACTATCGTAAGATTCCACACAAAAAATGTTGCGCAAAATTATATCACGCAAACGATCGCAAATTTTCGCACCATAGAGGCTCGAATGAGAAGTGAATTTCTTCCCCACCTTTCGAATCTGTAGGTATTTTCTTCTGGGTCATCCTCTCTCACTATCTAGGAGACAATAAATTACCCGGTTTCTAACTTTCGGGTTTCTTGACGAACTGTCCCGAATAAAATGTAAAATAGTCATGGAATACCGAAAACATTTTAAAAAATAAATGGATTAAAATATCCCCATATCATTGTTCAGAAAATTTATAAAGTAATAGAAAAGAATTGGCTCTTAATGAAATTTGTCCTCCCTAGTTTAGTTGTGATAGTAAATATATCTTTAAGTGTAAACAAAATAAATTTTTAAAATCAGAATTTACTTTTGCATAATTTAATTTAGCTCTATAATCGCTCATGAATCATCAGTACCAGGATTAGATGATATAGATTATTATGCTATAAAAAGATTATCAGGTAAATATAAATTAATTTTAGTTAATATTTTTAATGAAATGTATCGAACAGGAAAATTTCTGACTGAGTGAAAAAAAATATATATTTTCATTTTATCAGTAACACAATTCTTATTTAACAAAAATACTTAGCAATCAAAGTTTACTCATTTCTCAAAGTATAACAAAGTGTTTTTTAAATTTAGTAAATAAATTTACGAAAAAACGTAAAAAGTTATTATACATTATAAATAGAAAACAAAACTCACATTCTCTCTGAGAAATAAATAATTATAATATATATATATATATATATTCGAATATGATACTTATGATTCCAATATGGTACATAAAGCTTATAAATCGTATTGCATATAGTAAAAATATCAGTGAAACTATTTAAAAAGATTAATAACTGAAATACAAAACATAATGAACTTATTGATGTTGAAAACTTCAATGAGATTTATACAGATGGAAGTAATGATATAAATAAAAAATTTGTCGTTTCTGCTTATGTTGTTTCAGCATTAAATATTAAATTTCAACGACAATTTTACGGTCACAATTTCATGTATAATGTTAAAACTGTAGTTTAACAATATACTAGACATTTATCATTTGTGTAATATAATTATTGATGTTAATGCCGACAATCGCATAGGTGAAGAAGCTCGAAAAGAGGGTAAAGTAGTAGTTGCGCGTGCAAAAAAAGTTAAAACATTTGGGAATTGATGATAAGGGAAAAAAAGAAACCATGAAGGAATCGAATCATGAAACGAGTAATACGAAAATCATGAGTAATAGGAATTCCGAAATCATCATTTCATGAAAATTCCGCGTCAGAGTTGAAAATCAATACACGAGGAGGCAATTGAAAGACAATAGCGACGACAGTTGACAAGGCGCTAATCAAGCGTCTGGAAGATATTACGGACCCCGGAAGAAGAATTCGCGGATTTGCAATTCTTCATCCAGCGCAAGTAAGGAGTAAAATAAAAAAATCGAATAGACACTTTGATACCAAGTCTTAACATCTCGAAGATATTTCGGTTCGGACATCTGTTCGTGAACAATAGAATCGGGACCTTGATATTTTTTTATATAACAACCAATTTGTTTGGTACGTGGTCGCGTTTAGAGCCACGGCGTATTTAATCAATTATATTATAAGTAAAATACTCTCACTCTCTTTTACTATTTCTTATTTATTAAAAATCAACACGTATCGTATGAATACTGTATGTATTAGTTTTTCCGCGAAGGAAAATTTACAAGGTACGGGTCAAAATCTATAACAACAATAAAAATGCACACAACAAACACTCAAATATGTCGAGCACATAAAATACGGTGAACATCTGTAAAAAATACACACTGCGCCTTAAAATAATAATTCTTAAGCTTAATACTATACATCAGTAACAATTTCAGATTTTAATATAATTATAGATTTTAATATGCTTATTGAAAATATTGTAAAATATTTTATCTAATTATTCGTGTAAATTACAATTATTTATAATTTATTTTTTCAAATATTAATAAGAATTATTTTAGTTCACAAAAGTGCAGTAGAGGCAGGAACGTCTTCTCTCACATAACTAATTACTTACTTCTCTCTTTATGTTTGGTATCCTTTATAATTTGGATAAAGACGAAATTAGTTTTATGAAATTAGTGACAACTGTGATAGGATAATGAAAATTTATGATAATTGTTTGTATGTTTATACGTAACGTCTTCGTTCGTTTCTGATTGAGGATACTAAGTTAATGTAAATGAAAGAGAACGAATGACATATTATCATTAATTTTTAGAAATTATAATTGGTAACACAATCGAAGCACATTATGTGACATGTAAATAATTTACTATATTGAAGTCTCGTTGCATTTCTATTTTTTGTTGTATTAATAGTGCTGAAATCGTTATGTTGAAATTTTTTCGGATGAGATTAATGTTCTCAACACTTAAACTTTACTACAAGTTGTGAACTACCAAATTAATTATTAAATAATTGAAATATAATAATCAAGATATGCTATATATATTTAAACAGGTTATCATATGCCTTCTGCTATTCCTATTCCAGATGCTAGAATTTGTAATTTCGGTTTTACATTAATACGATTAATTCATACTGTTCAAGATAATTTTTACTCTTCAGAAAGGTATATTCAACAAATTTTGAACAATTTTTTCTAGAAAATAGATAAGATTCTGATTATTATTTTTTTATTAATAATATAACTATAATTTTCTAATTGGAATGATAAAGTACACATTGCTATTTTTTTTATAACCTAGATGATTTGAAAACATTTATACATTTATATGATTATGGAGTCTAATTGTTGTAAAATAATAATGTAACAATTTATTATAAAATGAGTGTGTTTAAAATAATTAATTATAATAATTTACCAGAAACGTGTATAAGTTTGATTGTTATTTTATATTCTTGTTATTTTACACAACCACACAAACATATATATATATATATATATTTATTCTAATTGCAAGATACAAAAATTGCATCCTTGATGATAATGATTTATTTATATCTCTAATATTTGAAAGATTAAATATATTTAAATATGTTTTTATATTCTTTTTTTAATTAAAAAATTTTTAATTAATTTGAAACAATATAAACTCATATATTAGAAAACTAAAATATTTTATATTTTACTTAATTGATTAAATTGTTATTGATTTCTTTCACATATATATATAATTATAGTAAAATAAAGCATTATTTATTACGGAAATAAATATATTTATATAAAAAAAATTGAATTAAAACTTTGATATAAATGAATTTGCATTTTGTATGTAATGTTAATATTTATTAAATGATGATTGATAATTACTTTTTATTTTAACTATTTTATTTATTAACTCAACTGATATTATAATTTGTATTAAAACTTTAAAAAAAAATAATACAGGACAGAATGTCTCTTTTGTTCAGTCATTATTTTATTCTTTTGTTATACATAAAAATATTTCATTTGTATGACAAAAGGAATGTAAATAACGTTTTTTTTTAGATATTTTTTACAAAATTAATGCTTATAAAATTAATGCTAAATATTAAAGAAAAGTTATTATTGCTCTTATAATGTAATATTAAATAATGTAACATTGAAATAGATATATTTGTATTATTTATTTATTTTGTTTTATATATTGGTTAAATGATTATTATTTAAGAAAACTTACATAATCGAATAAAATAGTAAATTATACTGCATGTACAAAAATGTATTTAAACTCATAAATTCGCACTCTAAATAATATTTTGATATTTGTGATTATTTAATTTTAATTTAAATGATGATTTTAATGGGATAATAATTTAATTATTGTGAATGAATTTTTACTAAAAATTATTTTAGTATGCTTAATAAGCTGTCGCACAAAAATGTAAAAATTATAGATTTTGATCAATCAAAAAAATCAAACTTTTTTTAAGCATTAAGTTCTTTATGATTAAAATTAATAGATTTTTTAATGTTTTATTATTTTTTTAGTTTTACATAAAAATACAAAAAATCAAGATTTTTTCTGTTACTAATTCAAATATAAATAATAAAAAAATTTTTAATAATAAACTAATTTAATTTAGAAAATATAAAATTAATTAATACAATAATTCATCAAATTATCTAGTTATATATATTTATAAGATTTGTACAAAAATCATTTTATATTAGTAAATATTTCAAATTCTAATAAGTTAATATTTAATATTATATGATAAATATATTGCACAAATGTATATATTAAAAAGTGTATTAATATATATAAAATTTATAAATATTAGTATTTATTATATTGATTTAAATACAGAATAAATTAAAAATAAGTAATGATAGAATTTAATAAAAAATGGAAGAAAATAGAAATGAGATAATCATTGCTCAGAGATGCGTTTAAGGTACATGTCAGGTCATCGTGTAGTCCATTGTTCTCTAGTGCCTCCGAACTTCAAACTCCTAAAAAAATTTAATAATTATTTTGTTAGACTCTGGCAGTGTGTGTAACTATGTTTATTGTTTTGAGTTTATTATTCATAAAATTTCGAATATATATTTAATTGTATACACAGCCAAAACAAAAGAATGAAGTTTTTAAGTTTAGCATCAATCATCTCAGTATTTCAAACAATCGAAACTTTTAAAATTTCTAATTCGTCCACTTTAGCATCAATTTTGTAATTCTCTAATACTTAAGAAGTAATAATTTTATAAAATTAGTATCCGAGTTATCCAATAAAAAATTATGTATATTTTGTATCACAGACGAATACTAGCTCCATTTTGAAATTGCATTCTTTAAATCGATTAAAAATTTTGTCATTATTTTTTTTATTCTTGCCTGCTACATCCTTGTAGTGAACTTGTGTAGCAGCAAATTTTTGACCATAATATTTAGGAATAGTGTTGATTGAAAAACGGTGCGGCTCGTTTAAAAACATCGCTGTCGTTTTAATTGAATATTTATCGAATTTTCTTTACATAAAAATCTAAACATCACGAGTCAGTTATTCTTCTTTCTAATAATTTTTTGCTCTTTATCTTGTTGTTTCTCTTTTATTTTTGTCATTATTCTTCTCTCTCTATTTGCTAAAATTTGTTAACACCATGCTTATTAATCTCGCTACATTTTTTGCTTGATTATATTTTTACGTTCGATTTTTCGCAATAAATAAAAAAGGCAGCTCAGGTATTTTTAAGAAACTTGATTGGTCCAGTGGGTTGTCATGTGACTTGGACCAAAATGAAGCCATGACGAACCAAGAATACAATCTACAAGAAATCCAGGTTGGCTGGATCGATGTGTGGGGCCAGTCTGACAGGTCCGGTGAATCGACGTTCGAGCTGGAAATGGACACGCACCTGAACTCTTTCGTGATAACAAAACCATTAAATTTTGGCTTTTTATGGTGGTGGTGATTTTAAGGAAATTAATTAGTTTTATATTGGCTTTTTAATTCTTTAGCAGGGAGAAATTTGTTTCTGTTAAAGACTGAAGTTTTCTGCGAAAAGCTGAAGTAGGAAATGAAAAAGTAGTATAGTGTAGTACTTTAAGTAGTAAGAAATAAAATATAAAATTCGTTATATAAATTTACAGAAAAAAGTGAGGTCTCAGGGAGTAATTGAGTGAAGGAACAAAATCGGCGAGCGGGCGGCGTCACTAAATCTGTACGTCAGAAAGCAAACACGCCCGAAGATATTTACATTTTTGGAATAAATTGTTTACTGCAATTTAATTCACCTTTACCTCATCATCACATCATATTAAAACAATTTAAATATATTTATAGTTTTCATCAAATCCATCGCGAAACTGGTGAATATTTAGTGTTAAACAATTATTAACAAATAGTTTAAATAATGATAAACTGAACTCTGATTGGAATTTTTCAAAATTTGCAAGCTCTGGTATAAAAGTATTGAGGTATATTTTTTTTAACTCAACTAATTATCGTAGTATTTTTAGAAAGGTTATAAAATGTTCAGGGTTGTTACCCTATTTATACTCTATTTTTATTTTTCTACGATCATAAAGAGTGGCAGGATGCGATTTCACGCGAAGCATTTTTTCAATGTTGTAATTAGGTGCGATGAAATCTGCTGAAACAACGCTAGGCGGTAAAATTAAGGTTTTTTAGAAGAACAATAAAGAGATTTTTGAAATGTTAAATCTTCAAGGATCAAATCAATATGAAAGACGGTAGATACACATGTTTATAATCCTTTGATGAGATATCCTGGACTCTATAGCTAGTTTATTTTCTCCTTTTTGTAAGTGTACTGAAAAGATGTCATCAGCTGCTATAGTTTTGTAAATACACTTAAAACTATGTAGAGCTTTTCTGATCCTTAAAGGATCTATTATTTGTCAGCTTCCATTCGGATTTCATACCGCTGATCACAAATCTAATATAGTTCGTATGCTTTTTAAAGTTCTTGTTAGAATAGTTGCCGAAATACTCCTGACCCATGTATCATAATTCATTCGAATTAAGTTCTTTCTATTTTTCGGGAAATTCTGTAGAATGCAATAGATTTTTTTCATGTCAATGACTCCATACATATTTTCACAGTAAGCTCTCCAGCTGTTTTCATTTGTTTATCTAATACCCATCTTATATCCATGCTGAGCTTTATTGTAATTTTCTCTGTTTGTGTTCTTTTTATAATAATAACACAAATTGTATAATTTCCTTATTTTCCTGAGAATTGTCTCAAGTTGTGGATTCCATCATGGAGAGTCCCATTCCTTGAGTTTTTGGCAGATACTTTGTAGTTTTGCTCAAACGCCTTTTTGATTAGAGGTGTTAAAATGGTTGATACGTGTTCAATGGTATGCATAGTATTGTATGTGCAGGCAAAACTCTTGACTTTAGCCTTCAGTTCTTCACTATATACTCTCCAGTCGGTTCTTCTGGAATTTCTGCTTAGTTCTTTGGGTATGGGAATGATTACGAACGCGATCAAACATTGATACCACAATGGTGACCCTTCATTACCGACACATCCAGCTAATTGACATAGATGCCAAAGTTAGATCAATTATGTCTCCTAATAGAATGTTGGAAAGTTGGTTTATTGTCAATATTTAATAAATTTATGTTAATGGTGGTATATAATGAAGAAGTAATTCCTACCTTTAATTGGTGTCTGACTTACCCCAAATGTTGTGATACGTGTGAGTGTTACATTTTTATTATACCATTACTGTCACACTCTCAATCAATGTCACGACTTTTTTTATCACAGGTACCTAGGCTGCTGTAATAATTATTTCTTTATTTTTATCTTCCAAATTCCTATATTGAACAATGAAGGTAGCTAGATCCCTGTTGCAATGCTTCGATAATGGACATACTGGAAATCGCTTAATAATAAGACAGGTTTTAGCCTTGACCATATTAGCAAAGATTAAAGTACTAAAATTATCACATTATCCTGTCTTTATATATTCAGGATTTCTGAATAATGCCTATGCCTCTTCGCATTATGTTGATGCGCCTAGCAAGTATACAAGTCACAGTCTTGCTATGATGCAGATTAATGTACAATAACTCTATCCAGATTGAAGATATAGTACGAGTGCCCTTTGTAGAGTTTTTAATCCGTTTTTTCATGCTGGGCATCGAACATAGTGGTTTCTTCATCTATCTACAAGTCACCTTCAGTAGCCTTATTTACATTATTTTTACAGATAGGAAAACATTGGGATCTGCGTATCTCGTAATAAGGTCCATATTTTATGGTGGTCATTTTAAGTTGTTTTGAACTGCTTATGAATTGCATATAATTTTTAAAGATTCAAAATGAGTTAAAAAAATTGTAAGTAATAATAAAAAAGGTTCGAAATTAAATCTATATTGTGAAAAAAACTCGTTCAGTGCCGATAATTGGTGTCTATCGAAACCTAAAGGTCTTAACACGATAAACTTAACTATAATAAAAGTTCCAATTTAAGACGATTCTACAAGAAGTAAATTATTAAATAAGTGTAAAGGGAGAAATACTCAAAATTAAAAAAAGAGCAGGGTGTTATGGCCTTTTGTCCTCCAAACACCTTCACAGTGAGTTAAAATCAATTAAATGTTTTTTACAGTTTTAGAACAATTGAACTCAATCAGTCAATGAGCTATAGATTATATCAAGAAGCGATTAGTTGAGAAAAGACAGAGGCTGTCTTTCCAGGAAGCTTCGAGAACTCGAAAGAAATCCTTAGTTGAAAAAATGTACTTTTTATGTAAGAAAAAGATACATTATACGAATCTGGAATAGTAGTTTACTTGTAATTTTATAAAATTTTATTTGGTAACATAAATATCAATACTTAAAATTTTAAAATTCGTTATTCTTAAAACAACATCGTCAAAAATGGCTGCCCTTTTAACTCCAAGATAAATTGGCTGATTAATTTGAATTTTGGAGAAAACGTTTAAAATATATTTTTGCATACTGTGAACTTCTATTTTATAATATTTCAAAAATAGCGAATTAACACGTTGGAAACAAGCAAATTTTTGAAAAAAACAAAAAAGAAATTTTTTTTAAACGTCATTTTATTTTTGAAATTTAAAAACTGGAGATTCACAGCATGGAAAATTTTATGTAATTTAACGTTAAAAAATAATTTTAAAAAAGAATAAATTAATATTTTTAACATAAAAATATATAATTTATTTATTTATAATTTCCCTGATATCGAAATGTAACATACCAAGTAATATAGTCTTTTTAATATAAAATATAAGCCAATAAGCTTTAGTGTAAAAATTTAATTGTAAAAAATTTATTTTGTTAGTAATAATTTATTATTAAAAAATTATTACAGCGTACTGTTGATGTTTTATTTTTTGATTTAAAAAAATTTTTGTTGGCTTTACATAATAAAAACTTAATTAATATGTAATTATATTTTTTTTGTTGATTTCAAGAAATATTATATATTGGATTATTGAATTATTGGATATAATAAATTTCTTTTAATATATTAAAAAATGTTAGCTGTCGAATTAATAGAAAATTTTACATTTGTTTTAATTTATAGAAAAGTATCATCAGGAAATGAAGTATGAAGTTTAAAATAAAATAAAAAACAGCAGACATTAAAAGTCCGATTTTTCAATGTCTTAATAACAATAATAATTTACATGTTAATATCAACAACGATTACCTAGAAATATAGAAGAACCAAAACTTTTATTAATAAATCTACATTATTAATATGTTTTAATATGCAAGTGAAGTTGTGGTAACCTCAAAGATCTCTGTGCGCGCTTTAATCGTACAATTAAACTTGAAACTAATGAAATCGTTTGTTCCTTTTTAATAATTGAATATAATGGATTAGTTTAAGTAAAAAACATTTTGGTAGCACTCGAACATTTAAAAAAATAGTTAAAACCGACTACTAGTATATTACTGTGAATATTTGGCATTGAAATATGAGATTTTAACGTGACGTACATGTAAAACAATGGAGTTCGAATTGGATGGTAGTCTAAAAGAATGGATTAAGGATAAACCTTTGAGTATTCTGCAGCTTGACCCTGCTGATAGAGCTGTACTTAGGATAGCTGGTAAGTTTGTTTCAGACTAATTAATTTAGTTATAATTTAAATAATTGTTTAAAATTAATTAATTTTTAAGAAGCAGTTTATATGTTTTAATCAAATTTACTTTATTTACGTTACATGCCTGTTATACACATTTATTTATTTCTTGTTTTGCAATTTAGTAAAAATTCTAAATTTTAATTTAATCTAAAAAATTTACATGTAAAAAAATATAAATAAAAATTAAAAAACGTAAATAATAAAATTATACATGATTTGTCTGGAAAATAATTCGTTTTATTTTTAATTTTTTTAAGACACTATTTATTATAGCGATTTCGTAGAAATCTGAAAATGTAGAGTTTTTCTATTTGTTCTTATTTTTTTTTTTTTTTTTATTTTTAGCACTTGTAAAATTTTTCTTTGTGTGAAGCCTGTTTTTCAGTTTCGTGACAGTGCACGGTAGATCGACAGCTTTATTTGCTAAAAATTCGTTTGCGACTTGATAAAATACTGTAAAGATTTCATAAATGTTAAAAAAGTCTTTAAAAATAAAATTACACGTAAATTATAATTTTTACAAATCACATAAAACTTTCAAAGAGGTCATTGATTATCCTCGTTTTCAACACCCAAAAGTAGCTCGAGTTGATTTAAAGCCGAGCGTAAGCACAACATTTTTAATTTAAATCATCACTTAAAGATGAGAGTAATCAATGTTACTTTTAATTTATGAAAACTTGCATAATATTATACTTAAAAACCTTGTTTAAAAATGTTCACAATGTTTATTTCATATCGCACACAAATTTTTATCGAACAACGCCATTTTACTAGACAGTCCAAAACATCCGTGATATAAAACTGTAAAACACGTTTTATGCAAATGCAAGTCTTGGTGCTGCTAATGATTGAAAAGAAAAAAAAAGGAACAAATAGAAAAAAACTTCCCTGTACATTTTTTAAACTCAGAATCACTACGACAAATAGAGTCTCCAAAAAAAAGAACATATTAATTTCCGGGCATACCACGTATACACGCTATATTATTGATATTAGTGCTATGGTTGCTTATAAATATATTGAAAAACAAACTTTTAATGTTTGGTTATCGGCACTGTTTCGGTAAGATCATTTTTTCCTTCGGTATGTTCTGAATACAAAGTTAATTTTTAATAAGTGGTGTTTGAATCATTTGTCAAGGTGTTGAAGTTTAAAATATAGTAAACCTTATATGTGTTTTAAAAGATTTCACTTATACCATTAAGATATCAGGTATTATAATAAATATAAAATGAAGGCAGCCTTTTTTAATAATTTATAATTTACATGATGCATCCACGAAGTATCGAGTTTTTTTTCCATTTTGCGCCTATTCGTCGTCAAAATTCGAGAGAGGTCTTAACATGTCGACAAACTCTTTCCGCATTTGTCCTTGTTTTTTTGTTTTTTGATAATTAGGCGCGGCAGGATTTAACTTCGCGCCATGGGTGTTTTTTAGTTTTTTGACACGGGGCGATGGAGCAACTTGTGGAACAGCGTTAATCGATAAAATTTGTTTACAATTAAAAAAACAGTGTAGAAATGTATAAAATGTTGCAAGAAGCATATGGACATAATTGCATGTCAAAATCACAATGTAGAAAGTGGCACAGAGCTTTTAAAGAGGGCCGAGAAAGAATCATCGATGAGCCTCGAACTGGGCGTCCAAAAATCTTTCGAATGGCTAAAAACACCTGTCACGTGTTACAAATTTAAAATTTGGACTGTCGATTAACAGATTAAGCAATTCAGAAAAAATTGAATTTAACGCGATCTACAATGTACAATATAGTACAAAAAAAATTTATAAATATCGAAATTTTTGAAAAACATCAAAGCTGAAAAGTTTGAAATGCATTTAAAATTTGAAAAACACGCCTTCAAAAATGTGTTGATACAGGAAGAAATTATTTTAAAGAATTTAAAATTTTTATTTTACCCTATTTATAAGTCCACCAATAAATCATTTTTCAAAAAAGAAAGGTAAGAATTTTTTTCTTCTATGATCTTTGAACAAAACATTCTCGCGTAGTGGTTTTCCGCTAATGATTCTTTCTCGGCCCTCTTTAAAAGCTCTGTGCCACTTTCTACATTGCGATTTTGACATGCAATTATGTCCATATGCTTCTTGCAACATTTTATACATTTCTACACTGTTTTTTAATTGTAAACAAATGTTATCGATTAACGCTGTTCCACAAGTTGCTCCATCGCGCCATGTCCAAACTTTGAAAAACACCCTTCGCGCGAAGTAAAATCCTGCCGCATCTAATTATCAAAAAAACAAAAAAAAAAGATAAATGCGGAAAGAGTTTGTCAACATTTTAAGACCTCTCCAGAATTTCTACGACAAATAGGTACAAAATGAAAAAAAAAACTTGATACTTCGTGGATGCACCATGTATTTGTATGAGTTTTTGGCTCATGTAATTTGTATAATTGTACAGGAATAATATAGTTTGTATCATTTTGTAATAATATAATTTGTACTATATTTGTACAAAGCACATTTAAACAATATTCGATATTTTATATTAAATAATTCAAAATAATTAATTTTACCTTTTTTCATTAAAAATATTAATATATTTAAAACATGATAATGTAAATATTTATAGTTTTATTTTATTATTGAAATAAATAAAAACTACCACATATATAACTTACAAATATTAGAAATGAAATTTATTTTAAAATTATTTTTTATAGGTTTTTTAAAAGTAGTTGTAAGTTTATTTCAACTTTATAAATAAATAGACGAAGCATAAGAAAATACATAAAATAAAATGAGTTAATACACAAGACAAAAAACCATTGGTTAATTTAATATTTAATTTTATATATTGTAATATTACCAAATTTGGGGATTATAATTGTTTAAATAAGATAAATATATTAATATTGAGATAGACATATAGATTCGATTGTTTTAATGATTGAAAAAAATGTCCCATATTATTCACTTCATAAAATGTAGTTCATCTTGGGTGTAAAAAAGAACAAGAGTTTATTATTTTTATATTGGCGACGATTTGGAATGTAGATTACTTACATTTATCCAATCTTTATTAAAACTTTATGCTTATATATAGTTAATAAGATGGATACAAATAATATGACGGATAATATTAAAATTAAATTAAATATAGTTCCTTCGGTGCAATTCTAAATATTCTGAGATTCAACTGAAGTTATCACGGCATAAAGGTACAGAGTTAAAGTTTACATATGAATTATTTATATTCAGTCAACTGTGTGTTTCATCACGATAAAAAATAAACATTTATTTTAAATACTCAGAATTTATGTCTTCTTATTTGTTGATAGTATTTGAGTTAATATGGAAGTAGAATTTTGAATTTGTTTTTCTATAATTCTGTTTTATATCCAATATTTTTACATTACTCACTCAATATGATCTCTGAGATGATACTAATTTTGGCTTGAAAGATAGCAAAATAATTATTAAGGGAGCAGATAATTTTGTTTAAAATTTCCCGCTCCAAGGTCCCCACTTCTATGCCATTCTTGTTCTTAGAACCGTCCTTAAACCAGGTTTGATTCAAGTGTAATAGTTTTTGAAATTTAAAGTTCCAGTCTATTTGGCATAATTAGATGTAATTTCAAATCAGGTGTACATGTCAGAGGTATATAATCACATTGTTCGGAATTCCTCTCGGATTTATGGCGAAAGTAAATCTGAAAGGAGTCCCTTGCAGGATTAACCTGGGCCGAGCAATCGGGCGAGAGATATAAATTATAAGGAAAAATATCGAGTGAACTCTCTAAAAAGGTCATCTCCACCGTCTAATCTTGAGGGATTTATCATAGGGAAAATTAGATGGCAAGAAGGGTTTTCCATGCGGAAAGCGAGAGTACACGGACACTTTGGCTGTAATCACGATCGGCGATGTTTTGCAGCAATGATCGACGACAGTTTAGCGTCGAAAGATCGATTTGGTGTTCGGTACGGCGATAAAATGACATTAAAAACTACAATTAATAGCGGCGGAAAAGGGCGGTTTATGCACGACTCGAAAAACGTGTAAACTGAGGTACTTCGCGTTTGTGTGGAATGTGAAACTCTTGTGACAATCGAGTGCAGTTGAATATTTTTCAACTCGATTCCTTGTGCCAGCGGAGAGGTGATTTGTGGAGATCTCCGGCGCCCCCGAGCAGTGGAGTCATCTTTAGTGTTAATGACTTCTAACCCTTTTGGCTCCTTCAAGCATCGGGAAGGAGTCACTTTGTGGCAAGCAGCGCAGTCCACGCGGGGCTGCAATTTCATGAGGAATCTCGGGTTCTTATATCGAGTTAATATTAAATAAAAATTTTGTATAACGGAATGCAAACTAATTCTCGTAGTTTTATTTTGCCTTCATCCCTTTTCTCTTCCCGAGGTAAAATCTAATACACACACTGTTTTTATCTAATTTTAAACTAAAGGGAATGAACGCCCTTCAACTCTTTCTTGATGAACAAATATTTTTTTACTACCTATACCAATATAACTTTATCAAGAGCTGGAAACTCCAGTAGTATTTTCAAAGTAATGAAGAGTTGTCTTCATAGTACCGTAATTAGTTTCAAGAAGAATTCTTGACTCGATTTAATACCTTGATGTTCGTCTTGAGACTACATCTATATGCCAACTTTGGCTTTATGTAAAAGTCCCGATTTGATGAATGCTTTATAGATCCATCTTTCATTATCTAATTGCACACCTCCGAAATTGCCAAAAACTCTTCTACAAATCTAATAGGTATTAACAGCTTTTTGGTATTTCAGTTTTATGTGTGTATTCCAGTTTAGAGACTGATCCAATATATCGTCCAGGTACTTGGCATTACTGTCCGTGTATAATAAATGCTTATTTAACCGTACACCAAAGTCAGATTCAACTTTGTATCTGGTAGTAAATAGTATTAGTTTCATTATTGCCAGATTAATTGATACACCAACTGGTTTGGTTCACATCAAGACCTTTACTAAGTCATCTTGCATGATGTTGGTGATCCCACCATAATCATTCTCTCTAACTAAGCTAAAAACATCGTCTGCATAAATTTGAGTGTATACACCTAAGTTTTGGAATAGTCTAAATAATCCGTTAATAAAGAAGTAAAATAGACGAAAGAACTTCATCTTGTGGATAGACCTTTCTGACATAATCTGTTAGGATGGTGATAAATTTTAATTTTTTATTTTTCAACATAAAACGTAAAAAAAGGGATTTTTTTAATAAAATATTTATAGAAATTTAGCCAGTAAATGTTTTGAGTGGCATTTTAAAAAATAAGAAACTGCAGATCTTTTATAATTCTTTATGTAACTAGTTTCTTACATTTTATTTTTAATTCATTATATATTGTTGAACTTCGTTATCACCCAGGAAAAAATACACTATTGTTATCTTTATAATACACAAAAAAATCAAATAATATACGAACAAAATTAAATTTTTATAGACATTGAATTTAAATAATGAAACCAAATTTTGTATTTATATTTTACATAAAATTTAGTGGAAAAAGTGTTTAACTTAATTTATTTTTCTCTTGATTCTTCTACAAAAACAATTTTAATTTTTAATATATCTACTAAATTTTTTAGGTATAAAAGATCGACATTGTACAAAAATCTCTATTCATTTACTAATAATAATTTTACGGCGAATTTTAAATTTATACTCTCTAGTAGCACATTTCTAAATCTATATAGATCTGTAATAAAGTATAATAGCTTACACAGAAAAGAGATTTAGAGATTGTCAAGTTTCATGTTAATGGCTTACACAGAAAAGAGACTTACAGAATCTCAAGTCACATATTAAACATTAACAACAAACATGGCGGATGAAATATGTTTTTTTTCTTTCACATTATAGTTACCGTAGTTCGAAGCCGTGGCCGGAATCAAAATTTATTGTAAGTGCTTTAAAACCTATTTTAAAAAAAACTACCAACTACATATATATATAGAAAGTGTGAATGAATATTAACCTTTGTTTTTTGGTTTCTTTGAACGCTGATACAATATTCAGATTAGTGCTCAAAGTACGAAAAAAATGAAGTTAATATTCTCCTATACCTAATATAGCTTTAGTTATTGCTTTTTTAATAGATTTAAAAACACTTGGAACATTATTTAATTTTATGTAAATAAACAAGATGGAAGGTGTTTCATATCAAATTTTACATTATTTAATAGGATTATAGATTCACAAGCTCAATAACTATTAATGTACTTATTATAATTGCGAAACAAAAAAGATATTTCAGCTGGCATCAAAATATGTAAAATTATAATTTTTTTTTATAAATAATGTAAATAAAAATATTCCATTTTGTAGGTCTGGATTGATTTAGATGTATATCTGGAAGAAAATGTAAATATAATACATTATTACGTTATATAAGTGATACTAATATTTTTATCTACATTTTCCAAATAAGCAAATCAATTTTAATAACCATTTATTAATTGGTGCTAAAATTTAAATTATTTATTTTATTCAAAACCTACCTACTTTATAATTGTATAAAAAAAAAAACAAAAAAAACTGACAACTCATTAGTTAAAATACATTACTGCAATAATATCAAAATAAAAATATATAAATAATGTGAAATTAATAAGAAATTAAATTAAGTATTTTTTTAATTTTAAAACATAAATTATTAGAATCATAATATATTTTAATTTATAATTATAGATTAATAAAATTAAATATTTACAAATAATCATTTTTAAAACTGGCATAAAATGAAATATAATATTTATAATAAATGACCAAGATAACATAGTATTTGAACATAAAATAGGTTATATAATAATATTAATGTATGATATTAAATAAAAATAAGTTTTTAATTTATATGTACACTCACTGTATAATTAATACATAATTGTTCATTTTTTTACAAATTTAAAACATGCATTCATTTTTAACATAAATTTAAGTAAATTTCACAGTCTTCTTACAAAACATTTTAGAATGTTATAAGCGTTTGATAAACAATAATATAAACAGTTGTACTAAGTTACCAGTACCGGTTCACCAAAAGGTACTTATGGAGTGATCGTATTTTAATTAATTTGTTTAAATTTTTACTAATATTAAAAAAAAAAATTAGTTTTTAAATTAAGTAGAAATGTATGAAGTATAATTATGTGCAATTGCTATAAAATTAAAAAATTTTCAAATTATCGAGGTGCAGGGTACTAATTTTTTATGAGACAAGCCTTATGTGACGCGTCATTCATTTTTTGCCAGTTTTTACATTTAGAATTGCACCTCCTCCCGATGCTTTAGCTAGTTAATGCTAGTGTTCTGCATACATCTCTGAAAATTTGTGCGCAATGCCAATTATGTTGAAATAATACATAACATAAAGTTATTAGAACATTCTATTAATTAATTTAAAAACATTACTTGAACTTTGTGACAAGAAAATTAAAATAATATATATCGCTAGTTAAATTTCATGTGCCTTATAGTAAGGAATAGTGAGACGTCATTATTTATGTTATCGAAATGTGAACCGAGTATGAATGATTTTAGCAATGTACTGTTAATTTTCTATCTACGTATTAAAATCAAAGCTTACGGTTAATATTTCCATAGCATTACCAAAGGTATTTTCCTGATTATAATTTTGAGAGACAAAAGTATAAAGCAAAAAAGATAATTCAAGTGATATTTGAGTCAACTTTTTTTTAGTTTACACAAATTATCGAATTCAGTTGTAGTGATTCAACAGTAAATCCATAAATTTCAAATTAATTTCAAAAACATTTTTATCTTGCTTTGTCCTGTAATATTTCGCAACTTATTCTAATTTTTGTATAGTTTCAATTTTTTACTGATTTTTTATATTTTAGTATCTTTTGTAGGCTTAATCTAACCCAGATTATGGAATTAATGGAAGAATGTATCAAAAAAATTGACACATGGATTATATTTATTTATGGTATGCATACATATTAAATAAATTGCCGGGTACCAAGATGCTTAAATATTAAGAAAAGCGGATGTATCTTTGTAAAATTTAAACAAATTTTTGTACTGCTATAATAATAGTTACTATTTATGCTTTAACACATATAGTAAGAAAATAGGATTGTTAAATTCAGATTTATTATATAATGTAAACATTTTCTAAACAATAATTTATTACTTGTAGCCTCATTTTTCATTAAACATAAAATAACCAAACTATTTATAACTTCCTTTTTATTTACTGTCACATGAGACATTTAAACCAACAAAATTACTATAAATCTAAATGAATGATATTCAATTTTTTTTATGAATGTACCAATCAAAATTGTATTGAATTCAAATTATAATTATATAGTTGTTTCATGAATAAATCAAATATTTTATTAAAATATTTAAGTTCAAGATTCTGAATATTTTTATGCATTTTTATCACTTTGTTAATTTTGCAAGTAATAGAATGAAATTTGTTTCTTAATATATAGAGAAATTAATATAAAAAATTGTTTATATGTAACACATTACAAACTATTTAAATAAATCAAACATTACTTAATTAATTTTTGAATGGTCTAAAATTGTATAGTGATAATTTGTTGATTTATCTTGTATTAAATATAAATAAAAAAAAATTTTTTTTAAATAAATTATATGTATGTCCACATTTCAAACAAATTAAAAATACAAAAATATATATAATCATACTATTTATTTTTTACAAATCACAATTTTATTAATTAAAATCTATGCTATTATTGATTTAATATGATTGATTATAATCATTCAAAATTTTTAAAATCAATTTTTTCTTTACGAACTTTTAATTTTCAATTGTCTTCCATAATTAAAGTATATGTATTCTATCTGTACATTTTTATGTTTTAATTTATGTTCAATTATCTTTATATCGTTATTTACATTAATAATATTTAAATTGAATTAGTGTAAATACTATTTGCATGACATTTTTTATTAATGTGCTAGTGTTTATTATTTAAAAAATATAAAAAATTTATGTAGAAAACTTTCATTTTTGCAAAATATAATTGATAAATAGATATTAAAAATTCAATGTACTTTAAACTGAATTTGATAAAATATTTATTTAATTTTTAAATTACTTTATATAATTTGTAAGCATTAACAATGAAATATACTTTACTACCTATTTTTTTCAATTTATCAAATGTATGTACAATAATAAAAGTCAAATTAAAATACTTTTGATTTATTTATGTACATGTATATTTTTTTAAAATTTTATATGCTAAATAGTGCTATCTATTAATTAAATCAATTTTGACAATACAAAATACTTAGAAGATAATAAATTTGTTTAGTAGAAGCAGTATTTTTAATGCTAATTAACAAAATATTTACATTATGTCAGTTTTTAATTAATATTTTTATTTTTCTATACTTTAAAAGAATATTAAAAAAAAAATTATCAATCTATAAATCTATATATATCTATATATATAATAATAAATCTTGTCATAAATTTATTGTTATATATGTAAGAATTTCCAATTCAAATATATATTTTATATTATTATATATTATATTATACATTAAAATTAGTTTTATTTATAAAAAATTAGTAAATTAATTATATTTTACAACAATGAAAGTAATTTTTACTTCAAATTTTTTAATCATAAAGGAGAAAATATGAATATTGATGTAAAATTCAATTTAAGGTATTATTAATATTATAAAATTAATTCATCGTGTTTTAATTATATATGGCCATTATTTGCTATAATTATTATAATGTAATTACAATTAATTTTAAGTCATGTGGTTTTATTTATCAATTTTTAATAAATTTTAGAATTTTAGTGAATATATAGATTTGAAAAATGGATATATTTATTTGTATTTTTTTACATTGATTCTCTAAACATTAATTTTCTCTTTTTTTTAATTCTAAAAAATATTAAAAAATTTACTAAAATCAATAAATTTTTAAGATTTTTTAATAAGAATTACTATTAAAACTGATGTTTTTCTACACAAAATTAAAATATTCATGATACTCTTAATTATCAATTTTCTATATACAAATTGTATACCTTAAAAAAAATTAAAATTATATAATGAATATGTACATATGAAATTTATTATAATGATGAAAAGTTAAATTTTCTGATAAGAATAAATTTAATAATAAGTCAAAGAATAAAAAAAAAACACAAATGCAACTTTTCTAAATTTCTGTTATTTACGGATGTCTATAGACAAGTTTAGACACAATCGTTTGATTCTTCATCGTCCAGTCAGTCCTATTGACATTTGTTTTCTTTGGGAGACAGAAATTTCTAGTAGGTAATTCAATCAATTCATCATTCTTTCTACACATGGATAACCCGTCCAGGTAGGAATAATTTCATAGTTGCTCCAGTCAAAGAACACGCAGAAATCGGTCTAAGAGGAATTCTGATTTTATATTTAAAAAAAAACTTATGTAGTAATAATTAATAAAATTATTTGAATTTTTTAAAATAAAATTGTTTTCTAAAATGTATTAAAAAATTATTTTTAATATAATGTAAAAATATAATTCTATATTTAAAACGAGCATCTAAGAATAATTAAAAAAGTTAGTATTGTAAATAAATTTATTTAATGAAAATTAAAGTAAAATAAAAAATAAAATTCATATTAATAAATAATTACAATGACACAAAGCAACTATTAATTTTTAATTATAAACTTTTTTAATATAATTCAAAAATAAAAATAAATACTTTGATGCATGTAATTTTAAATTAATTGGAAATAAAGGTAGTTCTAATAGAATATTAGTCTCTTCAAAATAGCTGTAAATTTGTGATAGAAATTCGAGTATAAACAGACGATAAATATAGAAATGACATATATTAGTGCATGGACAGTGGATTAAGCAAAATATAGATATGGATATATCAACCGAGCAATATAGACCCGAAATACATCAGGATATAAATATATATATACCTGGAAAAAATGCAACACAAATTACATATTTACACTAGAGTGTGTTTGGGTATCATAATGTCATTGTCTATTAGGTATCAAATTGTATGCATTTAAATTTGAAATCGAAAACTACGCGAGAGATATTTTTAAAGGCAAGATTATGACAAATAGTTTTAATGTAAATATGATAATTAATATTGGATATGCCATGAACAGATGGAAATACTGATTTTAAAGAGGAATGGGTTTAGTAGTAATCAAGGAAGGAAACGACTAATTGGATTACGATAACACAATATTGAACATGATTCTAATTACAAGATCAGTTTCGACACAAATGAATAACTAGTATTTAAAACTCACGGTTTTTATTATGCTATATTGAGTTTATTGAAAGGGGAAAAAAATGAAGATTATAAGACTTTGTAAGGAAAAATACAAAAATAAACTACAAAAGTAATTAAGAAATGCAGAATACCTATATTAAGACATTTTGAGAATAAAAAAATAAGAAGTAGTTATAAATATAGGGATTGATACTGAATTAAATCTCTAGCGTTGTTAGCGTACGATGTTCCAAAATTGATATATACGCACTGCAATAAGAATTTATTTGTAAACGTAGGAGTGAATAAAAATGTAATATATCTATTTATGCAGTAAAAATTCGCATTTGAGAATAACGATAATAATCATAAATGACAGCATTTGATGGTTGGCGAATGAAGTGGACTCAAAATTATAAAGAGCAGCTTATAAAATTATAATTCATAAACATGTTTAAAATTCTTCGTGGATAAAATAAAAATAATATAAATGATAATTTCTTTTTACATAAGACATTTAATAAAAAGAAATACAGTACAAAAATAGATTATCATAGAAGTTTTATAAAGCTTAACATTGAATATTCTTCACGGCATAAGTATCATCATTGAAGTTCATGGCAGAGAATTTATAAAAGTCGCTCAGTTAAATTTAAGGCAAGATATATAATTAATGATTTAGGAATAATTTTACAAATAATTAAAGGTGTAATTATAATAAACTGGTTATGTATATAAGACTTATAAAAAACTGTTAATAAATTAATTCATTTACTTATGACCATAGATTTATATTATTGTTTATTTGCATACTAAAGTTTAAGTTATATTTCTAAATTATAGAAAAATAATCTTTCGCGTAAGTCCACTTCGATGACACGAATATTCTTGTCGTGTTCGAATATTTGATTGATTGAAAATAAGACAAAGATTAGATATACAATAGACGTACGTGTATTTATAATGTATTACAAATGAAAATATCAGTTTGTGCCTGTCACAGGTCACAAACAAATCAATATACGTTTTACAAAATACCTGATATTGAAGCATTTTTTAACAATATCTCCGCCAACGCATACTGTTACTTAAAGAAAGAGTCGGGAGGATGATTTACTTGGATTTTCCTCGAAATTACCATTGGTCATTTAGATCACCCACATACCTTTGCTAATCCGAACAAGACCGGACCTGTATTTCACTTTACAATATTACAAAGGAATTTTTAATTTTACTAGTACAAAAACAATTATTAATAAAAAAGTGGTTTAAATTTATAACTAGTATACAAGGTACAGGGTTGATATTCATTGATTATGCATAATATATCTATTATTACTATATAATATTAAGAAAATGTGGCATGCATGATCAGAAATATTATTTCAATTGAATACAACTAAAAAAAGAAATGCCAATGCGAATAAAACACTACTTTTAAGAGAGCAGATGTATTTCATCTGAGCAGGCTAGAATCATAGAATTATAGATAACAAAAAAAATAACAAAACCTTAAAAGCAATCTATTCACAAACTTGATCAGAGTGACAAAAAATAAGGAAATTTTTTGTTTGAATAAGCTTAAAACCAAAATAAATTAAAATAACGGCACACTAAGATCAGATACAGCTACAAAAAAGTCGAGGTTTCTTTCTCCATACGTAGTATTTCCAATAAGTTTATAATAAACCAAAACCTTTTTTATTTACAATATAGAATGATAAATGTCTCCAGTTAAAGACAAAAGTGATTAAAGTATGATAAGTTTCGATAAAACTGTTTAATACAAAAAAAAACCTAAATATCATGAGTCGTATTTTAGAATATAAGAATCTACTAATTTTTTATGAATTTTAATATGTATCACTAACTGCTTTTTTTTGCATGACCTAAAAATTGTTCTATTGCTTGGTCTAAGTTCGTATATTTTAAGTAGATGACAGTGGCTTTTTGCGACAACTGTCGCTGTTCAAAAAAATTTATTATTTCACAAAAAAGTGCCATTTTTGTATGTCTAATTCGCATTTTTTTAATATCAAAAAAATCCTAGATGAAATAACGTAAAATAGTGTCCTTAACTTTTCATAAAATTTTATAATCAATTGATTAAATTTTGTTGAAGCTAGAGCTCCAATTATTTTTTAAATATATTTTCGAGAAAAAGCCTACAAAGTTTTCAACCAATAATTTTTATAAAATAAAAAAAAATTTTAATTTTTTTTTTCTCGATAAATTTTTAACATAGTAAGCAAATCTAGATTGTATTTAAATGTAATTATAATTATAACAAAAATAATTAACCCTTATAATATTAGATTGTACATGAAGTTATTCGGAAAATATTGAGAAATTTTAGTAATTGTACACAAAAAACATATCATTCGATGTAAATTTTTACATTTAATAATAATTAGAAGCTTACTTTAATATTTTAATTAATTATTAAATAAATAACTATTTTTATATAAAAATATGTTATATGAAAATATTAATCGAGATTATAAAAAGTATGAAATATTGTATTATATACTACTTTTATAGTTTATATTTTTTTATTGTAATTTGTTTGTACTTTATTACGTGACAAGATTTATGAGTTTGTTGATATTTTTGTATTAAAAATATTTTTTTATTGATAATTTTTTAATTTTGTTTACTACATTAATATGGTTATTACATTTTTCTTTTGTTTTTATTATTAATTTTCTATTTTGAACAATATAAGAAGAGTAATTATTAAATTACAGAAAAAAATTATTTTTTAAATATGTTATTAATTATAATGATATTTAAAACACTATCATTGTAATCAATTAAAATAACCTTATTAATTTATATGATATAATATTAACTAAATTTGTATAAAAAGAAAGTTAGTATTTTTTAAAAATATTAACTTTTACAAATATACAATAATTAACTGTAATATAATTCATATTGTGAATAGCATAGACATCTCCATTTACACTCGATTTTGTAGTCATTAAATGAAAAAGTTTTGTGTAATAGAGTGTAACGATTTGACATGTGCTAAATTTTCGCTATTTGTTAAATTGTATATTCCAATGTGAATGCATGTGTACATAGTCAAGAAAAGAATGGAATGCATGAGAGAAAACAAGAGATAGAGGGAGAACAAACCGTTGGGATTACATTGGAGTGACGGAGGGGACAAGCTACCTCTTACAGAGGTAACAAGTCAGCTTCGACTCAGCGTGACACCCACACGACTTCTCTCCTCGATTACCATATGCGGGGATATCGCGATTGCGCGAATGATTCGTCTCTTTCTCTTCTTTCCGACCCTCGATATTGTGACTTGAAATTGCTTGACGCGCTCCATTCTTCGTTCACGTGTTCTGTTGTTAACTTGGGCTCGACGACTTTCTTGATTAATTAATTATCATTACATAGTGGATAATCAATATAACCTGAATCTTATGATTGGTACTTATACTTTTTTCGGTTTTAAATATTTCAGTTTAAATAGTTTTTTCTTTATGTTTTTTTCCTTTTTTTTCACCTCTCTTAGTTTGATAAACTCTCGTATATATGTGAATTATTCTAGAACTTTATTATCAATAATAATGAAAGATATCGAAAATATATTTAATCAACTTCTTATTAAAATACTCTAACCTTAATTCACATTGTTTATTTTTTTACTGTATCAACACAAACAAATTTTACTTTTCAAACTTACTTAATAAGTGAAAATGCCTCATTTATCTAAAAAAGATATTTAAGTTTAATCACCAAGCATTATTCGATGAATGAATAGTATTAAATATTTATGTATTTGAGAAATGATAAATAAAATAGAAAGGTAATTATTTTTGTACAACAAAGAATATTACGCTAGATGTTGTGAACCAAGTTTTATTTACTAAATTTTAGTTTAATAACTAAAACCTTCTTTAATAATTAATACTTGATATCAAAAATATAAATATTAATAAATAAAATAATTGGTAGTGTTTTCAAAACTAATCAAATTTTTATTATAATTATTTTTTACCTGGATTATAAAAAAATATATCAGTGCATTATACTTTTTTTAATTTTTACAGATATTTCGAACAGATTTTGTTAAAAATCAATCATTTAATTAAGTTAAAATATATTTTAGGCTTAGACCATATAAATCTTTTTTGCATATATTTATATATATCCAGTAATCTAAAAAATGATCAATCTTTTAATAAACTTTTAACTTTTATAATATAAAATATATTTTCTAGAATAATTAACAAATGTATCTCTATGAATTCAAATATTTTTGAAATATCAGTATAAAAGTGAATGTTTTCTTAAAAAAGGTATTTTTTAAAATTAGTTTTAATTCGCTATTAAAAAAAATTTTTTTTTGTATATAAATTATTTCTATAAATCGATAATTAATTTGTTATATATATACATAATATCTTACATAAAGGATTTAATAAAATAATTATCCGACTCGAACATGCACATTTATAGAAATTATTAGAAATATTCTTAAACTTGATTATAGTGTACTATGTAGTGAAGACAATCCTAATTTTGTATTAATATTTAAAGAATGCATTAAATTTATTAAATGAGTTATATTTTAATTGTTAACCTTTTACTATCTTTTTAATTACCAACTTTATTATTCTTTTTTTATCATAAATGAAGATTTCTTTATGCTACTGTATTATATTAAAAAAGGATTGAAGGAAAAAACATTCTTGGTACCGGTATTTGAGACATTTATCACATTTTGTAAATAATTTTGTATTTAATGTTCTGTTCAGAATATAAGCATCGTGGATACTAATCAAAGGAACGAAAAAGGAATTTTACTGACTACACATCAGCCCAACAGACTATATTTATAGATAATATACAGGAGAGGAAAAAAGCACAAATGTACGTTCTCATTAGAAATTAGAAATGAGTTGAATCAGTTCGGAACACTTCTCTGTATATATATTTTTTAAATCTGTAAATTATTGAAAATATTTATTGCTGTAACATTATACTGCTTAAAAAATGCAGTTTAATTACACAGAATTATACATATTTTTATATAAATAAATGTTTTAAAAATAAAAATTATGAAAACATAAATGAAAGAATACAAGAAATAAACTCGTATTGCAGTGAGTTAGCTTTAAACTGTTAAATTATAAAAAAAAAAAAAAAACAAAAATTAAATTATTCATGTTCAAATATAATGGAGATAATTAATATCAAAATTATATATATAGAAAAATTATATAAATGAAGAAGAACATGATTTTAAACGTGTTATCAGTCATTTGAAAATTGAAAGTAATGTGCAGCTGTGTATTTACAAACATTTTACATGTTCGTGTGTATGTTTTAAAGTTAAAATGAAGCAATTACACATACATTTTGATTATTGCTATATATTATTTATATTATCAAACGGAAGTTATGTATAATGTAAAGATAGAAAAGGACGCTTGCTAGTCAACTGAGACTAGAGAAAACACGAAGAAAAAATGTCGACTCAGGCATACTACAAAGAGCGACTGGGTTTTGACCCAGCCGATACCGTTGCTGAACATCGCCGAGAGCAGGGCTCTCAATATGGCTATGAAGAGTCTCTCTCCAAATTTAAAGGTCAGAGTGCCATTTCTTCAGTGCCTATAAATGATCAGAATATTGATAAAACTAATAATATTGTGGTCGACTGGTACCGTGATAATTTAACCTATATTGGTGATAACAACTTTAAAAATAGACTACCAAGCTTATCCCAGGCACACTGGGGATGTTGGGCAATGTTCATTGAGGCTTACGGTAAGTGGTACACTGATTCTGCACGATTATAAATATTTTTCTGTGTGTACTGACACATAAGAAAAAGCTCAAACTTTTAAAGATTTTTGTATTACGTATTCGTTTATTTGGATTCTCATAACAATTTGTACAAAAATGTTATCATCGAGAAAGAAATAATTATTTAATATTCAATTGATTATAAATTTAAAAAATTGTTTTTGTTTCTGTGATTAAAAATACTCCCACTTTTCAATTCCAAATAAATAAATATAATTAGTCATTTTAAAACAAAATTGTATGCTAGAAATGTATAAAATTAAATTTCATTTTATTACGTTTTTAAATATGAACATTTTATTAGCAATGTAATGTACAATATTTTTAAACGTTAAGAACATAAATCTTATATTACAGTGATACTTCAGCTATATTACATTCAATTACATTATATTTTATAATTATTATTTCTTATTTATATGATATGATGAATTAATCATTTTGTGTAAATTTATAAAAAATACTAAAATGACAAAAAAAGATTTTTATAAAGTGAAATATTGTACAACAAAAGTGTTTTAAACTACTATAAACATTTATAAAGTTATATCTAAACAATAATTTAATATAATTGAATATTATAATTTTAATTGTTTAAAAATAATATATATTTTAATTATAATTTTGATGTAATTAAAATAATTATAATTCAATAAAAAATATTTATATACCATAATTTATGATAATGTATTAATAACAAAAATTATTTATACCAAAAAGTTGCAACTGATATTCATAGATAGCTCTAATTATACTACAATTAAATAATTGGTTTAATGACAATTATCATTACAATACAAAGCATACAATATATCATTGATTGGGTAAATTTTTATTTTACGATATATTTATAAATTATCTATTCTACTATTTTTTATTAATTAATTAAAAATTTAATCAAATTCAATTTTCATATAAATCAAATACACAAAATATTTTAGTTATTGATTTAATATTAATTAGAAATTAGAAATTTATTATTTTGTTTATCATATTTAGTATAACTACAAGTGTACAATTTTATATATTATTTTATTTGAAATTAATTTTTTAACACATATTTCATTGTTTTTATAATAAATCTTTGAGCTTTTGTATATGCCAGCATACACGTTTGTGTTGTTTCAGTGTGTCACTTACAAACTGCTTATTATTTTAATATTTCCCTATTAACTATTAATTAACTTTATTAATATTTATTGATACAATGAATAATATTTTTATTAAAAAGACTAATCTTATTAAGTCATTTGATGTTGCATTCAAATTCAAATACTTTAAAATTAAATGACATGCAAACATTTTATAAATATTTCAATTTGATATAATATTTATAATGTAAATATCTTGAGTTTTTGTGTTATTTCATAAATATAAATATAAAGTCATTTAAAATAATTGCGGATTACTAATTTAAAAATATATAAAACATTAAATAATAATTTAGTTTACATAATGCTAACAAAATATACATCATTATATTTGTGTACATCGTCTTAAAAGATATTGCATATTTTATTATTAAACAATTTTTTCTATTGTAGTAATCAAAGTCGAATCATTCTTTATAATTTTAATTAAAAATAAATAAATAAATAAATAAGTGTTTGATCATAAAATAGTTACCCTTTTCCATTGTTTTATCAAAAATAATCATTGATTAAGTGATAAAATATTCGCGAAAAAGCTAATTGTTAATTATTTATATATTATATAAATATTTTTATATTTACAATGGCGTTTGTTAAATAAAACTATAATCTATTTTATTAAGAGGATTATTATATTTAAAAAAAAAAAAAATTGAAATTCTTTAGAAAGGTAAGTAAAATTAAAAAAAAAATTAATAATTCTGTGGTTTTGTACGATTTCAATCACCAAATCTTACATCAATTATCATATAGTAACGTAACATTAATCTATCATCCAATTGATTAAAGTGAATTAAAGTTTAATTAGTTTTTTATTAAACAAAATTTATTAAAATTAATTAGTATATTAATATAATCAATTAAATATAACAATAAATCTTTTGTCATCTACAATACATCAGAAAGATATTAGTGTTCAACTGATCACATATAAATTACTTATTAAAGAAGTAAGTAAATTAAAACATTTCAATTAGTTTGTTATCAAAACATTATGAACGAAATATGAATATTCGAATTTTTTATTTAGTTAATACATAAATACAATAGTCTGACGGCTTTGTCATATAAAAATACTTAAAATATATAATTACAAGATTGCACACGTTTTACTAGGATTATCTTGTTTGACAAATTCAAAATATATTTATTTTTCAGGAGTTAATAAAAAAACTAATTAAATAAATCTTTTCATATTTTACATTGTTTTAATGTACTTTATACGCACTTTTTCGAAAAATTTAAAATTTTATTTTTGATCAAAAATAAAAACTAATTTGCGGAGATAAGAAAAAAAAAAGAAAACTGACTAGAAACTTCACTTGTAAAATAAAAAAAAATTACTATTCATTAAACTAGACAAAACTTTCATACTTTTAACAAGGATCTTTTTAAATTTTAAAACTTTGATGAAATGGCAGTGTATACAAAAATTACAATTCGGAATTTTTTAAATAATAGTATAGTTTTTAAATAATAGTAGTAGTTTATGATATGTAAAAAAAATGTTTTGTATGTTTCTTCAAAATGTTAACTTAATAAAAAAAAAATCAAAAGATCCCTTAATTATATTTATTTTATCTATGTAATGTTAACTAAATTGGCTTAAGGAGAGAATAGTTTTTTTTATATGCATATTAGACATTTTGTATTTAGTATAGATAGATAGATAAACTATAATCCTTTTTACATAAGGAAGTTACCTAGCTTCGCAAATTAAAAAAAAATCTATTTTTTTGTTTCATTTCATTTGCTATTATTTCAAAAAAAATTTCCCAAAATATTAAAGAGGTATAATATTTATCAAATGACAGCCCAATAATCCAAACAAAGTGTTTTACGTTCCGTGGTGGAGATTTCGCGCCGCACAGCTTTATTTATTTTATTGGTTTACAATTATTTCAAATATTAAGTATATCATTCTGTAAATGAGTAAAATTAGGTATTAGTTTATTTGAAATTATTAAATAAAAGGTTACAGGTATATAAATTAAACCAAGTTTATTAAACATAATACATTCATTTTAATTTATTTGAAAAAGCTTACGAAAGTGCATTATAATTTTTAAAAGTTTCAAAATGAGTGAAAAAAATTTAAGCGTTAATAAGAAAGGCTTGAAATTAAATCCACATCATAAAAAATGCTCGACAGGTAGCGATATCTGATACGCCTATCGTCAAGCGGAAGCTAAAGGTCTTAACATGAAAATTTTCAATCGTGATTATCTTTTATTAGATACATGTATAATAACAATTTTCCTTTCAATTTACAATGATTTATCAAGAACTAAAATATTCATAAAATAAAATAAAACATATGTAAAGGGAGTGATACTCAAATTAATCACAATAAGTACAACAGGTTGATGTATCATTTTGTCAATTGAATCAGTAAATTTTTTTCTAACAATCATTTTAATGGTGCTAATTCAGATGTTCAAAATACTGAAACGAAAACTCGGTCAATGTATTATGAATTGAATCGGAAATGTGATATAGCGAGTTTTCAGTTATTCGAGAAAAGACACAGGTGTTCTTCTGAAATGGCTCGGATAACTCAAAAAAAGCCTTCATTTTTTGGAGAAAGAAAAAATGCGATAATAGATCTAAAACAGCAGATTAACTATTGTAAGTACATAAAATTTTAATTCATTATATAGATATGATTACTCAAATTTTTTAACAAAATTACATTTTCAAAAATGACTACTATTCTAGTTTTAAGACAAATTAATCGATTAATTAAAAATTTTTAGAGAATGTAAAAAATTCTTTTTATTTTTAACATAATTTAGAATTTAGCGTACGAAAAACAAGCGATTTTATTGCAAAGAATAAAATTTTTTTTTTAAATACTCCCATTTTGTCAATTTTTGGAATTTTAAAAAACTTGTCTAGTTAAAAAATTTCATCTAGTTTAATGAATTTTTTTTTTACAGGTAATCTACAGACCTCTATGATGACAGTCGTTTTGCAATATTCTTTTTACCTTCTCGGTTTCTTACATATCTTATTATATATATTTTTATATATTTTGTACATGTATGTTTTGAGCGTTCGAAATTAGGTAATCCTTAGGTACCCAGATAAATTAATCAATTAAACACACAATTAATGATTTTATTCACTATGTATTAATAAATTTTAGACTATATAATTTAGCAACTAAATAATATCTGCTTATGCTATTTTAGATTTCTTTTCAGATTGTGACATATTAACTCAGTATGAATTCAAACTGGATATTGTATTAAAAAATGTAATGTGAAAATATTTAGGTATTTAAAATAATTTACGTATGCAATATATTTTTTTTTAATATGTAAAAATTATAGAAAATTTAAATTTATTATTTAGTTATTTTTAAATAAAATATTCAAATATCCATAATTTTTTTTACATTTATTCAAATATAAAAATATTCACAATTTTTTATTCTAATTATTAATTAAATATTTATAATAAAATTAATCTATGTTGTACTGTTTAATAATACCTCTAGATATTAATTGTAATGTTATCATACGTTTTAATAATGTATTATCGCGCCGATATATATCAACTTAATATTACAATATAATTATGAAGTTTTTGTGTATTATAAATGACATTAACAAAAAAAAAAAATTTAATAATGAATTAGTACATATTGTCATTAATATTATTTCCGATTTTCAATTTTTATCTTCTCTGCCAATTTTCTATTCAATTTATTATTTTTTTTAAACTTATTACTTACATAAATTACTTATATTAATATAAAAAATATTTAATATTACAAATAAAAGTTTTTTTTATGGAATATTTTTTAATTTGTTTATACAAAAAGTTGGAAAATTAAAAAAATATTTTGTACTCATTGTCGTCATCATCAAGATGAAAATGAGTTATATAAACATTGTTTTTATAATGATGCAACTGAAATAAAAAATAGTTAAATTCATAAATAATATAATAAATTTTGTTAAGTATACCACAGTTAAGTGTAGAGTTTAGGAATGTTATTTTACTTTTTTCTACTCATGTTCTTGTCTTCATTAATTAACCGTTAATTCTTCAAAATATGAAAAAATTATGTTTGAAAAGATTGACTATTGATCTCTACACTTTGCTTTATCATTTAAAATAATTAGAAATACCATGCCAAAACATTATTTATCTTTTAAGGAAAATCATTTATTGAGACATTTTATCACTTCTTCAAAATTTGCAAACAGTCACTCTACATGTGAGTATACCATTAATATGAATAGTTGAAAAGCGTGTCTGAAAAGTATGGCGAATGTGGTAAAATGTTCCATTGCAGAGCTCTTTTATCAATTAAGCTTATCAAAATGACACATTATCATAATAAAAAATTACTTTTTCTTGAAATCAATACTATTTATGTCATTTTTCAATTAATATGTGATTTAAATAAATCATTTGGTATCAGTATTGTTAATCGAAGAAAATATAATTTTTATCCTATTAAACATAAAATATTGTCTTTTTCTAATACGATTTTGTTGTAACATCAATAAATTTGTTTTATCAAATGATGATAATGACTTTTATCATTTTGAATTTTTAAAAAAAAATTTTTTATTTTTTCACATTTTTCTATTTGATGTAGAAACAATGTTCGTTTTTATTTTACTAACAATCTTTATTTCTATTATCATTTAATTTATGTTCCATTTATCTTTTATCCTTGAGAATCTTGCCAATATCTTTCAAATATTGAATAATCGATTTTCCGAAATAATGCTCATATTTTCGTTATCTTTTTTTTTTTCCACTGCGTCGACTGTTTGTTCAATAACACCTGAAATTCAGATTTGTATACATTTTAAGTTCATCATAAAGTTTCTAGTATTTTAGATGGTAATCATTTTTTTGAATCATAAAAACCATAATTTCGTATGTTTTTAACGATAATGATAATTTACCAAAAGCTTTGGGAGGTAATTTAAGACATTAAACTACTTCATTATTTTGATTGTTGCAGAGAAGAATTGTGTATTATACATATCCTTGCTACTTGGTACAAAGTTTAATGTGTTTACTAAACTTTAAATTTATAGCGCTATGTTTGAATTTAATGTGTAACATACATTTTTTAGGTAATTGATAGTAGAAAAGATTATAAATATATTTAAAATTATAGAATTTTTTATACATATATAAATACATATATATAACTATATATATTTTAGTTGTTCTAATAAGTATACTTATCAGAACAACTAAAAAGAACTCATTTTTACATGTGCAATATGGAGCATTTGAATTTTTATGGACGATGAAGTTGTTTATGCTTATTAATTTTACAATATTATCGCTCAGATAAACCATAGTCGGTCTATCGCTCCTAGTTCATAATAATTGAGTAATAAAACACATGTAGTAATAATAATACGTATAACACAAAGAGCCAGCAATATTTAGTATTGCCAAAATCAAAACATTAGAAGCACTATTGTCATAATATACAAATAATTATATTAAAACAAAAAATTAAAAACTTTATTTTAATTTAATACTTATAATGTAACCTTTAGTGTTTAAAATTATATAAAATATATATTTTTCCATAAGTTGAGAGAGTACATATTTGCATACATTTATTCATGGTATATTCTTACTGGGTTTATTTAGTTTCACATTTTTAAAAAATTGACTTTTTTATGTTTTTCAATGGCTTATTATTTCAAAAATATTTTCCCAAAATATTAGAGAGATAACGCAAATATTTATTAAATGGCATCTCAATAATCTAAGCACGGTTCTTTACATTTTTTTCCGTACAACTGTATTCATTTTGTTGGTTTAGAATCATTGTATACATTAAGTAAATTATTCTGTAAATGAGTAAAATTAGATTGTAATTTATCAAAATTTATTAATTAAAAAGTTAGAAATAGTTGAAATACTTGAACAAGAAAAACGTGCAATATATGAACCTGAAATAGCAAATTAACTATTATACATATATAAAATTTTATTTTATTAAATAAATATGATTACTCAAAATTTTAAACACGATTTTTACGAAACTATATTTTCAAAAATGACTACTATTTTTCTCGATTAATTAGAAATTTCAAAAGAATGTACGAAAAACCTTTTTATATTTCCAAAATTACGAATTCAACATAAATAACAAGGCAACGATTTTATTGCAAAAAATAAAACTTTTTTTTAATCACTGCCATTTTGTCAATTCTTTGAATTTTAAAAAGCTCAACCATCGGAATATGAAAATTTCATCTAGTTTAATGAATTTTTCTTTTACAGGTAACTTACAAAACTTTATGAAGGTATCCATTTTCCATTTTATTTTACTTACATCTTAGTAGTAAAATAATATTTTCAAACTGTAGATTTAGAGTTAATTTATTGCTAAAGTTTTAAAAAAATTTAGTTTATTACCTTTTTTATGTATAACTCCTGAAACAATGTCTATGTTTAAAGTATGTCAAATTAAGTAAGTTTTAAATTGTTTTTGAAAAAAATATTGCGACAATAGTTTTTATTCAGAATTGAAGTATATTATATTAACTGATGAGATATTTGTTTGAATTCATTCTGGTAAATTTCTCTTCTGTAAATTTTCTTGAGATAAAATTAGATCAAGAATTAGCTATCCGAATACCGAGAATATGTATAGTTGAAATATTTTTTTCATATCAGATGATATTATTATTGCTTCTATAGGTATAAATATCAGTTTGTTAAATTAAAATCTTCGTTGAAAAGTTGATGATTTGTAAGATTAAATTCTTTAAGATGAGCTTAATAAAAACAGCAATACCTTTAAAGATGGTAAATGTGTTGTCACCTAATTGAACGTATAGGCTCATATAGTAAGAAAAAGAATTCTATTTGTAAACTGTAAATTCTAGTTTGTATTAATTTAAAATTTGAGATGTATTGAACCAGATGAGAATGGTATCTCATTAATTTAGTTTAGCGAGTAAGTTCTTCCTGATAACTGATAATTCTTCCTAATAGTATCATTTGTTAAAAATGAATTTTTGACTATTCTTATCGAGAACTTAATTTGCAATTTTCAAAACAAAAACGTTAGGTTCTATTTTGAAAATTTGTAGAATCGGGTTGCTTTATTGATTGCATCATTAAAATTATTTACACAAATTCTATTACAAATTATTTTTGTGAAATAGAATAATTTTTTGATGTGAAAATTGATGTTTGTTCTTTTATTTGTCTTTCAAATTGTTCCATGTTTTTTTTTTTTTTTTTTTTTTGATAAGCTACTCTTTTAAATAAATAGTGTATGTTTTAATTTTAAGAATGAATTTTAAGTTCTAGAGCTTATCTATATTTGATAGATTTAAGTGCGACTTAATGTTATATTGAACTAATTATTAAATTGTTTTGGAAATTGTCCTTTGAAAAACAAGACATAACTACTACTAAAAGATTAGATTTTGAATTTAATCATACTCTTGAGAATTCTGATTCTGAGTTGGTGAATGAATTTTGTCCTTAACTCTTATGATCATATATTTAATATTAAAAATAATTCTCTTTCATTACAAGGATTGTATTTTTAAAAATATTTATCATTAAGAAAAAAAAAAGGAATGGATATTTTAGAACTCTTATGTATTCTAGTAGTTTTGTTTTAACATATTTTATTTTATATTTTCATTTTTTTAATATCTTTTGTATTGAGTTGAGATTGATTTCTCTAATTAATCTCTATTGAAATCAATAAAATAAATAATCAATACAATAATCAATAAAAGTATAAAATAAATTTACTGTTGTGTAAGATAAATAAAAAGAATAGTAGTCTTAAAATAGTTTTAAAATAAGTATTTTCTTATGTTTAAACAACTCATATTTAAGAAAAAAAAACTTAAAAATGTATTATCTTGTTACTGTTTATTGGTTATACATGGTGCATCCACGAAGTATCGGGTTTTTTTTTTTCATTTTTCACGTAGAAATTCGGGAGAAGTCTTAAAATGTCGATAAACTCTTTCCGCATTTGTCCTTGTTTTTTTGTTTTTTGATAATTAGGCAGAATTTAACTTCGCGCCATGGGTGTTTTTCAGTTTTTTGACACGGGGCGATGGAGCAACTTGTGGAACAGCGTTAATCGATAAAATTTGTTTACAATTAAAAAAACAGTGTAGAAATGTATAAAATGTTGCAAGAAGCATATGGACATAATTGCATGTCAAAATCGCAATGTAGAAAGTGGCACAGAGCTTTTAAAGAGGGCCGAGAAAGAATCATCGATGAGCCTCGAACTGGGCGTCCAAAAATCTTTCGAATGGCTAAAAACACCTGTCACGTGTTACAAATTTAAAATTTGGACTGTCGATTAACAGATTAAGCAATTCAGAAAAAATTGAATTTAACGCGATCTACAATGTACAATATAGTACAAAAAAAATTTATAAATATCGAAATTTTTGAAAAACATCAAAGCTGAAAAGTTTGAAATGCATTTAAAATTTGAAAAACACGCCTTCAAAAATGTGTAAATACAGGAAGAAATTATTTTAAAGAATTTAAAATTTTTATTTTACCCTGTTTATAAGTCCACCAATAAATCATTTTTCAAAAAAGAAAGGTAAGAATTTTTTTTTTCTATGATCTTTGAACAAAACATTCTCGCGTAGTGGTTTTCCGCTATTTGCTTCAGCGCCCCATGTCCAAAATTTGAAAAACACCCTTCGTACGAAGTAAAATCCTGCCGCATCTAATTATCAAAAAAACAAAAAAAAAAGATAAATGCGGAAAGAGTTTGTCGACATTTTAAGACCTCTCCCGAATTTCTACGATGAATAGACACAAAATGAAAAAAAACTCGATACTTCGTGGATGCACCATGTATATTTTAATTATCTAAAATTGCAGCGGTATTGTCTATTCTATGCTAATAGCATATAATTGTTAATTACAATGAAATAAAAAAGTCGAGTAAAGAAAATCCACAAATAATATGACAATATAATTTATCTTTCATACATTGACCATTTTTTGTAAAAATTATAAATAATTAAAGAAATATAAATTCCACACTTTCCCTCCTTTATCTAATGATAAACTAAATAACACAATAAAATTAAGTAATGGCAGTAATGTTAAATAAAATATTGTATGTGCTGTATACAATGTAAACATTGTAATGCGTCTTATATAAAAGAAACTAAAGGTAATTTACAAATGATAGTTAATGAACACACAAAGTAAATAATAATTCAATTATACAAATACACTCCAAAAATTAAAAACACCATTGACCGGAATAAAGTAAAAGTATTGAACATAGAACAGAATTGTGGAAAAAGAAAAATTTCTAAAATGATGATTATACATATTAATTTGAATACTATCAGCAGATAAGATGACATGCAAGTCATGCAAATGACATTCAATACAAACACTATAGATTATGACTTATAATAATAATGAGAATGATCATGAATCTATCGACTGAATATAAATAATAGATATGTAAATTATCGATCAGCACATTTAAACTTGACGCAATGATAACTTAGTTTGTACCTCAGAATTATTAAAATTGTACTAAGATAATTACATTCCATATATTTGTAAAATTATCTTTTATCATCATTTGTATTCATTTTAAGAACAATATATAATTTTAATTTTTAAACAAAGATCTGATGAAGGTAAGTAACCAAATTGTTGAAACATCAATGATAGAAAAGTAACTGTTGCTTTTTTTACACTCAAAATGAACTATATTTCATCTTATAACATAGTCGACTTGATAAAATACGTATAAGTTTTGTATATAACTTCTTCAATAGATACTGTTATTTGAAAATATAAACAAGTGTCTTCCTAGTTTTTTTTTATTTGTCTTTTATTTGACTAAATTTAAGAGTTTGACATTGTTAGTCACTTTCCAAGTATTGTTTTACATATACCCTTTGTTGATTTTGTTCTACTAAAATGTTTTTATTTTTCATAATGAATGACATGATTTAATATTTTACAATTCAGATTTTCTATGTTTTATATATAACTTATTTTTATGAAAGGATAATAGTGTTATCAAGAAGTTTTTAGATTAATCAAAACTTAAAATAATAAGCTGATAATAAGAAGAAATAAAACTGAATAATTGACCTATTTTTAACGAATAAAATACACTGAACGAAGTTAACATTATTTTTTAAGAATTAACTTTAATATACATGATGAACTTTGTATAAGAAATATTATTAATATTCAACAAAATATTTATAAGACATTGATAAATTTTATATAATAAAATAAATATTGGTTCATTTGGGTGGATAAAAATAACGACATTATTTTGGCGTTGACAATGTTTGGGCAACTTCGTTATTTGCTCTAATTATGTTTTTAGTAAACATCGTAAAAATATATAAATAATAATAATAAATATAAACAAGTACATTTAATACAAAAGATGATAATACCAAATTGTTAAACATAGTTACCTCAATACAGTTTCACGGAAACTAATGTGCAACTTACGTTGTCAAGACATCAAGTTTAATTCTACTTTAATTAATTTAATTAAATTTTAATTCTCAAGCGCTTACGAGTTTATTATTTATATACAATCACCTCAACATTTTATCATCATTTATAATAGTTATTTTTATTGTGAAAAAAACGTGTACAATATTTCAGAAATTTGACTTTTTTGTCTCTGACCAGTATTTTTATGTTATTCCAGTGATTGTTGTATTTTAAGTCTTATGAATTGATTTGTATTAATAGAGTTATTGTTGTTGAATTTTCGGTGTTCACAAATTAATATTGAAACTATAAAAATACTTATAGGCAAAGACCTACGCATGTTTTTTAATTTCTAACTTCGAATTTTAAATGTTTTAAAATAGATTTTTATTTCGTTTTAAGCGGTTTTGTAAGTGTTTTATTATAATTTGATATAGGTATTTATCGATTAACTTCTTCAATACTTTATTGTCGAATTTCGTTGACTATTCTAACCGTATTTTGTCCTCCAAGTCATAATCATCATTTCTTAACCGTTTATACCAGTATTCATAATCCTTAGTCTGCGAAATATAATCACAGTAATCTTTACAAATCAAATGGAAATCTCCCAAATTTTCAAATTATTTGAAATATGATAAATTTAGCAAAATATATTGATAATAGTTAGTATTACTGAAACATCCGAGTTTGTAGTTTTGAATAAGTAAGTTGGCTTGTTTAGCTACAAATGACGAATCAACTTATATTTTAACATCGAGATTTTAAATTGTCGGTAGAACTAATTCTTCAAATATTTTATAAAGGCTTCAAGTACTTTTTATACTATTGTATAATCTTATTTTATTATGAATTTTAAAATTTTATTTTATGGCCTTCTGTTGGCCATTTTAAGAAAAAAACTGAAAAACGTTATAAAACTATCAACGATAATAAATTGATATAAAGCAGATTCTTTATTATGCAATTTTTTTATTAATTTTTTTTAATATTACCAACCATAATTTCTTATTTGTAATATATTTTTATGTTAGTTTTTATGGAAAAATGAAATTTACATTATTTTCAATTTTACAAAAATTTAAAATTCAAAATAAAACTTGAAGCATTCCTACATTTATGTATTTTTTAAAAAAATTTTAAATAGTAAATCACGTATATATCATAATGAATGTCATATGTTTGTGAATTAGGATACTAGACAATAGAATTGGTTCCTTTATCTTTTTTTACGAATCAATATTTTGTTGGTTTATATCTATCATTATATAAAGTATTAGTATGAACAATATTTACGAGGTGTTTTCCATTAGGTATTTGATTTAATCAAGACATTAAATTTCATATATTATTAGTATAATTATATTATAATTATGATTTTGATAAATAGTGTATATACAATCTAGAGATATGACAATTTTGATAATTTATTTCAAAATATTACCGAAACTGTATTTATGAAGAAGAAATTTATAATTTTAATAAATAATTTTTTACTTATAGATGAACGAGATGCTATACAAAAAAAAACTTTTACAAAATGGGTGAATAAACATCTAAAAAAAGTAAGTATTCAAATATTCTGCTTTCGCTTGATTTTTCTATATGTTTAATATGCAAATTGTAACGAAATTTAATTTAATATGAAAATTGTATTTTCATGTAATTATATACAATAATTATTTATTCATTTAGATAAAATTCAAAAATCCAGGTGAGATGTAATATAAATAAAACAAGTTATTCCAATCATTTCCCCGACGTTTCTACAAGGTATCGCTTATCTGTATCAATTTATTTATTACAAAAAATATCACAGTTATAATATATATGTTAAATAGATACAAATTTTCTTTGTTTTAAATATAATTACCTAATGTTTTCCCGCAGGAATAATTCAGTATTATACAACGTATTAGTCGTAACGTCACAATTTAAATATAAACATTTAATTTCACCTCAATTCATACTATTTATGGTCTACGTCATCTTTTTGTTAATCATATTATTGAGGATCATGCTATTTAAAATTTAACATTCGTGTGTCCTCTTATCCGTTTATCGTATTATTAATTTTAATATGAATTATTTTCGAAATTAATCTTTTTTTTTTAAATTAGTCTCCCTATCGATTAAAAACGGATTTAAAGAAAATTGGTATCTATTGAATATATGTATTATAATTGGAATAATTTATTTTATTTATATTACACCTCACCTGGACCTTAAATTGTATCTCAATAAACAAGATAGAAGGTGTTTCATATAAACTTTTACAAAATTATTAATGAAATTAGAAATTAATATTAATAAAAATAAAATTTATGTGTATGTATATAAATCAATAAAATAATTTTTTATAAATTATTATTATTTAAATATATATAATAAATGTAACAAATATGAGTATATATGTTCTACAAAAATACCCAGTAATAATATAAACTTTGCAAGATCAAAGGTCCATCAGCCTGCAAAGTATATAACTATTCAAACAATATTTCAAGATACCATCTCTATTACATTAATTTTGTATTAGCATATACATATATTGCTTATATTCTTTTCGATATGGGTGCAGAATTTAGTCAAATTATAATCCAATCTTAATATTTTAACAGTCTAGTAAATTTATATTCTTTTTGGGTGTAGGATAAATTAAAAACAACACTGTATTTGTTTTAACATCAATATTTTGATGATTTGGTCTGTCATCCTTTATTAAATATTAAGAAATTTTATTATAAATTCAAAAAAATTTGTTATAAATGATAATTTCAATGTAAATGTTTTAATTTTAATAAAATCGATTGTTATTTGGGAAAACAATGACAGAAAACAACTAATTTCTTAAATTTTATACATCAAAATCAATAATAATATTTTGGCATCATCGCGAGGAGATAAGAAGCATGTAGGTTGAAGAAATCAACCGGTGTAGTATCTTATTGGGGCATGCTGTGATCGTAGATGGTGTATGTGAGTACCATACTTGTCACACTCGATGGAAGAACTAGTTCACCCGTTTAGAGGTTTCGCACCTAAACCTTTTCGTTTTCTCTCCACTACTTGTTAAGACATCCGGGTATCGGTCTAACCTATTGGAGCGGGAAGCCCTGTTGGGTAATATTTTAGGGAGCCGTTTGTCCATTACCTGGTCGGCATCATCGGAAAAACGCTAGGAAATATCTTGGCAAATTCCTTGGCAGTTTCATCTCTTTGTATCCGTGTACATGCATGAGAGACTGTGTGTGTGTGTGAAAGAGAGAGAGAGAGAGAGAGAGAGTCCAGGGGAGGAACCCCACAATATATTAAATCGGCAAGAGGATACACAAAATTTAAATCCATAATTTAAACAACTGTTGAATATGATGATGAATAAAAACGTTACTTTTAAGTAAATTGTAAACATTCCACGTAACGTAGATTTGAGAGTTGTCATAAAGTATGGACTCCGCGGTAAGGCCTTGACACCAGAACGATAGACCAAATTGACGAAACGTCAATATTACAATAAATACAGTATTGTTTTTAATTTATCTTGCATACAAAAAGGATTTAAATTTATTAGACTATAATAATGGTATTTTTTACAAGAATTCGTCGAGATTTTCAATTCTTGTTGAGCATAACCACTTTTTGGCATTTCATTGGGCTCTTAAGTACCTTATATTTTTTGTACAATCTTATTTTGTCACGAATGATACATTTTATCATTTATTTTACGTAAAATATTGCTGTAAGCAATATTTACTCATTATAAAGCTTATTTAAGAAACAAACTTTCAATAACATGTTATAATATTATTAATTTTTGAATCATCTATTTCATTATTTTACCATTGAATTTGATTAAGAATTACAATCTATAAAACTTTATCGCTTCATCAAACAGGATTTTCAATGAATTACTGGTTTTTCGATCGTTGGAATATATAAATATACATGTGGATCTGTAATAACTATAATGATAAATTGTAAAAAAGGTGTAAAAATTTTGATAGCTATATATCTAATTAAGAAGAAGCAATTTGCATTAAAATAATTATTTTAATTCAAGACGTATGCTAAATCTATTTTAGGTACTTTAGATGTGAAAATGTTTCCGAATAATTGCGTTTTACATATAACAGTATTTTCGAACTAGTGAAAGATTTTTTTTTAATAATATATTTTATAATGCTCCTATCTAGTAATCTGACTCAAATCATGATTAAGCTGAAAATTAGTAGCAATAAAAATTCTATTCTTTGTTTTCGAATTATTCGTTTCCAAGTAAACGTTCTTCGTTAGGCAAAATAAATATTTATAGCAAATTAAAAATAATTGGCTAAAAAATAGATAAAATGTACGTAAGATAAATGTTCACAAATTTGTCTGAAATGCTCGGCTATTAATCACAAGTAATCAGGCATACCTCCTTAGTTACGTTTTTTCATTGTAAATATATTTATGTATGTATCTTTAAATATATATAGCAATCTTAAAATTATAAATTTCTTATATATTAATAAAAATCGTACTTTCACAGTCGTGAAAGTAAATTTCTAAAATAACGGAAATAATTATTTTCATGTCACTTGCTTTGAATATACGGGTCATTTTCAAAATATTTGTTTAATACAATATTTCTATAACTAGAAGACGAATTCGAAATGGTTGATGTCTCAAACTACTTACATTCATATAAAGTTTTATACTAAATTTATAAATCTATGTGGCTATTTGGCGTGAATATTACCAAATTAAAGAAAAAAGAAATCCAAAACTCAATCTCAAAATACAATTTCTCAAACTGAACATTAAAAAATTATACATGCATAACTATACATTTTTAACAATGAAAAAGGTTGGTACATAAAAACATATTAAACAATTTGACATAGTCAAATATAAAATCGAGATACTACGAAAGGAGGGAGAATTCGAATTTATTTACATAGTAACAAGTAATTTATTATATAACACATGAATAATTTATTTCAATAAGGTAAAGAGTAAAACGAATTAAGTTAAGATAGATTAAGGATTGGTTAAAAGTATAAAGTAACATCGAACCAAGGTAGCAACCGTCTAAAATAACTAAAACATTTGCTTGTCATAGACTAACATTCATGACAAGAAAAATTAATTTTGACCAAAATAATTGGGATTGTTTACAATTAGATTTAAATCAAACCATTACCTCATATTCTATTTTACTACCAAAAAAATAGATTTAATATTTGATAAAATAAATTTTTTTTTGGAGTCAAAAGTATTAAAAAAAAAAAAAATACCGTGCTGACCTTTAAGGATATGGCAACACTGACTGATCACATCAAAGTATGTTTGAATTTGAACTTATTATGTTTCTCTATATAAAAACAGCCGATATTATTATTCTTATATCTTTCATACAGTTTCTAATCAGAGCAACTCTTTATTTTCTTTTTTTTAAATCGTTTTTAAAATATTTTTGACGTAATGAACCAACTATCTATTCATATCCCTATGACACTATCTAAAATTACATTCAGTAAAACAGTTCGGGCATTTTTACCTATTGTATTTATACAATTGAAAAAAATTATTTGTAGATCACTGTTTAATTTTGTAAATATCCATGGAAGTCGTGGGTCAGTGCTAATCATGTGAGATTACCGATATTATCGGCCAGCATCTTCAAAGTTTTGTGCAACAATATTCCTTAAAATCTCAAGGTGCTCAGTTCGTATCGACATAACATCACACAGGGTTCTAACTCGAATCCTTGTAATTAATATTTTAATTTAACATTAAAAATAATTATATTTTAAGATTAAACTGTAGCATTAATATGTAAAAATCATTCTAAAAAAAATTATTTACTACTTTCTTACTCATTCATTTCACGATTGATCTCTAGAGTCCTTTCTTCTTTGCTTTCAAATTAGTGCTTTTCTTGTAATATTATGAAACAGTTACTATTGTAGTGAGTAAGATATTGAAGAGTTACACTCAAAATAATGATTTTTTTTACTATGGCCATTATAAATGTAGAGCGGTTTTGTCTTTCATGTGCTTACACATAAAAGAAAGGTAATTTTTCTGTTAACAACATTCAATCTTGTTGCACATTCAATCGTCACATGCCCGTAGCACGGATAACTAACAGCTGCTCAAGCCACAGAATTAACGGCTTTTTTGGCATTTTCATGTCATTTCTTTGCTTTCTATTTTCTATATTTTGTAATTATGCAGTACGTGCATTTTATTCTTTACCAAATTCGGTATTTTTGAAATTTTCGGATACTAGGAGTTTCTAATATATTTTTGCTTTTTTACACTCATGACTTCATATATAAAACTAAGTTAAATAAAGTGAATTATTAATTAACTATAATAAATTTAATTATAAGCATAATTCATTTATAATTTTCCTTAAGTATTCATAAATAAGCAAAATTAAGAGTATTGAATTGCTCTTAACCAAGATATACATGTTATCACTTAATTATATACTTTTTATATTTTAAACCAAACATGGGTGTCAACTAATAATATGAATCTTAATTAAAATTTTTTCAGTATTGCATAAATCACATCGCTAACTTTTTTAATGCACAATTAAGTGCCAAGTTTCATAAAACAATTTTTATTCTTTTTTATCGTTTTTAAATGTTATATACAAAAGTAAGTCGATCTTGTATATATATAAACAATTTTGTATATTTACCTATTTATTGTGTATATATATATAGAAAGATACATTAATTTTCTAATAATTATTTTTTTGTATTTGAAATTTATATTTATACATTTGTTAATACTGAATATATTTATAATTCATAAATTGTTAACCTTGTGTAGTTTTAAATAAAAATATTTTACCAAATTTACATGCTTTCTTACAGCACTGGAAATACATTAAGGTACGCAATAAAAAATTTAATAGTAAGTTTATGTATGTTATATAAATGAATGTTGTCCAACAAGTAAAATATCGCATAATCTTCCGAATTTCGGTGCATTTTTTGGAGATTTCGCTATACTATTTAGATATCATTACACATTATGAATCTTTATCATCATTATATGTTACAACTATTCATTAGTTCTTTTGAGTTAACAAGTGAATTTTTATTGATTTATTCGTGCGTCGTTAAAATATATATTAGTGAACATAAGGTTTTTCATGACTTAAAATTATTGTTATTGACTTTTTTATCCAATTTTTGTACATCAACATTCTTGCAAATTCTCATTCCTTGTAGATATATTTGTAAACTAAGTATTTATAACAACTTTTATGTTTTTAAATATACGAGTGGATATTGATTCAGAGAGGTAGAAAAGATTAAAAACGATGACTTATTTTTTTATTTTTATCTTGGTTATTTTTTTATATACATGGTTCATCCACGACGTATTGAGTTTTTTTTTTCATTTTGCGACTATTGGTCGTAGAAATTTGGGAGGGGTCTTAAAATGTTGACAATCTCTTTCCTAATTTGTCCTCTTTTTTTTTTGTTTTTTTGATAATTAGATGCGGCAGGATTTTACTTCGTACGAAGGGTGTTTTTCAAATTTTTGACATGGTGCACTGAAGCGATTAGTTGAAAAATACTACGCAAGAATGTTTCGTTTAAAGATTCCAAAAAAAAATAAAATACTTACCTTTTTTAATGAAATGTTATCTATTATTGAACTTATAAACAGTGTGAAATAAAAATTTAAAATTCTTCAAAATAATTTCCTCCTGTATCAACATATTTTTGAAGGCGTGTTTTCCAAATTTTAAATGCATTTCAAACTTTTCAGCTTTGATGTTTTTCAAAAATTTCGATATTTATAAATTTTTTTTGTACTATATTGTACATTGTAGATCGCGTTAAATTCAATTTTTTCTGAATTGCTTAATCTGTTAATCGACAGTCCAAATTTTAAATTTCTAACACACGCCGGGTGTTCCTAGTCATTCGAAAGCTTTTTGGGCGCCCAGATCCAGGTACGACGATGATTCTTTTTCGGCCCTCTTTAAAAGCTCTGTGCCATTTTCCACTTTGCGATTTTGACATGCAATTATGTCCATACGCTTCTTGCAACATTTTATACGTTTCTACACTGTTTTTTTTTTTAATTGCAAACAAAATTTTATCGCGTAACGCTGTTCGTGTAGTAGCTTCAGCGTATCGTGTCAAACAATTCAAAAACACTTTTCGCGCGAAATAGAATCCTGCTGCTTCAAATTATCGAAAAAACAAACAAAAAAGGAACAAACGAGGAAAGAGTTTGTCAACATTTTAAGACCTCTCCCAAATTTCTACGACAAATAGTCGTAAAATGAAAAAAAAACTCGATACTTCGTGAATGAACCATGTCAGTGTTGAAAATGTCCAGTAAGTAGAAATTTATATTGAATGATATTTGTACCATCAATTTGAGAAAACTTTTTATTCTCATGTCTACGTATAAGTCAAATCAAGTCTATTAAAAAATGAAACGAGTAATCTTGCATAGTATTTTCTAAAAATTTTATAAGATCGTTTATGTTAGTTTATTTTTCGATATTATTTTCCACGTTATAAGAAAGTAGTATATTAACTCTTTATCATTTTGCAGAATCTGCATATTTCATTATTTACCTATTTTACCGTTTTATGATAAGATTTGATGGAAGAGTAACCGGTAATGATTCCCACTAACTATTAGAGGTTATTCATAGTTAGAAGACATTTGTTATTATACTTAATGCACATTTCTTTATGATTTTCAATGTGTTATTTTGTATATTTATAAATCTGAACTGATTAATGCTTTTTAAAAACTTTTTTGTTCAAACAGTTAACTTCTATTTGTTTAAAAGCAATAACGTTTCAGTTTTAAATAAATATAATATATTGTCGTTTTTTATTTGTTTTAGGAATTTAGAGAAGTCAAGTTTTATGGTTGGTTTAATTTCGAATGTTTTATCTTAAAATTTTTACTTTACATTTACCATTACTTGCGATATATACTTTTGTTCCATTGAATTTTTTTTCTAAGATGTAAATAGGTACAATAAAAAATTGGAATTAACTTTAAAATATAATGCAATCTTTATTTATTGACCTCATTATTATTCAAATATTTTCATACATTAATTTCATACATTCACAGATCCACTCATAAGGCTTATGTAATAACTAGTCTGACTGTAAATATATGTATCCGATAAGTCATATTAGGATTTAAATTTCATATTTTTCGGAGTAATTTTAACGTGTATGAAAATTTATAAAAGCATTATTTTGTACATAAATTAAATGTCAATTTCAATTCCACTTTTTGTTCAATGTACTTTATTAGATATTTTTCTATTCAAATGGTGTTATTTCATTTGTCTCCGCTATTACTATTATTGATTTTCTCAGCGAATATTATGACATCTGATAACAGTTTGTCAACTACTGTAAACCATATGAAAGAAGTGAAATGCTCTTCCGTAAAAACTTTCGTCTTGATATCGTTATTATTTTTTAACAATTTCTCGTAAAAGTTGTTTTTTTAATATTACTTAGATTCATTAGTATCAATCATGTACATTAAATAACTTCAAAAATGCTGCCGAACACTTCTTGAATTTCAAAGAATGCATTAAGTTCAATATCTTTAAATTTTAAAACTTTTTTCATTTTACTAACTAAAAACTTTTAACGTTAGATGTAGATTTGCCTTTTAATAGGTCAATTTTTTTTATAAAGGATTCAGTATTAAGTTTCCGTTTCTCAAATAAAGATTTAGTTATACCATATTTTTAAGACAAATGATAAGTAAAGAAACTAATTATTCTATGTGACTCAAAGTTTTTACTGGATTTAAAGTGTTTATCTTTTTTATAGTTTTTGCACTGGAACCCATGCTGCCTATAGTACAAAAGTCGACTTTCAAAAATTTTTTCTAATATATCTGTCTAATATTATTTCAATTATCCTAACTATAGAGAACGTTTGGCAAATTGGTCTATAATCCTTAGGTAACTGGAGCTAGCTTCTACCAAAATTTTTAATAAACATTATTTTTGAAAATTTTCAAAATTCTGGTAAATTTGCAGTTACTCATATCACAAAGACGGCTACTTTTTTCTTTCTTAAATTTATATATGAATTAAAATATTAAAAAAGTTTTTAAGAATAAAATTTCATGTAAATTAAAAAAATTACATAAGAATTTCAAGATGATCACCAATTATCCCCGTTCTCAACACCCAAAAACTGAGTAAATCGATTCTATCGCCAACTATCTGTACAAACTTTTGAGTTCAAATCGTCATTTAAGGATCAGGGTAATCGAGGATAGCCTGAATTTATCAACACATATATATAATTACCCTTAAAAACTTTTTTTAAGATTAAGAAATCTTCAGAGTATTTTTACCAATTCGAAGTCAAAATTTTATCCCCTAGCGCTATTCTACTAGGCGATCCATCAGGCCGTGTTGCAAAACCAAAAAACATCCTTCGCGCGGATGCAAATCCTGCTACTTCTATTGATCGAAAAATAAAAAGAAGCGATAAATAATAAAAACTCCTGCACAAATTTTCTAACGCTGCTAAAATTGATACGGCAAATCGTAACTTCTAAAAAAATAAAAACTCGATACTTTTTGGACAGACCATGTATATAAAAAAAAATACTTACAAGCCTAAGAGCAGTGTGCTTTAAAACCAAACATATCGATAATTGTTAGCTATTAAATAATACTACATGTTTCGGACTTATTACACAAAAATTAATAATCAATATTTAAACCTATATCTACAGTTAATAATTATCTTATCCATTGTATTATTCACAAAATTTTCATTATGTATTAAAAAGATGATTGTATTTTCATAGATCATAATATACACTACAATTACAATTTTTAATATTATGAATTAGTTTTTAAAATAATCGGCAATAGTATTTTAAGAATGAAAATTGTGTATTAAAAATAAGTTACATAAATATGATTCTATATATTTCATCATTAATAAATGAACTTTATGAATTTTATACATTTGATTTTATTGTATATACGTACATATGTATAAAAATATTAATACATAGATATCTACAATGTCTTCATATAATAATAACTCGGTTTATTATAAATATTAGTGTTTGTACCAATTATTAATTTTGTTAATTGTTGACTATTATTTGGGTTTTTGCAGACCTATACAAGTCTGCATGTATGTGTAGTAGTCAACAACCAGCCATGCTGTTCTCCGCTCGTAAGTTTCGTATTTTTCGCATTTTTACATAGATTAGTTTTTTTTTTTATTTTTGCATGTACGTCAATTAAATTTATTAATTATGAATGTTTATCTCTATTTTAATTTAAATTCTGTTAATGTATTAAATACTCTATATTCTTTGTTTTCTTATATTTTATGCTATATTATATTAACCTTTTTTATTTTAAAAAAAAGTAAAAAAATTATATTGTCTATAAATTAGATAAATTTTTTTATTATCATTTTTACCTGTAACTATTGCAGAAACGGAAGAAAAGAGTCGGACCAATTCGCGAATCAAAAATTTTACTTTTATTCTAAGTTTCAAAACAAATTAATCAGATACAGGATAATTAAATAACTAAACAAAATATAAATTTTTAATGTAATTTTAATAAATTTAATAGGTTACAAAATTGCGGCTAGGTGTCGAGACGTTGTTATGAAAGAATATCAGATTCCTCTTGATTGCAGGCTTCTCATTATCCTACATTACAATATATTCATTAAAAGTAATACATTTTTTGATATTGCCGTTAATATTATAACTACTGTTGTTTTTCCTCACCCTTATTTAAACTGCAAGAATTACCTTCATTCATTAAGGTGTACTGAAATAAGTACTAGATGAAAGAATTTTATTTCTCTATGGCTGTGCACACAAAGGTCTTACAAATCTGTCAAAAAACTGTAAAACTAAATGTTTGAATTCAGAGTTCTAAATAGTCTGAGGTTACCCTTCTTGGTTTGGGGCGTATAAATATTTGCAATCGATAACATTTTCTATGTTTATTATTGTACTTATAAAAGTCATTTATAATTAGAAAAATTATAAATTTTATTTAAGCGTTTGATACATGTAATGAAAAGAGTGATTTCAAGGCTTTCACTGATAAAATTTTTATCTTAAATAAAATTTTCTACATAAAATCGTTCAGCAGTATTTTTTATTGGCAGTACCCATATGCATTCAAATATTTCGTTCGGTCGAATTGTTAACGCATTCATGTTTCTAGATTTTATTTTTGATATATACTATAGGGCGCAGTTTTAAGGTTCTGTCTAACGATAACTATATATATGTATATATACATGGTGTATCTGGTAAGTAATGCTAATTTATTATTTTTGAAGGGACTATTTATTGTAATAATTTCATAAAGCTCTGAAAATGTACTGGAGAGTTTTTTCTAAACATTAGGAGTGTCAGGGTTTGCATTTGGACGAAGAGAATTTTTTAATCTTGTACACGTTAAAAATTTGTTTCTGGCTTGAAAAAATGCTGTGCAGAATTTTAAAAAAGTTTATAAAAATAAAGTTCTATGTAAATCCTAATTTTAAAAAATCGCATAAGAATTTAAAGAAGGTTACTAATGAGTTCCGTTCTCAGCATCCAAAAATAGTTTGCAATCACCGTGTAAAAGTGATAGAATTTTTTGAATATTTTCAAAAAATGTATTGTGGAAATAATATTGCAGTAGCTGTTAATTAAACACACTCACAAATAACACTTAAAACTTTTTAGACGTATATTTAATATAATAGAAAGGTACAAAGAATTTTAATGATACAAAAATATAAGAAGCCTTTTCGAACAGTATCAACAAGTTGATGTAAGTATAATGGCGTAGGCATGTGTCGTCATTGGAGGTCGCGTCGCTGAGATCAACGCACGTGTGTGTGCAGATCTCTCCGTTGGTAGATCTGCCCTGCTGATGACGGTCCTTATTGGTTCAGCAGTCGATTTTGGACCCTATTGGATGAGCGTGAAAGTTTGTAACAAAAAGTAAAAAATTTAGAGTTAAAACACTATTGATTCAGTATTGGAGTATTCTATGATAACCTGAATTTATCAGCAAATTCATACAATTACTCTACAAAATTACAATTAAAAAGACTTTTTGACATTTAAAAATCTCTACAATGTTTTTACCAAGATGTCGTGTTACAAAACAAACACCCTTCACGCGAATGTAAATGTTATCACTTCAAATGACAGAAAGAAAAAAGAAATAAATAGAAAAAACTCCTCCGTAGATTTTTTAATATCTCCAAAGTCGATACAATAAATATGATCTTAAAAACAATAAATTGACATTACTGTACAGGTACATCATGTAAGTATATATAATAGTTAGTGATAGTGTAATTTTTTGTTAACTTTATATCCGAAAACGCAATAATTGTTACCTTCTAAATAAGATATTTTATAATTGTTTTCAATGGATATTACTTAATATTATTATTACACAATTACCGACTACTATTGCATCTTGTAAAATTATTTTTCCCTTTTATATACAATTGTAAAATATAACAAAACTCTTCGGATATATCATTAACCTAATAAAGAATACGCAAAGGAAATTTGTAATTATAAATCAAATTTTTATTTTATTATTAATTAAAAATCATTCATTAATGAATGATTTAAACATAATTTTAGGTAATATATCTGTTAAAAACTACGTTCTTATATTTTAGGCAAGTAGGCATGTGGGGGACTTGTTTCAAGATCTTCGTGATGGACATAATCTTATTTCTCTTCTGGAAGTACTTTCTGGTGAACACTTAGTAAGTATCAAGTACTTTATTATTTCCGTTTTCCATAATATTTTTATAAATTATTATTTAATTATTACATAAAAGATAATGACAAATATTTTCGATTTATAAATTTTACTCTATAACTATATTATAATAATTTCACCAATATTCATTAGGTTTACGATGTAGTTATTAATTATCTAAACTTTAAATATTTTTAATAAATTACGTTTCCTTTATTATGCCATCTATAAATAAAGCCTATAAAGTATATGTGTACATTATTTCAGAATTCTCTTTATAAGTCATAAATTAAATTTATGTTTAATATACTAAACCATTATTCGTCACTAGTTGCGTGTTAAAAAATTATAAAAAATAATTGACAATGTGCAACAAAATACTTATGTACAATGTGTATATTTTAAAAAGACAGTATTTAAAAGAATATAATAAAATGAGTATTTTATACGCGCTTATACAATATATATTTATATATTTTTGTAGGATTATATATATCTTAGCTAAATTTTACCTCTAAAATAATGTTTTAGCCCAGAGAAACATCTGGAAGTATGCGTTTTCATATGTTGGATAATGTGAGAATAGCGCTGCGTTTTTTACAATGTAAAAATATTAAGCTTGTCAACATTCAAGCAGAAGATATAGTCGACGGAAACCCTAAATTAACTCTCGGTCTTATATGGACAATCATACTTCATTTTCAGGTATGTATTAATAAAATTTCATATTCTATAATTCAATATTAAATTTTTTTTTAAAGTTAAGTAATTTAATGTATATTAATTATAAGTATAAGAAAAGTATGTATATCTTTTATTTCATAAATTATTATCTTATAATTTTTTTTGCAGCTTGTATAAAATAAAATTATTCTAATTAAAGACACTTTCTTTAGATTTTTTTTCTATTAATTTTAATTTCTTTATAAATTAATTTTTTTAGCATTTTTCTTTGTATTATTTTAATAAAAATATTCAATATAATAATATACTAAAACTAGAACTATACTACTATAATAGAATTATTCAAGCCAAAATAAAATATTGAGCAAAATGGTGTAAGTATACAAATAAGAATATACAAACACAAAATTTCAAAATCTAAAAAAAAAAAAATTTTTTAAATATAACATTTTAAATTAATTATCTTAAACATATAAAATATACTTTGCTCGTAAAGAACTTAAAAAAATACCAGAGTTATTTACGACTCTAAAATGTAGTCTCACATATTTATATTGGTTATTTGATATTCTAAAATCTATTTTTATACTTTTGAAAAATTGAAATTAGTTAATAACAAAGCTTATTAATTTAGATCCATCCAAAAAAGGATTTTTTTTCATAACATTAAATAACATAGATGATACTTTTTATATCAACAATATTATTATTAGTCTACAATATAACAAAATATTATACATTAAACTTATTATAGGTAATTGATTTATTTGAAATTAAATGCACAACATATTATTTTACTTTTTTTTATAAATAAATTACATACATACACGGTCTGTCCGAATAATAAAGCTAATGTATTATTTTTGAAGTTGTTATTGGTCGTACCGATGAGAAAATATGCGGGGGAGTTTTTTTATTCATTCTTTTTTTTTCTTTCCAGTCGTTAGGACCGGCAAAATTTTACTTCGCGCCAAGCGCGTTTTTCAATCTTGTAACGCGGTGCAATGGACCACCTAGTGGAATGGCGTTATACGATAAAATTTAGCGATTTAGAAAAAAACACTATCCACATTTTTAAAAAAGGTTAAATGTTAAAAAAGTTTTTTTAAAGGTAATTGTATGAAAATTTTATAAATTCAAGGTGTTATTGATTACTCTAATTCTTAATTAATGGTTTGAACTTAAAATTTTGTGCACACTTTAGGCATTAGAATGGATTCGGATTATTATTGGGTACTCATCTGTAACCTTCTTGAAAGCTTTATACGATTTTTTAAATTAGGATTTATGTATAATTTTATTCGTAAAGACTCTTTTAACATTTAATAGTCTTTACAACATTTTATAAAATCGCAAACAAATTTTTAATGTATAAATCTGTTCCAACGATCACTCCGTCGCACTACGTTATAAGATTAAAAAAATGCTTCGTGTGAAGTAAAATCTTGTTTCTCCTAATGATTGAATAAAAAAAAAAAAGAAAGAAAACAAATAGAAAAAACTCCCTTGCACATTTTTTCACCTCTTCGAAATAACTACGACCAATACCGACTTCAAAAATAACAAATTGACTTTAGTTTCCAGATAGACTATATGTGCATTTATTTACTATTTTATTTCCAATTAAACCTTCGTATTTAAAACAAAAATGCGTTAATTTTCAAATAAAAACAATAATTAATGCTTATGAACAAATATTTTTGTTATCATGTCGAGTGGTCGCAGTATATCATTGTTACGTTTACTTTTCTATCCAACTTATTTCCATATGAAGTGTTATGTCTTAGGATTAAAGAAAATATTTAATTTGTATAATTGAAAAAATTTCTTTTATTTCGCGATTATTTATAAATTATGAAAATTTACAATATAAATTGAACGCTTTAATTATTGTTTGATTGAGCCAAGTAAGAAAAAATAATAAAATTACAATCATTTTAAGGTTGAACGCTAACTTAAAAATATCGATTATAATGATTACGATTTACTGGAGCGATGATCTTTTGATTTAATCTAATGCCCAAAAAGCTGACTTGGGAGTAGAATCTCAGTAATCAGCGTACTGTCATCACTCCAAGGTATTCAGGTCTGGAGATTCTGGTTGTTATTTTGAATGAATGTGTTGAAGAAGTAAAATTTGATACAAGTACAAATTTTGAGAGTATTCAGCGCACTAATTATTTTAGTTGATTTTCAGAAGACCAAAAGCTGATCTCATCCCATTCTCCTCTTCATTTAGTCTTTTAATTTTACTTCCACCATAGCTCCCTTCATGCTGACTTGGTATAAGGAGATACTTTTTTTATTAATAATCTTAGCTATTGTTGCCTACAGAATTTTATCAATTATCAGGGTTTGACGGAAGCTGAAGTTTTGGATTTCATATTATAATATTGCCAGGTTTCATTTTTTTCAAATTAATCTGTCGATGCATTTTTCCTATTTATTTCTATTGAGGAGTGATTGAATTTCTGAAAATTATCTTATGAGAGATGCGCTGCATATATCTGTGTTATCGACGATATTATCGAGATTTTTCTATTTTTCTTATAATCAAATGTCTCAAAAAAATTTGAGACATAATAAAAATAATTATTGACAAATCGAGAATTTTTCTCATTAAACGTATTCTAAAGTAAATTATTGTTTAAAGGCACGATATGTCGAGATTTTTATTTCATGCTTATTGTAATTAATTTTTATTTATATTATGATAATAATATATATATACTGTAGTAATGTTGTTAAGTGTTTTGTATAATTTAATTTTATCTTAATTGTTTTCATCTGAGATTATACAAAATTATTTTTATTAATTCATTAAATTTTAAATTCACTATATTTTTATATATATTCGAATATACATAAATAGATGCGTGCACGCGCACACATACTCGTCATTCTTCAACAGAATAATATGTATGCCGTTACATATTCTTGTATTAAAAAAGATAAAGAATTGTATATTTTTCTTCTAGTCTATTTAACGATTATATAAAAACAACATTTTTCATTGTGATAAATTATTAAGTGATTCTAAAAGTTTTCAATGATCAAAAAACTATATTTCAATCCATAAAGGAAAAATACTTAAATATAATACTATGTTTAAATTAATGTAGATTAGAAGGTCAAATTTTAAAAAGTATCACAAGGTCATTTTTTATAGAATTTTTTTTTATAATTAATTTATCAAGGATTCTTTAATATATAATAATTATCAAGGATTAATATAATATATTTTTATAAAAAGTCAAAAAATGTTATTAATTCGCTTTTACAGCAAGATTTAAAAAAATATTTGCAATTATATATACAATTATATTCATTATTAAAAATAATTAAAATTTGCAAGAGAATAAATTCGATAGATAATTTTTATTAAGTAACTAAATAAATTTAGTAAAAAGTATTTTTTATGAATCTGATGTTATTGTATGTACATTTTCATAGCTGAACGTTAAATTAAAACTAATAACACAGAATAATTTTTTATTAAGAAGAAGGTTTAATACGCTAAGCTTTAAAATTAAATTTGCACAACAAATATAATTTTACATCTTTTTTTTAATAAAATTATTGATTAAAAAATTTTTATTTTATTTATCATTTTCTTTATGTAAAGAGTGGTAAATAAATTTCGAGAAACATTAAATTAAGAAAGTCTAATTAGATTTAAAATATTTAAAAATCTGTTTTATTTTTTAATGTATAATACACTCGTAATAATCATCATTTTTTTAAATGTAATATGAACAGTATTAGAAAATTTTTATATTAATTTAATTACTTAAAATTGATTATGAAAGTCACAAAATATGACATTAAAAAAAACTTTTTAATATACATTTTATTTAAAATTTAAATAGATTTTTTAAATTTTAAGTTTTTCAATAAATTCTTACTATTATTTTCATAAATAACATAATAATTTATTAAATAAAATAATATCTCATGATAAGTGATCCTAATGTAGATTTTTATAATTTAGAAATGTTTTTTAATTTTTTAATATAATAAACTAATAAAGTTAAAATATTAACTATGTAAAATACATGTAAAATACATTAAAAATAGAAACTAAAATTTGTATTTTATAAAAATTTAATTTTCAAATTCAATAATTAGATATTTTTTGTATAATATTTAAAGTATTGCATAGTATATCAATGTATTAAAATACACCCCCTACATCACTGCAAACATGAAATCAACTGAAAGAATATTTAAATTCTAATGAAGGATAACAACTATAAAAAAAATATCAGAAACGCTTCAGATCAAAATAAATACTAATATATTAAATTGATAAAATAGTATATAAAATTTAAACCTACAAATTAAAAATAGTTGTTATGAATTATGCATAATAAATAACAAATACGAATTTGTTTCCGTTTTCACATTATTTAATAAAGATTATTTTTGCAATAATCATATGTGAGAAATTAATAAGTTATTTTATATTTAATCAAGGCAATTTGTGTGTGTTTTTTATATTATAAATTTGTTATATAAAATAATATTTTTTTTGTTGAAAATAAATGTTGATAAAGACAAGGAATTAGCTCGATGAAATGTCGCCATAACATTAACAATAATGTCGATTATTCATACATTAGAAGGATCATTTCTATAACTTAATTGAAATGGAGGGTATTTTTTACAATAATATTTAATATATTGATACATAAATTTTTTTTCAATAAATATTTATAAGAGTAATATTATTAATATTTATAAAATAATATTATTCAAACCAATTTTATAAATTCCGAAATATTTAATATTGAAATTCGAAGATACTAGAAGATATTAATGACTTGTTCTTTATTCATATTATTTTTCAAAAAACGTGAAACCCATATAAATTTTTTTTTGTTTTGTAAAATCAGTAAAATATATTTGTAATATATTTATACGAATTTGTATGTTTTATTTAAAAATATAAACAATATATTTGGAATAAAGCATTATTGATCGTTTAATATTAATGAAAATATAATTAACTGTTTGTTAGTCTTTATTAGTTTTTAATTTTTTTTTCTTTTTTTTTAATAGTTTAGACAAAAAAATGTTCAAAAGTTATATTAAAAAAAAAAAAAAAATAATAAAAAATACAATTAAATTTGATTTAAAAACAATTATATAAAGCAAATGAATTAATAATTATATTATTTGTATTTATGTTAATAAAATTATAGAACATTTGTCATATTTATTACAAAAATATTTAAAAAAAATTTTTTTCAACATTATATATATTGTCATTTAATTAAAAATAATATATAAAATTTTTATGTAATTCAATTTAATACATATAATACACAATATTACATATCTTAATATATGTGAATAATATATCTTAAACTTATGGTAACATTTTATCAATATCTCATACAGTATTATTCATAATATTAAACGTTTTATGTATTAAAAATTATTTTTGTTACATTTACATAATTACAATGTATATGTTTAATATTATATAAATAACACTGTATGAGAAATTGATAAAATGTTACCATAAAAAAATTATGAATTTTGTTCATTTATTTTTTTAATATAACGTGACCTAATTTTTATTTGTAAAACATCCATTCATTTAATAAATTTTATCTATTTACGAATCATGTGCAAATGTGTATAAATATCATATGAAATTTCTGATAAATTATGTTATCGTCGGAAATGATCAGCAATTTCAGTTTCACAGGTTCATTATTTAAATACTTATTTAAAAAATTTATTAAATTTTTTTAGATGATAAAAGTAGACTATATATTTGTAAGTAAACAAATAAATATAAACAATAAATTTTAAATAAACATTAAAATATTTTATTCAAATTGAAAATCAATCGTTATCATAATAATATGACGGAATATTTTGTTAATAAATGAAAATTTACTATTTTATGTTTTGTGTGATGCATTGTATAATGTTTTGAAGATTATAGTTATTTTATTCAATGTTCCAAAGAAAGATGGAAAATGAAAGAATTATAAAAAATGAGTTAATGTTTACAACAAATATTTACAATAAATTAATAAAACAAATGTTTTCTCATAACCATTAGAGATGATACGAATGTTATCGTCAACTTATAATATAAGGAAATATAGAAAATCGAGTAACGACAGTCGTGAAAAATTACGAGTGGGTGGGGGGGAGGAAGAGGAGGGATAACTGTAGATTCTGCGATGGCATTAAGGTGAGTCGAATGGGAATACAGGAGAGAATAATACTATCGCCGTGAAGTTAGCGCCATCATATTTACTGATACGGGTGTGTACTGTTTGTACTGTTTGATCAGTTTTATCTCTGATTTGATGGCTATTGTCGAGAGAATGTTCGAGGAAGGTCGTGGCATTACTCAATACTCACGCCCCCGAAGACGAATATACCGAGTCTTAATAATACTAGATGTCCCACACGGATTTATATAAAGTTTACCGTGGACCCACAGTCTTTATTATTTTCTGCTCTAATCTCGTTCTCGCTAGATCTTCCAATTGTGTTCGTGCAATTATTATTTTTCTTTTGTTTTATTTAAAAAACAACGTTCTCATATTTTTATGTTTTTGCATTGTGTACTTTTCTTCTTTTTTTTTTAAAGAAAGATCTATAGTGAACTTTACATCGATACTTCACTGTGTTCCGATTGTGTTTGACAAGTATTTGATTAATGTGACTGTGTATTATGAAAATAAAGCTTAATATTTATAAATACAGTGTTACATATGAGATATACTGAATAAAACATACAATGTACAAGTTCAGTAAAAACGGTAGACTCTTCATCCAGGGCACTAAAGAAAAAGATGACGGGGAAAACGTGAACAAAAATTTTTTTAATTCAAATTCTAGAGTACAAAATAAAGTCATGAATACGAAGGTGTTTCATATTAAACGAAAAATGTCTACAGAGGTTCTAGGTAAACTCATGTATTTTAGTAAATTTTCAAATATGTTTATGATACAGTATTGGAAAGATTCATTGATTAGATAGCTTTTCATATACGTTATTTTTTGTTACAAGTAATTAAATTTATTGCATATGAAATTAATTTAATGTGATTTTAGCTGCACATATTTGCAATACTCAATGCAATTGTTATTGCAACCAAAATTTAATTGAAAAAATTAATTAAATTGTTTTTTTTGCTTAATAAGTTGTTAAATTTAATGTTGTTAAAATAAAGTTTTAATTTTTTCTTTCTATCCTATTTCAATATAATATAGCAGTTTTATTAATTTACTCGCCATTAAAAATTAATGCAGTAAAATGCAATAAAAATAATTTTTACAATAATTATACTTTTTTTATTACAATTTAAAAAATCAAGATCATTATATTAATCATATAATATTGAAAAAATACAATTAATTTTTAATTATAAAGTAAAAAAACAAAATTTAAAGATTTATTTTTACTCATTATACTCAATATCATTAATAATAATTACATCAAATATAATTTTATATACTTTAACAGTAAAACTATATTTAAGTTATTTGTATTTACTCAATTTAACCTTAATCTTGCTAATTTATTATGGACTTTAAATAGTAAAAGAGATAACCTAATGTCAAAAGTTTTTTACTACTATACTTATTATTGTCATTTATTAAAGATTAAACTACATACACATATAAATATTTAATTTTCATAAAGGTTATCATTAATTTTTTATTCAATTAATTTTGAAATTAATGGACATGTATAATTAAGATATATAAATACGTTAATTGTGTATATTGTACACAATTTTTTTATGTAAATGTCAATATCATATTAATCTCTCCATTGTAAGAAAGGCAATGGCCTAATATGCACTACAGTTGAGTAAAAAAAAAACAATATATTATAAAATAGGCTCATCAATTGAGTCAACAAAAACTTCACGGAGACAAGAAAATGGAACTCAGCGAATTATTACGCGAATTATACGTAAAACGACGACTCTTACACGCGGGGAAGAAGATCGAGAGCCTAAAGATTTGACCAAATGCGCACAACAAAAATCTGTTCAGGAATCACACCATATTAGTGAAAACATCAATAATCATCAATTGAAAAAATCCAAGACGGCCATGGTAAGAACTTACGTCACAAAATACAAGATGAATGTTTTCTAAATTCAAAAACAAGTTAATAAATAAATAAACGATTTTATTTTTGTTTTTTGTAATCATATCATATTTAGTATTTGGATAAATTACCAAATTTTATCTTTTATTAGCATAAATTATTTTTTTTAAATCTTGAAATATTTTATACATATTTTTATAAAAAAAATATGAATGAGTAAAAACTTGCAGTTAATTTATTTTTATAATTTTTTTCTGTATTATGAAAAAAAAAATATTAATATAGTAAGAAATTACTATTTTTTTAATAAAATGTTTACCTACTTATTTTTTATCTAATCTTATATAGAGAAATTTTTATAATTAATAATTTAAAAAAATATATATCAAAATTATAAATAAATATGTTTGTAACTGCTTATAATATTAGGCCACATATGAATTAGATATAATTAATTAAATTAATATCCAGAGTCAAAAGATTGATTTTAATACGAAAAATCTTTTCATAGATTACTTCATGTAACTAATGTAACTGAATTTTATTCCGTTTAAACGAGGCTATGACCTTGCCTGATTTGACCATTCATATATAAATTTACTCATGTACGTATATGCATAGGTGAAAGGACCGCGAAGGACTTTGTGTGGGACTACGTTTTAAAAATGTCTCACCCACTCGCAGACACATTTCATGTAAATTGCCTTTTATATTGAATTCGGATCAATGTCAATTTATTTTCTTATGCTTTGTGGTAAATGGAACTGAAAATTTTAAAATCGTCACAATAATAACTATAATTACAATTTTTAATGTTATGTTAATAATATTAATCTGTATTTTTATATAAAATTGTGTGAATTACCATTTACAACTTTGATATTAAAAATTTTTTAAGAAAATTAAATTAAATTAAATAATATAAAGTTAGTATATTTTATAAATTCAATTTTTAAATTATTAAATTTTATTTTTAATTTATGAACAAAATAATAAAAATATAGTTTTTTATTGACAACCAGTGCAAATGTAATTCCTAATAGCATTTTTTTTCTTTTTTTATGGACGTAATATTTTTGTGCAATATAAAGTATTTTAAATTATTTTATGCCTTAAATATTATCAAACTTTTACTTATTAATAATCACAATTCGTACGATCCATAAAGTTTAATAAAATAACATTTAATTTTAATAAAATAAAAGTTATTGACAGGTGTTTTATGACTTTTGATATTTATTTACAACTTATCATTTAATCAAAAATATTAACTATCTATATTGTAACAAATACAAATTTATAAAATTTGTATGGCTAAATAAAATTAATAATGATTTATTTCATGTAGAATTAATCTAAACTTTTTTTAAATGTTTATGATTAAAAATAATTAAAATAATTCTAAATAAAAAAAAAATGATTATTGTTTTTTATACATTTATACATACTTATATATTTGTAAATATATGTGTATGCAGAGCATATATATTTAACCAACAAGACGTAATAAAACTTGTTTTGTCATTTTAAAGAAAATTTGAATAAATCTCTGTCATTAACATATTATTATATTATTATATTATATTATTATATTTATTTATCTATTTTATCTTTCTTGATTATTTGATCTTATTAACAATATTTTTATATTATATTGATAAATATACATTTTAAATCGAAATTTACATTATATTTTTGAATTATTTATCGGAATATGAACATGAATCATAATTACGTACAATAAAAAAATCAAGAACACAATATATAATCTATAAGTTTAAGTATAAATATAAAATTTATATTGAAAAAATGTATAAATAACTCCACTTTTAGTATTGTTATTATTATGATTATTATTATTATTAATAATAATAAATAATTATATTTAAATTAATAAATTAATATGAAAGATAAAAGGTTCAGTATTAAGATTTAGTATTAGGTATTTTGTAAGATATAGAAAGTATATATTGTAATAAAATTTTTTATTAGATTTAGAAAATCTTTCCTTTGTTGTGATGATTAATAAATTAGAAAATTAAAGTATCCATATATTTATAATTTATTAAATTTTTTTCAATTAAAACAAATAAGCATATTTATAATTATAATACAAGTTTTTATGAATAATATGTTTTATTTTTTACATAAAATTAGAAATACTTAGTAATAAAAGTTAATTTGTATGTAAATACAAAACATTTTTATACAGCTTAATAATAATTTGATGCGTATTTATATTATTGATTGTTGTACATATAAAATTAATTATTTTATTGTAGCTTATACTTATTTATAGTTTATTAATAGATTTGCTTATTTGGTTATCGGGTGACCAATTTTTTAATAAATACACCTTATTAAATAAAATAATTTTAACATATATATTATATATTATTTTATTATAATTTGTTATTTATTTTTTTATATTTATTATTAGTTTTTTAGATTGTTTAATTATATATAGCTGCAGCATGTAAAAATTCTGATTTCTATATTGATAGGTATTTTTATTTATAATATAAATTTCACTTGCTTCATAAAATATTGCACAATTTATAATTAATCTAAACCTTATTAATATTTATATTGAAGCGAACTTTTGGAATTTTTATGTATTTTATAAAAATTTCTCGATTTAACTATTTCGACTATAAGTAATTCACATAAAAAAAAACTATTTCATAATGATTCACCGGTTTTTAGAATATAGATATTTAATAGCTAGAAATTGTTGTATGAAAATAAAGGTTTGCTTCTTACTTTTAAATGTGATGTAAAAACATTAATCAGTGCTATTTATTTATTACTTGTATTATATTAAGATTAGTTTGTATTATAATTTATGATTAATTTTAAACTCATTATAATTTCTGCTTCATTTTTTTATTATAATAAACTACACATTGGTTCATTTTTAGTTTTCATTTTGTTGAATTTAAATATAATAATTTGTTAAATAATATAGTTTTGTTAAAAAATTATTTAATAACAAATTTTTACGATATTTAAATATGCAAACATTTCAATTTATATACATGTATGAGTTGTTTACATGATTTTCTTGTAAAATTAATATTATATTATTTTATAATAATTTTATTTTCTTATTCTTTCAATATTATATCAATGTAAAAAATTGAAGTATTTTACTTTTTCTATTGAATATGTATTAATGATTTTTATTAATGTTTTCATTTTTTTCCTAAGAATTATATCATAAAAAAAGGTTTTTCTTAACGATTTATTTATATGTTATAAATTAAGGTTATTGTTATTTTATAGAAATAGGGTTAAAACTATTTAATAAAATAAGTCTATAAAATATTTATATTTTATAGAAAAACCTCCAATATTACTTATACAATATTTAAGTTTCACATACTTATGTTAATTTAATTTAATTTGAAAAAAGCCCACAATTATTTACTCAAAAATAATTTTATGCCAGTAAAAATTTGTTTTTCATTCATAGTCTCATATTGCACATACCGTTTTGTACCTGTAAAGGTGACGTTTGTTAACTAACACTTTTATGGTAATATTGGTTTCTCCTACCTTGGCACGCTCCGTATGGCAATATTAAAAAAAAACATAAAATTGTCCATACTAAGAATTTTATATTTTAATATATAATATATTACTTTTCATATATATTTTATTAATAGATATATTTTTTTTAAAAAATATCTATAATATATATTAAATATATATTTAATATATATATTTATTATAGTTTGTTACAAATATTATTTCGAATATCGAAATTTTTATGAATTAAAAATATTTGTACGCAATTTAATTAACAATATTTTTTTGTTTTTTAAAAACATATTTAAACAGATGATGAATAAATTTGTTTTTAAAAATATTGTTTAAAAATATTATTATTTATAAAAAGAAATCAGTACAACCAATAAATGAATTTCTGTATTTAATATTCTGAATTTCTAATTTTAATTTAAAATATTCCTATGAATATAAAGTATTTTTCTAATATAAATTTTATAAATAAATAAATTTCATGTTTTTTTACTTGGCTTAATGATTGTCTGCATTATTCATGTTTTAATTAAATCAGTTATTTAACTAATAATTGAATTAATTTAATTAAACCACACTAATTTATAAATATTAGTTAATATATAAATCATTTTTATATAAGTCTTATATATATATAATATGGTGAAAAAATAATTTTATATCTAATTGTTTTATTTATAACTTTACTCAATTATGGATTTTTTAAAATTTATAAAGGAATTTAATTATTATATTTTTCTACGCCATTTATATTCATAAATGTAATACTTAATTATGAAAAGAAACTCTCCAAATTATTTCTGTTTAGCCATTAAAAATTTGCATCACTACATTTTTTGCTATTTCGTGAATCGAATAGTATCATCTATTTATATCTAGAAATAATTTTTGATAAAATGTTTTATCCAGTTTCTATTTTTTTCAGTAACAAATAATAACTTTTTATATTTCATTTAGATTAACTTAGGAACCGAAGAAATTCATTACTTATAATACAAATTTATATATTTTTTCTTTAATTTTTTAATGTTACATGTAAGAACTTTGGAATTTTCTATTAAGACATCCTAATAAAGTTAAAGTTAAATTTTAATATTAAATTAAATATTAAGAATGTTTAAGTTTAAGAAAAATTTTTTTTTTTAACTTCTCACTTTTTTCTTCTTTTTTATTACAGTTTATAGTTATTAAACTCCTTCCCCCTCCCCATTTTTCGTATCTTTACTGTACATTACAGTGTCTAATTTTATGTTAAAATCTGAATATGAAAGACTTTGAATATTTACACATTTAAAGTCTATGATTAATTATTGTAACTGTAAACATCATTCTTAATACTATAAAACAAAAGTTAAGCATATTTCTCAAAAATGGATTCTGTAGTTCTCTTCCAAATACTGGAAGGTTACAGAACGAAGACGCAATATTTTTTGTACGGCAAAAAAATAGTGCCTATTATATTATATTACAAAAAAAATTTTATTCAATGAGAAAGAATATTATAAAAATTTCAGGATACCTGCAAGCATCGTAATCAACACACTTTACATTGTTTATTTACTATTTTTAAAACATTAACTTTTGAGATATACAAAAAAAGTTTATACACCATCTGAAATCTCTAAAACTGGCTATTGCTGATAAGTGAATATATTTAGCTAGAATGCTTAAAAATAACTTTGAAAAGTGTAGCAATAACGTATAGTACGGTATTATGTTTGTATTTTTTAATGTTTTTAGAAAATTTGTACTTTGTTAATTCGTTCAACAATAACTTTATAATTGTCAATGAAAAAGTTTTACAAATATTTATGTTATTTGAAGTTCTCATAAAATGTTTTGATAAAAATATTTTTTTTTATTCATTGTTTAAAAAATAATTGGTGGAAACGATTAATGATTAATTAATGTTCTCTGAAAATTTATACTTAATCAACAACGACTTTTCTTTCATTTTTAATCAAAATCCCCGGATTGGTCATCATGTTTTAAATATTCATGCGTATAGATATGTCACATTTAATTAGGCTTTTACAACATCTAAAGTCTGTTTGATTATATTATATATATATATCATAAGAATATGTATCTTTTATACTTTCCAACGTACAGAATGCTTATAGTTTAATATTAATATTTTTTTTTTTTTTATTTTAATTTTGATAATTTTGTCTAAGTTTATTACAGAATAAATCGGAAATATATGCTAACTTTGAGTATATATGTTTATGAAGTTTCTGTGAAAACGGTTTCAATATTAGTGGTATTAACTACGGATATCAAATTGATGAAAGTTAAAAATACACTACAATACTTATTATAGTTATTCGTCATCAGTGTGAATTTGTGAGAAGATTATTAAAACGTACTAAAATGACGAGTCAATGTGCACTCATACATGCATCTTGGTTGATAGTTGGTTGTTTAAAATTTTTCAATTTACCATTAAATCATACCAAAATAAGTGACAAATGGTTAAAAAATGTTAATTATAGAGTCAGTTCAGTATGTTATCATGCCCACTGTTAGACTTAAATCTATTATCAAATATACCTTGAATATAACATATCACCGACAAAAATGACAGTCTAAACAACGAAATCACTCTAACTAACTATGATCTTAACTAATAAATCAACCATTAGCATCTTAATACTTAGGCTCATGGAGATAAACCATATAATTGTCATTAAATTAAATGGCACTTAGATTTAAAATATTTCGTTAAATATTTCTTCACGGTTTGGTATTTATAAGTACAGAAAAAGATTTTTAGGTAATGATATATCTTCAACATCTAAAGAACCCTGTTACTAGTTCATGTTTTTGTTTAATAATTTGTGAGAGTCAATAAGAGCCTTCAATATAATTTATTTTCAGATAATAAACTGTATTAGAACATACCGACAAGCAAAAAAATTACAAAAAAAAACCAATCTTCATACAAATGATAAACCTTAACAATAACTTTTACCTCAATATAATTTCATATTACTTTACAAACTAATTATTTACATTCATTATACTCGTAAAAATAAAATGAAAATCAAGACCACACAATATAGTTGATGTATGAGCAGAAACTATAGCTTTCGAGAAAAAGCCATTTTAAATTAACGAAAAACAAACGAATTTATCTGTGACAGAATGGAAGGTTATGTTGAGTAAGAGTATTATTGCGGTTTAATAAAAATTCATATTTTATTTATATTAACTCTTTTAAATTTTAACATCTTGTACCTACTAACAAAACGTTGAACATAAATAATTTTACAAAACGCTTGTAATTCTAATATTAATCACGTACTTATCTATTTCTTTGTAAAATTCATAAAAATACTATATTCAAACTCTTCATTACAAAAATATTTGAAAATGATAAAAAAGACGGAATAAATATTTTTTTGTAGAGATGTTAAATTAGGATGAATTTAATACTAATTATTTTTATTTTTAAAAAAGAATAATAATTAAAATTAGCGTTACGTTGGACTTTCGATTTTCGATTAAGTTAATACAGCACGTGTAAATTGTACCGGATATTAGAATTAAAATAACAAAAGGGAAAAGCAGTGGAAAGTGTAAAAAAGTAGGAAGAAAAAGGGCAAAGAGAAAGCCGAACGGTACGCACCAGTGAGAGTCGGGTGGGTTTATAGTAATAAGTAGAAACCAATGGAAAAGCGAAAAAGAAGTGAGAAGTTAGACTAACACACAATACATAGTAGAGCAGAAACGCAACGACAACGAGAGGCGTTTAAATTTCCAATACATCAAAGAAAAGTAGAAAAAAGGGAAAATAAGGGAAAAGAGTCAATAAACTTGGGGAAAAAGGTAATGAGTGAAAAAACAATCAATATTAATGGGGAGGGAAGAAGAGAAATAAAAGAAAATTATGATACACATTAAAAAAGTGAATTTCGAAAAGAAAGAAAAAGAAAAGGAGGGAAGAGCAAGGAAAGAAGAGATGGAAGGAGACGATTACATAAAGAAAATGAAGAAGTTCTAAGGGAAATTAAAAAAGTAAAAGGGAAGAGATAGAAAAAACTAGGAAGAAAATGGAAGAATGGGTAAAAAAAGAAAAGAATAAATGGGAATCTATTAGGGAAGAAATGAGAAAGAAACTGAGAGAAGTGAATAAAAAGGTGATTATCTGGAAGAAAAGATGGATGAGGATGGACGAGAATAGGATAGAACCGAAACCGATAGAAGAATTGAGAGAAGAAAAGTATGGTACGTTGGTGTATGCATACAATGGATGGATGAGGAAAGCATAAACGTGATAATAATAGAAAGGGAAAATAGGAAAGAAGGAGAAGGAAGGGGTAGACCAGAGATGAAAGAAAGAAAAATAGAGAAAAAAGAGTTAATGTAATGAAGAATAGAGAAGGAAGCGAAGAAAAAGAAGAGGGCATGGGAAAAAGAATGGAAAACAGAATGATGGGAGAAAGGAAAGAAAAATTATGTATTGAAATGTGTCAGATATCTGGAACAAAGGCAGGGAATTCTGGGAAGGTGGAAGGATGTAGATTATATCTGACTGGTAAAAGCTTGGATCGAGGAAAAGGAAGCAAAAAAAAGTGTCAGGAAAATGCCAGATAAATGGAAATGGGAGTGCACAGAAATGAATAGAGAGAACAAAACCGAAGGAAAAAAGAAAATTTTATAATAGGTGAGGAAAAAGATTGGAGAGAGATAAGAAAAAAGGTAGCGATAGAGGTAAAGGAATGATAAGGACAACAATAAAAAAAAGGGATGAAGAGGGCATAAGAATTTGAGCATGGTACAACAATAAGAGGAAGATAGAAAAAATGTAGAAAACAACAATGGAGGAAGAATACGGTAGAGAAAGCCCAACAATAATCATAAGTGGCAGCAACATAAGGATTTGACGAGAAGGAAAAGTGATAGACCTATACAACAGAGACATAGTAAGAAGTAGGAAAAATAAAGATAAAATGTGCGGTAAAAAAAAAAAAATTAATAGTGGGAAAAACAGAAGAAGAGGGAGAGGAGACAAGGAAGAAAAATTAACATTTATAGGGGTAAAAGGAGCAATGGTGTTAGATCTGGTGATAGTAAACGAAGAGGGATTGTAAAAAGAAAAGAAATTCTATGTTCAGAGTAGGATGGAGTCAGATCATTTGTCAATTTTTGTTACCCTAAAAGGGAAAAAATGAAAGAGAAAACAATAAGTAAAGAGGATTGAACAGAGGAAAGGATAATAGAAAGGAGAAAAGGAAAAGGAGATAAAGAGAAATACTAGAGGGAAAGAAGGGAGTGGAAAGTAAAATAAAAAAGAAAGAAAACGAAAAGGAGGAAGAATTGAAATTGCAGAAAATAAAAGAAAAGGGCATATGGAATTATTTAAATAGAGGCAGAGTAACGAAGAGTAGAAGAACTAGGTAATAAATAAATCACAAAGACATGGAGAAAATTAAAGGAAGGCAAGGCAACAGGGGGAGGTACAATCTCAAATGAGGAATGGATGTACGGAGGGGCAACGATAAAGGAGGAGGTGATAACAATCGTGAGAAGAATATGAAAAGGAGAGGAGATGCCGGATGACTGGAGGACAGCGATACTGACAACCATTTACAAGAATGCGGTTCAGAGGACATCGAGAATTATAGAGGTGTATCACTGTTATCGACGCCATATAAGATATATGCAAAAATATTGAACAACAAGTTAAAGAAAGAGGTGGAAGGAAAAGGTATAGTGCTAGAAAATCAAGGAGGTTAAAAAAAAAAAATCCGCAATGGAGAATATATATACGCTAAATCACCTAATAGAAAGTTCGCTGAAGAAGAAAACAATGTATGCTCTATTCATAAATCTGAAGGCAACCATTGATACAGTGAATAGAGAAATATTATAGGAGATAATGGAAAAGGAAGGTATTGATGAATACCGTATGAAAGAATATAGGATATTTATAAAAAAACGAAAGTAAAAATAAGGACAAAAGAGGGAGACAATGAGAAGTTTTGGACAAACAGAAAATTAAGACAAGGATAGAGATTAAATCTAATACTGTTTAACATTTAACAGCGGGGTTGAAAAAGAAACGAGGAATAGGCAGAATAAAGATAGATGGGGAAATGATATGAACGCTGGCATATGCAAATGACATGGCGATGATAAGTGAAGAAAAAGAAGATTTATAGAAGATGATGGATACACTAGGGAAATTCTTAAAAAATAAGCGTCTGTAATTAAACACAAATAAGATTAAGGTAATAATAATAAAAAGAAGGAAAGGAAAGGGAGAAAAATAGGTGTGGGACAAAAAAGAATTAGAGGTAGTGGAATCACACAGATATTTGGGTTTCATCTTCAATGCGAAAGAAGGCTATGATAGATATATTATAGAAAGAAGGAAGAAATAGATAACAGCGAAGAAAATGTGAAGCTTAGGAGAAAAAAGTGCAACAAATAATTTCCAAAGGAGAATGACACTATTCAAATATCCGATGAGAATCGTATTGAAGTATGTAGTGAAAATAATTAGATAAAGTAAAAATGGACTATAGATTGATAAATAGATAGATATTTATAGATGGGTGCTAGAATTAAATTTTTGTACACCCAGATATATAGTCTAAAAGAAAATAGATAGTTAAGAATGAATGGTCTATGGATACTAAGAGCATGGGAATTCGAAGAAAAATTGAAGATTATTGAGGAATGTAGAAAAAGAATGGATTGCGAAGAGATGCTGGGAAGAATAAAAAGGAAGAGAGAGAGAGAGAGAGAAAGGAAGGGGAGAAAGGGGAAAACGAAAAATGGTTGAATAGCCTAGGCTGGAACAAGGAACAGATCACGAGGAAAGAAAGGAACGGGTATAATGGTCGAATAGAAAAGGTGAGAACAAGAGTTAGAGTGGCAAAGAATAAACAAAAAAATCAGGAAGATAGGTATAATGTAAAATATAAGGAATTGATGAAAGAAGGGGTACCAACCTATCTTAAAAAAAGAAAGAGAAAGATCAAAATAAGAGAAATAGTAGAAAAAAGTACGGAAAGATAACGGAGGAAGGGAAATATTGGCTAAATAAAGAGGATAGGAAATACAAAATTTTCCAGAAAGAAGAGAGTTAGTAGTCACACCTGTGTGACGAGTGTGAGGGAACTGTGGAGGAAATGGGATAATCGAAAAGAGGAATAATGGGGGAAAGCAGTAAGTTTATGGCAAGCGGTAAAAGGAGAGAATCATGAACTTATGAGGGCAGTTAGAAAAATTAACAAAAAGCTAAGTGAGGAGGAAATAAAAATGGAGGAAGCGGAAGTAGGACACAGAGTACACAAGAAGATGAATATGGAATATGAAAGCAAGAAGATTGTGTAATATGCATAATATTCGGGGACAATACGAGTAAAAAAGTGTTAATAGAAAGAAAAAAGACAACGAAATCGGAGTCCATCTACAAGTGCGAAAGGGGAGAGTAATAAAACTATTAGTAACTATGTAATTAACTTTACGTTATTTTTTATTATCCAATAAATGTAAATTTATAAAAATTAAATGAATATATTTAATAAATATAATAAAAAACACATACTGAGGAAAATTAATAAAAAAAATTGTTTTAAAAATAGGTTATTTGGAAAAGATTAATGGAATATTTTTACTTATTAGTGTAATATTAATTATATTATGTATAGTAGTATAGGAGTGAGAGAGGTGTGAGGGAGAGAGAGAAAGAGAGATCCAGGCGTGACGGTGCGTACCCGAATACCCAAAAATGGTTTGCAGGCTGAATGTCGATATAGGGTACAGACAAGTGAGATTTAGAATAGTGTGACTTTTTTTGTTATATTGTATTGAGAAAACCGAGGGTAAACTCTACGCAAATTAAAACAGGGGAAAAACGTTGGTAAAGCGATGATGAACAGAACTGCTATGAGCACGTAAGTGAAAACTTGTCTCGTTAAACCCGTCGAAACGCTATGAATAAAGCACATTTTTTCCCCATAAATATTGCTGTTGATATAATTTGACATACTACAACCCTTTTATCACTACAATAGATAAATCTTAAATTTATTTTTACAGATATCTGATATTGTTGTCGGTCAAGAGTCGCACGTAACAGCTCGAGAAGCACTTTTACGATGGGCGAAAAAATCAACAGCTCGTTATCCAGGAGTAAGAGTTAGTGATTTCACATCATCATGGCGCGATGGATTGGCTTTTAGTGCTCTTATACATCGAAACAGACCAGATCTCTTGGATTGGTGTAATGCTCGAACTTGGCAAGCACGTCAACGACTTGAACAAGTCTTTTACGTTGCTGAACACGAGTACGGTGTTACAAGACTATTGGATCCTGAAGGTTTATTTGTCTATTTTTAAATTATTTCCGAGAAATTAATACTAAAATTTATTTATAATGAATATATTTTCTATACATCTTTGGTATTTTATATCATTTATATTATAACATAAAACTTTATACGTATTATTTTTAAAATTAGATAATTATAGTTATATTAACATACAATCATATTGAATTAGTCTAATTCAATTAAAACATTCAATGTAAAAAATAATTTTATATAAAAAAAACTGTATTTAAACAAGTAATTACACAATTGTTAAAATATCTGCCGTTTATTAATAATGTTTAATTTCTTTTTTATATCTTTTTCCAGTTACGAAAAAGACCTGTTTGTATATTTTATCTTTTATTAACGCAAATTTTTTTTTTTTTTTCAAATTTGTACACGGCAGTGAAATAAAAATATATTTATGCTCCTAACAATTTGTTAAAAGACTTATGATAATAGATTTAAAACCAATAAATTTTTTATTTTCTTTTTAATTAATAAAATTTTAAAGATATTTAATTTACTAAATTTTAGGAATGAAAAAGTAAATAACAATATTATTACAGTTGTTGACAGTACAGATATGACACAACTTTTATTATAACTATAAATCTTATAATTATTATAAAGTAATAAGTAGTAATCATGTGGTGTATTCTTTTTTTTAGGATATAATTATTATTAAAAAAAAGAATTACTAAAAACTACTTTACATCTTCTTGCAAATAAGAAATTATGATATTAACGAATTTATTTAAAAAGTACATAAAACTAATATTTAATTTATAAAGATATAAAATTTAAGATATAATAAATAATTTTATTCTTAAAGTATATATTAAAATATAAATTAATATATTGTAGATGTCGATACGCCTGAACCAGATGAGAAATCCTTAATAACTTATATATCGTCATTATATGATGTATTTCCTGAACCTCCATCAATTCATCCCTTATATGATCCAGAAATACAGAGTCGATTAGATGAATATCGTGAAGTTGCGAGTAACCTACAGTTATGGATGCATGAAAAAATATCTATAGCTCAAGATCAATATTTTCCACCTACACTTATAGAAATGAAAAAACTTGCAGCAGATAGTAATAAATTTAAGAATGAAGAAATGCCATCTCGTTATCGTGATAAACAACAATTAATCAGTACATTTAGAGATTTACAGAAGTATTTTGATACAGTGGGTGAAATTGATATTGAGAAAGAATTACATATTGATTTTATAGAAAAAAATTGGAATCGTCTTATTTTATTACACCAGGAAAGAGATCAAGCTATGAATGATGAGGTCAAAAGGTAATATGCCAAATAGATTTTTCGTTATAATAAATTTATCATTATATGTTGACAAAATATATATATATATACATACATATACATCATTAATTTTCATTGTAACCAACAGACTTGAACGGCTACAGCGACTCGCTGAAAAGGTTCATCGTGAAATGAAATCAACTGACAATCAGCTAGATGTTCTTGAAAGTCGAGTTGAAGATGAAGCCCGCAGGCTCGATCGTCTTCATCCTCTTGAAGCGAAACACGCTGTTGATCTACTTGAACAAGATATTCGTACCACTGAAATTGAAATACAAAATATTTTTACAGATGTGCATACACTGACAGAAGGTAGGTACAACCAAGCACCTGAGCTTCATAAACGAGTACAAAAATTACATCAACGTTGGGTAGTTCTGCGTTCATTATTGCATAAGCGATTAGTACAGCCATTATCAGCTGTATCATTTCCTATTGAAGAACGCGTTGTCACAAAACATCGTACAACTGTACATGAAACTCGTTTGGTTGAGACAAATCCACATTTTCGTACTCTTCATGACTGTATCGACTGGTGTAAAAATAAACTCAAGCAATTTAATGAAGCAGATTTAGGTTCGGATTTATCAGGTGTACAAACAGAGCTTAATGTTCATCAGAGAGAATGTAATGCAGTTGAACATTTGCATAATAATCTTGAAAAGTGTATTCAAGCCAAAAGTAATTTTTACGGTGATGAACTTACATTGTATAATCATCACTTAAATCAACTTCAAAAAATTTATACGGATCTCATTGCTGTATCTAATAAGCGTACATCTGATCTAGAAACACTTCATGATTTTATTCAATCAGCTACTAGTGAACTTGTCTGGCTAAATGGTAAGGAGGAAATTGAGCTAACTCGTGATTGGAGTGATAAAAATCTTAATCTTCATAGTGTCGAGCACTACTATGAGGTAACTTTTTACATGATATTTTTTTTATATTTTAGTAAATTTCATTCATTGTATTTAAATTTTTAAATTATATAAATATACATATTTTACAAGCAAAAATACGGTTTCGGAATAGACGTAATTTTAATGTAACTAATACTTTTATTTAAACATTTATATACTATTATTAGCAGATATTATTATTTTATCTATTGAATTATTAATGTTCTTTATTTTTCCTATACTAATTTTTTTTAATAATTTATTATACATATTAAATTTTTAATATGAATAAAATATTTGAATTAGTATTGTAAAATATTTAAAGAAATTATTATAATAAATACACGAATAAAATAAAATTTAGTAAAATATATTTTTTTTATTAAATATTAATTAATTATGTTTATAATGCATTAAACAAATTATAGATGCTATTTAAATAATAGTACTTATAAGACATTTATTTGTTTACACAGTCTTTGATGAATGATCTTGAAAAGCGTGAGATTCAATTCTCATCTGTACAAGACCGTGGTGAAGCGCTTGTTTTACAACACCATCCTGCGTCTAAGACAATTGAAGCGTATATGTCCGCAATGCAAAGTCAATGGGCGTGGCTATTACAGTTAACTTTGTGCCTTGAAGTTCATTTAAAACATGCCACTCTAAGTCAACAATTTTATAAAGATATGTGTCAAGCTGAACAGTGGATTAAAAAAAAAGACGAATTATTAAACAGTATTTATTCTCAATCTGAATTTAGTTTAAATGAGGGTGAACATTTACTTAAAGGTATGCAAGAACTTAGAGAGGAATTAAACAACTATGGTGATCACGTGCATATGTTGGTTGACCAAGCAAAGAATATTATTCCTATGAAACAGCGTAAGCAACCAGTAATGCGACCTCTGCAAGTCACATGCATTTGTACCTACAAACAAGTCAATGTAAGCATAATACATATATAAAAGTGTATTGTAAATAATAACATTAATAATATTTTTTAATCAATTGTTTATTTTTTTAATCAATATTTTATTTAAAAATAATTATTCAATACTTTGTATTTTGCTTAGATGTCTGTTGAAAAAAATGAGCAATGTACTTTGTACGATAATTCTGGTCGAATAAAATGGAGGATAAAAAATTCTCAAGAAATTGAGTCACCAGTACCTGGTGTTTGCTTTTCACTTCATCCACCAGATAAAGAAATACTTGATACAGTTGATAAAATAAGAAAACAGTATGAAAGAAGCATTACACTTTGGCAACGTAAACAGCTACGTTTAAGACAGAATATGATTTTTGCTACTATAAGGGTATACATTTTTTAAAGAATCATTAACTATTATTAATTAAAAACTAATACATAACAATAATTTTATTATTAAAAAATATAAATTTAAATGTAATTTAAAGAATTTTTTTATTAGTTTAAAACGCTTATAGACATAGAAATTCTAAAAATTTATAGTCATAAAATATTTGTATTATAAATTTACGTCAAATTATAATTTATTACAAGATTCTTATGAAAATATTTATACTATACTATAAATTTATAAATTCTCATATTAATACACAAATTTCATTGGTCATAATTTACTACTTATATTGCAAAAATTTGTTTCATGTATTTTTAAATATACATTGATATTTTTTACTATAATAGAAATTATGTTTTAATATTATATATTTCGAATGTCAGTTAAAATATTTTATTATTATTAATACAATGATATATTTTATAAGATACTAATTAAAAAAAATATTGAAAATTTTTAAATTTTTATAAAATATTAAACTACATATAAGAGTATAACAAATTAGTTTATAAATTGCTTTATTGATATTTATAAACATATTTTAGATAAATAATTTGTTGATTTTACATTAAAAGAAAAATCAATAATATATAAAATTCGTAAATAATACAAAAATATTTATGATAACTTTAATTTATAAAATAATAATTTTATAGGTAGTCAAAGATTGGACATTACAAGAATTTCTAGATATGGGGCAAGAACAACGTACTGCTATTAGAAAGGCTTTGAATGAGGATGCAGATAAACTACTAGCCGAAGGTGATCCTTCTGATCCACAATTACGTCGGTTGAAACGGGAAATAGGGGAAGTGAATCAACTTTTTGATGACTTTGAAAAACGTGCAAGTGTTGAAGAAGATTCACGGTATACTGAACATATCTTTAATGAGCAAATCTGTTTACTTCAAGAAAGTTTAAATGAAACTGAAAGAATATTGAATATTCGTGTTGCAACACTTTTACCACGGGATATCGATAACCTTGAACAACTTGTGCTTGAACACAAAGATTACGAACTAAATTTGGAACATCTAACATCAAACGTTGAAGAAGTACAACAAACATTCCGGAATCTTACTTACAAAACTCCTCAAATGAAAAGTAAACTAGACAATGTTATGAGTAAATGGAATAATATTTGGAATTTAAGTTCCGTTTATATTGAAAGACTTAAATATGTTGAAATTCTGTTAAATAGTTTGGATGAAAATTCAACTGCAATATCACAGTTCGAAATTAAATTGGCCTCATTTGGCGAATTAGTTTCAGATGTAAAGAGTTTACAAAACGTTCTAGAAGACTTGATGGTTTTACAAAATTCCATTTCTCAACAACAGGTACTCATTGACCAGTTAAATGCTGATGCGCACAAAGGTAGAGCACTTGTTGAAAAATCACGACCTCACCATCGTGGACCTCATGGAGACATGGATAGATTAGATTTAGAAATCAATAAGTTGAATAGTAGATGGACTAGCATTTGTGGACAGCTTGTGGAAAGACTTCGTAGTGCAGAAACTGCCTATCAATTAGCACAACAATATGAAGTTTCTTATCAAAGTGAGGTTGATTTTGTCGACGATGGTTTTATCAGACTTAAAAACATGAATTTAGTTCATAATAAATCCGAAGAACTGGAAAATACAAAGGTTTGAAATATTTTATTTATTATATTTAATTACTTATAATATTTTATTAAAAATTTGATCTTTAATATACAAGAATTTATTAAATAAATTAACTGACCACGCTGCAATTATCGAATCGGTTAATCTCATTGGAGGACGTCTGATTCGCGAAGGAAAGGTAAGAAATTAATGATAAATATGCAATTTTGTCTTATTAAGAAAAAAAATGTCTTATTTATATTTATAAACAAATGAAAAATAAGTAAATGAAAAATTATTATTGGTACATAAATATAAATCTATTCATTGGTTGTCAATAAAATCAACACCGCTTGTCACCACTCTTTTATGTACAAATTATTTAAATAACATGATTTACTTAAATAAATAAATTTTAACAAGATATGTTTAACCAATTGTATTAAAATTTATATAAGATATAATTTCGTATTTATAAAATGTTCTCTAGTAACTGATAATATAAGATAAAATTTAAAATTATAATAAAGTATTACAGAAGTTATTCTTATTAATTAATTTATTATTTATTAACAATCTTATGTTATATTGTAGAAATAAATCGATAAAAATTATGATATGAAAAATTAAATACAAAATAATATCTAAATAATATAAAGCTTATCCAAATATTAACATAATTCCCTCATTTTTTTAATGAACAAATAATACATTATATAATAACAATAACCATATAAAATAATAACAATAACCATATAAAATAATAACAATAACGCGTTATATATTTTAGCAACAAAAAAAACAAGTATAATTATTGTTGCATTCTCTACATTTATTCTTTTTTAAATTTGAATGAACTAATTTTCTTTACAAAAATGAAAATTTTAAATATTTAATTCTTATTTGTTTTATATATTTTACATATCTAATTTAATAATTTTGTTTTGATAATAGTTGTTTATATAATTTTAAAAAATACAAAAAATTAAGTCTAGAATTAGATACAAGATGATTTATTTGGTAATTTAACAAATTTTTAGTACCTACTTTTTTCAAAACTGTGGTTTCACTAGTATTTAATTCTACTAAGTTTTTATGCAACTAACTAAATCCATAGATCTATGCACAAAAACTTCGATCATTCAAGGAACATTTGGAAGAGGTCTGTCCATCTTTGGATGCTTCTGTAAAAAGAGCACGAAGAGAAAATGTTGTATCGATTGAGATTATAAGTAATGATCTCGATACTCTTAATAAAAAATACACAACTTTAATCGGTCTTCTTAAGGAACGTACAATTAAACTCAATTCGATTTATCCAGAAAATTTATCTTTACAGGTGAGTTACATGTATTATATTCCTAAAAAAGGTGAATAGTAAATAAAAAATTTCATAAATGGTAACTTATTCAGAGACATATTCAGGAGTATTAAAATATACATAGGTGTGATGTTTTATAAAGCATGTGGTTAATTTTTATCAAATGTGTTTTCATCTAGTTTTTTCTCTCTACAACTTCGTTTTGATCAATATTTGTATTGAGATTGTTATTAGTTAATAGCAATTGAAAGTTTTCATTCGTAATAATTACTAAATTTTTTCAAATATATTTCACTAAAAGTATACAATCTTTTAATATTTTATTTTAACTTTTATATTAATCAATGGTAAATAAATTGTATAATATTCTAGCTTAAAAACAATTTTTTATAAATAAAATATATAAGAATCGTTATTTATATTTTTAGATTATATTTTTATATAATTTAAAATTTAGTTCATATAATTTATATTTTTAATTTGTATATAAAAATAAACAGAGTTATGTACTGAATAACGCAAAATGTACTAATAAATATACTGTCAAACCATAATAATTACTTAACATATGAATATCATAAAATAATAGCAATATTGAAATACTAATTAACTAGATTATGATTTAAATTATATTTAAACTTATACTTAAACTTATTCAAAATCACTAGATACATTATATATTTTTTTATTAACTTAATTTACAATTTTTTGGTTGGGTGAGATTTATGTAATATGGATGAGAAGTTATTCATATTATAAGTTAATTTCTAATTATAATCTATTACATTACATATAATATATGTATCGCTTATTAGAATGTGCAAAATATTTTTCGAATGATATTTACCGAATTAAAAAATCAATTATTTAAAAAATTAAAGTGAACTTTGTGATATCATGAGCAAGTATTCAGTAATGACGCTATCTCTAGCTGTATAGATTGCGACGTAAAACATCAGAATGCTACACCCCATCTTTTTACTCTTCATCGAGTGATCTTTACGATATATGGTCCGAAATAGGTGAGACCATAGTGGCTAAATGGCTTTTGTTTTATAGCCATTCTTTCCATTGGCCAATCTGCCATCATCGAGTTCCGTGGTTTTCCGCGGTTAATTAGGCACAATGCATATTTAATTGTTATAGATTTAAGCATCGCATGTAGTCCCATTACATAGAATTTTTGTTGAATTTTATTTCTGATAGTTTCATCGCGTCCATGGTGTACTGTTAATGACAGTTTTTATAAGCATGCGTTTTTACATATGTTTACCTAGTATGATGGAATGATTAATGTAATTGTGATCATGCATTAACGTTGCATGGCCATCCGCTCGTAAGAGTCCATTTTCGTCTATATATGGGTTTAGTTTTTCGATCCTCATAGCTGGTTTTTCTTGCAAGTTCTAACAAATGGCGAACAGTTTCGACAGAAAACTGTCCGCTTGGATCGATTTGAACAAGTATTCTTCTTCTAGTTTTTATTCATGTATAACTGTTTACGATTTTGGACTTTTTTCTCTATTTATCTTCTGCTCTTCATATGTGTTGTGCTAATCCTAGGAGTACTCGCCATTTTAGTACCTTTGTGTATAGTATCATGACATCGGCTACCATATCATGAATACCGCTGCCTTTCGCGATTTTAACATTTCAGCGGCTTTTTTTATTTTATTTTGTTACGCGCTTAATTATATAATTATAGGCCAATGGATTATATTTTTTTTTTTTTAAATTAGGAGCCGGTAAGCCATCACGGGTTGTTTCTTTTCACTGTATTACTTGCTCGTCGGTACCCAGCGTTGTCTTCACACCATATATATGCGACACCGTAAAGAATTGAAATATGTCAGAAGATTTATTATGTTAATATTCATATTTATGTATTCAATAGTGCGTAGCAACTATTATACTATTGGTTTTATTTTTATTTTCATTCATACATGTTTTTAAGTTGAATTTTCTTTTGTCATTACAATTGAACTATCATTGTATTTTATTTTGCAGACAATACAATTATTCAGTCTACCCGAATCAAAAATAAATGCTTATAATTAATTAATACATATAATAATATTTATATATTTTAGAAAGTTTCATCCATGTATAGTAAATTAACATTTTGTCTATAAATAAAATATTGTAAAATAAAAAAATAGGCGTAGGATGATAATTAAAATCTAATATTGAATTTATTTATTTAATTTTTTTATATATATTTTTTTAAATATTTTAAACAATAAAAATATTAAATTAATTATAAAATTAAATACGAAAAAGATGCTTGCAAGTTGGAATCATTAGTAACAATTGAATAAAAACAACATTATGAAAATGTTTAATTATAATTAATAGTTCAATTAATTTTCAAGAAAAAGAAATTGAAATCTCAAGTTGCTTCATAACTTAAATTGAACATGAGTTAATTATTAAATACCTTGGATAAAAAAGTAGTTAATTGTATAATAGAATAGAAAAACAAACAATATCTCCAAAACAATTACACCAGTTTACAAAGTGATGAGTTTAATTTTTTGGGATACACATATGATAATTAAAGTTTAAATTTTGTGTATCCTCTTGTCGGTGAATTATATTATTATTAATTTTTATATGAATCATTTCAGAAATCAATCTTTTTTTAAAATTAATCCTCCTGTCAAGAATATCAACATTATCCAGATCTATATTGTGATTGTAATCATTAGAGTGTGCTGCTACGATAGATATATTATTATTGTCTTTTTTATTCTCGTTTATTCTTGTTCTCAATCTACGTTTAGTTTCTCCAATTGGACAATTTGGACTGAATTCTCTCTCTTTCCATCTTGACCAATAGTAGCTAATTTGGTATATATTAATTATCAAAACTATGCATTATTAAAGTTTTTATATAAAAATCATTATTGATAATTTAAATATTTGATTTATAAACATTTTAGTTTCTAATAACATTTTAGTATTACAAAAAAATAATATAAATAAATTTATTAAAAAAATATATTACATTAAAAATTTTATTTAAAAAAGCGTATTTAAATAATGGAATTTTTTTAGTATAAAAATTATTAAATTTATTATATTCATAAAGCTTAGTAATTTTCTTTCTTAAATACGAATTTAATTAATTATAATATTTATCTAGAAATTTTTATATTTTATATAAGTTTTTGAGAGAATAATTTTAATTTAGAAGCTATAGTTTACTTTTATTTTATAATTATTGAAACGATATTTAATTTCTTTTTTCATTAAGATTCCATTCTAAATATTATGGAATAAGAATACATAGTCTGTCCAAAAAGTAGTTTTTTAAGACACTATTTACCGTAGCGATTTCGGAGAGATTGAAAAGCGTGCAGGAAATTTATTCCTATTTGTATCTTTTATATTTTTATTTTTCGATCATTAGAAGTGATAGGATTTGCACTCGCGCAAAGGATGTTTTTTAGTTTTGTAATACGGTGTAATGGATCATCTCGTAGAATAGAGCTATGAGATAAAATTTTGATTTATGGCTTGGTAAAAACGACTGTGGAGATTTTTAAATATTAAAAAAAATTTTTAAGGGTAACTATATGCATGTGTTGATAAATTCAGGATGTCATCGATTACCCTGATACTTAAACAATGGCTGGAACTCAAAATTTTGTGTACACTTTGCGGGATAGAATCGATTCTAACTGTTTTTGAATACTGAGAACGGGGGTAATCGATGACTTTCTTTTAAGCCTTATACGATTTTTCTAATTACCATTGTACACGTAATTTTATCTTTACGGCTTTTTAATATTTAAAAATCTCCTCAGTGTTTTTACTAAATCATAAACCAAAATTTTACCTAGTAATGTTATTCTACTAGGCGATCCATGTTCCAAAATTAAAAAACATCCTTCGCGTGAATGCAAATCCTACCATTTTTAATGATAAAAAAATAAAAATGAATAAAGGGATATGTAGAAAAAACTCCCTCGCATATTTTTCAGACTTCCTGAAATCGCTATGATAAATAGTGGGCTTCAAAAAAAAATAAAAACTCGATACTTTTTGGATAGACTTTATATATTGAATGTAAAATAAATATTGTATAAAATCATTCTGCAAAAATTAGATACATGATTTATTAGAATTAGTAATATAATAATGAAATATTAATTTTTTTTTTAAATATTTTATATATATTTAAATCAACATTAAACTCAATTTACAAAATACATTCTTTAATGTATTGAATAATTCTTCATATTTTCAATAATACAATGAAATTATTATTATAATAAAATGTAAAAATAATAAGAAATATTAAAATGGTGAATAATAAGTCCGTTTATAAATTTTCTAGAAGATCTTAATGATGCTAATAAAACAAGCACGTTAAAGAAATTGATTAGGATAAAATCGACTTATTGTAGGAAGATTTATTAAAAATGCAAAAGGAAAAAATCTAAAGTTTTTAAAGAATTCAAAATATGACTATATACTTATTGATAGGGTAAGTAATAAAACATCGTTGAAGACTATTTTATATTATGGATTTGAATTTTCAGATTTCGTATTTATTTATCATGTTATTAGAGTATTGATCATATTATAGAAATTATGTATAAAGAGAGATATTAATCAAAATATTTAAAATTTTGAAAATACAAAGAAATAAAGCTATTACAATATATATAGATTTGATACTCCTTAAAAAATTTTAATTGCACATTATTGTATCGACATATTATCGATACAAAATATTTTAAAGTTATTGTTTTCATTATATTTCTGTATTATATTTTCTATCAGGTTCTATTAAATTATTATATTTTTACTTTAAAAAAATTTACTCACTTTATTATAAACTATATTAAGAAGAGTAAAATAAGATGAATTTATTTATAACCTTTTAATTTTTAATAAAAAAAGGGTACAATATATTTTTTGATGAAATATTAAATGAACATTTGCTAACCACAATTAGATTATAATTCTATTCATGTATACATAATTTAAAAATAATATTAAAAATAAAATTTTCTGTATATTGTTTTATATACGATTATACATCATTAATCCCCTATTATTTTAATTCATTTATAACAAAATAAATTTCTTATAGGAAATATAAGATTTTTGTTTTATTTTTTGTATGCTATAAAAATGTTTCCTTTCATACACTTTACATAATTTATTAAGTTTGTTTATAACATATTATCTTATGCTTCTTAGCTATATTGCTTAAAATAAGAAAAATATAGATGTATGGTTTTAATTTTTACGTTAATTATGATTACCTAAAAATAAATTTTTGATAATTTAACTATTTAAAATTATAGAAAATTCAATAAAAAAACTTTATTGAATATACTAATACTACTAATAGGTGTACTAATACTACTAATATGTGTACTGAATATACCAATACATTCATTAGTATAAAATATGTGATATGTACCATAAAAAGTTTTTCATATTACTATTATTCATATTATATTCATATATTTAAATTTATTAGCTTAAGTACTTTTTATAAAACTTGATTAAAATATATAAATTATACTTTTTAATTTTACTACTAAACTTACTTTAATAATTATTTACAATTATGTGAACTTTTAATATAATGTTAAATTGCAATGAATTAAAAATTATTGTACTATAGCAGACTGTAATGGAAAAATACAGGATGTGTGACGATTCTCTTACAAAATTATTACAGTGGATTTCTGGTATAGAAGACAAAATAGCTTATCAAGATGTTGTAAATGAAGACATTGAAGAAATTATAAATCAGATAAATAGTTTAAAGGTAAAAACTTTAAAATAAAAAATACTTTATTGATTAATAAACATTTAAAAATATAATAATTAGAGTCATTTTTTTAATGAATAACTAATATTGTGCTTAGGCACAGAAATAAAAATTATTAATATACAAAAAATTTCTTTATACAAATTATAGCAATTAAAAGAAGATATTGAAGTAAATGCACGACCAATCTTAACATGCAGTGATCATATCAGACAAATTGTTCTTACTGCCAGTGATGCCATTTCCAGTGCAGAGTTATCAAAACTAGAAAACAATGAATGTTCCTTGAAAATTAGATATGATAGAGTAGTTGATCGAACAGAAAGATTATTAAAAAGACTCATGAGTGCAAGAGATGAGTTTACTAAATTCAAGTACGTTTATATAAATTAATATTTTAATTTTTATGTCTATATGTATGAGTGTGTAATTGTGTGTATGACTATATATTTACTAAATATTTTATTTAAAAAAATAATTTGATTCTAATAATTTAAAAAATAAATAAAAAAACTCTGATTTAGGAATGAAATTGCATCGTTTTCCATGTGGCTAGACAAATCGCAGAAAATATTAGAAGACAAGGAACGTTCACTAAATGATTTGAATAACTTAATGAGTAACACAGATTCAATCCGTGAGTTTATTAGCGATGTAATAGCCCATCAAGCCGACCTACGTTTTATTACGATGGCTGCTCAGAAGTTTATTGACGAAAGTAAAGAATATCTACAAGTTCTTAATGATTTTAGAACGAATTTACCTCAGAGGTTGTCATTTAAAGAACTTATTGCCGGTCAAGATTCTCCTGTGAGAAGTGACGTCTCTGCTGTTACTAACCAATATAAGAATTTACTCTCTCAAGCAAATATGTTATCTGATCGATTATCGGAGGTCAGTATTAAACAAAGAGATTATCAAAATTTACTTGATAAAGCTAATGATTGGCTCAAGGAACAAGATCCAAAAATACAACGAGTAATATCCGAACCTGTAGCACCTGAAGCAAAACAAGTAGAAAATCAATTAAATAAAGCTAAGGCTATTTATAATGAATTTTTGGCAAACGAACGTCTCATAAACAGTGTCACAAATAGTCTTCAGTCACTGCTAAAATCATTAAATGGTCTACTCAGTCTTAGTGATATTAATCAACTTGAAAAACCTGTTTTTACATTAGAAGATAAATACAAAAAAATAAGTCTTTTGCTTACTCAAAAATGTGAAGAACTTGATACTGCACTGGTGCAGTGTCAGGGTATTCAAGATGCTTTGGACAATTTAATCACTTGGCTTAATAACGCAGAAATTCAATTCAAGTAAATATTTTTTAAATTGATTAATATTTTCGTGAAAAATTATATTTAACATATTTGTTACATTACAACTAAATTGATTGTAATATTTTTAGGAATCTTTATCGTCCAGCAAGTCTGCAAAAGGAACGTTTAGAAGAACAACTACGAGAACAACGCTTACTACAAATTGATCTAGATAGTCATCGTGTTAGCATTGAAGCAGTAAGCAACTTAGCACAAGAGCTTCTTATCAATGCTAATAATGCTACTACTAAACATATTGAAAGAAAATTAAAAGATGTTCAATGTAGATTTGAAAAACTTGTAGAAAAATCTCTTCATCGCAATGAATTCCTTGGTGATCTATCCAAAGCCCTTCATGAATTTCTTCTTGAAAGTATTAAATTTGATAGTTGGTGTAGTTATATGATTGAACTCATTAAATCAAGAGATCTTAATAAACTTGAAATATCAGAATATGAAGAACAAATGGCTCAATATTTCGATAAACGAGAAGATCAACGGAGTAATTATGAAAATCTTATTCGTAATGGAAAAAACTTACTATGTAAAAAAGATATAACAGATGCTGTATCGGTCAGAGATAAAATTAAAGTTATTGAGTCAGAGTGGAAAGAATTAAACAATGTACTCGATGAAAAGAACCGCTTAAGTAAATCTAGGGCAGAAAAACTTTTTACTTATGAAAAACTTCGTGATCAAGTCATAGATTGGTTGATTCAATTTGAAAATCAAGTGCAACTATTACAGTCCGTTGATATAGATGTAGAAAAAATTAAAGAACAGGTGGATGAATTAAAGCCTATTCAAAAAGAATATCATGACTATAGTAAAACCATTGATAAAATTAATGACATTGGTATTTCTTATGATAACTTGATTAGTGAACGAAGTGATAGTATAATCAAACGACGTAGTAGTAGCAGTCCCATAAAAAGACAAAACATTATTAGTTCATGTATGATTATAATCTTTGATTTTATAATTCTAATATTGTATATAATTCTACTTTAATTTATCATACTTTTTTCTAATAAATCTAAAATCATAATATTAACTATTTATTGAGATATGTGATGCATTTAAAAAATTAACAATATCATTTTTAATAAAATAATTAAATCTTTATCAGTTATTTATAAAAATTTTATAAATTAACGTAGACAATGATGAATTATATAACATATACATAATGCTATTCAATATTACAAATTTTCATCAGTTTTTTAAATATTTGTACATATAATTCATATTTTACAGTAAGACGATTATCACAAGATGGACATTCACCTACTCCTACTAAAACTTTTACAGCTGAAATTCCAGTTTCTTCTAGTGGTAATAGTCAAGAAAGTTTTCATTTAGAAGAGCTATCACCAGTTCAGCAACAACTTTCTGAAATCAATAATCGTTATAGCTTACTTGGTATTAAAATTACTGATCGCCAAAATAAACTTGATAATATTAAAGAAGAGTTAAGAAAGTGTCTAGATAATTTGAAAACATTATCTCAATTTCTTGAAAAAGTAATATTATAATTTTTTGTTTTTATATTCAAAATAAAGATGGTAGAAATTAAATAAAATTTTAATGATGAATTTTTTAAATTTTATTTACAGATTCAGCGACAACTACCAAAAGAAATTATGCCCTTAACCAAAGAAGAATCTGATATTACAATTAAACAAATAAAACTTGTGGTTGAAGAAATGTATGAAAAACAATTTTTATTAGATAGTACGAAAACTCAAGTACATGATTTAGCGAGACATAAAAGTATTGTGAATGGTCTTACTATATTAAATGATCAACTTAAACATGTTAACAACTGCTGGAAATCAATATCAAGTCAATGTAAAGATAGAAAAAAATTACTTGAAGATATTAAAGAACTTTATGATACTTACGAGGGATTAAATAATTGGCTTGGAGTTAAAGAAAGAATGTTGGAAGCATTAGGACCTATCTCATCAGATCCACGAATAGTAGCTAGCCAAGTACAACAAGTTCAGGTTTTACGAGAGGAATTTAGAACTCAACAGCCACAATTTGATCACCTTATAGGTGTTGGAGAAAATGTATTAATTAAAGTTAATACTTCAGACGGTGATAAAATCAAACAAAAATTGAATCACATTTTAGAACGATGGACTTATCAACTAAATCGTCTTGAAGAACGAGCTCAAAGTTTAGGAGATGCTGTTGATACCAGTCGTGAATTTGACGCCAGTCTTAACAGGCTACGTAATGCATTACAAGGAATTTCAGATAATTTAGACGATATTCCTCTTGACAAAGATTCTGAAGAACAATTGCGTAAGATTGAACATTTAGAAAGACAGCTTGAAGGTCAACGTCCACTTCTTGCTGATGCCGATGCCGCTGGGTTGCAACTTTGTGATGTTTTAAGTGATCCAGCTTCTAAATCAGATATTCAAGGAAAACTTGCGTCAGTTGGAAAACTTTATAATAATTTACAAAAGAAATTAGATTATAGAAAAGCTGAAATTGAAGGAAATCTAAGAGATGGCAGGCAATTTGAAGCATCTTGTAGTAAAACTCTTGGATGGCTAGCTGATGAACTTAATAATATATCAGAAAAGTTATTGGTATCTGCTGATCGTGAAATTCTTCAACAACAACTTGATTATTATGAGGTACCTGAAATCATAAAATAATATAAAACAATATATTTTTAAGAACTAAATATTTTTGGATATATTTATCATATAATCATTAAATATTAATTAGTATTCTTAAAGTTATTAAAAATTAACTTTCTTTTTATAATTATTTACAGCCGATATATAGAAGCGTTATGAGTAAAGAACATGAAGTTATTATGTTATTAAATAAAGGTCATGATATTCTAGAAAAATCTCATAAAATAGAAAATAGAAGTCTTGAACGAGATTTAGATAAGATACAAATGCAATGGGATCGTTTAAAAAAAGATACTCTTGAGCGCCATACGAAACTGCAAACTTGCGCTGAACATTGTAATAAATATTACAGAGCTCAGAACACCTTTCTTCCATGGATAAGACAAGCAGAAGATAAACTTGCAAGCTTAAAACCTGCCTCTTTTAAACGTAAAGATATTGAAAAACAACTAAAAGAAATCTCTTCTTTTCGAAACGATGTCTGGAAAAAGTCTGGAGAATTTGAAAACAACAATACTCTTGGAGATACTTTTGTAGGTACTTGTGATATTGACAAAGATATCATTAAAAGCGAACTTACTACAATTAAAATTCGTTGGGATAAACTAAATAATGGTAATTTCTTTAAATATTTAATATTTTATATAATTTTATATTTTTGATTTGGTTGTTTTTTATTTTAGATCTTTCAGAACGAACACAATTACTTGAAGACACAGTCAAACAACTTATGGCTTTTAATGAAAATTTGCGTGATTTAAAACACAGTCTTCAACGATGTGAAGATAAACTTGCATCTCATGATGCCCTTGGTGGAGCTGCTAAAGATCCAAAATTCCTTGAGCGTATTAAAGTAAATAAAATAAAAATAAAATTTGTTGTAACATAAAAATAAAGTTTTTTTCTTTTGTATTAATACCTTAATTAAATGTTTTAGAACTTGCGAGAAGAAACTATAATTTTAAAAAAGCCACTATCAACTATGCGTCAACAGGCAACTGATTTAATATGTAAAGCAGGTGAACGGGGAGTGGATGCTACTCATTTACAAGATGAACTGATTAGTGTTGTTGATCGTATTGAAGATCTTCAAGCGAAATTAGACGATAGATGCAATGAGCTTCAGAGTGCAGCAACAGCAGTTGCCCAATTTACCGATACACTTAGAAATCTTAATCAAATTTTATCCAGTGCGGAAAAAGAGTTAGAAAGTTTAAAACTTCCAGCTCGGGACATAAAAATAGTGCGCGAGCAGATTGAGAAGACAAGAATGCTCATAAATAAAATTTACAGATTATCTAATGAAGTCGCTAAATTGGAAAGTAGTGGCGAAAATCTTGTAGATTCAGGTTTTGCTACGAATGCAGTAGCAACAAGAGAACAGGTTGAATTATTGAAAAAACAAGTTGGAAAACTTGATGAACGTGCACGTAATCATGAGGAAGAACTTAATAATATTCTTAATAGATTACAACAATTTTGGCAACTTAATGTCAAAATTATAGATGATATAAATGATGTCCATGAACAACTTAAAAAATTTAAGCCAGTCGGATCCGATGTTGACTCTATTCGTATTCAACAAGATGATTTTAAAATATTAAAGGTTGAAAAAATTGAACCCATTAGTAGATCGGTCGATGAATGTAATTCTACTGGACAGGCACTTATTCAAACGGCTGGACGAGATATAAGCACACTTAATATTGAAAAAGATTTGGATAAAATGAATGAAAAATGGAATGAGTTAAAAGAAAAGGTAAATAATAGCAAATATTTTTATTATTGTATTATATGTAATGTAGTAAGTATTCAATAATTATTTTTCTAATAAATAGTTAAATGAACGAGATCGACGTTTGGATATTGGACTTTTACAATCAGGAAAATTCCAAGAAGCTTTAGATGGTTTAGAAAAATGGCTTATAGATACGGAAGAGATGGTTAGTAATCAAAAACCTCCATCATCAGATTATAAAGTTACAAAGGCACAGTTTCAAGAACATAAATTTTTAAAAAAAATGCTTCTTGATCGACAAAATTCAATGTCTTCATTGTATAAGATGGGACAAGACGTAACTGCAGGTGGTGATTTAAAAGAGCGTAAGGTTATCGAGAAACAATTAAAAAACTTACTGGATAGGTTTGACAATTTGACAGAGGGTGCGGCTGATCGAATGCAAGCACTTGAACGTGCTATGGCAGTGGCTAAAGAATTTCAAGATACATTAATGCCTTTATCGATTTGGCTTGAACGCAGTGAGAAAAAAATTCATGAAATGGAACTTGTGCCAACAGATGAAGATAAAATTCAACAAAGTATCGGTGAACTTACACATTTACATGATGATATTCTCTCAAAAAAAATTAGCTTTAGTGAACTTACCAATATTGCAAGTATACTTATGGCTCTAGTTGGGGAAGAAGAAGCAACAGCTCTCGCAGACAAATTACAAGAAATTGCTGATCGCTATTCTATGCTTGTTGATCGCTCTGAAGCGCTTTCCGAATTATTGCAGCGTTCTAAACAAAATTTACGACACTTGGTACTTAGTTATACAGAACTTCAGACTTGGATGGAAAGTATGGAAATCCGGTTAAATAAATATCGTATACTTGCTGTTCATACAGAACGATTACTTCAACAACTTGAAGACCTTGCAGGGCTAAATAAAGAACTAGGACCTCGTCGAACCGAACTTGATAGTACAATTGAAGCCGGGCTTGAACTGATGCGGCACATTTCTGGAGATGAAGCTCTTCAATTGAAAGACAAACTTGATTCGTTAGGAAGACGATATAATGAACAAACGATACGCACTACCGAATTTTTACGAAATGCTCAAGAGATGGTTCCACTAGTACGTCAATTTCATGATAATCATAATCTTCTTATGGATTGGATGCAAACATCTGAAGTAACGCTTCAAACAGCTGAACCATATGAACAAGATCTTGTACGACTTGAACTTGAACTTATTGAATTCCGACCTACATTAGAGCGGATTAATACACTTGGACCACAGCTTTGTCAAGCTTCTCCTGGTGAAGGTGCTGCGAGTGTGGAGGCATTGGTTACACGTTGTAATCGACGCTTCGATGCGATCACAGAGCAAATTCAACGTAAAACTGAACGACTTCAACTTAGTAAACAGCGTGCACTTGAATTAATAGGTGACTTTGAGGAACTGCTTGAGTGGTTCCGTGAAGCCGATAATCAATTACGTGATGCAGAACCTCCAAGTGCCGAACCTGAAGTTGTAAGGATTCAATTAAAAGAACATCGTGCCCTTAACGATGATGTATCAGGTCAGCGAGGTCGTGCACGTGATATTCTTGCAACTGCGAAAAGATTACTACGAGAACTGGGTCAACATGAAGATAGTGCAACAATACGTGATCACACAGAGGAATTGCGTGAACTTGCTGATACTGTAGGAGTACTTGCAGCTGATCGATTAGCTGCCCTTGAACAAGCGTTACCATTAGCTGAACATTTTCGTGACAGTCATATAGGTTTAGCAGCCTGGCTCGAAGATGCAGAACAACAAGTTGCAGCATTACCAATGCCTGCATTGCGTCCTGAATTAATAGCATTGCAACAAGATCGTAATGAATTGCTCTTACAGAGTATTAACGAACATCGTCCACTTGTTGATAAACTGAATAAAACAGGTGAAGCTTTAATGAAACTGTGTTCTGAGGAAGAATCTTCGCGATTACAAGAACTACTTGATGGAGATAACGTAAGATATACGGCTTTACGTACTGAGTTGCGTGCTAGACAACAAGCACTCGAAGCAGCCTTACAGGAATCATCACAATTTTCTGATAAACTTGAAGGAATGTTACGTGCTCTTGCAGGTACAGCTGAACAAGCATGTTCTGCGGAACCCATTAGTGCGCATCCACCAAGACTACGTGATCAATTACAAGAAAATGCTGCGCTTGCTGATGAACTAGCACAGAGATCAGAAGCATTTGCTGCAGTAAGGCGTGCTGCTGATGATGTTATTAATAAAGCAGCTGGTCGCTCAGATGTGGCAGTGCGAGATATTAGACATAAGCTAGATAAACTAAATGGACTCTGGACAGATATACACAAAGTGACAAATGATCGTGCCCTTAGTTTAGAAGAAACATTAAAGATAGCACAACGTTTTTGGTCTGAATTATCAGGAATAATGTCAACTTTAGCTGAACTACAAGATGCTCTCACGGGTCAAGCTCCTCCAGCGGCCCAACCAATAGCCATTGAGCGTCAACAAGTAGCATTAAATGAAATTCGTCATGAAATAGATCAAACAAAACCAGAAGTAGAACAAGTACGTCAATCTGGTCAAGAGCTTATGGGATTATGTGGTGAGCCAGATAAACCAGAAGTACGTAAACATATCGAAGATCTTGACCAAGCTTGGGACAATGTGACAGCATTATATGCACGGCGTGAAGAAAATTTAATTGATGCTATGGAGAAAGCAATGGAATTTCATGGTACTCTTGATGATTTGCATAACTTCCTTGAAGAGGCCGAGGAAAACTTTTTGAGAATGGGAGCTCTTGGTAGTGATATTGATGACATTAAAAAACAAATAAAAGAATTAACAAAATTTAAAACAGAGGTTGATCCTCACATGGTCAAGGTTGAAGCTCTCAACAGGTATTTTATATATTTTTAATATTTTCAAAAATAATAAACTTTATTTTTTTTAATAACAAATTATTTTTTAGCTATATAACATAAAATTTTATATTTAATTCAATACTCCTATTTAAATTAATTTAGTCACAAAAAATTAATTAATAAAATTAATTTAATTGACGTAAATATTTAAATTTATAAAAATATTATTCGTTATCAAGGAAAAATGGAAATAGTGTTAGACAATGAAAGAAACTGAAACACACCATTACTAACATCCAAGATGAAAAAAATGTTTCTTCCATCAGATAATACTCTCATTATATACGAACGGTTAAATATTTTGATCTTTATAGATACTTTTTTTATATCGAAATTTATCGAAGTTCTGTTATTAACAAACACTATTTTGAAAAATTTAAATTAGGAGGAAGGGTACATTGCTAAATAAAAATATTTAAAGTAATTATTAATACTTAAAATAAATATTAAATTTTAAAAAATATAATTACTAAATTAATTTAAAATACCTATTAATAATGAATTTCTTATTTCAATTTTTTTTTTATTATGACAAATTTTAAAAATTTATGAGCTTAAATTAAATTAAGAAAAAATTTCACAAATGCGTAGGATATCTATAAAATCAAAACATTAGTAATAAAAATAACATTAATTGGAATAATATTATAATTTTATTTACAAAACTTCATAATTAAAAAGAATTATTTTTAAAATATTACTCACAAAACATAATTCACATGTTATTAACTGACAAAAGTACAGAAAATTTTCAAATTGCCAAAAACTTTTAACTATTTTTTTATATGTATATTTACTTTATATGTATACATGTTACAATATTTGTAATAATTATTTAACACATTGTGAATTTAAAAAAGGAAAAACTTGGTTATCAAAATATACATCTATGAATTAAGTTTAATTGTATCCATAACATAAAAATTATATTCAAAACTATATACATTTTAAAGAGCACCATATCCGCATATACGTTGAACGAGCAACCTTACTTGGCAATTTGAAAAAATTGACTGTTTTTATACATATTTCATAGTGTACAATTTCGAAAATATTTTAAATATGATATAAAATTATATCATATATATATATATATATATACCAAATATGATAGAAGTATTGTAAATATTTATAAAATGCAGCGTATTAATCCAATCCAGATACTATGAGGATCGCATGCTTATAATCATTACGCAATAATTATTAATAAAAGGCCATAAATATAATTATTTGCAATTCCTACTATCAAATAAAATGTAATAAATAAAGAATTAAAATGTACATTCAAAATATAAAAATCATTTTTAATAGACAAGCTGGTGAGTTAACTGAAAGAACATCATCGGAACAAGCTCAGGCGATTAAAGAGCCATTAGGAGCAGTAAACAGAAGATGGGATACACTGCTGCGAGGAGTTATCGACAGACAAAGATTACTTGAAAATGCGTTATTACGACTTGGACAATTCCAACATGCACTCGATGAATTACTTGTCTGGATTGATCGAACTGATCGAACACTGGATGATTTGCAGCCCGTAGCAGGTGACTCCCAAATTATAGAAGTTGAACTCGCAAAACTTAAAGTTTTAGTTAATGATATCCAAGCGCATCAAACAAGTGTTGATACTCTTAATGATGCTGGGCGTCAACTTATTGAAGACAGTAAAGGTACCACTGAAGCTTCTACAACAGCCGAAAAACTTAGCACACTAAATCAATGTTGGCGAGATCTTTTACAGCGCACTGCTGATAGACAAAGAGAACTTGAAGATGCTCTTCGGGAAGCTCAGTCTTTCACGACTGAAATTCAAGATTTACTTTCTTGGCTAGGTGACGTCGATAACGCAATAATTGCCTCAAAACCTGTGGGGGGTCTTCCTGAAACTGCAACCGAACAACTTGAACGCTTCATGGAGCTGTATAATGAACTTGAACAAAATCGGCCAAAGGTTGAAACAGTTTTACAGCAAGGTAAAGAGTATTTAAAACGTGCTCCTGATAGTAGCGCAAGTGGTTTAAATCACAATCTTAGAACATTAAAGCAGCGTTGGGATAATGTAACTTCTCGTGCCTGTGACAAAAAAATAAAACTTGAAATAGCTTTAAAAGAAGCTTCTGAATTTCATGATGCACTCCAAACCTTTGTCGATTGGCTAACAAATGCTGAAAAGATTCTGACTAATTTGAAACCAGTTTCGCGTATTATGGAAACTATCCTGGGGCAAATAGAAGAGCATAAAACTTTTCAAAGAGACGTCGGAGTTCATCGAGAAACTATGTTGAATCTTGACAAAAAAGGAACACACCTTAAATACTTTTCCCAAAAACAAGATGTTATTCTTATAAAAAATCTTCTAATAAGTGTTCAGCACAGGTAAATTATTTAATTTATTATATCTTCGTTCTTTATAATATATATTACAGATATGTCAGTATAAATGAAAATTACTTAACTTTTAGGTGGGAACGAGTTGTTTCTAAATCAGCTGAAAGAACACGAGGTCTTGATCATGGTTATAAGGAAGCTCGAGAGTTTCATGATGCCTGGTCAAACTTGATGAATTGGTTGGATGAAACTGAAAAGAATTTAGATGAAGTAAATATTGACGGTTTAGGAGGCAATGATCCCGAAAAAATTAAATTTCGTTTACAAAAGCATAGAGAAATTCAAAAGGAATTAAGTATTAAGCAAGTAATTTATGATATGATTATGAAAAATGGTAAAGCTGTAAAGGATAAAGCTCCTAAAAGTGATGAACCAGCATTACGTGAACTCTTAAATGAAATTAAAAATAAATGGACAAGAGTTTGTAATAAAAGTGTTGATAAACAGAGAAAACTTGAAGAGGCTTTGCTATTTTCTGGTCAATTCAAGGATGCTGTACAAGCATTGCTCGACTGGTTAGAAAAAACTGAAAAATTATTATCTAATTGTGGTCCGTTACATGGTGATTTGGATACTGTTAATAATTTAATAGAACAGCATAAAAATTTCGAAAGTGATCTTGAATCTCGCAATCTTCAAATGGATTCAGTTACAAAAACTGGCAAAGAACTTGAAATGAAAGCTACAGTTGACGATGCTTCAGCTATTAAACATCAATTATCTGAACTAAACTCACTTTGGAATATAGTTACTCGGCAATCAAATGATAAGTCTTTACGTTTAGAAGAAGCTCTCAAAGATGCCGAGCGACTTCACAAAGCAGTTCACATTCTTTTAGAATGGCTTAGTGATGCAGAAATGAAACTACGTTTTTCTGGTCAGTTACCTGAAGACGAACAGGAAAGCAGAAATCAACTAATAGAACATGAAAAGTTTATTAGAGATTTGCAGTCCAAAGAAATAAAAAAAAATAATACACTTGAATTAGCTACTACCATTCTTAGTAAGGCACATACTGATGGAGTTACTGTTATTAAACACTGGATTACGATTATTCAATCAAGATGGGAGGAGGTAGATACTTGGGCACATCAACGAAATGAAAGACTAGAAAAACATATACAGGATCTTCAAGTAATCGAGAGTTTATATTTTTCCAAACTATATTGTTTATTCATTGTGGTAATATTTAATACTTGTTTTATTTCTACATTACTTTGCAGGATCTTGACAATCTTCTTGAAGAACTACTTTCTTGGCTTGAAGGACTTGAAAATACCCTGATTAGTTTGGAAGCAGAACCTCTGCAAGATGATCGTGCTTCACTTGAATTACTAATTTCTGATCATAGAAAATTTATGGAAAATACGGCTGATCGACAAATTGAAGTAGATCGTATATGCAAAGCAAGACAAATTAAACATAACAAGGATACACGCAAATTTTTCAAAAATAAATTATCAACATCTATGTACGTTTTTATCCACTATTAATGTAATTATTATACATAATTTTTCATTCATATTAATATTAATATTAATATTCATTATATAATTTGCTCTATTGCATACAATTATAATTTTATTTAGGATTTTTTCTTAATACAAATTTTTTTTTTTGCTTTTTACGTCTTTAACACTACATTCCTTTGTGTAATTTGCATGTTTTATAATATCAATGGAACTACAGAAAGGACCAATACCATGATCTTGAATATGAACAGCTACCTCTTCATAAACAAAGGTATGAATTATTAGTACATTTAAAAAAAAAATAATTTATAGTTTTTTAAAATCTTTTTTTTTTAATTTTTTAAATTGTACACAAATTAGTTGTTAATGGTATTAAATTATTTCTTAGCTTCAGAGGAACTCGAGATCTCTCTCAATCATTAAGACAAGGATGGTACAGTATTTCATTTATTCATTATTTCATTATTTACAGTAATAGACATATTTTTAATCATTAATTATATACATGCATATGTCATATTAAAAAAAATTTTACACAAACAAACTTTTATTAAAGTACTACTAATATTTAAATTTTATAAATATAACTAATAACAATTCTTATTTATAAAATTGAATTATTAGTTTTAAATTTATTTATTAAATTTTAGTTGTTTTCAAAACATTTTGCAAAATTGATGATAAAATGATTATTTTATTATATTTATTTATTTAAAAATTTTATTTTTAATTTATATTAAGTATAAATTTTAAACATATATAACTTATAGAAAATTAATTCTAATAATAATTGTGCAACTTAATTTTATTGTATTAATTTTATTAGTTATTAATAAAGAAAATTTAAAAATAAACTAGTATTAGGTACTCTAAAGATCTATAAAATTTTAAAATAATTTAAATATCTAAAAAGGCCAAACAGCAATATTCTTCATTTAATGTATAGTTGAGTAAAAATTTATTGAGTGATTTGAGGCATGTTCTTGTTTAGCCGTACCAGCTCAAATAGAGAAAGAACTCCAGATCCCTTGTTGCCCCATATTGGTCCACGTTTTCCACCAAAAGGAAGGTTTGTCTCTCAAATTATTTACTACTTTATTATTACAAATAGAATTATTAAAATCTTTCGTTCTTTTATTAAAAAATTAACGGTGACTTAAGTTTTTTTTAAAATGGTTCATTTTAATTTTGTACATGTTTCTATATTGTAGAACTTTTCTATTACATTTTAAATCATGTATCATTTTATTTTTATTTTTACAATTTATAGTAACTCTGTTTTTTTTCATATAATTGTGATAGTAGGGGAGCTGAGATGGAATTTCGTAGTCCTCGAGTTAAACTTCTATGGGACCGATGGAGAAACGTTTGGATGCTAGCATGGGAGCGTCAAAGACGATTTCAAGATAAACTTAATTACATTGAAGAATTAAATCGTGTAGCTAACTTTAGTTGGGAAGATTGGCGAAAAAGGGTATTATTATATAGCTTATATTGTATATTGCTTAAAATAATAATTTATTTGTATTGTTTTAAAACATTTTATTCTGTTTTTAGTTTTTGAAGTTTATGAATCACAAAAAATCTAGATTAACCGATTTATTCAGAAAAATGGATAAAAATAACGATGGGTTAATTCCAAGGGATGATTTCATACAAGGAATTTTAAATACTAGTAAATTTTAATTAAATATAATAAAACATGTGTATTATTTTTAAAAATAAAGACTTACATAATATAAATTATTCCTTTTTAATGTTACAGAATTCAATACATCTCGACTAGAAATGGGTGCTGTTGCCGATTTATTTGATCGTCATGCAGAAGGCCTTATTGATTGGAAAGAATTTATAGCTGCATTAAGACCGGATTGGGAAGAAAGACGTACATATAATGATACAGACAAAATTCATGATGAAGTTAAACGTTTAGTTATGTTATGTACATGTCGACAAAAATTCAGAGTTTTTCAAGTAGGCGAAGGAAAATATAGAGTATGTAAAAAAATGCTTATTCTCTTATTATAAATACCTATAACTAAATGAAAAACATATTTAAGTTTGGCGATAGTCAAAAGCTTCGATTGGTCAGAATTTTGCGTTCCACTGTAATGGTAAGAGTCGGAGGTGGATGGGTAGCTCTAGATGAATTTCTTTTGAAAAATGACCCTTGTCGTGGTAAGTTCCAAATAAATTATTTTATTATTTATGTTACTAATAATAATATTGTCATTTATATGAAATGACATCAATAATACATTAAAGAAATTAGAATATGCTTTTTAATGAAGATTTAGTGATATAATTATTGTTATTATTTTTTATTAAGCAGTTAACATTCATAAAAAGCTTTAATATACTTTATTGTTGATATTCTTGTACAAGTGTTGTGAATACAAAATAAATTTGATGAAAAATTTTGTTAATGTTTCATTAAATCTATTTTTTATTCACCGCATTTATGCAAGGATACTCACAACAAAATATATTTAATGAATTATATTTTAAAATATATATTATTAATACGTATCATTAATTAATCAATGAATTAATTTTTTATTTATTTGCGTATATAATCTCAGCTCCTGAGGTAACTAAAATAACATGATTAATCAACGGATTTGTTATTTCTCTATAAATTACTATAAGATATTATTTTAATAAGAATGTGTGTTTTTGCTTTAGCTTAGCTAGTAGTTAACATAGTTTAAATTAGTACTTAAATTTATGTCTTAATAAATGTTAATTTAATGAATGTCTATTGAATTTGTAATTATTTTAATCTACTATATTATATAATACATGATAGAATGTAACTGCTATATTTACATTTTATATAATATTATTTATGAATTTAGAAATCCGAATTAAAATTTTATTTTTCGTTACGTTGAATTTTTTTATGTACATTATTATTTAATTATCTTTTATATATATTACATAGTTTTTTCATTAAAAATATAGCTTAATAGAATACAATTAATCAATCAATTCTTAAAACTAAAATTATTATAGATTTTTTTTTCATTTATCCTGCTTTAATTATACTATTCTCTTTCTTCTACAGACATAGTGTTGAAATCAACTCCTATCAAAATTGCTTCATTCTTAATTCTATTATATTGTACATATACATACAATTTATTTTTTCAAAGCTTTTTTTTCCATGCTCAATCATATAAATAACATGTATACATAATATGGTACCCTATAACTATACTACTGAACCAAAAATTCATTATTTTCCTCACGTAAATCATGAATTTTCATATTTTATTTTATTTACATAGTAAATGTTTAAAATGTAAAATTGACTAATGTTCGGTTGAAATGGTAAGAGCAAAGCTCTTCCATGTGGCCCTTCTTTTATTATCTTTTGGCTTTTCTCTTCCACCATAATGCATCTAGCGATGACATGGGGTAAAGAGGTTATTCCCATCTGATTAATAATCCTTATTATCGCTGTGTCAGTATATTTCGTTGTTATTATGACTTGACGGTAGTCGCAGTATTTAATTTCATATTTATTATGCAGATAAAAATTGTAACTTTTTTTCTAGTTTTTATTCATCTTTCTGTGGATTCGCTTTATCGACATATTACTCGACTTTATCTTTTTGCAATACAATCAATATTTATTTAAAATAAGTAAATTTTTAAAATCTTGAAATGTTATTATATCATATAAGGTACATTTTGCACTGGAATTAAAATGTATAAACATTTTTGGGATGTAACAATATGTATCTTTTTTCTTCTTCTGTATTAACTCTTTTTATCTATTTTTCTAAATTTTAAATATTTATTCTTGTTTTTTGTACATTTGTTTGTACCTATTTTAATATTTCTTGCAAATATTTAATCGTATTTTCCATTTCTTTAGTCATTTAACGACATTTTCGCATCATATTCTTTAAAATTTTTAAGCTTTGCTCAATTTATTTACTATTTTATATTTACATATATTACTATTTAAGTTTACAATAATCTTTTTCCTTTAAATCATTGAGTAAAAACATTATTTTTTGGTTGTATGATTAAATTAATTTTACAATAAAATTATTAATCTTTGTGTTGTTTTAGCTATCCTTGAGAATTAACTTCATTTAAATTGTGTAACTACAAGTTTTTTTTATTAAATAATATACTTTTAATTCGTGACTTATTATAATAATGATGCTTAATATTAGTATACTCTAATAAAAAATAGCAACAAAACATGGTTCATATGTTTAAGAAATATTTGAATAAGTACTTGGTAATATATTTTTATTTTATTATATTATTAGTGATTATTCATAAATGATTTAATGATAATATTTTTGTATGTGTACAATAATTGTCTTTTGTCAAATAAAAGATTTATCATTTATTTTAGAAATAATTAGAATAATAAATTTAATTGGATAAACTAGATAACTATATTTTTTATTCTTTCATTGTTCATATATACATTTCCACAAAATTATCATTTAACCTTAATTTTTTACTTACTATAAAATATCTTTCATCAATTTAATTTTATTTAAATTATTATATTCATCATATCAATTTTCATAAATTATAAAAATATAAATTTATAGTTATTTAAAATTTAAAAACATGAATTTTTATAAAAATATGTTGAGAAATTTCTGTGCATTTACTTACTTATTTCCAATTAACTACATTTATGCTACACAATTAGCCAAGGGAAGAACAAACATCGAGTTAAGAGAACAATTTATATTGGCGGATGGTGTAAGTCAATCCATGACAGCCTTCAGGTCTAAACCAAGTCCTACTTCAACTCTTCAACGTAGCCAATTGTCATCAACTGGGCCAATTACCAAGGTAAATACCATACAACATTAACACTACACTTCTATTATATATTTTTTAATTTCAGAACTTGTTCATCTATATTTATGTGTCAAATATTTAGCTCATTGCACCTTTTTTAGGATTTTGTATTTTTATTTTTTCCTCTTCATTATTAAAATGTAACTCAACGAATTTTATTCATATTGATTTAAAATTAGTTTTAATTGTTGTAATTTTTAGTACAAATTTATGTATTTCTGATAAAAAAATTTTCATACATATTATTTTTTTACATATTTTTATATTATAATTTAAATATTTTGTAAATAAAAGAAACGTTGAATGTAGATAAACGAAAGAAAATTCCTTAATTTTGATGGTTACTTTTTTATCGGAAATTAAATTTAGTTTAAAATTAATTGTAATATTATTCATATTATTAAATATATTTTGTAATTATATGATTCATAAATTGTAATAAAAATTAAAACGTATTTTAATTTTGTTTAAAAAAAAAAAAAAAAAAAATTTTAAATTATTAAGTAATGAAATTCTATATCTAAATTATATAAACAATTTTTAGTTTTTTTATATTCTTTGTGCTAATTTACTCTATTAAAAAATTAATTTGTTTTTTAAAATAATCGTAGGTTAATTTTTTTTTTTCGTATATAAATTTTTTATCATAAAATTCATACTACTGTAATTTTTTTATTACTTATATTTAGTATTTACTTATTTATAAATAAAAAAACAATTGTTTTTTATTTTGAAGAAAGTACGATAAATTTCAAAACGAATTCTATAAGAGTATGGTAAGTATAAGGTTTATACTGAAAATTAAAATGGGATGAACTATTTATTCGCTTTATATTTCAATAGTGTTTGTTTTTATATGTGAAATTTATTTCTGTAATTGTAGACGCTTTTACCTTTTTTTTTGTTACGCTGTAACAATTTATTTTAATTTATTTTAAATAATTCGTATGTGTTTTTTATAACTGCCTATTATAAAAAAAATAAAAAAAATAAAAAACAAGAAGAGGTAAAGTATATCTGCCAAAATTTATTATGAAAATTAAATTTTTAAGTATTAATTAGTAAGACTACTGCTTTTATAATAAATATAACCATATTTATATGTACCTCAGGAGATGTGATTTTTATCATCAGAAATTATTATCATAATTGATACTAAATTAAAAATAAAATTTTATGAGTGTTTTCTGTTTTATTAAATTATTGTAATAATTTTTCTAATATAAAATCGTTTGTTAATAACAACGGTTTTTGTAAACAAATAACTTTTCTTAATTAGAATTTCTGTTAGATGATGATAGAGAAAATGAGAATCTGAGCTTAATTAATTTAGTTGTTGCTAATTATGTTGATTTGTGGTATAGCGAAGGAGTTTATGAGTCAGCTGATGCCGATATTTGAAAGTTTGAGGCAAAAAGAGGATCTTCCGTGCTCGTATCCTCTCCACATGCACGCTTCCTCTTATCATTGGGTAAATAATTAGAATATCTTCAATTTTCTGCTTCTTCGTTGTGTTTTAATATTCAAACTAAAATACTGTTGAATAAACATTTTTTTAAATTTTACTACCAATATTCCATCTCTTTATATTTTTAGTATACCAAAGTACAATAAATTGTATATCTTACGCATTAGCTATTTTACTTCATGGTCAGTATTTTTTAAATTAATTTCAACGCTTAATTTTCATTACTATATATAATTATTAAATAAACTTGTAATTTAGAAACGCATGAATTAAATTATATTATAATATAGTATATAATATTTTTTTATAATGTTTTTAAAACATCCATGAATAGAATTCAATACATTCAAAGCAAAAATTATGATATTTTAATCGTACACATAAAATAAGACTTGTATTTTTTGTTGCAGATTATTTTACAAACGGATTGATCGATTAACAATTTTTTTCTATTTTAACGTATCTGTAGAATCACGTAGATAATTTAAAGAAACAAAAGAAATGAAAATTAAACAAAAATATTTAAGAAAATATTTAACGTTTAGTTATCCAAAAATGTATGAAAAAATTGAATGAATATTAAATTTTATTACATTAGTCAAATACTACAGTCATTATTAATAAAAATATAATTGATTAAAATTAAATTAAATCTATAGTAAAAATCTGTTACAATCGAATAAAATTAAATTATTAAACTTATAAGTTATGTAAGAAAACATTAAATTACTGTACTATAATTTTTTATAAAATTTGTATTTAAAATATTTTACATATTTAACAATTTTTAGAATTAAAATTAATTAAAATTATTATATTTATTTAAGATTTAGTATATATTATATTTAAAAAAAAATAAAATAATAGTCATAAAATAATTTAAATTTTGAATCCAAATCTTTAAAAAAAAGTAGACATATAGAAACATTATTATTATTATTATTATCTTTACAATACTTGAAATGAATTAAATTATGAAGTATTATAATTATAACTTTATTTGTTTATGGTTCATCAGTAGTATATTATGTATTTTATATTTATATGATACATAGTCATAATGTTCTTAACACACTATGGCAACCTCGTCACGCACTCACACCCACATATTATATTATATTATATTCACACTGCCCATGACCACGTGGTATAATGCTATATGATAAACTTTTATGTGAGGTTTGAGAAAACACTATAAAGTCTTTTAAATGTTAAGAGAGACCTGTAAGGATAAATGTATGGGTAAACCTCAATCAAAAATATAGTACAAAACTTTCAAGAAAGACTGGAATGAGATCATTGGTGAGTGCCATTCTGAATGTCCAAAAATAGCCCGAATCAATACCAACGGCAAACATGTGTACAAAATTTGAAGATCAGACCTTTACTAATCTATTATAACAATCACTGATACCCTTAATTTATCAACATTTGTATAAATAGTGCTAGAATATTTACAAACGCGAAAAGTTTATATCAAGCTTGTGTTAAAGGTATTAATGGAGTGCCAGAAACAAGCTTGAGTTTTCTGTTGTAATTGTATTGATGTATGAAGAGACCATTTTAAAGACATTTAAATTTAAATTTTATAATTTATTGTTTATAAATCATCTTTTCATAGAAAAATGTTTATTACTATTTTTCTATAAGCTCTACACAAAACTTTATTATTTAGTGCTGTTTCACGAGACGCTTCATACCGCTATATTACAGTTGAAAAAAATACTTCACTTAAAGACATATCATGTCACTCTTACTGATCCTAGAAAAAGAAGCAAAAGAAGATAAGTCCAAACATTTCTCGCACATTGTTTGATTTTTCTGTAAACGCTGCGATAAAAATTTAAGCCATAAATCAAAATCCAATACTTAGTACATACATAATATTGTAGAAAATAGTATACCATACATGCGCCAAAGAAATAAAAACCGAACTATTTGATTTGTGATTGAAGAGTCATTCAGACCAGATACTCCTGCGCCATTACCGTATTAAAATTTACTAACACTGCAACGATTTTTAAAAACTCAGATTTTGATAACATTAATTGAAATTTTTTTTTTTCATTTTACGTTTACACCTTTCCTCATGATCAAAATATCAAAAAAATAACTGTCTGAATTCTATATAAATTTTTATTTATAATATTTCTTTTTGTATAATCTAGTAATTTTAAATACTGAATCGTAGTATATTATTGTGGGGTTAGATAATAAGCTTATAGTAACGATAGAGTCCGCATAGGGGTAAACTTTTAAACTTTCTAATAAACGCACTCAAAATAATTATACGAAATGGTAAATACGATAACGTATAAATGATCATTACCGTATCAGATAAAACGAATTACAATTTGATCACGACGACTAACGGTTGAAGCCGAAGGGTTTATTGACGATTAAGTTATATATAAAATATATTATATGTAAAATTCATATAAAATTAAATTATGATTAGTAATTTTGTATATTTGTTTAAAATTTAGCATTAATGGAGACAAGTAGCGATACTATCAATGTTTGATAGCAACGTCAAAGGTAGTGTTAAAAACTCTACAAATATATCTAAAAAAGAAACCAATAACATTTAGATCTTACAATTGAGAGCTCGTTCAAAAAAATTTTTATTTGAAAAATTTTCAAATATAAATATTTTGAGGACTGATATTATATAATATATTAGCAAATTAAAGTCAGAAGAATGTGATAAAATTTAGAACAAGAAAATTCATCAAATAAAGAAGTAAAAAAAGTCTTGATTAAAAGATTAGTAAAATTTGTACCAAAAAAAATTTTTTTGAATAATGATGACGGAAAATTAAGCAATAATGAAAATGAAGAAAGAAGTAGTTCTAGTGGTATTTGGAAGCATTAGAAAATTTTTCAAAAGACAAAAACGAAAATATCGAAATTGAGATTAAAAATTTCGAGGATATGACTGACATGTGCAACTGGCTTAATGTTCAAAGAATATTGATGAAAAGTTCAACAAAAATTATTCATTAGCTTCGAGAATAAATCAAAAAATTGGGAAAAAATTAAAAAAGAATAAAAATCTGTAATACAAAGTAAATCGATAATAAATTAAGCTCAATAAAAAAAGAAAAAAATATATAATATACTGAATACACGCTAGAAATAACTACCTATGCAGAAATGAACATTTAATAAAAAATTCAATACACAATAGATGGGATAATAAAGAAAAAAATAAAAATATTTTTTATGAAGAAAATCAATTAAAAGTTTAAGCGAAAAATTGTGTTACGTATTAAATTTATGACGATGTACATGTATATAAATATATTATTTATTTATTAATATACATTTCCAGCCTTAGGCCTAGGAAAGGACTTCCTTTACAGTGCTCTATATGTAAAGCTATACATTTTTACATATCTTACATTTTTACATTTTACATTTTACATTTAACAGATTTTATACTTATATATATATACTTTCATTTCTTTGGTTCATTCTTTGGTTCATTCTTTCTTTTCTCTTTTTCCTTCAGTATTCTTCTTCTTTGTTCTCTCTTCTTCCTTCTTTTTTTCTATTTTCTTTTCTATTATTTTCATATAGTGTAGTACCTCTCTATTTCTTACCCCTTCTTTAAAATTTGTAATTAGTTTCCTTTCCTCCCATTTCTTTTTCTTCCTCCGCTCTCTTGTTTCGTTTTCTGTTTCTATGCATTCCCATAACCAGTGAATCCAATCTCCATTGTTTCCCCTACAGAGCTGATATTCCCTTTCTTTTTCGTTTAGCTAGTATTTGTTTCCTGCTGTAATGTTTCCACATCTTATTTTAGCTATTAGTTTTATATTTTCGTCCTTCTTTTCGGTTTTCATGTATCTTGGCATTCCTATCTCCCTTATTTCTTTGTACCATGTATTGTATGTCGCTTTTTCTATTCTATTAGTTCTTTCCTGTTTGATTATGTCTTTCTTTCTTTTTTTAACTATATCATATTTGTTTTTCCCTTCTTTGGTCCATATCTTCATTTGCAAATTACTTATTCCCACATCATTTAGCCATCTCTGTTCTGGATCCTCCCCGCTTATTGATCTCTCTCTTTTTTTCTCTAACCAGCATTTTTTTGTCCATCTGTCATTCGGCTGCCCTTCTATTTTTTCTTCGTACCTTCTGTTTCTTGCTTTCCAGTCTATTTCCATTTCATACTCGTCTGTTTCTTCATACACAATATAATTAGGTGTGCATACTTCTAGTTTTAATATCCATCTTATATAGTCTGTTTTTATCTTTTCTATTTTCTTCACTTTTGCCTCTCCCCATTTTTCCACGCCGTATTCTATTACCCCTTTCACCAAATAGTTAAATAACATTTTTTTCATCCCCATATCTCCGTAGCATCTCCTCTCCGCTAGGCTCCATGTTCTCTTTAGGGCTATTCTTCCCTTATGTATTCTCTCTTTTATATATTCCCTATCTCCGCCATTTCTGTTGAACATGTAACCTAGATAGTTAAACTTTCCTACTTCCTCTATTTCCAACTTTTTCCATTTCCATCTGTTTTTCCTCTCTTTTTTCCCTCTTTTAAACGTCATTACTTTTGTTTTTTCCGAGTTCAGTTCCAGCTTTCTGTCTATTAAGAACCTTCCCATAGCCTCCATCATTTGTTCCATAGCCTCCTTGTCCTCTAACATTGGCACTATGTCGTCTGCATGTGCCAATGACCAGATCCTTTTTCCCTCTATTTTCGTTCCTCCTATATTCGCCTTTTCCAGCTCTGCTTCTAGCCCTGTTATATATATATTAAATAACAGTGGGCTTAGGCTACATCCCTGTCTCAGTCCTCCATGTGTCCTTATTTGTTCTGTTAATCCTTCTTTCGTCCTTATTCTTATTCTCGTTTCTTCGTATATTCTTTCCACTTTTTCTATTAATCTTCTGTTCATCTTATAATTTTCCATAATTTCCCAAAGTTTCCTTATATTGACTGTGTCGAAGGCTGCCTTTAGATCCACGAACAATACACATATTTTCTTTTTTTCTTTTATCTTTTTTTCGTTATATGTTTTAAAATATATATATTGTCCATTGTGGATCTGCCAGCTCTAAATCCCGCCGGTCCTTCCGGTATTATGCCTTTATTAGTAGCTTCATCCTCTAGTTTATCTTTTAATATACTTGCGTATATTTTGTATCCGGTGGACAGTAGGGATAGCCCTCTGTAATTATTCGGATCATTTGCATCACCCTTCTTGTAAATTGGCGAGATTATCGCTGTTTTCCATTCTTCAGTCAGTTTGTCTCCTTCCCAGATCCTTTTAATTACCTCCCACAGCCTTTCCTTGACTTCTTCCCCTGCGTATAACCACATCTCATTCGTTATTCCATCTATCCCAGGTGCTTTTTTCTTTTTCATTGTTGTCCATTTTTCATAAAATTCCTTCTTTTCTATCTTGTAATTTGTCCTCTCGTTGCTTTCCTTTGTTCTATTTTGTACCTCTTCCCTTGTTTGCTCCCTTTCTGGTTTATTTAGTAATTTACTAAAATGTGCTTTCCATTTTTCTTTACTTATTTCCCCTTCTTTATATATTTTCTTTCTGGATCCCTTATTTAGGTATCTCCAGATATCTCCTTCATTTTTTAGTTCCCTAAGCTCTTCTTCCTCTTTTGCGTTCTGTTCTGCTATTTTCCTTTTGCATGTCTCTTTCCATCTTTTCTTTTGTTCCAGATACTCCGCTCTCTCTGTCTTTCTTTGTTTCCATTTTTTATACCATATTTTTGCATTTTTTTTCTCTTTTGCACATTCCCTGTCCCACCATTTCGTTTTTCCAATTTCCCATCTCTTTATTTCTATTTCTTTGTTAGGTGCTTCCTTCTGTATCTTTTCTTTTAGTTCTTTTCATAGTTCTTCCACTGTCTTGTTCCTCATCTCTCCTGTATAGACTCCCCTGTTGTTTCTCTGTATCTTTTTATACTTTCTTCGTCCCATCTTGTTATCATTCTTTTCTCTATTTCCCTTCCTTTCTTCGTATTTTCTCTTTCTCTGTTTTTTCCCTCTCTCAAATCTACCCTTATTTTAATTGGCATGTGGTCCGACTCTACTCTATCTTCCACTTTAAATTCTTCTATTATTTCCCTGCTTCCTTCATCCCCTATTGCTAGGTCCAATACTGTGTTGCCCCTAGGTCCCACATATGTGTATTCTCCTTCTACGTCTCCTGCTCTTGTTCCGTTTAGTATTGTCCATCCGTTTTTCTCTATCTTTTCCATCAGAGTTTTTCCTCTTTTTTCTAGCTTCCCATCCTTACTTTTCCTATTTTCCATCTCTCCTGTTTCCAGGTTCATGTACCTTGCCTCGTTTCCAATTCTTGTATTCATATCCCCCATTATTATAATATATGTACTTTCATTATAGCTTTCCTTCTCTATTATATCCATTTGTTTTTCCACTTCTCCACTACCGTAGATTCCCCATATATCCAGACTTTTTTCTTTTTCTTTGTATTTTATCCTAGTTTTTACTAGCCCTTCTGCCTTTTGTGTCCTCAGTTCTTCTATTTTTATTTCCCATTTCTTTTTGATTCCTACAATGATGCCTCCTTTTGCTCTCCATCTCTTCTTTTCTCTGGTTGCTGGTATTATTTCCCATCTTATATCATTCGATAGCGAGTTCTGTCACTTTTCTACATCTTTTACCTCTATCCATGTTTCCGTTAAACATATGTAGTTCATACCTTTTACATATTTCCAAAATTCTCTGTCCTTGCCCCAGAATCCCGCTATATTCCAATATATTAAATTTCTGTTTTTGTTTCTGTCCTCTTTTCTCTTTTCTTTTGTTCCTGCTCTTTTCCGTTTGTTCTTTTTTACTTTGTTATGCCTTTCTGTCCCTCTTTCCTCGTTTCTTTCACCTTCCCCTTCTATAGTCCTTCCCTTTTTTATACTAAATCCTTCTGTTCTCCTGTTTTTCTTGTTTCTTGGTCTTCTTCCTGCTGCATTCTGTTATTATTTTCTTCTTTCCCTTCTTCATTTTTTTAATTTCCTTTTATGTTGTTTTCTTTTTCAGATTCTTGTTCCATTCTTCCTTCTATCGTTTCCCTTCTTCTCATTTCTCTCGCCTCTTCGTCATCCCATCTCATCCACTTTCCATCCATGTATATCCTATTAACTCCTGCTTTTATGTATTTCTCTTTATTTCTTAGCATTTTTACCCAGCTGTTTATCTCCTCTTGTTTTTTCGTGTCATCGTAACTCAAATCCTGTTCTAAAAATATCTCCGTTCCATAGAGGTTCCTTCTAGCTCGCAATACTTCGTTTCTTTTTTCCCTGCTTTCCAGTTTCGCAATCATCACACACCCACTCCACCAACAGCTGTTAATTTTTGTTTCCACTCTTAATTTTTCCTTGATGAATGCTTTCATCCACTCATTTATGCCCACTTTCTCTACCTCTTCCCTTCTTGCTCCTCTTATTACTATATTTTTCTCCCTTTCTTTTCTTTCCCTTTCCTTCATCATTAACCTCACATTTCTTATTTACCATTCCGTCAGGTCTTGTTTTTTATTCCAGCTATAATTCGTTCTCCCGCTTTTTATTGATAAATTTGACCTGCTTCTTCTCCTACTTAGTGTCTTTCCTCTCTCGTTGTCTCCTTCTTCACTTAAGTCCCCTCCTTTCTCGCCCTCCGTGCCGCTTCCTTCTGTCCTATTTCCATCTATTATCTTTTCCACTGCCGCCTTCCATTCTTCATTTATTTCAATAATTTTTTCTTCCAGCTCTTTTATTCTGTTTTCCGCCTTTATACACCATTTTCTCTGTGATTCTTCCCTCTCCTGTTTTTCCTTCATTGTTATATTCAAATTTTCTATTTTGCCTTCCATCTCAGTTAGCATCCTTCTCATTTCTGTTTTTTCCCACTTTCTATACTCTTTTTCCCGCTCCCATAGTTTTTTCCATTTTTCTTCGTTATTTCCTTCTATTTCTGTATTTCCCCCCCTCAAAGTTACCCTTTTTTTGGTATTTTTCTGTTTCCCATCAATAGTAGTTGCATCCCACCTCTTTTTACGCCTCTCGGATTATTTTTCCTTCCACCGCTTCCCCTCTCCTGCTGTGTGTGACTTATTGTAGTTGTTATGCCCAAACTACAGGCGGAGCCACTTCCCTCTTTATTTTCTGCTCGGAGCAAGTCGTCCTTCTTTGTTACGTTCCCTGCTTGTTTCAAACTCATTTTCACTTTTTTTTCAATCGCACTATATTCTTTCCACTACACTTTTTTCACCTTTTCACTAATACCTTCAGCTTCGTTTTTTTTCCTTCTGTCTTTTAGTCCCTTTCTTGCTTTTTTCCCTTCTGTACTTTTTTTATAAATTGTAATATTGTACAGAGCACGCGGCCGTACGATAATTCAAATATATGGCCGTTACCGGAAGTCATGTATATAAATATATTTTAATTATCAATCCGCGATAACATAGCTTATCTCAGGTCCATTTTTGTTCTAGTCAAAGTAATCAAAGCACTTCGACATTTTTAAGGTTCGGTTAATAAAATAAAAAGAATAAAGATAATGAAGAAAACAGAATATTATTTATTCTAATATAAAAACTATCAAAAGAGAGAGTGTAATTTTACGTGTAATATAATCGATTAAGTAAGCCGTGGCTTTAAACTTGACCCCGTACAAAGCAAATAGTTCATTCCTTATACCAAAAAAAATATAAAAGTCTTGATTCTATTGTTCACGATTTTAATAAAGGTTCAAACTAGAATATCTTCGAAATGTTAACTCACTCAAGACTCGAAATCAACGTGTCCATTCCAATTTTACTTATTACTTGCGCTAGATGGAGAATCGCAAATTCGTGAGTTTTCCTTCTAGGGTTTGTTGTGACCTTCAGACACTTGCTTATCCCGTTATCAGCTGCCTCCGCTATTATCTTTCAACTGACCCGTATTTATTTTCGAGTTTGGCGCAGAATTTTTATGAAATGACTATTTCGAGAGTTTTATTACACGCGAGTTTCATTTTACTTGGTGCTTGGTTAGATTTCGTCACTTCTTTTTTCTTATCATTAATTCCCCAATGTTTTAACTTTCTTTGCTGACACAAGTACTACTTTTCCCTTCTTTTGGACTTCTTCACGTATGCAATTGTCGGCATTAATATCAATAATTATATTACATACGCGACAATTGTTACAATACGAATTAATTTAAAAAGCAGTAGAAAAAAATAAAATAAATAAAAATTACAAGAAAAAATGATAATAATGATAAGACAAATAGATGTTTCAATTGCGGAGCTAAAAATTATAAAATATTGAATTACTCAGATAAAGAAAAAAGTACTAAATATTTGAATTGTGAAAACTTTGGACACATCTAAAGAATATAAAAAAAATAATGATACAAAAAAAAGGTTTAATATTATATGTTTAGAAGAAAAATTTATTTAAAAAATTAAAAATTTTAGATGAAGTAATATAAATAATTGATAATGAAATGTGGGATCAAATTCCATGTTATTTTAAATGTAATGAAATCTTGACATATATAGTTAGAAAAATGGAATTAATACAAATTCAATTTAATGGAATAGAGTTAGAAATATTTAAAACATTAGGATGAACTAAAACTAAAGTTAAAATAGATATAGAATTGAATTTTGAAATTATTAAAAATAAGTGTTTGGATCATGATTTACTGATTAAAGGTGAATTATCAAAATTAGGCATGAAAAATAAAAATAAAAAAATCACAATTTCATTACCAAAAGAAAAAACGGTAAAAATTAAGTTATAAAAAAAAAAAGAAATTAAATACAAGCGTGCTCAAGATGAAAAAATTAAAAAAGACGTAAGAAAATTAATTAATGAATATAAGCCTAAGGGAAAAAATGTAAAAAATATTAAAATACAAATTGTATTATCAAATGAAGTTTCAGTATTTCAAAATCCATGAAGACTTACAACAGATCAAAAAATAATAGTAAACGACATAATAAAAAATTAGTTACAATCATTTTAGCTAAAAAGAAAAATAGTGATCCTAGATTATATATAGATTACAGGAAATTAAATAAGAAAATAATAAAAGATCATTAATCTTTGCCAATTTTGGAAAATGAAATAGATGAACTAATGACAAAACACGTTTTTAATACAATAGATTTGAAAGATGGACTTTTGTTCACGTATCTGTAGAACAAGAAAATATTAAATATACGTCCTTTATTGTACCAGATAGTTAATATTTACTTTTTTAACTCAGCAATTCTCCTACATGTTTCAAACTTATGATAAGAAAGGCTTTTTTAGATTTTTTAGACTATGGAACAACCTTAGTATATTTAAGTGTTATTATAATTCTAGAAAAAATCAAAGAAGAAGGATTTAATATATTTTGCAAAGTATTACAAAGAGTAGCAGAGTATAAATAAAATATTAATTGAAAGAAATGCTAAGTTTTGGTAAAAAAAGTGTGTGGATTATATTATCGAAAATGGAACTATTAAACCTTCAAATAATAAAATGGTGACTATAAGAAATTTTCTGAAACCAAAAACTATGAAACAAATATAATCGTTTCTAAGACTCAAAAGCTATTGTAGAAAATTTATACCAAAATTTATTTTAATTGCAAAATCTTTGTCTAATTTATTACGAAATGATGAAAAATTTTAATTTGGACCACATCAAGAAATAACATTTGTGAAACTTGAAGAAACACTATTTGAAGATCCAGTATTAAAATTATACCAAGTTAGTGCAATAACTGAGGTGCATACAGGTGGAAGTATGTATGGGTTAGATGCAATTATTTTTTAAAAAATAATGAAGATGAACAACTTCATCCTGTGTATTATACAAGCTGGAAAGCAACATCACCAAAAGAAAAATATACAAGTTATGAATTAAAATGATTAGAGTTTATTTGTTAAGAATTTCAATAAAAATTGTCACTGGTTATCGTATATTTATATTAACTATGATGAAAAAAGATATTTCTCTTCAAAATCCAAGATGGGCATTAGCTTTAGAGAAGTTTTATTATGTCATAGAACATCGTGCAGGTACTTCAATGAAGAATGTATATGCATTAAGCAGAAATTCTATTCAAGTAATGGTTTCAATTTATAAAAAAAAATAAATATAGTAAGCTAAAAAATATTTAAAACTCAAGAAGACGATACTATTAAAAATATAATGAATAAAGTGAAAACCGGAAAGGATAAGGATTTTAAAATAAAAAATAAAATATTTTATAAAATTCACGATGGATCAACATTATTTGTTGTACCAAGGAAATTATGATAGAATTAATTAACCAAATATACGAATAAGGGCATTTTGGCATTAAAAATCTGATATATTATTTTACCAGATTTTTAGTTTCCTAAAATGAAAGAATGAATTAAAAGAGTAATAGATAATTGTGTAAACTGTATACTAGCAGAAAAGAAATTTGGAAGAGCCCAATAATTTTTAAATGAAATTGACAAGGGTGATGTACCATTAAATACCTATCAGATAGATCATCTTAGATCGTTACCTTCCACAAACAAAAACTATAAACATTTGTTAGCTGTAATTGATTTTTTCCCAAATTTGGGTGGTATCTTTCAAATAACTCGACAATATCTGAAGTAATATCAAAATTAAAAAAGCAAACAACAATTTACGGTAATCCACGAAGAATCATCAATAGAGGAACCGCATTCACTTTAAATGATTTTCAAAAATATTGTAAACAAGAAAAAATACAGCAAATTGTAATTGCAACTTATATACCTTGCGGAAATTATCAAGTGGAATGGATCAACAGGACAATCATACCTATATTAACTAAGATTTTAGAAGAAAATCCAGATACATGGTTTAATCATGTAAATAAAGTTCAAAAAATAATAAATTCGTCATATCATAGAAATATTCAAAAGATTCCATTTGAATTATTAATTGGTACAAGAATAAGTACTAAATAAGATTTAAAACAGAAAGAAATTGTAACTGAAGAATTCATTTAAGTATAAGGTTTTAAAGAAAAAAGAATAGAACTCAGTAGAGAAGCAAAAAAAACATTGAAAAAATATAAAGAGAAAATAAAAGTAATTACAATAAGAAAAGAAAGAGGGCTAGATAATATAAAAATGAGGATTTTATTGCAATTCAAAAAGTGCAAGCAGGATCAGGTCAAAAATTTAAATAAAAAATTTTTGGACCATATAAAATTAAATTAGTTTTAGAAAATAATAAATATAAAGTACAGAAGGTTGCTGAACACGAAGGTCCCATTTCTACGAATACATTAACAGATTTTATGAAACCATGGTCATCGACAATATTAGAGGATGACGATGATATGAATATATGTGATTTACGTGAGAATAGAAGTTGAAATTTTAAAAAAAATTAAAAAATAGATAGTAGAAATATCAAGGGCGATATCAATTTTCAGAATAGCAAAGTGTGGAGTTATATAAAAAGTTTGTACTATTGATAGTAAATGATACCAATGAAGAAGATTAATTATTACAAACATAAAAACATTTTTGAATTTATAAAAAAATTTATATATAATAATTTATCTAATTATTGATTTTGCAATGTAATTTATTTCAAGATCATTCGAAGAAATAAAACGTAATGCATTTTTTACTAGAATACTTTGTTGAATTTGTATTTTAATATCTATTTTACAAATATTTCTTTTCTTAATATTTTATTTGGTTTCCGTGAAATTTTTTTGTACAAATATGCTTTTGTCCAATTTTTCTTTGTTACTACATTAAAGATTTTATTTTCACGCGTTCACTTGAGAACCTAATAAAAATGTGAAAAAAATCGAGACTTAATAAAAACTTCTAAGAAATACATCATTCACATTGTAAACATAATACAGAAAGCAATCATTAATAGATGTTGGTTTTTTTTTTAATAAAACCAAAAATATAAAAGAGGTATTCAAAAAGTACTTGATATAACAGAGATAAAATAATTTTGGGAAAATTTAAATTTATTTTTTAATATTATCATCTTTTAATTCTCAATATACTTTTAACAATGTTCAATAGATTTGCTGCCTTATTTATTATAAGAGGTGTAGATTTTTATAAAATGTCTATCAACTGCAAATTCAACTTGTTTAACTACGAAAACCAATGTTTAATAAGTTATTTACTTTTTTATTTAATATTGCAAAAATGCATGTGTGAAAGAGTGTGAATAGCAATGAATCACACTATTTTTTAGCAAATTCGGGAATCTTTACTTTATTTTAACACATAAATGCTGCAATAAAATAGTACAATACTAACGTTTGATAGTTTTTTTCCTACAAAAATAATTAAAACTCATTTATTTAAGATTTGTAATAATAGAACAATATTAATAATTTTTTATAAAAAAAGGAACAAAAAATCTCGTGTTTATTTTCATAAAATCTGGCTAAACCCTTAAGTATATTTAATTCGGATTATTTTTGTATTTAATTAAAATTTAGTACAATTTTAATAAAAAAAAAGAAAAACAATATGTTATTGACAAATATTTCTTAAAATCTATATTATTTGAATTTTTGCACTGGATATATTTAAAAAATATTTTAAAAAGCAATGAAAATATATAAAAGTTGCATTATTATAAAGAAAATTACGTTAAATTGTATAAATATTTATTAAAAGAATATTTGTTATTGAAATAAAATAATTTAGAAATATATAGGCAATGGCGGTATTAATAATTAATATACGAATGGAAAACAATAAATTGAGTCGGTAACTTTTCCTAACTCTTTTTGTCACCCGCTTAAGGTTTTCCCTTCGTAGTATACTTCGATAAATGGTTGGAACTTGCAAATTACACATTCACACTGATCAAAACATATATATACCGCAAACTTGCATTCGTTCACTCATACATTATATACCTATTTATCTATCTATCACAAGATCAAAATCCCACATTAGTATAAATAAAAATATTAAATAAAAACATATTTACACAAATTATTTGTAAACTACCAGAAATTAAGAATAACAAGACATTTGTTAATAAAAACCTTATTTTTTAAAATAAATTTAATATTTCGCGGAATCTAAATATAACAATAAGTATTAAAGGATATTTATATATTTATATAAAAATTTATATAAAAACTTATATAAAATATAAAAAGTTGATGGTGACGTATTTTTTTCTCCATAAACAGAAAAGAATATTTTGATACTGAATAGCAAATCATTTTTATGCTTAGAGGCAAGCATATACGGAAGCTGTAAGAAACATAAGTGTTCACTGAACAATTTAGACAAATCGCTTATAAATATTTGTACAATAAATTTCTATTTGTATTTTTTCCAAATTAGCTAGGCTGTATATGAAGGGTTCAAACCACAAAATTCACATGCAGTGTATTTACTGCCAGAATTTTCTGGCCGAGTAGAAATAACTTATAATAACTCTTATAACAGTGTCTACATTTGTGATAATGACTCTGTATATATATATATATATATACGCACATGTGTGTTAATATTTATATATGAACGTATGAGCACGGATGTATACTTATTGTTTTATATAAATTAATCTATTGCAAACTACTTTATATATTACTATTTTTTGCAAAAATTTATTTTATTAACAGCAAAGTTCTTAATATTTTTTATTATTTTCATTGAAAATAAATTTCATTCGAAATAAAAATTTATGAAATTGAAAAATAATATATATTTATTGATATTTATCAACAATTAATGAATTATAATTAACTGGTTTATTTTTATTATATTTCCATAAATTTTTTATATTCCATCAATATCTGTAATGTATTGAATTAATACTTAATAAATTTGATAGTATAAATTGATAATCGCAGCTGATATATATATGATTAATATTATTTTTATTAATATACTACTTACTTTTTATAATAAAACTTTCGTAAATTATCAATTTCTATTTTCAAATATTTTTTTTTTGTATTATAAATAATTTTAAAAAAGATTGAAGCGTTAGAAAATATTTTCTCTATGTGAATAATATTTTTCTGAAATAATTGAGCTCATAATTTACTCATATTGATACTAATGATCATAATTATGTCTAGGTAAGAGAACGCAGCGCTCGAAGCGTACCAATGGGACACACAAAACTGTCACGAACATCATTGAATGCTGGTACACCAGATAGCCTTAGTGATAATGAAAGTTCTTTTCGAAATTCAGTGAAAAAAATAAGTCCATGTTATAAAGGTATTATTACATTAGGTAAAAATAGTTTTTATTCAATACATAAACGTAAAAAGCATGCATACGAGTATATACTCTTTATAAAATAAGTCTTTTGTAAATAAAAAACTAGTTCAATGGTATAATACTACTTGAGCGAGTTTAAAAAATAAAATATGACAATTAATGTTTAATAAATTTCTTTTATTTGACATAATATATTGAATGTTTATTGACAAAATGCGATTCATTTATTATTATATGATTAATAATAGTTTGTTTGAAAGTTACATATAACTCAAATATTTACAAAATATTGTTACAATTTGAAGAAATTACAATTTATTTATTCGATGTATAAATAACTGTTAAGGTAGAGGAGATAAATAAGTTTTCACAGAAAAGTACCAAAATAATAAAAATAACGTTGCCTGTCTAGAAAATAATCCTCTAAATAAGTACAAATTTTTTCCTTACGAATTGCCTTAATACTATTATTACATTCTCAGAAAGACAATTCTGATTAATTACAAATAATATTACATTAAATATTTCAATTTATTACATACAAAATAAATTTACATTTAAATTAAATATATGTCACTTTATTATTTTGTATTATTTTCTTACTTTAGAATCATTTATATCAATTTATATTTTTAAAAAAGCAATATTTGGTATAGGAGGAAGTCGCCCAACAAGTCGACCAGGTAGCAGGCCAGCATCCCGGCCAGGGAGTAAACCATCTAGTCGATACGGTTCAACACAGTCTTTAGATAGTACTGGTAAAACATTTGTGATTATATAATTTACCTATAAACATTGAATAAATTAAAGTTTCTGTATAATTGTTGAGTAAATTTTAATTTTATCAATAATTATTGAATTTAATAAATACGAAATTGGTACAGATGATACTACTCTACCAAGTCGTATTCCGCGACGAACGAGTGGAAATACACCAATATCCAGTCGACACAATAGTATGTCCGGTAGAAGATTGACTATTTCAACTGATTCTAGTTCTCGACCACGTACTCCAACGGATCCAAGTAGCACATCCAATGAAATACCATCAAGGTTTATTTTTAGTTTATAAAAAAAATGTATCGAGTAGTATTTATTTTTAAAGTAAAAGATAGATATATTAAAAATCCACACTATGTTTATTTAAATATAAATTATAACTTCTTTATATAAATTTAATTTTATAAAATTAAAATATTTTACGAAAATATTTAACTACAAAAATATAAAGAAATTCTAAAATCAGCTTCTGATCTTAATTTTAGATTGAATTTAATGAGTCGAGCTTCTAGTATACCAACTCTTACATGCGTCGGAACACCAACCAGGTAAATGTTATTAATTTATTTAATTTAAAAAATGTTTCAACAAATTTTTTTAATTTTATTATTTATAAATACACACACACACACATACATACAAATTTGAATACATATTAATTAGTTGATTATTGCAGATATCATTTAAAAGTAGATTAAACTGAAATTATTTACTGACAATATTGCAAACACTATCAAAATATATTTATTAATAGTAGAAACCAATTTTAATCATTAAAAATTTCAGTATTAAAATGCTAAAATGAAAAACGTTTTTTGTGTTATCATTATTCTAATTCTGGTATAGATAATTTTAATATATTTTTTTTAGTTTTCGCTTTTTAATAGTCATTATTACTTTTGTTTTTCTTTTATCCATTTTTCATTTTCGTTTCTTTTATGTTAGTTTTATTCTTAATGCTATTTATTAAATACTATCAACAATAAAATTCATAATTAAAATTAATCTCCTTTATACTAATCCTTTAATCGCAACATATTAATTTATTGATTAAAAATGGTGGTGGTTTAGCCGTTCACGGATTCCTGTATATGTGGGTCCAGAGATAAAATCTCCCCAATCTACAACAAGTAATATTTCTACTCATTCAGCACAAAGCAACTATTCAACAATTTCTACTGATTCTATTGGGTATGATGGCATGCTTGCCACTATATCTCCACAAATCTTTCTTTTTTCACTACTTTTTTTATATATGAATTTATCAGATAGTTTGGTTTTTTTTTGTATCTGTTCAAACAAATTAATTTAAATTTGTAATGTAATACTCCTTAATTTTTATTAAATATTAATTTCCTAGTATTAGTATATAGAGTACAAATTCTATGTAATACATGTTTAATATGTGTTTAATATATATAAATAGTATAATTGTACATATCATTTTTATATTATGCATGCTCAATCATAATTTAACTTGTTTAACAACTTGCTTAATAATTTAACATTGAATAACTAATTTTCTTTACAATATTAGGGTTAATTTTATGTGTACAAATTCAACAACTTATACATCAATATTTATAAAACAAATTAGGTAATGCATATTAGGTTTGTTGTTGATACAGTAAATAATTTTGATATAACAATATTCAATCTTTCGTATCAAAATTATTTATATCTGCTTCAGAATATTAAAGTCATAAATCTTACATACTCTTATGTAATTTTAATTTATCACATTTTAATCAATTTTATTATAGAACAAGAACCCCTACCAGTGGTACAAGTACCCCTTTACCTTCAGGTGCAAAATTAATAAAAAAACCATCAGGAGCATCTGATACATCTGTTTTAACACCTGCACAACGAAAAGGAAAACAACCTACACCTATAGACCAGAGAGCACCATTTAGATTATAATGCAGATTGATTACTAATCACTTCAGCAATAAAATAAAATTTAAAGAAAAAGATATTTTTAGCATAATATTAAGATATTAATTGTTTAACATTATTTTGATATATTTTAAATATTATTTTTATGAAATTTATTGTTTAGATTGTTACTTTTTTTCTTGAATACTATGATTTAGTAATCTTTGCCAATTGTTAATTATAATTATAAAAAAAAAATATGAATAAAACAATTAATTCAAATCTAAATGAAAAAAAAATTTTATTAAGAGTATATTTTAAAGAATAAAAATAATATTGAGTACAAATAAAAGATATATTGAATAAATTAAGATTAAATTTATTCGTTTATTAATAAAAAAAAATATTTACTTGTAAAAATAAAAATAAAAACAAAAAAATTGAGAGATGAATATATAAAAATATGGTAGTTCAATAAAATTTTTTAAGATATAAAGGTATTAATACACTAAAAAATATTTTACATAACTATTCCTTTTTTTATATGAAAAAAGAATTTATAATAAAAATTATTAATTGTAGACTTTATAGATCTTTTTTTATGAAATTTTATATTAACGTATTTAATTTTATGATACTTTGTCATTATAATCTGGCTGTTTATATATATAAACATAATATTAATTTTTATTTAATTTCTCTTTTTCTATTCTTTCAAAAAAGAATAAATGAATACTATTATGAGACAAAAATAAAAATTTTAATTCATAGCAAAGCAATAAGCTTATTGAAATAAATAGTAATAATTTAGTAATAATTATTGGGATTATTATTTTTTTTATTAGTAAATATACAAATTCCCTTCAGCTATTTTTTTAAAATTCAAAACTTGATTGTAAAAACCTAAATATACATTTTTTAATTCTATAGTATTTTATGGTTTTTTGTTTTGAAGAAACGTTTTATTTTTAAAATAATCTAGGAATCGAATTAATTTGTTACTTTTCAAAAATAATGATCAATTAGATTGTATAATCCATTTCAATAAATACAGTTTATAACTTTGGAATCATGAATATTTGGTTATTTAATGTTGGAAAATGGGTGAAATATTCTCATGATTTTTTAAACGTTTTTATTGTGTGAAACTATTATAATGAATGTATTTATTATTAATTTATTAATGGTATTACAGGACTGCATTTGTGACAATAAAAGATATTACTTTCAGCAGAATGTATTAATTTTCATTACATTCATTTCATTCTTATTGATAATATTATTAATATTAAAAAAAATGAATGAACAAAGTTATATAAAATGTGTAATTTAAAAAACTGGGATGAAATAGTAAACAATACATGGCTCATTTAGAAAGCTGATTGGTACAATTTCTAGAATTTTAAAAGATTTTCATAAATCATATGATAGGTTTTAAAAAGTTATTTATATGTTATAATTTAGTTGTATTATGTATTCCATTTATTTGGTCAAATAAAAAATATTGGAATCATAAATGTTGAAACAATTAAAGCATTAACAGAATAGACATCTTAAATTTAATTTTGTTTTTCTTCAAAAGTAGATAAATTTGAATAATATTAAAATTACTATACCGTATTTTAAAATTTCGAGAATACGAAGATTAAAATTAAATAGAATTTGAACAAACTAAAAAGTATAGAAGCTGTATGTTAATTATTGAAAGGCGAAGTTGGGACTCGATCGAATTGGTCTTCGTGGAATTAAGACATGAATGTGCTAGTATTACCGGATTTAGAATTAACTGCCGGTTATTTGATATTGCAAGTAATAGATAGAATTGGAAATTCAATGAAGCACTGATGCACTTATAAAAGTGTACCAATATGTTATACCAATTACATTTTTATTAAGTGAAGTTGCAAGTTTATATTTTACGCTTATTTATGTTCATACAATTTTATCTTCTGAATTGCAATACATTCGAATCTTTGAATAATTAATGCTTGCATGTAACAAATGATATCGATATCTTATTAAATTTTATTTCTAGTAAAATTTAATTTTTAAAAAGTATTCTTAAATAAGAAGTATTAAGAATAATATTTCTTGTAAAATAATTGTATTTCTTAATGGAGATCAAACAATTCAAATATATAATATTAAAATTTTTGAAGTCTTCATACATACGTAGAAATGGTGATATAGAGGGTAGATATGGTAATAATATGGAGGAATAGTAATAAATTCTTGGTAGATTTCTGTAAATTTAATCATATAATGATCTACATAGTTGATTATAATTTTTTAAATTTCAATGTTTGAATATGATATAAAAAGCTAAAAACTTTCAAAATTCATTTTGTGTATCAGATGATACCAATTAATATTACACTTATTTATTTATTTATTAATATACGTTCCAGCCCGAGACTAAGGAACGGGTTCCTTTACATATTTACATTTTTTTTACATATTGGCCTTATAGTTATAATATATTACACAGTTTACTTAATTTACATTTTCATTACTATATTATGTTATGCTATGTATTATTTGATTGTCAGTCTTTTCTCTATCATTTGTACACTTCTCACTGTCTGTTGGTATTTCTTCCATTTTTTCTTTCACTTTCTTTTCTACAGCTTTTATTTCTCTGATTATCATACTTTTCTTGTTCTTGTCCTTGAATTTCTGTATTATCTCTGTTATAGTCCAGTTTTTTGTGCCGTTTTTTCTGATATCTTTGAAATTTTTTTTTGTTTCTTGACATCTTTCTATCCAGTGATTCGTCTTCCATTTCAGTGTTATATAATCTACATTTTCTTTCCTCTGTATTTCTCCAGTACTTGTGCCCTTCTACTATGTTACCACATCTTATCCTTGCTTCTGTTCTAATGTATTCTATTTTTTCTTCTTTTTTCATGTACTTTGGTAGCCCTGTTTCTCTGATTTCTTTGTATGTGCTATTATATGTTGATTTGTCTATTTTGTTGGTCCTGCATTGTTTCTGTATTTCTATGTCCCTCTTCCTGATTTCCTTGCACTTCTCTATGCCATTTTTCCCCAGATTTCTAGTTGTTCACTGGAGAGCCCTAGGCATTTAGCCATACTTCCTTTTTGTCTTTTTTCTTTAGTGCATGTAGCTTATTCCTTTCCTCCATGCATATTCTCACCCATCTATCTTCTGGTAGATTTTTTGTTTTCTCTGCAAATTTCATAGCCCTGATCTTCCATTCTGTTTCCATTCTGTTTTCATTCGTATACTAAATATCTGGGTGTACAATAATCTAGTTTTAGAACCCATCTAAAGTAATCCAGTTTCACTCTTTCCATATCTTTAGTGTCTTCAAAATTCCATATCTCTGCTCCATATGCCATAATCCCTTTTACCATATAATCAAACATCATTTTCCTTAGATGAAAGTCGCCAGCACATCTTCTTTCCCCGTGGCCCCATATCCTTTTTTGCAGCTACTCTTCCCTTGAATATCCTTTCTTTTATTTGTTCATCATATTTCCCTTTTCTAGTCAACACAAAGCCCAGGTAACAAAATTTTTCCACCGTTTCTATGTTGCTCTTCTTCCATATCCATTCCTCTACTTTAGATTTTTTTCCGCTTTTCTCCATCATCATCTTTGTTTTTTCTGCGTTTAAGGTAGCTTCCTTTGGTCCAGAAAGTTCCTTAGCGTTCCTAACATATCCAGCATGGCTTCTCTGTTCTCCCCCATCATTGCTAAGTCATCTGCCTATGCAAGAGTCCATATTCTCTGTTTTCCAATTTTGGTGCCTCCGATACCTCTTTTCTTCAGTTCTATTTCCAGGTCTGCTATGTAGATATTAAATAGCGTTGGACTCAGGCAGCATCCTTGTCTGAGACCTTTGTAGGTCCAGAATTCATCAGTTAGTCCTTCACTAGTCTTGATGCAACACCTTGTTTCTTCATAGATCTTCTTTAATCTCTCTATTAGCCCTTCGCTGTATCCTTTGTTTTTCATAATCTCCCATAGCTTGCCTCTGTTAACCGTATCGAATGCTGCTTTTAGATCAACGAACAGCACATACATCCTCTTTTTTTCCTCCAATTTCCTCTGCATTGCGTGGTTTAGGATATATATGTTGTCCATTGTAGATCTATTGCTTCTGAACCCCGCTTGTCCTTCTGGTAATACCCCTTTTTCTTCCGTTTCTTTTTCTAGCAATTTTTTAATTAAGCCAGTATATATTTTATATGCTGTCGGTAGCACGGAGAGTCCTCTGTAATTTTCCGGGTTAAGCTTATTGCCTTTTTTATATATTGGCGTGATTACCGCCGTTTTCCAGTCTTCCGGTATTATTATGGACTCCCATGCTATTATCTCCTTTAGCCTTTCCTTGACTTCCTCTCCTTCATACAGCCATGCTTCGTTTCCGATCTCGTCAATGCCTGCCGCTTTGTTCTTTTTGAGTTGCTGCCATTCTTTGATAATGTCTTCTTTTGATATTTTTATTCTATTTTCTTCTTCCTTTTCTTTGGTTATCCTGTTTGTTCTATCTTTTGTTTGTCTTTTTTCTTTGTTACCTTCTAACAATTTCATGAAGTGTCTTTCCCAACTCTCTTTGTCTATTTCTTGTTCTATTTGCTCCCTTTTTTCCTGCCTCTATTAATAAATCCCCATATATCCTTCTCGTTTTTCAGATTTTTTATTACCTCTATCTCCTTGTCCTTCCATTTTTGTCTCTTCCTCACATATTGCTTTCCATCTTTTTCTCTGTTTTGTGTAGTCCTTCTTTGTTTTTTCTCCTTTTTTCCATTTGCTTAACTCTTTCCTCGTTTTACGTTTCTACCTCTTGCACTCTTTGTCCCACCATTTGTACTCTCCCAACTTTTTCTCTTTGATTTCAATATTTTTCCTTTCCATGTGTCATGTCACCAGTTCTTTTAATTCAGTCCATAAAGTTTCAATGTCTTTTGTCTCCCTAGCCGTCTGATATTTATCGTCTGTGTTTTCTTTGTATTTTTTGATGCTTACTTCGTCCCATTTAGTTATTCGTTTATATATTCTTTTATTCTTGTCCTTATTCTCATTGTTAGCCCTGTTTATCGGTCCGAGTACTGCGTCTGTTTGTAGTTTTATTCGTATTGGAAGGTGGTCTTAATCAATTTTGTCGTCAACTTGGAGTTTTATGATTCTGTTCCTGCATTCACTGTCCGTCACCGCTAGGTCGATGACTGTGTTCCCTCTTGCCCCAATATATGTAAACTCTCCTTTTGTATTACCTTTGATGGTTCCGTTAATTATACTCCAGCCTATGTCGTTCATTCTCTTTACTAGTTCCTTCCCCTCTTTGTCTATTGTCTTATCTTTGCTTTTCCTAAGTGCCCATTCTCCCTCTTCTTGTATGTAGTTTCTTAATTCTCCCGTTCTAGCATTGAAATCTCCCATCAGTAGTGTTTCTTCCTTCCCGTTATCACTGTTATCTGCGATTATGTTCCATTTCTCTTCAATCTTTCCCTTGTAGTTATATATGCCCCATATATCAAGTGTTTTTTCTTTTTTCCCTATTTTGATTTTAGTTCTCACCAGTCCTTCTCCTTTGTCCTGTCCAAGTATTAAAGTCATGTCCATTTTCTTTTTGTTCATTCCTATCAAGAACCCCCCTTTTGCTCTCCCTTTTTTTCTTTCTCTGCTTGCTCCTATTACTTTCCATATCATGTTCTTCGGTAGCCTTTCTATGTACTTTTTACTGTCCTTTTCTTCCAGTCATGTTTCTGCCAGGCAGATATAGTCATAATCTGTCACGTATTTCCAAAATTCTTCTTCTTTACCCCATATTCCCGCTACATTCCAAAACATGATGTTTAATTCTCCTCTCTTTCTGTCTTCTTTGTATTGTCCGTCTGTCTTTTTTTTGTTTGTTCTATTGCTTTCCTTGTGCTTTTTCCTTGTACTCTTTTTGATTCGTGCTTTGTTTCTGTCTTCTATTTCATTTCTATTTCTAACCCGTTCCTTGCCTACTTTTCCTTCTTCTCTGCTCCTGTTTTCTCTTTCTCTTTTTATTCTATTATCTCATTTGTATTGTTTCTTTCTTTCTCCTTCACTTCTTCTCCCTTTTTTACTTCTTCCAGGGTGCTAGGTGTGTTCTTATCATCTCTCTCTTCTCCGTTGTCCTCTCTTCTTTCGTATTTCTGAATGATCCTCTCGAGTATTTTATTCATTTCTTCCCGTCCACTCCATCTTCTCCACTCTCCCTCTACAAACACCTTTTTCAGTCCGACCTTTGCAAAAACTCCCTGTCTCCTGGCTTTCCTCGTCCATTCTTTAATTTCACCTTGTATGGACCTCTCCTCGTACGTCAGGTCGAAGTCTACATAGATCTCTGTGCCTATTAGTCTTCTCCTGTTCATCCATACTATGTCCCTTTCCTCTTTGTTCTTCATCTTTGTCACCAGTAAACTCCCGCTCCACCATGCACTTTTTGCTGTGACCTCCAGGCCTAATTTTTGTTCTATGAAGGTTCTCACCCATTCCAGTATTCCCTATTTCTCCACTTCAGCCCTGTTCATTCCCCTGATAACAAAGTTCTCTTCTCTGTCTCTGCGTTCTCTTTCTCTCATTAGCCTTCTTATTTCGTGCGTCTCCTGATCCGTTAGGCTAGCTTTACCCCCACTCCATGCACTGCCATCACTCCATCTTGATCCAATTGATCTCGCACTCGCTCTGCTTTCAGGCCTTGAGATTGTGGTAGAGTTGCCTCTTTTGTATTCTGAGCCTGTTTCATATCTCTCACTTCTGTTACTTCCTATCTCCTGTTTCATCTCTGTCGCCCATTTTTCTATATTCTCCCTCCATGTGCTCCCCTCTTTTTCTTTCTCCATTATCTCTGTATATTTGTCCTCCATACTGGTCATTCTAACTTTTACCCCTCTTGCCCAAATTCTATTCATACTCTCATTCTCCTTTAGTTTTGCTATTTCTTTCTCCATTTTTTCAATAATTTCTTTTAGTTTCTTTACTTTGCATTCCATTTTTTCATACCTTTCCTTGTAATCTGCCTCTGTTATTTCCTTGTCTTCCATCTTTTTCAGCTTCTCCTTTTCTGTTCTCGAGCTCATCTCTGCTTTGCCTTCCTCCGAGAAAGCTACCCTCTTTTTGTTGCTAACCTCTAATGTAAGTTGCGTCAGCTCTTTTTTTGTGTTTGGGGGCCTTCCCCTCCGGGCCTTTGTTTTCTCCTGGCCCGGGTTCATATTGTCTCCCTCCGTCCCTGCGTTCCTCGTTCCGCAGTCTTATTTTGTCTCGGGCGCCAGGCCTTGTGGTCCGCTCCTGTTTATCGGCACTCTCCTTTCGCGCGGTTTTCTCTTCTTCCACCTCTAACCTCTGTCGATTCTAACTTTTTCTTCCTCTTTTTTAGCCACTTCACCCACTGTTTTTCTTGCACTTTATCACCACTGTTGTTTGCTATTATTTTATAATTATTTCTATCTACTTTTCTGTTCACCTTGTACCTTAAAAAACTCTGTGTAATATACTTTAACTACGCGATTCACTCTTACGAGGTTTATAGACTCGCGGCCATTAAAGGAATCCCCAATTAATATGACACATATTTTTTGTTAAACAAAGTGTTATTAATTTATATACTGCAGTGAATAAATAAAAAATAGCATCCAGAACAAAACATGTTTGAAGAAATGAATACTATTTTAATAATATATTTCTTTCAATTAGTATTAATATGTGTCTAAAAAAGGCACAGCAAACTCAAAATTAAGAATGGGCTATATCAACTTGCACAATTTTCAAAAATCTCAAATGATTCTCAAAGGCAAAGAGATGTATAGGGTATAAAGCTCAAGGAGACCAATTATTATATCAACAGTGTAGCCCAACATGTGAGATACATTAATTTCATCTCAAATTTCCCAGTATATAAAAGGAGATATAAATTTCAAATCAACTAAATAATAATGTAAAAGTTACTTTTATTAAAAAATTCTTTATAATTATAAAAGTTTACAAGTTAAATTTAACCATTTAATTATTATTTAACCGAGACTAGTAAGAATAAATAACAAAATAATTTTATTGCAATAGTTGGGGTCGTATGTTAACTTAAAAATGTCGATTATAATAATTATGATTTCACTTGGTCGTTGTAAAGTTTCTGCTAAAAGCAACTATTTAAAATATTCGGATTTGGAAATCCTAATTGTGATTTGAATAAATATTTGTATTAAAGAAATAAAAATTGATGCAAGTAGAAGTGTACTAGTTATAATTATTTCGAAAAACTGTCAAAATTACAAAAAACAGAGCTTCTCCCTTTTGCGCGTTTTTTATACCCTTTTAATTTTCTTCTCACTGTAACACACTTTATGATGAGATAAGGTAAGGAGGTGAGTTTCCTCTGATTAATAGTCTTCGTAATTATTGATTGGAGAATTTTATCTATTATCATGGTTTAATAGAAACCGTATTTTCAGATCTCACATCATAATGTCGTTAAGTTTAATTTTCTTTGAATCTATTTATTGATACATTACTATTATTTATTTTCATTGTAGTGATTGGAGAGTATTCAGATTTTTTTAAATTATCTTATAAGAGATATTTGTATTATCAGCAATATTGTATTTTTTTCTATTTTGCGATAATTGGATTTATGAAAAATTTTGAAATTTAATTTTGAGATTACATTCTTTCCCTTAAAGTGAAAAATTTGCTTATCAAATCAATTACAAATGGATATAAATGTTACGATCGCATGATTTGAATTTTAATAAGGTAAAGTATTATTTTACTACCTTAACTTTTATATTATTACGATACTTCCAATTTTTTCGAATTTTTTCATCGATTTTCAATTCGTTCAACTTGATTGAGCTGTCAAATTTGAGTTTTTTTGTATTTTAATGTTATTATTATTTAAAATCGATTATTTTTTATTACTTTAAAAAAAAAAAAAAAAACAAAATATGGGGTAGTAATGATGATATATTTAATAAACTATTGTTTTGATAGCTAAAACGATTTTTTAATAGAATAAACAATATATAACTGAAATATATTGCAACGAGACGTGCTCGTTGCTAAGCCCATACCGCGGGTGACCCTCCTCGACGCTCCAAGTTCCACAGTTGGGTCCCCCGCTTACGTGTGTACCGGCACGCGCCCGGACTTCTTCGTGATCGCAAATGGCCAATCATACGGCTATTCCTCTCGATTCGTTGATGGCCGACAAAAATAAATAACATCCGTCTGATTCGCTTATTCGCGTCTTCCGCATCGCGTTAATAACTGTTCGCTAATTTTCTGAAATATTTCTAGATATAAATCGAGCATAAATTTCTTTGGTGGTGTATAAATTGTAAAATTTTAGAATTAGCTAAATATAAGCGTTAGAAAATATTGTAAAGTAATTATTTTAAATAATTACTTGAAAAGCCGAACAACGATAGCGTGTGTTTACGTTCAGTGTTTGTTGTTATTGTCGGCGACCTCCGCAGCGGTCGCGACCGAGTACACGTTTAATGAAGAAAACATTGCCGGAGACTTGCTAGGCGTATAGAAGTTCATTGTAAGAAATGAAATTATTGTAAATAAATCAAAACATTTATTCGGCGTTGATTATCTTAGTGATAATATTATTAAAGTTCATATCTTTACGAATATTTACATTTTTTGTATCTTTGTTTGTTTAGAAGAATTAAATAAACGGATTCGCGGCTCCTGTGATCAATGGATTATTAATTAAAATTTATGAGTTTTTTTTATTATTCCCACCTACCACCGATCCAAATTCTGGGCAGACCGGCTGTCGCTTTGTCCCGGTGGAAAAAATTTTTCTATCTCTTCGATGAGAGCTCTACTCTGCCCTTCACCCATGAAGGGCTAACGGTGCCGTTTCATTACAATATCAATTACAATAAATAATACGTATATATTATTATATTAATATTACAATAATATAATAATTATAAATATAAAATATTTTAAAATAAATATAATACTTATATCAAGAATAACAAAAGTTTTACAAATAAAAGAATGTCTATAAAAATTATAATATACTTGTTAATGAATTGATGTTATTTAACTTAGTTGTGTTTAATTTTATCATCTGTAAATAAAATTAATTTTGTTTTAAATATCTTAATATCGTTAGGCATATTTGATTGCAATGTACTTTCTTCGTTCTCTTTTTTGAAAATTTGCAACTCTACGTTATGATTCTCAAATATGTTAATAATTTTATATGGGCCGATGTGTTCAGAATGGAAAGTTTTTTTATTTCTTTCTTTTAATAAGAGCAGATTAGTATCTACATGAAATTCAAACTCGTTAAATTGTCGATCATAATAACATTTTGCTTTTTGTTTTGCGTTTTCGAGATTTTCGTTTACTAATTTATGAATTCAATATATGCGTTTTTTTAAATCTAATATATACTGATTACAGTAGCGCCCGTCATGCTTCTAAATCGACTCTATTAGTCAGTATTCGTACCATTTTATATATATTTGTAAGGTATTAATATTATACCTCCGCGTACACCTGTATTATAAGAAAACGTAGTGTTTTTTAACTAATCATCTCATGTGTTTTCATTTTTAACAAAATATTTTTAATATTCTTTGAGAACGTGATGCATCTTTTCAATCAAGCCGTTACTCTGAGGTGTATAGGCTAATGTAATTAGTTATACACAATTTCATTAAATTTTTAATCAGTGCGGAAGTAAAATCAGTACCTTGGTCATTTAAAATTAATTTAGGTGAAGTGATCACATTTATTAGATTATTAAATATGGAGCAATTTTTAAAGCATTGATTTTCTTTATCGAGCTTAGTATAATGTATTTTGACAATAAAAATTGCACAGTTAAAATGTATGTATCTCCGTTATACGAAACTTGTAGAAGGTCTACAACGTCTAATGCTATTTTATCAAAAACTTTTCCTGGCACATATGTAATTACCATTACCAAATATACCATTGGTTGGTATATTTTACGTATCGTCAATTTCTATACTTGACAAATTTCACATTCTGATGTATGTTTTAAATGTAAGTTAGTTGTTAGATCTTGAATTTGAATAATGTGTTTTTACAATATTCTGAATGAACAATAAACATGCTCAATGAGTTTTCAGAATAGCAGAACTGTTGTATGTTCGAACTTTGAGATGGTTAGTCTTTTCAGTGGAGTAACCTTGAACTTTGACATAACTAAAAATATTTTAGAGTCTGATTTGATAGAATCAAGAAATGACGATTGCCATGGCAAATTTAGACGAATCAGAACATTTGTGAAGTTTAATAACTGAATCTTTGAAAGTATTGAACCATCTTAGAATAGAAAGCTTGGCCAAACTAATATAATCATTTCTAATAGAAAACTATTTTAAGATAAGATGATTAGATACAGGCTTATCTCATCCTAATTTATAAAGTCAGAGCTCTTACAATAGTATTATGGCATTAATTATTACAGCAGATGTGAAACCAAATAGTTCAACACTTATAATTAATATGAATAAAAAAATATTAAAAAATACAAAATAATAAATCAATAGTCTTACTACATGCAAATGAAATAATCATAAAATAAATCGGATAATTTAAAAATATTGAACTTTGAAACGAACTACAAAAAAAACAATGTAAAAAATGATTTACATTAAAATCAATAATAACATATTAAATAAACAGGAAGATACAATACTTTTAAACTATACACACACATTATTAATACTATAAAGAAACACAGAGCGAAACGATAAGTCAATGGCAACATCATTTTACATGTTTAGTTTTCACCAAGAACCTGATTACGATACACGTTTTCATTAGACTTTGAAAATAAATCTCAATTCTGACGTATTATGTCCACGTAATTTGCGTATAACTGTTGATAAATAAGTGATTTTCTATAATATTTAAATATTTGTGTTTATGTTTTTATGTAAATTTTTCTTATAAACTCTTGTTGATTGAATATCACTTTACAAGAGGAAATTTCCTTGCATGACAAAGATGGAATACATATAGAACAGTCTATTAAAATTTCCTCTGAATCCGCTCCTTCAAAAATATAGTCAACATAACGACCTTAAGTTATACATGGAACTGTAAAAGAAAATTTGAACTTTTTTCCTCAGCAGGATGATGTAAAGCTCTTGTTACTGACATTTATGCACGTATACTCATATTATGACATATACTCACATTTTTTATTGAACCACAAAATTTGTTGAATATCCAATAGTCTTCGCGTGTCTTGATTTGACCGTACTTTTTAAATATTTTTTCAATATTAGTTAACAAGAGATTCTTATATTAATGAATTGATTTTGTAGAATCACGTTCGCAATCTTAAGCAGCAAATTAGGAATTATATTTATAATATCATTAAGTAGACAGTATCTATTGAATTTGATCCATTGAAAACAACTTATTTTACTAAACCATCTTTTTTAATAACATCATGATTAAGATATGATAGTGCCAAATTACTTTTAACCCTTTTTCTCTCTCTCTCTCTACTTGTTTAATTTTTTCAAGTTGACAATACTCAACCATAAATTGGTCATAAAGCAATTATGTTCCTGATTTTTCTCAATTTTCTTCTTGGTTCATTCAAGACAAATTTGAGCAACTTTTTGAGAATTTCTCAATCTATTAAAAGTTAGCCTGTGTGGTAAGTAACAACATATCACCTAACTACATGTTATGCATGCATAGATTTGAAGTGATCCTCATACCCCGGTTCATCGGAAGTTAATAGAGTAGGTATAACATCAAATGATTTTTCCTGAGTCCAAGATTTTGTAAGAAGTTTATTTAGTTTTGATGCAGATTTATTTGAGATTGTATGATAAATTATTTTTAGTGAATTTCTTCAAAACAAAATTTGACCGAGAACAAGCCAAATGGATAGATGAGTAATTAGAGATAATATTGAATATCTAATGATATAAGGCTTGATGATGTTGGTAAATACATCAGCGCCTAAAATTATATCAGCTACTTTTGATTTGAGAAAATAAACATCAGCTAAATTCAGTTTTTTGAAATGTGGTTAATCATAGTCTTGTTTGAATTAGGAAGATGGTACACTTGATAATACTTTATTAACATTAGGAGCTTAAACTGTTTTAGTGAGAGGCCTCTATATTGATGTCAAAGTAATTTTGATCATTCCTACAATCTCGAACTTTGAATACTGCTTCTTACATTAACTACGTAATCCCTAATGAAGGTAAATTCTGAACTTCAATATTTATTTTTTTATTTACATTATCAATAAATTGTTCTCATAAATTATTATATGTGTTGTTATTGTCAATTTTTGGTTTTAGTTATGTAAATTTTTTATTCATAACATATTTTATATGAATATTCACGATTACAAGTTTTTATTAAATTAGTCAATAATTTTTATTAGTTTATTGTTACAAATCTCACAACTCAGTAGTAAATTAAATCGAAAATTAAAAAAAAAAAATAACGAAACATAAAAACGAGATACATTAATATTTAAAGCCAAATGTACATGAAATATACCCTTTCACAAATTACTAGCTAACATTACTGACATCTCACTTGGACCTATATTTAACATAATTACGGACCTCACGTACAAAGGCGTAAATAATATTAATATTACTACTATACTATTACTACTTCTACTACTACTACTATACTATTACTACTTCTACTATTACTACTACTACTACTACTACTAATACAACTAATAATAATAATATTAATAATAATAATAATTTAATAAATAAGAAAATATTTAATCTTTTGAATATAAATTTGTATAAATATCGCATGTTGAAAATTCCTTTAATGTTTATTTAATATACTTTCATGTAATATATCAAATATACTTCTAATGTATAAAAATATAACTAACGATATGAAGGCTTTGTAATTTAACTTAAGTAGATTAATTCATTTTAAATCCATATTCTTTGCATACAGAATTTAGAAATGAAATATGAAACTAATGAATACGTTAATGTTAGCAAGAGGAACGATGGAAATAGATGCGAATGTAAAGAATTAGTAATAGTACTAATAATTATTTTAAGGCTGATTATTTTTTATATCATTAAAAGAAGAAAATAAAAAGAATATTAATAAAGAATTCAACGAATAAATAATGAAAAATACAAGAAGAAAACAGTTAAAAGCTAATATAAAAACGAATGGTAGAGGTAAATAATTTGTATACACATTTTGGTTTATGACTTCTCAAAGGTAATTACATACATGTATATTTTAATATACATCTAGATTCTTAATTTTTTCTTTTACGTACTATTTTTTCATCTCATAATGTTTGGTTTTTTCGAATTCTCAATTTACACTAGAAATGTAAATACGAGTGTGTAAAGGTGTTTATACACATAAACATACATTTCTTTGTATGCATATATATACATATTATATATATATATATATATGTATATATATATATATATATATAATCACGCTATTGATAAGCAGGAATAATAAATTTATACTACATACGTGTATACATACATATACCCGTGTACACTAATTTATTACCAACATAAACTTAGATTGTAAACGTATGTGCAAGTGAAAAAGTCCTTATTGCACAGCACCGACTTCAAAAAAAAACTCTGTTAAATATTGCTCAATATTGCATTATAACTATGTGGTAATTTAAAACAATAGTCTTGATTAATTGTTAGATAATTGGTATATGATCTACAAAATACTTGATGAGTGGTTGTGTAAGCGGATCCGTGCCGCAAGACGCGGAACAAATTGCTGTGGAAGAATTTTGGAAGTAATATAGTAAGATATATTTTTTATCGTATAATTTTATTTCTTCAATAGTTTAATATAATAATAATTTTCATTTGCAATTGAAATAATATTTGAAGAACAAACATAACTTTTAAGTAAATAGTTATTGAATACAAGCCATAGATGGTGAATCACCAAATTGGAACAGTGAAAGGCTAAAAAAGTATATATTTTATAAGTGGAAGTTTTTACTGATTACTTTAAAATTAGTTACTTGCATTGTTTATTGAATATATTACAATTTGAAGCAAAAGAGGGAATGAAATACAAATAAATAAAAGTCTAATGTTGTACGCATAGAAATTTCCATGTTTATATGCATGGGTTATGAGTTCATTTTACCCTACTTTTATTGTGATTATACTAATATCACATTTCCATTAACTAATTAATTGTAAACCTTAAAAAAAATATAAAGTAGTAATTTGTGTTTATAAGTATAAAATTTATCTCTATTTTATCTTTCAAAAATCTTTATTCTTTAAATACTAATAAAATGTTTTTAATTCATATAATTTTCCTTTTCAATTTCATTATTTTTTTATTTTATTTTTTTTAATTTAATGTATTTAAAAAATTATTAAATAATAAAATTGGTATTTTAAACAAGTTACTTTAATTTTACTAGCTTTTTGTTTTGTTTTTAATAAGTTTTTAAATAAAATCATTTCTTTTATTTCTTTTTTTCATGTTTTAATATTTTACTATGATAAATTATAAAGATTTTTTTACCTTCACTGATTATAATTATATTTAATCATTTATAGATTAATTAAATTACAAACTGGATTAAGTATCTAAAAATCTAAAGGAGCTTTTTCAACATGTGTGAACAAACAGAAATAAACTATTTGGATGGTGATGTTGTATGGGTAAAATTAGGATCATATTGGTGGCCAGGGCAAGTTGTTGATATAGGAAAGTTACCTGAAGATATTCAGACAGAATTTCAGAAAAAACCTTTAATAGCTGCTGTAAAGTTTTTTCAAGAAGATTCATTGTAAATTGTTATTTATTATTATAAGAAAATTTATAAAATTTATTTTTTTTTAATGGAATCATTTACTTTTTTCAGTGAATTTGTAAAAAATTATCAACAAATATACAACTATAATTGTACTCACAAAGAAGAATTTATTAAAAAAGGTTTGGGTATGTAATTTTGAAGAAAAAATATTTTTTAATATTAATTAAAATTTAAATATGTATATGTAAAAATATAGTTTATCATTTATTGTACATATAGAAAAATGTGTTTATTTTTAAACTAAATTAATATATGAAATATAAAAAAGTTAATAATTTTTCTTAGTCTTAATATTTTATTTTATAAAAATTAGTATAATTAAATAATAAAATATTAATAATATTTTTCGTAATTAAATTACATTATTTTATAGATAAATATAGAGTGAAAAGTAAAGATGGTTCAAATTATATGGATAAATTTCCCGAAGATGTTAGAACAGCTGAAATTTTAACAGATGGAGATCCAGATATTTTGTTAGATGAAAGATTCAATCCTAAAGAAAAACCTGATATTTCTGGATTATTTGGAGAAAAAAAAATTATTAAGAGAAAACGAAATCGTGATGAATTTATAAAAAAAAATGACAATGATATACGACGAAGAGTTACTCATACTCGTTTTTTACAAGAAAATGATCATGAAGTTCGTATTAGACAACAACCAAAAAAACTTCCAACATCTGCAAACAATAATTTTCCTAGAGGAATTTATCCATGTCATGTGTGTGGATTTACTACCACTCGTGTTAATATCATAATTTGTCATTTAAAAAATCATAGAGATAATAAAAATACAAAAACAACAATTAAGTCAAAAGTGAAAACTAATTTGTTATTAAAATCAAAAAAAAATAATACGGAATCACCAAAAACAAAATATATTCGAAAATCAGTACCTAATAAAATAAAAAGTGATATTGGAATAGAATTTGGAAAACGAAAATATTGTAAACAAATTGAAAAACTGAGTAAAAAAAAGAAATCTGATCCAGAATTACGAGAAAAATTACTTGCTGATTGGCATGTTGATACCGATGAAGAAGAATCTTTATTCATTGAAAAATCAGTTGACCTTAAATTTACCAATCTATCAAATATAACTCAGTCTTACGTGGAAAATAAAAATGAAAAAAATATTTTAAAAACTGAGACTGATAATTCTGATAGTATTCTACTTTTACAAGAATCAAATAGTTTACTTCAAGAAACAGAGAACTTGACTAATTTATCTATACTTCAAGATATTCCAAGTAATGTAAATAAAATGGATGTAGAACAAAATGATTTGAAAACACTAGGTAATGTATCATCATTAATAAAAAGCAAAGAAAGTTTGGATTTAAAAAAGAATAGTATTGATAATTTAGCTTTAAAAAAAAAGGATGATCAAAAGTCAAGATTGTCTTGTTTTGATTTTGAGGAAGATGATATACCTGAACCAAGTATATCATCCGTTAGAAAAATTCCACGAAATTTGAATAGTAAAAATTTATCAATAAAAAAAGAAATTATTAAAGAATTTGAAATGAGTCAAGCTTTAAAAAATATTGAAGAAAATTTTAAAAATGATGAAATTTCTAATATTAACTTAAAAACAAATAAGTCAGTTACAGCTGAAGGAAAAATAGAAATTGTAAAAGATATTAAAAACAGTAAATTAGTTGTAGAAGATGAAGTAATTGAAGAATGTATAAATAATAAAAATTTAGAAAAAATAATAGATGAATGTGAAACACATGTTGAAATTGTAGAAATATTTGAAGTTGAAAAAATTGAAGAAAAAAATGTAATGGATATAGTAGAAAAGAAATTTCAAAAAAATAAAACTGTAAAAGTTAATAATGAAAATAATATAACCTTAAAAACTCAAGATGACAATGGAAAAATAAAAATAAAAATTGAAGCAATTGTTGAAGATAATAATGAACCAAAAGAAATAAAAGAAATTATAAAAAAAACCTTGCAACATAAAAAAAATGAAATTGATTTGCTCAATACTGATAAATTAAAAGAAATTAAAAAAGATGAAAATATAGTTTATGAGAAAGATGTAAATAACTTAAATTCACAAATGTTTATAAAAGAAAACAATACTTGTAAGGTTCCTGTATTAAAAGTTCAACAAAGTCTTAATCCATTACATAATCAAGAACTAATTTCTAAAAATTTTACACTAGAAGTGAAGGATAAAAATAATTTAACAATAGATAGTATTTTTGAAATAAACAATTCGGGTCAAGAAATTTTATCTAATTTAAAGTCTGATTTAGAAGCTTTATCAGATGATGAATGTAAAATAGATCCATCTAAGCATAATTTAAACTTCAATGTTAAGAAACGTCGCGGTCGACCTAGAAAAAATTTAATGATTGTTGAAGATAATTTCAGTGATAATGAACATGTTAAATCAGATGATGTAAAAAAAAAAATTGAAGATGATCATAAAATAACTGAACTAAATTTAGACCGTTCTTACACCGCTAGAAGACGAATACCAAATCGAAAATATCAGTCTTCTTCGTGCTTACAAAAATTGAGTTCTGGATCTTCAAGAGTAGATAAAAGTGTATCAGAGAGTGATGATAAATCAGAAAAAGTAAAAGATAAAATTAAAAATGAAAAGGAAAAAAAATTAACAAGTAGTAAAATCAATATTAAATTGATTGATACAATTCAAAATTGGAATTCATCTATAAATATTATAGATAATACCAATAAAGAAACTAATATTAAAAAAAATAATGTTACAAGTGGTTTTAAAATTAAAGAATCTATAAAAAAAAAGGATAATTTGGTTTCAAAAAATCAAAGTAAAGATGACATTACAATATATAATAATTTTTCAAGAGATAGTGAAAACAATAAATTTGATATTTGCACGGATAATGGCAATAGTTTAAAGAAAGAAAAAGATATTCAAGGATCTGCAAAAAATGAAATTCAAGATAATATTAATGTTGAGATTATATATCCTAAAAAATGTCAAATCAAAAAATTTGAACTTTCTAAAATGAATATGACAGAAAATAATTCAGTTAAATGTTTAAATATAGATTTAAATAAGGATTTACATTATAATCTCGATAAAAGACAAGATTTTAAAAAAGACTTTAAAAAAAATAAAAACATAGAAAATGAAACTTTGTTAAAATTTGGTGAAATTGATCAGTTTCCACAAATTTTAAAAAGGGTTAACTCTGTGACAGAAACAATAAAAAATACATTATTATTAACAAAATCCGTAATAGTTAATGAAAAATCAAGCAATTATCATGAAAATAATGACACAGAAAAACATGTATCTGATATTAAATTAAAAAAAAGTAATTTTGATGACAATCAATTTGATTCTTTCCAAGATGCATTTATTAAAACACTAGAAATTGATAATCTTTCTAAAAAACGAAATATTAGTGAAATACACGTTTTAGAAAAAAAAAATATTAACATTAATGATATGAAAAAGATACCAGTAACAGAAATTTCTACAGATGAAAATTTAAATTCTCAGTTAAAAATGACAAATTCTTCAATCACTAATAAATTTGATAATATTGAAGTTATATTAGCAAATAAAAAAGAGGAAAAAATTGATAAAAATAATTCTGTTGAAAATAATAAAAATATTATTCAATCATTGAACAATAGTGGATTAAATAATAATAGCAATAATTTAATGATGTCGGATAATTTATCAAATAAATTTAAAAATTTTAAAAAATTGGATGAATCTGAAAATGCAATATTAGTATCACCATCAGATATGGAAATTAAAATTGTTCCTGTAAAAAAACGCGAGAAACCAAGAATAATTGAAAATGTTACATTAAAAGAACCTATGATTTTAAAAACAAAAATAATAGAAAAACATCTTCCAAAAATTGGAAAACATAAATTAGATAATGATAATTTTAATGATGAAGTAAAAAACTTTTCTAAAACAAAAATTATGAAAATTGAAACTGTAATATCTAATGGTAAAAATAAATCTCTAGCCATTAACGATAATAATTTAAATATAACAAAAAAAATAATAAAGACATTAAAATCAGATGATAATTTGTTAGTAACAGATACTAGAAATCAACATGTAAATTCATTACAAGAAACAGCGTCAGAAGTGCCATGCGCAGAAAAATATATACAACAAAGTTCTCAGAGCCTTGTTGATATGGATTTAGATATTAATTCAATGCCTTTTGTTTTAAGTGAAGATGTATTAACTCCAGAAAGTATTGAAAAAATGCCTGTACTCATATCTTCTATTTTACCAACTAAAATCCCTGTTACAACTACAATTTCAACAACTGTAATTACACCAACAAAACAAATGTATAACATTAATCAATGTTTTGATTCATCAAAGCAAGTAACTGATATATGTCAAAAAAAAAAAAGTGGAACACCAACAATTTTAAAAAGTAAAAGTAAAGCTAAACCTACTATAACAAGTATAAAAACTATTGTACCTCCGTTAACTTCTGCTACATATAAAGGAAATTATAAAGTGAATATGCAAGCAATAAAAACAACAGTAGCTAATCATAAAGTTCCAGGAAAATATGTCATTGTGCAAACATCAGGACATCAACAAGCATATAGCACTCATCACAAAGTAGCGATTCCTAAAAGTAAGAGTTCAGGAAATGCTCAAATAGTTCAACAGGGTAGTAAAGTAGTAATTTTAACGTCTCCACAGTCTGGTCAATGTGGACAAAAAATACTTCCCTTAAATTCTATTTCAAAAGCACTAAATAGTGGTAAAGTACAAAAAATTATAACATCAAAACATGGTCAACAGGTATATACATCAGTTAATTCGCAAAGTTTTGTAGCTTCAAAAACTATTACAGCATCAACTGGTGATTTTACTTCTCCAACTAAATCTAAAGTTGACCAAAAAATTTCAAATCATAAACAACTAATAGCAAAAAGCGTTTTGAACCAATTACCTGTATCTATTACCAAATCTAGTGTTCTTAGTGGATTATCACAAGGTATTCTTGCTAAAGATAGTATTTTTACACAAATGAAGGCTTCAACTTTAGGAGGAAAAACAATTGTTAGTTCAAAAACATTTATTACAAAAGATTTTCCTAAACAATCTGTCAATATTTCGAAAAATTCTTCAATAACACAGTCACCATCTAGTAAAGCAATTATAAACTCACAAGGAATTGTTTCTAAAGGGGCCATTTTAACTCCTATAACTGGATCACAAGTAAAAGCACTTGCTGCAAAAAATGTAAAAGGAAATAAACCACAATTAAATCAGCATAAAATTCAATCAATCGAAGCTGATAAAAATTCAAAAGCTACAATTTCTTCTTCATTTATAAAAGGAAATACAAATTTGAAAACATCAAGTAATATAATGGTATCAGAAAAAACAGAATTCAAATCTATTATGTTAAATAAGAAAGATATTAAACAGGGTATACAAAAACCTATATCTATGACAACAATTTTATCACCGTCTAGTATTTTTACTCTACAACAAAAAGGTACTACAACTGCAGTTATTGATAAAAAAATGATTGGCTTAAAAAATATAAATTGTTCAACAAATAGCAGCAAACTACATCAAAAAATAATCACTGAAACATTTGAAGAAAGTTTGATTCTTAAGCCTTCAGATAATATTGAAACGACACCACTTAAAACGAAAATTATTGAACAACAAAAACAATCAGTATCTGTACCAATTTCAAAAATTAATAAAAATATAAATCAAAATTTACATCAAAAAAATTCTAATTTAACAAATTCAGTTATGTTATTACCCTCAAATATAAATACCTCGTTTCCAACAACTATGTTACCTTTGCAATCAGAAAACAATGAAAAAATATCAAAAGCAGAAAAAATTTATGAAGAAATTTCTTCGAAAAAAGAGTTTAGTGCTCAATATATTGAAGAAAATTTAATAGAACCAAAAGTTTCTGTCCAACCTCAAATAATGGCCTTACCAACAGAAAATAATGATGGTTCACAAACTTATGTTTTAGTCACAATTGATGAGCAGGGTCATATTATTCCACTAGATAACAATGCATTAATGTCATTAGATGGAACTTCAAATTCAGATGGAAGTAGAATAGTTTATATAGATTCAAACTGTATAAGTGAATCTGATAATGTAGATAATATTGTTTTACGAATGGATAATGGATCACTTACTAATGTGCAGGTCCCAAATACATTAGAATCAGCTACACCTGTAGTAACAGAAGCTGTATCATCTACAGAAACGTTGACTACAAATCAAGATATATTAGCAGCTGCATTAGCAAATACAGATTTCCAGCATGAAATAGGAATAACTGAATGTTCACCTTCAACATCAATGACAAATCTTACCCAGACAAACTTAATAAATCAGACAATATTACAGTCAACAATAATACCACCTACAGATCCAATATCTTCTCCATTAGTACTTGAAACTTCACTAACTTTAAATCAACCAATAATGACACCATTAGAAGTTCCAAGTAGTATTAATATTCAATCAAATTTAACACCTGTAACTTCTACTACAATAGTACCAACATCCATATCATTTCCTATTACTGAATTTACTCAGGATGTTTCTTATATAGCTACTTCAGATTCATTATTACAAAAACCCAGTAAGTCTCTAGATCAAATTAAAGAATCTATAAAAAGTACATTATTAATAGATTCAGTTAATTTAAAAATATCATCAAATACACAATACACAACTGAAAGTAATTTAGTTGAAAAAATTATTGATATTTCTGAATCCAAATCTACATCAGTTTCAAATGCTTCATATTCATTTTCCATAACTAAAAATGAACTAAATAAAAAACTAATTCAAACGCCTTGTATGCCAGCAATAGATAATAATTTGAATGCAAATAATAAATTTGATTCTATAAATACATCTGCTGTTATTGAAAATAATTTAAGCAATTATGTAACTAAAACTTCGGAACAGCCTACACAGGATCTCACAGAAAATAACTCACAGGTTAGAAAATATATTTCAAATAGCAAGAAGTTAACTTTTAACTTTATTATAAAATCAAAGAAATCAAAATATTTTTGTCAAAATATAAAATTGTGTTTTATAAAATTGTAGTTCAATGAATATAGAATAATTGTTTTGATAAAATATTAAAATAACAATATAGTATTAATACTTATTTATACTATGTAGGAGTAAGTCTATGTGCATAGGCACGTACATGCTATTTAAGGGTACATTTTGAAAGAAATATTTGAATTATAAAATAATTTAAATATACATATTTTTTATATGATATGTAAAATTAGTTTTTCAAACTTTAACTTTCTCATTATTTTTTTCAGCAAAATAAGGACAATTTACAAACTATTTCAAATAAAAAAATAACAATTCAAGAAATAGTATTAAAAACACCCGAAATTATTCTGAATAATATGCAGGATGATTGTGTTTCATCTCAAGAAAGTATAAGCTCTAATATTGAACAATATGAGAAACAAAGTGTATTACAAGAAGGAAAGTGTGTAAAGTTAAACGAAAACTTACCATCAAAGTATGAATTGGAAAATTCATTTTCAAATTCACAATCCAAAAAATCAGTTATTGATCAAGAAAAAATTACTGTATCCCGAGATAAAAATATTATTTTTTCCCGAATTTCTGATACATTAATTCAGGATGAATCTAATAATATTAATTTAGAAGAAAAAACTCAATCTTATGAAGAACTTTTAAATGTAACAAATGATATTACAAAAGTTTCTAGTCAATCTATTAAATGTAACAGTTTACAAAAAGTTGAAGAATCTCTTTCTTATGATATTATGCAGACAGATACGAATATTTCATCTGAACATTGTCTAACACAAGCTTATGAAAATTTGAAAAATACTGCAAATTCATATGAAACTTTAAGTGATATTGATATGAATGCTCCTTCACAATCATTTGATGAAATAATCGAGATAAATAAAAAAAAAACAATAATAAAAAAATCTACAGATAATTTAGAGTTTTCTCCTCAAATTTATGAAGTTCAAAAAATTGAACATTTGGTTAAAAATATGGAAACTGAAAATGATGTTGCAGAAAGTAATAGTTCATCACAATCAAATGACATTGGTATTGATAGTATTGGTACAAACTTAATATCATCAAATCATTTAACTCTCAATGAAGATGAAACTGCTAGTTCGTCTTATGTACCAGAAACTCCTGAAAATCAAGAAAGAGATCAAGATCAAGAAAGTGCAATTAGTACTTCATCTTATGAAATACCACCATGTGAAGAATTAAATATTGCCTCTTCAAATGCAATATCTGATACATCTATACAATTAGATCACTCAAATATTAACAATAATGGAGTATCAAGTTCTTCTTATACTTTAAACCCAAATTCGAGTTCAACTGAAATAGATGTAGTGCCAACTTCGAGTTACGTAGATCAAATAATCGTTGAACAAAGTGTTTCAACATCGTATGAAATTCCGATTTCAATAAATACTTTGGAAGAAACAACTGCATGTAATTATACGACTGACAATTTAAATAAGAGGCATCAAACAACTAGTTATTATGATACACATCATGAAGATGTTACAGAAAATTACTATGAAAGCATGTGTAAGCAAAATTCAAGATTAGAAACTAATTCTGAGGAGAAAGAGGCACCTAGATTTTACGAGAATAATTCCATAAATGTAGCATCGGAAGGTTCCCAAAATTATTTCAATCAAGATGAAACAACTGCCAGTTATAATAATCATGATATTTCACCAAGCTATTATGATCCAAGAACAGAACGTGAAGCAAATCAAAGTTACTATTCTTCAAATGATCTTAATACATCCAGTCAAGTTGTTCATCACAATATTGAGGTAACACAAAGTTTTTATGAAGAAAACTCTAACGAGCAACGATTACATCAGCAAGAAGAATCTACTCCAACTTATACAGATAGGTATTCTCTTGACTATGTTCCAGTAACCTCATCTCTTGATAGGCATGATTTTATAGAAAACTCTGTACCAACTCGATCTATGGATAGGTAATGTACTATATTGGAAATAAATTTTAAATTGAATCCACATTGGTAAATTTAAAAATAAATTCAAAAAAAAAAAAAGAATTGAAAGGTGCAGAAAATTTAATTAAGTTTTAATCTGCAACATTTTCGTACATTGTACATATATTGTTAAGCTCTTTAATTAGTTAGCCTATTGCTAAATTTAGATTCTTATAATTATAATTATGTTCATATTTTAATATATATCTTATTCGGATACAATCCTTTCGTGAAGTAAGATGTATAAACATTATAGATTATGAAATAATATGGATTTATTGAATATCACAATTGTTTCTGTTTCATTTCTTATTTTAAAAGAAATTCTTAAAATAATTGAAAGTTTGTAACTAATAATTACATGATGAGGTTTTAAGACTGGATACGCATCTATCTTGCTTCAAATTTGCTTTCATAATTGAGTTGTAAAGTCTTTTTGTATCTCATAAAATATGACACAATAAAAAAATTATCATTTTTCTGAAATAATAGTATGAAAACATTTTGTAAATTTCTTTTTAAATATAACACAAATTTTCTCTACAAATGAAAATAATACTTAAAATTAGAATTGTCAAATAAATCTTTTGAGTAATTATTTTTATAATAATTTAAGGTATATATCTTTATATTCATTTACTTATTTTTATAGTTATGTATTCTTTAAATTTTACTGTAAGGTGTAAGGTTACATAATATACTTTCGTTTATTTTCCCATGGTTAAAGAAAATAAAGTTTAAGAATAATGGTTATTATTTGTAATTTTATTACTACAATTCTACGTATTTTATTGTACAAACAGAATGGAGGATAAAATTATTGAAGATTAATAATAAATCCATTTTTTGTATGTAAGTAATTTAATTTAAGTGCATCCTTTATTCCACTTATGGAAATAAATATTTATTAAAGTTTTTTTTAATATTTACTGTATCAGAGGTCTCACTTAATCGTTGGTATGTGTCTTGAATGGATGAAAAATTACTGTTGCTATATTGTTAGTTTTTATTGTATAGAAGAATAATAATAATAATATATACTTATCTATGCAAATAAAATTTATTTCATTAATAATTTTGTGTGTGTATTTATAATAAATAAATGTATGTATACGTGATCCTACGTATGTTTAAATTTATATTAAAAAAACATGATTTTATTATATACTATCTATTAATTTTTTAATTCAATTCAATTAATATATATAAATTGAATTAGTATTATTTTCATATTTTACTAAAAAGTATAATTATATTTAACAATTTTTTTAATTTAATATAAATATTTTTAACAAATTAATTATATTTTTTCATATTTTAATATTTTTTTTTAAATATTCGAATGTAATATATAAAAATATTTTTTCGTTTACAAATTTTACGAATAAATTTATTTTCTATTTATTTAATATTTTATATTATAAATATGCTTACCATTCAACATAAATTTTTTTGAACACATGAAAAGATAATTTGTAATATAAAAAATTATTTTAAAAACATTATAATTATATTTAATTATAATTTTGTTTGATTAATTCGAGATATTTAAAACATGTTTTAATCAGATTATAATATTTTGATTTATTTTCGCCAATATTGTGCAAATTTATGAAATTGTTCTACTAATGCTGCCATAACAGCAGTCACTGATAAATCGAGAAGATTTTGTACATAATGAACTGCTTCTTCATCACTCAAATCCAAACGTAATTTATCTTGTACTTTTTTTACAGCTTTATCAGGTTCTAATGCAATATCTGGTACACTGGCATCTACCATTAAGGAAAACAAATTCAAAATTAAATTTGCGTGCCGACGTAAATGCAGAAATGCAGTATAACATTGTTTTCGAAATTCATGATAATGTTCTGATCCAACACCACCCATTGCTTCAACCATTTCCTTACTTAGCTTCATTGGAGGAGGTAATGGTTTAGGATCTCTTCCCAATATATAACCAAAATCAATGTGAAATAGTTTTCCTAAAAAATATTTAAATATATATAAAATATGTATTTTTGTTTCAACAATTATATAGTTACAAGTAATACATAAAATGGTATTTAAATAGATATTAGAGATATTTAACCATAGAAAAATTAAGATATTAAACAACATAAATTATATATGTAGAAAAGGAAAAGAGAGATCTTATCATTAGTCGAAAATTTTGAAAATCCTGAATAATTTTCAGACTTTAGAAAATATGAGAATATGCATTATATACGCAGGGTTCAAGGGTTAAAAGCTCTTTAAAATACATTAGTATGCTTTAATATAAAATTATTTACAAATATAATGTAGGCATTTTGTCGAGTTTGTCATAGTAGACTCAGTAACACTATTACAGCTTTTTTTAAACGCCTACCGCCAAATGGAAAAAAACAGCATTACATTATATGTATATATATTATACACTACATTTCTGTATGTATAATTATAAGTTTACAGACAAACTAAAATTAACTACTTTTTTAAATTAGAAATATCGATTATATTGTTATATTGATTTTTTATTGCTATATTGGTTTGTATTGAGTTGTTCATACAATAATCGGATATTGTGATGACCACGTATCATAGATTCTAAGTGTTATGTGTTTAATAATTGCCTTGATAAAGACAACGGTTATCTTGTCAAAATGTCGGTAAAAAAATTAAATAGTAAACATCTGTATTTTTTTAATTGTACCTCATAGAATCAAAACTATACCGTATTTATTTTTTTAATATTAAATATAAATTTTATGAAATGTCTATTTAAATATAAATAGAGGTTTTATTGCAAGATATTTAATATATTTAATAATATATATTTTATTAAATTTATAATATTTATAGTGTAACTTATAATTTTAGTTATGAATTTAAAATTTTGTATTTGTTGGCTTTCTTTGTCATATAGGTCTTACGATTATAATCTAATGAAAGTAAATTTTTTTTATTGCTTTTAAGTTTGGTTAATAGTCATGAAAAGTATCTATACATCTAAGGCATAATTCTTACTGTAGTTAATATGTTTAGCGATTTCTTCATCATCAATATAACATAATTAGAGAAGACGAATCTTATTGAACCCAATGCAATTGACGGATAACATCCCGTATTTCAAATGCAAATTGTATAGTATACATATTAGTATTAGAATTAAAGGATTACATAACCATTATAAATTCAGACTCCTTACACTAGTCTTAAGAATGTACGATTAGTAAATTCTCATTCAAAAGTTATGTAAATATAAAACTTTTATTTTACATAATTTGAAACATTACCAGATTAAATTATGCGCATCGAAAAAATATAACATTTTTTAAAATAGTTTTTATTTTAAAAATTTTTGTTTTAATATAATTTTATTATCACAATCTTTTGGACGTAATTATTCAAATTTATAATAAAAGATAATAAGAACCATTCATTTTTTTAGTGGTTTAAATAAAAAATATCAAAATTAATAATTTTATATAAACCAATTTTTTAAAAATATAAAAAATCCGTTTATTTTATTTATTTATTCAATTATCTAATAAAATAATTATTTATAAAAAAAAAGAAAAGTACATAGCAACGGTTGCCATTTATTTTTTAATATTGGCATTACTAAATTAAAATAGGGTACGAAATTCCAGCTTCGTATCATATTTTGTTTATTTATTACGTCGACTATATTTTGTTAGTCATGTTCTGTGCTGCTTTTTTGTTGATTATTATATATCATTAATAAATTGATTGTATTAAAAATCGTTAAAATCGAATTATTATACTAAAAATGTAATAGAGGATACATATTTTTATGCTATTGTACAATTAATATATATAGATTATATAAATGACTTGTATAATTGATTTTATCAAAAAGTTTACATGAAATTATTAAAATTATTTTATTATTTTAACCTATATATTTATAAATAAATTAAAAAATTTAAAAATTAGACTATAAAAATTTAATTCAATCTTTTGTGTATATAAGTAGTTAGATAAATGTATACAAAACAGTTTACTATTTCTTTAATATCTTCTATGATAAGGTTTCTAGATTTTTGATTTTTTGAACAAATATTTATTAAATATTTTTCTAAAAGTGTACAAAAAATAAAGTTTTTTTTTTATTGTCACAAATGAAAGAAACAAGTAATAAAGCTAATCAAATAACACGAATCAACTCCGAAATATTCTAATTGCAAGGGATAAACATTAAAACAACACCGAATATTACTATTAACGTAGCAAGCCTTTAATTCTTTTCAAGACGTGTCATACAGTTTGAGGGCCGCGTTACAACTAACTCCTCTCCTTTTCTACACTACAGCGCATCCTCCCCCATAGATCGGTTTGACCGTCGTTGGTCTGCGACGCAGCTGTGTAAAACTTTCCATTCTCAGGAAAATACGGTTTTGTCACCCGTCAGCTCACTTCGAAAAACGCCGACGCTTACACAAATATATTTATTTTTATCTGCATTGTTCAAAAATCATTTTAATGCATCACTTTGCATAAGAATATATATTAAATAAAAGTTTCTGTAACTTTTGTTAAAAGCTGTTAATCGCTTTCAAATTTGAAACATGCTTTTCTAGTTATTAATTGAGCTCAATTTCAAAATTTTGAGAATATTTTATTGGTACGAGATATAAATGTTAATCCGATTGTAAAAAAAAAACATTGAGATATAATTATGTACACATTAATTATTGCGTATTAAATACTTATACTAAAAACATTTGCTTTCCTGTATCTGTGATAAAGAATTGAGTAAACAAATTGCAAGAGTTGATGATTTTTAGCATTTAACTCACATTTAGCTTTGATCAAATTTTCGTGAAAAAAATAAAAATAAAATACTATTCTACATTTTCGATGGCGTTCTCAATTTTATATCAATATTTATAGATAATTGATGTTATGCTCGTGATTAGCTCAGCCCGTTATTAATATTATCTTTATCATGCACGACGAATGATGTTTAGATGATTGTATCGTAGGTACTGATTTCAAATTTAATTTTAAGGCTCCACCCGCAGTACTAACGCGAATGAAGAAAACCAATCTTATTTAGGTCAGACGAAATTTCCTAAATGATAATATTGAGTTCCTCAGCTTGACATTCATATTCACAGTATCAGTTTAGGATCAATTTTATTATTTAGAATTCAAAACTTTTAAAAACATACATGAAGTTTACAAATGTTTAATTCCGCTTATTATTTTTTAATTATATAAGAAGTTTTACAGTTATTTCAAAACCATTACCATTTTTAAAGAAAAAAGACCCGTCGTTTCGATGGGAAATTATCAGGTGCTCACATATTTGATTAACAAGAAGATATTGATTTCATAATCTATTATCTTGTAATATAAGTTTAATGAACACCGATTGAGCTGCATATAGATACGTCAATATAGGTTAAAAAATATATTAATGCAGAAGGTTGCGCGTTATTTCATATTTATATATTCAGTTAAACCGTGCTTGAGAATACAATCAATGTGGAAGGCGTATGTGAAATCGGTAAGTTTCATTTGAAGAAGAGCAATGTGGTTAAAATGACGCAAATAAAAGGTACTCAATTGGTTGATGTTAAGGAAACATTAAAATAAACCCAGAATGGCTATTTATATAGACCATGTATGCACTAAGAAAAAGATTAAATTTTTAAGATGAAAAACAAACGTAAATAACATGTACCTATGTACTAAGAAAAAAATCTAATTAAAAAATTATTTTCATCATTGATGTATTTAAAAAAATTCAAGGTTTACATTTTAATATTTTTTATTTAGTCCAGTAATTTTTTATTCATTTTATTGTATTAAAACATATATTCGAGTAGGTTAAAGGATGTGTATTGCGTAATTTTTAAATGAATAACATTCAAATACATTTTTATTTTTTTTTTTTTGAATCTGTGCTTATTTTTATTATTAAACAAATACTTTTACATACCTGATGTTGTAAGTAGAAGATTATCCAAATGCCTATCTCCAACACCCAAAACGTATGTTATAATACAGTATCCAGCTAAAACAAATAAATATATGACTATAATTGAACAATAATAAAATATATTAGTTTATAATTGAAAAGTCGAAATTTTACCACAACTTCTAATGTAAGTATCCATGACCTCAGGTACAACACCATAAGGTCCATTTTCTAAAGGATGATACTTGCGAAAAAAATTCAATATCGAACCTTCATTAGCCAATACTTCGGCAACAGTTGTTGATTCAATAAATTGCAAAAATCCATGTTTTGTACTAGTCGCTAGAACTCTATGTAATAATTAAAAACATAAATTGATTGAATAATATAATTATAAATAATTTTATATAATTTTATGCAATTACCTATAAGGAGTTAATTTTAAATCTAAATTTTCACGCCTTAGTAATTTATCCATTAAAGATATAGTTTGTAAAATTAGTTGATCTTGTCTCAAATCATCACCGTGTTTAAAAATAGCAATATATTCTGTATTTTCAGCAGTTAAAAAAGTTAATTTTGATGGCATTAAAGCTGACTTAAAAAGATTAGCTCTGAAGTAAAAGAATAGAAATAAATATTTATGAAATTTAGTAGTTCAATGTTTTTAAAAGTAAAATAAAATTTTATTAAAAAATTATAATCTTACTTTTGTGGAATTATTCCTTTAATGGAAATATCTGGATCAAGCGGAAAAGGAATAGGTTCAAAATTTGAAAAATTAATCTTAAAAATAACATCAGATTCCAATAATAACGCTCTCAATCTTTCAGTTTTTTTTTTACGATTTCCACTTTCTCTGGCAATAACTTTTACAAGTGTAACTAATTGATCTATAAATATTTTTTGTCTTGTTAAAAATGCTCTTCTTTTTTGCCAAACATTATTACCGTATGCAAGAGCATTTGAAAACATTTTCATCACGTTGACATACATTTCTCTAATACGAGTATCTTGTTTTGCACTTATCACTGGGTCAATTTGATCTTCACATTCGATGGAAAGGTACCAATATAAATAATTAGCTAAAGTTGAGTTTTGACATGCTCGTGTTACAAGAAATGTAGCTAAATCATTTTGAGCACATTGTTGACTTAAAAAATGATTAATTGTCTTTGACTATAAAAAATAAACAAAGAGATGAAAAATTGTATTTTATCATTACATTGTATTAATGTATTAATGTATTTTTTATTTTATGTTAGATAATCGTATTATTTTTATTTAATTAATAAAATATAGATTGTGAATAAATACTTACAGTATTAACAGATATAGATGAAGAAATATAACTATTTTTATATTCTTTATCAGTTTTTTCATTAGTATCAATTAGTTCCTTATTTTTACAAAACATTTCACTAGCAATTTTAATATTTTCAAAATCTTCATACTTTAATGCTTGCACCAATTGTAATAAGTATAGCATTAAATCATCATCTAAGGCATGGTTCAAACGTTCAATAGCATATTTTCTTATAGCTACATGTGTAAACGCTGGACCAAGTAATTCTAGAGCATCTTCAGGATCAGGTGGAGCCCATAAATTAAGCATTTCTAAAGCTTGACGTTCTTCGCCAGCCACTTTCCAATTCACACATTTAACAAATTTTGTAAGAGCTTTTTTCTGAGTAGACAAATAAAATCTAAATTTCCAAATCAAATCTTGTTCTTCTGTAGTAAGTGGTGTAGTAGGTGGATAGGATAATATAGAATTTAAAGCATCACGTACATTCGAAGTAGGTTTTAATTCTCTGGTATTTCCACCACTTCGAAGGCTTCTCGCTAATTTATGGTGTTTAGCTTCTACTAAATTATCCTAAAGTTAAAAAGTAAAGTTTATATAATTATTTAAAGAAACACTATTTTTATAATTAAATTGAATTATAAATACTTAATGATTGTTGATTTTAATTAAAAATAATAATTTATTTTATTCAGTTGGATATTTTGAATAAATTTTAAAAAAAAGATGGAAATATTTTTAATTTATTTCAAAATATGAAAATATTAAAAAAAAAAAGTACAAATAAAAATATTTTATATTATTAGTAATTTAAATATTTGTTCTTTACTCCGGTGAAATGTATTACTTGAAATGAATTTAATGGTAAATAGAGTTTACTTCAAGTACAAATTTTTAAATAATTATACCATCATTAGTTGATCTATCACTTGAGGTTTACGACAGATAAAATTTAAATAATTTTTTATATTATCATTACTTTTATTTTTTTGAACAATTTTATTTTTTGGATTAAATTGAAAATTTTATTTATGTCTTCACTTTAACATTTTTTTATGTGTTAATATTTAATATTAATATAATTATAATTATTATGTTAATAAATCTAAAATAAATATGTAACTAATCAAATGAAGTATTGTTTTTATAACTTAATATAAAATATTTACACAAAAATGTCACTGCTTACAATTGTATCAGATTATTTTATAACTATATTCATATTGTAACTTGATTATTAGAGTACTAAAATCAATACATGTCATTTTTTGCGAATTGAAGATATCAAATTTAAATCAAACGATAATTTGTGAGAAGTTTATTTTTGTAATTTAATTTTGCAAGAAAAACTACCAGACTAGGGAATCACAGCCGTTGTTTTTCCATTATATAATGTTCCGTAATACATTAAAATTAGTGAAAATAATATGTAATTTGGTTAGATCTACATTAAATGTATTTTATTAGATTTATATAGTGCTAATAAAAATATTTAAATTAAAGACTAAATGACATAATAAATATTAATATTTTATATGAAATATCAGAGTATGTATTATAAATGAAAATTTATATTACATTTAGATATGTTTATTTTATATCATATCAATGATATTATAAACAGTGACTGAAAATATAATAAAAATGAATAAAAACCTACAAATAAAAAACTAAATAGACTAATGAAATCAACTAATCTTTTCAATATTTAAAACATTAGAAAATGTACCTGATTGCAATGTTACTTTGCTACGTATATGTTAGTAATATTATTATATGCTATTACAAGAATGAATATTTCGCATTAAATGTCATATGATGACTACTATATGAGAGCGATTGGTTGCGTTAATTAATAAAAAACTGCAGCTAGTAACTAAATAGATTCTTAATGAGGTGATATTTTGCTCCAACTAATAACAATTATGTTGATAGAGCAGCAGCTCTTCTCGTTCAAAGTTATTCTGAAAGATTATCGATCAGGGTGCCATTAATAATCCTGGTTCGTTTGAAGATATCATTTAAGGTATTATAAATTTAATCTTCTCATGAAAGAGAAAGAAACATCTTTCACGATACGTCAATAATGATTTCTTTCTGATTCCACCTACTCCGTGATTTCAGTTTCAAGTTTGACCTCTATGAATTTATCATAATATAATGAACAGTTGTGTACGTCTTTACCGTACATCTTATAAGTATGTACTAACTAAGAAATATGACGTTAGAAATGGGCCATTTTTAAACGCTCTGATATTATTAACTGGATTATGTATTATACGATGACATTTCTATATTTGTATATGACAAGTCTATAACAAAACCGTGTTGGTACAATGCATTGAAATTGATAAAATTTATTGAATTAAAAACTTCTAAATAATATACATCTATATTTTATAGAAAATCAAATTATGATATGCATTCATACCTTATTAAGGATAGACGTTTTCGATTAGATGATATAAAATTACCAAAAAGTATGATTCTACAGAATGGTAATCTTTTATACTTCATAAAAAACATAAAACAAATATTATTCAATTAAAAAATCTAAAAGTAAACTAAAATTGATTAAAAATCTCGCATGTGCTGGGATTAAATATTCATATTATAAATAAAAAATTCGATAAAAATAAAAAAAAATTACTTAGATAATGTTTCATATTAAAAGAAAAATAATAATCATGTTAACCAACTAAATATCACATAATTTTTACATTCTTAGTAAAGATATATTGTATAAAATAAACATACCATCTAAGAATAAGATATAAAACAAAAATATCTTCAATTTATATTAATTATTATGCTTTAATTTCTTGAATGTTACTATATAGTAAATTGTTGATTTATTTTGTATTTGTTAAGGAAAATGATGTACTATATTATATATGTTGTTAAGGATTCAAAAATTTTTAATTAACTTATGCTATAAAAATTATTTACTGTAAAGAAATAGCTCTTATTCTATAAATTAAAACTAGGAATCCCTGTCACGTCCTGGTTGATTATCATTTATATTATTGATAATATAATATCAGGACTATATATGGATTTATACATTTCGACAACTCTACCGAAAAACAGGTCAATTATTTTCAATTTTTTGTTGGTTTATATTATCAGAGGTCTCCGTGTATACAAACCTCTTTATACGTACGTTAATGCAATTTAAGACTGGCTCTATGATGATTTCCTCAGCCCTGCTAAGTTTTCTATACACAATGACTCTGCAAACCCAGATTTCAAAATTTTTGTTTTAAGGGGGGTTGGCAACTTGCTACCCTAAGATTTCACCGATCTTTTTAATGACTACGACAGTCTGTATAACAAACAGGCTAATTTATAAAGTATTCATTTTTCTTATTAAATTTTTAAAATTCGCGTTGGACGTGACCTGATGGTAACGTATCAAAAAGGTATAATTTGACAATATTTTGTTTTTGTCTGCTGTGATATGTCTAAATGATTATTTGAATCATCCCCTGTATTTACACTCCGAATATACTATGCTAGTATGAGAGAGATGGAACGTCACACCGTCGAAGAGTGGAAAAAGCCAAAATTTCGTATTAAGATGATACCGCAGTAGAAGAGGTGGAAAACTTTAGTATTTCCGAACGGTGAGTCAAATAATTTCGAGACATCTTAACATAAGATAAGTTTTCTACCCTCACAATCAGATGGCCTTCACCTCCATCTTTATATCTCGTGACATCGGCCAGGAACGAGGATGACTTATGAAGCGAAGATCCAGGGTGAAGCAATATTAGTGTTGACGGCAGTAGCTGCAGTGGATAACTCGTCTGCAGGAGTGGGGCTGGCCGATGTTGTGGCTGAAGCACCGTGACTGAGTGAAGATAACACCGATGACGGGAGTGATTTGGGCCCCCAAGACGAATTTCCAATAAAATTCCCTAATCACTTATAATATTTTCATACTCCCGACGGCCCCCAGGTAGGGTAATAGAAAACACATGTTCAAAAATTTGTAACGTAAATGTGAATCCACCAGGTAGCTCTTTCACGCAGGTATAGTCTTTTCATTTTCGTGATAATTTCTCACACTTAGTTCTAATACAACCAAAAATTACTATTTTTTCTATAAAATCCACTTATTATTTAAATATTTTTGAAACATCAATCGCAGTCCGCAATATAAATATTTTTTCTTCTTTTAGAAAAGTTTTTTATAAATTACATTTTAATCTACAATTTTTTATAAATAATCCAAAGCCTTGAGCAATTAAAAATCCATTAATAAGGTCAATTATAATATTACTGAGCACAATATTACAAAATTTCAACAATCAAGTTTAACATTTAATTTCAAGATTGTGAAATTCAAAGACATTACTATTTTATTACAAAAAAATCATCTGTAAGGAAGAATTAAATAAAAATATGCAAGATCATACAAACTCAAGCCGATAAGTTTTATTATTCAGTTTTAATCAAGAAGATTTGAACCACAGTAATATCAAGGTCGTATAGGCACGATTATCAAAAGGCTAAACATAAGTAATAAACATTAAAAACTGAACCACACTTTAATATTTATTTTTCTTTAATTCAAATCAATAAATTGTAAATTATCATTCAATATTCAATTGTTAATTTATTTTAAACACTTCATATGTGATCTAAACTGAGGCTATGATGGAAAATATAACTTTAAATAACATTTAATTAAAATATTCATAATAATATGAAAGATGTATTTTATACTTCTATCAAAAGAAAATATGAGTTAGTGCAATATAACTTAGTTAACGTGATACATCGATTAAAAAATTACAATATACACTTACTGCTTTCTGTATAATTTGTTTTGTATTATATAGTTAATGTGTTCTTGTATTCACTTTTAAATCCATATAATAAATACAACAGCAATTTTACCTTTCGATTGGAATGATTGAGGATGTTAGAAAAGTGATATACAAAACGTTATTTGAAGCAATATGAAAAATAGAAAAATGAATAACAAAAGCTAAAAAATAATATAAAAAAAAGAAAGGACTGTAATATAAGTTTTTATACATAAAAATAATAAGTTGGAGAGAAAAGCGTTAAAAGTAAAAGAAAAACAGGAAAGATTACAGCTTAAAATGTACACAAAGATGAGAGTCAGAAGAAGATCTGCTACTACAAAATTTCATGTTCAACGAAATAGAGAGGAGAACAGCAGGACAAAGAATCCAAATAGTGAAAAAGTTTCGAAATAAAAAAGAAAAAAAAACAATGGTTATTAATAAAGTATAAACAATGTAGCTCAAGTTTAAAAAAGAAAATGTATTTAAAATCACTAAAAAATTAATATAATTGATATAACTGCGAGAAAGGCAGATAGATAGATAGATAGATAGATAGATAGATAGAGAAAGAGAGAGAGAGAGAGAGAGAAAACATTGATAAAATGTTGGAAAGAATAAAAAATGAGAGTAGAAGATATGCTGAAGAATTAAAGACAAAAATGGGAGGAAGAGTAACAATAAAGTCAAAAATATGTACTATGAAACGAGTAGAAAAAGGAAACAAGTTAATAAAACGTTAAATAATAACAGAAATGAACACATATAACATTTTTAATAACAAAATAAAATTGAAAGAATTTTATGGCGAATAGAATGAATTTAAGAGATTGTGGTGGACAAAGGAGTAGAGAATAGGTACTAATTATATTAAGGATATATCATGTATTACTTGTACCAATGAAATATTCTCTAAATTTTTAAATTGAGCTCAATTAGTTATTAAAAAAGCATGTTTCAATTTGAAAAATGATTATCAACTTTTAACAAAAGTTATAGCAACTATCATTTAATATACATTCTTATGGAAAATGATGTGTTAATTTTTGAATAAGAATGTACTCATTGTACACCCTTAAAAGAAAAATTGAAGTTGATAATAAAAATGAATTCAATAAAAATGAGGAAAAATATTTTAGTGGTAAAAACAATTAAAAGGGATGAAAGAAAAAGTGCTGTAAAGAAAAATTGCCTGGACAGGGTCGAACGTTTACATTGATTTGATATCACATTCAATAACAGAAAGATGCAGAAGGAGATAACTGTTTGGATAAAGGCGATAAGAAAAAATGGGTTAAAAAAAAGAAGTCAGAAGTAATAAATAGGTAAGGAAGATGAAACGTCACTAGAACGAAGAAGGTAAAATATAAATAAAAAAGGATATATTAGAAAAGAGAAATAGTAGTAAGGAGGCAGAAGACAAAATTTAGTGGTGGTAATGAGAATAAGAACAAGAAGAATCATGAAAAGGATATGTCTAATTGTATATTGCGATCAAATACAATTAGACAGATACAATTAGATCAGGTTGTGGTGAAATATATGAAATATATATATATAAAAAATATACATTGTTATACATTAATATTTGTAAATGACGTATAGAATGAATTTTTATATGGTTTATATTGTAATCAGTGTTTGTATAACAGCTCGGATGTGGCGAGAAATGTAGAAATTCAGAAGTGTACATATATAAGTGTATGTATAGGTTTCGCGCTCAGTTCAGAGTGGTAGCGTTTTCGGCGGTTATACGATAAATAGACATAAACTTTAGTTCTGTAAACATGCCTAAAGTTAGAGAGCAAGCAATTTGTATGAGAAGAATCTCTAATAAATGAACACAGCAATTATAAGTGCAGAATTATTTATTTAATCAACAAATCAGTTTTCATCTTCCTCAATATTCCGTTCAAACAGTTTATGTAATAACTGTAAGTCTATGTTTAATAAAATTCTATTAAACTAAATTTATTATTGTAAAATATTTTAATACTTTATATTTACTTATTATAAAGATATTGATTTTAATCTTATATATTAATTATTCAAGCCATTTTCATGTCATATTAACTGTTCATTTAGAAATACAGAAAAAAATGGTGTAAATTAATATGTTCATAACTCATAAACTTGTAAGGATTAGGAAAAAGGCGTATACAATAATAAAATGAAAAATTTGGTGTTATTTTCAACGAAAAGATGTAATTAATCACTAGGTAATATTTGTTCACATTACATTGTATTTATACAAAATGAACAGGTTGGTAATTGAAGTTATAATAAGTGCAATATTAATAATTATGTCATAGTGTGTATATTATTCTAGACGATATCATTATTCACGATTGTCTAGAAGTATATGATTTGCAAATTCTGTTTAAGTAGTAATCCTCTCTAAGATAACTAAATAATTGGCGGATATTATACCATTATTGCATGCAACGGCAAATTCTACAATTTTACTTTATGTTTAATACCTGAAGTAAAATTGCTCTTATAATGCTAGCCCAATGCATAGTTATTATAATCAAATGAGGTTGTTTGTGTGAAGCTGGATAGTATAAGATTCAAAGAAAGTCAAAGATACATTATAAGATCAATAAGTACAACATTTGGTTCACTGATCTATAAGAACCTGTGTAAGTATAAAATATGTAATTAACGAGTTTTTAATTTGCAATGCTTATAACAACTGATATATTTGAATTTAAATATTGTAAACTATCTCTTAGATGGCATGTTCAACTTAATGTAGCCATAATATAATGATTATATGGCTATTTCTCTTTAATTGAGAAAGGATTTTTGAGTGTTAAATAAAAAATAATCATTTATTAATATTATTAGTACAATTACGTATTTTATTCATAGATCAATTCATCTCAAATTACTTGAAGTCATGTAAATTATTATCATTATCATTATTAAGTTCAAATGTTAATATTAGTAACACATTAATAAATATTGGTAAATCTATACAATATTTTTAATATAATCCATATTGATGTATTATTGTATTTATTAGTTTATTCATGTGATTGTTCTAATTTATCAGTTTTTTTATTAGTTATTTTATATTTATGATAAATATTTATATAAATAATGGACTAATAGCTTTATTTATTTTTTTTTTGTTTTTTTAATATAAAATGTTTTGAAGTTATACATTATATATAAAATAGTTTGAAATTTATCAAATATGAGCTTATATGATCTATAACTTTATAAAATAACTCTTAAAAATTTAGTAATTTCCAAGAAGATTTATTGAAGTTGTACATATTTTTACTTTCATACTTAAGAATCTTAATTGTCTTAATAGTATGTCATCATTAATGATGAACTTTTATAATAAAAAATTTATAATAAAAATATTTTTTAATAAATATTTGATTAAGAAAAAATCACATACTTGAAGAATTTCATAATCTGGAAGTGTAACAACATCTGGTTGTGAACGATGCTGTACAACTTCATCACCATCCTTTTCATAATATACAATGGAAAACTGAAGAAATAAAATAAATGTACAAATTAAATATTTATTAATAATGTTCACTATTAGTATATATAAATTAAAACAGCTAAATAAGAAGTATCAAGATCTCCATGTTTAAAATAATTAGGTTTCATTGTTAAACTTTTTAAAATTATGATATTTGAATTAAATAATAAAATGTATAAAAAAATTATGTTACAGCTTAGTAATTAAAAAAATGTTGATTTAATCTGGAGATTATATTACTTAGTTTAAAAAACAGGAATATTACATACAGGTATACCATCTATTGTAATTTCTGGAAATTCTAACATAAGATACAAATAATCAGAAGCTCTTTTTTCTTGTTCATTAATTAATTCAATTTCACGAAATGTTAATCTATCAAGCCAATCAACTTTACTCATTTGTCCATTACGATGTTTTTTAACAAGTTTAGCCAATCGTTGCATTTGTTCTTTCCCATGATCTCTTGCTTTACCAGGTGTTGTTGTAAAAATATCTCCATTTGCTTCTACTCCTGGCCAAACTTTCAGGTCTATCATTCCTTGCCTGAACACCCCATGTTTTCCAAATAATGTAATTGTAGTACCACCAACTGGGATTTGTCTTCCAGGTCCAGCACAATCATATAAAGAAATACATAATTGAGAATTACGAGGTAAATCAGCATAAGAAATTGGCAAAGTTATCCACTGATTCCAACTATAATAAAAAAATTGACTACATATTTTTTTTATTTTATCAAATTAAGTAATTTGAATGAATGTAAATAATTTTAATTAATAATTTGTACATCAAAAGATTTGATTATATAAAAATATATATTCTTCATAATGTTTAAATACATATAAATGAAATAAAAAAACAAATTTATGTATAATTTCAAGAAAATATAATAAATTGAATATAAAAATGATCAAATAAAAACACCAAATGCAAACAGCTAATTTTAAAAATTATTTTAATTTAAATTTTTTAAATTTCAATTTAAAAAAATTTATATATTTCTGAAAGTAAATAAACAACTTTTATTCATATAAGTATAAAAACAAAATTAATAATTTAAATTATTTATGCTACTAATATTAATAATTAAATTGTCAATAATTAATTACTTCCATCTAGATGTAAAGTGCTTATATGATGTGTAAACTGGCAAAGATAAGGCTCTTCCATTAGCATATACTTGAAGAGATGCTGCCAAGTCTCCTCGTTCAGATCCTGATCCAAATAATCCAGAATATTTTAATAATGGATCAATCAATAATTTTTCATAATCTGGTCGATATCTTTTACCTTCTAATGTACCTCTAATAAAACATATAATTATATAACTTTTTATAAAATATATTTATATATAAACAATTACATGAAAACCTTACATCTTTATTTGTATTCTTGTTTCCAAAGAAGAACTATAAATGTAATTAAATTTATCACTGTTATCCCCCATTATCAATTTAATACTCATTTTTATAAAACTACATGTTTTAAATTAATTTATGTTAATTAATCCTGATAGTATACATTTATAAACAAGATTTATTTGTAATAATTCACATATTTTTTTAATTTGAATATAGTATAAATTATTTATTGTAATTTTGCACGAAACTTGTATACAATATTTACAAATAAAAAAGAGAACTAAGTGTACTAAATTATTTTTATTCATCAACTATTGCCTCTAGTTGATTATCAGATTAAGTTTTTTGATGAGCAAATTGCAGTAACGACTAATACATCGTTTTATATTTTTTTTAACTTGACACTCGAAGAACAAAAAAAAATTGCCCTGGATGGTAATAGGTAACACAATAGAGACTTAAAGAACGTCACCTCTACAGAACATTTATAGCACAGAGATTAGGAGAAAGTCAACTTCTATGTTAAATATTGGCAACAAAATCATCTTTTTTCACTCATCCACTATGACGGTCAAACCACGTTTCGAAATAGCTTTAAAGACGTATCAGCGTATGCAGCAACGACAACCCATGTAAATAATAACTTCAGGTTCAGACCGTATCAACAGATCATGTTACCAAGGAGTGATGATTCATCGTCATATATACAAACAGAGATTATAAGCATGGGGGGTCAACATTAAATGAGAAAACTGGCAATAAACGTGCCACGACTACAACCAAAAATTTAAAGCGCCCTGTACCTTATAGTAGCCCTGATGTCTTTTTTCGTGAGCCGATCCTGTTGAAACGAAACACGTGATGATATTATTTCCAAACACAATGCGAGACATATTCAAAACTTCTTTCTTTCGTGAATGTTTTGAAATTATTTGAAAATTTTGATAAATTTAATTTCAATAATATTTTAACAATTACATTAATAAGTAATAATATATCTAATAAATATGTATATTCATATAACAAATTATATTTTGTTGAAATAACCTTTTATCTTGCTGTTTAATTAATAATTATTATTTTATAATAACCATATTATTGGTTTATATATTTTATAAAAATAGTCTGTATATTTTCAAATGATAAATTATTTTCTTTTTCTTATATTGTTGTTCTAATATTAACAATAAGTCTTTTATTTTACATAATAAACATTTTTATAACTTCATTTTAATTATATAAAATGTATGCATATTTTTTCAATAATGCTATACATATTGATGTATTTACAAAAATGTATATATAAATTTATACATTTATTTTATATAATTCTGCACACTACTTTTATAATGATATTATGTAATGTAAATATATATTTATTTTAATATATATATAATTAAATTATATCATTATAATGTATATATAATTACAATAAGCCTGCTTTAACAATGAATTTATACAATTTATTAACTGTTGTGTTACAGATTTTAGTTGTAATAATAATAACAATATTATATAATAATCCTTACATCAAAAAAATAAAAATAACAATAAATTTTAACAAAATACCATACTAACTTTAACATGGTCATCTTACAAAACTAAGAAAAAACAAACAATAAAAATTAATAATAATAAATAACTAATAATAACTGTAAAGCAGAAAATGTTTGAATTTTTAAATATGTAAAATAATTTATATTTTTAGGTATGTACACATAAATATATTTAGTATTTATTGTATGATTTTTTTTATATTTAAAAATAAATACTTAAAACTATTATTATACATACTATATTTTAATTGAACTCGTAAAATATATATTACAAATGAATGAAAACAAGTTTATTACTACATTATTAAATACATTAAAATTCAATATAATATGTATAATATATTTGAGTTGATGTTGCGACAGTAAATATGTGATTATATTACTAATTTATTAAATAATACCATGCATACAATACTAATTATAATTAATAATAATTTAAATATAATATGATTATTTCCAACACCAACAAACATTTGTTTTAATTCATATTGTATTTACGATTTACTTTATTAATGTTTTAAATATTATGTATAAAATAATTTTAAATTAGTTAACATAAATGTACTTTATTCCTATATTTTTTTTTGCTTCAAAATCTATTTAAAAAAAATGTTAGCTTAGGTATGGATAGGAGTCGTGACATTTGAAAATACTTTAGGCATGAAATTTATAATGGTACAGTTAAAACAATCATGTTTAATCACGATATTATTATTACCCGAGCTAATTTTTTTTAAATAGATTTTAAAGCAATAAAAAAATTTTTTAAAAAATGCCACGACCACACCAGAGGCGGTGGTAGTAATTCATAAGTGCGAAAGAGAAAAAAGATAATATTTTGTTGCCAGATGTATAACATAAAATTTGACTTTCTCTTAATCTCTGTTTTCTGATTATAAGAATAATCTAATAAACTCTGTATACAAATGTAAATAATATATGTAATTAAAAAAAAGAATAAATATAGACAATAAGAGAACATATAATAAAAACTACAATTGTAATGGTTATCAATAATTCGTTTATTTATTTATAATTATGCACTTATATAATAATATAGCCCTGCGCATCTGCAAAATGTGTAGAGTATTAAAATAATAAAAATACAAAGCAGAGACGCAGCGTCTGAGGCACATAAGTGGAAGCTTGCACAGAGTAACGCTATCCTCCGTCGTGTATACAACGTTGAATATACTTACTTTATATTAATTTAAATTACAAGTGTTTACCTTAAATTGATTCAAATCCGCTTCAATATTCCTTCCTATTTTCAAAATTCGCGCTGCGAACAATCTCCAATACATGTTGGAACAAATCCTAGAACTCGAATTCTAATCTTACATTGATTTATTCTAGGGTATTACCGGCTGTTATAGTACTTATCGATTACTATTATTGTTTCTAGAAGGATCTTGGCACACAAAAATAAATTTTAATACTTTTAAAAATAAATTTTAGTACTTTAAAATATATTTAAAAAAAAAATTTTATCTATAAACTCAAAGCATAACAGAATGTTAACACCCATGTTAAATAGAAGAAACAATTATAACGGATGAACTATTTTCATTTTCTCTCGCACACATTTGGTAACACTAACACCTTTGATGAGTGCCAGTCCCAATTAAACAAATTTTTAATGTTATAAAACCTGTTAAAAAAATGCTATGTATAAATATTCATCACAATATAAATGAAAAGCCATATTAAAATACTTAAAAGTTGTACTTAATTTAGTAAATTAAAAATATTTTTAATTTTCATATGATTATAATTTATATTTATATAAAAAAAATAATAATAAAAATCATTATAATATAATATATAATATTTTTTTGATTATATATTTCTGAATGAATATAAAATTATAATGATATGAAAATTAAAAATGTTTTGTAACCAAATTAAGTACAACTACTAAGCATTTTAATATAGATTTTCATTTACTCCTAGTTCATATATTAATATAAATTATTTGTTTAAATAGATTTTATAGCAATAAAATTTGCTTTATATACTTTAAACTACAAAAAATGCACAGAAGCAAAATAATTATTTTATCCGCCATAAAGTTTTAAATTTATTAAAATATCTGAAATTGTTGTTCCGTAACACTTGAATATTTAATTTTTTACATGAGCACTAATGCATTTCACTCATTCTTTGGAAAAGAATTTTTTACTCTGTTATATGCATTCGAAGAACAATAACACAAATATGTGTACTGGATTATCAGTTTCAACTTATAAACCGGATATAAAGGGAGCATTTTTGTTAATGTTTGCATTTATTTTTCTTTATATTTTTATAAATTTAAAAGAAAAATAAATTTTTTAATTGAATATAAATATATGTATCAAATTTCGTATAATTAATGAAAATTTAAAATATTATCAAATATTAAAAGTGTAGGGAGTCAATTTTTATAGCTTGGATTGTGCTAGTCATTTATTGACACTTTTTCTATTTAAGCTTGGACCCCCTGGCTATAAATCAGGGGAGTTCAACGTTAAATGAGAATACTATAAACAAATATCACCATGTTCCCCGCATTATTTATGTCATAAAAAATATGCTTATATGCTCATTATCTCTTTACAATAATCGGATTATTGTTTATCTCAATTGGTACTGATTTTGTTTTATCTTAATTTAAGCACATTCCTAATACTTTCTTTCTAAATGTATTTCTAATTGTTTTTAAATTAATTAATGAATTGACATAATGTTTTGATATTTCGATGACTTGATACTTTCTAATAATGATATATATATATAATAATAATAATATTTATAATTATATACATTTACATAATAATATAACAATTGCAATACTAAATATACCCATCACGAACATAAAAATAATGTACAAGTAAATAACATATACATACATATGCATGTACTATTAGATATGTAACATAATTCAACAAACTTAATAATTAAAACGATTCAGATTATGAAAAGAATTATAAAGTAGGACAGAACATAGTGTAAAATATCGCTGATAATCAAAGTTTCGAAAATATCATTCATTGGGAATTTGGCAACGAGAACAGTATAATGAATATTGACCAATATATTGGGAAATAATGATGAAGAAAAGCTGATGATATTAAACAAAAATGCTAATCTAGATACAAACAATGGAAACAGTTCCTGGTGGAAGGATTCGTAAATGTTAGCAATTTTATCGGAATACGAGGTAATGAGTGAAATCAAGATGAAGAGTTTGATAATTTCAATTCGAGGTTTGATCGAGTCGATATCTAAGGAATAAGATTCTGATTTGGGCTCGAGTCGAATTAATAATGCGATACTTATTTTATAAACAGTTTATATTACAAGTGTCATAGTCACTTTGATTTAACGGTTGCAAAGTAGGGAATACATTGTGTCACGTATACGTACATGACCTATCTCTTCCGATTTATTGGAAATAAATTGGCAATTAACTTTCGAATAACTGTTGTTATTGATTAATTAACCCAATCCTTAAAAAGGATATAGTGATTTTACCGCTCCAGGTATGTCAGAAACCTGACTGGAAAATAAATAATTAATAAAATGTTTATAATTAATAAATAGGTAAATAAATAATCGTTGTAATTAATAAAAATTACGTCAGAAAATAAAATACATAATAATACACATATGCAAAGATTATAAATACAGAGAATAATGTAATAAATAAATAAATATATATAAAAAAATATTTTATTACATTTAATATTATTTGTCGTTTCGAGACTTAAAGTTTTTACACAGTGGTTGAAGTATCTTGTTTTTATATAATTTTTTTTATAAACGCTTCAAAACCTATTTGAAAAACTATATATGTAGATATATGACATATGGATGAATGAAATAGATATCTTAGATACTTTGAGCATTAAAAGTAATTTAGTATAACTGAAAAATATTTTCATTAATAACATTATAATGATTTCTATTTTCTTATATTTACAAAAAAGTATTTCATTATTAAAATCTAAATTATAATCATATTAAGGTAAAAAACGTATTTTAGTTGTACTAAGATTCTTTCAACACTCAAAATATTTCAGATGTCTATTTCTTTTACTTGTAGTTCATATATCTATATTTATCGTTTATTTAAATAGGTTTTGAAGCGTCTATAAAACAGAAATTATTAGAGAAATTGATAATAACCAATGGAGCATTTGTTCCAAATTTGAAAAACTGTACGCAACTTCTTCTAGTAGTTAACTAACTTGCTATTCGAGAAGGCGATTAGGGATAACAAAAATAAGGAATGAGGCAAGTTATGAGTTATGCTTAGAAAATAGTGCTGTTTCTGGTGGCTTTCTTTAACAAATCAAATAGACAGAAGTTGTACTTAATTTAGTAAAATTAAAAAAACATTTTTAATCGTTTTATGATTAAATCAATAAAAATAATTATAGTATAATGTTTAATATTTTTTTATTAAATATTTTTGAATAAATATAAAATTATAATCATTTGAAAATTAAAAATGTTTACTAGTTTTACTAAATTAAATATAACTTCTAAGTATTTTAATATGGCTTTTCGCGTACCCGTAGTGCATATATCTATATGTGGCATTATTAAATAGATTTTATAGCTCTAAAAATTTTTTTTATATACTTGAAATCACTAAAATACAACGAGAGAAAATGAATTATTTTATCCGCCATAAACTTTTAAATTAATTAACATACCTGAAATGGTTGTTCCATAACACTTTAACTTTTAATTTTAATGTTTACATGTGCATTAATGAATTTCACGCAATCATTAGGGAAGAACTTTTTACATCGTTATACGGATTCACAGAACAAAAACGCAAACATGTGTACCGAATTATCGACTTATTAAAAAGGACAAAAGGGAGATTTTTTTTAAATATTATCTTTTATATTTTTTATATTTTCATAATTTTAAAGAAAAAATAAGTTTCTTAATTTAATATAAATATATGTAATAAAATTATGTATAATTCATGAAAAATTAAAACATTATCAATACTAAAGGTGTAGGGCACTAATCTTTATAGTTCGGACTGTGTCAAATTGCCAATTGTCCCATAACCTTGGACTTCCCTGATTTATACCAAAGATTTCATTTGTGAAAATGGTTAGTGCCATGCCGTCTCGATTTGCAGTGCTTAGTATTGATGATGAGGATTATAAACAAAATAATACTCAGAAACTTATAAAAACAAAAAATAGCATAAAAGCAAAGTTTGAAAAACAAAAACAACATAAACGAAATGACAAAAAAAATCATAATAAGGTACTTTTTTATACTTTCTGAAACAATAAGAATGATATAGTAATAGCAATAAAATGATCATTTGTGATTTGATAAGAAATTTTCTTCATTTTAAAGAAAATCAATGTTAGTATTATACACATATGTTTCATATTAATATATACTAACAATTTATGTATTAAGATACTCAATGATAAGTTATTATATAAATACTTATTTGTCTTATCAATCTTATGCCAATGTGTTATTATAAACTTGCAATATAAAAAATAAATGCATTAATGTAAAAATATTAAAATAAAAAATAATAGATAATTCTATTACAATCTGAAGATATTTATAATATACATTGAAGTTACTCATATTTTGCAGGAAAAAAAGAAAAAAAGCAATGTTGATAAACAACAGTGGGAACAATGGAAAGCAAAAGATTTATTGGTAATCATTAACATTAAATTTTTTTGTTATGTTTAGTTTCAAATTATAAATAATAAGTTTAAAAGTAATAAAAAATTTTCTTGTATTTTATGCATTTTTTTGTGAAAGTTTTAGGAAACAATAATAGGGGTTATTTACAATATTAAATAGATATAGAGAATTAAAATGTAAATTAAATTAATTTTACTGACATGAACTTTGTACACATGAAATTTTGTACTGTAAACCGATGTACTATAAATTCTGAAAATAATATAAAATATTTATATTTTATATTTGTATTTGAATGTTATTTTTCTTAAACGTCTTTTGGATAATTTTTTATTTATTTAAAATTTATTATTATTTAATCTAATTAAAAAAAATTAATATTAGTATATAGAAACAGTAGGAATAACATTGGTAATAGGAAAAATATTAATTAGAAACAAATATATATATCATGATTATAGATTTATACATATAATTTAATTACAATCAGATTTTATGTTATGCAAAATCTTTTTTAAAAATTTTTATAATACTAATCAATTTGAAGAATAATTTTTTTGTATTGAATATTAAAGGCAGTTGAAGAAACATATCAACAAGAATTACATGAAGCCATTTTATTATCAAAATTATCTTATCAAGAAGCTCAAAGGGACATAAAATTAAAAATAGACAATATAAATGAAAGTGTTAAAAAAAATAATAGAAAATCAAAAAAATCAACAATGTCATTAGAGCAATTTAATAATTTCAATATTTCTTTACTAAAAAATACAGAAGAACCACAAATAGAAAAAAAAAATAGTCTAAAAGGTATTATTAATATACAAAAATAAATTTTCAGAAAATTATTAAATAATCAATTATATATAAATTCACGTTATTAATTATTTTTTACTTATTAGAAATTTTTTTTAATGTTAATTTATAATTAATATTAATATATAAGTTTTTGTTTTATACTAAGTCCATAAATATTTACATAGCTTAATTTTGTATTTTATTGCATTTTCAAAATATTTTATGTTTATCAGATAGTGAATTTTTTCAAAATGTTGATAAAGAAGTAACTCAAGTACTTTCTAAAGAAAAAGAAAATGCTGCTTTAAAAGTAAGATTTAATCAATTAGATGATACTTTTACATGTATACAATTAAGAATTGAAATTGAAACTCGTGATGAGACTATTAAACAGCTTAAAATGGCCATAGAAAAGTTACAAGAAGAATTATGCATTATAAAAATTAAAAATAGAAAACTTTGCCAATTAATGCAACAAGGAGAAAGTAATTTAAATACTTCTTATAATGAGTTTTAATAATTTGAAATTAATATATATTTTTTTTTTTCTTTGAATAATTCATTTATATTTATAGTGAAAGAAAAAGCTGTAGTTCTACTAGAAGTAACTAAATTACGAGAAATTAGAGATGAACTTTCAGCGGAAGTTACTTCATTGCATGTACAATTAGAACAAGAAAGATCAAAATCTAGAAGTTTGAATACTGACAAAATATCGAAACAAAATGTAAGTTAAATTTTTTTGGTATAAATGTATAATTTTAATGAAATAATATAGTGAATATATTTATAAATATATAAAAATGACTAAAAAATCATGCGTAAAAGAGGTTAAATAATTTATGATATGTAAGATGCAGGGGTATTAAAATGTAAAAATATAAAATTAGATTACTTTTCTTCATTTTTAATATGTACAATTGAAACATATAATAATAACAATAATAATCTTTTATATCTTTTTCCGTATAGTTTACAAGATGCACCAGATTTTGCACAGTTGAATCGTTTGTCATATTACGATATATATGCATACAGTCGGTTTTTTTAATTTTAACCTTTTACCTGTAATATAAATGATCTAATTACGAGATTATTAAATAATTTATGTTCGATATCTAATAAAAAAGTAGACTAGAAGTATAACTTTTTTTTTGTAACTTTTCACGAAACTAAACATTATCATAAGTAATTGTATCCTTTAACATTTCATATAATATAAAATATTAGTATAGTAATGGAACTTATTTTGATGTATTAGCTAGTAAGTCGGTGCGAAGATTTACGAAACGACAAGAAAATCAACTGCAATGAATAATGAAAAACATCAGAAAAATGTATGGAATATCATTTTTTAATTACCATAGACATTTGGTATGTGTACACATTTTATTATTATTAATATCATTTTTACATTAGACTATTATAAAAAACATCCTTTATGTTGATTAAGTTTATGATGATTAGTTGTTTTCATGTTGTATTTATAAAATCCGGCAATTTTGACATTTTCAAACATAGATATTCCTCTTAGTGACAATATATTTTAAATAAAAATAATATTGTAAATCAATATATGTATAACTGTTATAAATTAACATTTTTGTAAACTATTAATGTAAAATACAGTAAATTTATATTGTAATCCATTGCTTTTCTACTGAAAGCAATTTTTTCTGCTACTGTGCAAAGCTTCAGTTGGCTACATTTTGTAAAATTCGAGATGCATAAAGCGATGGTAAAAGAACTGGAGGTGTGCTGCGTCCGAAGCATTCACAACTATCAATGATGTTAGTAATCTAAAATAACGTTTCAAGTACTTACAGAATACTTTTGTCGATACAAATTAACGTAATATAGAAAAATATTTGTTTAATGTGACAAATTATATAGATGCATATTGATACATTGCTCTTTGATACATAGATGTAAGTACACTTGTCTGCCGTGTATTATCGATTTTCTATTAATCTACCCAACTGCCAGAAGGCTTCGTTTTTTCTAAGAAACTTTTAAAAATGTTATTGCTTTATAATAATTTTTTATACATTTTACGGATCATTTGTGTTAATTTAAAATTAAATTATTTTGTAAAACTGTTAAATATAGTTTGATAAAATATCCTATAAAATCTTATTTAGACGATACTTTAGCATTTGACTAATTTGCATGTACAACTATATATATTATAAATAATTCACTTGTGTGATATCAATTGTATATTGATTAAAAATTTATATCCGAACCACAACATCCATTTCAAAATTGTAAATAATACAAAAAATTTTATTGAAATATATTGTTCATATGTTATTGTCGGAAGTATGTAGCTTAAGCGACCGTATGCTCACCGACCTAATGATTGTTTCCCGGAATTGAAGAACAATCGAGCAGCGATATGATGTAACGACCATATTATTCGGATGACCAGGGTTGCAAACCACCATGTTATCTTAATACTAATTTTTATATGTACGCCGCCTCGCGCGCTTCAAACTAAGATCACGTGGTAGATTACAAATAGAGTACAAAAATTAAAAAGCTTAATGGCGTAACGTATACATACAAGTGTATGTATGTATACTATCTGGTAGAAGCACAATTAAGATTGTACAACTTTGCTAAAATCGAACAGACAACAACTCTGCATTAGAATTATTACATTCAATATCAGTTTTCAGTACTTTTCCTCTTTTTATCGACCCTACTTCGTTGTATGCCCGCCACTTTGGTTTGTACTTTTCTCTCGGTATCGCCATCATTCTTTTTTTTCTCAGTCAAGTTTTCATTTGCTTACGTTATACTTAACCTCGTCAATTTTTCGCTATTCTTTTACTCTTTGCCTTTTTCTTATGTTTTTTTGAACCTTTCTCGGTCGCGCGCACTATATATATTATTCCACTCTACTCACTCTTCTCTTTTCCTTCTTTTCTATGATATTTGTTTTTCCTTTCCTTCACTTTTCCCTTTTTCTTACTATTTTTTTTCTTAAACCACTGTCTCACGTGTTTCTAATATTGAACCGGAAACCGGAATCCCCAGTTATATTTAAACATATTTTCGTGTATTTATTGCTTATTATAATCTTTTGATCCTTATTCAAGTACATGGAGAATATATTGTGTATATTCATAGAAATATGCTTTCCATTACAAAAAAATTTTAAAAAATGTCTGATAAGTATATTCATACTGATCTATGAAACATTATCGATTAATTGTATACGATCAGCGTATTTCAATATTCCTGAAAATACCATTAATGTAATATCAATATTAAAAACAAAAAGGAGTGTGGAAAGGGAAATTGCTGTATGGCACAACACAGAACATCAGTAAAAGAAGTGTAAGCCCCATGTTAAATAGGGGAGACAAACATGATGGCCAAAAAAGTCTTCTTTCTCTCTCACACTTACATATTGCCACTAGCGCCTCTGGCGAGTGCATGTGAACTATAAAAATTTTTTTTTTGGCATGCTTTAAAATCCATTGAAAAAAAATTATATATATATATATATGTATAGTTTTTTTCAATGAATTTTTTAGCATGCCAAAAAAAATATAAAATTTTTATGCTAAATTATGAATATAAATTTAAAAAAAACACATCCTGTAATGTGTTTAATATATATAAAATTAATATTAAAAACTTGTACGCATAAAATTGACAACTATTTAAATCATAATATTATTTATACTATTATATATATATATGATTTAAATGGTTGTCAATTTTATGCGTACAAGTTTTTAATTATAATTATTGTTTTATTAAAAAAAATTATGATTTTTCAATTATAATTTAATATATATTAAACACATTACAGGATGTATTTTTTTAAAATAAAGTATATATAAATAATAGCTACTTCGACAAAAAAAAACAAAATATAAATAAAATGTATATATTTTTACATGTAAAGATAATTGTAAAATATATTTTAAGCTTTTAAATACAAAATACATTATAGAACTGTTATCAAATTTCATAATTTAATGTGTAGATGAAGAGTATTTATTAATTGTAGAAAAAGATCTTCAGCTTTCATTTTTATTGCTAACCTTTCTGTGGATTTAACAAGTGAACCTTGTACCTGGCCTTTGGAATGAATTTTCCTTAATTATGTTCACAAGACTATGTTGTATTTCCAAAATTACTATGCGGTTTCCTATATTATAATATACTTTGTTAATAAATAGTTTAAACAAATATTACTAATTAAAATGTTTGTAGAATATTATGATGTTTACTTACAATCAATTGACGATGACTGTTTACACTTGTTGTTATATAAAAAATTTTTTTAATACTTAAATTAGTGTTTCCTCCTTTATATTTTATTAATGAAATTTTTTATAGTAGTTTTGGTTTCCATCTGAAAATATAATAATCATGGTATAAAATAAAAAATATATTGTAAAAATTTAAAATTAAACATTAGTTTTAAAAATATTAATATTATATATTTTTATATAAATTATAAATAATGTGTTGAAGAAGAGTATTTAAAAGGTCTTCAGCTTTCACTTTTATTGCTATCTTACCTTTCTGTGGATTTAACAAGTGAACCTTTTACCAGAGCTTTGAAATGAATTTCCCTTAATTATGTTTACAATATTTTATTTTGAAAATTACTATGCACTTTCCTATATTATATATTTTTACACAGATAAAATCTGTTAAGGTTTGCGAAAGCTTTCACTTTTCAGAAAATCAGTTTTTGAAAACACTTCTTGTTGAGAGCTTACACAGAGTAGATAAAATAAAATTACAGAGCATCTTTAAAATTTTATCAAAATTGTGAAGCTTTTTATAAATAATAATTATTTGTTACTTGTATTTGGTGTTGGTGTTAGTGAAAAGTTTTTTTTACAAATAATTATTTTATTTGTTATTTTTAAGTTTTGTGAAAGTAAAATGTCTTTTGCTACACCAAGATATTCATGTAAAGTTCCTGGGTGTTCTAATGCATATTATACTGGCATTACGGATTCTGCTTTTAAGAATAAAAGATTCCATTTCTTTCCAACTAAAGATGAAATTCGACAAAAATGGAAAAAAATTTGCAAAATAGACGTTTCGGCATATCTTCCTGCAAGATCAGAATTGCATGTATGCGAGGATCATTTTGAATTGTCTGACTATCGCAATGCAGACAGGATATTCTTAAACTGGAATGCTATTCCAAAAATAAAGTGTAATTAAACTGTAAGAGATGAACAATTTGACATCGATAACGAATATGAAGAATTTGGCTTACAAACTTCAAAACTATAAGAACATTTTAATAATATTCAACATGAGGCAACACCACTAATATCAGACGAATATTTAAGAGAATATTTTTTTTTGTGGAAGGAAGATGACATTGAGGAGGAAAATTCTGAAAAAAATATTCGAAACTGTGAGGTTAAAACTATCACATCGTGGATTATAAAGGTATTCTGTTTTGAAATCATTCCTTTAAGAAGGACAAGGGCTTCTTAATCGAAACATAACCATATTAATCAAGAATAAATTTTGTGTTTTATTCAAGCTAAACCTTATTTGATCAAAACTATCCTTTTCATCAATTAATATTAATATATCCATCTAATCTATGAAAAAGACTTTTTAACATATTTAATTATACAAGGTTTTAAAAACAAATTTTAAAAAATATATCTTCTTAGAAAAAAACCGTGTAGAAATTAATCTAACTTTTAAAATTAGTTTTAATAATTCAATTGAGCTGAAAATACTAACTTTAAAAATCAAATAAGTATTTTTAAATAAAAACTACTTTTAGAGTTTTACACAATATAGGATATAATAAAATCACTACAAATTTAAAGTAATGAATACGTACATTAATACTTATATTATTTTTAATATCATTGTTATTGTTGTTGTTATTATAGTTGTTGTTGTTATAGTTGTTGTTATTATTATTAATATTACAATATAAAATTGAAATAATCGGAAAATGAAAAATTGAAGTCCTTTAGTTTTTAATTAAAGATTACAAAGTAAATTCTTAATAATAATAAACAATAATTTGTAAAAATCAACACTATAATTATTTTAAAAAGAATCTTAACTTAAAATATTTAAAAACAACATTTTTATGAATTATATTTAGGCAAAATGGATTTTGCACGAATTGTTAATATATAATTACTTTGTTTCCATTTATTCAGGAGTACTATCAATAAATAAATTAAAAATAAAAGTATTAAGAAACTTATTAGTCTCGTCATATCTTACATACCGTAAGAACTGTTATTAAATTATACATCGCCAACTTCCTGAATACTTTTATCGAAGTTTATTTCTTTTTTTGCTTCTACTTATTTAGATTCTTCCAATTCTAATCATATAAATACATTATTAATTTCAGCAATAATATTCAATGTTTTATATAACTTCTTAAGTTAAAGTTTTTCTAAAAATATTTATTAAATAAAAGTGAGTGGATGTTTAGAAAAGTATTTCTCAAATATATTTCAGAAAGAGGAAATGAAAGAAAAAGAGGAAATGAATGGGAAAGGGAAAGAGAGAGAGATATTTCCATGCTTCAGAATTATTTGTTTATATGCTATATACCATCACATATTTCTTGGATTTTAAAAAGCATAATTATTTTTTCCAAAAAACAAATAATGAATCACATACTCTAGTGTTATTTTTAAATGTATTTCCGATTGATTATGGATATAATAATTTTCGTTTATTTAAAACGGTAGCATTAAATTTCCAGCGTTGTTTGCTTTATAAATACAGCTAATTAAGCATTTAAGCTGATTAGGACAGAATTATGTACAGCTCCGGAATATTGAAAAATATTATCCGCTTACAATTTTGAGACAGTATGTTCTTAAATTATCAATTCCAGTTTATCAAATGTAAATATCCTACATACAATCTAATGATTAAAAAAACGCCCGTCGTCGAAGCGTTGGACCATTGATGAAAAAGTTTTTGCGTTATCCATATATAAAAGAAGTCCCCGTTTATACAAATTTTTAAGATTTTATTTTTCTCTTCCGTCTAAAAGAACATTAAAATTAAAATGAATTTAGATAAAGTAATATGTATTTCTTTTTAAAATTACCATCAAATAAATACAAAAATATAAAAAAAAATTGAAAAAAACTTATAACCTATAATTAAAAATTATAATTATATTTATATAAAAAAAATTTATTTCTAAATATTTAATTAAGTTAAAATGTTTATACGTACCTTAAGCACTTTGACAACTATTTATTTAGTTCTTATAAAATAGTCAGCAAAAATCTTTATTAAAAACATTCACAATTCATTTAAAAAATCACGCCTTGTATACATAATTTCACAACACAACTTTTCTACGAACTGTGAAAAGAATAGAATGAACATATGTGCTAGTCATCAGGAGCGGCTTATAAAAAGGGATATATGAGGGATACAGTACTGTATAACAAAATAAGTGCAGGGCTCTTATATTATATGAGTCGGATGCATGTAAGTTTGTCGCCACTTCTCCCATTGAAGGCTTCACCCCCCTGGTTATGCATAAGAAACAAACATGGTGGTTCAAATATCTTTTTTCTCTCTCGTACTTCCGAAGCGATTTTAGCGATCCCACTGGATACATGAAAAGTTAAAAAAAATTTTTTATAAGCACTACAAAAACTAATTAAAAGAAAAGGTATCTATATATGTATGAACTACGGGTAAAAGAAATTGACATCTGAGATATTTTGAGTTTTGAAAATAACTTAGTATAAGTGGAATACATTTTTTATCATAATGTAATAAATAAAAATGTGTTTCAGCTATAATAAATTATTTTCAAACATCAAAATACCTCAGATATTTTCTTTTACCTATACTTCATATATCTATATATACCGTTTTTTTTAATGGATCTTGAAGTGCTTAGGAAAAAATTTTTTTTTATAGAAAAAAAAGATATTTTAACCACCATAAAAAATTTTAAACCCTTAAAATTATTATTAAATATGAAAAAAATTTTTTGTAAAAAAAATTTACACACATATATGTATTTATACAGATTATTTAAAATATAAATGTACAAATAAAATTATATTTATGTATATTAATAAATATATTGCAATATTTCAATATATTGCGTGAGATCGCGAATCATTTCCACTTTCATCGAGTTGAATAAACTCACGGGAAAAACAAACGTTTTATTTCGCGAAAATCCACGGAGCAACGATCTGTATTCGAACTTAACGAATCAGCTCCGCGTGGCAAACTAAATCACTCCTCGACGTCCCTCCTGATCAAGTACGCGAAGGAGAAATCGACGACGGATCGCGAAAATAAAAGACGGAACACACCTAACCGCGAGAGCTTAATTTTGTGCGAGATACTGAAGAGTACACTCCTAGTGATTACACGAGGAGTCGCTCGACAATATCATATGCAAAACCATTAAAAATTTTAATTCGTGCTTACACGAATTACAATTTTCTTTTAAAATTAATTTAAATTTAAAACGCTAAATAATTGACGCCTGTTATAAAAGGCGATCGTTACCAAAGAGAAAGAGTCACGGTTGAAAATAGACCTGTGTGACGATATTTAAAAACAAAGTCAATAACCTGTCATAACAGGGTAATTGACCCTTGTAAAATAAATATCGATAAAAATATACGTAAATACTCTCCGTCATAACACGAAAGTACGGGCAATTATAAGATTTTCTGCCCGCTAAATTCAAAATAATAATTATAGAAAACATTATTATTTTGCATAGGTACCCCTTGACGAAGCTAATACTGGATACGTCTCATCAGTAAACTCAACGTCAAAGAATACCGCTGAAGAACAAAATTTAAAATAACATATATAATATAGTGGAAATAAATATTTCCTCACGTTGTCTAAATTTTGTTTTATTTTGTTTTATCTTCCTCCTTTGCTGCATAGACACGACTGAAAAACTATTCGCGTTACGTGGTACAGTCGTAACACTACAATATAAATAAAATAGTTACACTATTGGACATTAAATATTTTTAAATATTATTTATTAATCTTTTGATGTGAAAGTTGGAAAAAATCTTTTCATAGGGAAGTAAAAGGACAGGGTAATAAATTTATTACTGTACCTGTGCCCTCTTTCAAATTTACAATTGGTTGCAAATAGGTTATTAAAATATTTGTTTTGTCCTTTTACATTCTTCAGAAAAGATTTTGTACAACTTTTATATTAAAAGACCAATAAATAATATTTAAAAATATTTAATGTCCAATAAAATAGTGTAACTATTTTAGCTATATTTTTATTAATATACATAAATACAATTTTATTTGTATATTCATATTTTAAGTAAACTGAATAAATAATTTTTATTGACCATTTATAATAATAAAAGAAAAACATACCTATTAATTTTAGCATATTCAGCAAATGTAGACCTTTCCACATAAATTTCCAAAATATTTTGTAAAATATAAATAAAAAATAATTTTATATTTAAAAACATTTTTCACACAGCTTAATTTCTTTTTTGTGTTACACTGCTTCATAATTTTAAGAAATCACAGTATTAACACATGTGCCGGATTATTAGCGCCGGCTCACAAAAAAAAACTACACGAGGTTATATAAAGTGTAGAGTTCTATATTTTATTGATATTTGTACATGGGTATTTGTTTTCAGTCATCCAATTTAAAGTTAAACCCCCCTAATCCTCCCATTTGTTACATTTTAAATCATTGTAGTTTGTTAATTGTCCGCTAGGTTTTTCTGATCGAAAAATTTAACATGGGATTCAGTGACTTCTCTTATCATTTCTAATAAAAGTCAGAATCACAGAACAGACACTAAGAGAATGCTAGGTCCCGTGTTAATCTGTGGCGACAAACATGGCGGCAGAAATATCTTCTCTCTCTCTCGCACACATAGAAACACCAGCGACCTCTGAAAAGGCCGTGGCCCGTACTAAAATTTTTTATAAGTGCCTTAAAACCTATTAAAAAAAAACGTTACCACTACATATAAGAAGCACGAGTATTTTACTCGTGCTTCGCATATGTACACAAGAACGCTTTTTTCAATAGATTTTAAAGCACTTACAAGCAAATTTTACTCGGGCCACAGACTCTTGAAAGGTCGTCAGAGAACCTATAAGTGCGAGAGAGAGAGAAGATATTTCTGACGCCATAAAAATAGCCTAATTGATATTGTCCCTTACAATGTACTTTAAAATTTTTAATATATTATAGTAGTACTGCTTATGCTTACATAATTAGAAATATATTTTGTAGGCTTTATTTCTACAACTTGTAAAAATAATAACTTTTTAAAATATATCTCTGATAATATAAGCATAAGCAGGAACACTGTAATAAATATAAAATTCTAAAGTACATTGGAAATGAAAAATTTCAAGGGCAATATCTGTATTATAAAATTTCTGTCTCATAAAACCATATTTAATATAAGAAATATGGTACAATAAATAATGAACCTTTCCTCTCTGCCTTTTAAATGGAACTCATAAAATGTGACTACCTGACTAATATGTGTATTAATTTAATTTTAAATATAATTTAAAAAATATTTTAAAACTTACAAATATACATTTCCTTGAAAAACTTTTAAATACTATGTCTTTTATTTTAAAAATATTACATTAATGTTATATTAGTATTTTTGATTCATTTATAATAAAAATTTAGTTAAAATAAGAAATATATTCAATTTTTATACATATTTTTAAAAAAAAACTTTTAAATACTATGTATTTTATTTTTAAAATATTACATTCATGTTACATTAGTATTTTTGATTCATTTATAATAAAAATTTAGTTAAAATAAGAAATATATTCAATTTTTATAAACATTTTTAAAAAAAAACTTTTAAATACTATGTATTTTATTTTTAAAATATTACATTCATGTTACATTAGTATTTTTGATTCATTTATAATAAAAATTTAGTTAAAATAAGAAATATATTCAATTTTTATACATATTTTTTAAAAAAACTTTTTTAACTATGTATTTTATTTTAAATATATGTGCACTTATTAAAGCTACATAGTAATATTAAAAGTATTTTAAAAGTTCGAATGAAAAATGTGTTAAAAATTGTATATTTTTATTTTAACTAAATTTTTATTATAAATGAATCAAAAATACTAATATAACATGAATGTAATATTTTAAAAATAAAATACATAGTATTTAAAAGTTTTTTTTAAAAAATGTTTATAAAAATTGAATATATTTCTTATTTTAACTAAATTTTTATTATAAATGAATCAAAAATACTAATATAACATGAATGTAATATTTTAAAAATAAAATACATAGTATTTAAAAGTTTTTTTTAAAAAATGTGTATAAAAATTGAATATATTTCTTATTTTAACTAAATTTTTATTATAAATGAATCAAAAATACTAATATAACATTAATGTAATATTTTTAAAATAAAATATATTGTATTTTGCACTGTTATTGCACACTTTAAAACTTTCTCCTACTTAGTTGCCTGTAAATATTGCTTTCGTTCCTTTTCATAATTATCAGGTACAATTATCTCAGGTCAGAGGAAAATTCTGTACATTTTGCTGTGTATTTTTTTTCGCATTTCCTTTTGAAAGCTTGCAGTATACACATTGACTTTACGTTTCGCAAGTTTCTCGAAAATCTATTTATCGTTTTTGTAAAAAGTAAAGTATTGATAATAATAGTTGAGAAGATGTTTTCTGGGAAAATGAAATATTCCTGCAAGATGCCAGGATGCAGCAATAAATACTACTCAGAAGGTATTAATATCAACAAAAAGTTTCACGCATTTCCAAGGAGAGAAGAAATGAGGAATGTGTGGAAGAAAATTTGTGGCATTGACAGTTCTACTGTCATTGCCTGCAAAACTTCCTATTGTGTTTGCGAGGATCATTTTATCGGTGCTGACTACAAAAATGAAGATAAAATATATTTAAATTGGAACGCAGTTCCCAAGAATATAAGTGCTAGTGAAAGTGTAAATAATTACACGATTTTTTCCGAATTTAAAATTGCAACTGAAAATATTCTTTCGAATACATTGAATATTAATAACATACTGGATGATAATAATGTTACTACAAATGAAAACGAAGAAGATGAAGATTTTTCATTTCTTTCAAATGAAGAGGAAAGTTCAGAAGGCGAGGACAAGAGAGAAGAAGAAGACGAAAATATTGAAGAACATGTAGCTGAATTATCTATTCCCCCCAACCCTCAAGATATTAATGTAAGAAAAAATAATAATTTTAAACTTTTACAAAAAATGAAAACGTTAAAAAAAGATCTGACACCAAAAAAATTATTAATGTATGCGGTGCATCGCGCAGCAGTCAAAAAAATTAGTAAATTACATAAAAAATTAAATTTAAAAAAAAACGAGTTAGAAAAATTAAAAGAAGTGTACAATAATGGTTTTTTAAATAATATTGAATCAAATCTAAATAGCGTAGCTGAAAATTTTATTAATAGTCAATTAAGAAATTTTAACAAACCATTAAGCGCGAAACGCTGGAGTTTACATGATAAAATTTTTGCATTAACTTTAAATAAAAGAAGCCCCCGTTTGTATAGATATTTAAGAGTTTTTTTTCAATTACCGTCTCAAAGCACATTAAAATCAATTTTATCCACACTTCATTTTGATACCGGTATTACCGATTCTGTAATAAATTTATTAAAATCGCACGTTCGTAAAATGAAGGAAAGTGAAAAATTATGTACACTGCAATTCGATGAAATTCATTTAAATACTTCTTTATTTTATTCGAAATCTGAAGACAAAATTATAGGCTTCGAAGATTTCGGTCACTTGGGACGAACAAATAAGGAAGCTAATAAAGCTCTCGTTTTTTTGTTAAGAGGTTTAACAAAACAATGGAAGCAAGTATTAGCTTTCTATTTCACGTACTCATCTATCAGTGCCGAAAACTTACAAGCAATTTTGCTTCATTTATTAGAAACTTTAAATACAATAGGTCTGAAAGTTGTGGCTACTGTCTGTGATCAGGGTAAGACACAACTTTCAGCATTAAAATCGTTAAGTGAAAAAACCGTAGGTCTTAAAGATGCGCACTATTTTATTTTTAAAAACAAACCAGTGTACATAATTTTTGATGTACCTCATTTATTAAAAAATACGCGTAATTGTTTAATTAATAATAAAATTATTTTTGACAAAACCGTGATAAGTAATGAAAATGGGCTCGAAATTATTATTCAAAAGGAGGCAGAATTTCAGTACATAAAAAAAGCTTTCGAAATTTCGGAACTCCAGCGGTTTAAACTTTTGAATAAATTAAGTATAAATTCTTTTAATTTTTCTGACTCGTTTTTAAAAATGAAGGTGAAAATAGCAGCTCAACAGCTGAGCCATACAATGGCTATTGCAATTAATACTTATATAAATGGTGGGCAACTACCTACGGAGGCGATGGAAACAGCCGAATTTGTTGATCTAATAGATAAATTATTCGATTCATTAAATAGCTCGACTACAATAGTTTCGCCATTAAAAGTGTATCGCTCAGCTGTTACTGCGAAATCACCTCACGAAAAACTTTGGGATGACGTGCTTGAGAAAATAAGTTCGTGGGAAATTATTAACTTACAAACAAATGAAGATACCACAAACACTTTTTCGTTTTTAAAGGGGTGGCAAACCACTTTAAAATCTATTAAATGTTTGTGGAATGATTGTAAAAATTTGTATAAATTAAAGTTTTTGTGTTTACGGCCGTTAAATCAAGATGCTGTGGAAAACTTATTTTGTCAAGTGAGACAACATGGTATTATGAACAATAATCCAACTTGCCATCAATTTATCGCGGCTTTAAAAACATGTATTATAAATAACTTAGCGTTCTCTAATTATATTCATAGTAATTATGAAAATGATGATTGTGAAGTATTGGATAATTTGCATTCACTTTTTATTGAAAATCAAAAAATTGATTGTAAGTTGGATGATTGCGAAATAATAAATAAAATATGTGATAATATTGATACAGAAAATGAATGCGAGGATGCAACGTTCAATGAAAGTCGCGATGTTTCGAATGTTACAGATAACATTATAAATGATAAAAATGCTTTGTTTTACGTATCCGGATACGTATTAAAAAAAATTAATATACAAGAAAACTGTTTAGAGTGTAAAAATGAATTATTTACAAATGAGCCATCGATACATCACACTTTCACTGAATTAAAAGAAATTGTAGATGACGAGAGGCATTTAATGTATTGTAGTGATAAGTTTGCTGATTTAATTCATGATATTCATATTTTATTATATAAGTACATGGAAATAAATCGCAAAGAATTGAATTGTAAAGTCAATTTTAAAAAAAAATATTATACGTATTTTAAAGAAAAATATATTATTTGTACAAAACATGATATTTTAAATGAAATTTTAGAATTTAGCATACCTTTTCTTTTATATAAATATTGTAATGACCATTGTAAATATAAAAAAGTACATAAAACGTCTCACGGACACTACAGAAATATGAAAAAATTTTTAAATAAATAAGAATGCCTGAAGTAAGTTGTAAATAATGTTGTATGAATGGTGCGTAATTGTGAAAATATAATCATACATTTTATAGTCAAAACGTCATCCGAAAGTTTTATTTATATTATATTTAAATATAATGTGCACATAAAGTATTATATTAAGAAGTATATTATTACATTTTAAATATATTAAATAAAAAATTAAAATTCATTGTATTTAAATAAAATATAAATGTTTATGTAAAAATTTTAATATAGATATGTACAAATATATGTAAAATTTGTTAAGTGTATTATTGTTTTAAACAAATATTAAAAAATAAGAAAATAAGTATCAGGGGAATATATAAAATGAAGAAGTATTTCAAGTTCAAATGAAAGAAAGACATAAATAGATTGGAGACAAATGGTCTAATCCACAGTAGCCGAAAACATAATGAGAGCAATAAACTCATTATTAAAGGATAATGCCTCCTAAATACATTTTTACCTTGTACAGAACAGGTAAAGACAATGAGGGTAATAAACTCATTATTAAAGGATAATGACTTTTAAGTACATTTTTACCTTATACAGAAAAGGTAAAACTTTATATGTACTTCTTTTACTAAGTAAAACCCTAATACTACAAAAGTTAATTTTTTTTTAAAGAAATTATTCTAAATTTATAAATGTTCAGTTTTTTTATTTTAATATTATTCTCATTATTATTTAATTACATATACACGTGTATTTACATATTTAACATACATACATATATATATATATATATTATATTTAATATTATATATATAAATACATGTGCATATATTATTAAAGAATAATAAGAATATTATTAAAAACAAAAAGCTTTAAAATAAAAACTTTGTTTCTGCACCGCATACATTAATTATAATTAGTGCAATATACAAATGCTAATCACATCTAATGTAAACAGTTAAATATTTTTATTATATACATTGTATTTATTGTATTTATAAATAAAAACTTTGTTTCTGCACCGCATACATTAATTATAATTAGTGCAATATACAAATGCTAATCACATCTAATGTAAACAGTTAAATATTTTTATTATATACATTGTATTTATTGTATTCATAAATAAAAAATTTTCCAAATATATGTTATGCGAATAAAATTTAATAGTATAAATAAACATGTAAAATGTACCATAATATGTTTGATTAGTTTAGAATTATATTATTTTTACAACAAACATTCACTATTAAATTGAATAACTTACCTATACAAATTGTGTTGTTGATATTCATTCATAAACCTCCTCATTATATTTATGATGTGCACAATTGTTAATATATCTTTATTAAAAAAATAATCACTTTTCAATTTTCTTCAATCACTTTATAATCAAATATAAATCAATAATATATTGATTTATATTCACTTATTTATATACACTTAGAAATCTAGCTTCGTCTACAAAGAAATTTTGTAACTACTAAAAACTCGAAATCTTTTCTCGACTACAAGAGTTTCAAAAACATAATATAAACACATGTACCGGGTAACCAGTATCGGCACACGAAAAGGGACATATGGGGTGACTTCATTTTGCTACATTTGTCTAAATTGTTAGTAATAGTAATAATAATAAATAAAAATTAGTTTTTAAATTGAAAAAAAGAATTTTAAACAAAAGTATACGTTCTAAATATAAAATAAAAGAATTTTCAAATTATTATATCGTGGGCACTTTTTTTTTGCGTCACGACATGAAAGTGGTCTGTCTGCTACGTTTGTCGCCAGCTCGCCCATTTAGAGTTGACCCCCCCTGGTCAGAATATTAGCAAGAAGAAAGAGATAGGTAATTAAACGAAAGAGAATATTTTCGGCAAGAAACACTTTTGGTTTGTTTATATTATGAATATACATTTTAATAAAAAAAAATATTAATTATAGAACTATTAAAATATATAAAGATTTTTATTTAAATTTTTTATGTAGATATTTTAAAACTATGTAAAAAATTTTTAATAAAGATGTATATTCCTATAATGAAATATATTTTGTAAAAATGTAAATTATAATTTATTAGTAATTAATAATAAAATTTAATAATATATAAACTTAAATAAATTATAAAATTTAAAAATTGTCAATTAACAATTAATGTAAATATATATATATACATATATTATTTGCATAATTATTTTTTTTTATAAATTTATAATGCATATTAATCAGATCAAATAGTATCAAACTCAAATCTGTTAAATAAAAGTTGTAATCACTTATAAATTTTTAAAAGTAATTAGGAAGAAGAAGAAAGATCGGAAGTGAAATGCAATGTATATTAAAATTAATAAATTATAATTCTTATTTGTAATTAAAAAAATTAATTGTATTTTAAAAAATTTTAAAAATAAATTGTAGAAAATTTTAATACCATTATACTTAAGTATCAGTTATTTTATAAGTATAATAATTTTTTATTTGAAGAGATTTAATTATTCAATAGTCTTACCATTGATTTATTTAGTAGTAGATTAAACGAGTATTCGACTTCCGCTATTTCCATCCCTTTTGATTGAAATTTTACAAACGTATTATTCGATATATCTATCTTTGTTCATAGTAACGATCAAGACCAACGTCCTAATAGTCGTTTCTGTACCGGCCTTTCAGCCATTTTGAAGACGCTTTCGGCTTCATTTGGTTTTTCCTTTTCATAGTATTTTTTTTTAATTCATGATTGCTTTATAAGTTATTCAATATATTTGATTTATTTGACTTTTTCACGTGCAGTTTTTGATATAAAAGAAACTTGAATTATAATATTTGTCAGTGTTCTTATACAATTAAAATTAGTAAGATATGAAAACAGAAGAGTGAGTATTGCTGGTTTTCTTGATACAGGATAAATTATGAATATAAAAACTGCTATACGTTGATTATAGAATATTTTAAACGTTAACAAATTTTAAATTTTATATTTGATTTGGTGATTAAAATATTTATAAATTTTATTGTATTTTAGAAGCGTGATGTCTAATAGTGAAGACAGAGATAGAAGTAGAGAACGCGATAGAAATCGTAGATCTGAAAGACCAAATCGTATGAATTCCAATAGTCGAGATCGCAGTCGGGAAAGAAATGACCGTGGTAGAAAAGTTGCGGATAGACGTATTTACGTATCTAATATTCCTTATGATTTTCGTTGGCAAGATTTGAAGGATCTTTTTAGAACAGAAGTTGGTAAAGTAGCACACGTTGAACTTTTTACAGATGAAAATGATAAGCCTAGAGGCTGTGGTATTGTTGAATTTGAAGATTCTGATTCAGTGAAAGTAGCCGTTGAAAAAATGCATAGGTTTGATATTAAAGGTCGTAAGCTTGTTGTTAAAGAGGTAATATTATTACTTATATAAATTACTTTTTATGAATGAATATAATTAACTTATTGTATTATAACAGGACTATGATGTTGAACGTGACAAGTATGGACGATTAACTACAGGACGTAGTAATGATAGAGGTCGGGAAGATCGATTTAGAGATCAGTCAAGATCTAATCCAGGGAGACAAAATATGCCAGTTCCTAGTGGAGGTGGTGGTGGTGGTAATGGTGGAAATTCTGATAATAAATTTGGTAATACATATGGACTCAGTACTCAATTTTTAGAATCTCTTGGTATTAGTGGACCTTTAGTTACAAGAGTTTTTGTAGCAAATGTAAGAAAATTAAATTTTATCTGTATAGTGTAATTAATAAATGAAAAAACGTATTATTCATTTACAGTTGGATTATAAAGTTGACGAAAAAAAGTTATTGGAAGTATTTAAATTAGCTGGAAAAGTTTTGCATGTTGAATTAGGAAAAGATAAAGATGGAAAATCACGTGGTTTTGGTGTTGTCGAATATGATCACCCAGTTGAATCAGTGCAAGCTATTTCTATGCTGCATAATCAACAACTCTATGATAGACGTATGACGGTAAGACTAGATCGAGCTAATGAACCAGACATGCCACCCAAATTGCCTGAAGGTTATTTCTTAATAAGTATAATTAGAGAGTTTAAAATTTATTTCAGTTTTAGAATATATTTTATGATTTGTTTACATTAGGTTTAAAAGGAATTGGAATGGGTCTAGGAGCAGGAGGAAATAGATTGACAGATGTTGCCAGAAACATTCCAAATGTTCAACCTAATAATCCACCTGTTGTTAATCCTATTTCAGCACCTGTCTTAGCCACTGGAGCTTTTGGGGCTGGATTAAATAATGTGGTTCCAGCACAATTAGGTAAAAATTTTTAATAAACTTCAAAATCTTTAATTATTTTTATTATTGCATTATTATTGCTTAATATTAGACTATTCATGAAATTATAAATGATTTTATGTATAAATATTTCGCTTATTCAATTGTATTTATATTAAATCAACTATTATCTATGTAAATTTGATTTAGAATATTCTCACACCTTTGTTGTGTACTTAAAAAGAATACTAGTCTATTTCTTTATAATACAAATTTTTTAGTAAATAATTTTATTTATGTTTTAATTTTACTAAAATAATACCAATGCTTTCAATGATAAAAAATGTTATTTATATCTTTAATAATATATTATCTGTATTGATTTAAATTTTCTTGTTGGATAATTTCTTATCAAACAAATTTTTCACGTTATTGCGTAAATCACCATTTTCTGCCATAATTCATTTGGATTTATACACTATAATATTGAAACTATATTGCTTTTTTATAATTTATTGCAATAGATTTTCAATTGTAGATTTTGGTGTAACTTTGAAAGTATCCATATATTTCCATGAATCCTGTTTTGCTAATGCGAACTCAATTTGTATTTTCCATGTATCATTATTTTTTCTATTGACAAGCCCGATTTTCATTTGTTAAGAATTAAATATTTTATATACATATATAAAATCTAACAAATACTAAAAGCATGAATTATTTTAATTTTTTAACCATAATTGAAAAAAATATTGAACACTTATAGACACGTATAGAAATTTTGTACCATGGTGGCTCTTAAATTGTGAATTAAAAAATTCTAAATGTTATTTGTTAAATAAATATTTTTTGATACAGAAAAAAGGTACAAGTATTTTATTATTGATTAGTTTAATTTAAGTTTTGAATTTAATTTGACGATTTATCAAGTGTAAAAGAATGAATAAAAAAATTAAATGTTAAAAGTTTTTTTGTATAATAAAAATGAGTATGTACTTAATTTTAGTTAGTTTATCAAGAAAATGTTAGATCAGTGTGTGTTTCATTGTAAGTCATTTTTTCTATTTGCAATTGATCGTAAAAGTTTTAATTTCAACTGTATAATTCATAAAAAGTTTTAAGCATTAATCTAACTTTTTATGCAGAAAAGTTAATTTAATTTTTATAAAACTATATATACATATAAACACAAATCTAAACATGTTATTATAATATCTACATTTATATATAACTAAATAAATTACTGTTAATTTATGTATCACGTTTCGTGTATAATTCTTTTATTATAAGTAGTCTTGTCTAGAATGCCAGTCTATTATAGTTTGTATTAAATATCATGCTCGAGTACGTAGTAATCCTAGATATATCATTATTAGTTTTTTATCTTCTTAAATTTTTGTTTTTAAACTATATTTATACAGTTATTGCTAAAGGTTTTGAGACGTTTTTTAATGTTTTTCATTATTGAACAAATTAGAACAAGATTTAACTAATAATAAAAGTAGTAGATTATAAATCTAATAAAATTAAAAATATCAGATAATGTTATTGATATTTCTTTCGATTATTGGTATAATTTAAATAACAATTCAAACATGAAGTTATCGCTATTAAAAATTTTGAGTCAATTTACCAGCTCTCAATATGAACAATAGCGTAAAAATTGAGATTCATGAGTTAATAATCAATTGGATTAAAAACAGTATAAAAAAAAAAAATTATAATGTAAATATGTATAATATAAACACAAAAGTTCTCTGCAGTATATATCAACATTATTGTATAATGAACATAAAAAATGAGTAAGGAAGCCTTCCATATCAAGAATTAACAATAATTTCAAATTAAAAAACAAATTAAAAAAATAAAAATCCCGGAAAACCATAAATTTATTTTGCTAGATTAAATTATTTATTTCCGAATACATACCTATAAACAAGATATTCAAAGTCTAAAGAAATTAATATATAGCTTACACAACATTAATAAGATATCATTTAATGACATTAAAAATTAAAGAGTCTCTGTTTGATAACATATAATTTATTTTTGATAAAAAAAATCTACAAACAAATTTTTGGCATCACAAAGATCATGTCCGCTATATTTGCAAGCGTAGTGACGGATAATTTGAACTTAAATGATTCAATTTGTATATAAGCCTCAAAACACTAATATATATCGCAATATTATATAATATAACTAAATTATAATATATCAATAATTCTATAAATAACATAATTAGTTTCATACTTCAATATCTTTGCCCTATTTAGAAAAATCTTTTTTTGAACATGAAATAAAATTTAAAAGGCTTGGAATACAATTGATTCTGACAATAAACGGTAGACTAAACTCAGTTATTAAAGTAAGCAAAAATGAAATCGAAAATGAGATAAAAATAATGTTGATGAATATAAAAAAGGTAATAACAATATATTTATGGTTATTTTACTTTATCATAATAATATATATCTAGTGCCATCATAATATAGACTAGAATAGATTGATATCTAAACAAGAAGATTAATTATAAAAAAGAAATATATTTGAAATATTAAATATTGGAATGCATAACAATACACTCAACTGTGAGGTTTATACACAAAATTAACAATCTTAAAAATAGATATTCGATTTCTAATATGATAACGTATGACATTAACATTATGACGTATTATAATGATATAAAAAGACTTATTTTAGCTTGTGCTTACACTCATAATTGTGACGTTGCGTTGTAAAAATTGGCAATTATTAATTTTAAATAACTTATGCGTATAAAAAGTTATTGAAATGTTGGAAAATTTTAAAATAAATCGTTTTTATTCATTTTGCACCTCGTTGGACCTTGATTATATTATAAATACGATAACCAAATAGGCTAATAATATTTACATATCTTTCGTATTCGTTATTTATGTTTTAAAATCAGTCTCTCTATATCTCTTTCTCTCTGTGCACGCGATTTCATGAATACACAAACACAATATTTACCAAAAATTATTGATATAACTACATGAATATAAATACTTGCTCCATCATACTGTGTTACAAAATTGAAAATCACTCTTCGGACAAAGAGAAATCCTACTGCTTCTAATGATCATTAAATAAGAAAGTAAAGGAAGAATAGAAAAAACTTCCTTGCACATTTTATGACTTGCCGAAAATGCTGCGACAAATAGTCATATCAAAGAAAATCAGTCTGGATACTTTTATAACACACTATGTATATTAAATATGATTTTTATTTATATTATTTATATTTTTAATAACAAAATCTATTAATTTTTAATAAAGATATGAGAATATCAATGAATCAACCTTAAAAATGCGATGAATGATCAAAATTTTAAGCAAAGTTTATCACTATGTCATAAAAAAAATTTTTTTTTTAATATATATGAAAACTAGTGTGTCTTCAAAAACGAATCAAAGTTTATTATTTATTATAGTTATTTTAATTGTTAAATGTGGAATTTTTACAATAAAAATATTTTTTAAATTTTGTTTTTTATTTATTGAATGAATGTAAAACAAACCAATTATTATGAACAAAATTTTATATTTAGCTACAGCTCTAACAAACAGCAATGCAGCCGCCTTGCAAGCCAGTTTAGCTAGTGGTTTAGGAGCTAATCTTGCAACAACATCTCTACTGAATAGTTCTTTGACAAATGAATTAGCAACTAATTTAAATAATTTCGGTCAAGGAGCAGCTAGTTTAGCAAATCTTCAAGCTTCACTTGCAAATGCACAATCAAATAACAGTTTTGCACCAAGAGGATTGTCTAAATTAGACAATGATGTTGGTTTTGGTAGTAACAATGCTTTTGGAAATTCTGGATTTGGTAGTAGCAGAGACTTTGATGGCAGTTTTAATAGAGGAGACGCTGATCGTGTTTCTGTTGGTGGAGCAGCATTTTCTACTAATGCTGGTCAAGTGGTTGGAAATAGACAAAACAGTAATGGATCGCGACAAATATCTGACACTATTGTTATAGGAAATGTAAGTTATTTTTTTATTTCAAAAATTTTAAGAAAGTATTTTTTTATTTTTTTTAATTTTAATATAAATTTTTTTAGTTACCTCCAAATACAACATGGCAAATGTTGCGAGATAAATGTCAAGATATAGGTGAAGTTAAATTTGCAGAAATGAGAGGAACAGATGTGGGTATGGTTCGATTTGCATCAGAATGGGATGCAGAGCGTGCTGTATGTATCCTTTAAAGATTTAATTTTAAATAGCATTTCTTAATTTTAAGTTATAAAAAAAAAATTTGTAATAATAATAGAAGTTCTTTAAATCTTCAATACTGTTTAAATATATATGGATTTTTATGTGTATTTTATTATAATACAATAAAATTTTATAATCATTACAGTTCGAATGATTATGTTATATGTAAATATACATATATTTTTAACACTATTTTTACATACATTTTTTTCACCATATTTATATTAAATGATTATTATTTTTTTGAAGCACACTTTTGTAAATAAATGTAAAAATAATTCATTTATTTGACAAATAGTTTTTTAAAATTATATAATTAAATAATGTACAATTTACCTTAATAATTATATAATAGCTATGATGAATCGGTCACGCATTGATGGGAGAACGATTGAAGTACGCCTTTATTAAATGGTAAAATTATTTCCAAAAAAAGGTAAATCATTCTATTTCATTTTTTATTTAGAATTTGTAACGCTATATTTATTTCTTTCAACGATTTGAATTTATGTTTCGCAGCATTATTCACTGATCCTGATATGAAATTTTTAATACATTTCAAATCCAGTTGTGAGAGGTGATGGTTGTGCAGTTCAGTCATTTTAGCTGCTCAACATCGTTTACGTCAACAACCGACTTTTTTTTCTACGAGGGGAAGTTAATTTGCTGAGAATCTTTAGAAATCGATGCATTATATCGTTTTTGATTTTGAAATCTTTCCTGAAGGCAACGAATGTTTTCTTATTTGTCGATAAAAATCATACGGGATGGGTCGATTAGTTGAAATAATGTGGAAGAATTTTTACATTGCAAGCATGGTTTAACTAACAATTATCTTTTAATCGAGTGTATTTAATTATCAATTTTAAAATAATTTTAAAATATTTAATCTAATGTAAATATTGGTCGTTATGTTCTCAGCTCGTCCCATTCCGTTCGATTCCTGATGGTGTAACGATAAATAGTGTCACTAGTTTTAGAAATAGGTTTCAAATTGTATAGTACAAATAGTTTGCTATACATCGACTAATTATCAAAATTTGCTTTGTAATTACCAGCAACTCTTATAATGCAATATTTTCGTAGTTTCGTATTCCTTCAACATATATTTATGTTGATTTCCTAATTTAATATTTAATATGAATACAAAAAAAATACTTAGATTTATATCTAATTTAGTATTTTAAAAATAATTCAAACTGCATTGTTCTACGTATTAATTTTTTGTTAGCAATAACATTAAAAACAAAAAATTCATCGTCAGGATATCGGATATTTTTTAATTGTTTCAAAGATATATTGGATTTGCGTCAGTTGATCCGAAGAGCTTTTGTACGGTCGGGTTTCATTTTTGTTACGTATTTTATTCGACTGATAGAAAGGTAATAAATTAAAATAAATTATATATTTTACATATTTATTTTGCATAATTTACAATTGGTTTAATTAGTTCATTCATATCATATAGTTGACTTCCATATAATTTGAGAAATACTTTTATTAGTGTACATACATCATACATCATAGTTATGAATGCATTTGTTTATGTACGAATAATATTTTATATTTTTGAATCAATACATAAGTTCATTACTTTTAGCTGCTAAGATTTAAAAGAAGTCGGTCATTTACAGAGAAATCTGGATTCTTATAAAATCATTTCCTCTTGCTACATTGATCCAAGGAAACTTCTTATGCATTGTATAACATTCTTGTATAATCAATTTGAAGATAGCTATTGAATAAAATTCAAATCCATATTTGACTATAATAATGTAGAAATTTTGTGTTTTATTTTGTATTTTATTATACATGATTTTCAGTAAAGCTTGTTTTTGTATTAAAAATTATTATTTTATTGATTAATTATTTATAATGTTAATAACAAATAAAAAATATGTAATAACTTTTTATAAATATTGTGCTATAAGTATATTTATAAGCTGAATATCATGTATGTATCATAATTCTATATAATTCTATAGTGATGTTTTCACAGATCATCATTTTCGTGGTCGTCGTTCGAGAAAAATGAATTATACTAATCATTTGAATGTAAGTTACTATAGCAGGTGAGATAGTTTTGTAGTGTTTTGTTATTCATGATAGTATTTGGTGATGTAATATATATAATTTAGGTTGAAGGTTTTTAATTTTCGTTTGAAAATTTTAAATAACCAGTTTCTTTGTTCGAAATCGATTGGTTGAGAGGTTTAAAGTACTGGTTATATAGGTACATTATCTTGACAATGAAGTGAAATATTGATTTTATCATTGTAATGGTTATTGATAAAATTGTGTTTCTTCTTTTTTTTTTTAATAATCTAATATTAATTAGGTAGATATTATTGATAATAATTAACAATGATTTGATAAAGTGATTTAAATGAAATACTCTTGGTGATTATATTAAATATTTTGACTAAATTTTTATGCTGCAATAATACTTTCAATGAATTCAACAATATTATATAATAGTCATTGAAATTGAAAATTTAATATAATTGTATATATTTCTTTTATACAATTTATCAAAGAATTATTAAATGTCCTCAAATTAAAAATTAAAAATTTATATTATGAAAATATTATAATTGGAATAATAATATAATTTTATATTTTTTTGGTTTAACAAAAAAAAAAACAATGATTTTCTTAAGAAATTATTGTTTGAAAGTTTTTTTATTTATTTGTTTAATTATTTCTAATTAATCGCTTGTTTCATAAATAAATTAAATCATATTTTTCTATTTTATTAGCAAATTTAAAAAAATTTTTTATAATTTAGTAATTTTTATTAAAAAGAACGTTAGTGAAAAATTATTTTTAATAATTTATTTCATTAAACAATAGTATAATTTTTTAAATTGTAAATCCTATTTATTTACTCATTATAACGTATTAGCTTCAATAGTTGAGTTTATCCGTACATGCAATACATTTATGAATATTATCGATATAATTTAAAATTTTATTTAAAAAATGTAGCTACTAATATGTTAATAATAAGTAAAGTAGTACAAATTATTGAAAAATTTTTAAATATTTTATAATTAAATATCTAATTGATTTATAATTAATATTTTATTAAATCGTATTGTAATAAATAAATTATTATTTATATAACTATTTTAACTTTATTAAAAAATCTTGTAAATGCATTATGGTTGCCATAAAAGTTAAAATCGTTCTGTTTTATATTTATTTTAAGTAGTTATAGCAGATTTGGTTGATGATTACATTAAGGTAATATATATATTGTATATATTGAAAAATATATAAGGTAATATTGTAACTTATAAACAAATTTTTTAAAGTTAAATTTAATATGGATCTTATTTTATACAAAAAATTTATTTAATTGTATTCTTTTATTATTTCTAGTAATTAAATAAACATCTACAGCAATTTTTTTATAATTCATGTGCATAATGAAAGGTTTGTTTTACATAGTTGTCATTTTTATTTATCAATATTAAAATATTACTAAAAAATTTGGTGAATTGAGTAATTTAATATTTATAGTAACAAAACAAGCAACAAATATTTACAATCATTGAATATAATTCCAATTAATAATTACAGTTTTAATAATTTATAAAAACTGCGTTTTAAAAATTTCAATAAATAATTCGTATTTATTAAATAAATTATAATAATACTTTTAAATTATTACAAAATTTATTCATTTAGTAAATTTTATTATAAAAAGTTTGATTAAAATTTTTTTATTCAGAAAAATTTTTAAAAAAACATTCTCCTTACTATATTAATTATATCATTTACTATCCTAACAATAATAAGTTTTAAAATATTTAATGATTAAAAAATTTATATTTATTTATTATGTTTATTTTTAATATAGATTTTCGTTACTTTTTAATTATATAATAAAAAAGATATCCTTATTATGGGAAAAGGAATGTGTAAAATTAAATCATATTAAACATTGTTTAAAAATATAAAAAAAAAATTGAATAAGTATAAATACAAATTTAAAAATTTGTTAAAAGTACTTTATAAAAGATTGTCATCGTATCAAAATTAAAGTATTGACTGAAACAATAAAATGTTATTAAGATGTCTTCATATAAATGTAATACATTGTTTGGATAAGTAAAATATAATTTTTATATAATTTTTACACACGTTTTAAGTGAAAAAAGTATCTCTTGTTTATTGTATAATATAATAAAAATAATACAGTTCGTATTTAAATTACATTTATATCTAATGCATAAATCAAATTTATGTGACAAAATATATATTTTGAAGGATGGATGGAATTGTTAATGGAATCTTGTGTTTTAAAGGTAAATCTTGAACATAAATATTTCCTTATTAATTTAATATTACTATGTTCAATTTAAAAAAAAAAATTATTTTTGTAATATAAAAAAATCTAAATATAATGATTATTTTACTTAATAATTTAATAATAACAAGTATTACTTATATTGACAGCATTGAACAGTTCAGTTTTAAATAATGTTGAAATCGGAAAACTATCGAGTAAAAAGATTTTTCTTTACAAATTTATTTTACTTATATTTAATATAAATATATTGATTTTTAAAAATTAACTTTTAAATGAACGTAATTTATTAAAATTTCTATAAAATTATATAGTACTAATTGACAATTTTAAATAATAAAGAAAATCATTAATTCGAATAATTATCAATACATAAAGAAGATAAAATATTTAACACTTGTAAAATTATTCATAATATATGTCTGCATTAGTGTAATATTTTATTTCTGACATTGAATCTTAAATGGATTTTATAAAATCAAATGCGTATATAAATAAAATAATTGTATGCGATATCCTTTTTTTTTTTTTTTTTTTAACTAAAATTATTAGGTATTTAATCTTTCTTTTATTTGTTTAATTAAGTAAATTGATAAAAAATAATGATTATTAAAAATACTTAATAATGTACTTTAATAGCAAATAAAAATCAAATCAATTTTAATAAACGTAAATTAATAATTTTTATTTGCTAAAGTATGCTCATCAACAATACATTTTTTTCATTAAACGAATATTAATTTCATATTATATACATAGTAACATTGTCATTGCTAATATAGTTTTAACGAATTTTAATTTTAATTTAAAAATATTCTAAATCAATAGATAATCTCGTTTCTAAACATAATTAATTTAAATAAATAAAAAAAAAACTAATTTGATTCAATAAAAAATTAAACTTTTAAAACAATTTTTTTCCTTTACTTATTTTATAAAACTATTTTTTATAATTAATGTTATTTTTAATTATTAGTATTTTAAGATTTTTAATTTAAATTCTAATTTTTTATATAGTTATAAAATCAAATTTTGAAAAATATTAAATAATATCGTATAGAAAGTTTTAAAAATATTGATAATCTTAAACAATTATAATTTAAATAATATAAATATTTGTATTTATACTTTATTAAAAGATGACATAAGAAGCAGTAATTTCTTCAAAAATTACTACAAATAATTAAATTTTACTCTAAAATTTATAAAACGTAAGTATTTTATTAAAGAATATATTTTATGATTTAAAAAAATGACTAAATATGTATTTAAAATTTAAAAATTTTGAAGATGACAAAAATATAAACAAAACTATTGAAAGATAGTTTATGCGTGTGTGCGTGTGGGCTTCGTACGCATTACGGACGTGCGTATTTTAATTCTTTGTGTTAATAAGTTGTTAAAATTTTGCAGTATTTTTTAAAGAAGATTGAAATTCTGAAAGTGTTTTTTTCAGTTTAATGAAGATATTTTTATATCACTTAATTCAAGTATTGTAATCATGGGAAATGTCATCAAGTAAGTATTATTTAATAATAATTAAAGTATCTTTAATATAAACCGTATAATAGATGGTGAAATAAAAACTAAATAAATGTTTATATTTTAAAGTATTAATTATTAAATTTTGTAATAAATAATTCATAAATTACCCAATAAGGTAGTGTATTAATAAGTCATTAGTATATAATTTATAATTTTATATTTTTTATTTAAATTAATATAAACTGTTATGTATAAATTATATGGTAAATATGTGAATATTATGCATGTTAAGTTTATTTAAATAAAAGTAGCTCTTGTAATGATAAACATCTGTTATAGTATAAGACTGAACAAAAATTAATTGGTATATTCGATATTTTTCGTAATGATTTGATAAAATGTAAAATGTTAATAAATTATTAGATTTTTAAATAGTATTAAAAAATAAATAAATTACGTGATGCTTATCAAGTTATTAATATAAATTATTATTTTGAAATGTAATATAAATTCCATATTTTGCAAATGAAAAATTTTGTTTCATGACAAATACTTCAAATCATAGATAAATTTACAAATATATTTTAAAAGAAATTTAATTTTGTATGTATAAAGGTTGAAATTATTACTGAAGTGTAATATAATGTAGCTTTTAAGTACTTGTAATTCACTTGGAAAATATTGATTGTAAAATAGTATATTGGGTGATTTAACAATATTACGCTATTCAAAGTCTTCAGCAATTTTAATTATCAATTACGGTTATTTATTAAAAAAAACTGTACAAATTTTATATTTTTAATTATATATATTTTTTTTAAAGATCAAGGAGGAAAAAGTAAGATTGCTAGTTTTAATGTGATCATCGAATAAAACAATGCAAATGTTGCGTATGTTTAAGCTTATGATTTACAGAATAAAAATTATTTTCAATTTTTTTATATTTATTTTTATAATTATTTTATAACTGTTTAACTACTAGTATACCTATTACAGAATTGAATTTATAATTGAAAATAAATTTTTGACATTGTTAGTAAAGTATGTTCGTGTAAATTAAATTATTGTTTAAAATAAAGTAATTTTTATTTGATATATGTATCTATAATACTATTATAATATATTATTTTATTTTATAAAATATTTTAAAAAAAAAATTTTTAAATTAATGTTTTATAAACACAAAGAAAATTGATGTTGAAATGTATATTGAAATCATATATTTGATTTAAAATGAAAAAAAATATAAATGTAAAATATAATCGTTAAATTTTCCATTGTTTTTTGTGGTTGGAAACTTATTAATAAAATATAGTCTGAATAACAAAGATTTATTTGTAATGTTTTATAAAATGAAATATATTTTATAATATACAAAATATACATAAAAACATGTAAATTATAGTAATTAATAAAATATTGGTTTGAAAATTACAAATAAAAACTTGTTTAATGTTCATTTATAAATAATTATTTTATTATTAATTGACTATATAGATTTTTTTACAAATGTATAATACGTTAATGAGTGTAATAATTTATGTAAAATAACATTTGTATCACTGGATTTAAATAATTGATCATAATATGAATTCTTACTTTTTTTATAATAATATTCTATTCGTCGGTTGTCCTCTCGTCCTGATGTATTTTTCTTAAAAAATAAATCTACAATATCTTGATAATTGCTATTGGTTTATTATTTTTAAACTTAAATATTGAATTTAATTGTTAATTTTATTCGAATTCAAAGTACATCAGCTATTAAAGTTATTTAATTTTACTTGTTTTATTAGAATCAAGTGTAAAACAATGCACAATAAAATGTACTTGACAATATAATGCGATGTTAAAATAAATAAAATAAAATCTTTCATTTTATAAGACACGATTGTAGATGTAGAGAATATAATTTTATTTCTAGCAAATGTTTACAAATTAATATCATTCTTATGCAGGCTTTAAATAGAAATAAAAAAGAAAAGGTCATCTGTATTGTATAATTTTGAGAAGAAACGAATGATTTAGATTAGATTACCGCATTACTGAAAAAAAGGTAAACGCACTGAGGACAAGTCCATTGTGTGCTTGTTACAGACTTATTCGAGACTTTATTCAAAACTATTTTTAACTTAAGATTCCTCTCATCTCCAAGATATGCACTGTTCAATAATCCCGTTCGGGATACATAGCGTAAGACGGTAAACTAGAACTCGATTCTGTATACCATTGTACCCTTTTCGATAACCAGAGACCATTAAAAGGAATTCCGATCTATTGTCGAAAAAGGTTTATGTCAGCTCACCCGTCAGTGAAAGAGGAATAAGTTAACGAGACTTATTAAAATTATCTTAACTATCTATTTGCTACAGTGACTTAACTAGAGAACTATTGGTATTTTTGTCAGTTAGATATTTATCTTCCTGGTTATCTAATCAATTGTAGCCAAGGTTTACTCCCTCAGATTTATATAATCTAAAGTCATTAATTTGAAAAATAATTACTTTATTCCCATAAAGGCTGAACATTAACATAAAAGATACTCTTAAGATTTCATTTTCTGCTTGACACTATCTGTATATTTTGCTATTATTATCAAATTTAATCAAATGACGGTCATCATATTACTAGCTTGTTGATGTTCCAGCCCAAGGTTTGTCTAATGTCGGGATAATTGAAATTTTGAATAGTCATTCTCTATTCACTCGGGGGTCCATTTTTTACCAGCCTCGTTTATTATTCGAATCTCTTGAATTTTCTTCACATCTCAATATACTTCTTGTTATCTTTATTAGTCAACTGTGGATGGTTTTATGGATTTCTGTTTGATGTCTCGAATTGCCATTGTTCGTCTTTTACAAGCCTACCATTCTTTTCATTTCCAAGATGGTCTTCACATTCTCAAATCTATACGAGGGTCACTTCCTTATCTTTTTCAAGAGTATTTAGAAGCTGTTTGAATTTTTGTATTTCCCTCGTTATTATAACCATATTTAGAGATACAAACTTTAATGGTGGTTCGAGCACAACGGTTGGCGTAGTCCTCACGTCTTCTATAGTTCCTCACATGAATAGCTCTTGCATCTTATTGAGGTTTCTGGTGTTTGTTTTGGGATTACTTCCATATTCAGAAGTAATGAAGCCTTGTACAAGCCGTGGTTTGACGATAGCTATTATATGTCTAGTTGACATTGTCTGGTTTTAGTCCCTAAGGATCACTGAAAATTCTTCTACGTGCCCAGTACGCTTGGATAGTCTTTTAGAGTTTTAATTTTATGTGAGTACTTCAAATTAAACGTTGATCCAATGTTACACACAGGTATTTGACTTAAGTAACTGTATGTATTCAATTGCTGACCTCGAATGAATTTAATTCTAAACAATAATTATTATTTTTTTACAATATGTTTTATTATATATTTTTACTACATAATTATGTTCGTCGCGTAAGATATTAAAGAAAACAGTATTAGATTCACTATACATATATATATACATTTTTTAAATAAACATGGCGTTATTATACATTGATTTTCTATTCGTGAAGATTATTTCTTGAGCTCTTTTATCGCATAAAATTACCAATTTTGCGAATCTGCTCTTTTAAACCCTGCCTTCTGGTCAATCGAGTACTGGATTGTCTAGGGGTCGAGTTGTAATGACATCATAATTTTTTCTCTCTGTGTGGCTCCTATGAAAGTAACAAAAGTATGTCCAGATCATATTCCTCCCTCTTTTGTTTCCGATATCGCCTTAAATTAAGAACTTCTTTGGTATCGGTGAGAGCTCTTATTAAGTGTTGCGATAGTTACTAGGTTCTGGATCTTATACTCGTGTTTTTGTTTTTTTCTAGATTGCTTTCGATCAAGAGCCTCTTTGCTCTTTGCTTATCAGTAAGAGCTCTTATTACGCATCAGCAAACTGCAATTGTGTACATTTCTCGTAGAGGTTTTTTCATTTAAATTTTTGGTATTATTCTTTTTTCAGTGTATTTTTTATATGAGTAACTGCTAATCCATCAGTTGATATAGAATTTCCATAAAAACTACACAGCAAATAATCGGGTAGGCCATATGGTGTAGTATAATAGACTTCTTTTGAATCACTTAAGTTGAAAAGATTTCGAAATTTCTTGACCATTTGAAACTCGGGAAATGAGTATTTCATCCACACCTTTCACTAGTAAACTTTAATAAATTATATATAGCACACAATAAAAGGAAATATATTAAACGCACCAATTTCAAACGTAATTGTAGACATTGAAACTGAGACTCGGACGAATACAGAAATTCTATCAAGATTCGCAACTATCAATCGGTTTTTAAAAAATACCCTGGATCAGAAAAATTTAGTTTAGTGGCACATAGTGAAAACTTTTTTTAAAAAAAATATAAGAATGCATTGAAAAACAGTGGGAAATAACACATTACTGCGTTACAAAATGGTACTTCTTAAAGAACTGACGAGTAAAAGAAATTTACTGTGAGTAATGTTCCGCGCTATTTTTCACTAATCTGTAGGTGTCAGTATCTACTGAGTATTTTAAGATAACATTTACAGAGATCTTTAGCAAGAAAATAAAAACAATTCTTTCCAATCATGGATAGATATCAGGTTAACCGATAGTGTCAAAATTATAAATATCTGGTTTTGAAATAAAATTCTGATAATTTATTGGTACCACAAGATAAGAAAGATTTAGATACTAAATTAGATTTTATGATTAAATGATATTAAATATATCTAAAAGACGTATCTCATTAAATTTAAGAGTTTTGGTTTATTTACGAAGTTAAGTTGAGATTGCATAAACTATGTTTTTGTGACATTCAATATTTTCATGTCGAAAAATAGTGTGTGACTATCAGAAAAAATTATTAAAAGGGACAGCTGTATACATGAGGAAATTATTAAAATATTTCGACCACAAACCTCACTATTGGCGTGACAGAATTTATTGTATTCTAATGTTCTATGGAAAAGACATAGGAAAATAACGCATTCGTGGATAAAGAAGTTGTTTTGTAAACGAAAAAAGCCCTTGATATTTCCAATGTGTAATTAGAAAAGACGGACAAAAAACATTTAGAATGTTGTTGGTTTTATACCATTGACCAGAATAGTATTAAACAAAAATACACATGTACAAGCGTTGTAAATGAATAGTTAGTCTTAGCTCTTAAACAGCAAAGCAAGCCAAGCATATTCATAGTACACATGATTTGTTGAGTTATTTTCGGTTACCTGTATTTTGAATTCATTCATTGAAATTGTACTAAATATTATTAAAATATTTAAATTTAATTATTTAATAAAACAATTTTTTTTATCATAAATAACATACAAGGTTCAGATAAGCGTAATTTATTGCTTGTCCTACTCCTCATTTTTAGTACTCCTTAATCTCTTCACCGGAATGATTTTAGTTCAACTGCTCAACGCAGTAGCATATGTCTATTGGAATTTGATACAATAATTTCTGTACATATCTGAAATGTTTTATCTCGAATTAAAAATTTGTTAAATTGGATATTGATTTCTTATAAATATTATTTTTTAAGATTGATTACACGTATATTCACATTTTTAAGATATGAATTATTATAAAATAAAAGATTTTATTATATAAATAAAGAGTATATTATCGCAATGAGTATGTTATAAATTAATATTAGTAAGTTTATATTGTCACAACTTTTATAGATTTATAAAACAAAATATTTAAGTAAATAATAGTTTAATACTAATAATGTAAATTACAGTAAAAAATTTTCATTAATATTTCAGTAGTTTATATTTTGTGTATTGTACACAGAATCATAAGTCACATTATAAAATATGCTAGGCAAACCAGACTGGTTCGACCATGGATAGGTTGGCTTTGTATTCTAATATTTATTTCAATAATATTTTGTTTGTATCTGTCAATAAATGGTAAATATTTAATATTTATAACTATATTTATTCTAATTTTATTTTACTCTTATACTTTAAAAAAATTAATAATAAAAATTTTTACTCTTTTGGACATGCAGCTCCAGTTATAAAAACTCCTAATATATCAAAAAATTTCCATTTATCTAATAATAGAGAATTGCAAAAAACATTCTATTATTTTAATTCATCAAATAATAGAGAATCATTTGAAAATCATACAAAAGTAAGTATCACATAATGAATAATATTTTAATGTTATTAATTAATCACATACATAATTTGTATATATGTTTAGACAAAAGATTGTACCATAATTCATATTGCCCTTGTATGTGCTGGTTATAATTCAACAGCCACTCTTGTAACTACTATAAAATCTATTTTATTTTATCGTTCTAAACCTTTGCATTTTCACTTGATGGTAGATGAAATATCTCTACAAACTCTTAGAATTTTATTTACTACATGGGATATACCACATGGTAAGGAAATATTTGAAATATAAGACCAATAGTGAATTAAAAGTATAGGATATATTATAATTCAATTCAAATTTATATTATCTTATATTTAATATATATTACATTATATTATAATTTTGATATTACCTAATGTATTTATTAAAATGTACTATTTCATTATATTTAGAAATTTTAATTACACTATATGAATATAGATTTGAAAAACTAATATAGTTACAAAATATTTAATATGTAAAACACTAAATTAAAAAGTTTGATTAATTGCAATAATTACAATTTTTCAGTTATAATATCATTTTATAAAATTGAAAAGTGGGTACCAAAAGTTTCATGGATTCCCAATAAACATTATTCAGGAGTATATGGATTATTAAAACTTATTCTTCCAGATGTAATTTCAGAATATAAAATATTAGTATTAGATACAGATGTTACAATTCTTAATGATATTTCTTTGCTTTGGGAGTTGTTTAACAATTTTAACAAAGAACAAGTGTTAGGATTAGTTGAAAATCAAAGCAATTGGTACATAAAACCTTCATTGTACAGTGTACATCCATGGCCAGCTTTAGGAAAGGGCTTTAATACTGGTTTAATGTTAATGGATTTACAAAAACTTCGTAAAAAAAATTTTACAAGTTTGTGGAAAAATACTACAGTAATTATATTAAAAGATATTTTAGAAACAAGTTTAGCAGATCAAGATATTATTAATGCAGTTATTAAACAAAACCCCAAGTTTGTGTATATAATAAATTGTACATGGAATGTTCAATTAAGTGACCATGCACTAAGTGAATCTTGTTATAAAAATGCTGTACAAATCAATGTAAGTAATTCATTATTTTATTTTTTAAACTTAACAACAATATAATATGATGATATACATAGGCAATTCATTGGAATTCACCAAGAAAACAAAATGTTAAAAATAAGTATACACAAGATTTTAAAAAAATACATAAAGTATTTTTAGAGCTTAATGGCAGTTTATTAAAACGAAAGTTATTTGGTTGTAATCTGTATACAAATTCAAGCCAAGTATGTATGTTTTATTTAACTTTAAATATATAAAAATTTAAGTAATTAAAAATATGTATTTAATTATACAATTTTAGAAAAATGAATTCGATCCATGCTTTAAATTTAAAGAAGGAGCAAATATTGTTTATAGAACTCATATTTTCTACCTTGAATTTGAGTATAATATCATTAATTCTGCAGATGTTCTTCTTGCTACACAATGTAGTATTGATAGGATTATACTTTTGGAAGAATTATCTAAAAATTGGGCTGGAGTAATAAGTATTGCACTTTATTTATCCGATGCAGAAGTACAAACTTTCTTAGAATTTGTTACAAATTCTCCAGAGTTAAGACATAGAAAAAATATAGCTTATCACATAGTTTATAAAGAAGGGGTATTATTTCTTTCTGTTAACATAATTTATTTTAAAAATAATTTTTAATATTACTAATAAAAAATTTTTATAATTATAAATTTTTATTACAGGATTTTTATCCTGTTAATTATTTGAGAAATGTTGCTATGACATATATAGCTCTTCCATATATTTTTCAATTGGATATTGACTTTTTACCTCAAATTGATTTACATAAAAATTTAATGAATTATATAATTCAACAAAATTTGACAAACTCTCATGACATAGCCTTAGTTGTTCCTGCTTTTGAAACTCAAAGATATAGGTATACCTTTAAACAATACATATAACTTAGAGAAACGTATTTTATGGATGTATTAGCTCTTTTAAATATATTTAAAGGTTTAATTTTCCATCATCAAAAAGAGAGCTTTTAAATTATTTGAATCAAGGTATTTTATACACATTTCGTTATCATGTGTGGTCTCAAGGTCATGCTCCTACCAATTTTACATTATATAGAAATGCAACAGAACCTTATGAAGTTTTTTGGGAACCAGATTTTGAGCCTTATATAGTTGTTTCAAAGTTTTCACCACCATATGATACAAGATTTATAGGATTTGGTTGGAATAAAGTATCTTACATAACACATTTAACAGCCTTAGGATACAGGTAAATATATTAAAATATATAAAATAAAAATTATTTGTTTGATTTTTTTACATTATATCATAAGTAATTATTTTTTTATTCAATATTTATATATTTATGCTGAATATACTTTATAATTTGAAAACAAAATATAATTTATGATTTCAGTTATTATAATTTATAATATAATACTATAATAAATCATTTTTCGAGTAAAAAAGTAATTTCAATACTTTTTCTTGATATATTGTATTTATTAAATATTAAATAGATATTTATATATATATTTAAAAACATTTTTGCTTAATTATTTTAAACAAATACCGATTATATTACAAAATAATAACTTAAATTAATATACCAATAAAACAAAATTATAAAAGAATTGAAACAGAACTAGAAATAGGTGACGTATCGAAATTTTATTACAATAAACGTTAAAAAATATACCAAAGAGATAAACAAATATTTTATAAATAAAGCGGCAGATGAAAAAGTTGCTTTCACCATTTCGACCAATCATTCAATTTTCTATTTAAATTTTATGTTTTTGATTATATTATTTGTGGTATAAATATTGAAATTAAGTATCTCTAGATCTTCGTTCTAGAGTGATGATAAACTTTGCCATAGAAAGCCAACTACCCACGTTTTTCTTTTTATTACGAAACTGTACAATAAGAGTATTAGCGCAATTATTAAGTAATATAATATTATCAGAGATTATTAGAGAGATTGCTGATGACCGTGTTAAACATTTGTTCCCAAAAACCTAGTGGCTGTTCAACAAAGTACATTTCTTGTTCAAGCAGCAGTTAAGGGGAGTACAGAGTGAAGTTAAGCACTCTCCCTACTGCATTTAATGTGAAATGCAATGAAGTTAGCCTTAATATTTGAATTCAAAAATATAATACAAGTTTTCTTTTTGGATATTTCAAAAATCTTACTTTATTTTATATATTAACATTTTATCTTTTTTAATTTAAAAAATATATCTACCACCTTCATATAATTAAGCATTTTTTAATTTAAGTTTTTAAAAGTATTTTTATGTGTAATTGCATCTGTTTATATAACATGGACATAAAATTTTTCTTTTTATGTGTGTCCTGTCAAATTTGTATCACATAAACTCCATTATTATTTACATAATTTACTATATTATATATGTGTAAGAAAATGATTAAAACAAATCATATGTACATTTAAAATATTAAAATAAATAATTTATAAAATAAAATGAATACAATAACATTTCTTTCATTATATAAAATGAATAATAACAATATAAATCTTTATATTTAATTATCAATTTTAATAAATTCACTTATTTTAAGAATATACTGAAACAATAACTAAAAAGCTTACATTAATAACAAAAATATTAAAATTAAATTATTAAATTTATTCAATAATAAAAAAGTTATTTAAATTTGAAATTTCATTCAATAAAATTGTAAATGACTCCAGTAACACTATAACTTTTGTTAATTGTAGCATTATAATTGATAATAAAATAATTCATCTTAATGCTATTTTTAATGAATAGTTATAAATATTGATTTTATTTGAACAAATTACTTCTATCGAGTAAATTGTAAGTGATTGCAAATAAAACTATTTCTTTTATTAAATGTATTGAAAAATTAAATTAAAATCATTAATCTCAATGATATTTGTTAGAAATAATTAAAATCTTTGATTCTATTAGTGTTTTTAACTTTCATCGAGTAAGGTATTATTGATTTTAGCAAAAACTACACATTTTATTCAATGTATCATTAAAACTGATATTAAAATCATACATATGAATGATAAAAATTTTAAATTACCACCTTTATGAATAATTGTTACTTCTCTTGAATAAAATTGTAAATTAAATAAATTAAAATAGTAAGTATTATTAAGTGTATTATCAAAATTAAAATTAAAATCATGCATGTTAATGATGTTTGTTAAAAATTGTTACAAACATTGATTCTAACTGACAAAAACACACATATTGAATTTAAACATAAATTTAAATATCTAAATATATTGTGTTTGTAAATACGAAAAAAAACGACGAACATCATACTCTAACGTTTAAAGATCCAATAATATTGACGAAAACAAATCATATGTCGCCGTTTAAAAGGAAAAAAACCTATATACTTAAAGGAATAGAAGAAATAAAATCACAAGCAAATAGGCTGTATTTCTATTTTTATATAAAAATCACTCGATAATGGATCGATACCAACAGATTATTATCTCCCAATTTTATCTAAACAATTATATATAAAAAATTCATCTATGAATCTGAAATATGAAAAAAACATGCGACAAAGTACAGCTTTCGCATTAGCGTATTAGCCGTTTTGGATTAAAAAAAAGTTAAATTTTATGATCTAAGGTATTTCGAAAATCTTAAAACTTGTTATAGATGATTTCGGTAAATATTATTGTTTAAATGGGTAGAGAAATTTATCTGTTACTTGAAAAATAAGTTTAAAATTACTAAAGATACTTTTGATCATAAAATTTTACTTTTTTTTAATTCAAAACGACTAATACGTTAATGCGAAAGCTGTACTTTGTCGTATGTTTTTTTGATATTTCAGGTTCACAGATGATTTTGGTATATATGATTGTTTAGATGAGTAAGGAGATGTATCTGTTACATGAAAAAATAAATTTTAATTCAAAAAATCAATTATAATAAATTGTAATTCGTTGGCATCATATGTTTAAGAAAAATCGGGAGTTAATGTTATCCGTCGGTCGGACCATTCATAGAGAAAATTGTACAAGCAAACGAAATCAAACCCGTAAAGGCATTCAAATTTATTTAAATAGATATGGCAATATTGCTTTTGAATGTAGATGTTGCAACATTGTGTGCGGCGAAAAACAAAAATATAAGAAAATAGACAAATTGTGAAGCTTTGATTTTGGCTCGCGCAGAATATGCCGATGTTTTGATGTAACAAGAAACAAGTATACCTTTAATCTCTGTCTCTCTCTATCTCACATCTCATATTTTGTTTCTCTCACGCTTCTTATTATGTTATGGCTTCGTTCATTAATTTGTTTTACTCTGTCTGTCTGTCTCTCTCTCTATGTCATACCATATGATGTATTCGGTGCATCTGTGCTATAGTAGACGAAGTCTTTCTTGCTTTATGCTTTCTCTCTCTGGCTCGTACTTACTCTGTGCGTCTTTTCTACGATAGCCGCTCTCTCTCCCTCTGTTTCTTTTACACAAAATTTAATTACTTTAAAAAATATTAATTAATATGAAAATGTGTGTAATTTATACATTTATAACTTTAAGAATAATAAGTCTAAAATCTACAAAGATTAAAACAACTTCATAAGTCGCGTTCAGTAAAATAATAATATTGTAATACAAACAAATTTATTGTTATTAACATTATTAGTGTAAGTCAGGAGTGATATCAGAAAATATATATCAAATTTACTGCATAATATTTTATCAAGCTACATTTATATCATTATAATAAAATTAATAAAATAATAATAAATATTTGAATGTAATTATGAAATTATGATTTTATCAATAGAAAATTAAATAATATGTATTAAAGTTAAAGCGAAGAATCTTCATATTTCATCAGGAATATAATTAAGAAATATATCATCTAAAATTATTAAAACTTTGTTTTATCATTACAAATCGTTGTTAATAACATGTATCTAATTTAACATTATTTTATTTTCATGATTTCATGGTAAAGATTAAATAAAGTTTTTTTATTTATTTAAAGTTAAATTTTTTTGATTTTTTTTATATTGTAATGTTTATACACTCACAAATATATAAATAATGAATTTATGAAATAAATGTGCACTAGCAAATGTATTTATTTAAAGTTAATTTATTTTAATAATATATACTTTTGATATTTTAATTTTTTTTTATTTAACAATATAATATAAATACAAATATTAAATATAAATTTTAATATTATATATATATATAATCATACATATGGTCTTGTAATTGATAATAGCGATTTTTAATTTTTCATCAAAACTGAATTCAATTTAATGTTTATAGCAGCCGTGTACATGTACTTCAACACATGGGACATGGATATGTGTGGTGTAGTTGATCATATGGTTTGTAGAATTTCCCCTTACGAGTATACGTCATCATCTACCCTCAGTCCATTATTTCCCCTTAAGTTCCGTCTCGAATATGAAGTTAGTTGAATCTGGTCCGCTAGAGGCAGCACTATTTTTTCAGCATAATTTTTAGCTTACCCCACTCCTCATTTTTGGTACCCCTAATCTTCTCGAACAAGAAGATAGTTCAACCGCAGTAGCGTACAGCTTTTCAAATTTGGAACAAACGCCCCATTTTTCATCAGCAATTTCTCTAATAATCTCTGATATTATATAGAATACATTTATAAATCATTTTGCGATAATATTATTTTTATAAACTATTTTTGCATATTTAGGGAAGCTCGATTTAATAATTAATAGAAGAACAGTTGCGCTGCATAAATAAGTTATGCTTTATTGAAAACATAGTTAGAGAGTTAGAATTTCACAAGGTATAAGCGATGTGCAGCATGTAAAGGTTACCGGACAAGTGCTAGTTTTCGAACATACTTGACGCCGTAAATACCTGCGGTTATTGTCTTCAATATTTGGCCTTGGTAACAACGGCAGGTTATTGTTTCAACGGTGCAAGTTCTTGCTTGGGATGTTTCTTACTTACTTGCAAACTAGAATCTTGATAAAACGTCCGTTACATATTTATTATTTATATTCAATAACTTTTATTAATGTATCAATACATTATCATTTTTGTGATAACAATATATTAATTTATTTTTAATTTATAATTGACATATTGAGACATAACAATGTGCAGAAAGTTAAGGCATAAAATATTTTGTTTAATTTTGAGAATCAAGATTTGATATACTATATGATGGTGTTGAATAAAAAACAAAATTTTGTGAGAAAATATCTTGATTAATGGATGTAATATACTTTATACGTGTTTCTGATTTCTATTACACTTTACTTATATTTTATTATTTATTATTTTTTTATTGCACCATCAATTAAAGTAGAAACATTTGTTTAATAATTATTTTTGATTGCCCAGAAGCAGAATACTGTCAGATAAAGTAATGTACATAGTATTCATAATTATCCATATATTAATATATATTAATAGATCGCCATGTACTATATAAAAATATGTAAATATATATACAAAAAAAGAAAGTAAATAATAAATTTTTAAATAATATCGGAAATTTAGGCGCCGAATGTATTAAAGTTTAAAATTATCGCTCGATGAATGTATGACGTTACTTGTTTTATGATGTGGATTTCGTTCAGCTGTTTAAATGTCCTTGAGAGTTGTAGATAATCCGAAAGGCCGATGTGGCTGTTGTATTACTTTTTAAACAGCGTACTGCCACTACTCCAAAATATTTGGGTTTGGAGTTCTTAGTTATGATTAGAATTGATATTTCAAATGTCGAGAGTACAAAGTTTTAGGAATTCTTAAATATTTTAGTTACTATAGACAACTATTGTATTGACAAAAAGTGATTTTCCTCCTTCGCTACGGTTTTTATAGCCTTTAAATTTTTCCCCACTATAACATCTTTAAAGATGAGATGGAGAAAGGGGGTGATCTTCTCTTAATTGATAATTTTTAAATAACCTATCCAAGAATTTATCTGTTATCAGTCGTAGACAGACACAATGATTTCAATCTCCGTCCTTTCTTGCTTAATTTCATGTGAATGCGATTTAATTTCCATGATAAAGATTCATTTGTAACTGAATCTTTCTTTATAGTATATACGTCGAATACATATGAGTGATTGAGCGTTTAATCGAATTATTTCATTTTATGATATTTTAAAGACAAAAATAATTATTTAAATAATGAATTAAAGAAAAAATATATTTTTTTTTTACATAACATGATAAAAAACAATTTTAGAGTTAATTAAAAATATATATCATAGATTAAACTATAAATAATCATATAAATTAAATTAGAAATGTCATAAATTGTATTTATGATTAATTTAATCAATAACAATTAATTTTGAACATCCATATTTTTTTCAAGGTATATTGTTTTACCAGATGTATTTATTATTCATCGACCACATGGACCGAGTCGTGATATTGAAAAATTTAGAACAGACGCTACGTACAGAAGGTTTATAATAATTTAAATATAAAATTAATTAATTTTTTTTAACGGAAGTGGATTATATAAATTAAATTTTTAATTTCCATTATAGGTGTTTGAAAACGTTAAAAGATAGATTTGTGAATGAACTTCTTCAAAAAATTGGTAATGTGGCTTTTACAAATCTAGGGAAATTATTTGTCAAAATAAATAACAACATAAATAATATAAGTAAAAAAGCTTTTCATATAGAATGAAGAAATATAAGACAGATTATTATTATTTTCAGTACTATTTTTATCGCAGATAATGGAACAAATTTGTTATAAAACAACAGCAATAAACATTTTTAAAAATAATAGAATTATATAAATGTTATTTTATTTATAATATAATTTGATCACTATAACAGTTTTTATTATTTTAGTTTTAATATATGTTTTGTACAAACCAAATGAAGCAATCAAAGAAAGTACAAAAAATAATTCCTATTTTGTTTGTTTAAATTTATAAATTTTTGTGATATTTCTTATTCGATTTATTTTACCTTTAATTCGTTAACTTAAACTATTTTTATACATAAAATATTTATAATAATTAATAACTGAAGTAATTACAAAAAATGTTCCTTATTAAAAAAAAATTATATTTATCTTACGTACAAGAGAAACGCTTTTCTGGAGGGTTATTCATTTTACCTTTGCAAACTTGTACATTTTTATAATTTTATTTTGTGGTCAGCATTTTGTACGATTTCTGTGTGTGTGTGCATGTGGTAGAATGAGCATGGTAAACTATAGACGCTAAGTACATCACCACTTGAGGCGCCTAGCATCAGTTGTGTGCAGCCTTAAGATCACCAGCTTTTTCGCCGACTCTGGCATCGACTCAGGGAAGAATCGGTGAGCTCTTCCTATAATTGTTGACTAGACGGGTGAGAGCATCAGTTTTCCGAGACGGCCAGGTGACAGACTGCATGCGACTCCGCAACCACAACATTTGATAACGTAGGTTAACTTAATTTGTATTATGACTATTTTTTTCCTTTGCATGCAATGGGGTTTTTATGCCTAGAAGCGAGGGTCGAATAAATGTATTTTTGTGAAGTTTAAATTTATTGATATATTCAACTAATAGTCCTTCCCTTTTCCTTTTATTTCCTTTCTCCTTTTATTATTAACTATAAAATTGTTTTTCTTAAATTATAAATAACAAATACAACCAAATAACTTACAAATAAAATATAATTATTTTAATCATTTGTATTAAAAAATTTTATTTAATATAATATCGTATTCAATTTTATATTTCATTTGATAAATTTTAGAAATTTTTTGTAGATCGTAGTTAATGTTAATGAAATACTTGACAGTATAGTAGTCCAAACACAATATGCTGAATTTTATTTGTATAAATTTTATGTAAAGTCGTTCAATTGAGGTTTAACGTTCAAATTTTCAGTTTTTGATACGATGAAAGATCATGAGACTAAGAAGAAAAAAGCGTTAATATTATAATACGTTAGCAAAAAGAAAATATTTAATATAAATAACAAATACTATCTAGAAATAATAAAATGAAATTATGAAACACTAATAATAAAAACACGTGTAAAAAAAGTATCAGTTTCATAGAGATACTGATAATAAAGTAATTTAGAGATGCTAATAAAAAATTGTATTTCGATATTATTCATATCTATTGAATCTTTATTATTTAATGTTAAATATTTGCATTAAACATTAAAAAAGTTTTAATAAAATTCATTTAATAACTAACAAATGGCATTACTTTCTTTAATTATTTTAATTCTTTTATATTATTTTAATCACTTTATACTATACAATACCAATTTTACGGTATTAATAAATAAGTTTTAAGGTAATTACGATATTTTTGTAATTTAGTAAAATATAAATAACTATATATAATTGTATTGTTATGATTTTTTGTCGTCTTGGATACCAACGTTGAAATGGTTCACTTAGATTAAAGCAAACTGAAATAACTAAAAAGAAAAAATATAAGGTTAAATGAATTATGTATATATAATATATATAAACATCAAAGAATGTTTCGAATGCAATTTTTTTGTTTAAATGTTTTTATAAAGAAATGTAATTATTGGTTTACATAATTATTAATAATAAGTTGTATCAGCAGTGCAATATAAAATATGGGCTTTTTCAATCGTTTAGCTCATCTTGTCAGATTTCGTAAAAATTCATTGAATCTTTTAATAGTAGGTCTAAATAATAGTGGAAAATCAACCGTAATTAATCATTTTAAACACAAAGAAAGCCGATGGATGGAAATAATGCCCACTGTTGGATTTAATATTGAAAAATTTGTATGTGAGTGTATCGCATTAGTCTGAATAAAACTTTTTTACGCAAACTTATATTAAATTTGAATAAAAATTATAATTTTAATATATATTGTTACAATTTACTATTAAAAAATTAATTTAATCTATTTATAATACAAAAATATTATAAATTATTTCTAATTAATAATAAAATCAAATTAATATAAAAAAAATTAAATATTTATTAAATTTAAAACATAAAATTTATGTTTTTAATTTAAGTTTAAATATAATTAATTGCTCTACAGTAAGTAATATTCAAAAATACTAACTATTAATTATAAAAAAAGACTATTTTATTTAATTATTAGATTTTACTTTTTATTTTTCAATGTACAATTTATAAAAAAATTTATTAAAAAATATTTAATAATTAATTATTTATTTATTAAATACTTTTATTTTTGAAGAATTACCTAAAATTTATGTAAATTGTTATAGTAATTTTTAATACATATTTGATAACTGTTATTTATAGAGTATATTATTTTTATTTATAAGTTTTATATTTTAAAGAAATATTAAAAAATGTATGCGATTTTAAGAATATTTGAAGTTAAAAGTTGACTCATTGTTTGAAATTAATATTTATTTTATTCTGTATAATAAATGAGGCTAAACAATTTATAATTACACAGTTCATTAATGATTATTATATATCACTGATTAAGCAATAAATTTGTACAATTTTTTTCTTTAAAAGTTGTGTATAATAAAAAGATTATATAATTTTCAAGTAGAAAAATTTGTTTTAATTAAAGAATTGAGAACATATTTAAATTTATTGAATGTTTTTTATTTTTCTCATATTTAATAATAAATTTTTGTTAAATTTTATTTTATTCTGTCAGTCATATAATATTCTTAAGTAGTGTATTTTAATTGAAAATTCTTGAATTTTTTTTATGTTTTATTATTAATAATTTAGCTGGTAAATTTTATTTTAAATTAAGTTTTAAAGAGTGAGGGTGAAGGGAAGGAAAATTTATTAATTTAATACATGAAAAAAATTATGTATAATTTTATAACCTTTTAATTTATTCTATAGTATTTCATAAATACCGTGATATAAATACTTCTTACCGTTAAGAAGGGAAAACTTATTCCTTATTATTCTTGAAGTAAAATATATATGCTGATCGCTTGATACAATTCAGGTGAGAGAGGACAAATCTCAGCTGTTTCTAGATACTTTCACCCTCGTATTTGATGTTCACTCATAAATGAAGGATATCGTGTTTAGCAATCTTTAACTGATAAGGTTGGCCTCAATTCACCTCTATAATTTATAAACAAGGATACTGGTTACAGATTGATTTACAAGTCACCCGTCAATTACATAATATAAAAAATATAAAGACCACGAGATAACAGAGATACTCACCTACAAGAAATTATCGCTATCATGTTCGAAATGCAAGTATTCTGTGTATTTTAAACACCATGTTCTGTTATAAATTATCTTAAAGTTGTCTTTTTTGGCGACCATTTTCGCGATTTCGATGGTAAATTTGAGTGCCTGAAGAAGCCCACTGGCTAAAGATTTAAAACCCCCTGTAAGAGACTGGACTTGGATTTACTTAATACTAAATCTGAGAGAGTTGCGAACAGAAAGAAACAAAAAAAGATACATGGTTTGTCCACAAAGAACCGAGATTTTGCCTTTCATTTTGCGGCTATTGGTTGTAGAAATTTGGAAGAGGTCTTAAAATGTCGATAAAACATTTTCCTGTTAGTTCCTTTTTTTTTGTTTTTTCAATAATTAGGTGCGACAGAATTTTACTTCGCACGAAGGGTACTTTTCGAATTTTTGACACGGCGCCCTGAAACGATTACTGGAAAAGTGCTGTGCGCTTTTATAAATTAATAGCGCAGGAATACGCTGGTGTTCAACGACGTTTCTGTCATAATGTCACTAATCAAATGTAAACAAATAATATTTCATCTCAATATATACTGTTATAAAATGTGTGCGCCTACGAAAACGCCTTGCGGGGACGCCTGCAAGGTACGAGCCGACCCGCCAGCAAAAAAAGGAAAATAATCCCGTGATGCCAGCTGGGAAAAAAAGGGTCGGCGGATAACGGGTGGAAACCCACGGAGGCGCACGCTTACCTGGCCCATAACTGACCCCTCCCCTTCCCTTCGCCGCCTACCTTTCCACGGTCGCAAACTTCCCACACTTATGCCCCCCGCCGTGTGCAAGGAAACTGTTACAAATTAGGGCGTCGATTGGCGACACCGAACGACGTGACAAATACAACAAACTGAGATTTTGAAATTGTAAATCGCCGAAGAAATTGTATTTCACGACGTTAGGTATCTGGTCGCCAGATGTTTGGTGTGCTCGTCATATCTCTAAAGCCGTAAACAAATAAAATAATGGAAATAATTGTACAATAAACCGGAGGAGGAACAAACTTAAAATCGAAAAACACGGCAGAATCATCTCGAACGCTGACGCGACGAGTGCTGACTTGACAGAGATCTCCTCCGCTTTATTAAACTGAGAATCTACGTGTCGAACCAAAAATAAAATTAAAGCACATAATCAAGAATAATCGTGAGTGTTTTTTATAATCGTGAGATTTTTCCGTCGTCAACCGGGGCATATACGAATCTGCTTAGCGTTGCGTACCATACCGGTGCCACACAAGCAAATTCATATTTGAGCCGTTAAATCAATGTGTCTTTTTCAACATTCGCAGATACCTACCAGAGACTCCAACATCCGGTCGAGAAGGATTGTAGGTCAGCTAGTCCATCAATGAATAGGTAATAGATTAGTAAATCTAATTAAGTTCCCACCTTTGTTTCTACCTATTTTCAATAGACGTAACTAAAGAATCTACTATCATTTTAGCCAATTGAGTATCGATGTTTCTGACTATTTGAACGATCGTTACCACTCTTCGTTCTCTTCGATTCACCTGATTAATAGCTTCTATCCCCAAACTGCTTTTCTTAGCTCCGCAAAAATCAAGCAATAGTACAATAGGTGCTCCAACGTTTTTTCTTCGTTCACCATTGTCAAATTTTCCTACAATTATTATCAAGTTTATTGATATGATAACTGACTCGTCAGTGTCCTGTGAGCTAGCTATCGATAGGCTTGATGTTTTGCTTATTGTTTGAACTCCATAACTTTCTTCCACAATAAAACAGACTTCTTTATTAGTCAGTTGTAGATAGGCTTATTAATCTTAGTTTACGACATTGGTTATTCCAGATTTCTGGCCCGAATTCTTATTGTGCCTTTTCTTAATATTCTATTTTTCTTTTCTTTTCTAAGATGATCTTCATCTATCGGTATCTATATTATAGTCACCTTGTTGTCTTTGTCTAAAAAACTTAGAACTTTTTTACATTTGTATATCCCTGTGGAGGGGGCCAAATTACATTTTATAGCGATAAGTGCTGCTTGGATGTCTAAGCAGATAACAATAGGTTTTGTTCTTGTCAATCTACTCAGCAGCCATGTTACACTCTCAGTTATAGCTCCGATCTCTGTCTAAAATACCTTCGAGTGGTATAATCTTATTCGATATAACCTTTCATCAAGCTTCAGGCTCTACTCCACATTCATTTTTAGATCTATTTATGAACCAGACATTTTCTTGGTTAACTAGTTTCTAAATATCTTTGTCCCAGCTTTGTCCGGATATATAACCTCAGATAAGATCTGCTTGGTATTTGTCCAGTGGCGGGGGTATATCAGCCCCAACATTCTTTAGTGTAAGATTGGAGGGCATTATCCCCCTTCAATTTGCTTCTGATTAGTAGATAATAAATTTGCAAGAGCAGCCGTAGGTGTGGTTCTCATTGCTCCTCGCATAAAAAACCCTTGAACCCTGTTAGCTGTGCTGGTGCTCGATTTTTGCTTGCATCTGTATCTCTAAGTAATATCTTCATGTAAAAGTTGTGACCTGACGATGCCATTGTACATCTAATTGACTATATTTGGATGCAGTCCTCAGGAGTGGTTAAAAGCTCTTTGCAGACCTAGTACATTTCTATAACTTTTTAGCATTTGAATTTCAGATGAGTATTCCAATTTAGATGTTGATTTAGTATTATTCTCTAGAAATCTAGAATTCTAGAAATTTAGGGTTATGTTGTAGTTATTATTTTGGATAAATCCAACTAATTTGCTCAGAGTAGTATTTACAGATTTCCCTGTGTGATACGCATGTTGTCTATTATGCAATGGTCAGCTATTTAATACCTTATCCCTGATTTATCTTTCTAGCAACTTTTCCAACGTTTTGAGAATGAGGCACATTAAACAAAACTTGAATGAAAATAGTAGGGTTCTACTAGAATTTTGGTATATATCTGGTTGCTAGGCTTATTCTGAGCAATCTGGATAGCGCTTTAATCAGGTTCTCACTTCCCTTTTGCAATAGTGTTGGAAATATACCACTTGATCGCTCAGTTTTAAAATGCTTTGTAGTGACCACCTAATTTTACCTGAGTTGATGATCAGTCTCTAATACTGTCCCATATTTCCTCTTGTAAGGCTGCTTGTCTTTCGACGTTCCTTAAACCCCAAGATGAAGTGATTATCAGAGTTCTAAGTATTTTCTTAGAATCTCTCCGTCTTATTTACAAAGTATTTCGGTATTATTTGTGTAGTATTCGGTAGAGTGTGATAAAGTCTTATAGTCAGAGATATCATATATACTATTGTGAGGAAAACCATCCCTCACGAAAACTGTGTTGCGGCGTCCTGAAAGCGCGCCGCAGTAGGACCCCGTCGAAGCAGCTCCTTTACCACCACATCTCCACCCGATCGAACGCCCCACCAGCTCCCACCCGCGTAGCCGTCTTGATGCGTTGCGCATCGAGGAGTGCTCCCACCAACGCTCGGTGGAAGCCGCCGCTCCGCCGACGCAAATAAATTTGTGAACATAGCCCTTCGAAGGGCAGTCGACTGACTCAAGCCGGCCTCCGAAACCAACTCCAAGATCACTGAGGGACAACGTGACGTCGGCGTCGGGAAGACTTAGCAACGTCGGCGACGACGGGTATGCCCAGGATCGCTAGGGGCTCGTCGCCACGGCGATCATTTGAACGAGCCAGAGTTAACCAGGTCCGATCCGGGTGACGGCGTACAGACGAGCACCAGTGCTGAAGCGGTTAATCACCCCCTCAAACCAAGCAACTGTCCAGAATCGCTGGGCTGCTCCGCAGAAGGGTGAAAAGTCCGTCCATCGTACGACTCAGGCGCAGCCCGCGAAAGGCCCGGCTATCGCATCGCCGCCCTGGCGGCCGCCAATCGAAGTAACTGCTCACCGCGACCGCCATGCCACTGAGTCGAAGCGGCGTGATGGCGGAATGAAATAATAGTAATATATAAAGAATTGACAATGTTTGTAATTAATGTTTTCATGACAAATCTCAGCCATGTAATAGAATTTGAATTTATTCGTATGATATTCGAATCATAAAAGAGCCATAGTTAAATTTTAAATTACTAAAGTGCATCGACCATGTCCTTTATAAAAATGCAGATATTTGACGTGCCTGTATTAGATATAAGTTATTTTTGTATAGATTTTTTTTTTATTTTAACTTAGAATATTTTTTCTTCATTTATAATATTGTTTTTCATTTCTTCATAAAATTATAATATATCGATAAGCTTACTTAATTTAAAACGTCTTGAATAAGTGTACATATATTTATTTGCTTTTTATTAATATAATAAATAATGTATTTAATATTTTTAAAATAATTATAGATAAGTAACATATACAAAATATTTTTCTAGTTAAAAATGTGTATTTTACTGCATTTGACATGTCTGGCCATGAACGTTACAGAGCTTTTTGGGAATACTATTATAAAGATTGTCATGGTATTATTTTCATTATTGATAGTAGTGATAAATTACGAATTGTTGTTGCTAAAGAGGAATTGGATATGCTACTACAACACCCTGAAATTATAGGTATTATTTTTACTAATTTTTAATTAAATCATATTTTTTAATTATAAAATGTTTTATTTTATGAATCATTATATAATCATTTCATTGAAAATATGTTTGCACTAATCTGTTTACTTAAATTAATTCAATATTCAATATGATACATAAATATATTTGATTACATTATCTTAGATAAAATCAAATTTAATCTATTTAATTATTCGTACTATTTTAATGAAAATAAAAAAATATTGTTACAAATAAACGTAATGAACTATTGTATTCGTAATAGGTTTTTTTAATTATCGATGATGTACATGTTTTAACTCAATATACTTAAATTGTCTGCTTAAAATTTAAAGAACTATATTTTAAAGTCACTTATTAGTAATAAACTAAAGAATTGTTTCTTTTAAATAAAATTTTTTAAAATATTTTTAATAACAAAATTATTATTTATTTTTAATTATTTACAATTAATAAAAAACGAATACCTGTCACTATATGCTTTTAAATTAGATTGCTTATAAATTAGATTTAATCGAATAGATTATGTATTTACTTTTATGTAATACTAATTATTTGATTAATATTGGTTATGTAACTTGAAACCTAAGTAAAATAGTAGTCAAATATTTAGTAAAACTTTTTATATTCAGTCTATAAATATTTAATATTATAATCCATTCTGAGTGAAACTATAATTTATTTTTTTTTTAATTATTTGTGTAAAAAAGTAATATATACATTAAAAATATGATGATTAGCAACATAATTAACTAGGCTTGTATAAATAGTCAAGTTTACCGAGTTTCAATAGTTTAATTTTACAAAAAATATTTGGATCTATTAGAAAAATATAATGATGAAAACTTAAGATAATTTTTATTTAAAAAAAACATGCTAGGCATCAGAGGTACATGAGACCTCAGTCTGTATGGCAGCCTGTTCGATTAATATATATAGCCTCAGTAGTATCCTTTTTTTCTATAACAGCACAATGCGCTCTGCCAAAGAAGTAATAGGGTCTGCAATAGTAACTTTTGATGATGTCCATTTAGTCTTTATCTAGTCATGTAGTAAAGAGAGTTTTCTGTCATTAGTTACCATCGTTACTTTTATAATATTTTCACGACATTATATAATATTAATGATGGTTAATTTACATCTGAATTTTTTTCCACCAAGAACCTTCGAAACTATAGCCTTACCCACTCTTTAATTTTCAAGACAAGAAAAATATCCCTAATGCGTTCATTAATAGTAGGGATTAAACATAAAAACAAATTATAATAAACCGATAGTTCCGTTACACTATAATATGTGTAATTCAAAAATTGATTCAGCACTATATATGTATTGGGTATTTAAGCTAATTATAGAGAAAGTTAATTTCGGAAATGATTTCTGTATAATAATTAAACTATAAATACATATAAATAAATTATACTAAATAAACTATAAATAAATTTACTCCAAGATGTGCGAATTATTGAAACTCATTCAGAGTCATTGGTAAACCGTTCAGTTAAAATTTACTTCAAAAGATCAAGAATAAGTCTAACTAAAGTTGCCTAATCGAAGCTCGTAGCCTAAGTAGTTAAATTGTTCTTTGCTAATTTACCATCAATCATTGTGATAGCTTGGTAGACAGTACTGAGTGTCTGCTTTCTCAGATTCCTGTAGTCCAGAAAGGGAATTCTCCAGATATCCCATCTTATTCTCACAGGAGCAGGATAGTAGCAAAGAAGATATTCTACTATTTCAGTGTCAACCTAACACTATCTCTAAACTGTGCTTATCCTGGTATCAAACATATTTAAATGGTAATCAACTTTCCAGTGAATCAGCCAATTATGTATAATTTCTTGTCTTTTTAGCTTTCAAAAAGAGAGATGCTCTTTGGAGGGTTCAGCACTCGTCTCTTCTGAACGCTACAGTACTATTCCACTTCTTGATCATCCTAGTCAGCAACCAGTTAATGATGGTGTGGTTTACTTAACATTGGAATATTTATATCAAAAGCTCCACGGCTTGTTTGCCACCATCTCCTCTTGATGCCAGTCTATCGGTCGCATTACCTTAATGGCCTTCATGTCCAGGAACACACATGAAAACCAGCTTGTTGTTTCTTCTTAGTATAACTATTGTATTTCAGCACCTCTCTGGTCTGTCTATCAGGTCTTTTGATGGCTAGTAATCTCACTTTGCTGTTTGAGCAGAAGACAATGAGTTTAATTTTTGCCTATTCGCTCAGCTATCAATCTGCACTTTCGGCCATGACATTCATTTTCGCTTAAAGGACAGTGGAGTGGTTACTGAGAGATGAAACAATTTCATTTGAAGCTCCACGCTTCCAGGCCTCCGTTCCTGCATCATTCTCGTTTTTGGAGTCATCCTTAAGTCGGGTTTGATACTGACTTAATAGTTTCTGGGTCTCATTATCCTAGTCTTCTCTTCTTAGCATGATTAGATCACATTTTGAATCACGTGTATGTATCAGAGGTATATTGTTGCAAAAATACTTCCTATCTAGTTTTAGGCTAACGAGGATAAGTGCCATTGGATCAAAACCCCTCAGACTTTCCCTAATGAACAGATATCCTCTGAGTGCCCATGCCAAATGTAGCTCTTACGGTGGCATTTACAATTAATTTTACAACTTCTTTCAGAGGGTAGTCCCTTTTGTCATAAAGACCTAAGTCTGTCTCAATAATACTTTTTTTTATCCTTTTCTTCTAAGTCCTTGTAATTAAAGCTGGAAGTAGCGAGGTCTGAATTGCAATGATTCGGTAGTGGACAGGCTAGAAGTCCTTTGACAATAACACAGGTTCTATCTTTACCCGTGTTACCTAAATTAACGTATAATAATTATCAATTCCCATTATCCTGACCTTTTATATATAGGGTTATTGACATACAGGAATAGACATTATTCAATTATTATTCTGGCAAGTACGCCAGTCATATTCTTACTATGATCCAGGTTAATTTATCCTAATTAACTCTATCCTGATCGAAGGTATTGTACCAGCACCTTTGGTAGAGTTCTTAATGTGCCTTATCATTTTGGACCTAGATGATAGTGGGCTCGAGCCTACCAACAGGTCCTCTTCAGGAGCTCCGTCAATCTCTATTTTATCAAGAGAAACACAGTGGGCTCTACGGATTCCAAAGTATGGTCAGAAGTTTATGTTTTCTAGAGCTTGGCCTGAGCTTTCACCATCCTTAGAGTAAGGAAAATCTCATTTTTCTTACTAACTCCGTTTCTTTTTGGATTTCCATCCTAGTGGTGATATGCCAGTCCTTGACATAGAGGAAATTAGAATTTTATCTTGAGAACTTGGTGGTCGTCTTGTTGGTCTCAACTGAACACGGCAGATACTCCAGAACTCTTTGAACTTGATAAGATACTCCATAGTCAGGCATTTCATCTTCAGACCCACTATCTGCGCCAAATCTAGCAATTTGACAACTACTTGTTCTTTTTTTTAGTCTTTGCTAGTGACAGAACTTAACTATGAAAATTCTCTACTGGTACCAGATGTTCACGAAGCTGAGTGTTATTTACATTTATAATTTGTAAGTTTAATTATATTTGAAATTGAATATTTACAAAAGTTTTACTATAATTCGTATCGAAAATTAATATCTACCGAAATTTTATTCTATTTCATCACTAACTTTAAATTTTTGATAATATTAATAAATCGTTGATGTCTACTCGCGGCACAACCACCACGGGGATCGCAGAAAATAATTAAGACGTTGGACGTAAACATACATGCACTAATTATCCGAGGTTTGAGTAATTAATTAGAACAATTATTTTTTAAAATGTTTATATGTAAATGAAATTTCAGATAACTGTTATTCAAAAATAATCAAAAAAAAAAATGAAAGAAAATAATACAAATTTATTTTCTAATCAAGTAAAATTTTCCGCAAACAACGACCCAAAAAACGAACGCAAAGATATACGACATGATCATAACAGGTAGTGGTAATGAAGATGCAAATGATCACGGTGATAGTTCGCAAAGAAAAGGCGGAAACATGAGAAAAAGGCGAAAATGAATCAGGTGAAAGAACGCACGGTGTACCAAGGGCGGTTAAAGAAGATGATCTTGCTGTACGAGCAGACTCAAGCCGAGTCAAAGTGCGGACGAAGTACCGTTTTATAATTGCAATTATAAGAAGGGTGCAGAATCTCTGACACAATTGATAAGGGAAAATGAACTTTACTTTAAGGACGTAAAAAAGCACATAATAGTCACAATTTTGGAGGTGGTGTCTTGCACCAAATCGTTGCTAACGGAGGTGAAATGATAATTAGAATGTTGCCACGGAATCGTGAACAATGAGTGAGGCGGAAAGAAGAGGTTATGATCGGGATAGAGACTAGAAGAATTCTACCATTAGACTAGCACAAGTAATTTTTCGACGCGCAATCCGCACAATTGTCAATGTGGCAGCATGTTTGGCCATTCGCGCTCTACGGGGATGTTTTTCTACCAAATAAAAAAAAATAATACAAGTTGAGATATGATCTTTTATGATTTCGAAAAATTAAGAGTTAAGATATGATTCTTGTAAGAAAATACTACATATGAAGGATTTTCATATTTATTTTTTAATAAACATTTTTTTTTTATAGTTTTACATCATTTAATTTTATTGTTAATATAAATAGTTTATTTAAAAAATTTTACATTTAGGTTTTCCGAAATATTTTTATGTCTCATCATTTATTATAAGTATGTGATATTATAAGTTTTTTTTATATGTAATAATTAGTATTTTATATCTTTTATCTTATAAATATAAATATTATTAAATAGTATTTTATATTATAATTTACAACTTTTATATCCTAATATTTTGTGACATGCTATATTTATAATATAAGTTTTTGGTTTGTCTGAATAAAAGTAATGAATAATTGGAATTTGTGACCACTAAATATAAATAGTTTACAAACAGAAAAATATGATATTTATGTAGAAAATCATTAAGCATATTAAATACTGTCACGTATGCATTCTTATTATATGCATTACGCACTTGCATACGTGATGAACCCTAGAAAATCAGGAGATAACATATGCATCGGGCAAACAACCTACACCTCACAATAATAATAATAATAATAATAATAATAATAACAATAATAATAGTAATAAGAATGCTTAGATTCGGATTTTTGTAAGTTTACGTGTCTTCGGCAGAAAGGCAGATGTGAGGAACAGTCGTAGAACAGTAGAGGAATTAGCTAATCGAACACTGCTCAAGCGGCTTGGAAACACCTCGAACCCTGGAAGGAGAATCTGCGGATCTTGCAATCCCTCATCCGACGGAGGTAATGAGCAACATCAAAATCAAGACGGACGTCATTTCTACTTCAACTTCTACTTCTCATTTTATGATCTTCGGGTCTCAGAGTTCTACTTAATTTTCCGGCTTGGATCATCATCATTTTTTTTGCTAACGACTAATCGGGACTTAGTTTTTCTTTAACACGACCATTTGTATTACACTTCAAATCGCATGCTTTCTCGTTCTTTATAAGCTAGAATAAAATAATATTCTTCCTTTTAATTCACGTTGTTATATTAGTTTTTTTCTGAAACTTAAAGGTTGAAACGCTTTAACATTTCGGCTAGGACAGAACAGATCCTGGGGAAAATTTGCGATTCAATCATTAAAAAGAATATAATCGCGACTACTTAAATTCGTACATACATATTTATTTTAAAACTGGTTTAGGCTTTTAACACAGATTTAATTTTCTACTATACTCGTTATACTTAAGTAAATTTACGTATTAATATCCATATCTGATAAGAGAAATATTTATATAATATTCTATATTTCATATAAAATCAATGTTTGTGTTATAAAGAAGTAGATAAATTTTATTAAGTAATTATTTATTGAAAAATTTTAGTCTAAAATTTTATAACTCAATATGAATTTAAATTTTTAGGTCGAAAAATTCCAATTCTATTTTTAGCCAATAAAATGGATTTGATAAGTTCTTTAACAACTGTAAAACTTGTATCAGGTTTAGGTTTAAAAAGAATTCAAAACAAACCTTGGCATATAAGAGCAACAAATGCAATCACCGGTGAAGGTTTACAAGTTTCAATTGAATGGTTAACAGAACAAATTCAAGATATTTATATTAACAAAATATAACCTTATTATTTAAATATTAAATTATATTTATATGTACATTTAAGTACTATCTATAAATCTCAATTCTCGTAATACAATGAATATTTAAATATTTATTTTAACATTAGAAATTACCATAATTATAACTATTTCTTTTTATTAATTTTCTAATTATTAATTTTATTACTAATAGTATAGATTAAATTAATTGAATAATATTTAATTATATTTTTGAAGGACTATTTATATATATACATATATACATGATATCTCCGGAAAATAAAACCAATTAATTGTTTTTGAAGTTGCTATTTGTCTCAACAATTTCAGAGAGGTCAGCAGACGTACATGGACTTTTTTCTATTTGTACCTTTTTCTTCATTAGCAGCGGTAGGATTTATCTTGGAGTAACCGATATTCTTTGGTTTTGTAATACGGCGGAATGAGTATTGGAATAGATTTACACGTTCAATTTTTTTTGTGGCTTGAAAAAATGCTGTAGTCTTTTAAATGTTTAAAAAGTCTTTAAAAATAAAATTCGAAGTAAATCATAAATAAAAAAAATTTATAAGGCTTCTAAGAAGATTACTAGTGAAGCCTGTTCCAAAAAATAGTACGAATCGATTCACACAAAGTGTGCACAAAATTTTGAGTTTAAACCGTCAATTAAGTATCAGGATAATCGATAATACACCAAATTTATTTAACATTATCATACAGTTGCTTTTAAAATTTTTTTTGCATTTAACCTTTTTTAAAACTCTGCATAGTGTAATTTTTTAAATCGCACACTAAATTTTATCGTATAATGCCATTTCACTAGGTGATTTATCGCACCGTGATACAAAACTGAAAACTATATTTTGTGAATATAAATCCTACCATTCATAATGATCGAAAAGAAAAAAAGAATGAATAGAAATACCTTCGTCGCCCATTTTTTGACTTGTCCGAAGTCGCTACATTATGTAGTGGCTTTAAAAATAATAAATTGAATTTACTTTCCAGACACATCGTGTATATACATGTAAATTGTGCAATGCTTTATAAAAATCAATTTTATTTTATTTTCTTTATTTGCTTAAAACTATGAAATAATAAAAATATAAATATTTTTTTAAAAAATAAAAAGACTTTTATTTCATCAATTGAATGTATCATATGCGACCATTATAAAATAATATATCTGTTTGTCTTATAACGTTCTCGTTAAATTTACCAATATTCCTTTATTGGTTTTCGATAATATTATAAAATATTGCAAACTTTAAATCAGTACGATTACTAATTGTAAACAGACATCAATTCAGATTATGAAAATGTTAACTCAGGATTTTATTAATTAACAAGGTTAAAGGAAAAACCAAAGTGATTTTAAATACAACTGTTTATTAACAAAATTAACTAAGAGAAAATTATTCCTTCATCTTAAATTAATGCTAACTAATATATTATAAATGTAACTTTTTTATAAATTACAACAAATTCATAAAAAGTTCAGTAATAAGAATGGAACAATATAGAAGGGATAAGATAAAACATTAGAAAAGGCGTAGTAAAGTATGAAGAATCGATTTTTACTTACATGTATTTTAAAATTAAGTTAGTTATACTAAATTTGTGGACTCTCCAAGCTTGAAAGAAATCTGAAATGGCAACACCAGATTGACAAAAGTAACTTACACCCATATACTCCGTTCAGATAAGAAGATTCAAGACACAAATATCGCTTCACAATCAGTAACGGAACTATTATAAATTGTATCAATTTCAAATATTTGTAATTCATTTTGAAATAATTTATATTTTTATTTATTTATTCATACCAGTCGGGTCAGCATTAATTTGTAAACGTATAAATGTATGATTTATATAAAACGAATAAGTCATAGTAAATTTACAAAATATTCATATCCTAAAACATCTTAGGACGTAAAAGTTTATATATTGTTATCTTTTTTAGTTATTCGTATTGAATTTCAGATCTTTTCTATCGATATTTTCTTTTTTTCCTAATAAACTCATATTAACGTTCCTTTTATTAAATTATCTATGCATTGTATGATTTAACGTGCGTCACAAATTTGCACGTTAAAGTTTAGATTCAAATGTTAACATTAAAATGTCGAATATAGTAATTATAATTTTACTTGATTGATGGCTTTGGTTTGTTGTACTGATACGATGACTTGAAGATTCATAAATATCCAAAAAAGTAGATGTGGATGAATTAGTAGATGCTATCAACGTGCAAAATTATTTTAATGATCTCGGAACTGGAGATCCCAGCTGTGTTTTGAATGTTTGTTTAGAAGAAATAAAAATTTGAACCAAGTAAAATTTCGGCCGTAATCGATGCACTAATTAAATATATTCCAAACGACCGTCAAAATACCAATTGCATAACCTCCTCTTTGCACATCTTTTATAATCTTTTCATTTTCTTTCTACCATAACTCCCTTAATAATGAAATAAGGTAAGGAGATTGTTTCCCTCTAATTGAGAATCGTCTTTATTTGTGTCTGAAGAATTTCCATTTGTTATCATTTATTACTGGCTTGACGGAAAACGTAGTTTCGGATTTCAAATCATAATATAGTTAAAAATTGTAACTGTCTAGAGTTAGGTTTAATTTTTTTTTAATTTATTTATCGATATAGTGTTTTTATATATCTATATTATAGTGACTGGGGAGTTTTCAGGCTTTTAAATTTGTTAAAAATGATCCTTTACGAAGTATTACTGCATACTTTTGTGTTATCGGCAATCTTATTGTATTTTTCTTTCTATTTTTCGATAATTAAATTTGTGAAAAATTTTAAGAAATAATATTTATTGTTATTTTTTTCGAGTATTCTAACCTTTTTTAGTTAAATTATTTAAATTAAATTAATTTTATAGACTCATGCACGTTTTTACAGGAGATAAAATATTAATAAAAATGGGAAAATACGAATATTTAATTTATTTATTTTTATTTATTACAAATACATCCCAGCTCTTGGCCTAGGGACGGGTTCCGTTACTCTTTACATATTTACATTAATTTATTTATATTAACATTTACATTATAATATATTACATAAATCACATTGCTTATTTTTTCTTCTCTTTTCCTCCTTGTATTCTCTGTCACTTCCTTTCTTTCATTCTCTATTTTTGCCTTTGCTGTATCATTATTTCTTGTCTGTATCCTTTCTTCTTTCTAGCCTCTTTTTCAGTTCTCTGGCATCTTTCAGCATTTTTCTGTCCACTGTTTTCTTTTTGCATCTCATCAGTAAGTTATTTTCTTCCTCTCTCCTGCCTAGATTTCTTTCATCCCGTATCTTTTTAAAAAGGTCCATTGTCTCTTCGCAGTCCGGCGACCAATGTGTCCAGTCACCTTCCTTTTTCCCACAAAGTTGGCATTTTCTCTCTTCTGGGTTCGTCCAATATTTATTTGCCGTCGTGATATTCCTGTATCTGATTCTGGTCATTTCTTTCGTTTCCTTCAGATTGCCTTCTTCCCTTAGGTAAAGCGGTAATCCATTCTCTTTTATTTCTATGTATCTCCTGTTGTATTTGGCCTCTCTCATTTTACTCCTTCTTTCCTGTAGTTGTATATCCCTATCCCTTCTCCTTATTTCTATGTATACATTCTTGCCTATGCTTTTCCAGTATCCTAGTTGTGTTCTGCTGAGTCCCATTTTATTTAGCCATGTCTTTGTGCCATCTCGCTTTTCCTGTTCATTTCTTGCCCTTTGTTCTTCGTAACATTTTTTGACCCATTCGTGTCCCTCCATGTTCTTTATCTTTTCCTCATATTTCATTATTCTTATCCTCCACTCTCCCCTCATCAGATGTTCGTTCGATTCCTCATAGACTATATATCTGGAAGTGCAAAAGTCGAGTTTCAAGGTCCATCTGTAGTAGTCGGCCTTGATCCTCTTCATCTCCTCAGCATCTTCCACTCTTCATATCTCCACCCCGTACCCCATAATACTCTTAACCAGATACTGGAACATCATTTTCCTCAGTCTGGAATCTCCCTGTCATCTCCTTTCTGCCAAATCACATGTTTTTCTTGCAGCGATTCTGCCCTTGTTCAGTCTCTCTTTTTTCTGATCCACGTACTGTCCATCGTTTCTGAACACGAAGCCCAAGTATCTGAAGCTTTTGACCATTTCGATCTTCTTCCCTTTCCATTTCCATGCTTCAGGTTTCATTTTTCTTTCTCTTTTCGCCACCATGATCTTCGTCTTCTCTGTGTTCATTTCAAGTTCTCTCTATTCTAGGAAAGCTTTCAAGATTGACATCATTGCTTGCAGAGCTTCTCTGTTCTCTCCCAGGATCACCAGGTCGTCAGCGTATGCTAACGTCCATATCCTCTTGTCCTTTATCTTCGTGCCTCCTATTTTTTTCTTTTCCATGTCTTCCTCTAGCTCCGAGATGTAGATATTGAACAGGATCGGGCTGAGGCTGCAACTTTGCCTCAAACCTTTATTTGTCCAAAAATCCTCCGTTAGTCCCTCTTCTGTTCTCACTCTACACTTCGTTTTCCTGTATATCGCCATTATCCTTGTAGTTAGTCCCTTATCAATCCCTTTCCTTTCCATGATCTGCCAAAGTTTCTTTCTGCACACAGTGTCGAACGCTGCTTTGATGTCCACGAATAACATATATAACCTCTTTTTTTCCTTTATTGTCCTCCTTATTAAGTGGTCTAGGATATAAATGTTGTCCATGATTTCTCTTCCTGCTCTAAACCCTGCTTGTCCTTCCGAGGTCACCCTCTTTCTTCTATCTCCTTTTCTAATCTATTCCTTAGTATCCCTGTGTATATTTTATAGCCTGATGACAGCATAGATAAACCCCTGTAGTTTCCTGGATCCTCTTTGTCCCGTTTCTTATATATCGGCACGATTATTGCAGTTGTCCAATCCTGCGGGATTTTTCCCTGTTTCCAAACTTTTCTTAGGATTTCTACCATTCTGCTTTTAATCTCCGTACCTGCGTAGATCCATGCTTCATTAGGTATCTCACCCATCCCTGTCGCTTTCTTTTTCTTGAGGTTTTCCCAGACTCTTCCAATCTCCCAATCTTCTAGTACACTTTTATCAGTTTCTCTTGTCTCCATTCTATCCTCGTCTTCTATAGTTTGTTTTTTCCTCCGAGAAGTTTCATAAAATGTCTTCTTCAAACTTCCTTGGTAATATTGTTCTTATTTTCCATTTTTTATTTTCTTCATTTGTTCAGGTATCTCCATACCTGCCCTTCATTTTTTAGCTCCTCTTTATCTCTTTCTCTCTGCTCTGTTCTTTTCTTTTCACATGTATCTTTCCATTTCCTTCTTTTGCTCAAATATTCTTCCTTCTCGACTTTCCCTTTCTTCCAATCCTTTAGTGCCTTTTTACTTCATTCTTTTGCCTCTTACATTGCCTATCGTAACACTTTCTCTCTCCTATTCTCCATTTTTTTCTTCTTACTTCCCTTTTTTCCATACTATCTTTGATCTTGTTCTTTATTTCCTCCCATAGGGTTTCTACCTCTTTCTTTCCTCTTTTGTTTTTTCGTATATTCCTTCTGTCTTTTCTCTATAATTCATTATGCCCTCCATGTTCTAGTTAAATACTGTTTTTCTTTCTTCTTCTTACTGTTCTTCTCCTTTACTCTCTCTGATCCTCTCTCCTGTTTTCAATGTCACCACCAGAGGTAGGTGGTCTGACTCTATCCTTCTTTCTATTTTGAAAAGTTCGATTCTTTCCTTTACTTCCCTGTCCGCTATTGCGAGGTCTATCATGTATTGCCCCTCGCTCCTATGAATGTGTACTCTCCCTGTTCATCACCTCTCATTATGTCATTTAGTAGACAGAGCCCGTTTGTTATTATATTATCCACTAATGTCTTTCCTTCTCTGTCTACTTTTTTGTCCTTGCTTTTTCTCCTGCTCTCTTCTCCTTCACCGTAATCTTGCGTACTCACGCCCCTCTCACCTGTGCTCACGTTGAAATCACCCATGATGAGTTTTTTTTTTTCTCCGCCGAACTCTCTTCTTATATTGTTTTACATACCTTCTTTGTGTCTCTTCCCTGATTTGCATATACTCCCCATATATCAAGCCTTTTTGTACCATCTTCTATTTCTATCCTCGTTTTTATAATTCCTTCATCCTTGTTTTTACCTAGCTCCTGTACTTTTGTCATTCAGCTATTTTCTATTCCGATTATTATTCCCCCTCTCGCTCTTCCTTTTCTCTTCTTCCTGCTTGTACCTATTAGGGTCCATTTCATGCGTCCCGGTAGTTTTTCATTAGTTTTTTTATATCTTTCGATTCAACCCATATTTCTACCATGCAGACATAATCTATTTTCCCTATATAGTCCCAAAAGTCTTTGTCTTTCCTCCATATTCCTGCTACGTTCCAGAAAAGTATTTTTCTTCTCTCCTTATCATTATTTTTCCTTTTCTGTTTGTCCTTGTCTTGCTCGTTCTTTATCTAGTCTCTCTTTATCGTCTTGTTTTCGTCTTTTCTTTCTTTTCTTTTATTGGTACTTCTGTTGTTGTATTTCTCTGTTTTTTGTTTTCTACCTGTAACTGTTTTTTGTTTGTTCGTTTTATTTAATTTGCTCTGTCCTAGTTTTTCGTTTTTTCTGTCTGTCTTTTCTGTTTTTGTTTCTTGTCTTCTCTCTTGTATTATTATCCCGTCCCTTTCTTACATTAAATTTCTACCTTCTGTGTCTTTTTGCGTACCTTCTCCTTTTTCATCTGTTGTTACACTCTTTTTTTCTTCTTTCCTCTTTTCATTTTCTTGTTTTGTCTTGTCTGTCTCATCTGTCGTTTTCTTATCTGTTTCCGCGTCTTTTCCCTGCTTCTCTGCTCTGTTTTTGCCTTTGTCCATTCTTTTCTTCATTCCTTCCAGCCCATCTCTCCCATCTCCCATCTATAAAGACTTTTTTTAGCCCTGTCTTCCTGTCTCGCTCTTCTTATCCAACCCCTGATTTCTTCCTGGGTTCTCCTTTCCTCAAAGGTAAGGTCGAATTCCATATATATGTCTGTGCCTATCAGATTTTTCCTAGCATCCCATATTAGATTTCTCTTATCCTTGTTTTCAGTCTTTATGATAATCATTTTACCACTCCACCAAGTCCTGATCTCTACTTCCAGTCCTAGCTTTTCTTTAACGAAATTTTTCGCCCATTGCTGTAGTTCCATTTTCTTCACCTTGTCCCTGTTTACTCCCTTTATCACCACGTTTTCCTCTTTATCCTTCCTTTTCCGTTCCCATAATAATTTCCTAAACTCCTGTATCTCTTTATCTGAAATTGTACTACCTGTTCTATTGCTCCTCTGCTCGTTACTGGTCCCTTTTGTGCTAGTTGTTCTGTTGCTGTTTCTGCTGCTAGGTTTGGAAGTGTGGTGTTTCTCTCCTTTCTCCTCTGCGCTTGTGTCCCTTTCTCCCTGGTCCGACTGGCTGCTTGCTCATTTCTCTGTATTCCATCTCCATTCCGTGCTTTTTTCCCTCTCTTTTATCAGTTCATTTATATTCTCCTGCATCTCCTTCATCCTTTCCTCTGTATTTCTTGTCCATTTTCTCGAATCCTCAAGCTCATTTCTTATTTTCTCCATTTCTCTCTCTTGCTTCTTTTCTAGTTTGTTTATCCACTCTTTGTTCTCTTTCTTTTCTTTCTTATATTTCTTTTCTAATTTTTTCAATCTTTCAATTATTTCTGCCATAGTTTTTTCTTTCTCTGTCCCTGTATCTTCTCTCTCACTAAGCTTCCTTTCTCCCTTATTATTTTGTTCAGCTCCTCTCCTGTTACTTCCTCCTCCCATGTAACTTTCTTTCTTGTGCATTTGAGGGTTAGCTGTGTACTTTCTTTCTTGCTGTTATTGCCTCTACCTTTGCCAATTTTGGCTTTTTCATGCTTTAGGCTCATAATATTTAATTTATTAATTATTTATTTGTTTATCTCTTGTGTTTATTTTGCTTGTTTTATTTAACTTATTTATTTGTTTATTTATTTATCTATTGTGTTTGTTTTTTATTATTTATTATTATTATTATGTTTTCTTTTATTTTATTTTGTTTTGTATTGCTGTACTTTTGTTTATTTTTTATTTATTTAGTTTATTTTGTTTTAATTAAATTTAATTTAATTTAAATTTATTCTATTGTATATAGTTTTGTTATATTTAGTTATCCGGGTTCTATTTTATATTGTTTTTATTTTGTATGTGTCACTATGTTCTTTACTTCCCTCTTCAGCTCGAAATAATGCCTTTTCAGCTTTAGCACACTTCCCCTCGATCGCTTTCTGTTGGTTACAGTGAGTGTTCGTTTTTGGGCGGCCTCTCTTCACGGTCCGCGCGTTATTCATATTCTGACGTTCGCTGACGTCGCTTACTATCGGTTTAGCTTGCTGAACAGACTTACTCCCGCTCTTGATGTTCTTCTTCTCTGCTTTGCACTTTTTGCACTTTTTATCTTGTTTCCCAACACCTGCTCTCGCCTGCTATTATTTCCCTTTGCACTGCACACTTAACTTTACAAGTTTTTTAATATCTCACTTGCCTCTGCTTTCTACACTCTGTTAACTTTTCTATTAATCGGCTCTGTCTCGCTTGCACGATGTGCTCTGGTCAATGACCGTTAACAGAATCCTGGGAAAATACGAATATAAAAATTCAAAAATTTTACACAACATTAAATCTATAATGGCAAATAGTTAATTATTTAGCTGAATAATATCTTGTTTATAAAAAACTTTTATTCAAATGATAATGTATCTCGATTGCATTTCTCGATGAAAAATTTTTTTTTTTGGTTTTATCATTATTGATACTCGTCAATTGTCAATCGCGTATTTTATTGATACTTATAATTATATTTATTCATGAGTACGGTCACGTAATCGTAAAATATTTGTGTAAAATCTTGACTGAGTTTTTTATATAAAATTTTATCTTCTAGTATTAAAAATAAAATTCGTATTTAAAACTGCTATTTTTAATTATAATCTTAAGAATAATTCTTTACAAATCAAAATTTTATTTTATAATTATTTTTATTTTTTTTTTATATTTTTTAAAAGTGTCACAAAAGCGCAATTAAAGAGATTTTTTATAATTTTTTTCTAATTATTATTTAAAATTCCGAGAATTATCTCAAATTTTTTGTGAGACTAATTACCACTTATTCTCGCTACTAATTAAAAGTAAACAATTCGACTCCTTTCCCTCATCTAGGAAGGTGACAACATATCTTATTAGAAATACGCATTTAAATAGAGTAAATTTAACTTTACCTTGTGATAATTAATATATACGTCAAAATATTCAAAATAATACTTTACTCATCAAAGCAAGATATCAACTTGACAAAAACATTGTTGAAAAATTTTATCACGTCGCGCTGTTCTACTAGTCATTCCATCGCGCCATGTCCAAAACCTGAGAAACATCCTTCTCGCGAATTAAAATTGTGCTGCTTCAAATTATCAAAAAAACAAAAAAACAGCACAAATAAAAAAAACTTCCCCCAACATTTTGAGATCTCTTCCAAATTTCTATAACCAATAGTGACCCAAAAAACTCAATACGTCATAGACAGACAATGTATACTATGCTTCTGTAATTTACCACTTGAATAGTTTAAATTAAACTTAATTAAAATATTGCTTAAGAGTCGACTTTATCACTTATTTTATTATTAATCATTTTTAATAATTATAGTGCATTTATTTATATAATATTTTTTGTTAAACTTTTTTTTAAGTGTTTCCATTATATGACATTTAAATGCTTTAGTTGATTAAAAATGCGAGATATCATATTTGAGGCTATATTGAATATGTGAATAAAAATCCAATTAAATTTTGAATTCTGACTGGAGAATATACGTATAAATTGGAATGAATACATGTACCATTTAAAAAAGCTTTTACAATGAATTATTGAATTTCTCTAAAAAGAAATTTTGCTTTAATTAGTGAAAGGAAATGAACTGAGTTTGTATTGGAACCTCCAACTGAGCCACATTTGGCAGATTCTTTTATTGAGTTCATCGATTTATGTACGAAAATATCTTTTATACCTAAGTTTACCCTTCTACGAGTATTTTGACAATATAATTAATATGGTAATGCACGATGAAAAATCTTATAAATTCTTGTCAAATTATATATATAACAACAGACATGCTGTAGCGAAATCTCTAAAACCCGATTATTATAAAGTGGGGTGTATAATAGGGTTTTAGACACAATTCTAGAGTATAGAGTATAAAATTTACGACAGCTGAATTTACATTTTCAGTTAATATAGTGGCTAGGAGTAAAATATGATTGGTGGTTAAAAATTTTCTTCAATTAGCAATATCGAATTGGATTAGACAAGCGGCTAGGGCGTGTTTCTCATAGATCATTATCAAAAACTATATTTAGCACTTTAATATACACTTATTTTTAAGATTTTCATTATAAAATAATAATGAATATTTGTATGGATGGAAACTATTAAAAAAAATTACGTGAAAAATATTAATGTTGATTAGGTTGAAATTCTTTAATGCACACCAGCAGGTATTATTACTATATTATTAGATACGGTAGCTAACTTGTAATAAGTTTAGTCACGGTAAGATCAACAATGGTGTAGGTGAGATTGAAAACACTTTTTTATGGTGTTTTAAGGAAACGTTTCGATCAACTTTCGTTGTCTTCTTCGGGCCTCTGTTTATTAGTAAATTAACACAAATAAATGTCATATAATACAAATAATGAATTACAAATTATAAAAATTGTTCATACCTTAGTATATTCGAATGTAGAATATTAGCACGACTTGTCTCGTCGATATGTCAAACTCGAATATACTAAGTTTACAATTTGTCGAAGATTATGTTCCAGCTGAGTGTCTCGTCATCAGTGGCGTCAGATGTTTATAGAGACCGTTTAGCACTTTCATATCTTCATGTTTATTTACAGTATTGGTATTTAATTGTATGTACAGCATTTCCGAAATTTGTCTTTTTTTGTAATTATTTTCTCTGTCTAAAATTATAACATTGTCCCAATCTATGGTATGTTCGTTATTTTGCGAGTACAGTTGTATCATAGAGTTGGTGTTTTGAACTTTTTTGTGCTCGCAAATCCGTTTTTTTAAATTACGTTTAGTTTCGCTTATGTAATAAGCTTTACAGTCTTTGCACTTTATTTTATAAACGACGCCAGCTGTTTCCCATTTTGTTTGTTTATCTTTACCTAATTTTATAATGTTATTTAATTTGTTATTAATAATGGGCACCGTATTAATATTACAGGTTTTTAATGCATTGCAAATTTTTTCATAAAATGTATTTATATATCGAATTGAAATTATATTGTCAAGAGTTTTTTTAGAATTGTTATTTAGAGAATTATTATACTTAATTTTTCTCAGTCTATTTTTAATATGTGTGTCATAAAAGTAAGCGGGGTAGTCGTTGTTATCAAGGGTGTTACGCACATTCTTTAAATTGTCCTTGTGGTAACTTATGTCAGATAATAACACTGCCCTGTCTACAAGGTTATATACAATATTTCTCTTTTGGCTTTTATATTTAAAATTTATTTAATATTTTAGCGAAATTCACTCTATGAGATTAGTTAGTGAAAATTAAATATTATTTGTTTCGATTTGATATTAAATTGTTGAGTTTTGGATATTAAAATTATTTATTTTAAAATTTTTATTATTATAATATTCATCGTTACAAGTTTACAAGTATATATAATAAATTTTTCAATAATTATGTAAAAAAATATGTGTACATTTTTTATTTAATATTAATAATTCTGAATAATGTTCTATGTATGTAATATAATTTTTCATATGTGTAATATAATCAACAAATATTATAGAGACCATATTATATTTTTATTTATTTATAATTGTATTACTATTTAAGTTAACAATGTTAAATTCAATTATGAAAAATACAGTCAACTTATTAATATAAGGCAATGTTGCTTGATTAAAATTTATAAATGTTGTTTTTCATTAAATAATTTGTCAAAATTGGTTTAATTGTTAAAAATTATCATTTTCAAAAATTGTTTATAATTTGTAAAATTAACAAATTTCCTGAAATTTTTTTTTTCATCAAATAATTTATTAAAATTGTTAATATTAAAAATAAGAGAAATTCTTCATGCACTAGTAAAAATAGTAGATAATAAATTTATTACTTTACCTGCGCCGAAATTCAAAATCTGCAAACGGCACAAATGGGATAATAAAAGTATTAGTTTATACTCTTACTATTGTATCTTGTACCTGCGATATTTAAAAAACAAGAAGAAAATCTTTTTGTAGACAATTGATAGAGCAGGCGAATTGACTGACTTATACATGGCTTTTAAAAATTCTAAGCACATAATGATTTATATTATTTCGTAATATTTTAAATACAATATTTATATTTATATTGTATTAAAAAAAAGATATATATAGATATATGAACTACGAGTAAAAGAAATAGACATCTGAAATCTTTCGAGCTTTGAAAATAATTTAGTATAACTGAAAAAAAAATGTTAGTATAACATTTTTATTAATAATTTTATGATTATCATTTATATTTAAATAAGAAATTGAAATCATTATAAAATTATTAGTAAAAATGTTTTTCAGTTATACTAAATTATTTTCAAAGCTCGAAATATTTCAGATGTCTATTTCTTTTACTCGTAGTTCATATATCTATATATACCTTTTTTAAAATAGGTTTCGAAGTGCTTATAAAAAATTTTTTTTAATTTCCCATGTGTCCACTGGGATCGCAAAAATCGCTTCGGAAGTGCGAGAGAGAGAGAAAAGATAGTTTAACCACCATGTTTGTTTCTTATGTAAAGCATTAAACTTAACATTCTCTTATTTACTATTCTGTGATATCTTATAAAGAATTATGAAAATATTAGTACTTTCTAGAAAGTTTTTAAAACTTTTTCTCTCTGTCATACATATATTTATAATTGTAGCTAGTGTTTTTCTTTAATGCAAATGTTCATAAAAAATTTTTGTACTGTATCAGGATACCGTTAGGGGCACTGATAGTAATCTATAAATGTGAGAGAGAAAGAAAGTATTTATTTCACCTCCATATTTATTTTTTCTGCTCATTATAGCACTTCATATTTTTTATTTCTGTTTTCTAATGATAAATCAATATCGTATTTAAAACGCCATCTGTAATATTTATACTATCATATATTTTAGGATGCAAAGACCGTAATCAATAAAAAGTAAAATAAAATTATTAATTTTATTTTTTAAGATATTCTGACTTCGAAAAGTTAACTCAATTAATTGATAAGATTATTTTAATGAGTATTGGATACTAAAAAAAAAGATATACATAAACATTACTTGAAATATGCAAGCACAATATGTTCAATTATTAATGTTTTTATTCATATGTTTTTTTAAATTTTTAAAATGCAACAAGGTAGAAAAATATTCTTTTCTTATGCCAAATGTGCAGCCGAATACTGTAAGTATATTGATTTTTCGCTTTTATTTATTATTTTAAACTTTTATAATATTTATCAAATTTTTAAAATTATAAAATATTTGAATATAAAATTTTTTATACAAATTCTTATTAAAAAAAGAATTATTTAAAACGTTATTTAAATCATTAAAATTATATTAAAAAGTGTCAAATACAATAATTCGTATTTAAATAATTTTTAATTTAATTTTCATCTTATATGTATTTAAATTATTTTATATTTAAAAATATTTTTAATGCAATACAATTTATAATTTAAAGTTTTGTAATTTTATATTTTTAGTTTTGCATATTAAAATTAAATAATTTTTAATTTTTTAAATTTATATCTATGTAATTGTTATAGATAATAAGTTTCTAGGTATCAATGAAATTTTAGTAATTATTAATTATTTTTATATAATTAATACGTTTTGGTAAAAAATTCTATAATTTTTTTTACAAATTAAAAAATTTTTTTATATTTAAAATGCGTTTATTTTTAATAAAACAAAAATTCATTACTAATTATTGTTTAACTATTTTCAGCCAGAGTTGTATCTCTGTACTCCAGTAAAAATAGACACTAAAAGTACTTATTATATTGTTGGATTTGAACCTAATGCTACTATGAATACAGCACATCATATTATTCTGTATAGCTGTTCTCAACCTGGAAGTAATGAACTTGTATGGAATTGCGGAGAAATGTCTTTTTCAGAAGACTCTACAATGACTGTTGCAAGCCCATGTCAGGAGAATTCAGAAGTAAATACAATTTGTCTTTAAAAAAAAAAAAAATGATTTTTTAAGTAGATGTATAATTTATGATATTTCTAGATCATTTATGCATGGGCTAGAGATGCTCCATCATTAATTCTTCCAGATGGTGTAGGATTTAAAGTGGGTATTGGTTCTTTGTTAAAATATTTGGTTTTGCAAGTTCATTATTCACATATAGATAAATTTAAAGATGGAAGTACAGATGATTCTGGTATAATTTTGCATATTACAAAACAACCTTTAAGTAAATTAGCTGGAGTATACATATTGGGAACAGGTGGTGGTATTCCTCCTCATAGTGTAGAGTATATGGAATCATCTTGTAAAATATTAGAAAACAAAACGATTCATCCTTTTGCTTATAGAGTTCATACACATAGTCTTGGAAAAATTGTGTCTGGATATGTTATAAGAAATAATAAATGGATAGAGCTTGGAAAACGTGATCCTCTTACACCACAAATGTTTTATGATATTAATTATAATGGTACCATTGTATATGGTGATAGATTAGCTACTCGATGTACAATGAAAAGTGAACGAGATACATGGACCTATGTTGGAAACACAAATAATGATGAAATGTGTAATTTTTATTTAATGTATTATGTTGAAAATGATGAACCATTACAAAACGAATTTTGTTTTAGTTCAGGTCCACCTAAATATTATTGGTATAAAGATGGAATAATAAATATTCCTCATAGTGAAGCTTCCACTTTATAGAAATTTAATTATTTTTAGTATATTTTAAATATATTAATTGAAAAAAATTATGAATTTATTATATACTTATAATATTTTGACTATTACAATTAGTTAAAAAATTAATATTAATGAAAATTACTTCATATATGAAAAAAGCAAGCAATTTTATATTGAATATCATAAAAAAAGTTATAAGCAAAGAATTTTAAGATAAATTGTTACTTTTATACCTTATATAAAGTGAAAATTTAAGAAATTTTGATTTTATTTTCTTTAAAAGTGTTATATGACCAATTATTGATTATGATCTTCCTTCAAGGTAAAATTGATTTTTTTTTAAAATAGATTTATTATTATATATTAATTTGAATTTATGTTTTTTTTAGTAATTTGTATATAATTTTCATTGTGTAATGAAGGCTAGGTGAAAATACTAACCATTATCAAAATCATAAGACAAAACATTGTGTTTAAAAAATTATTTAATCTTTTAAAATTGAGAATTGTTTTAACTCATTATTTTGTTTAATTTTTTTGTTTTTTTTTTAATTCAAAGTTATTATACATATTAACTATTGTAAGTTTCATATTATAATAAAGGTTAAAAGTTATTAAAAATATTAACATAATGAAGATTTAATTAAATTTTATAGATAAAAAAAAAATACTAATTTTTTTATCAAGAAGTTAAAAGTTTTTAAAAACATTTTTTAAAATAAATTTATTTCTTTTACAATAGTAGCAAATAGTAATTTGATTAGTTCCATATTTGTATAATGTAACAAACTAATTTAAAAAATCTTGAAAGGGGTGCAAATTATCAGAAATTGTGTAAGTAATATATTAAATTAAACATAGTTGTTTCTTAAAATATTTATATTGAGAAAAAAAATTATCGATATAAAGTTAAGAATTTTAGATGTTTTTTATTCTAATACAAGTGATTAAAGATTAAGGATATGTTCATTTGAACTCAATAAATGCAACTTGACAAAATTTTAAATAATTTAATAAATAATTGAAGTGATATAATGATATTCTTATTATTTTTATGAAATGAGTATGCAAGCTCTTTGAACATAATAGAATTGTACTGTATACTTTTTGATTTGTCTTTGTTATAATGGATTTGATTTCACAGTATATATCTATAGAGTATTACCGAACTGTATCTCATCAAATGTCTGCTACTGGAATAATTTTTAATTAACCAAGAAAAAGTACTTACTACACTGATTACTCTATGTATATTATATACTATAATGTATGCTATTTCAAAAATGAATCGAATGAATTCAAAATAATGACGGTATTTATTTATTGTAGAATAACTAAAACAAATAAATTTAAAGCGTAAAAAAGTAAAAAAAAATAACCATTGTAGGATATTATGAAAATCAGAACAAGATTGATTTAAAAGAAAAGACGGGACTACCGTATGAAATTTAGATTTATGTATGTTTTAGAAGAAAAATGAAATAGAACTTTTAAATATATAGAAAAGAAGAAAAGTTTAACGGTTGAATACATGGTTTTATTGTTTAAGCATTCTGCAAAAATTATAAAAAAAATGTTTGAGCCATGATTAACAGTCTCCAAAGAATAGACGTTACACATGTTATAAAGACACTGAATAGTAGTTGGGGGAAAAAATCACGAAATTGTAATGGTAAAAAATCTTTATCATTAATTTAAATGAGTATGACATATATTTTCGTTTACACTTCAGTGTATATTCTTCGCAACTTATACATGTTAAATAAAAAGCTTTAAATTATATAAATAATTAAAATCTATTTTTTTGTCAGGAGGAAATTGTTTTATGTTGTTAAAGTAAATCCTAAATAAAATAAGATTTTTTTAGGTGTTGACGTTTTGGTACCTAATTCAGTATCCTAATCAAGATTTTATTAAAATTAGAAGAATAGACTATAAATGTTATAGATACTACACTTAATAAAATAACATGATAAGATTTGAAATTATGATCACTTATTTTTCATTCGTTAATTACGTAGTTAATATGTTAAAAGTTAATGTAAATATTTATCTACTTTGTGTCTTAGTTGAAATATTACTTAAAAATAAATCACGTGGTATTTATTCTAAGTATTTAATGTTAATTTGTATTTTTTATTTACGTACTATATGCTTAATTGCTGTTTAGTGTGTTATTAGTTAATTTTATATATATCATTTCCGAGATCAACCTTTTTTTCTTATTTGTTTCTAAATCTAATTTTTTCACATTATTCATTTTATTTTTACATATATTAGAGTATGATGAAACTGTTGAGTTTGTTATTGCTTGTTTTTTTTTTAATGTTCATTATTATTTGTCGTAGCCATTTAGTTTCACCAATATTAATCGCATCACAGTAATTGTAAATTATTCTGTCAACCATATTATGTGAATTCGATTTATCAGTTTTATCTTTATCTAATTTTATATCATTAAGTATTTCTTGGAAGAAGGAAAAAATTTTTCCAGTCGGAAGGAGGATAATGTAGATGAATTAGGCGGACAAAAAATAAAGTCTTCAAATATTATTTATAAATATATAATTTTGTCTATTTTGTAAACATTTTAAATAAACCTACAGGTGTATCAAGTTATCACTATCATGTTAGCTATATAAAATGATACATTCGTCAAATATTAATTGTATACAATTGAAGTTTGGTATCGTTTGGCTTTTGTCAAGAAATGTGAATAAAATATTTTCCTGTTTGTATATTTAACATTTATATTAAATATGTATATATATTGTATTAAACTATATATTCAAAATAAATTTATTTATTGCACCTGATTTTGTGTTATTGCTTTCTAACGTTTCAATTCATTCAATGCACATTATCTCTAAAAATTAAGTATATGTGATAGTAAATAACATTGACTTAAAAAAATATAATATTAATAAATTTTGATTTGATCAAAGAATATATTATTTTAAAAATTTTTACAAAAAAAAAATAATTTTGATTATTATAAAATTTAAAAATGTCAATAACATTTGTAATGTCTCAATATTCTCAATCTAATATTTCTCAATAAATTATGATTAAATCGCAGAATGAAAAGTCTGAATAATATGCCAATAAGTGAAAATTATCCAAAGAAGGGTGAAACAGAATTGAGAAACATCTAAATTACTCTCATCAAAATTTATTCCCTCGGACAACTGGCTTATTCAATAATTATCTATCTCTAGGCCTTTTAGAATAATATAATCCGAAGTGGACACAGATGTTGTCAACAAAATCTATCAACCTGCATTGTCCTTTCGGATTAAATATGAATTTTCTATGCTATTAATCAATAAGAAAATAAACTAAATTAGACTACTAAATAACGTATATTATTATAATAGACATATTTTATTACTGCAATTCATTTAATAATATTATTTTTAAGCATCATTCTAGTTGTTTTTAAATAAAATTAATTAAAATTAATAAAATTGTAAATTTTAAGAATCATTATTTGTATTCATTAATTCTTCCATTAATTTATGAATAAATTAATATTCCTATAATAAAAATATCCTAATATTTACTTATAATTCTTTTATATACTGAGACATAACAGTAATAATAATAATAAAAATAAAATTGGTGAAAGCGGTAGAATTCGAAAGTTTAAAAACCTTCTACATTAATAATACTTAGTAAATCAAACGGCAACGAAAATTACAGGAAATTATTAACTCCATAAAATTCTTTGTGATAATACGTTTTTAATTGTAAATAATATAATAATGAAACAATCAAATGAGGAATAAATTTAATTAAGATTAACTGAACTCAGAAAAGCATATTAAAATTTATGAAAACCAACTCGAATTATTTTTATATGAAAATCAATAAGTAAATTATTATATGAATTATTAAATATGAAAGTAGCACAATTAGAAGAAAAATGACAAATTAAATATTCAGAATTAAACAGAATATCAAAACTGATAAATTTATAAAATGAATAATACATGAATGTAAACACAAACGAACTTGCAAATAACTCACTTTTATCTACTAATTCGAACATTAAACTTTATATTTGGAATATACTAATGCAAGAGAATATCTACAGTGCTAATTATTGCCTATACTAACATTTTTTCACTTTACATTTAATAAATATAATTAAAGAACATTTGCACCAATTAATAATCCGAAATTATTACATTAATAAATCTCGTAATTAAGTATCGGGTCTAAGCTATAATGGACATGATAGAATGTAAGACTATTGATGAATTATATTTTTAAATCAATAAACAAAAAGTGCTATCACATACTATTTAATAATAATAATTATTTTTTTTATAAATTAATATATGGAATTTAATTCTATAATTTTTTTAATTGACTTTATTTTTGTAATTCTATAAAAATAACTAAATTTTTTACAAAAGCAAATATAGAAAATAAAATATTTCACTTCGTATTCTTGTACTTAATTTCTTAACAAAGATATATAAATTAAAATATAAATATTTTTAAATTTAACTTATAAGAAATAGTGGTATTTCATCTGTTGAAATTATAAAAAAATATTACGATTATCGTATGGTTGTGTATTTCAAACTCCCGTCATTGAACTTCGAATCTCTAACTCTCGAATCACCTCCTAGAGGGTACGCACCCATATTTCATCGAATAATTTATCTCGAGGTAATAAGTAGCCGCATGTTATCATCGCGGATGCGCTAAAATTTGATTCTTGACTTTTACCTTTGATTACCACCCCCGCTCTTGTTTTATACTAATATGACTATCGTCCTTATAGACAACTTATTTATATCAAACTTTTTCATTTATTTGTCATGCCACGCACACAAATCCACTAACAACAGCCATTTTACGTCATAATTCGCAATATTTTCGATTATCCGTGTGGAGCATATATTCGAAACAACTATTCGACTCAAGTTAGATAGTAATTTCATTATCTAACTATCAATTACTTTTATCTATCGTAACATTAAAGTGTCCTCATTATCTAATAACAGCTCTGTTTTCGGACTTTCCGGCTCCTTTAGATCGAGCTTTAATTCTCGCTGCAGAAGTTATCCGAAGAATAGTAATTTACTATTGCACAACAATTTAAAATGCATACAATAATACAGAGCAATTACTTAAAGTAAACATTTTAATATTATTGTTCGAGTAATAGTGATATTTTTAAATTGAATAATATTTTTCGGATAATTTCCGGCAGTGGGAATTAAAGCTTAAAGGCGTCGGAAAGTTTGAGTGTAAAAATTCAATTAGATAATGCGACCAATATCTAATGTTATTAAAGATAATATGAAGAGAGTTAGATAATAATTCTTCCATCTAACTTGATTTTAATGAATAGTTTCCAAGCTGTGCTCCACAAGAACAAATGAGATAATTAGGGATTGTCACGTAGAAATGACTTGACAGTGGATTTGTGTGAGTACCATGAAAAATAAACGAAACAATTTTGAAACATATAAATTTAATATAAAGAAAGTAGTCAAAATTAAATAATTAATAAAATAATTAATTATAATAATTTAATAATGAATTTTATTTTGATTCTGAAAGCTTATAATATTTTTATGAAAATTTTTTGTATGAATTATTTTAGAAAATTCGGCTTTAGAATTACCGATAAAGTATTAATAAAACGTAGTCGTGTCTCGATTATTATTGAAATTTGATGTATTTGTTAGCTTGAAATATTAGTTAGAGTTTTCCATGTTTGTTTTTTTCCTTGTTTCCTAAAACAAGAATATCTCGTTTCATAGATGCTTCAGTAGAATAAGAATTTATCCAATACTGAACGTGATCTAAAACAGGGGGAACATAGTCAAATGTAGGATCATTTTTTAACGGATTACCTTGACCCAATGGTATCCATTCATCGTAATTTAATTTCGGATACAAAATCCAAAATTTTTTTTCAACATCTAAAAAAATATATTTATTTTTTAGTAAATTAAATAAAAATTTAAAGAAAAAAGTATTTTATTTTATGAATACGTGTATTTCGACGAAGATATACAAATATATATTAAGATTATACGGTTGTTTTTAAATTATATAGATTCATAATTAGTCGTGTACAATACTAATTATATACACTTATTTAATTAATAATATATATTTTAAAGATGATAAAAATTGAATTTAATACACAATAATACGTAATTTAAATACAAATAAGTTTAATTTACTACACTTAGTTTGTATAAAATGTAGTAGTTTCAATATAATTGCTGAAAGAAAACGATAGTTGACCTTGATTTACATCGAAAATATGGAGATATTTCAAAAACATAGCTGATAATTTATATTTTTCCAAAATCAACTCAACAAGTAAAAATTTTCAAGAGTGAAAAATGTTAAGACATTAGTAAGTACAAGTTGTTTCTTATATATCTTTCGAGAAAATATACACATCAAATAAATTAATATAACTTAAAATACTTTATATAAATATTATTCACCTTCCTTATTGTGTACTCTTATTTATAGTGTTTACGACCAAACATATTTGTGCTTAGAAATTAGGAGTAACTTACATTTTCCTTATAGGTACTTAATATAAACGTAACATTTATAAATGTTGCCAAGACAATAAAAGTATATTCTAAAGGAAATCATCTAAATCATTGCATCCATATACGTGCAGTTTTATAAATAAATAAAGGAATGAAGTAGATTTACATTTAAGAAATAAATATGTGAGTGTACTATTAGTGCAATATTACTATCACTGCTCTATTTAAAATGAACGAGCTTTTATAATATGGAAGTTAACTTTACCAGAAAGGAGTTGTTGAGAGAAAAAGCATTAGGTTACTTCAATATAAGGGAAGTGCAATAACTAATATTCGACAAGAAGCTATTGGCGATAGTATTTGCAAAAGAACATTTTAAAGAAGAATATTAATAATGTTATTTTTCTGCTAATGATGAATTTTAACTCGATCAGTTGAGTTTTAGATAACCAATCTTCTGTAGATCAAAACACTACTATCTGTCTTAATTAAAAAATCACAAGGGCATCATTAAGTTTTTCTCTCTTTGATAACATAGCAAATTATGATAATTGGCAAATTAATAGAACGTTAAGGTCACGAATAGTTGTGGTATTTATTAATACTGTACATATTTTTTCTTTTTCTACCTTTGTGTATAAGATGAAGAAGTCGGCTATAACACCGAGTATATTGTAGATCAACATGTTAGATATTGTCAACTAATCTTTGTATTTAAATAAAGACATACAAATTTTACTTTGATATATTTTCACTTTCGTTTTGATTTTACATTTCTATATTTTTTTACACATAAAAAAAATAACTTTTTGACATTAATATTACCGGACTTCATACATCCACAGAAACTTATAAACTTTGATATATATAAATTTTAATTTTTTTATGATTAAAAGCGCGTATATTTTTATCAAGTGTTTATTATTTCAAAAAAAAAATTATGAAAAAAATCACTATAAAAAGAAACAAACGTATTGTAAAGTCCCCGTATTTTAAAGAAATGTTTCTCATCTAATTTTGATAAGCTTGCAAAATAATATCTTTAATAATACACTACCACGAATTGTAAACGAAAAATAAGTAAAATAATGAGGACAAAATACTCTATTTCATCACTAACTTATATGAATGACTACAAAACCGTTCAATTAGAAATAATACAATAACAATGAACTATTATTTAATTGCTCAAGATAACATGAAGAAAACAAAGAAATAAAATAGAGAAACTTGTAAATTAGGTGATTGACTAAGGTCGTGCATCTATGAGCCAATATTAATAATTATAATATAGCATAGAGAGAATAAATTTTAGAGATGTTATAAAAGGAAGAGTAAAATACAAAAAAAATTTTTACTTTCGGAATTAGTGTACTATAATTTCAAATTATCTTTAAGGGTTAAGGACTCTCCAAACCTAAAAGAAATCTGGAGTGGTCACAGCCTGCTTTACAGAATTTACCCACATCGTTCTTTTGACTATACGCACCCTCCAATCGCTACGAACATTCTAAAGTAAGTAATACAAAGCATATTTATCGATAACTAATTGTAATTCGTTTTGTAATAATTATATTTTATATATTTATTCTTACTGATTTGTTTAAAGTATAACGTTTAAACTGTAAACTTAGAAATGTGCAGTGTATACTAAATGAATAAATGATAAGTTTGTATAGAAAATTTAAAAAATATTCAATTATTTGCCTGACATTCTGAGATGTAACAGTGTATGTAATATATGCATGTAAATGATATTTATTGAATAATTTTTTTATAATTTTAACTTTTGAAATCTTTTTATATGCATTTTCTATAATTATTTATTAACCATATTAGGCTATAATTTAAAGGGAAATAAATGATTATTTCTTCAATTTTTTTGTACTTTTCTATTATATATGTTCTGTATAAATTTAAAACAGAATTTTTAATTTTATGCAATAATAAAAAACTTTTGAACTTACACATTTTATTTTCTAGAGCAAAAATTTGAGATAAAATAATAGAATGGTATAATACTCCAAATATCAGCAAGTACTTTGATGTGCTTAATTGATTTTTTGACATCGTCTGAAATAAAAAAAACATATTACTTTTTTATTACAAATTTTTAGTTTTTAAATTAGATTGATGCTTATGAGATCAATTTATATAATTTTAAAAATATATCTTAAATATAATTAATTATTAAATGAGTTACATGTTTTCAAAAAAGGAGTAAATATTCTTTTAATTGTACTAAATCAAAGAACACACTATTTTTACGTATTTATATTAGTTTATTTGAAAATACACTGAATTGAATTTTATTAATAATTAAAGAAGAAAGCTGATTTAAAAATTGATTTATTCTTTAATCTACAACCTTTTTAACTGAATTTTTAATTATAAAATATAAAATAATTAGCGTTTTATGTTATTTTCATCGTATATAAACAAAATTCTTAAGATTCTGCTTAAATAAGTCTTAAATTTTATACAAACTTTATAATTCACTCAACATGTTACTCGTTCCGAATTATTAATTTTTTATTAATTTCAACACACTATGTATGTCAAATAATTATACACTAATAAATGAAATTCATTATAAATATATTATATTTACTGTTAGATATACTTATTATACAAAAAGCTTCATTTTTCGTATTAACGATATACAGAACATTATTTAACTTTGAAATTATGAAATTATTATACCAATTTATGTTAATCACACGTTGAACATAAAAATTAAGTCATTCTAAAAACTTCTTCAAAAAGTGTGAATTGTAACCTTCGATATCTTAACGAATCACGCAGTATATGATTGGTTGATGTTAATTGTGTTATCAAGCATTAAGGGTTGCAAGCATAAGCGGAAAGGTGAAAAGCAGAATTCATGCAGGTGGAAACAGTCGATCATGATTTTCTTTTGCAACGAGCGGGCGATGTTTGCAAAGACTAGAGCATCCTAAAGCGACCTGAGCTCTATTATCTATCACCTCTACAGTTTTTTGGGCGTGAAAAATTAAAATTTGCTGATATCCAAAAACAACATAGATTGGTTTTTCCTATTTTGCGGAAAGATATTTTTATGTCAAAATATTGTGGTATCCAATAAACAAATTAAAAAGGGACATAAAATTTATATTTGTTTTAATTGCATTTGATAAATTTCTCTTAATTTTACCCTTACTCCTTTAAATTAAATCAATAAAACAATTAAATATATGAAATTCATAATAATAATTAAAGCAAAAGAAAGGTACAAACAATATCCTTAAATAATTCTTTCAATTCAAACTTATTAAAATCGAAAGTTGCTGTTCAAATGTTCTAAATTATTTATCTTAAAAAAAAAAATTTATACAATATATATTATTGATTAAAAATGACTATCATATAAGCAATCAATTTTTTATTTATACGACACTTTTTATTATTATTATTATGTTTTAAAATGTAATAAAGATTTGCCGCTTTAAGAAAGGCAGTGTCTTTTACACTCTTGTATACTTGTTCCTTTTTTATTTAACATATATCAAGTAGAATATCAGTGTTGTTATATTTAATAATTAAACTAGTTTAAAAAATAAGTGGGAATAAACTTAAATTAGGCTTGAAATTTTTTAAGTGCAAAGCTGCTTTTTATGAAGTTTAATACTTTTATAGTTTTGTTTATTGATTTTTAGTAACATTTTAACGTTATTCCAACCCCACTATTGTATACAAAATATAATTAAAACATGTTTTTTTACAAATGGTTTTTGGATAAGAAAATAAAAAAAAAAAATTGAGCAACAAATAATTCTTTAGTGTATCAATAATTAAGAATAATTGTTTTTATTTTCTTTTTTTTGAAAAAATGATACTTTACTTTTCTTTTCATATAAAAACTATCAAAACATTTTACTTGAAACTCGAAACTTAATATATTTTATTGTTGTTTTTATGCAATTATTTAATACTATTATTCAATTTTATTTTTCTTTCTAAATACTAGGTTAACTCTTAAAAAACTTGAATTTATTAAATAATATAAATTAGTTTCACTTATAAATAGGATTTAAATTTTAATTTTCATCAAATAAAACCCTGAATATTTTAAACAAAAATATTGAGTAGAATTTAAAAATATAATAGTTCAAAAATGAATTAAAAAATTTATGAACAGTAATCATATATTTTATCTCTAAAATTATCTCAAATATATTGTTTATTTTCATGCATTATATATATTCATTAAATTACGTACTGTAAATGCAGTTAAAATGATACTATTGATATTTAAAATTACTTATATGAGATACTAAAAAAAATTAATGTACTTGATTATATTTCATTAAACTTTAATGAAAATATTTTTTAAATCATAAAATACTATTGTTGAAAAACGTAAACAAGAAAGTATATAGACAGATATATTAATTTTATTATATTGTAAGCATTTTTTCCAAATTAATAATAATAACAACAATTATTATGAAAAATAATAACAGCATTACATAATACCAGAAGTAGTAATAATTAAACATTAAAAATAATAACAAAAATAGTAACAATTCTACATTGGTGTCCCTATTTAAAAGTATATATGTATCATCTTTAGTAATTTATTAAAATTAAAAAATTCTCTAGTCATTATTAAACTAAAAAGAAAAACTATTTTATATTTGATCGATTAAGTAAATTTTAATGTTCGTTATAAATTTAACATTTGTAAAACCAAAAATTAGATTAATCGATAAAAAAATGATATAAACATAGTTAATTTGCGTTTTATAATGTATAAATGAATATGTTAATTACCTTTTCTTATTAAACTTTTATTCCTCCTTTATGAATTGATTAATTGATATATAATTGTTACTTTAATAATATAAAACTAATTCAATGAAACATATTACTATTAAAATATCTATAATAGCAATAACATGATTATAAAATTAAATTTGAAACATTAAAAAAAAATAACATAAGTTAACCGCACATTTTTGTAAAAAAATTTAAGTTATCTAGATGAAGGGGAAGTTGGAGAAATTTAATACTTTGTTATTAAAACTATGTTTGTAGCTTGAAGAACTGGGAACAACTGAAAAGAAGCCTTTCGCACATTCGCTAGATCCTCGATTACGATAAAAGAGTTCGTATGTAAATTTCTTGATCTCTAATAGTGACCTCAGCGAAGTTTCCCGTTTAAAAATGATTTATTTATCTTTAAATCTTGAAAAAAATTTCGCCAAATATGAAGTTTGTAGCTTTTGTATTATTATTATTACATATTATTATGTACCAAAATTCTCTAAAATTCAATTAAAAAAAATGTATTTAAAAAATTTAACAAATGTATTGACAAAGAAAACATATATTGTATAAAAAATATCTATTAGCAAATATAATGAAAAATAATCTAAAATATTTAATATATGTAATAATTTAATAGTACTATTATTATTTACATTTAACATTACTAAAAACAAGTAAATATCATAATACAAATATTTTTAGTATTTTTTTTTTTGTACATATGAAGATATTTTATTTTAAGTCATCTAATTATTTTTTAAGATATAAATCATTGTTTATATGATTATTATTAATCCAATTTTGAATTTTTTAAAAGTAAAAACAAAATAAATTTATTTTATATAAATAATTTATTTTTTGAAACTTATGTATCTACCAATTATATATTATTTATTATATATATATACATATATTTGTAATACTAAATTATTACAAGTAATAAATAGATAAATAATAGTAAAGAATGTTATTAGTAAACAAAATAATAGAGCACTTTTTCTGTCTTGAAAAGCTGCTAGCAACCTATATAAAAAATCGTAAAAAAATCACTAGATTCTTATTTTCTAAAATGCTACTTAAGATATTCAGGGTTTTTTTTATTAAAAATTTTAACGAAAAACTGTACTTTTTTTTACTTTTTTTGTTATAAATTAAAAAGTCGTAATTTTAATATTAGTGTCAATGGACAACTTGTAATTAATAAAATTATAAAAAAAAATAATTTTTACATAAATTGATAGGAAAATTAGAAGTGGAACAATTTTCAAAAACCGGAAAATTTTTAAGTTAATTAAAAAATTTGTAGCTTTGCAAAAGTTGAAGGAAAGTAAGAAGAGTAAGAGCCGGGCAATTGTAATATGTAGTAACAGAAATGAAAACTGCGTTAACTAATCTCTCATTTTTTCTTTTCTCTACTTCTCGATCGCTCAGTCGTTTTTATTCATTTTATCTGCATTTTTTAGGTAATCTAAATGTTTTTTACGAGATATAAGCGACAGGATTTATTAAGTTACAATTATATTTCGTGAAACCGTTGAAAAAACTAGAATCGTCCAGTAGAATGAGTTAGAAATAACTTGGTAAATTTTTGCATAATTTAATTAACATTAGTATTACTCGAAAACTAATAATTCTATCAAGCTAAAATTTTGTACAAATAAAGTACATAATAATCTAATTTTAATTTTTCATAATTAGAATTATAAATATTATAAAATAAATAAGTTAAAAATTTTTTAATTAAATAAAAAATTTACCGGTTTTTGGAAAATTTCTTTGATTCCAATTTTCAGGTCAATTTATATAAAAATGGTTTTTTTTTAATAATTTTATTAATTACAACTCATCCATTGACACTATAATATAAAAATTACAACTTTTCATTTTACAATAAAAAAAAGTAAAAAAAAGTGCATTTTTTCGTTAAAATTATTAATAAAAAAAACTTTGAATATTTTGAGTAGTATTTTAGAAAATCAGAAAATCTATTGCTTTTTTTTTTTTATAATTTTTGATATAGGTGACTAGCTGCTTTTTATGGTGGAAAATGTACTCTATTACTTGGTCTATACATTAAAATTTTATAAACAGACATGTTTGATTAATTATATAGTAAATCTTAGTTAATAATTTTTGGTAATTTAAATATATTTATATTTATAATCATGTTATTTTTATTATTGACATTTTAATAGTAACATGTTTCATTTAATTAGTATTCTATATCTAAAGAATGAATTATACATAGATAGATCAATCTCTAATGGTTAATATTTTTATTATTATTTTTAGTAGTTAATTATTACTAGTTCTGTTATTATATAATACTGTTATTATTTTTTATAATTATTGCTTTTATTATTATTAATTTAGAAAAAAGTTTTACATTATGGTCGAATTAATATGTCTCTCTATTTACTTTTTTGCTTACGTTTTTCAACAATAGTATTTTATAATTTAAAATATATTTTGTTTAAAGTTTAACAATTTACAATTAAGTGAATTAATTTATTTTGTATTTTTCATAGAATAATTTTAATATAAATAGTATCATTTTTAACTACATTTATAGTATGTCATTTATTTAAATATATATTATATAATGTATTAAATAATGTACAATAAATGTTTGAGATAAATGTACGATTATTGTTAATTTATATTATTTAATAATTTCAGGTTTTTGGAATGTAACTAGGAATCGATAAACTAAACTTATAAAAGTTTTAAATTTCGTAAAAACCAGGTTTGGTCTTAGAAAATATTAAAACTGAATTTAAGTTTATTCAAACTTATTGAAATATAAATTTAATTATTAAATAAAATATCACATATTCAATGTAATACATGATAAAAATGTAATAAGACCGCTTCGTACTTTCTTTATGGTCCAAGGAGAGGGTCGAACACTCGATGAAGAAAAACTAGAAAGAACGCTGGCACTAGCAACAGTCTTTCTGTCAGGGATTCGTAAAGTTGCTCAAAGGTAAAGTTAATGAAAACAATTATATTTGTAAAAAAAAATCAGTAAGAGGTAATATCCTTTAATTTCGATTTACAACCTTAAAAATATAAATAGAAAATCACAATCAATTAAGGCTCATGAAATGGTATTATAAATTGCAATTATCAGATAAATTTAAGTTTAGAAAAGGCATATTTATTTTTTTTCGAAAATACATTATTAGTCACCGACTGTATATAAAGGTTACCGCGAATAGAATTTACTTATTTACAAGAATGTAAACATCTATACGTATGTCTATGTTGAAGACGGTGTTCTAGGGGTAGGTAAGTAAAATCCCTAGTGCAAAGAATGTCCCAACGCAACCTTAGGTACAGATAGCGAACACGAGTTATATATTTCAGGAATGGACCCACACAAAAACGTCAGCGGTCCGAGGGGACGCTGACACGGAAGCGTCAGCAGCAGGAAGAGGCGGAAAGGATGGAACAGTCGGATGTCAAGTCAGGAATAATCTCTCCGAGGTGGATAATTGAGGTGCCCTTTATAGCCTCGGTTTATCGACATTCGACTTGTGCAGATTTTGGTGCGTAAGTCACGAGATACGATAATTAGACTAGGAACAGAAAAGAAGGTCGGGAGTCTATAGTTCGCGCGGATCGATCGAACTCTCATGCTAACTGTTGCAGCAGTGTCCTATTACACAGTCATATCGCATAGAAATAAAAAATTTGTTATATTATAAATATATTTTATAAAATGAAGAAACTAAAATAGTATAATAAAGTGAGCTAAATATAACTTAGTAAATTTTCGCATAATTTAATTAAAAATAGTATTTTACTGAAACTAATAATTAAATTGTCTTAAATTTTTGTACTCATGAATTGCATAATATTTCCTCTAATTTCTCAAAATTAGAGTTCAAAATATTATAAAATGTTAAAGTTACAAATCTTTTGAAATAATTAAAAAATTTTTCAAATTTTTGAAAACTTTTCCGCTTTTAATTTTTCGATCAATTTGTATACAAAGAAATTTTTTTCTTAATTTTAGTGGCTACAATTCGTCTATTGTTAGCATACTAATAAAATCTCGACTTTTCATTTTATAATAAAAAAAAATTCAGAAAGAAAGAATTTATATATTTTTAGTGGCATTTTAGAAAATAAGAATCTGAGTTTTTTTATGATTCTTCATATATGTAGTTAACTGCATTCCATTAAGGACATAAATTAGCTCTATTACTTGGTCTATATTATTGATTTTATTGTTTTATCGTATCATTATTTATTTCTAACTAAAGTTTTTAATTAGAATTTGAGTGGTTTAAATGAAAAAATAAATGATTAATTTATATAAATTAATTAATAAATTATAAATATATTACTTGATATAAAGTTTGAAATTAAATAAAAAATAGAATTATAAACTAGTATAAATAAATTAAATAATTAGATGTAACGAAAATTAATTAAATATTTATCAATTACTTTAAAACATAATAATTACTTAAATAATCGAATAAAAATCAAATAAAGTTAATTAAAGTTATTATGATACATAAATAAATATTTTGTTTATACATCAATTTCAATTATTTAAGTACTGTTGTTGTAGAGTATAAAACATTATATGGTTTTATTTTTTATAATTGACTCTTAGTTCAATGATATTGTTGTTTTAATAGAAATATTTTTGAAAATTGAATTGAAAATTATTTTTCGATTAAATAATAGTAAACTTCACAAAAAGCAATAAAAATAAAAATTTTCATTTATATTCATTTTGTATTAATATATATTAAATTTTTTTTATAAATACATTTTTTTAAATTTATACATGTATTTGCGTATTTTTTATTTTATAAGTACAACTATGATATAATTAATGTTTATTTCTTATTTAACAATTATACGTCTTTGATAACAATATCCAATTGTCCTAAAATATGTAATTAAACACGATTAAAAGAAATATAAAATTTAATAGTTTTTGTGCAATGTTATTAGATTTAATTATGTTTTGTTTAACACATACTACAGGTATAAATACAAAAAAATACAAAAATAATATATTACTAAATTTATTTATGCAGAATTTTAATTTTAGTAAAAATAAAATCAACTTAGATATACATAGTTCATCCACGAATTATCGAATTTTTTTTTCTTCATTTTGCGCCTATTCATCGTAGAAATTTGTAAGGGATCTTAAAATGTCGACAAACTCTTTCCGCATTTGTCCCTCAGTTTCACAGTATATCTTTTGATTGCAACCAGACCTCGAGATTTTAGGTAATTTTATCAAAACGATTTTCGCAGCTTTCAGCGATAAACGTGCTTAGTTAAAGCATGCGTATGTGGAAACTGTAATAAGTAAATAAATAATAAAAACAGTCTTAAAATGTCAGCTTTTATTTTTGATTACCGCAAGTGTTTATCAGACTATAATACAATAATTTTAAATATATATACCTGATTTGTCCAAAAAGTATCGAGTTTTTAATTTTTTTTAAGCCACTATTTGTCGTAGCTAATTCATGGAGGTCCAAAAATGTGTGGGGGAATTTTTCCTATTTATTTCCCCCCTTTTTTATTCTTCAATTATTAGTAGTGGCATGATTTTCATTCACGCGAAGGATATTTTTCAGTTTTGTTTACGGCTTGGGAAAGACACTGTAGAGATATTTAAAAAACATTAAATCTCAAAAAAAAAATTTAAAGGTAAAAATTTAATGCGAATATTGATAAATTCAGGGTGAAATCATTTATCCTGATACTTAAATGATCGTTTAAACTCAAAATTTTGTATACACGTTCATCGGTTAGAATCGATTGAGGCTATTTTTAGGTCCTGAGAATGGGACTTATCGATGACTTTTTTGAAAGCTTTATACGATTTTCCTATTTAAGATTTACAAGTAATTTTATCCTTAAAGACGTTTTTAATATTTAAAAGTCTCGACGGCATTTTATTAAGCTGCGAATAAATTTTTAACGTGTACAACTGTTTCAACAGCCGATTCATCGCGCTGTGTTACAAAATTCAAAAACAGGCTTTGTTCGAAAAAAATCCTACCAATGCTAATGATAGAAAAAAAGGGACAAATATAAAAAACTCAGTTTCCAACGTTCCCGAAATCGCTACGACAAATAGTGGTTTAAAAAAAAAATAAAACTCGATATTTTTTTGGACAGATCATGTATATAAAGACATATCTCGATTAGAACTTATCTATAATTGAATTTTAGAAAATTATTAACGATTAGATAAATATTTATGAACGCTTTCACACGACATTACATTCATACCTCTAATCTTTCTTATCTCTACTGCATTGACTTACATTATTATATTTCTTCTTTATTTTTTAAATTATTAATTGATTTTTCTTATATATATATCTTCAAATCGCAGTACTGTGCTATTTCATTTCTTATTATAACATTTATATAGATTAGTGTAAATTCAAATTAATTTTATTTATTCAAGGTTTAAGTTAATCTTTTTAATCAATGTTGATTTATCATATTTTCTATTATATTACTCAAGTTTATCTTACATGTAATTTTTAGATGTATTATCATTATTTTCTCAGTCTTCGGACGCAGTAATAGTGGATATTGGTAGTTTATTTGTAAGAAAAATATCTGATGTCTGAAATACGTCGTTATATAGTGTGTCTATTTAATTAGTGATAAAATTTCCAAATCTCTTGTAATTGGTAAATTTAGTATAGTAGTGTTAATATAATATTGTTTGAATTTCTTTATCCTCTTCTTTAAGTCGTTGCGTATTAGTCATTATTTTTTTTCTCACCATTGCGACTATTAATTCAATTCCTTTATATTGTTTTGTGATTATGTCACCTGTTTTCAGTTTGATGATTCTAATTTCTTCATCATTAACTTACCTACACTCTTTCAGTGATTTAATTTGATGATGATGTATGTTACTGAGAATGTTAATGTTAATGTTACTGAGAATAGTTGATAGCTTAATCAGGAAATAATATATTTTATTTAATGTATAAATTCATATTTAATACAAATATACATGTAGTCAATATACGATAATATAAATTAAATATAATATATACTAGAAACATACGAATATATTTATTAACGTTGATATAATTTTCAGATCAAAGATAATTTCTTTTGATTGATCCATTGAATGATTATTTTCATTCGTTTATTGTGAGTTTAGTTTCTTACAATTTTTATGTAAAATGTGTAATGACTACATTTCAATTTTATGCATAGTGTTGTAATGAATCAGCTTTTACTCTCTGTAGATTTTTCATACTTGGTTTCGATAGTTGTTCGGGGTTCCTCTTGGATCTACGGTAAGCAAATCTAAGAGGAGCCCCTCGCAGTAATTCGGTCCGGATATCCGCAAGGATAGTGACAAACACAACTTCTTGTTCCTCGCGATAGCGAAGCGCTTCCAAGGAGACATTTTTTGTCTCACTCCAACTTTCTCAACGGTAAGTGAGCATCGGAAAGAAGATTCTAGCGAAGAACAATGGCGAGTGTCTTTTCCTCCTGAAAAGGGGCTCTTATGCCTGGTATATGCTAATTTAAATAGTTTCTCAGATTTATCTTTTATTTAATTTCACTCACCTTACCCAGTATATGAATGATAATAATAATATTATTGATAAATTAACGAGGTAAGTTCAATATCTCGCATAATGGTTGCGAAACGTGTAATTAAGCGTTCCTTCGCATAATGCGATTTTAATTTACTCTGAATTAAAAAAGTATTACCTTTTTAGAAGTAATATACACATTTATATTGAAGTCTCAAGCGATATAGTTGTTTTTACCGAATTAATAAATTAATTAATGAATGTTAGCTAAACGTATGCATTTCGTTTCTTGTTGATTTATACTATCGGTCATTGATTGCGATTTTTCTAATTACCTTCTTAAATTGGTAGGCAATAATTTTCTTTTTGAAATTTTCAGCTATGATAAGTGATATGAAGAAATAATTTACTGTTATCTCATCCAATATTTCTCGAATCCGAATTAAACATATTCCTTCTTCCATGCAGTTATAATGTGTTTATATGTCATTAATCCGTTATGTATTTTTACTTATGTAGTGATTGCATATCTTGTTAACTTCATTTTGTTAACTTCGAGATATTTTTAATTTTAATCTTCTCGCTGGTATCATACGTGGCAGTTCCGAGTAACACGAGTAACACTGTTATATTCCAAACATTAGGTGTTTGTCTAGCCATATTCCTTGCTTCCAGATTTTTCAGATTTATTTTCATTGTGTTTGTGCTTACAATATACCTCAGGAGTTAGGCTTCTGTTAAAGAAATGGAAATTTTCTCGAATGTAAAATTTGCTCGGGCTTGTTTTTATAGTACTTTATTTAATTAAACTTTATACTACTTCAAAGATTCCGAGAAAACTATAATATCATCCAAATATATATTTATTTTTTCGTTAGTTCCATATCTCCTATAAATGTATTTGTCAATTCCTTCAAATCCATTGCCATCTTTTTATATTGAAAGAAAGTTGGTGGTTCTACTGAGGTAAGCAGTTTTGGGATCCATTTTAATTTGGTGTAATCCTAATTTTAGATCCATTATGGTCATGAACTTTAATACCTTTAGTTTTTTTATTATTTTTTCATTACATAATTAGTGCATGGTAGCAGGTAGTTTCCTAATTTTCTATAGTAATTTCATTAAATTATCGATGCCTATTACCATTCGCAATATCGTTTTGGCCTCTGTATCTTTCTTTTTAAGAACAATAGATGTGAGTAAGTGTTTTGTGAAGTGATTCTTTAGTCTAGCTAGATTTCAGTTACAGCTATTATGTGAAATAATAGCAAGTTGATAAAGATACTATAGTTCTGATGTTCACCAGTATACTAATGATTCATTTAATTATTTTTACATTAACTATTTTTACAGTTTCTTATAATATGATTAACAATGTGTTTTGTAATAAATATAATAAACATAGAAAAAATATAAAGTTTTATAAGTGAAGATATAATAAATGAAATCGAGCAATAAAATAAGAGTCATACACACATAATCAATCTGTCACAAAAGTATAATAAAACACATGTTATAGTCAATAATATGTACATATTTATAATAAAAAGTTTATTAACAGATACTTAATTCTTTCACTTAATCAATCAAAAAATTATTTAATGAAACTTTAGGTATGTAAAAAAAATATTATACCAATAATATTACTTTTATTTTTTATTACTGAAATAATATAAAATATTTGGAATTACAGTATACAATTGATCTTGTAGAATGTGTTGTTAAATTTTTTTAATTTACTCATCCTAACTAATTGTTGGCGAAAGATCGGCGGACTTAGGGCTGGCGTACCGCCCAACCATAGAGTGAAGCACAGCAGCCGCCGGAAAATCTGAGTTCCAAATGCGACGCTGTAGCAACTTAGCGGGACCGGAGGAGCCGTCACAACCCGAGCCCGAATGGCGCAGATGTGCGCGTGGGGTGGTATGCGGACGCGCATATCCACCGATAAAAAAAGCAACAATGACCGCTTATGGGTGGAGGTACCGAACCCGGAGGGTCTGGTGAATTTCGCCTAATCTCCAAAGCTCAACAAAAATGTAATTGCGAAAGCGTGAGAATGAGCAGTTTTTGAAGCTTAGATGTAGCACCTTTAAAAATTATCTACGTTTGTTATTTCGAGTTAGTCTAAGTATTATAATTTGTATCGGTCTAAGTAGTTTATATCTATATAAAAATAGTCATTTAGTTATATTGCCTAGGGTCCGTTTTATTGTATTATTCGGCATTTATTTGCATGAATTAAGCTAATTTATATTTAAGGAAAATAGATTGTAGACGGCTTTTTTCCTCTGCGTGCCCAAAGGGGGTTTTTTATGCCAGGGAAAACCAAAAACGGCTAAGCCGGGTCAGAGCACGTCCTACCGCTATGGTCGCGCCCCCTCGACTGACTTTACCCCCCGATGAGCGCTCGAAGGCCCATCGGCCGACGGGGGCGGGCAGCTGACTGGCTGACCGAAATTGTAAGGCCCGCCTAGCCGAATATGTGGAACCAATAGAGAAGGTCACAGGAGGAGAGGAATAATCATTCGAACAGGGATAAATTAAGGGAGGAAATGTGGGATGACAGAATTTTCTGATAGAGTCTTGTTCGGGTGACACCTCCGATCCTCCAACGAGTCTCTGAAAAGTTTTTGTTAATCTGGGAAAAATAAAAGCAAAATAATATAAGTACATAATTTTTGTCTAGTTAATTTGCCTTTATCATTTTTTCCCGCATTATCTCGTCGCGAAATAATACTAATATCAAATATCATTAGTACTTGCTTCATCTACGATCATGCTTTCAATAATTTTATTATATAATTACAAAAGCCTATTCAGTTTTCAAAGTATAATAGAACATACGTTAAAATTAAAACATAATATCTAGATCCAATAAATATTTAGACGTGTCTAATATACTGAAAATATCAAATTATTATTTCATATAAATATATAAGATCTTTTAAATGTTTACTTATTTTTATCGAACTTGATTAAATTTAAATAGATTTTTAGAGATAATTTATTTATTTTTATTAATTTTATTCTACAAATTTCTAATTTTATTACAAATCGATTTCATACATATTTGAAGAATTAAAATAAAAATTAAGAAATAAATATTTATTAAGTTCATATCTGAGTAGTGAACGGTCTGATTAAATCTGGCACGATGGTTGGATAAATAATCTCTAAATTTTTGTTACAATTACTTGGGAATTGAAAGATTCCATTACAATTTATTAATTCAAATTTTTTATTGAAACAAATTCGTAATTCAGATATATACGTTTCATTTTTTTTCTGAAAATAAATAAAATATTTAATGAAGTTTATTGATTATAGTTAAAAATTTTGATTTAGGATTTAAAATTACCTTATTAGTTGTACATTCAACATAAACATTTTTACCCATTATTTTATATAACCTATCAAGGTATATTTTTAAAAAATATTTTTTATTTGGAAATATATTAGCTTTATCAAAAATATATTTCATATCGTATTTATTGAATAATTCAAGAGTCTTTTCAAAATATTTTTTTTCTGTATTTATACAATCTATATCAACTGAACAAGATCCATGCTTTTCCCACTCATGGCGCCAAAATTCGTACGGCTTAGCGCCTTTGTGTACATCTATCCATTTCAAATCAAGCTGCTGTCTTAGCGAATCCAAGGCGCTAATGTTAAAATGTAAAGAGTCATTGCAGAAAAAGGGACCAAAAGTACCATTTTTGTTAGGCCATAAACCGTGAATCGACCAGTCTTGGTTAGCTGGGAGATTACATTTATTTGTCGATGATTTTTGTTCCCATTCATAGCACGATGTTAGTGGCCATGCCTGCGTGAATATTAACATATCATAGTGTTTTTCTAGATTTGATGGTAAATTTTCTCTAGAAAAAGTAGTTTAAATGAAAATTTTATGTTGGAAATTTTTATAAAATAATTATATAAAATCAGCTTTTATAAAAATATTTAATGTCACATTAAATTTCGTGACTTCAAGCAATATTTAAAAAAAAAACATAGTTTATTATATATCTCGGTTGTTCAATAAATTTATTATTTAACTTAATATAATTAAAAAATTTATTAAAGCATATAAATTATCTTTAAATAAAAATTTACAGAGTAACTGATAACGGCATGTTAAGACATTTTAGAGCATCTTTATATTTTATATATTTTAACATTTCGTTTGTTGAATAAAATTAAACATATTAGAATAATACTATATTTATTATTTACTAAAATTAAAAATTAAAATATTTATAACTAATTCACTTAAATAGAATATTCAAAAAGTTACTTTTTAATGCATTTGTAATTAAATATTTAATCTAATCAAAATTTTAATAAACATTTATGTATTTTATTGTAATTTATATATTTATGAATATATTTGTATTTATTATTGAATATTATTAAAATTTTAATTTTTGTTTTATAAATTATTAAAAAATTTCACGAATATCAACATTTATATTGTTAGATTATTTAATTAATTACTTACCCATTTATTAACTGAAAAATAAATAAGAAATTGATAAACAAAATCATTTTAATTTATTTATAAGAAAAAACTTATTGATTTAAAATACAACAAATTATTAGAAAATAAATTAAAAGTACAAGAATAAAACTTCCATTCATTATCAGTTCAAAGAAGTAACTAATTATAACAACTAACTTACAAAAGCAATAATGCAGCTTCGTATCTCCCACCTCGACTACATTTATAAATGGATGAGTCATCTACCCGAATCGCTTGCTATGTCACTTTATTTTCAGTAAATTATAATGTACAAATAATTTACACACATATTAAGTAATTAATATTTTATTTATAATACTTTAATAAGATTATGAACAATTAATGTACAGTTAATGAAAGCATAAATTTTTATAATACAAATTTTAACTTATTTTAAAATAATAAATTTTTCCTTTTAAATTAATAGATCTTCGATTTATATTTTTAAATGTATTTTCTGTTAATAATATGTATATATATATTTAATTATTTTTGTTTTTTAATTTAATATAAATATATACGAATGTTTTTAAAAGATGAATTAAGCATTGTGAACGGACAATAATGTAGAAAAATATATACATTTTGTATTTTTTGCCTTGTGCATTTATATAAATTTATAATAACATATCTTTATATATTAAAAAATTAAAAACAGCAAGTTATAGCAAACTTTTTAAATAATTTAAAATTTTATGCACACTTTATTAATAGTTGAACAATAATTATAATTCCACCCGATGTACGATAATGTTTTTCATATTTTAGTCATATTTTTTTAGTTTATTAATAGGCTAAGCAATAGAGCACTTTTTAGGCCATGAAAAAAAGCAATTAGTGATACATATCCAAATTCGTAAAAAAATTCTTCTGATTTTTTTTCTAAAATGTCACTTATCTAATTCAAGGTTTATTTTAATTAACAATTTTAAAGAAAAAATGCATTTTTTTACTTTTCTTGTTATAAAATTAAAAGTGATAATTTTAACATTATAGTGTCAATGGACTATTTGTAGCTAATAAAATTGTGCAGAAAATTCATTTTTATATAAACCGATCGGGAAATTAGAAGCTAAGACATTTTCTAAAAGTTGGAAAAATAATGTTACAATATTTATATAATTAATAATTGTTTTAATTTATAATTTAATATATAATTAACAGATATATATATATATATAAGTTAAAGGAAATTGTTTTATATATGTGTATAATACGTGTATATAATGTTTATCTACTATATCTTGCATATAGATAGTTCTATTTCAAGTAATTTTAAACGTTTTTTTTTACATCAAAAAACACAGACGTAGAGAATGATTCTTTTGTAATTATTGTGAAAATCTTATAAATTAGTAAGATCTTCAAATCAATTATCCTTATAATTAGTGCACGACGAACTTGAAGACTGAAGATGATTTTTTTGATGAATACTACAAAATATTCTTTCATTATTAATAATATGTAATTGAGATTGAAAATCCATAAACAATGTTAAATTTAAAAATTATACATATAATTCAATATAAAGAAATTATATTTTGTTAATTAACATAAAAATACGTATGAATTAAAAGATTAGAACAAACGATTTAAAAATATTTAATTTATTGTTTCAAAATAATGTTATTGAAAGTCTTATGAAAATTTCATTACATGATAAATTGCAACTGAATATTTAATTTTTAATAAACGAACCTAAGTTAATCGGAAATCTTGACCAACTAATAAGTCAACTAAAAATCTTGAACAACAAATAATAAAAACTTAATAAGTTGAATTTAAATAAAATTATAAAAATTAAAATACCATATTCAACATTTAAATTAACAATTATGTTATTTAAAAAATACGCTAAAGACAATGTATTTTTAAGAAAAGATTCATATACAAAAAAAAAAACATAAATCACTCCAGGAATATAAAAGAACATACAAATTTAGAATATAAATTCGATACAAATTCGGTTCCTAAGAAAAAAGATTTGGATCACAGTATTTTTAAAATCGTTTAGGTTCTATTTACAGAAGCCTTAAATATTAAATTATAATAATAATAGACGAGTATAAAAATTAACACACTTACATATATTTCTCTTTATTTGTTTACGTCTATAAATTATAAGTTTCATTTCGATTATTAATTTATTTTAAAACATTTTATAAGTAATTTGAAATATACTACGATAAGAAATATAATCTTGAATTATACATAAAATATTCGTTGCAAGGAAAAAAATGTTTAAAATTTCGTATTTCATTATTTACGTGTACTATTAAATATAAATATATAAATATTTAATTTATATACCATTGTAATTATATTAGTAATGTTATAAAGTTACTAGATTTTTTGATTTTTTTAGTTGAACATGTGAAACAATTGATTCCTACATTATTTATTTTTTTAATTATAATTTAATTCAATATAAAAATAAGATAAAAAAATATCATTTTTAATTTTATTTATTTATTATTGGATGTAGTATCCTATTTAAGTAAAATTTTTTCATATTTTTTATTAATACAATGATATTGAAATAAAAATATAATTATAAATGATGTATCTGTAAAGTAAAGTTTTTAATTGATATTAATAATTATATACCTATTATATTCTAAAGAATCTGCTTTCAGTGGATCGTCATATTTGTGAGATATAATGGAAAAACTATTATGTACTGCCATGATTTTTTGAAGATAAGACATAATTTCATCGTCAGATGCACAAATTCGTGCTGACATAATTTCAACTATAGAGTCATGAAAAATCTGCAACTTTAAATTATTCATAGCATCTTACTGTTAGATTTATGAATATTATTGTAATATACCTATAGTATTTTTATAATATCTTATATATTGGAGGAATTGTCACTTTGAAATAATAGAGGAGCTTGATTGAATGGATTTGATAGGTAGCATACTTGAGACCAGCTTGAAAAATGAATGAAAAGATGTATGAATGTGAAATCCACTAATCTATGTTTGAATGAATATGAGTGAGTGAAAAAAATGAAGCGAATCAGTCTAAAATGCATAGGTATGGAATATTATAAGCTTCTCATCTATTTTCCGAAGGAAGTCGCTTATGGTGCAGTCCTCGAGGTAATGGGAGTCCAGAACCTATCGATCAATACCGAGACGTAGTGCTGTATGAATGAGACGGTTTTAAAAACGGTGAGCAAAAAAACGGAAACGGTGCTCACTGTATGCAAGGAGCTGTAGTTCGAGGTCCTCAAAAACCTCGATTTCAAGTTGAATTATGGTTTTTGAAGGAGTTATTGCGTCGTGCTCGATACGGCACAGAGGAACCAGCCTAAGAAGAGAAACACAGTTGTAACTGAGGATGCCATGTAATTGACTTCTAATGAAGCTTAGAACTGGATTACTTGAGAATGGATCCATAGTCTGTAGTCACATACCTGGGACAGATGTCCCATTCTTACAGATTAACTTGCATCATATTTAATGTGTCTTAGACATTATTTCTAGGCCCATAGCACACAGGAATTTTCATAATTCAATGAAATATCAAACAATTGTTTAGAGTGGGGCTCAAAATTAAAAAATGTTGAAATTAATCAGTTAGCAGTGTAGTCCAGTACGTAAACTATGAAAATTTCTTTCTTATTAATTTTAACTAGAGAAAATATATATATTGTATATGTTATATAAGCAAAGAGTAAACTAAATGTTTAAAAAATGTATAAATTGAATATAGCTAAAGTAGAGAACCAAAACAAGGCTATATATATATTATATATCTAAGTCTATTAAGAGTTACGAGGAAATTGTATATATCACCTTACTTAAGTTTTTTGCACGAGAAAATTCAAAACTTGGTAGTTAGCCACCTAGTGAATGAGTAGGGTACTATGAAAGCATGTTGAATTGCGCGATTGAATCGATTTCGCATTAGAGATGAATGAGCACTTACATTTTAAATATACTATATTAGTTTTCTTCCTCTTGACCTAGTATTTGAACTGCCCCAAATCTCCTGATGAGCGTTGAATACTAGCTGTAATTTATTATTTTCACAAAATCTTATAAGTGCTGATACTTCCCTTGAAGGATAGTCCTCATTATCATACGGGTAATAAGCCGATGCTATAATTAGTGTTTTATTTCTCCTATTCTCATTCATACAGTAGACGAGTGCAGTAGCCAAACTTGACTGCAGTGGTTGGATTGTGACTCCATCAGAAGACCTTAGGTGACCAAGTATGCTCTGTCGGAAACAGTGTTATTCGAAATCAATGTGCCGCAGTTCTTGATTCCGATTACCCTGTTTCTGTATATCAAGTTTCATTTTTTTGTATAGTAATGTGGCCATGATTGACCACAGTAATGATACTGTTATCTCTCTCATAAAGGAGATGAGTCAAATTGTTTTGAACATAAGAGACTTCACAACAGCAGTGCTTCCTGGAATTCGAGGCTCTACATAGAAACTTAAGAAGGTTGTACAATCGGTCATACGACACAAAAGAAATTTTGGATAAGAACTACAAGATGAGAAATAAATATAAGGTGTGCATAAAACAGGCGAAGCAGACAAGCTGGAGAATATATTGCGAGATCCTTCGAGGAATCCCGAGCACTGTCAGACTCTATCGAGTTCTATAGAGCTCTCCAACACACAGCATGGAACAAATTAGAATGAAGGACGCATAGTGGACTGAAACTGCTCAGGAGACATTAAGCGTACTCATTTACACATTTCTTGATTTTAGCTTTGAAACAAGCAGCAATAGTCAACAAACTGGAAACAAATGGTCAAGTTTGAAATTATCAAAAAAAACAACAGACCGTAATAAGGTAAAATCAGCTCGAAACAGTTTCAAACCTTTTAAAGTTGCAGGACTAGGTGGGATTTTCCTAGCGCAATTGTAAATGGGAGGTGAATCTTTGTCTAGCATTCCATCTGGATTTTTCAGTCCCAGCCTTGCAATCGGATACATACCGCAATCCTGGAGACTAGTCAAGTTTGTGTTCTTACTAAAGGCAGGCAAAGCACAATATCATCTAAAAGACTATAGATCAATTTGTTTCACGTTGTTCATGCATAAAACAATGGAGAGACTTATATATAGGTACATAAAGTACATAAGGCACGAAATACTCAAAGAACGACTTCTGCATAGGAAATGACGCGTGCTTACTAGGAAGGAAAGTCTGCGTAATGTTCTGTCGGAAGCAGCAGGATTTACTATACAGAAAGGAATGATAAATAAAGGCTTTATACTGATGATAATGTTGGACGTAGAGAGAGCCTTTGATTGTAAAATAAAGAAAGCCATAGCTAAGGCTATAATAACGGAGAAGTTTCTATCCATGGTAAAAAATTGGCTCTGCTTACTACCAAACAAATCTATACTCAAAAGAATGATTCACAGGCATTTGTAGACGACGTATTAATAATAATAAGACGGGATGAATCTTATGCAATACGTATTGAAACTGGTAGAAGCCTGGAGTAGGACATTGGGCCTATCAGTCAATTAATAAAAGCTATTTATAACCAGGTACAAGATCAAGGCAATAAGTGGACTAATGATTAATCAAATAATAATTGGTCAAAATTATTGCTGAGGTTAAGTATCTAGGCTTAATATGAAACAAAAATTTAAAATTAATCGCTTACATCAAGATATAATGTCGAAAGACAATTAATACATAGTGGACGTACAGTAAAGCTTTTAGTAATACATGGAGACTGCAATCATATAAGTTAAAATGGATATATGATACGATAATCAACTCTAGACTTCTAGATAGAGTCATAGTTTAGGATCACAAGATGGAACATAGAATGAACTCTAATTTTGTAAATAGTTCACAAAGCAAATCCTGAGAGGATTGGAAATGGCTATAAGAACAATACTAGTGATCTTAATAGAAACTTTAATGGAAATCACTTCTCTGTATAGGTTAATCATAGTATGAGCTTACTGTAGATACCTATGAATGAAGGACGATTTGGAAGAAACTCATCCCTTGATCAAGACTCCTTCAAGTTTAAAATATCAGCTACAATGAAATATCCAGGTCATATCTGTACAAATGAATGTACAGAATTGTCATTTACAAAAGGGAAGACTGGGTTAATAAAACAAATATTATCTCAAGTATATGCTTGATCTGATACGTGAATGGATCCAATAAGGACCACGGAACAAACGAGGGAATCTTCAACAAACTTATCTTCACCCTCGACAACTACGTGTCCGTATTTCGAGTGGAAATTAGGGCTATAACTGAAAACATTAACATGATGATCAATATGAAATCCAAGAAGTCAGTTGTTACCGTCTGTTCTGATAGTCGGAGGACACTACTTGCTTTAGAAAATGACAAAGCTAGCTCGAAGAAGGTTCTACACTACAGCAAATATTTGGGTATATTAACGAAAAATAAAAATGTAACCTTGATTTGGATATCGGGTCATCGATACATAGAAAAACAAAGGATAGATAGATTGGTTATGAAAGCCACTGTAGGCATCAGAACGACAAAGGTCACCGTAAACAAACTAAAATAGAAACTAAAAAAGGCGATCATTCTTTGACTTTAAAGCGGAATCAAGTAAATATAGAAAGAGGCCAAGAAACTTCGACAATCAAAGAGACTAATTGGTGTTGAATTATCTTTAAAATAGCAATCAAAACTAGTGAGGCTAAAAAGACATGAGATAAGAAGGGTGATAGGATAGTTCACGGGCTATTGAGATATCGAATACAACTTACACTTCATAGATGGCAGAATATATAAGACTTGGAAATGTGGACACAAACACGAGACCACAGAACATCTTTTATGTTATTGTTTAGCCTTCATAAAAACAAGACGGAAAATATTGTGGATGCTCTTGCAGAATACATTTGAATAATATTTGAATAACATAAAATAACATTTTTCAGAGACTAAAACGCAAGAAAATATTTCCGAAGATGATTATGAATAGTAATAATAACAGAATTAATAATAATTGAAAGAGATGAAAATAAGGATTTCAACATACAAAAAATTAAATTTTTAAGAGTGAGATTTATACGTTAAAAAATTTAAAAATATGAAAGTGTCAGTAAACTACTGTAGACAAAAATATGTAGTATTTTTTAAATACTAACTATAAAATGATATACAACTATATGGTTAAACGGACCATGGTTTATAGTTTCTATTTTAAAAAATATAATTAAAAAAAACTACTTTTTTATTGATTTTTAATGAAACAAATTTGATTTTTCTTATTTTTTGTTATTTTTATGTATATTTCATAATGTATCAAATAATATCTAAGCTTGCAGTTTTTAATACGAATTCATTTTAATTAAAGTCGTAAATTTTAAATTTAAACTCATAAATTTCATGTATTGATAAATTGACCAAGCACATGTGTGATCATCACATAATTTAACAATATAATGTTGCCTTTATTTATTTTTATCAAAAATTTTATTGTTATAGTCAGACAAAAAATTGACAAAAGATATTTTATTATGTAAGTAATAACCCGTAACAGATACAATATATAAATAATGTAACTTCAACAATATTTTATTAATATTTAATATCATGTGAATATTACTACTATTTTATTTTTAATTAAGATCTAATTTTTTATTACGCCACTGTAATATTATTAAAATTGATAAACGTATAAAATAAATCGATAACGATGAAAAACTAGTTTTATAATATAAATGTTAAAAATAAATAAAATTTACTAATAAAATCTTTATACACAACTTACTTGAACTTTTTTAGATATAATTTCATATAATTTCTGTTTTTCTCTTATATATGCAGTATGTAAAAGTTGTAAAATATGATTATTAATTGAACGTTCGACTTCAATAGTTTCATTTCTTGTTTGCATATGCTCTTTCATAATATTATATTTATAACTAAATTGGTTTTTTAATATTTCACTTTCAATTAATCGTTCTTCTAACTCTTTTAAGTTTTGATCTTTTTCTAAGAGTACTATCTAACTCATAAAAAAATTATAAATGTTATTTTTATTAAATTTCATAATTTTTTATGAATATAAAAAATTGAATTAAAATAATGATTGTAAAAAATATCCTCAATATTTTTAAAATATATAAATGAATGAGTATATTTTTTAATATAAATTATTAATAATTTTAAATAAATGTTTCGACCATTTTTCATCATTTTTAAAATCTCAAATGTATAAAAAAAATATATGTAATGATATATAATGTACAATATAAATTTAATTCAATATGAATTTGTCACAAAATGATTTACATGTATGTACTATCTAATAAAAATCGAAAAATATTAATTGATATTACATTATGTTATGTTTATTACCTATATAATTTAATCAATGTTCATATGTAATATTATATATTATTATTATTATGTTGTATCTTCTGTTGATTCAAAACACAATTTGCCTCATCAATATTCGTGGTAAAATTATTATTATTAATTTTATATAACAATTTAATAGTACTGAATGTTGTTCCTAAAATAATTACCTAAGCTTCTTAACCGACTCTAATTTTTTATAATAAAAGCCATTGTATGTATATCGCACTGTAAATTAATATCATATTTTGAAAACATTGTTCAAAATATTAAATGAATTATTTTGTATTATTTTGCCTACCAGTACGATGTTTTCTTTTCTTTTTTAAACTTTTATGATTTTAATTAAATACTATAACAAAATTAAAGACAGTTATTGTTATAAGAATATATTTTACTAATTTTATATTTTGGAACAAAAATTTTTTTCATATTATTTTTTATTGCTGTTTAAAGAAATATTATATTTAGTTTTTCTCAGTCTATTGTTTATGAATTTATTGGAAAAGTAGACACGGTAGTTATGGTTGTTCAAAATATTCATCACTTTTTTTTAATATTATTATTATGATAATATTTCGCAGAAAGTAAAATAGTTCTATTTATAAAATTATAAACATTATTTTTCTTTTGGTTTCTTTGTGTAATTAATTGAAATCGATAATTCTATTGGATTAGATTTACTTTTAATATCAAAGAATTGTCAATGTGGTTGTTCTTGTTTTAAATGCTAATTTTTAAAAAATTCAATGATTGGAATGTTGATCTTATGTGTAAATTATAGATTACCGAACCATATTAAATAAAAAATATATGAAAATCTCAAAGATACAATTATTAATGAAAACAAAAATTGAATTAATAAAGTAATTAACACAACTTATAAAATACAATTTTCAATTTTTAGCTATATATATATATTTTACCTTAAAATAGATAGCCTCATTAAGTGTGGAACTTAACTCTATATTTTTAAATGTTGCTTCTTTAAGCTGTATGTGCAAGTAATTAAGTTGTTTTATGGTCTCCTTAGTTCTATATTTAGGAACAATTAATTGTTTAAATGTAAATTCAATAAGTACAAATATATCATATTAATCGAACCTGATATTAGCTTCATCTATTTCATTTTGGAGAAATAACTGAGTTTGAAAATTATCATTTTTTAAATAGAGCTTTCTTCGCAGAACATGTAAATGTATATCTCGTTTTTTAAGTTGCTCTTGAAGCGATTTCATACTTTGTTGTAGGTGATAAATTATTGATATCTATTTTTTTCAAGAAATATCATTACACATATTAAGTTATCACATATGATCAAAATAAATTTTTAATTCATTTATTTATCAGCGGATTTATTATTTTAAATATATTAGTTTATTTAAATGAAGTTAATTTAGAAAAAGCTATTATATTTTAATGTATGAAATATTTTTATCAATTATTTGTTTATATATTTAATATTACATGTTTCAATAAGCATATTATCATATATTAATATTTTAAATATATAAATATATATAGAAACATGGCTTAATTTATACTTCTGTAACACGAATGCGTACAAAATAAATATAATTATTTGTATTATAAAATCGTAATTGTTTACATATAGAACTCGCCCGGACGTGCAAAATGTAAATACGCCGCGCGAGAACACGCGAATCTTCGGAAAAAATCCAGAAGGTTCAAAAAGATTCCCGAACGTTCGGCGGCGTATGTGAATTAGATTCGTGCGTTATAAACGAGCTTTATGTGCGAAATTTTGTATAAATTGCGAGAATCGACAGCGCTTAGATACCTTTTCGATCGCATCAGCTCCCGTGTCCAGATCTGGCCTTATCTCCCGGCGTAGCTTACGTATTGGGCGGAAAGCTGTGTTGAGAGAATCCCTTCTATCACGCGGCGCAGCCTACGTATTGGGCGAAAATCCAAGCCAGGAAATTTGTTTTCCTTTTCCTACACGGGAGAAACCGATTCGAATAATCCGATAGCGAAAGTCCGAAATTAATGTATGCTTGTTTAATTTTTTAGCCGAATTCCGAATTCATTGCCAAATTTTAAAATGATTCATGTTATATTATTCCGTAAATTCATGTAAAAATTTTCCTTCTTGTTTCAGATTATTTCGTAAAGAATATTTGTTTTTTCCTTTAAAATCTGCTGTTTTTTTTAATATATAATCCTATTGTTGCGTTCCTCTGCCGATCCTGGTTCCCCGACTACATGCTGTCCGCCTTAGAATTTATTTAAATTAAAAATTTATTTAATGTTTTTTTTCTTATACAAATTAAAATTTTATTTTAATCTAATATTTAAATTCTACTCATTTTTTCCAAATGTGAATAACAAATCTTGTTACACTTCAATTGATATTTTAAAGGAAAAACGAGCTTTGAGCGAGATTTATAGTAAAATTCAGAATATTGATTGGGACATTGAATGTCTAATATGAATTTAATTTGATTTGTAGTTAGTAACATACGTTTATATTTATTTAGTTAATTTTGAAAATGAATTTAGATATTTAGTTCATTTAACCAGATGAATGGCTGTTGACTTTATCAAGGCTTCAGGTTAGCAGTTTTAAAGCTTGGTTAACAAAACTTTAAATTTTTTGAGAAATTTAAGGAATTTTTTTAATCACAATAAACATTCAAAGCTTAGAGTTGAAATAAATTTTAAAGTTAAAAATTCGAAGACTTAAATTTAGAATCTTATTTTCAATAAAAGTTAAATTATTTAAAATAAGATTTTAAATTATGTTAAAATAAATTCTTTTAAAAAAAATTTAGCAATTTAAAATATTGAAAAATAATTTAATACAAATATTTAATTAATTTTAAACATTTCCGATGTTTTTCGAAAATTTTTGATATTTCTAATTCACCCATCAGTTTTTATATAAATAGATTTTGTTTATAATTTTATTAGCTAAAATTCGTCCAGGAATATCATAGTACAAAAATTACATTTTTTTATTTTAAAATAAAAAAAGGAGGGAAATGCGATTTTTCGTTAAAATTGTTATTAAAAAGTTTAGTAGAGTAGTATAATAAACATATTAGGAAGATAAAGACACTGGCTACTATTTGGAGACATACTATGAAACGCGCGTTCAGACTAAGCTCGTTATATGCTACCTCTTCCATGCTTAAAATACAAATACTAGTATGCAAACAAGCAATTGTGTAATGTAAAAAGTGTGTTTTCTTGTTTTATTTACTGAGTCTATTATCAAGTAGCAAATAAGTTGTACCTAGTTCATCTATGACAGGCAACGTGGTGCTGAAGTAATAAGCTAGTAAAAATGGTTAATTGCCGGTATATTTTTACCTGTATCACCTTCCATGTATATTTGCACAAATCACGCGAAAAAAAGGGACTAACAAGAGTAGAGTATAATTATCCCACATTCCCCCTATGTCCCCGAAATTTTTCGCAGTGAATGGCAACCCCAGTAAACCATTGCACCCAAGGTGAAAAATGTCTTTATGGAAGAACTAACTTACAGGCCTCCTGAAGCTCTCGTTCACCTGTGATACTTCTTATAGACTTTAACACGATAAACCAAATTGATTGGAAAACTTATTGAAAGTCATTGGTGGACTGTCTTATTAAAAAGTATCCCAAAAATTCGACTTGATATTTCTAAAGTAACTATCGCTAATGTTAACCTAGGTCGTAGGTAGAATAGATACTTTGTTCTTTACTAGTTGACCCTGAATCTTCCTTATATTTTGATAAACGGTGCCAAGTATTTATTTCCTTTAATTTCAATGGTCCAGTAAGAAAGTTCTCCAGATATCCCATCTAGTTCCTACAAACTCAAGATAGTAGTCAAAAAGGTGTTCCGTGCTCTTAGTATCAACATGGCACCATCAGTAAAATATACTTTGTGTGATACCAAACTTGTTTATATGATGGCCTACTCTCCAATATCCAGTGAGCTAACTAATTATAAGTCTGATGATATGCCTGTTCAGTTTTTGAAATGCACGCTGCCTCACTCTGGCAGCAATCAGTCTATTAGAATGTCTAAGTTTTGTAGTATTCTTCCACTTCTAGAAACTGGCCAGTTGATGATGATATTATTAACTTCACATTGGGATAGTGGTATTATAAATATAAATTCGTAGCTCGCGTGCCATTAACCTCTTTTTTCGCTAATCTGTCGGGTTTCTCTATGCTTTCGTGACCCTGATGCCCAGAAACCTATGTAGGAGTAACCTTGTTATTTCTTCCTAGTATATCTAATAGTTGTTTACATCGTAGAATTTCTCTGGACTATGTATCATGTATTTTAATGGGCTGCAGCACCATCCTGCTGTCTGAACAGAAGATAATGGATTTTAATTGTCTGCCCAACTATCGTTTGAAATTAATTATCGTTTGAAAAACAGTAGAGTTATTATTAAGGGAGTATACAATTTTGTTTGAAGTTCGCATCTTGGATATGTATACATATATGATACAGGATATACCTATACCTGCTTATTATTGGAGCCATCCATAAATTAGATTTGACTCACTTAATAGTTTTTGAAACTGGCTGCATTAGTTTCCTCTATTTAACATAATTAAATCAAATTTCACATCCAGTGTTCTTGTTAATGACATGCTATCTGTTCGGGACTCGTCGAACTTCGAAAGGAAACCTGACCGAGGAGTCCCTCGCAGCTGCAAAATTAGACCTGAGCAATTGTAAATTATCAACGATGATTTACAACTGCGGGCTAGTTGGCCGTGTACGCCGTTGAAAGAGGAAATGTCTAGGAAAGGCGGGGGATTCTTCGGCGTCGGGGGCGGCGGGAAAAGCACTTGCGTACTGAAATTCTTCGAGTACGCATCACGGCAAACTCTCTGTTGAGAATTATCGTTAGTAAAAGCATCAGCGAAATTGTAACTGACTGATAAACACGTTATCAATCAGGGCAGTGCGGTTGCTTAGCGGCAAAAATTAGCAATTTTGTGAAAACTTTGTAGTTCCTCGCGCGGCGGACAGGTGTAAGTGCTGTGAGGTGTTTTGGACGAGATCGTAAAAGACGAAGCGTCAGCATCCCGGCGCTCAAGTATTCACCTTCAGCGGCTGTGAATACTCCACCTGCAGCTTCTTCAACTGCGGGGAGAAGCTGAAGATCAAGGATCGGCGAAGCCTATGCGGAGGCTGCAGACTCGATCCGACCAGGAACCGGCGGACGGCTTTTTTCCTCCGACACAGAGGTTTTTTTATGCTAAGCCGGCGGTAACAATATTTTTTTGAAATAAATTTATTTTATATTATTAGCGGCAAACAAAAATTCTTGTGAAATTTTATTTGTTCACCCTTCCTTCAAATATATAATTTTCACCTTTGATATTAATTTTAAATTAAATAACGCAGAAACACTATCACATATTTAGCTTTAGGCCAAACGGGGTAGCACCAGGGTGAGCGTCTTTCAGCCCTTTTTTAATAAACAAATATCTTTTGAGTATAAATAACAGTATAATTTTATCTATAGATGAAAACCTTAATAGCGTTTTAAGGGTGATGAAAGGAACTGTCATCATAGCCCCGATAATTCATCTTAACAAGATTCCTCAAGATTTGGTCCACCTCGAGAGTAATACTACTAGTACTCTATTAATACATCTTATATGATACCAGAAAATATACTATAGTCACTTCTTCTTACCATGATGAGAGCATCATTCCATCAGTCAATTTTTTAACCATCTAGCTTTTCCTTAAATAACCAAAGTATTAATTTACGATACATGAGCCTTGATAAAAATTTAGAATATTGTATTATATTCGGTTAAATAGTTTAAAAAATGATAAAGAAATATTTATGTTTATATAAATAATCAAAATATTTATCTACATTACAGAACATACTAGATCATGTTGTATATAATAGCTTATAGTGGAAGTCTTTACACATAATTCAGTTTTTGTATTTACCATATTTTCACACACACACTCTAGCTAAATTTATATAATGTAATTTCATAAGATAATTTTTATATAAATGCAGCTTTACATATTACACTACATCATACTATATTTATTTAGAGTTTGTTATGTAAGAGCCTTACGTTATTATTAATTCATAAAATTTATTTTAAAAATGTTTCTTTACATAGACTTATTATACATGATCCAAAGTATGATGTAATCAAATTAATAAGATGTCCAATCAACAACACCATCAATAATTGCTTGGCATATCTGTGGTATACTTCTCACTGTATTCGATGAGAAATGCTCTTCATATGTATCAAATTTTTCAGGAAAACGATTTTAATCTAGGTAGGCCTTTCTCGAAGTTTTTACTTAATGTAGACCTAGTTGTTTTCAATGGGCAATTGTGTAGATCAATCTAATGCGACGATGTTTTTTTCGTGTTTCCATTAGTGCAGACATAGGTGTGGTATTTGGAGACATTCCTTCTGCAAAATTCAATCCTCATGTTCGATCATAAATTGACATATGGCAGTCGGTAACAAAATTTTATAATAAATATTAACTATCCTGGCAGCGTTTAACTTGTTGAGCTGTGATCTGGAAGGTTATTGACGATTCTCAATTCCTTAAAGTATCGCGTCCATTTCTAGATAAAAACCTTTGACTTTTCCAAATACATTGGACACTTTTGAATGGGCAAAGAAAAAATGGCTGTTTTTAATAAAATTTTATAATATAATATAACTTTTCCATAAATACATCGATGCCAGAAATTATGTCTACTTGTTAACAAAATTTCAGGGTTCTATAATTTACCGATTACGAATAATGCCTTAAATGCTTTTACTTAACAGATTGTACACTAATTTATATTTATTTTATAAAATATTATACATTTTATATTACAATATATTATATTTAAATTATATAAAATTGCATATTTATAAAATACCATGGTTCTTTACATGATTTAATAAAATAAATTAGAAATAATTACAGTATGTTTGTTTCGATGTAAAATTTTATGTGATAATTCCATAGTTTCCGATTCAGCTCCAAGTTTGTATATTTTATTCTTTAACTCAATATTTTGGTTATGCACAGTTTGAATTTTTATCATCATTGAATTAATGAAATCTGATTGTTGATTTGTAGTATTAAATAAGCAACTTACTTTTTTTTTTAATCTTTGTATTTTCTATGGAAAAATCAAGTGGATAAGTAAAATTTTCATTATTATATAACTAGTATAAAATTATTGAATTAAAATACCAAAAAATGATCTTTATTTTCATTTAAAATTTCACTGATTCGATTTTTTATTGCTCTTTCATCTGATTTAATAATTTTATGAGATGTGCTAAGGATGAAGGATAATGATTTTAAGAAACGTTTGAAGTCATTCTTTTCTGTTTGTAACATTCTCTTATTTATGTTTAAATCATCTACAAAATATATTAAATATCTACATAGATTTATATGCATTTTATCAAAATATTATTCAATTTATTTTATATTATATATAATATTACACGTAATTAACAATACAAAAGTAACATTAGTTATATAATGAATATTAAATTAATTTTAATATTGGTTATTTTTTAGTATTTAACATTTATAGTATATAACTGTAATTATAATACATTTAAATATTTTTTAATCGTATAACTTTTTATAACCAAGTATACTGTTTGTATATTAATATAGTAATTGGGATATTTTATAACAGAAGAATGTTTTATTTTAAATGAATTTTTGCAGAAAAAACTACATTATAATTTTAGATAACCAACATTTCCTTTATTGATTTCTAGCCTATATATAAGAGCTAAAGATCTTCGAAAGGAGTTGATTTTTTATGTCTTTAATATTTAGGCTCTTGAAAGAGAGACTAGTAAGGCATTGTAAATTATTGAGGTTAGATCAGTGATTCTTCTATGGGTGTGTAATTATAATCAAACAAAAATTGTAATTTACGTTAACGTTTCGACGAGATAATTCCTAGTTCTTATTAAGGTCTTTATGAGATGTGTTTAGGAGCTTCTTGCATTTCTGTACCTATGGAGCAGTTCTTATTACATGTTACAGTCAGAAGTGCTGTTTGTCTTTCCGAGCAGATGACAATAGGTGTTGTTCTTGTCAATCTCCTTAGTAGTCATGACGTACTATCAGATTTTCAACCTCTGTTTAATACCATAAAGTAATAGTAGTAGTAACAGAGGGATGTTATCAGTCTCCTCAATATTTTTGAGTACGTAGTTGGAGTGCATTGAGAATAGGTTGCTTTTAATTCGTTTATGATTTGTAGGCACCTGTTAAGAGCCCAGACAATAATAAGCTTTTTTAGGGGTGAAAACCCTACTAAAATTTGTACCTGTAGATGTGGTTCTCATTTCTGCTGTCATTTCTCGCATGAAAAATCTTTGAACCCTGTTCATTCTGCTGGTGTTTGATTAGTGGTCTTATCTGTATCCACAAGCAATGACTCCACCTAGAAGTCGTGGCTTAACTATAGTATTATATATCCAATTAACTTTATCTAGTTGTAGTCCCCAAGAGTGGTTAAGAGCTCCTAAACATGTCCAGTATGTCTGTATAGGTTTTCGGCACTTGAGTTTGATGCATGTGCTTCAATTTAGATGCTAATCCAGTGTCAGCCCTAGGTATTTGACTTTATCGATTACATGTAAGTGTTGAATACTTAGTTGTAGGCCTCGGATATGCTTGTTCTTAAACTTTTTCATGAACGGTAAAATCTTCGTCTTCTGTAGGTAGCAAAGACCTTGTTCAGGGCTTCTTGTATGAGCGCAATGGTCACACTGTAGTCGTTTCGTATGACCAAAATTAACATATCATTCGCATATTTAATTAATACCTGATTAAATACCATGGTTATTCAGTATCCTAAGCAATCTTGTCGATGACCAAATACCTTAGGATGGGAGAGAAAATTTCACCATGTGGGCACCCTTTGTCTACACATCCAAGAATGCTGGAAGTATTCTTGATAGCAATAATATTTTTAATGCTCAGCAAATTATGAATTTAGTTGTTGATAATATGAGGACATCGTAAGCTTTGACCACCCTGTGGTTAGCTATTTAATGCGTTATTCTTGGTATATCTTTCCAGCAACTTTTTCTTTGTTTTGAGAATAAAGAATGTTGGAGAAATGAATCTGTTAATCTTAAGTGTAAATAGTTAGATTCTAACAGATTTTGGGATGAATACCACACCTGCTAGCCTACAGAATTTTGGTATGTATTTGGTTACTAGGCTTGCTGAGTAACCTGAATAAAGCTTTGATGAGGTTCTTACCTTCTTATTGCAATAGAGTAGGAAAAATACCATTTTATCCTACAAAGGGCTTTACAGTGACCACCTAATTATAGCTGAATTTATCATCAGTTTATTTAGTCTATAATCATATCCTGCTTTTCTTCTTGCAAAACTCGATACTCTTTTATATTCCTTAAAGATAGGTAAGTGCGCTTGGATAAATATTTCCTCAGAATTTCTAGTTCAGTGTCAATCTTTCTTGTGTAGTATTTCAGTATATTTATTTACTAACACATCCCAGCTCTTAGCCTACGGACGGGTTCCGTATTTTACATAGTTTTACATAATTTCCATAATTTTACATGATTTATATAATATTTACATTAATCTACATTAATTTATATACTGTATCACATTTATTGTTTTTTCATTTGACTGTGTTTTTCACTGTTTGTTTGTTCTTCTGTTTCTTCTTTTTATTTCTGTTTTTCATTTTTTCTTTTCTTTATAAGTACCGTGCGCTAACCAATTGCGCCACTGGAGCCATTTTTTCTTTTCTTTATATTTTTTCCGTATACTTTCTCCTTTCTAATCTTTTTTCTAATTCTTTGGTATCCTTAAATGTCTCTCTTTCCAATGTTTTCTTCATACATCTTTTCATTATTTCATTTTCCCCCTCTCTCTTGCCTATGTTTCCTTCATCTCTTATCTTTTTAAACAGGTCTTTTGTCTCTTCGCAGTTTTCTGTCCAATGTCTCCAGTCACCATCTTCTTTCCCACATAGTTGGCATTTCCTTTCTTCTGGTTTCAACCAGTACTTGTTCGCCGTCATGATGTTCCCACATCTTATTCTGGCCATTTCCCTCATTTCCTTCGGGTTGTCTTCTTTCTGTAGGTATAGTGATAATCCGTTCTTTTTTATTTCTACATAAGTCCTGTTGTATCTTGCCTCTGTCATTTTACACCTTCTCTCCTGTAGTTGTATATCCCTGTCTCTTCTCTTTATTTCTGTATAGATGTTCTTGTCTTTCCTCTTCCAGTATTCTAGTTGTGCTCTGCTAAATCCTATTTTGTTTAACCATGTTTCTATGTTGTCTTTCTTTTCTTGTCTATTACTTGCCCATTGTTCTTCGAAGCATTTCTTTATCCATCTGTGTCCCTCCATGTTCTTTATCTTTTCCTAATATTTCTTTGTTCTTATCTTTCTTTCTCCATTCATCCTGTATTCATCTGTCTCCTCATAGACTATATATCTAGGGGTGCAAAAGTCGAGTCTCAAGGTCCACCTATAATAATCGACCTTGATCCTCTCCATTTCCTCCGCATTTTCCATTCCTCATATCTCCACACCGTATTCCATGACACTCTTTACCAGGTATTGGAACATCATTTTCCTGAGCTTAAACTCTCCCTGACACCTTCTTTCTGCCAAGCCCCATGCTTTCCTTGCCGCGATTCTGCCTTTATTCAATCTCTCTCTTTTCTGATCATCGTATTTTCCATCGTCTCTGAAGACGAAGCCAAGGTATCTCAAACTTTTTACCATTTCTGTCTTCTTTCCTTTCCATTTCCATTCTTCAGCTTTTATTTTTCTTTCTCTTTTGACTTTCGTCTTCTCTGTATTTAGTTCGAGATTTCTCTGTTCCAGAAAAGCTTTTAAGGTTATCATCATGCCTTATAGAGTTTCTCTGTTTTCTCCTAGGATTACCAGATCGTCAGCGTATGCTAGTGTCCATATCCTTTTGTCTTTTATCTTTGTTCCTCCTGTTTTTTTCTTTTCCATTTCTTCTTCTAGCTCCGAGATGTAGATATTGAACAGGATCGGGCTAAGGCTGCAGCCTTGTCTCAAGCCTTTATTTACCCAGAACTCCTCTGTTAGTCCGTCTCCCGTTCTCACCCTGCATCTCGTTTCCCTGTATACCTCCTTTATTCTGTAAATTAGTTTCTTGTTAAAACCTTTCCTTTCCATTATCTACCAGAGCTTCTCTCTACATACAGTATCAAAGGCTGCTTTAATATCCACAAACAACATATATAGCCTCTTTTTTTCCTTTATACTTCTTCTTATTAAATAGTCTAGGATATATATGTTGTCCATGGTTCCTCTTCCTGCCCTAAACCCTGCTTGTCCTTCCGGGATCACTCCTCTCCCCTCCGTTTCCTTTTCAAGTCTGTTCCTCAGTATTCCTGTGTACATCTTATAACCAGATGTAAGCATGGATAGACCTCTGTAGTTCCCTGGGTCTTCTTCGTCTCCTTTTTTATAGATCGGCATGATTATTGCAGTCATCCAATCCTGCGGGATTGTTCCATATTTCCAAATTTTCTTTAGGATTTCTCCTATCCTGCTTTTTATCTGTGCCTGCGTGGATCCATGTTTCATTTGGTATCTTATCAATTCCTGTCGCTTTCTTCTTTTTGAGTTTATCCCAGACTCTTGTGATCTCCCAGTCTTCTAATACCTCTGTCTCCTCTTTGACATCTTTACTTGTTTTTGATTTAACCTCTCCTCCTGTTATTTTTACTTTCCTTCCAAGTAGGTCCATAAAATGTCTTATCCGTGTTTCCTTACTAATGCTGTTTTTATTTTCTATTTTTTGTTTTCTACCTCTGTTCAGGTATTCCCATACCTGCCCTTCATTTTTTAGTTTCCTTAGCTCCTCTTTATCTCTTTTATTTTGCTCTGTTCTTTTCTTTTCACATATTTCTTTCCACTCCTTCCTTTTCCTTAGGTATTCTTCCTTATCGGTTATTCCTTTCTTCTATTTTTTCAGCGCCTTTTTTGCTCCATTCTTTTGCCTCTTACATTGCCTGTCATACCACTTTCTGTCTCTTATTCTCCATTTCTTCCTTCTTATCTCTCATTTTTCCATACTGTCTTTGATTTTCTCCTTTATTTCTTTCCATAGAGTTTCTATATCTTTTCCTTCTTTAGCTTTTTCATACATTCCTTCTGTTTTTTCTCTGTATTTCATTATTCTTTTCGTGTTCCAGTTATTTATTATTTTTCTTTCTTCTTCTATCCTTTCTTCTCCCTCTCTCTCCCTTCTCTTTTCTCCTGTTTTCAGTGTCACCACGGTAGGTGATCTGACTGTATCCTTTTTTCTATTCTCATTAGTTCTATTCTCTCCTTTACTTCCCTGTCCGCTATTGCCAAGTCTATTACTGTATTGCCTCTTGCACCTATGAATGTGTATTCTTCCTGCTCATCTCCTCTCATCGTACCATTTAATACACATAGTCCGTTTCTTATTATATTATCCACTAGAGTTTTTCCTTCTCTGTCCACTTTTTTGTCCTTGCTTTTACCTCTTACTCTCTTTGCCTTCCCCATAATCTTGTGTTCTCGCTCCCCACTCTCCTGTCCTCACGTTAAAATCCCCCATGATGAGTTTTTCTTTTTCTCCGCCGTAGCTCTCCTCTTCTATTATTTCCATTGCTTTTTTGTATCTCTCCCCTAATTTACGTAGGCTCCACATATATCCATCATTTTCCTACCATCTTTTATTTCTATTCTTGTTTTCACCATCCCTTCTCCCATGTCTTTGCCTATCTCCTGTACTTTTGTCGACCAGCTTTTTTCTATTCCTATTATTATACCCCCTTTCGCTCTTTCTTTTCTCTTCTCTCTGCTCGCACCAACTAAGGTCCATTTCATGTGTTCTGGTAGTTTATCTTTCAGTTTTTCTATATCTTTCTGCTCTATCCATGGTTCTACCATGCAGACATAATCCATTTTCCCTATATATTCCCAGAAGTCTCTGTCTTTTCTCCATATCCCTGCTACATTCCAAAAAAGGATTTTCCTTGCCTCCTCATCTGTATTTTTGTTTTTCCTTTCTTGTCTATCTTTATCTTATCTGTTCCTTTTCTTGTTTCCCTTCATCTTCTGATTTACGTCTGTTCTTTCTTTTGTTTTGTTGTCATCTTTGTTCTCGTATTTCTCTATCTCTTGTTTTCTGTCTATGTATATTTTTTGTCTGTTCGTTTTTTTATCTTTTTTCTGTCTTGTTTTATCGTTTTTTCTGTCTTTCTTTGTTGTATTTTTGTTCTTTGTCTTCTTTTTTGTGTTGTTGTCCCGTCCCTTCTCAACGTTAAATTTTTATTTTCTGTGTTTTTTTCTGTTTCTTCTACTTTCTCATTTGTTGTTTTTCTCTCTTCTCCGTCTTTCTCTTTCTCGTTGTCTTGTATTGTCATGTTTATTTCCTTTTTCTCTTTTTTGTCTGTAACTTCTTCTTTTTCTTCTTCTTTCTCGTTCTGTTTCTCTTCTCTGTTTTTTCCTTTGTCGATCTTTTTCTTCATGCTTTCCAGCAGCCTGTTCATTATTTCCTTATCTACCCATCTTTCCCACTTTCCATTTATAAAGACTTTCTTCAAGCCCACCTTCGAGAAGAATCCTTCTTGTCTCGCCCTCCTTACCCAGCCCCTGATCTCTTCCTGCGTTCTTCTCTCCTCGAAGGTGAGGTCGAAGTCCATATATATATCCGTGCCAATTAGTTTTTTTCTAGCATCCCATATTAAGTTTCTTTTGTCCCTGTTCTCTGTTTTTATAACTATTATTCTCCCGCTCCACCACGTTGCCCTGATCTCCACTTCCAGGTCTAGTTTTCCTTTGACGAAGTTTTTCGCCCATTGTTGCAGCCTTATTTTTCTTACTTCCTCCCTGTTTGCTCCTTTTATCACGACGTTCTCCTCTCTGTCCTTTCTCTCACGTTCCCATAGTAACTTCCTGAACTCCTGTATTTCTTTGTCCGACATCGTGCTCCCTGTTCTGCTTCCCCTCTGTTCGTCGCTATTTCCTTTCGAGCTGGTTCTGCAACTGTTTCTGCTACTGGACCTGGATGTGCTTTGTTTCTCTGATCTCTCTCCCTCGCTTGTATCCCTCTTTCCCTGTTCTGACTGGTTGTTTCCCCATTTCTCGATGTTCCATCTCCATTCAGTACTTTCTTTCCTTTCTTCTATTAGCTCGTCTATCCTCTCTTGCATCTCTTTCATCTTTCCCTTTGCGTTTCTAGCCCATTTTCTTGAATCTTCGAGCTCATTTCTTATCTTCTCCATCTATCTTTCTTGTTTATTTTCATATTTATTTATCATCTCCTTTATTTCTTTTCTTTCCTTCTCATATTTCTTTTCTAATTTTTCTATTTTTTCCATTATTTCGGTTATATTTCTTTCTTTTTCTGTCCCTATTACCTCTCTCTCTCTCTAAGTTTACTTTCTCCTTTGTTATTTTTATTCTCCTCCTCTTCTGCTGTTTCCTCTTCCCATGATACTTTCTTCTTTGTGCATTCTAGTGTTAGCTGAGTGCTTTCTCTCTTGTTGCTGGTTCCTCTTCCTTTGCCTGTTTTGGCTTTTTCTTGTCTTAGGCTCATTTTATTGTATTTTAACCTTGTTTTATTTTATTTTATTTTATTTGTTTATTATTTGGTTTTTATATATTACTTATTTGTTTATTGTTTATTACTTACTCAGGTAATGTTTTGTATTTTATTTTATTTTGCTTTGTGTTATTGTATTTTATTCTATTGTTTCGGGTATATTGTATTATTTTGGTTTTTATTTAGTGTTTTTGTGTTTTAAATTTAAATTTTTGTTTTGGTTTTCAAATTTGAATTTGTGAAAATTTTAATTTTATTTATCAAGAAAATTTGGAAAAAACCTTGAAAAAATCCTTGCAAAAGTTGAAAAACTTGTGAAATTCTTGATAATATTCTTGAAAGAAAAAATTTTTTTATTTTGCCTTTATTTATTTATTTTTTGTCTCTATTTCTATTTATTATTTGTTGTTTATTAAATTCTATTGTTTTCTATTGCTTGTTTTCTTTATTTTTATGTTTTTATATTAGCCTTTTATTATTTTATTATTTATCACTGTTTTCTTACTCTATCCAGCTTCCCCTCAATCGCTACTCAGCTTCGTGGGTTATCCGCCGTCGGTACTTGGCACTGTCCTCTTCACTTTTCGTAATGCGTGCCTGCCGTCTATGGCGCCCGTATTTTTCCCGGTTCCCGGCTTTTTCTTCCCGCTGCAGCACTAACCTCACTTTTTTCGCACACTTTTACCTTTCTTTTCCTCCACCTCTAGGCCCTTGCCGTCTTTTCTTTATATCTCCTTGCCTTTGTTTCACTCCACTGTATATTTTAAAACACCTTTTTCCTTCCCTCTGTTTCACTGTACATATATTAATGCTGTTGTACGTACACTTGCTCACGCACGATGTGTCGTTTGCCGTGTCCGCTAACGGAACCCCGTGTAGTATTTCAGTATTATTAGTGAGAGCATTCTGCAGTAAGCGGCAAAGTCTTGCAGTGTCGGAGTCATCACGTATATTCTCACAGAAGATACTGCATCCTTTTTCCTTCGCCTCTTTTGTACATTTTTTTATTTTTGTTTTTTGTATTTTGTACTAATTATGAATTTTCTTGTATTTATCTGTCAGATTCTTTCTTTGTCTGGTAGAACATTTGTACAGTCTACTAATCTACTTGCTTCCTTTATTAGGTATTGTAGCTGTGATTTCTATTATGGAGCTTTTTTCACACCTTTGACGCATTTTTTATAGTTTTCCATAAAAGTTTTTACATTAAGAGAAGTTAGAGTCTCAGTTATCTACCGTGTGGTGCGTTCATTATTACTAAGGACTTCATTATTATTCTCGGGATCATCATTCCATTATCCAGTAAACTGAACATTTTGGGGATAAGAACAACGATGTTGCTGAATTTCGGGATTTGCCGGTGTTTTACTAGGAAAAAAAGGTCAAAGGGATAAAAAAAAGAGTAAAAAGAAGAAAGAACCAGGGAAAAAGTGCTAACGATCAATTGGACTGATTGATATTGATTGGTTAGTAATGCACAATTTGTGCCGCACTCATACACGATCAAGTGTAGGTCGTGTGACTCTCACGTAATTGAGTACATACGCGAGAAAAGGAAAGCGCGATCGAATATTCTTGCAAACGCCTCATTATCAGCGACACATTCTCGTAAATTTATAGAGAAAAAATTTCGGCACGATTAACGTTATCTGAACTAACATTCCAGAACGGAATAAAGGTAATTGTGTCACTAAAAAAAAAATTTTATGCATTCATTATATTAAATAAATATTGTTAGTTTGAAATTGTTTATCATATAGGCAGATGGCTAGATTTAAAAGGTATTATATTATGATTATTGTTTTATCATGGTATGAATTGAATTGAAATTGAAATTTGAAGTTTATTGTTCGTAATTATTCTATTTTTTTACTTATTATTATACTGTATAAAGATGGAATTGTTCTTCTATAATTTATATTATATGTCAAATGTAGATGAGTAATATATGAGTAAAAAATATCTAAAATTGTGTTAATTTTATCATTCTTAATTCATAGAATTGTATTACCTTAGTATTTGTAATAAAATAAAGGAATTATATTGTGTGAATCTGTAAAAAGCGAAAAAAATTGAGAAATCGATTTATGTTCAAAAAAACGTTTTTTAAAAATATTGTCAGATTATTTTAAAATGTATGCATAACTAATTTTATTATAATGCCACATTTATAGAGAGTAACCGTAAATTTGTATTATAAAATATGTCTTTTAACAGCCTTTAAATGTGTTATTTTCAATATGACTATAAATTAGTGTCTGAGCACCAACAAAAAAATTTTTTTTAGGAATACATTTATTTCAATAGTAGTTATATACATAGCAAATAGAGAATATTATGGTATAGAGTGGGAGTTCATATGAGAATGTAACATTCCTACAGGCAGTTAGGCATTGACATGTTGTACACAAAATCCACCTGTGCTATTTATAAGGGTTCTATCGTACTAAGAGTACGGAACCTGACTGAGTGAATAGTATTTACAATTACTTCGTGCCGTACTAATCAGCAGCAAGGATTGACAAGGTACTCTCTCCTTTCAGATTACCATCATCAACTAAGTCGATGATGAGACCAGCTATTAAGGTATTCGGTTCCGTATTTTATCTCAATTTTTGGTTGGGTGTAAAGGGAATTCCCATCCGATTCAGAGCTTCAGATTCTTAACCATACTGTCAATATTTTCAAAGTGCCGATGACCTAACTGTAGGACACATTCTCAATATTCCTCTTTTTCACTTAATGTTTTGGTGATTTTCTTGAGTGCTACCTTTTCGTTAATGTTACCTTTTTTGTTTAACTAGCATTCGGGCAATTTTTTATGTTCGTCCGTTGAAAGTATCGCTCTCACGATACTATCAGTGAATATGTAAGGTAATAGCATGCAGTCTTACCTTTGCAATAAAGACCTCTGTAAAATTGTGGGTATGTAAAAAAAAGATGTGATTGAATTTACTTTCGCTTTATTTACACTATTTTTGTACACACACTATTTAGAAAACGTAATGAGTGTTTCGATAAATTAGCTCATTATATTATTTTTTCATTGAAATAGTTAATAAAAAATGTTTCAAACCGGCAGAACATCTTCATTTCTTTTATTTTTCACTTCGTATTTCAAAATTTGTATGACTTACCTGTTCACAAATATCTTTAATAATTCTATGAAACAACTGAAAATTCCTCAATTACTCATTTTGCTATCATAAATGAATTTATTTGTCTAGATGTATGAGTACATGCCCCGTTATAGTTGCAGGTATAATAATTAGCTTTTTGGTAGAACTCGTCCTGTTCTTTCTTTTACTGGCTTTTTGTTTACCTGAAGATTCATCGGAATGAGTAGCCTCAGCCCCATTCACCTGAACTACGACCTTCTAGAACAAAGTCCTGGATTATTCCAAGCTCTTTCAATAGCCATACTTCCAGATAAGATGTCTAGAAGTTTGTGGATTTTTCATTTGATTCGATATGCGTATTTGTTTTGTAACGATGTAATTCGTCAGGCCGTGTGCTTGAGGTCAGACACAGTTCACGTGGGGAAGGTGATGTATGTGTGTATCTGTTCTGTATTAACGGCTCTTATTTTTTAAAACATACGGCGCGGTAGAGCTATATATTGTGAAACGGGTGGTATTGCTAGTATAGTTTAATGAAACTTAGTGTTAGAATAGTGTAAGCGGAGTTTAGCCATTACCTATTTGATAAGTTTGAAGCGCTAGTGTAAAATTGTTTTTTGTTGTTGCATAGTGTAAGATAAGTTTCGGTGCAAATCAGGGCTAAGTGTATAAAATGGTGACAGGGCCCTCGCATATGCTGTCGGTGGCAGTACCGACGTATGTTAGAATGAGTACTAGTGTAGTACAGTAGTTCTCAGCATAGATTGAAGCTTCGCTGCTATATGGGCGCGCGAGCATCTCCCTGCGAAAATAGTGGAGATGCCAGCTCTGAACCGGCTGGAGTAAAAACTCGTCTCATTGCGGGTTTTGGTGCTCCTTTTAACCGTGGTGTTAACAGCGTAAGTATGCAAGCATATACTCGTGAAGAGAATAGTTCGCTTTGCTAGTTCGTAATGCGATCATCAGGGGGGAACTTATCCTAGTTGCAGATGAGCGCCTGTCACGGATAGACGCAGCTACGTGATACAGTCACGGTAGTAATATGTAGAGTAAAGCCAAATCATTATATTTTTTTAAAAATACAGGTGATTGTAGTAGGTTGAATGAGACTTTCGTTAATCCAAGCCAAAAAAATGAAACCTGAGTTAGGGATGCTGAGGTTCCTTCAGTTTTGTCCACCCAGGAGGAGTACCCTTGCTCCTGACCTTCATGGCCCAACGCGGTCATTATTCAACAGTATGAGTAGATGGAGATTTTACAACGCCTGATAGGATAACCAGGATTGGGTGGTTAATCCGACTGAACCCCTTTACTATCTGGATATCTGAGTGCATAACTCTTAGTTTTTTCCTTATACCAGACACTTTCTAAACTTCGCTCTCAATTCATCTTCAACTCCATGAATCAGACTTCTAAAAGTGTCATTGCAATGTATGCATGATAAATGTATAGCTGTTGTGTGTATTTTCTAACACACACTACTGCATTCGTTAAATTGGGAACTTGATCTTCGTTGCTGTTTGGGATGACAAAGTGTCTTTCTGCAACCATCATTTTCTCAAGGCAAGTTAGGATTGTCTGACATACTCTAGCCCAGGAAACAAACTAGTCATGCACTATACCATCACCCTGCATGTATCTTATTCATCCACACAAGCAAGGGAGAGTCCTTTTTACGATGATCGTAGAAACAATCAGCATGAATGCTTTTTTTAGAAGGATAGCTCCATGCATGCTCTCCTTTCATAACAATCTACACGTGCAGAGCATAGGCTAAACTAGGATTCACATTCATTTATCTTTTTACTTCCGCGTACATGCCAAACCAAATCATACCACCTAGCCTATTCAACAATCTCCTCACTACAGCAAGGTTGCAAATCTCATGAGGAGAGTTATTACATATACGATTAAATTTTATCCTTATAATTTCATATGAAATATAATACATTTATAAATATTAAGCAAAGAAGGTTATGAAGCTTCATATTATTAGCTTGTTTTTAAAAAAATTTAACATCAATTTTAGTTATATACCTTTTAATTGAAGAATCAAAATTTCTTGCATTGATATTTTCGAAATAGCATTACCTATATCTTTATTTGCATACAATAATTTATTTTGAAAATTTTTCATTTCTTGTTTAATTAGTTGATACTGCATTTCAATACATTCTTTTTTCTATAATAATGAATATCTTTAGTCGTATATTGATACAAATATTTTATACCTTTATCATTATGATTAATATGTATATGACAATACTTTAAATCGTTATTATACTAAATTATAAACAATAAATAATTAATTATACAATTAAATAATAAAATATAGTTTTATTGCTGATAAAAAATAAAAAAATGTATTATTAATAGGTATGATTGCATTGGTTATAATAATTGAGAGGTTTTTAATGATTTTATGAGTTTAAGTTTATTATGACATATTTCAAGTATATCCAGTGTAGAAGATTCAGTATATAACATAGATTTCAAGTCTTCTACAACTGATTTGGTATAATTAACTTTAAATTTACTTTTGTATTTTATATTAACTCTGCCTTTAAAAACATTTGTTTTTTCTTTTTATTTTGTCATTGATTTGCATTTACTTCTTTATCATTTGTTTCCTAATTTTATTCTTATTAATTATTGTATTATTCATAATGCATCATATTAATTTTTATTTATCAGTCAGTAAATATTATTGACATAATTAAAAATAGTTGATATATTTCAAGAAATCGGTTCTTATTTTTGTAAAGAATATTTAATTTACCGATTTCATTACCTTTTCACATTAAATTTAATGATTTAAATTATTATAAAAATAAATATTTTACAAAACATTAAGTGAGGTATACGCAATACGATGGATATATAAAAAACAATACTATTTTATAAAATTAAATTTAATAAAAAATGTGTACATGGTCTGTCCTCGAAGTATTGAGTTTTTTTTCATTGGGCGAATATTGATTGTAGTGATTTGGGAGGGGTCTTAAAATGTAGAAAAAATCTTTTTCCAATTATCCTTTTTTTGTGTTTTCGATAATTAGATGCGATAAGATTTTACTTAGCGCGAAGGGCATTTTTCGATTTTTTGACACGGCGCGCAGAAGCGATTAGTGGAAAAACACTATACAAAAATGTTTCGTTTAAATGTTCTAAAAAAAAAAGAAAACACTTACCTTTCTTAATGAAATATGATTTATTGGTGAACTTATACAAATTTAAAATTTTTCAAAATAATTTCCTCTTGTAGCAACGTATTTAAGAAGACGAGTTTTCCAGGTCTCAAAAGCAAACTTAAACTCTTCAATTTTGATATTTCACATTTCTAATTTTTTTTTTACATTACATTATGTATCATAGATCGCGTTAAATTTAGTTATTCAACGATTGCTACAACTGTTAATCGGCGATTCGAATTAAAAATTTTTAGCACGCGGCGCATATTCGTAGAGATTCAAGAGGTTTTTGGGCGCCCCGATTGTGACTCATGGGATTGTCAATTATTATTAATTATTATTATTAATTATTATTATTAATTATTATTGATTAATTATTATTATTAATAATTATTATTAATTATTATTGATTGTCAATTTTAAAAAAATCAAAAAAAATTGTGACTGTCACGTATGTAATATTATTTTATGCATAAGATCGCATACGTGACGAACCTTGGGAAGAAAGAGAAATAATACATGCATCGGCAAAATTAGGCAAAGCATTGAGAAATTGATGATGAAGGAATTGATCTCAGAGGTGAGCAACACAAAACTATCAAGTAATAAGAACCTGCGAATTTGTATTATTGAATGATTCCACGCCTTCGCTGAAAATGCAGATGTGAGGTCAATTGAAAGACGATAGCGCAGACAGTTAATCGGGTGTTAATTAAGCAACCGGGACGTGCCACGAACTCAGGAGGGAGAAATCGCGGATTCTCAATTATATATCCGGCGGAGGTAATGAGTAAAATTAAAAACGAACGATCGGAAATTCTTCTTTCGACTATCGAATCCGACTTTGGGTACAGAATCACGGGACTACTCCGGTTCGGACATCTTTTCACAAATAATCATGAATGACAAAATGGGACTGACCTAAATTCACGATTCGACTGGCTAAATTGTACGCGATTGCGTTAGAGTTTACGGGCTACATGCATACTTATACTATACTTTAAATCGTACACTATGTTTTATTGAATAGAATAAATATTATTCTGCTCTTTAAAACAGCTTTATGTTTATTCTATTACCGAACCTTATAAAGCTCGAAGCACTTTCACCATTTCAGCTGTAGCAGAATTAAGCCTTATAAAAGTTACTATCTCGCGGTTTAATCATTGAAAATATAATTAAATACTACGCAATAAGTTAATCACGTAACAATACATTGCGATTTTGACATAAAATTATCTTCAATAAGCTTCATGTAACATTTTACATGTTTACGCACTGTTTTTTTTTAAGTTACAAAGAAAATTTTATCGCGTAAAGTTGTTCCACTGACTGCTATAGCGCGCCGTGTGCAAAAATCCACCTATTCTGCAAAGTAAAATCGCGCCATGTAATTATTGGTATAACAAAAAAAAGAGACAAATAGAAAAAAGATTTTTTCTACATTTTAAAATTCCTTCCAAATTGCTACGACCAATATTCGCTAAATGAAAAAAAAACTCAAAACTTCGGGGACAGACCATCTATTTCATTGATTATTGGCATTTTTTTAATACTGTGTTTACTCTAAATTCATCAATTTTTTATATTTTTCAAAAGAATTATGTCTAACTAATAATTATTTCTTACATGTCGTAATTCATGAAAACTAACTTTTTGAGAACTTAATTGGGCTCGTAGATATTTTTTATCAATTATTACATTTTTTAAGGTATATTGGCAATTGTGGAAGTCATTTTGAATTTTTAAAATTTCTAATTCCATGTTCATATTTTTATTTCGTAGATGCATACATTGTTTAAGTAATTATTTAGCACAATGCATAATATTTTCTTGGTTAAAGTAGGTGGTATCAGCAAGTGTTAAGCTAATTGCACATGCTAGTTTCTGTAAAAAGTGCTATAAAAAAAGTTATTGAAATAAAAAAATACTAAAACAGCAAAAGGTTTAGAAAAATTAATTTATACTTAATTTATATTATTAAATATTCGAATTAACCAAGAAGGTTTTATAAAAAAATTGTTCAATATTTTGTCATAGTACTATTATGTATTATTTTGTAAATGCATAAAATATATTTATAATATACCTGTGAAGTACAAGAAAGATAAAAATGTGTCAAATCTTGATTGACTACGTGAGCAAAAACTTGGTTATAGCATATCGTAAAATTGGGGTTTTATTAAACTAATAATTGGTTTTTAAATTATAATTTGCTAGTGATAGTAATAGTGATATTTAGTGATTTATGCAAGAGAATGTATCGCTCCTATGTATGCTCAGGCTCAAGTCTATTGTGCTGTTATATGTCTTATTAATTGAAAAGTAACAACTAACCCTAACCTAGTAAAATGACTTAACTAAATATCAAATTTTAATTGAATTAAATCTTATCTAATTTAGCAGTAAAGTGACATGTTTTTTTCATTCTAGAACAATTTGTGTAGAACTAAAAAGGTTTATTTTCTCGCTACGTACATGTCGAGTAATAATAATCCCGGAAGTCAGAGCTGTTGAACCACAATCACTGATTTGGTAATGGCGGAGTCTTGAATAGTAACTTGCTACATATTCTTATACGTGCCCAATAAAACAATCCTTTATGTGTTTATGTTGCAGCCATCTTCAAAGAAAACGGTATCAAGTATTCATTTCATACGATACTTGATCCGTAAGAGAAGTTGTGCTGATTCCTATTCTAACAACAGCATGCGACAAGAATGGTTTCAGCTACCAACGTAGTGAGAATGATCTAAACATAGTCATCGATTTAGCATGAGGTAAAGCCCCGAACAGTAATTCACAATAAATCCATATGCAAGCTTCTGAATTATTTAATCTTCTATGTAACAATCATTAAACATTAAATAACAAAATTAAACCTATTATCCTAACCACTTAATTCCTAGAAATTGATTTTAACCATTGCATTGTCAGTAAGGAGCTTATTATTATGACCATGTTCAAAATAGGATTCAGATTCAGATTCCTAAGATTTGTGTGATTTAAAAATGATATCTATTAAGTGTTATGTCTGAAGGTCACGAAAACTGAAGAGTATCAAAGTAGATATTCATTAATTTCAGAATCAGTCTCACATCACCCGTAATTTACATTTTTCTGCGCATTTATTTTGCTAAGGTGGCTGTCGACCCTCCAATAATTCGTAGATTAATCCACCAACAAACTGATTTTATGTCTACTCAGTTCTGGATAAAAATTGAATAAGTATAATCCAATGAGTCTATTAGACTACCTGGGTGTACCATCATTCTTTTATTAATCGATTATAGAATTGTGCATCCATTGAGAAATGGTTCTTTTAAAATAATTGTGAAATATAGCTACTTTGCAATTTGTTGATCTAATGTCAATGTTACCCCCTTTGGGCAGTATGTAAGCCTTTTCATTCTATAGATTTTTTTCGTGCCCATGTATTTAAATTAAGATAATCTTATTGTCCATGTCGAGAACATTCAGGGATCATTTGTAATGTAAAAGTTCTGTAGATCTTATTTCAGGGTCTTCCATGGCAAGCAGTGCTACTTGACTGTCCGAGCAGAAAATGACAGGCTTATTCTTGATCCGATTCGTCAACAATTTTATAGCACGATTAGTAATCGTTTTGACTTCTATCTTAAAATGGATGTATGTATATAAAAACAGACAATTTTAATAGATGTATCCATTTCTATATATAATTTTAATAGATGTATCGAATTTCTAATTTCGACTCCATTTTAATTCTTGGAATCGTCAGTAAGCCATGATAACTTCATAGTCTTTGTCTAAAATATGAGAGAGTAAAATACTGTCACTAAATGGCTACACGTGTCCGGACATTATCTATCTTCAGACTTAAAGGTTTACTAATTAGAGGATATGAAATTATTAGATTTTTCTTAATGCATAGGTACCCAGTAAAAGCACTCGTTTGTATAACTTAGCTTAGAGGTGATATATTCAAGAGTAATAATAGTTGGTAGATACTCTTTTATATTATACTATAACTCAAAATTAATAAAAACAAAAGTTATGAAAATAAACTAAGATAGATACAAGAATTTTATGGTGATAATTATTTTTAACAAGTATTTATTAACAACGAAAAATAATAACTAAAACCATGGATTCTGATTTCCAGTTAGGTTTGGAGAATACGTGTAAGAAACTGTCGATCAATTGTAATAAAATAAACAATTAAAAAATAGACAAGTAGAAGAAAGCAGTAAAAAATGAAAGAAAAGCGAAGGATAAAAAAATGTGTAAAAAAAATAAAATACTGAAGGAAAAAATGTATAGTCAGAGTGAAAACTCATTGAAGAAAAATGGAAGAGCATGAGTGGCACCAAGGTATGGCGAAAGTTGAGAACTAAAGCGACGGACATATACCGAACCAGGGGCGAACAAAATAGGAAAACAGAGAGAAAGAAGGAAATAGAAGGAAATGAGCGGAAAAAGTAAGAAATTTTAAGAGGAATGGAAAATGAGGATAAATAAGAGAAAATTACGATATATCAAAAAAGTAAATTTTTTAAAAGAAAAAGGGTAAAAAGAGCGGATTAGGAAGAACGAAATGGAATTCAAGGTTTACATAAAACAGAATTGCAAGTTAAATTAAAGAAGGAAAGGAATGAAATGGAAAGGATAAGGAAGAACATGGGAGGAAAGGATAGAGAATGGGAGAATATCAAAAACGAAATGAGAAAAAAATGAAAAAAGTGTAACAAAAAGTGATCATCTGGGAGGAAAAATAGAAGAGGATATAGGAGGAAGGAACAAAACAAAAAGGAAATGGGCAGAAAAGATAGAGAGCATAGAAAACGAGATAGAGTAATTTAGAGAGGAAAGGGAAAATAAAGAGAAAAAAGAAGAGAGCGAAAGCAGAAAGTCGGAGATAAATAGAAGTTCTAGTAGAGCAAGGAGAGTGCATGGGATACAGAAGGATCATGTCTGACAGAAAGGGAAGTAGCTAACACCAGAAAATTCCTACAAAGGCTGAAAAGAGAAGAAAGAGAAATGTAACGATGAAGAGAACAGACAAAGGTGGAGAGAAAAGGAAACAAGAAATGGATAAAAATACTTTTGAAATAGTGGCTGAAAATGGGAGCAGAACCAAATGAAGTGTGGTAGAGTGTGAAGACTACGATAGGGAAAATGCCGATTAGAGAGGCAAAAGAAAAAGTGATGAGATTTAAAAACAGATTGGGAAACACAAAAATTTGTATAGAAAATGATCTGGACTTTAAGAGACTTTAACAAACTCTACTCTATGATGGGAATATTAAGGAAATTCCAAAGAGGCAGGGAACCAATTATGAATAAAAAAAGATAAAGATAATGATAATAAAAAAAAGAAGAAAAGGAGAATAAAAAAAATGGATATGAGATAAAAAAGAACTGGAGGTAGTAGAGTTATACAGTTATTGAGGATACGTTTTCAATGTAAAAGGAGACTATGAGAAGCATACTATGAAAAGAAGAATGAAAGATATAATAACAATAAAGAAAGCGTAAGGCATAGGAGAAAGGGAATGTAAAAATATTTGTAAGAAATAAAAAATTCTATTTGAGTACTTAGTGAGAAGCTTGTTAGAATATGGACTGAAAATATGGGACTGAAAAGCATGGAAGACATTAGAAAAAGTAAAAACAAATTAATACAGATAGATTGGATTTGGAATTCTGTACACCTAGATATGTAGTATATAAAGAGAGGAACAGCCTTAAGATGAGTTTAATATGAAGAGTAAGAGCAGGGAAGTTCGAAGAAATACTAAGAAACATGGAAAATGAAAGGCTAGTGAAAAGATGATAGAAGATAAAAAGAAATGAAAAAGAAAAAAAAAGAGACAAATAGAATAGACACATTTTTCGGCTTCCCCAACATCATTACGATAAATAGCGGTATTAAAAAACCCTCCTTATTTTTCAGACGAACCATGTATGTATTTCAATTTATAAATGAGGTTTAATAACGTTTAAAGATTCAAGTTCAAGAATCAATATCACAAAAGATCAATTGTTAAGATTTTGTGATACAGTTAAAAATCTTTCCAGAAGAAGTATAATTAATAAATAAATTAAGAATATAAAAGAAAATTTTCATATAAATTGCTTAATACTCCATCTTCACTTAAAGCTTCAAAAACTATTCAAAATTTATCAGATTCAGTCTTATAAAAGGTAATACACGAGTACATTTTTAAATACTGAACTAATAATGCATTCAATTTTGAAAATAATAAATAATAAATAATAATAAGTTAAATTAAATGTTTTTTTTACACTTAATATGTGGGCTTAATTAGCTTAAACTAATACGCGAAAATAAATCCAATTATCTAATTTAAAATACAATATATGTAATAATATTAAGAATAATAGAAAGTTTATTGGATATATCTGATATTTGAAATTATATCAATAATTTTTCATTATATTTTTACAAATACTTTGTCACGCATGTAAAATAAGAATGACATACGCGACGTATTCCAATATGATGGCGCCGACTAACGCTTATCCCGGCAATCTTTTCTGTTTTTTTATTCGTGAAGGAGGAATGAAGCCGTCTCATTACAGTAGAATATTGAAATTTCCTTAAGTAAAATGTTAAAATGTTTTCAAATTCTAACTAATAGCATGCAAATAATATACAGCAATAAAATATTACGTAAATACTTATAACAATAAATAAATAATTTGGTGTAGTACGTTCTGTATAATCATTATAGCTCTTCCATTGTGGTCAAAACAAACATATATAGTAAATAAATAAATTATATATAACATACAATAAATTGATGTAATCACTCATAATAGTAATTAAATAATAATTGAAAAAATGGGAACAAATTTATATAGATATTCTAATAATATCAGATTCTGTTTCAGAGCCATAATAAAATTATGGGGGAAAAAGGGTTATAATTAAAATGTATTAAACTCAATTATAAAAAAGAAACCGAATAATTAAGTCGCATTGAGATAAACAGTAAGAGAGGAAGTACAAAAGAGTAACTGTCGAAAAACTGAAGGGATTAATTACGCAGGGTCTGCCAATCAAAGAAGCGAAGAATCGTGAAAAAGATGACAATTGTAAAGGACAAAAAAATATATTTTAATCACTTTAATACTACATACTATTAGATCATAAGAAAAAAATAAATTTTTAATTTTATACGAGAGAGAGAGCGATATAAACACATGTTGCGACACGAAAAGGGATTTAAATCACGCACAGTTACACATGCACGAACACAAATAAAAATTATCATCATATTACTGTGAATTAACGGGGAAGCCTACGGCCGTAGCCCAGACGTATCATGAGTGTAAGTAGATTTCGCCAGAAGCATAGCTGATACCAATATTAGTAGAGAAAATAATTATAATAGAATGGCCAACCACCGAACAAAGGAGATAAATTTTTTTATAAAAAATTTTTAATAGTCGATGAGGCAGTTGACGTCGTGATCCTGGATGTGTCACATATATTATTATTATTACATACTCCAACTGTGCGACCCAGGAGTAGACTTTGTACATGTGTGTTATAATATATAATGTGCTTAAATCTTATACAGTCTTTTTCTTCTTTTCATTTCAGTCTTCGGATTGTTCTTCTCTCTTGTGCAGTCTTCTATTTCTTATTTTTTATTTTGCTCTTTGTTGCTATTTCTTTGATAATTTTCCTTATCTGTAGATTTTTTGTCTTTCCATTGAATTCCTTCATTATTTCTGTATTATTCCAATTTTTTCTCTTTCTTATATCCTCCACTATAAGTATTTTGATGTATGTATATATTAAGATGCATAAATAAAGTGATGTGAGTGTGGTAAAAGTGATTGATGTTGTGCGGCCACAAGATGGCCGATAAGTGTAATTTCTATACTTATCGGTCAAACAATACTTTTCTTTTGTATATGAATTGAGAATTTTGATTGGTTATTTTAATGATAACCAATTAGAATTTAAATCATGACAGGTACAAAGGAAAAGGGACTTGTTGGCTGTGATACGACCAATATTAAATTTTCTGAATTTAAATAAAAATCAGTAAATTTAATTATTGGTTTAATATTTATTTAAAATTAAAATTAGTGATATGAAGGGGCGGAACTTTTTTTCTGAAAAAGAAAGAGAGTTCAGTTATAAATTGTTATTCATTACGATAACATAGAGTTATAATAATTATTAAATATTATTCTTAAAATAATAAAATAAAATATATTATATTAATTTTATTATAAAGTATTATAGTTTGATATTTTATAAAAAATTTAATTATATTTATTGTGAAGTGTATTTAATAGTAGTGTACAAATATAAAGTTTAATTTGAAGAATTTTTAATATAAACAAATTTATTTATATTGATCAAGGATATATATATATTTATTTTTTAACATTTACGAGGATTTTATTTACAAGGATATTAATATTTACAAGGACATTAATCTATAATATATATATTGATTTATTGTCAAATATTATTAATTGAATTTATTAAATATATTTAAAAAATTATAAATATAATAAACTACTATACGAGGTAAGATTTTAATATATTATATTTAAATATTCATTTTAAATTATTTATATTGTGTTGTGTTGGATTAAAAAGGGTTATTAGAGATTCGCCCGAAAATCTTATATTTTGGCGCTGGATTTCCCCTTTGATTTTGGTTTTATTTATTGAAGGTAGTGTTGGTAAAATAATTATTAAATAATAATTTATTTAATAATAGTTTATTATTTGAAAAATGAAGTGTTGCGAAAAATAAATTAAATATAATACAGTTCGGAAAAGTTTATTTTATCTAAATTGAAAAATTTATTTAGAGTAAATTTTACTGTATTACAAAATGGCATTTTATGCCATTTAATATCTCCCATCTATTTCCCTCTATTCTTCTTACCAGATTTGGACCTCTGTTATCAAATTTCCTATCTTCACTTTGTCTTTTCTTCATTTTACCATCGCCTTCTCTGCTCATGAAACTGCCTAATTGTCTAATACTTGTGTTTATATCTCCCTTAATTATCATGATGGTATTACTACCATCATTCTCTTCCTCGATCTTATCCCATTTTTTTTTCAATTTCCTTGGTGTTATATATGTTCCATCTGTCTAGAACGCCGTCTTCCCCCCGTTTTTATTCTAGTCCTGATTAGTCCTTCTTCATAATTAACTCAACTCTTCTACATTTACGTTCCATCTTTTATTTATTCCCACTGTAAAGCCTCTTTCGGTCCTGTCTTTTTTCTTCTCTCTTTCCGCTCCTATTATTTCCCACTTCATGTATGTTTTTGCATTTGTTTCTTATATTTATCTTCTATTAATGCTTATGCTAAACATACGAAGTCCATGCCTTCTACATAGTCCCAGAAATTCCTATCATTGTTTCTTATGACTGCCGTATTCCAAAATATTTAAAATAATAATGAGATGCGCAATACATTCCGATATGATGGGAATGAAAAGACACTTGCGTCAGCAAAAAGATAATCTAAAATAAGATCAGCCAGAGTAAAACAGAGTAGGTAGGAAATGGAAGTATAATAAATACAGTACAAAAGTCGCACCACTTGGGTGACACCACGATGTCCCAGATTATGAACATTTCGTACCGGATTCCATAAGACAAAACTAATAAGACACAATGGGAAACGAATGTAGGAGTGCTCTTCACATGTCCGAATGTTGCTAAGTGCCTAGTTAGAGAACTTGTGAATTCTGCAGTTTTCCATCCGGTGGAGGTGATGAGTAAAATCTGAGGGAACAGATGAAAGTTTCCGTTTAGAGTCTTAATTAAGTGAAAATCTAAAAATAGGATATTCCGGTTTGGACCTCAGTGGTATTAACACTTAGATATTTGTCTCAAATGGTCGCAAAGGTACTTTAGTCTTTTCTGCTACGCGTTGATAACGTGATCGCACGTAGAGTCCACCGTTTTTTATTGTATCATGCGCCTATATAAAACTTAAATTCTTTTTTTCGATATTTAATCTAAATAAATAAGTATTTCGTCTTTTAATTATCGTTGCTGTTTATTTAATCCAAAGCTTAAAAATATCGAGATGTTTTGACTGCATTGATTATAGCAGAAATCGTACCTAACGCAAGTTACGTTACAGCAAATTATAATTAAATAATGCTATAAATTAAATACATAAATTTTAATATAAATTAATAAAACCTGAAAGTTTAAGCTGCAAGCTCTGTCTTTTAATTTAAGTTTTGCAGCAACATTATGTTCAAATTGGTTAATTTTTTTTTTGTATTCCTTATTTTTTTTTCCGAGATATTTAACGTCATATAGAATTGCTTGAATAATAATTTCATTTCTTCGTTGCAAAGTACAATAATGTTTTTCCATCTTTTGAAAACTCTAAAATAAAATATTTTTAATAATTTGTTTGTAATATTATGAATCAATAATATATGTAAAACAAAACATATTAAATTATAAAATATTTTATAATAATCTTAGAAATGAATATATAAGAAGCATTAGGTATATATTTTTAATTATTAGGTCATATATACTATCTAATTAATAAATTATATTACAGAAAAAAATAATTTTTTAATTTCAGGAGTTGTTACTTGATTAATTGATAATATTGAATATTTAAAAGAATGAAATATTATGTGTAACAATTGTTCGGTGAAAATATGCCTATTTTCGACACTCTCAGCAAGAATCGAACCCTGTTTCAATTAAAGGCTACTTTGTCCCTTTAATAATAAGGCTCACGACTTAGTTGCACTCACGCCAGGTTATTTCCTTATCGAATCGGCATTCCTAGTCATTGCCGAACTCCTTCAAGATCTTTCAAAAAGGACAACGTTAAACTCCAAATGGCAGCTTATTAATCAATTATGTGATTCATTTTTAATTCTTTGACCAAATGAGGTAATAGGATTGCTAAAAGTATGAAACAAATGGCAGAAAATCCAGTCCAATCTTCAACCTGGTGACGTTGTGCTACTCAACAATGAGCCGTCTCCAACCGTCTCTTGGCCTCTCACAATTGTTGATGATATTCATCCTGGGAAAGATGGCCTAGTGCGCGTTGTTACAGTTCGAACTCCTTCTTCTAGCTTTGTTCGTTCAGTGCACAAACTTGTTAAACTTCCGAATGATGACAAAGCTAATTTATTTTTTACCTACATTCGTTCAGATTCACTGAAAAATTAATTATAAAATCATTGTAATGCTTTTACTTTTTAAAATCATAATTTTTATTGTTAAATCGTTTCCGATGCGAACCTTAGTTGATTAATTATTACCTCTCATCCAGTTCATGGCAAGGTGGGCAGTGTGTTCAGTGAAAATATGCGTATTTTCACAAGCCCTCTAGAATGTTCGATTTGAATGAGGGCACAACACGTTTGTTTATTCTCGCGACTTTGGCTCGACCCAGCGAATACCTCTAACATTAACAATGAAATTTTAAAGGTGTATGCATGTCCTCTCCCCATATCTTTTTGAGCATTCCAAAGCAAGCCCTTTTTTCCCGAAAAAGTTTTAATAGTCAGAAGCTTCATACTGGTCGTTCGGATAACAAGTTTCATTATCAACCAGCTTTATTGAAAGCGCAGCGTTCGATTTTAACTGTTATTATCTTGTTTCTCATTATATTTAATCATTCTGTTATATTATTGTTAAATATATTTGTTCTGTCGTTAAAAATAGTACAAGATGATTATTTTTTGTTTAATATTTATTATCTTTCCCTTGAGTCATTCGAAAAGAAAGATATCGCGAAAATTTAATCACGGTTTTTAAATTAAACGAACAAGAAAAATTTAGATTTTCAAATACTATACAAATATGTTTTTATTGCATTTAATTTAAATATATTATTTGATTATGTGACTTGAAAAATGAAACGTAAAAAAATCAGAAATACGCCACTAAAATAAATGCGGTGGTGCTGGGATTAAATATGCCCAGCTGCAGCATCTCGTGGTAGTTTCATTAATCTCTTCTTAAACAGCTAGATTCTTGACCATTGACTTGAGACTTCCTCTACCATTTACAAAGAATAATACGTAAATTGCTTTATGTAAAGATCCTTCTCTGATACGATAAGATAATAATCATCTGTATTACTCCATCATATTATAAAAAGAAAGAGCGTAAGTCGCATTGCGAAAAACTCCTATATCACCTGCAGACAAGCGTAATCGCTTGTACTGTTATCTTTAATCACAAAGAAGACAGCAAATCACCGTACATTCCGCTCCGAATCCAGAAAAGCTTAAGAAGCCCGAGTTCATTTCCTCCTAACGTCTCTATCCAAGCCAACACTTTATAATCCGTGTTGTATCTATGGAATATGTAACCCCGCGTCACTGCGTAGGATACTCTGCGTACTTGTTCTTTTGAACTATGTAATCAAGGTACGCTAAGTTCAATGTAAAAAGAGGACACATGTTTTATCCGGAAATTTATAGTGAAATCAAATAATTTTAATTTGTTCTTTTTAACACTCTGTAAAATAACTTATTATTTAATAAAATCAGTTTTTCTATGGTAGGATTTTTTTCTGTAGTATCGTGTGTAGATTTGTTTTTAATTTATTGAAACTTCACATTAAATTGTATCTTCGGAGACGTTCATTTGCTGAAATCATAAATTATGCTTATCATGTATCCAACAAACATTCAAACCAAACACTGCTCAATCGTCGTAATCGCTTTATAAGAACTATATATTTTCGTCTGTCATTCAGATACTTCTACAGAAAATACACAGTTAAAAATAATGATAAATAATGATTATAAATAATACAAATATTATAATTCTAACCTGATTGGTTTTTTTAAGATCATTAATAAGTACATTCTGGTTAAAAGACAGTTCACATAATTTTTCCACTTGAATTTGAAGTTCTATGATTCGAGCCTCCCGCGATTTGAGCATATTCTTCATATTATTTATCTTAAACAGAAATAAATGTTTCGTAATCAAAATTATTTAATAAAGTATATCTTTTTAACATTAAAAGAAAAAAAATTACTTCTGTAGCCATTTTAATTTGTTTATATTCAAAAACTAATGGTTAATTTTGCTAACTGGTAATTATATAATAAATCACAATTTCATTATTTTTAATCTGAAATAAAATTTAAGATGAACATAATTATTTAAAAAATAATATAAGTAAGCTATATAACATAATTTATTTATAATAAACATGTTTTATAAAGTAGAATATGTTTTTAACTCATTATCTATTATCATTAAAATATATATGTTACATAAGGACTTCTATCTAGGTATAAATATAGATTAAGTTACTGATTAGATTGTTTTATTAATATTAATGAAATTAATTTATAGAAAATGTAGCAGTTCGGAGTTATTTTATATTTAAAAAAATGTAATAATATTAATGTATTAATTTTAGTTAAAGTTACTTTATAGTTTCAATTATATATACTCTGTAGAATGGTTTTCAGAAAATTTTCTTTCAATCCGAAAAGATAAAATGAGTGCAATAAAAGTTTAACTGGTATCGTCTTTAAAATAATTCAGCTTGTTGATTAGTGGATTATGATTATTTTTTCAATTCAATTTTCGAATTTAATTAATTATCTTCTATCTCCTTTTAATATTTAACATACAGAAATAATGAATTTTACACATGAGTTGATGGCTCGATCTATAAAATATATTGAAATGGCCCCATAATTTTTCATAGTATTCCTTCATGAAATTTTAACAATATTGCAAAATTAAAAATTTAAATAAATATGATCACAAATTGTAAGCAAGAACTAAATCTAATAATAGAAATTAAACTTCGATGCTTTACTTAATAATGAAGTTAGAGGAAGGATTTAAGTTACCTTTCATTAAGAATTATAATTATTAACAATAGCTAACGAGCCAAAATATGTCATTCAATCCTAAAAAGACTCAAGGTCATATAAAAAAACAAAGAAATGAGAAAAAGGAAATTTTGTAAATTAAGAGATCAGGTAACTCTATCATATATACAAAATTATACTAATAATAATGAAATAGCATAAAGGGGATAAAGTAAAGAGGATATAAAACGCGGAGCAAAATACAAAGGGACATTTTTCTTGTTAGTGATTACATATTCAAAATTCAGTTATTAAATCAAATATTGAGGACTCTCTAAGGCTAGAAAAAATTTGGAGTGGTAATAACCTACCAAATGAGAATTCACCCATTTTGTCATTTCGGATAAGAAAACTTACAAAGCAATATTGGCTTTTCAATTCGTAAACCAAGTAATATACATTATTAGGTTATATTAATATTTAATAAATTTTCTATAAAAATTATCGTTTATTTAATATTATGAAAATAAATAATTATTTTTAAATTCATAAATTTATGATTTATATTAACACTAATTAAATCATTTATTTTCATAATATTAAATAAACGATAATTTTTATAGAAAATTTATTAAATATTCATTTATATACTTAAGACGTATTGAGACGTAACTATACATTGTGAGCCACTTTTATAAACTATATTTTCATGTAATATAAGTGTATATGTACATGTACGATATTTATTCTTTTTTAATTTGTTGTGATATTTTAGTGTAATTAAAAATGGTTTTTTCTTTTTTATCAGTTAAATTTTTATTAATGTATAAGTCGTTTTATTTAAGAATAAAAATACAACAGAAAAAATGAAACACTAAATTTATTTTTTTTATAATTACACAATATTTGACTTGCAGTTGTCCATAAATTAAAACATATTTATCATTTACAGTTTATTATTTCTTTTTATTTGTACAGATGTAAGACAAATACAAATACTTTATATTGTATATTCTTTATTACCTCTTAAAATGTAAGTAATAGTAAACATATGCTTTGGCGTTTTGAAAAAGTATATTGAATTGTTTGTTTTGAAAATTAGGTGTTAATTAACTTTTTATTAACAATAAAAATTTAATTTTTACCATTGTTGCTGCTTTAGAATTTCGATTAAAAATCTTTAAGTAGCTTAAGCTTCTAAATTTTAAATATTTGATGTTTTGATTTTATTTTATTAGATTTTTTCTGACCGTCATCTTTGATTTCATTGGTTCATATTATTCTAAAGGATGTATGTTATTTTAAATTACAAAATTTTCATCTTGAGCAAGTTCTTATGAAATACTAATGCCTTATTATTAGAGAATCATATTTTTTTATCATCAATTTTTTTTCTAGATACTGTATTTAACAAATTATTCTTCTATAACATAATTCATTGTCTTATGAAAGTATTCTTCCATTTATTATAAACTGATAGATATTATTATAGGCACTATATTTTGAAATAATTTTCTATATATCAGGTTTTGTAATCCAAATAATCGGGGCTGAACTTCGAGTCTCTAACTTTCATGAATTAGTCATTAGTTTTCTTTCAATTTTACCGGGTATTATTGCAATCGATCAGCACAAGACTTCGATCCCAATACCAACTATTGTGCGCATCGGGCTTGCCGTCACTTTGCATTTAATATAAACTATCGTGCATACATTCCATACAACTTAATACTCATTCGCTAATTGACGTGCCACGTAAACAAATTTACACATTTCCAAGCCGTTCTGTGCTCCGGCTTTCCGACTTCTTTGGATTTAACCTTAACTCTCGCTGCCGGAGTTATCCAAATAATAATAATCGTTATTATATAAACATTTTTTAGTCCTTTGAAACCTGATTTTCGCAGCGGATAGTTTTGGATTGACCACATGACCAGAGCACAAAAGAATGGAAAAAATTAATAAGTTCATAGCTTCTCAAAATTATACTATTAAACGACTATGTAACTTTATCATTAACATCAAGAAAATCGCAAATTTCAAAGAATTTAATATTGAACGATTTGAAGCTAAATTAGGGTTGTTAGAATCGACCTAGGAGTCATTTGTACAACGGTATCCAGAGATCATTGAAAATGGAAATCTTCTTCTGGAATATCCTTACTTTATCGAGAATGTGTGGAGTAAATCCGAAGAAGCTTATATTGAATCGAAATCGTGGTTAATGTCCGCCATCAAACAATTCACTATCCCTCCGTCGTATTTTTCTTGTAAATTCGAAATTCCTTCTTACTCATTAGATCCTTATCTCCAACAATTTTCCTATCCCATGTTATCAGGTCAACAGCAAGACTGAGGCTCCTTTAAGATTCGATTTCAGTCCTTAGTACTAGACGACAAGACAATACCGCCGGTAGTCAAGCTTCAACTTTTTCTATCATAATTAGATGGTGAGCCAGCGGAATGATTTAAAAGAATGGAAGTCAACCCTAATAATTTGAAAAATGTCTGGAATAGCTTATGTGGTCGTTACAATAATTACTATCTTTGTTTCAATACCTTATTGACGTACCTGATCAACATTCCATTCAACCCAATCAAGTCGGTAGTGCAGTTGAATTGCTTAAATACTATAGCCACCGAGACTATCAACGTTTTAAATCATTTAAATTTAGACATAAGAACTTGGGAGCCTGTATTAATTTACCTAGTCAAGAGTAAAATTCCTAAGTCTAGTCAAATTCTTTAGATCAAGCTCTTTTCTAGACATTATCTGAAGATCCAATCGAATTTTTGTATCTTCAAGGAATTTATAGAATGAGAAGCCGCTTAATTCACTAAATATTAGTATCCAGTGTAGATCCATTTTCGTTTGTTCAACAAAGTCAAGTGAAAGCTAAAACCCAAGTAGCTACCATTACTTTTCATCCCCAATAAATATATGTCCAATCTGTACCAAATCTCATTGCATATATTCATGATCCATCTTTGACTAGGACACCATTATTATTCTACGTGAATTGGTTGTGGAAAATCGACTTTTCTTTAACTATCTAAGAGATAGACATCGAGCAGAACAATGTAATTCTAATAAACGTTGTCACTGCTGTGGATCGAACCATACTAAATTGCACGAACAGAGTAATCCGTCCACAAATACTGATACACCCGTCAATCCTTCAATTATAGCCTTATCCTGTTTTATCACCCCATCCTTGTCATAATCGATCTCGCACCCTACTCTCTACTACTTTGGTAGTGTTAAAGTTTAAAATTCACCTCTAAGTGACTGTTAAAGTTTTAATCGACCATTGCGCTGGAGTATCAATTATATCTGAAAATAGGATTAAAGCGATAAGCTCTCGAAAAAATCATCACCGGTTATGGAGGAACCACAAATTCTGTTGTTCGGTCCCGAATACAGCACCAACTTCGCTTCCTCAATACTTCTTCCTATAAAATTCTCTTTTTCGTATTAGTACTAAAGAGAATTACTAATTGTCTTCCTCAAGATACTATAGAAGTCAAATCATGGCCTCACCTCCAAACCTTAAATTTAGCAGATTCTCCATATTGGTAACCCGGACGCATAGATTATATACTTAATGCAACCTATTTGGAGACATTCTACATTTGAAAGTTTGAAAGGATCATATCTTAAGAAATTCTCTCGTGGTATTTAATTCAAAACTAAGATGGATTTTAGTTGGTAACGCCTCGCCTACTCGCCCAGAGTCAAGTCATCAATCGTCAATTCAGGAATCTCTTATATATCATACCAGTCTCCAACCAACTTTATTTCAATCCGTTGCCCGGCCTGAGAAATTGGGAAAATCGTCTCTTCTATTCCTTATTCTTCCACTGATATCACATGCTTGGATCATTTCAGGACAATACATATTACGGATGCCTCAGAGCGATTCATTGTTAGATTACTGTTTACGAAGAAACCAACATTGTGCGATAACCAAAGCATTATTTTGAATTGCTTAAGGTAACTGGAATGAAGACTAAAAGACAATCTTGATGTTCGGTTGTTTATTCGAACTTCATTTAAAAATATGAAAATTTGGGTTATTCGGAACTTGTTAACAAATTGACATCAAACCAAGACAACTACCTCCCGCATCATCATATTTGGAAAACTGATAGGAAAAAAATACGAGTTAAATTACGAAAATAACACCTCACAGAAAGACGATCAAGGAAACTCCCTCAATGAATTTCTGCATATTGGTCCAAAGTTACAGCTGGACATAGTGACTGTGTTTTATCGTTGATCTTTATTACGAGTGACTTTTATCTGCGACATAATCAAAATATTTCGACAACTTTTAATACATCCTGAAAATTTCTAAGCACGCTCGGAATAAGCAGATTGTGTTTGTTTCTTCAGATTTAATTTATAAGTATTTTTAATCAAAAGCTAGTACTTGAAAAAAAATTTGAGAGGTATGACAAACCTCTCTTCTCTGTAATTACAAGGATATGTTTTGATCAACAATATCATCCTGGAAACTCATCATAAACTCAAGTGAATTAGCAAACTATTCAGCAAACCAGTGAAGGTTCTTGAGTACCGAAAACTGTCAGACTTTCTTCAGCACAGAAGATTTTTTAAATAATGATCATATCGACGAATCGAGAAATAAAATCTACCTTCCCATCAGTAGTAGAAGGATTATGTTAACAAGAATCACGAAAAGTATATTAATTATTCTTCATTTATAACGTTCTAATTGTACAAACTATGCCCATATTTCATGTAAATAATAAATATTATACGTAAACAACTCTTTATTTTTTAGAAAAAATATTCATCAAGATAGTTTTTCTAGTTTGAAATTGAAACGTTTTAATATGTATGTATAGTAGATCAATATAAATAGATTATAGTCAGATATTGGAAGTTTTAAACAGTACAGTGGGTACAAAAATCTCCAATACAAGTATTTTAAAACTATTTTTAATGATTTAACTTTTTAAAACAGCGACTTATACTATAAAAGTATTTTTTCATATATTCGAATTCATCACGGTCATCTTTCCATATATATGTAATTTATAAAGATTATTTGTTATTAGTAGCATCTATTATTTAATGTGTTTCGAGACTTTAACAATTTATAAAAAAATTGTCATTTGATTACATAAAATAAAGAACATTGGTCTTTCTGAAATTATTTGTCCTTAAACTCAATCAATTCAGTTCATCAAGCACAACTTTTATTACTTTTGATTCTCAATAAATAATATAATTTTCGATATTTATTACTATTAGATATAAAAATGAAATTCCTTCCAAATTTTAAAACATTATTAACTCAATTTTTTATTTAATTATCAGTCAGTTATGTGACATCAAAATTCTAATCTTTTAGATCTTTCTAATAACTTTTGAGTGTTGATTAAACAATTTTAAGATCGCCTTCAATGTTTCCCCTAAATCTCTTTCTGTTTAAATTAAATCTTTTTAAAAAAACTGGTTCAATTTTCTATTTTTATACTTTTAATGTTTTCCAAGACTGATATTATCTTTTTTATATCTTAATTATTATTTTCGATGTTTCAAAATCATTTCTAATATTCCAAACGATTAAAAGAATTTAATATAAATTTCTGAAATCAATGTGTGTCATTCAATTGCTTGTTATATTATTAAAATAAAAATATTGTATGCTATAATAATTGTTATTTGATAAAGTACATCATGCTATAAAAAATGACAATATTATTTAATGTATCATAGTTTTTGTTTTATTGTTTTTTTAGCTATTCGCAGAAAAATCGTAAAACTATAGGATTTAAGGATACATTTACAATATTTTTAACGTATTATATTAAAATAAATTTTAACAAAAAAAAAATTCTTAAAAACTCTTTAATAATTGAAAAATATTATGATTAATCTATTTTGTTTATAATTATACAAATATATATAATTTAAAAATGTAAAAATTACGTTTAAAATCTGCAAATTATAAAAAAATATTCATTCTGTTTTTTGATATTTTTACTAATAAATAATATAATATTGAATTTAATTAAATATTACTAAGCCCAAATTTTTCGAATATAATTTTCCAATAATGAATAAAAGTATGATTAGTTTGAAATAAAACTATGACAACGAAACCTCATTGTTTATCAGATCGATAATAATTCATTATGAAGTAAATATATTTCTAATTTATATTTTAATAAGTTCTTGACATTCTTTTAATATATAATACACATTCTTTAAAATTTTATTTTTTATTGAAAAAATTAGTTAGAGTTTGAAAATCAATAACAATAATTCTACCTTTTTTTAAATATAATTTTTAATTTGTTAATATTTTTGTTTTTCAAAAATTTTATTTAAATTCAATTAAATCAAAATCTTTTTTTAAAAAAAATATACATATATATATATATATTAAATATATTGATATTGAATTTTATTAAATGTTTTTTATTATATTACTAATTAAGCAAAAATGTAAATTACCTTCGATTTTTATTTATTATATTATTATATTGATATATGCAAAAATAATAATGTATAAAAACAAATTAAAGTTTATATATTTAAGAAATTATTGATGTTTTAATTTTCAAAAGATAAATGCTATATATAAAAATTAGTGAATATGACGTGTAAAGATAATATTACATAATTAATAATTTTATGAAATTAAGTTAATTCTTCACGTACTATTATTTAAGAATTATTTTATAATTCTTCAATAAGATTAATTAATAAAATGTATCCATTAAAAATGCTTCAAGTTTTGAATGTTTTCAAATCATTATTTTTATTCGATATAAAATTCTTTACATTTTTTTACTTACAAAACGTAATAATAATATATTTGTGCAGTAGTATACACCAAATTAACTTATTCTATTTACTGACAATTATAAGTATTATAGTAAGCTTTATTATTTGCGCTTGTATGTTTGATACTTATGCATTGTTATATTTGAGCAAAACTAAAATCTGTGAGCATGTTATATATTATTGTCATTGTGGAAATTAATGAAAATCTAGTTAAATAATTTCGTGATATGTTTTATAAATAAAATATTTTTAAACCTATGTATTATTTTATTAAATAATTTTATATATGTTAAATACACATATTAAGTGTATATGTATATATATATATATATATACATATACACTTAATATAATAATGGCAACGTATATATATATACGTTGCCATAGGGTACCTTATAAAATAGAATAATTAAACAAAATAAAATAATTTTTAAACTAAGGTATACAGAAGAAAATGGCTTTCAATATATACTTTATTTTTTATATTTTATTGATAAATGATAAGAAAAAGAAGGTCGTGTTAGATTATGTTACGGAAATACATATATAGTTTTAAAGTGTAAATGTAGAGTCATAGAATACTTGTAGAATGTTAAGCCCAATATTAAGTAGAAGAAACCATTATAGTAGATGAAATATCTTTTTATTAAATATTTTATCTTTATTTATATAAAAATATCTTTTTCTAATTTTTTTCTTTAAAATATTTTTCAAAGTATTTTTTTAGATGAAATATTTTCTTCTTTTTTTATTTTAATATTTTTTTTTCATATTAAGTATTTTAAAAAGTATCTTTTCACTTACCTGTAGTCCATATATCTGTAAATATTTTTTTTTTAATAGATTTTGTAGCACTAAAAAATTTTTTATATGCTGAAACCATTAAAAATATATTTAAAGAAAATGAATTATTTCATGAAATTTTAAATTAATTAACATGCCTGAAATTGTTGTTCCGTAGCACTTTAATTTTTAATTTAAATTTTGTACATGTGTACTAATGCATTCCATACATTCATTTGAAAAGAACTTTTTACACTGTTATATACGTTAGGAGAACAATACCATAAACATATGTACCGGAATATCACTATCGACTCATGAAAAAGAATATAAGTGGGGATTTTTTCATATTTTCTTTTATATTTTTTAGTATTTTGATCATTTAAAAGGCAAAATAAGTTTTGTATTGAATATAAATATATATAATTAATGAAATATTAATAATAATTAATGAAAAATTAAAATATTATCAAATATTGAAAATGCAGGGCGCTAATTTTTATAGATCGAATTATGCCAGGTCTGTTTGTTTCCACTTTTCCCATCTAAGCTTGACCCCAACTGTGTAGAGTAATACGATTTGTTTGTTAGTATGAGATATATTATGAAAACTGAAACTATATCATTACCATGAACGAATTAATACATAGTTGTATTAAAATATAATTTATATATTGATTTACATATAAATTTTGAGTTTGAAATTTAATTATTTGATTGCTTAAAAGATACACATAGCAAAAATTCTAATCATGTACATCAGTTTATGTAAACAAATAAATAATTTTTTCAATTTAATTAAATTATTATAAATTTTAAAAAAATTTAAATTCAAGCAACTAAAATATAAAATAATTTAAATTACTTTAAATGATTATTAAATGATTGAAATAATTTACTCTCATAACTTTTACGATCTATTTTTTAAAACTATTTACCAAATTTTGTTCTTAGTTAACTCGGAAATTTTCTTTTTTGGTGTGTCTACTTAATATTCATAAATTATATATTTTAATTAAGTATTTACGCATCGAATCTTACATATTTGTTGTTCTTATACTTTTGTATGAAAAATATATTATAAATTATTTATTTTCTTAAGTTATTATTTATATATTTTTCTTTATTTGCTTTGAATTAAATTACTTTTCAATAATAAGTTCATTTTTAAATTAAAATACTGTGATTAGAAAATTTATGAAACACTTTAAGTATAAATAACTATTTCTGCTTTAAAAAAAAGTAGATTCATAGAGCAAAATTATAAAATTTGTTTTATTATCAAATAAAAAATCATGTATTTATAACTTTATTCAAAAATAAAATACAACAAAAAAATTGAAATTTTATATTAAATATAAAAATTGCATGCAATTATAACTGTTTGTTTTTAACAATAATATAAATTATTTTAGTATAATTAATTTATTTGTTATTATTACTTATTTGTAAATATTTTATTTGCATTTTAGCAATATTTTTTAGCTTATTATCAATTTATTTTTAAATAATTTCCTGATCATTCTTATAATTTAAATGAACTTTACAATATTTTTATAGAAAATAGAAAAAATAAAAATTCATATTTTATGAAGCTTAAAAATGTCAAAGATCACGTTTTTCCCCTCATTGTTTCAACAAGGTTACGTAATTAAGTCATGGTCACTTACACTCACACCGTAAATTTACGAATCTCTCGGCCTATTATATTTTTTGTATCCTATTTAGTGTAAATACTGTTACGTACGGATGCATAAGCATACATCGTAACGCTAACGCGATATTTTTTGAACGTCGTGTTGAGGGACACCGTGTAGGGAAGAAGCACGGGCGACGAGGCGCAACGGCAGGAGCGAAGACGTCTTCAGGCTCATCCGTGTCCCCAAGGTCGCTGATGTAGCAGATTCCCGACGCTAGCCGGCCAGCGGGACCGGATGTTGCGAGCGGGAGCGCTGCATGGCGAGGGAACTCCGGGGCGAGGGGGTAAACTCGCGAACTGAGCGTCGGAATTTCAGGAGGCGTTACCCAAAAAGGAGGAAACCCTGGCTTCGCGGTTAGGCCATTAATTGATTGATTCATTCGTGACGGGTCCGCGAGTCAATCACCCCACATTTCTTGAACTCCTAGAGTTCGTTGTTTTTTATAGGATCCAACATGCCTACTTCATAGTGCGCATTATCGTATCTGACACCGGTCTCTTATCGCGACACACGACCTCACGCTTCTCTTCCGGGTGCAATAAACAGAAAGGAAAACCAACAATATACGGATTTTTATTAGCGGAACCTTATCCTTCGCTATCGAATTATTTATAATTCAGCATCTCATCGAACCGGCAGAGTATTATCTATATACTTATATATAGAAATATTCGTAACAATACAAATGTCATATATACATGTACACAGTTATGTGTGAGTGGTTTTGAACAAAGCTGCCTCGGCTTAACCAAGCATCTTTTTTATTTTTGCTAAAAAAATTTATATTCATTTTTCTTACTTGATAAAATTATCAGCTTCACCTTATTATTATACTTTTCATTATTCTGCCAGGAGAAGTAACTATTTTATACCTTATTTTATTTACGCATTTCTCTATGCTAAAGTGCAATCTCCCAATTCATCCCAAGTAATAACAATGTTCATAAAGGAGTTAATCTTTTAAAAATTAAAGTCTAGAAGTTAATTCTTTAATTTAATAGCTCTATACTCTAAAAAAATATGAAATTAAACAAGAAAATTCTATTAATATTCACGTAGAAGAAATAATACAGAGCAATAAAAAAAAATATTTAAGCATACTTTAGAACGAAAATTGACGGGAACATATCAACAGAATGGAGGACGACGATAATAGTGCCGATATACAAAAAAGGAGATAAGAACAACCCCGAAAGCTATAGAGGACTATCCATGCTGACTTCGGCATACAAAATCTATACTGGAGTGCTGAAAAAAAGACTCAAAGAAACAATGGAGGAAGGGAATATGCTCTCGGAAGGACAAGCGGGATTTAGGAAAAGAGCCACGACGGATAATGTGTATATACTCAACTACCTGATTAAGAGAACTGTAAAGGAAAAGAAAGAGTTATACATATTATTCGTGGATCTCAAAGCGGCTTTTGAGACAGTCAACAGGGAAAAGTTGTGGAAAATAATGGAGGAATAAGGATGCGACATAAGACTAATAGATATTATAAGGAAAATCTACACAAAGACGGGATGCAGAGTAAGGACGACACAGGGTTTATGTGAAGAGTTCTGGACAAAAAAGGGATTGAGACAAGGGTGTTGCCTCAGCCCACTTTTGTTCAATGTATATATATCAGGAATCGAGCGAGAAATGGAACAGAATAAAGTAGGAGGGACGAAAATAAAAGAAAAAAGAATTTGGACACTGGCATACGCAGATGACCTGTTTATATTAGAGGAAAGCAGAGAAGTGATGCAAGGGATGATGAGAACTCTAAAGAAATTCCTAGAACACAGGGAAATGGAGCTAAACACAGAGAAAACGAGGCTGATGATAGTTAGAAAAAAAAGAAAACACAAGAAAGAGTCAGGGAAATGAAGAGGAAAGGACATAGAGACAGTGGAAAAATTTAATTATTTAGGATTCATATTCAGAAGGGATAGCAAACACCACGAACACATCAGGGAATGGATCTACAAAGGAAGAATAGCGGCAAAAAAATATGGGGATTGACGGAAAGGAGATGTGCCGGAGACTTTCCAACGAGGAAAATGCTCTTCAATTAGCTGGTGAAGGGGGTACTGGTGTACGGCATAGAGATATGGGGGGGGGGCAAAGGAAATTGAAGAGTTAGAAAAAATAAAAACAGATTACCCAAGATGGACTCTGAAGCTAGACTTCTGCACCCCTAGATACCTGGTATATGAGGAAGCAGATGAGAGCAAAATGAGTGTGGAGTGGGGCATCAGAACTTTGAAGTATGAAGAAAAAATAAAACAGATGGACGAAAACAGATGGGTTATATATAAAAAAAAAAAATAATAAAAGCATATGAAGAAAAGAGGGAAGAAAACAGCAGGAGCGGAAAAGGAGGAGAAGAAAATTGATTGAATAGGATAGGATTGAGTAAAATATAAATTGAATAATGGCAACGGGAAGGAAAAGACATATACTCAGAAATAAGACAAAGAGACAGAGATATACAAGGTCAAGACAGAATAGACAGAATGAAGGAGTCAAAATATAACGAAGTCTACGCAGAACTACAAGAAAGGGGACTCCCAAAATACTTAATGAAACCCATGAACCCAAAGACTATGACAACGACGGCTAGATTTAGATGTGGAAATATCACCAACAATAATAAATACTGGCTAAAGGCAGAAGAAAGAAGGTGCAGACTCAGTGGAAAAGGTGAGGGTGACTGGCCACATCTAATCAAGAAATGTGACAGAACAGAGGACATATTTGGGAAACGGAGAAAATAAGAAGAAAGGACATGGACATACAGAGAGCTAATGAAGGAGCTAGACAATAACAATAAGAACAAAGAGGGAGAAACATTGGAGAGAATAAAGGAAATTGAGAGGAGAATGGGAAAGAAAGAAGAAGGGTAAGCAGATGGAAGAGGAGCGAGAGAAAAAGAATAGGAAAAGTGAAGAAAATCAAAAGTGAAAAAGTGTGTAAAAAGAAAAACAAAGCTCAAAAATGTGATAAACTATAACAATTAGGTAAGGTATTATATTAAACGTAAAAATAGAGATGTAAGCAGAAAAATGTATCATACAATAAAATGTTAACTAGCGGAACCCGTCCCTGGACCGAAAAGTCAGGATGCATTTGTAAATAAAATAATAAAACGAAAATTGAAATAGAATAAATACATAAATTATATAAAACTAAATCTCTTGTAAAAAGCCGCTGTTTTTCTTGATTATTTTTTTGTTTGCGATGACAATCGATGTTAGGGATGGAATGGAACGTAGTCCCAGAGTATTTGCACTCAGATTTTCGCGTTGCGAGAATGCCTAAGTTAATAAAACACATAATGGAATTGCTATGCACTTAGCCGAAAATTAAAGTGTAAATTCATGCGGAAATAAGTACGGTTTTTTGTGAATTAAAATATGTGAATGAAGTCGATGCGTGAATGTGAATACTGTGAATGCTGTGTTCGGATGTGACGGAGCCATCTGAATATTCTTTCTCTCATCCTTTCTCACATGCATAAAGCTTGAGCTTTATCCGTCTATCTGTCTTCTATTTCTCTCTTTCTCTCTCACTGTCCATCGCTCACTATCACACACAATTTATATTTCCAATATTTTATAAACAAAAATTTATATTGAAGATGACCTGATTCACGTAAATATTTAATTAATTATATAGGCATGAGTGTGCCACTTTAAAAATATTTTTTTTTTCTTTAACTGACAAGCCGAAAGCTTTTTATGTCAAGTATCGAATTAAGATAATGTATCTGCATGTGAATATTACATAAGTGTGATATCTAACAACATAAACCGTTAGACGTAATAGTTATAATCACCCTTGTTCTGAGAAAAATAAATGAAAAGTAAGATATAAAGGGAGAGGCCTGCGATAATAATTCCTTAATTGTACAGCAACAAAAAGTCAGTCGTTAGATCTTCTTATCAGTGAAAAGTTGTATAATAAAATTATCCAGCTTGCAGTAATTCAAGGTGTCATTCTTTTCTACATCAAAAATATCATCTTTTAAGTTCAACAATTTATAGTACATTTATTAAATTTATTATAATTATTATGATATTTATTATAGTTGACCTTCACACCTATGACTATAACTCACAGTATTGCTGAAAGGACACCATCTTACTGACAACCCTTACTGACCTTCTCACTGATGATGCTTTTTTTTTTTTAACTACAGTGCTTAAATTTTTTAAAATCAATGGAATTAAGGGCGGTCCAGATCCAATTTTTGAGTGCAGAAACAATACTCCTTGATTCTAGTACCTTACTCATAGCCTCCCTAAAAGAACGGTTAAAAACATATTTAATATTCAATAGTGTAGCCAGCACCATTCCACGATTATTCATACCCTTCTGTAAGAATTCATCTGTTTAAGCCAGTGTAGTGTTAATAGACTTTCCCACTTGATACATATGTTATCTGTGATCTAATAGCTTATCCTTTAATATTATGCTTTAATGTGTCTGTTCAACAATTTTTTCATTGTTTTGAGTATAAAATATATTAGACAGATATGCCTAAAATATTTTGGTGAGCTATTTTGTGTTATTTTTTAATTTATGTATAAAGCCAACTTTGGCTATACTTTAGAAGATTAATTATGTAGATAACTTTTTAGTTTATTTACGTAGTTGTTAAAGTTCAGAGTTTCACCAGGGAGCTTAATCAGTTTTCTTTTTTGAGCTTATTTTAAAGTTCTGCTCATAGATCTCAATTACCTTCGAGATTAGAGTCTCTTCCTATGCTCCTCAGTATATTTAGAGTCGATTGGAAAATCGGAAGTCGGCATGAAATTTTCCGTGGTAGTTAGTTCAGTCAATCCTTTAATTTCTTATCATATAATTGTTATTTTCTTTAAATTTAATAATTTTTTTTATTTAAAGATAATATTATGTTTATTTATTGTATGTAAATATATTAAATAAATTTTGTGTGATTTTTTCTACATTATAAAATTTTTTTAATTTTGGTATCTCCTTTTATCCTAAATATTTCGCGTGTTTCTAAAAAATCTTTTTTATAAATACTTTGTCAACTTCAATATTGTACTATTAAAGAATTATGAATTTCTACTCATTACAACTGAAATATCTTATTTCTCTCTTGCACTTATAGGTACACTAACAAATATTGTGTAAATCTGAGCCTGATAAAATTTTTTTACAAGTGCTTTAAAACCTATTTAAAAGAAACGCCAACTAAGGATTTTGTGTAATATGAGTTAATATTAGCCTTAAGTCTTGCGTTAATATTCACTTAAACTTGATATATTTATAATTAGCGTTTTCTTAAATAAATTTTAAAGTCAGGGGGAGTCAACTTTATATGAGGGAACTGACAACAAATATATCAGATGGGTCATAGAATATTTGGGTTGTAAAAGAAAGTGCCCACGCTATAATAATTTGAAAATTTTTAAATTTTATAATAATTACACATAAATAATTATATACTATATTATTGTATTCAATTAAAAAATTTATTTTGTTGATGATATTAGTAACAATTTAGACAAATTTAATAGAATGAGATCATCCCATATATCCTTTTCTGTGAGCCAGTACTGGTAACGTGGTACAAGTGTTTATATTATTGTTTCTCAAACACTTGTACCCAAAGTACAGATTTTAAGCTTATAGCAGTTTGAAAAACTCTTTCGAGAAGAGTGGATAATTCATTTGGTTCTCTATTAAAAATGTATGTGTATTTTGAATTTCTTGTAAAGTTAATAAGTGTTAATTATAAAGTAATTTTACATATAAATTTAAAAGTGAATTTATATATACATATATTTTTTATGGAATTAAAATTTATAAATATTAACAACTAAATATAAATGGTGAGATTTAGAAATGAAGACAACCATTTTTATAGGTATGTTGATAAATTTATTAATAAATATATATTAATAAAAAGACTAAATTTATACATGTATATAATGTATTAAAGTACATTATACAATTTTCACAATGTCCATGGTAAGCATTGGTAACAAACGTGACGGGAAAAATATGTTTATTCTTTCTCACACTGATAGGTACACTAGCGATCTCTGAAGTGTGCGTGGCCCGAGTCAAAAATTTTTATAAGTGTTGTAAACTTATTTGAAAAAAATTCTAACTATAGATACATGAATGATGAGTGAATATTAACTTAATTTTTTTTGTACCTTGAACTCTGAAAACTAAACATTAAAATTGAAAACAACTTTATATGAACACTCAAAGTACTAAAAAAATCAGGTTAATATTCACTCATCATTCGTGTATCTATAATTAGCATTTTTTATAAATACTTTAAAACCTATTAATAAAAAATGCTAACTCGGGCTAAGGACTCTTCAGAGGTCGTTAGTGTACCTATAAGTGTAAGAGAGTAAGAAGATATTCCACTCGCGATGTTTGTTGTCAATGTTTAACATCGAAATTGAATTTTTCTTGATACATTCTGTGGCTAACATTTTTTAAATATATTTTAAAACACTAAAAGATTAGTTTTAGCGTGCCACAACCACACTATAGGCGCTGGTAGTAATTAATAAGTGCGAGAAAGAAAAAAGATATTATTTTGTTCCCAATGATTAATATGGAAATTGACTTTTGAATCTCTGTTCTGTGTTTCGGGGTATTGCCGGACCGTTATATAACTATACCGTAAAAATTCATAAGTTTGAATTTGAGACTCTTTTATTATCATATTGCTACTCTTACTTTTTTTATATTAAAAATCTGAAAACTAATAAGGTTGACGTGAAAAAAATGCCATTTTACCAGTATAATTCTTTTACGGGTCGTCTTAAGCAATCAACTTATTTACAACCGCTTTATCCTGTTGTAAGTTATTGTTTTTATTTATTATTAAAATTTAAATTATCGAATTATTTCGTAAAGTATTAAGATCGTGAAATAACTTACACAATGAAATACTACTCTAAAAAAATCTTATATAAATATTAAATTATTTAAATTAAAGTTATATAATATTATCATTTCATATTATTACAGTTAATTCTATATTCTTTTAAAATTTTATTATAATTAAGTTGTTCTCGACAAATGTATTAAAAAGATTAATTTTAAGCTGAAAAATATTTAAAAATATATTTTGTTATATATTTAAAAATGTAATAAGCTTTGATTAATTAACTGAATAACATTGTAAATAAAAAAAAAAACAATTATGATTTTATTTTTCAGTCATCACAATTATTAGATATAACTCATTCTCCAAAAATGATATGGGATTCAATAAAAACCAAACCTGCAAGTATTTCAACATCGTCAGCTGCATATTCAACTGTACCAACAAAATTGTTAGCAAATTTTAAGAAATTTCAGGTAAAAAAGTTTTTAAAAATTATATTGTTTAAAAAAAAAATTGGTAAAATAAACAAATATTATTTTAGTTAAATATAGAAAAGCCAGTCTACTTATTAGGTGGAACACCCGATAAAATTTTAATTGGAATAACAGCTATATCAATACTTGGTGGTCTTGTATTAACTTGTATTAAATCATATGAAATGGCACATCCTGCAAAAAATTAACAATGAATATAAATTATATTCAAACATAGAAATTTATAAATATTTAAAATGAGAAATAAAAAATATTAATTTAAATTTATTATATTATATTTATCAGATCAAGTATATATAAAAATTATTTTTTATTTTGAAATTTATTTAAACCTATATTATTTACTTATTATTAATATTTTTAGTCAATAATGTCAAATAGTAAAAAACTTTTGATTGTATATTTCAAATATTAATCATAAATAATATGAAAACTTAAGTAAATTAGAATAAAAAATAATTTTTTTTATTTCCATTAATACCAACAGAAAAATATTAATTTATATGTACACCAATTCATTTATTCAGAAATAAAACAATACTCATTTAATCATAGGAAAATCATGATTTTTTTTTGACGATGTTATTTTTAAATATTTTGGACCAAGAAAATACTTATTAAAAAAATATATTATGCTTTATAAATAAAAATTTCCATTATATTAAAAAATTTGTTTATTTGGTATTGTGATATTTATTAAAATCATAGATACATAAATATATATTAAAGTTTTAAGAAACAATGATTACATATCATTGAAAATTATTCAAACAGCATAAAATAATAATAAATAAATTTAACTTAGAATTTTTTACAATAATTATACATAAACTATATTTTTACTGTTACGAAAAATTAAGAAATAATTTAACAAGTTTACAAAAACTTTAGGCTTACAGAATACAAAAATGTTTTCATATACCTTGCAGTTTTGTTTTAAAATGTAATGTAACAAATTAAATAAATATAAAAGATATTTTCATTTCTTAACTTTGGTTTTTTATTATCAATTAATAATAGTTATTGTCCATAGAAGTATGTTTAATTTAAATTTATCATGTTTCTTTGCAGTAGTGATAACTTTGAAACAATTTTTCTATTTTTTCAATGCAGATTTTACAATATAAAATTTTAATTAAATTATTGCTGAATGTGTAATATTTTTATGTTAAATTATCTGAAAATTGGTTTTTCAAATATTCACACTAAATTTTTATTATGAATCAATAATATTTAGATAATACAGTAATTAAAGTGAAAAAGGAATATTTATATACAAGTTTTACATAAATCATGATATATTAAAGCGACAATTAATAAATATAAAAATTTCATTTTTTATGACTTTCTAATTTTTAACAAAACATATATTAAAAAGTAGCTATTACTTATGTTTTGTCTTAAAAATATTAAAATTTTACATATGTGAAAAGATTTGTATAGGTTTGTGATGTCGATAGTTAATAAATTGATACACGTTCACGTTGCATTACCTGTTGATACACGTATTAGCATTCTCGATTGTAATAACAAAGTAATTTTTTAATCTTTTAGTGCATTTAGTGTCGCATTTTATAAATATAATCATTTAATGAATTTTACAGTGTACTTTTCCTCGAATTGATTAATATCGGGTTTTTACTTAATATGTTTATAATAATTACAAGCTTGTGCTTGATCGGTCAACTGTACTGTATCTATCAGACACCTGCAAAAATTTGTATGCCAATAGAATTTCATGACTTATTTTTGAGATCTAACTCCATAAAAATAAATTTAAAAAACAAGTGTATTGTTTTTTAATTCAATCATTCGGTTCAACATTAGTTTATCAGTTCAATAGCAGTCCAAATTAATTATACAAAACAACTTATAAAATTAAACTTAAAAATATATAATTTATTTTTTTTAAACTACAAGATTACTGTACTTATACTCTCAATAGCATTTATAAAAGTAACAAGCATAAATGTATCAAATTAGTATTATCGAAGCATTCGAAGAATGATATTTTAATCAATATTTATTATTGAGGTACTAAATATTATTTATTTTAAGAGAAAGATTTATTTTAAAATACGGTATTAGTTCAGTAAATTTTAGCTGAATAAAGGTCCATTTTCGCTTTAAAACGAAAGTAGTATTTATATTTTATATTATTATCACACTCCAGCCTTCCGGCGTTGGAGTGGACTTTGTACATATGCATGTATTATTTTGTTAGCAAAGCATGGTTCATCGAATTCTCTTTTTTCGTGTGACATAAGTGGTTTGATATAAATATCAAGAAAATTATCAGCAATTTTAAAACAATCGACGAAGCTCTTTGACTGTACGCATCACATCTCCTGAGCTTCATAGACCCTCGGCTCTGAACCAAACCACGTGCAAGCGACCCGAAATTCATTGACCATTTTAATCTTGATCAATCGTTAAAGCTACACTTTCAATTTAGATCATATTTTGAGGCTAATTCAAGCAAGCTTAACACTTACACATTCGACTGTAATTCATTTAATTTTCTTTAATATTATTGTGTCGGAGCCTCATATTCTACAAATTCTTAATTATTTAAATATACTTTAGTAAATTATCGTAACTTAAATAAATCAAATTTTTGAATTTTTTTAATTATCTTCGAATGCTTTTATCGTTATATTCTTGCCTTTTATTCTAGTGTGATCAATCGAATTTTAATTTTGCAAAATGGCTGAGCTGTTATCTACGCAAATTCAAACAGTAAAATATTTTGTTAATTTCTTAAAAAATGAGAACGATCAGCTGTAGCTTTTTTATCAGATGAAGCTCAACTTAAATTACTTAAGAGATACTATAATGATTTATATTCGTAGAATCTCGAGTTGATTTCTCTATCGGAACAACTCAAGGATCATTATTATTTTGCCAAAAATTATTATTATCAAGCGGAATAGGCGTATGTTGATACACTTACCGAGATCAATAGTGCTATGGATACGTTGCGAGGGAAAATACCGCCTACAGTCACGACTAATTTTAAAAAGCCTACGAATTCTTCGATAGCTCTAGAACACGTGAAAGTTCCACGTATTGCATTACCCACATGTTTCGGAGATTTGAACGAATAGGAATCCTATAAACAACGTTTAATATCTCTAATTATAAATAAACGTGAGTATTCGGATATGGATAAGCTGCAATATTTACTTAGCACCATCGAAGGTAAAGAAGTCGCGCGACTACGTGGTATTGAGTTAATTGAATCGAATTTTCAAATTGCTTGGGAAAAGTTTACAAAACACTATGACAATTCTCTAAAACGTCTCGCGAATCATCTGAAAATCTTTATTCAGTTGCCAACTGTTCGTGAGCGAAACCTTTTGAACTTAGAGCTATTGATTGACATTGTTGAAGCTACTGTTTGAGGACTCCATGATCTTGGTTGTCTTATTGATGAATACAATCATTGATTTATTCATTGTATCGTCAAGAAATTAGATCATCATAAGCGTAAGACATGGGAAATATCACAGGAGGTTAAACAAGGATTCTATAATTATTCAGATATAGTCACTTTCCTTGGTAGTCGCTTGCTGTTCCTTGATCAAGCACGTATTCCAGTGGAACCGCGTAATGTTCGTTCTTGTAATAAAAATCTGAGCTCAAAATCCAACCAGAATGAGTCAATCTTAGTTAACGTAATCAGTGCAGCTGAAAGTTCACCTAATTCGAACAAAGGTATCCTCACGTGTTATAGTTGTCAAGAAAAGCATTCAATCCATTCATGTAGTAAATTTAAAACTATGTCTGTTCAGGATCGCTTCTCATTTTGCAAAAAAGCAAATTTATGTTTGAATTGTCTAGGAAAATCACATGCAATAGCTGATTGTAAATCTGTCAATCATTACTTGGTGTGCAAACGGAAGCATCACACCAAACTACATTTTAATAAAAAATCTGTCGACTGTAACCCTTCGGCGAATGATATTACTTCCGACAAGAATAATTCTGACGAGGTGGTAGATCAAACAGTTTCATGCAATACACATTTAGTGAACAGTAACCATACTGTTTTACTGTTCACTGCACGAATTATTATCTGTAATCGATATAATCATTTAATTTCTGCTTGAGTCTTAATCGATTCAGGTAAACAAAGATATTTTATTTCTGAGCTTTTGATCGGAGCTCAGTTTCTATTTATGTCTTCGTCGTAGACAGTTAAGCCATCACACGAGCCCGCAGTGAAATTGTTGTTATTATTAAATCGCACGTTGATTCAAGTTTTCAATGTCAATGTTCCGCTATTGTTCTTCCTAGATTGACATGCCTACTTCCTGCTTCGAATTTATTGACAAGAGATTGGCCTCACATTCAGAAATTACAATTGGCAGATCCTAAGTACCACACTCCGGGAAAAGTGGATATGATATTTGGAGCAAATCTCTATGCCCTTATTCTAAAAGAAGGATTTATTCATGGTAAAGCAGACACGCAAATAGCACAGAATACGATATTTGGGTGGTGGATCTTAACGGGAATCATTTTTCCTCAAATTCTCGATATTGATACTTCCAATATCATAGCATTTCATACTATTATTCAACCATTGCTCGAACAATATCTCGTTCGATTTTTTGAGATCGAAGAATTTCCCGCTATCAAACAGTTTACACCAGAGGAAGAATATTGTAATCAATATTTTTCGTCTATTACAACTAAAATGCTCAAGGCCATTTAATGGTTCGACTTTCATTCCCATAACGTCAAGAATTTTTCGATTCGCAAAATATTGCTGTCGCATGTCTTAAGCGCTGTGAGTAACGTCGAAAAAGTGACGAATCGTCGTATACTTATTATATAATCAATACTTATGCAGATTTTATAACTGAATATCTTTAATTAGGTCACAAGGAGATCGCCATTATTATCTGCCACATTATGTAGTATTTCACGCTGATTCGAACAAAATTCATGTAATTTTTAATGTATCCTAAAAGTCGCAATATGAATATTCTCTTAATGACTTTTTATTATCTGGTCCGAATTTTCAGCCTGATATCACTCACATTATTTCTCGTTGGCGATTCGGTAAAATTGCAATAGTTCACATATATTGATAAAATGTTTCGACAATTTCTTGTCCATATCGATGACCAAAAATGACAACGTCTCGTTTGGAGAGACATGAATGAAGATCCCATTCTCGATTACGTTGCGGTTACAGTAACTTATGGTATGACCTGCGCCGTGTATCTTGCAATGAAGGCGACTCTTCATCTCGCTAAAGATGGTGAACATACTCATCCATTGGGTCATGATTTGCTTCAAAATAAAATTTATATTGATGATATTTTTCATTCTGCTGATACGCACGAACAAGTATTAACACAACATAATCAATTGATCAAACGGTTAGTAATAGTAGGCAAACAGATTGGAAAATGGTCATCCATCCGTCTTGAACTTCTCACTGGAATCTCGAAAGATCATATTCGTGACCTTCGATCGGTCTCAGGAGACATTGTATCCACTTTGGGATTAAAGTTGGACATACAAGCAGATTAATTTCTATTAGATACTTTGCCGCCCCCACTTTCAAATCTGATCTCGAAACGTACAGTGCTATTGGACACTTCTCGACTCTTTGATCCAATAGGATTTACCGCACTTGTTCTTATTCAAGTAAAAACATTATTGCAAGATTTATGGTTGAGTAAATTAGATTGGGATGTACCGATTCCGCGGGAACTACTAGATAGATAGCTCAACTTTCGTTTCTTTTCTAACCTTCTTACGTACCATTCCAATTCATCATTCGATTGGTATATTGAATGAAGATTCTTAGGAATTTCACAGCTTTGCAGATACTTCCATACAAGTATATGTAGCAGTTGTATACCTTGTCGTTCCAAATCTAATAATTAAGCTAGTCATGCGAAAAAGTATAGTAGCCCCAGTTAAAATCAAGATGATTCTTCGGCTGGAGCTTTGCGGCGCTGCTTTACTATCTCGTCTTGTTAAACATGTCATATCTAGAATTATTCGTATATCTTATATCAACTTTTGGAGCGAGTCCAAAGTAGTTTTGGGTTGGCTGAAAAGCCATCCTTCAAGATGGCCAACGTTCGTTGCCAACAGCATCAGCAATATTCAAATGACATTTCCAGAAGTCTCATGGAGACATATCAGCTCGAAGGACAATTCTGCTATCCGTAGATTGCGTCTTCAAAAGCTATGTGAGATGGTGCTATGGTGGCAAGGTTCTGCTTGGCTCGAGCATCCGTCTAACGAATGGTGTTTGCAGTATATTTCACCTCAAAAGCTTTCTGAAGCCAATTTCTCAGCTAAGAATTCCAATGGTTCAGTAGGAAATATACTCTCTCCCTTTAGAATGTTCTCATGATTCTTAAAGATTACTCGAATTATAGGTTACCTCTTTAACTGGAAAACCATTGTACCTAAGAAAACTATTAAAGGTATTAATCTACTCCCAGCTTAGGAATTGATTACAGCAACATTCATTCTTTTTCGGTTCAATTCAACAATTCAACAATAATTCTTAAAACCTGAGATTTTAAATAGATATTTATTAATTCACAGAAAATTGTACAATTGTGATAATATACATTATAAGGAAATAATATAATATTTTGTAATAATATTTTAAATATTTTTACTGGAACGGTATATTATTTGTTAATCAATTTGTATTACAATAATTAACTTGTTTAATTAAGAAGGAATTATGGGAAATTGATCGAGGAAAGGAGGGAGAGAGGAAGCGCGAGAGAGATAATAATTAGATGGTAGGTGTGACAAGGTGCTGCATGGGGAAAATTTAAAGGAAAAATTGAAGATTGTTCCCGGATATCAGAGAGTAGAGAGTTCCAAAGAATAAAAGAAGTTATGTAAAATAAAGATCTTTCAATTTCTGTCCTGAATCGTGGTATTGGAAACGGAGTATTTTAGAGCGTAGAAAATGCGTAGAGTTATTGAAGATAAAATATTTTAGCTAAGACGTTGGGTAGTTATTATTGAGTATCGAGTATAATAAACTGAGCATTAAGTACTTTTTTGGAGTCAACCAGTGTATCTCGTTACGATATAGGGTAATGTGCAAATGTTGTTGAAGTCCATATATGCAATGAATTGTAGAGTTTTAAATCCTTAAAAATCGCAGTTCCTGTCCTCAATGGGGTTTGTGAGAAGTAAGGAACAGTAATTGATACAGGGAATGAATACGATTTGAATAAGATGTATGCGTATAGAATAAGTGGTGCTGAGACAAAAAAGATGCAACTTATAAGGAGCAGAGTTAACTTTTCTTGAGATTTCGGTGATGCGATGTTTCTAAGATAGTTTCGAGTTTAAGTCTACTCACAAAATTTTAGCCATGAATTAAAAGAAATATTATGATTGTTTATGATGATTGAATATACTATATTAAAGAATCTATTCGTAATTATGTTGGATCCAAAGCGTATAGCTTTCATTTTATTCAGCTTTATTTGCAAGTTGTTTAACTCTGCCCAGTTGAATCTTTTAGATGCTTCTGATGATAAGTAATTTAAATTGTGTTCAAGTTTATCCAGTGGAAATTGTGTATAAATTTTTTAATCATCATTCTAAAGAATATGGTTGAGGGATGAAGATTCAAACTGATGCCATTAATGTGTAGGTTAAAAAATAGAGGCAGCAGTACTGACTCTTGCGGAACACCATGTATAATTTTTACAATTGGAAAAATATTTTTAACCTTATTAACATGTACAATCTATTTTCTATCAGAAAAATACGATGCAAACTATTTTTAAACTGTAGGAAAGTAGCTTATATTACGCATCTTTTATAAAAGAGTGATATATCAAATAGATTCAAACAATTTAGTAAAATCAAATAGTAAAATGTTGATGATTCTTCTTTCATCTATACTATGTCTAATATTATCTATTAAACATAAAAAGACTGTCTGAGTGCTGTAAGTTTTATAAAAAATCTGACAAGATATTAAAAGTATTGACATATGAATTTAATTGTTGCTCGAGTAATTTTTCAAAAACATTACACAGAAAGTTAAGTATAGAAGTGAGTTTATAGTCATTGAGATTGATTGTGGATTTGATTTTTAGAAGTGGAATAAGAATAATTAATACATGTTTCCATTTGGAGGGAACAAACCCGATTGAAGAAATACATTTAATTATTCTTAAGATTTTACATATAAAGGTTCTAATAAAAGGGAATATTGCAAACCAGAAAAATTATGGAAACCGTCAGTATCACGAGCTTGTGAATGAAATGAATAAATGATTCTATGAACATCAGAAGGTAGGATTAGAAAGAAATTAAATGTCTTATAGGAATTGTCAAGGCATTTAGAAGGTGGAAGGTCTTCAGTAAGGTTAAAAATAAAATCGGGAACCAGAGAGGGAGTTGGACTCAAACATATCGAGGAAAAATGGATATTATGATCAGTAAGTGAAAAAGTGCTGTTGAAATTGTTAGACAGATCAACGATTCCTAGATAGCATAGCTCTTTCCAGAGAAATTAATGATTATTTTCAATAGCCGTTTCTGGAAATATAAATGCCTTCAGTTTATAACTAATTGTGTACTAAGACATGAGCTGTCCTATAGCAAAGCAACTCACATTTTTTACTTTTCTTGTAGCACTATAAAGTTTACCACGATTAGTTAAAAGGCGTAAAAGTGGGGAGTGTTCCATGGTTTTTTACGAGCCTGTGGGTTGGGAGTTTTTTAGGACACAAAAAGAGTATGTGCAACTTAAAGATAATATCAAGAGTAATAGAAATAAAGTCATGTACTGCTATAAAAGGCCTATCTATTTCACTATAGATAATGATTTTGTCTTCCTTATGAATAAGGCAAGCATGCATCCAACTGTTTGAGGTGTCGATCTAAACGATACTTACAACAGGGAGAATTCTTACATAAGGTTTTGAAGAAATTTTGAATTCTGAATTGAAGAGTAAATCTGCGTTGAAATCTCTGAGTATTATTTTTGTTCCATAGCCGTATAGTATGTTCGTGGGGTTAGCATAAAAGTTGCTACCCTCAATTGAAGGCGCATGTAGCGACCTATATATAGATGCTATGAAAATTGGACTATGATTGGGAAGAAGGATTTCACAGAAAACATATTTCGGATGGGCAAACTAAAAGAACTCAAGTATTTGTCGATACCGCTAGTACATTATATCTAAGTGAGTTGTGAATGTATAAAGCTACACCATTCCAACGTGTACCCTGACCACAACGAAGTAAATTGTAGTCTTCAATATCGGAATATACTACGCGAACGAGAAATCAATGTTTCTAAAATTTGTTACTTCCTTATATTTTTTTGGTCACATGTATTGTTGCAATACCTACATTCAAAAACTATATTTCCATACCTTTTTAGATGAAATTGAATATTATTTTTGGTCTATTTTCGTTAACTCATATAATTCTCAAGTATATAAAATAACAAACGATTTAAAAAAATATACAAACAAGCAATGCTTAATTACGTATTATAATTCAAATATATAGGGTTACTTCATTGCATTTCACATTCAACGCAAGAGGAGAAGTGCTTCGCTTCACTTCGGGCTCCCCTTAACTGCTCTTTGACAATAATTTGTAATTGGTTAAATATCCGGTAGGTTTTTAGGATCAAACATGGGCATTAGGGGATATCAACTTTAAATAGGTAATCTGGTAATAAATGTATCACGATTACAAATAAAATGTATAAAAACCCTGCACCTTATTTTTTAGACATTGAATGTCCTTTTACACCTCAGCGACTGTAATTCAAAGACTGATTATGGGTCTCCTGCCCATTAGATCTGCAGAGGGTTGTTGCTAAATCTTGCACTGCTGGCAAGTGGGACACCTTTGTGTACACGTATTACCCTGCGTACGCATTTTGGGCCAGTAGTAAAGCTCCATCAAACTCTTGCTGGTCTTCCGGTTACTAAACTGTCCTATGTATTTCCTTGATGATCTGAAGGCATTCTATAATCCTAGGTACCAATTTCAAGGCATCTCGGTGCTATAAATATTCACTTACTGCTTAAGTCGTCCGATACCGGTACAGCCTTCCGTTGAAAAACCAATAAATAAAAAAATTCTTTTATCTGTTGATTTTTTAGCACCTAGATTTCTTTGATGAGGGTTTCCACTGCTTTTACTTGATCTTGTTCTAGTCAATAGAATAGCTGCCTTATTTCTTGTATAGTTTCGATTAGTTTTTCGTTTGTTCTGGTTTATTGTATCCACTGTTGAGTGGTTATGGTTACCTGTATAAGGAGTATATATACCTGTATATATTCACTCTCTTCCCATTATATTCAATTTTCTTGCTCTATCTTTTTAGTATACTTTAGATTCAGACGGTTTCTTGTATCGATAATCTGTTGAAGTTTTTGTTTTACTTTGTCGCGCATATTGGATTGTTCGATTATTTACGCTAGGATCCTGTCTTCTTTCATGCTATTATTGGCATTTTCAGTTTATTGAATGTTATTTTCTAATTCTGGCCCGCACATTCTCTCGTAAAGGTGAGTTCTCCGCTCGATCCAAGTTCTTGTACTTTTTAAATATAGTATTGCTAATAAATCTAATAAATCCATGAATTCTTTATTGCTTTTTTCTTTAATCCACACGTCTATTTCTTCGCTTAAATTTTCTATGTTGGTTTAAATTGCGAAAGTTTGGATTGGAGAAAACTAGGAAATGGAGGGAATATACTATTCAAGATATATAATTATCGCTATACGCGGTTGTTTAGGCTGTGTAAAAATTTCGTTTGTACCCTGCGATTTTGTTTGCAAACATAAATATTGTATTATTTATAAATAACAAATTTTATAATTATATTAATATTTCAAGATGAATATATAAATGTTTATTAAATAGTATAGTATTTAAAAAAACTATACCTTTTCTTTATTGATTTATAAATATTTACAAAAAACACTAATAAATTCAATAATATTATATTTTTTATTAATTATTTTTTATTAATTAATATATTTAAATAATAATATAATATACAGTCATGCATTACCGAAAAAAATATTATATTTAAACAAATACATAAGTAAATATATGTTTATTATGTTTCATAAATGAATATATAATAATATATTCTACGGGAATATTCAATTTAATATGATTATGGGCAGACGTATTATAGAATTGCATTATAGTGTTACATACGCTATGCAGCAGCACCTGCTGTAACGTTGCATAAGCATTTTTTGTTCAAAACAGACCAGCAATGCAATTGAACGCCGAAATTACGAATTCGCGGGAATACAGATTAAACGAAGTTCCAGGCCCTCACTACTGTACGCATTAAGTCCGGCTGAGCGAGCGAAATCCGCATATTCGAAGTCAATGCAGCCGCAGGACTGGATGTCGACGGTGAGCGTCCTGAGGAATCCGTGGATGCAGCACCAGAGCCATGAAACTGGGTAGCCTCGGGGACTCCTGCGGATTATTCCATAATCGGGGAAATTAGCCTCCGCGGTTTTTTCGGAATGATCTTTGACGAACCCGCGGATCGCGCAATATCATAATTAAAAAAGAACTTTAAAATTCACGTTGTGTAGAACTTCGTAGCTTACGTCGCGCTTATCAGCTGATTAGATATAACAATAACGCGAACACACTCCTAGCGTCGTGTCTCCCTTTCATCTCATTAATAAATACGAACTTGATCTGTATACAGAAGTGTTTTTATTTCCGCATACTTTGCCTTAACCTTCGGTACGAAATTAGAAGTAACTTCAACAGCTAAGACAATCCCGAAATTTAAATTCCACTTGGAACTATTATTATTTGTATGCTTGTAACAATAGTTTATATATCCATGTATGATCGAGTAGTATCGATAATAAAATCACCATATGATAGTAATAAATATTAAGAACCTGAACCGAAGTACGACTTTAGAAGGAATAGAACCGAATCCCGGATCAAGACCGAATCGAATGCCCCTACGTTTTTTCTGATTCAACTCATTATCTCCGCTGTATGGGGAAATTGCAAAATTCGCGAATTCTCCCTCCGGATTCCTCTGCTTGATTATCGTTCTGTCAGCTTTCTCCGGTATTGTCTTTCGATTAACCTCTGTATATTCATCGTCGTCTCTGATCTTGAATTTTCGCAATTTGGCGAGCTCGAAAGTTCTTATTACTCGCGGGTTTCACGTTACTCGCGTCTCCGGTCGATTGCCTCGATGTCACTTTCCCAATGTTTCGTCTTCATCTACTGATGCGAGTATAATTTAATTCGTCGCGTATGCGTTTGCAATTTTACATACGTGACACTTTTTTATAAAATCAAGTATAAATAAGGTTTTGGTATTATCTATAAATATTAATTATACAATAGTATAAAAATATACATCAATTAATACTGTCACGTATGTAAAATTGCATATGCATACGCGACGATTTGATATATTAATATCAGCGAAAGCAAAGGCGGAACATTGGGAAATTGACATCGAGGTAATCGACCGGAGTCGCGAGTAACGTGAAACCCGCGAGTAATAAGAACTTCTGAGCTCGCCAAATTGCGAAAATTCAAGATCAGAGGCGACGATGAATACACAGAGTTCAATCAAAAGGTAAAATCGAAGAAAGCTGACCGAACTATAATCATGTAGAGGCACCCGGTGGGAGAAATCGCGGATTTGGCAATTTCTCCATACAACGGAGGTAATAAGTCAAATCGAAAAACACGTAGGGGCACTTCAGAATTGGACTTCAAATTGGGACTATTAGATTCGGTCGTACTTCGGTTCGGGTTCTTTAATACTTATTTGTTTTATACAATCGGGACTTAGTTTCTTGACACGAAGAATTGTATTACATACTACGTTACTCTTTCTCTCTCGTTCATTAAGAGAAATATAATAAAACAAAAGTATTATATTAATTATTTCGCGCTTTATTAATTGACGATTTCCGAACCTCACAAAGGCCAAAACGCTTCGACCGATTTGGCTAGGGCAGAACGATACCTGGAGAGAGAATATTGTCGCGATTCTATTATTAAAGACTAACATAGTCGTGATCTCTTAGATACGTAACAGAAATTTTGGTACCGTGACCAGGATTTTCTGTCGAGGTATCGGAAATTTTTTTCTTGCGAGTGATTTATCGCGAGAGACAGGGAAGAAGCTAATACAATAAGGAAGGCCATGACGAGCTGTGGAGTCGCAACAATCATAGCTGTCGTCTTAATGTAAGTACAAATAAAAATATATCTTGTTTTTCATATTTCTTTTGCATAATTTATAAAATTACATGCATACTGCATACTTCGTCTAAGGAAAATATTGATTGATTGATTTGTGAAATTTGTGACCCGAACCGAAGGTTAGAACTCGATCCAACGGAATTAATGAAATTTTTATTTTTTTCGGAATTATTAAAATCAAATAAATAATTTTTTCCCGGTAATGTTGAAAGGATTTAAGTTATTTACACGTAGTAAGTCATACGAACGTGAGCATAAACCGCGTCTAATATCGTCTAATTTAACAGCGTCCGGTGAGTGGAATTCCGCGAACGAAAAAGAGATAACGTTCGAATTTGCTCATTGTCTCCTCGTCGAAGTAGAAACTCCGGAAGAACAACTACGAGTCTGTGGAGATAATATCCAGAAATTAAAATCAGTAGGAACCGTGGGGTTAGATAAGCGAGATTCCGAAAAAACGAGTTTAATGATGGCCGACGAACAAAACATCATCAACCTAGGCGGATGGCCGAGCGTAGATACCGTGTCTCCCGATACCAATATTGACGAAAGGGACCGCCGGTTTGAGGAGCTGATGGCCGAAATGAAAGCCATGAGAGAAGAAATAGATCGGCTTCGAAAAGAAAAAGAAAGGTCGCCATGCGAATCGCGGACAACAGGTGTAAATACGCCTAGAATGAACGAGGCCGGACCAATACCCTCGCCTCAAACCACACCCTTGCGACCTCGCGAGTCTCATGCGCCTGTCGAAGTTGTTCGACAATCTGAATATATGCCGGAATTCTATATGAGGTCGAGTATGCCACCCTACAAAGTAGCAGATCAAATGCCGAAATGTTCAGGCGAACCGGACGAAATATTGAATTTAATAAACTGGATAAATAAAACTCTAGACGACGAAGGACCTCAAGTGGAGCGGTTCATCTTACGTGCTTTAAGTAATAAGATGATCGGGAAAGCAAAGAGATTTATGGGATCTAAATTAAGCAATTATGATTCGATTGAGCATTTCATCGCTGATTTGGGAGCAGTTTTCGGAGCTCCTGGGGCCGTGGAAGACGCAGTAGACAAAATAAAAAGTTGCGTGCAAAGGGACGGAGAACCTGTATTTGAGTTCGGGAATCGCATGAGAATCCTACGTGAGGAGTTAAACACGGCAACGGAATTGGACTGCCTTACAAAACATATCGGTCGTCATCCGGATCGCCGACAACACGAGGATCTAGTTATCAGGAGATTTATCGTAGGGCTAATCGACTCGATTTCTATCCGGGTAGATGCAAGAAGGCCTGGGACCCTCGAGGAAGCCATTAACCTCGCGACGAGATTCGATAAAGAACTTTACGAAGTCCGAACTGAGAGAGGTGGCGAGCGCGACAACAATGGGCGTGGCCCACGCTATGATAGACCTTACCAACCGCCGATGTGATGTAAATACTGTGAAAAGAAAGGACATGATACCGCTGACTGTCGGAATTTGTTAAAAGAAATGGATCAACGAAGAATGCGGTTAGGGCCCCAACAAAGTGCGCCAAGGCCCCAGTACACAGGACCGCCCGTCGGGGAACGAAATAACGCGCCCTATCCTAATAATCCAAACAACAATAATAGAGCATCCCCGAATTATGATCGCTGAGGTAATTATAATAACGATCCAAACGCGAATCAAAGGAGTCAAAATAACTATCGTGGAAGGCCGAATGATCGTCGTGGTTATTACAACGACTATAATGGATATTATAATCGAAATAATGGATACAAAGAAAATAATTATCGAGATCGGGGAAGATATGACAATAATGTTGATAATAGGGCAAATTACGCTAACATCGGTCCCGCGAATAACTACGGCCCTCCCCCGACCGATTCCATTATGAGAGACCTCCGATAGATAATGCGCCACGCTCGCAGGACGCGATAGTCCATCTGCTTCAAGATAATCCAATAGAGAATATCACTACCATCGATAACAACGACCAACATTTAAACTAAGAACTTGTTCAACAAAACCCCTCATTGTTGAGCAGGAGAACATAGAAATAAAAGAAAAAAAATTCCCCGAAATAAGGGATAAGCCAGAATTAATTATATGGAAGGCGGAAGAAAATTGCCCGTTACAGAAATCCATGCGATAGAATTTTTAAACGACAAAGCCTCTTTTTTCGTAGATTCAGGAGCGGTGGTATCGATAATTAAAGGAAAAAGAATTAAAATGAGCGAATTAATCGACAAGAACGTCATGATAATGGTACACGGCTTCGCCTCAGGAAAATGCCTGACGGTGGGAAGCTTACCGATCGCGATACATGATGTCAAATGTGAATTCCATGTAGTCCCCGAGGACATACCGATTGATGTAGACGGAATCCTGGGTTGGGACATAATAGGAAAATATAAAGGCATGATTAATGCTGAGCACCGATATTTAAAATTAGGGGATACAATAATACCCTTCGCTCGAGATAATAATATTGAGATACCTGCGAAAGCAAGAAAGAGAGTCTGCGTACGCGTAAAAGGAGATACGAAAATTGGTTGGGTGCCACCTCAAAACTTGGCACCAGGAGTTCTATTTGACAATTTTTTATCCGTTTCAAATAAAAGGGTAATATTCATAGAATGTACAAACACCAACGAGATGCCTGTTTCCATATCAATACCGGAAATTGAATTACTACCGTGCTACGTAATGGAAGACAAAGGGGAAGTAGACGTAGGAAAAACATATAATAAGAGGGGCGGTGAAATAAATCAATTGACCATTAACAATTTATTCACCGAAAAATTAAATTATGATACTTATGAAAATGATGATTGCGCAGAGCCAATCACCTATATTAAAAGGTTTAACAATTACTTAAATGACAACCCAGAACAACGGGAAGAAAGACTTAATATGATTATGTCCCTCGTGGATGTTGAGGGAAGAAATACCGAAGAGATAACGTTACTCCGGAATTTATTACGGAAATACACAGGAAGCTTCGGTCTAGATGACGAGCCGCTGGCCGCAACACATTTACTGACCCATAAGATAGAATTAACATCCGACAGACCACTAAAAACAAAGCAATACAGGTACCCACCCGTATTGAAGGAAATATTGCAACAAGAAATAATCAAATTAGAAGAAAAAGGCGTCATTGAACCATCGATGTCCCCGTATTGCTCACCAACATGGATTGTCCCGAAACAACCGGATGCGCAAGGCAATCAGAGATGGAGGATGGTGACAGATTTTCGACAACTAAATGAGATCACCTTGGGGGACTGCTATCCCATACCGTTCGCAAACGAACTCATTGATAAACTCGCAGGGTCAAATTACATATCCATCATGGATCTTAAAATGGGTTTTTTCCAAATAAAAATGGATCCAAGCTCAGCACCGTTAACAGCATCATCGGGGCCAAGAGGTAGCTTCCAATATAACCGGATGGCTATGGGTCTGAAGGGAGCCCCCACTACCTTCATGCGCGCATTGGAGTTAGCGCTAGCTGGACTATCGAGGGAAGAGATAGAGGTATATCTCGATGACATCATGATCTTTTCGGATACCATTGACGAACACCTAATTCGACTAGAAAGGATCCTACGCAAACTGGAGGCCGCTAACTTAACCATCGAGCCTAAGAAATGTCAATTTTTAAAAAATGAAGCCAAAGTCCTGGAATACATTGCTGGATCAGGAAAAATATGCATGAATCCAAATAAATTAGCGGCGGTTAAAGATTATCCTGTACCGGCCACAGCGAGAAAGATAAAACAATTTCTCGGATTTTCCGGATATTATAGAAAATTTATTAAAAATTATGCGAAAATAACGCTGCCATTATTGGAGGTCATTAAAAGTGAAAGAGCATTCTACTGGGAAAAGGAACAGCAAGAAGCGTTTGATAAGATTAAAAACATACTGTGCAGTGAATCGTTTCTTCAAGCACCTGACTTGGCAAGGCCGTTTATCGTAACAACGGACGCATCAGATTACGCGCTCGGAGCCATCTTGGGCCAAGGCGAATTGGGAAAAGACCGACCATGCGCCTACGCGTCACGATGTTTGAGAGGCCCGGAATTGAGATATTCGACATATGATAAAGAACTGCTAGCAGTAGTTTTCTCAAAAGAGCAATTTCGACACTATCTATACGGAACAAAATTCAACATTATAACAGATCATGAACCGCTAAAACATTTTCACACAACTAAACACCTTGACACTCGTTTTAATAGAATGAAAGCATCATTACAAGGTTACGAATTTGAAATTATATATAGACCAGGAAAAAAGAATGCAAACGCGGACGCATTATCACGAAATCCGATATTTCAGGAGGGCGAAATAAACCCAGAATTGCCCAGAGACAAATTATGTCTTAGTGGAATCACAAGAACAGAGACAGTTAGAAAATCTTAAAGATGAATACATCGGTATGGTAGAAAAACGAAAACGCGTGAGTGATTCTGAGAGCGAAATAGAATCGGATGTGGAATCGATACAGCCCACGAGCGAAACTGAGAGCGAGGACTGGAAACCATATGAAAAACGGGACCCTTGGAAAGAAAAAAAGAAAAAGAACAAACGGAAACGAGGCCTCCACAAGCGGAATAAGTTATGCGATTCGAAAATATCAAACCCGGAAACAGCGACAACTAGTGACATTAATGTACCAGCCCAGTCAACACGAGAAAGAAGGAATTCGGAAAAAATAGGGAACGTATCAGCAAGTACACTTCTTGAGAAATCGGGCTTAATAAATGCAAAAATGAAAATCAGTTTTCACGGTTCTAGTGACGACGAAGATAGCTCTCTCGAACATCTAGAGGTCATAGAGAACAAGGAAATTAAAGAGATCACGGTAGGAGAAATAAGTAAAGAAAAGATCACGAATATAACCAGGAAGAACCGAAAGAAATAAAAAACGAATCAAAGAAATACACCTTGGAAGTAATAACAACAGGTGCAAAAGATCACGAAGGATGGGACGTGAAAATTCGAAGGGAAACGACAGGACTTATAGAGATTCGAGAAGAACGAGAGAATGAAAATCACGAGTCGAGTCGGCTATCAAATTTTGTATTCGATGAAATAATAACATAACCAAAAGCCAACCCGAATGATGAACAGAGCAAAATTCCCAGTAACATTGATCAATTAACGAATAAGACCATTAAAGATATAAGCTTTGAGGAAGAAAACAATAAAAATGCATTTACCTTTATACAATCAGGGCTTGCAATGCATAGAACCAGATATAAACATCGTACGGGAAATAATACCGATAGAACCACCTGGAGACTGTCTTTTCCAAAGTCTCAAAATTGCTGCTAATCTATCTATTTCAACTATAGAATTAAGAGAAAAATTATTAAATTCGAAATTTCTAGATGATTGCCAAGAGCCGAAAGAAGCGGTCCAAATTTTATATTCTCATAATGAATGGGGAAAAGATGACTGCGTATACATTTTCTGCCGAGAATTCAATTTTAATATTTGCATATATTTTCAAATTACAAAAGACAAATTAATTTATTGTCATTTTATCGATAAAATTCGTAACCCTATTATACATTTGCATTTAGAAAATAACCATTATACACCATATGTAAAAGCAAACAGACGTCAGATAACATGCGAATCCACAGAATTCGAATCGGGATCCAGCAAAAATGATAGTGTAAACAGTGATAACACCGATCACGAGGTCAGCAACGCGGTCATAGAGTCATCTGAAACCGAGACCGGAGAAAAAGACACGGCCTTGACCGAGAGCGAAGAAGATCAAATAACGCGAGGCCCAATTGCATTGGAACGACACAGAGTAACGCGATTACACCTCCCACCACTAACACCGCCGTGGAGAGAAGACCCTAACGCAAAATTTACAAGGGTTAAGCTAATAAATGAACATCCTTTTAAATATCGCGAAAATATTGTATTTCTGATGACTGCCGATATAAGTTTTAACACCAAAATTTGGAAGCTTTAATCAACAGAGAATATATACTTCTCAACTCCTGGGAAAACAGGGAATATATTATTGGCGAGATAAACCTAAAGAGAATTCAAGATATAGCTGTTATAGGGGTAACCATCAAAGGTCACGTAAATGATACAATATTGCGAACTGATATAATCAAAAGTGTCAGAAATTTAAAAATCATGTGTCGTAATAACAACATTAAGAGCATTGCAGTAATAAAAGATTTACAGCTGATGATGGAAACGGAATGGAATTATTTCGTGGAATGTTGCAACGAGTTATTTGATAACGAAAACATCGGTATAGTGTTACTCAAGGATAATCTCCCCACGCCGAAAGTGCAGGATAGATACACAATAATTCGAGAATATCACGAATCACCCATGGGGGGCCACCGTGGAATAAATAAAACATACAAAAAAATCGCGGCCGATTACTATTGGAAAACCATGCGACCCGAGGTAGAACAATTTGTAAAAGCATGTGTAAAATGTCAAACGAATAAATTAGTAAGAAAAAAAACAAAAATGCCAATGATTATTACGGACATACCATCTCACGCTTTTGAGAAAATATCATTAGACTTTTACGGCCCCTTAATAAAAACAAAAAACGGCAACGTGTATATTTTGACGATGCAAGATCTACTAACGAAATATTGCATACTAACACCAGTAAAGCGAGCTACAGCAATTGAAGTCGCGAAGACAATGATAGGCAAGATGATATGCTATTTCGGACCACCGGCGGCAATATTAACAGATCAGGGTACTCACTTCATCAATAAGACTCTGGAAGAATTCGCTAAAATATTCGGCATCGAAAAATTCAACACCACTGCATATCATCCTCAATCGAACGGGAGTATTGAACGAATGCATCATACAGTAACGGAATACTTAAAAAGTTATATAGTAAAATATAGAGAATGGGACGAATGGATTTGTCTATGCCAGCACGCCTATAATTGTACAGAGCATGATGCTACGGGATATACCCCGCATGAATTGATTTTCGGCCGAAAAGCGCGGACACCATCAAATTTCAAAATATCAAACGATTGCGCGACTTATAATGAATTCCTTCAAGAAATAATTGAAAAGCTGAGTCAATTACAAACGTTAGCAGCAATGAATTTAATTCAATCAAAATACCGATCCAAATTTTATTATGATAGAGGTATATGTACACGAAATTTCAGAGAAGGTGAAATGGTTTACAGACTAAAAGAACCACAATTAGGAAAAATGGCAAAACAATATGTGGGCCCCTATGAAATCACCGGCATAAATTATAAAACACATAACGTTACGTTAAAACATCGAAAAGGGACGAGAGTAGTCCACATGGACAAGCTAAAAAGATCACATGAATTGAAACGTGAAAAACCATAAGAAATCAAAAAAAAATGTACAATTTCAACAAAAAAAAATCAATCAATCGATATTTCTTATTCATAATTATAAAATATTTTTCTATCACTAACACTCATGTATAATTTTTACTAATAATGATATACGTATATTAATCTCGATATTAATGATTATCTAATAATTTAACACTAATATTACAAATATAATCGCATAGTACAATAAAATAAAATATATACTTAATTATTATTATTACGAATGAGTATAAAAAAAAAAACATAATTATTCTTATGGGGACAGAACAGAGAAAAAAAATATCCGAGAGTTATCGATACGCCATTAATGCGGTACTCAGTACGTATAAGTAGGACACCTCCCACATAAAAAATCGAACGGATATAATTGGCGAAAAATAATAAACAAGGAGTGACCCTCCCCCACACACATTTACATAACATACGAGCAATCGACATACGAGTAAATACAGTATAAAACTCAAACTCCACAGTCCACTAAAATCGACGAAAATACACATCAAAACAGATATTTTCGGGAATAAAATCGGTAAATGAAGTATAGGATTCTTTATTTTCTCTTAAATATTCATTCTCTTACTAATTCACATGAAATTTTATTTCGAAAAACCACAAAATTAAAATATTCCTCAATTTTGATGATATTAAGCCCCAAATTTCAACAAAAAATGAAATTCAAAATTTCAAAAAAAAAAATTTTTTAATTTTTTTATTTTTTCAAATGTTATTGTTTTAATAATGTTAATTAACAATTAATTCATTAATTATGAACGGCAAATATAGTATCGACAGAGTCACGGGGATTCGAACTTGTGCGGCCGGAGCGGCAGGCAACAGCCTTGACGCATCGGCCACACGACACATACAACCTTCCATGATGATTTTGGGGATTATAAAGTCAACACAAGAAAAACAAGTTATTAATCAAATCAAACAAAGACAATAGACACGACAAACAGAAAATACCTGTAAATAAATAAATAATTTAATAAATAAATGAAATTATTAAAAATCAAACAATATTTGGAATTACAAAGGAAATTTTTTTTATACGATTAACATGCATCATTCGCCTTAAATAAAAAAAAAAGAGGGAAGGAACAATGAATTTCTTCATCATAATAAATAAATAAATAAATAAACCTCCAAAAGTCAGTGACAAGAGGCACGACCCAGGAATAAGAGGGCATGAAAGTGCAGGTATCACAATGAACAGTAGGTTTTTATACAGCAAAAGCTGTATTGAATTTAATTATACAGAATGAGAAAATGTATAATATATGAAGGAAATTTCCCTCCCATCTACCCTTATTACCCCAATCCTTCTGTTAATCGTATGGAAAAACACTTTAATGAATAAGAAAAATATGTGGATATTACAGGACGATGGACCAAACGAAAACAGATGACTTTATAATGCCTACAAAAAGTAATCCCGGAATATTTATAGAATTCAATATTTAGACGCTAATGATAACCTCTTGCACAGACTAGGCACTTATTATATAAGTAATAACGACCTTCGACAATACTAAACCAATTGATACCATAATATGTTAATATGTAATAATATAATAACTATTCAAAAGGAATTGCATTTGAAAAAATATATACAATCATTCGTAATAATAGTAATAAATTAAGTTATATCATAAATATTAATTTATAAACTAAAATATTAATACAGAATATGTTTCAGAGCAACAAAATATTTATGGGGGGTAAGAAAGGGAAAATAATCTATATAAATATAATAAATATAACTAATAAAAGGAAAGGACAAATCATCAGAGAAATGCTGAGGCGAAGAAGAAAGTATTAATATGCCACTAACTGCAACATGGGAAAAATATGATGAAGAAAAAATAGTGTAATATGTGTAACCATTGTAATAATTTGTATATTTTAGTTCATATGAAAATTAAAGTTTAAAACATTATAAGAACGAGAACGAACGACAAAAACAATTGTAGCTACTCGAAAGAGAAAATGAAATCATGTACACAGACATCTACACGAACACAAACACATAATTTCGAACACTATAATGACCAAAAAAAAAGGGATAATGAAGTTATTAATGTTCCTAGTCGACGAGGACGTCGACACAGGGCCCCCGGACGTGTCACGTATGTAAAATTGCATATGCATACGCGACGATTTGATATATTAATATCAGCGAAAGCAAAGGCGGAACATTGGGAAATTGACATCGAGGCAATCGACCGGAGTCGCGAGTAACGTGAAACCCGCGAGTAATAAGAACTTCCGAGCTCGCCCAATTGCGAAAATTCAAGATCAGAGGCGACAATGAATATGCAGAGGTCAATCAAAAGGTAAAATCAAAGAAAGCTGACCGAACTATAATCAAGTAGAGGCACCCGGTGGCAGAAATCGCGGATTTGGCAATTTCTCCATACAACGGAGGTAATAAGTCAAATCGAAAAACACGTAGGGGCACTTCAGAATTGGACTTCAAATTGGGACTATTAGATTCGGTCGTACTTCGGTTCCGGTTCTTTAATACTTATTTGTTTTACACAATCGGGACTTAGCTTCGTGACACAAAAGAAAGTTGTCTTACACATTGCGATTCTTATCTCTCTCGTTCATAAAGAGAAATATAATAAAACAAAAGTATTATATTAATTATCTCGCTTTTTATTAATTGACGATTTCCGAACCTCACAAAGGCCAAAACGCTTCGACCGATTTGGCTAGGGCAGAACGATACCTGGAGAGAGAATATTGTCGCGATTCGTGTTCAATGTATTCGATGAGCTCTCTGGAATGTCTGACTACGAAGAGAGAGATCACAACCTTTATGTTTACATTCGCGACCTCCGCGCGAACTCGAGAAATTTTCTTTCAATATAATGCCTTAAAAGGTGAATTTGTTGTTTTTTTCTCTCTCTTTCGTACTTTTTGGACATTCCAGTGTGTGCCTTAATTTCTTGAAAATTCTTTCGACGCCAGAAGCCTTTTGTCTGTCGTACAATCAACACGCGTAATATCGACCGGTTCTATCGTGAACATTGCGTGCGATTTTCGCTGTGATTATTTCGCTTCTCATTATATTTAACTATATTGTTATACTATTGTTTAAATATATTTTTGTTATTAAATCTCAATATACGGTGGTGATTGTTAATTTCGAAAATTCATGTGTGAACCTTTCCCTTGTGCCATTCAATAAAGAGAATTATCGCGAACATTCAATCGCAGTTTTTAAATTAAACGAACAATTTTTGGTAGCAGAGCGTGGTTACTTCGAGTTCTCTTTTTGTATGATACGAGTGATTTTGTGAAAACGAAGATCATCAAGACTTTGCAATCTATCGACAAATTTCTTTAACTCAACACAGCTGGTATCCTGTGCTTCATAGGCCCTCAGCGCTGAACCGGACCACGTGTGAGAAAGCGGAAATTTGACGCGCTTCTGAATCCTAATCAATCAGCAAAGCAGAGCAGTTGATCTTCATCATCTTTAGAGGTTATCACACCAATATATTGCGCAATCAGCAAAATTCGATATTTTTTCGAATTTTTTGATTTTTTTGATTATATGCGATCTTTTTATAATTCGCTCATCCGTCCGTATTTTGAGTACCGTTATTGCTATTTTGTTATATATTTCTATTTTTTATTGTAAAGTGCTTGTTTACGTATCTTCTGACATTAATTAATTAATATCTTTCGCGTAACCTATTATCGTTAAATTTTTTCTATCTTCGTCTCGTATATAATATTTGTAATATAAAAAATGTCTGATCTTTTAGTTGTGCAACTCCAAACGGTAAAGTTCATTGTTAATTTTTTAAAAAATACGTTCGATAAAAAGATAGCAGCAGATCGCACTATTCCTTATTTTGAAGCGCGACTCAAATTACTTGAACGATATTACAATGATTTATATTCTCGGAATAACGAGTTAATTTTGTCATCGGACAAACTACAAGATCATGACTACTTTAAAAAGAATTATTATTATCAGGCGGAAGAGTCGTACATTCAAGCACTCGCTGAGATCAATAGTAGTATCGATGCATTGCGAGCGGAAATATTACCCGCAGCCGCGATTAATTTGCGTGAGCCGAATAAAAGTTCTTCAGGCGTTCTGGAACACGTCAAAGTTCCGCGTATTGCGTTACCTACATTTTCCGGTGATCAAAAGGACTGGGAGTCTTATAAACAGCGTTTTACGTCGTTGATCAAAAATAAAAACGAGTACTCCGATGTAGATAAATTGCAATATTTGCTCAGCACTATTGAAGGAAAGGCTGCTGAACGTCTGCGGGGTATTGAGTTAGTTGACTCAAATTTCCATGTAGCTTGGGAAAAGCTTACAAAACGGTATGATAACTCTAGAAAACGTTTAGCTAATCATCTGGAAGCTTTGATCGAATTGCCTATTGTGCGTGAGCGAAATATTTCTGATTTAGAGACCCTGATTGATATATTCGAAGTCACCGTTCGAGGACTTCGTGACCTCGATTGTCCAATTGAAGCCTACAATCATTGGTTTGTTCATTGTATCGTCAAGAAGCTAGACCCTCATACACGTGAAACATGGGAAATATCGCAGGAAAATAACCAAGGATTTCATGATTATTCTGATCTGATCACTTTCCTCGATCGCCGCTTGCAATTACTTGATCAAGCACGCAACACTGCTAACTCTTCTCGAAATAAAACCTCTAAATCTAAATCTCAACGAACTGATTCAATATCAGCTAACACACTTGGTGCGGCTGAGACCCCATCTAATTCAAAGAAAGTTGAACTTGCGTGCTATATTTGCCAAGGAAAACACTCAATACATTCGTGTGGTAAATTTAAAAATATGACTGCTCAAGATCGTTTCTCGTTTTGCAAAAAGGCAAGTTTATGTTTAAATTGCTTAGGAAAATCGCATTTACTATCTGATTGTAAATCACTTAATCGTTGCTTGGTGTGCAAACAGAAGCATCATACTAAGTTACACTTTGACAAGAAACCTGTTGCTTTAAATCCTTCGACGAATGAGGTTAATTCTCCTGAGAGTAATTCAGATGAGGTAGTGGATCAAACTATTTCATGCAATGCACATTTAGCGACCAATAGGCGTACTATCTTGCTTGCCACTGCAAGAATCCTCATCTGTAGTGACATAGTGAGGTAGTCGTTACTATTAAATCGCATACGGATTCAAAGTTTCAATGCCAATGTTCCGCTATTGTGCTCCATGAATTGACCTGTCTACTCCCTGCATCAGATTTAGTGAAAAGAGATTGGCCACACATTCAAAAATTGCAATTGGCAGATCCTGATTTTCACACACCAGGAAAAGTGGATATGATTTTAGGTGCGGATCTCTATGCACTTATTTTGCAACAAGGATTCATTCATGGTAAAGCGGATTCGCCGGTTGCTCAAAGCACGGTATTTGGCTGGATATTAACAGGAGTAGCTTTTCCTTTAAATCATGTGCATGATTCTTCTAATCTCACTGCGTTTCACACTATCGTTGAACCATCGCTAGAACAGGCTCTAGTTCGATTTTGGGAGATTGAAGATATCTCTGTTCGCAAACCGCTTACACCAGAGGAAGAATACTGTAATCAATATTTTTCTTCAACTACCACCAGAAACGCTCATGCCGTTTTATCGTGAGACTTCCTTTCTCAAAACTCGAACAATTTTCAAATTCACGAAATATTGCAGTTGCATGTCTTATTCGTTCCGAAAAACGACGAAGACGTGACAAATCTTATCGCAATGCATATAAAGACTTTATGAATGAATATCTTCAATTAGGTCATATGAAGATTACTGCTCGGCCTACCACTGATTTGCATTATTATCTTCCACATCATGGCATTTTTCGGGCTGATTCAAATAAAATTCGTGTAGTTTTTAATGCATCACAAAAGTCGCAGTCTGGATACTCATTTAATGACATTTTGTTACCTGGTCCAAAACTACAGTCAGACATTACTCATATTATTTCTCGTTGGCGATTCGGTAAAGTAGCAATAGTTACTGATATCGTTAAAATGTTTCAACAATTTCTCGTCCACATCAATGATCAAAAATGGCAGCATCTCGTTTGGAGAGACAATGTTGAAGATCCAATTCTTGATTACGTTGCGGTTACAGTGACTTATGGTATGACCTGTGTCCCGTATCTTGCTATGATGGCGATTCTTCAACTCGCTAAAGATGGTAAACGTACCCATCCATTAGCTCATGATTTGTTACAAAATCAAATTTACATTGACGATATTTTTCTTTCTGCTGACAAGCAAGAGCTGGCGTTGGCACAACGAGATCAATTGATCAAATTGTTAGCAACTGCAGGCATGCAACTTGGAAAATGGTCATCCACTCACCCTGAGCTTCTCACAGAAATCTCGCATGGACATATTCGTAACCTTCCATCGACGGCAGGAGACATTGTATCCACCTTAGGATTGAAATGGGATACAAAGGCAGATTCCTTTCTATTTGATACTGCCCTACCCCCACTTTCATCTTTGATTTCGAAAAGAACAGTGCTATCAGACACTGCTCGGCTTTTCGATCTATTAGGGTTCATTGCACCTGTTCTCATTCAAGCCAAAATATTACTACAAGATCTGTGGTTGAGCAAGGTTGATTGGGATGTACCAATTCCTCGAGAACTATGTGATAGATGGCTCAACTTTCGTCATTCTTTGGCCTTCTTGTCTAAACTTCGGATTCCCCGTTGGATTGGCACATCGATTGAAGATTCTTGGGAACTCCACGGTTTCGCAGATGCTTCGATACGGGCATACGCAGCGGTTGTTTACCTCGTAGTTCCAAATCTAACTCCAAAAATTCTGATGGCAAAAACTAAAATAGCCCCCGTTAAGGTCGAGACGCTTCCTCGACTGGAGCTCTGCGGTGCTGCTTTACTTTCTCGTCTCGTCAAACACGTGTTATCAGGAATTAGTCATATACCATCTTCTATCAATTTTTGGAGCGACTCAAAGGTTGTACTGGATTGGCTTAAAAGTCACCCGTCGAGATGGCCGACGTTCGTTGCTAACAGAGTCAGTAATATTCAAACGACCTTCCCAGAAGCCTCATGGAAACATGTCAGCTCAAAGGATAACCCTACAGACTGCGCTACATGCGGATTATGACCTCAAGAGCTTTGTAATTTTGTGCTGTGGTGGCAAGGTCCTGCTTGGCTAAGTTGTGCCCGTACCGAATGGCCTTTGCAGCCCATTCCATCTCCAGAGCTTTCTGAAGCCTATTTCTCAGCTGAGAAATCTAAGGATCCAGTTGAGGATGAACTCAGTTACTTTAGAAAATTCTCCTCGTTCTCAAAGATTATTCGAATTATAGGCTATTTGCTTCACTGGAAAACTATTGTAGATAAGCAGACCATTAAAGATATTAATCTACTCTCAGCTCAGGAATTAATTGCAGCCAAGTTTGTTATTTTTCAGTGGATTCAGAAACAATTTTTCAATGCTGATATTTCTCATATATCTGCAGGTGAGCCGATCTCAAAGCGCAGTCTACTTTCTAGGTTGTGTCCGTTTCTCGACAACAAGGGTTTACTTCGAGTAGGGGTTAGATTGCAGAACGCGTTTCTAACTGAAGCTGAGCGCCATCCTATCATATTACCAGGAAACTGTTATTTTGTCCGACTCCTTGTCGAAGAAACACATCGCCTAACTCTTCACGGAGGAGTTCAACTAATGAAAAGTACATTGATGAGAAACTTTTGGATCATTCGAGGTAATCGTCTAGTGTCGTCAGTTTTTCACAAATGTGTGACCTGTCTCAGGCATGGAGCAATTCCTCTTAAGCAGCAGATGGCTCCGCTGCCTTCTGTGAGATTACGCCCACAACGTCCATTCGCCGCTATCGGGCTTGATTATGCTGGACCATTCCCCATTTTGCTTTCTAAGGGACGAGGAGCAAAATCCACAAAAGGCTATGTGGCAATTTTTATCTGCCTAATAGTGAAAGCAGTCCATATTGAGATCTCTCCTCTGAAACGTTCCTTGCTGCCTTCTCTCGTTTCACGGCCCGACGCGGAGTCTGTCACACCATTTATTCTGACAACGCCACCATTTTCCGAGGGGCTGATATGGAGCTACGAAAACTCTTTAACCAAAGCTTGAATTTTACAAAGGAAATATTTAAACAAATATCTGCAAAGGGTATTGAATGGAAATTCATTCCGCCTCGAGCTCCGCATTTCGGCGGAGTGTGGGAAGCCGCGGTTCGGAGTTTCAAGTTCCACCTTCACCGCGTAGTCGGAAAAACTACTTTAACATTCGAGGAATTTTCAACATTATCTACGAGAATTGAAGCATGTCTCAATTCAAGGCCACTTTGTCCCCTTAGCAATGAAGCTAACGACTTAGTCGCTCTCACCCCAGGACATTTTCTTGTCGGATCGGCCCCACTAGTCGTTGCTGAACCTCTTCAAGATATCGCAAAAAGGATAACATTAAACAACAGATGGCAACTTGTGAACCAGTTACGCGATTCATTTTGGATACGTTGGAGAAAGGAAGTACTTACACAACTCCAATTGCGAAACAAATGATTGAAAATTCAACCCAATCTTCAACTTGGAGATATCGTAATAGTTACTGACGAGTTGTCCCCGCCAGCCTCGTGGCCACTCGTAATCATCGATGGTGTCCATCCCGGCAAGGACGGCTTGGTACGTGTCGTGACCGTTCGAACCTCGACATCTACCTTTATTCGATCCGTAAATAAACTCATTAAGCTTCCGAATGACGACGAAACAAATTTATTATTCACTTGTGTATGTAACGACTCACCGAAAAATTGATTGTCAGTTCGTTATACCAACTATGTATTAATTGTATTATAAAAATCATCGTTTTATATTATATTGTTCCGATTCGAACATTCGTAGATTAATTATTGCCTCTCACCCCTTTCGTGGAAAGGTGGGCGGTATGTTCAATGTATTCGATGAGCTCTCTGGAATGTCTGACTACGAAGAGAGAGATCACAACCTTTATGTTTACATTCGCGACCTCCGCGCGAACTCGAGAAATTTTCTTTCAATATAATGCCTTAAAAGGTGAATTTGTTGTTTTTTTCTCTCTCTTTCGTACTTTTTGGACATTCCAGTGTGTGCCTTAATTTCTTGAAAATTCTTTCGACGCCAGAAGCCTTTTGTCTGTCGTACAATCAACACGCGTAATATCGACCGGTTCTATCGTGAACATTGCGTGCGATTTTCGCTGTGATTATTTCGCTTCTCATTATATTTAACTATATTGTTATACTATTGTTTAAATATATTTTTGTTATTAAATCTCAATATACGGTGGTGATTGTTAATTTCGAAAATCCATGTGTGAACCTTTCCCTTGTGCCATTCAATAAAGAGAATTATCGCGAACATTCAATCGCAGTTTTTAAATTAAACGAACAATTCGATTATTAAAGAATAAATATATTCGTGACCTCTTAGATACGTAACAATACATTTTTAGTACAATAATTTTTTTTTTACTAGCATAAATAATAATTGCATTTCAAAGATTTTTAATACAATGAATTTATTAAAAATGCCAGAGAAGTTATATGAAAAAAAAAATAAATTCATAATTGAAATTCAAGGAAGGTAACAAGAATCCTTACAGGAAAGAAGTATACAACAAAGAAAATTGATAGCATTAAAAAAAACAGTGGTAAAAAATTAAAAACTAGCAATAAAATGCTTTACTTTTTCCCTTTATATAGCATTTAATAATTTGAAAGGTGGCAAGATGTAACAACAGTAAACGAACTATATATCCTTAAAGTTTTTATTCGTAGTCGTGACAAATTTATTGCCATTTTACCGAGATGAAGGGCAAGCTAAAATGGAAAAAAATGACAAAAATAAACTTAGTACAATCCAACTTATAAAAATTAGCGCCCTACACCCTCAATATCTAATAATATTAAAAATTTTTATCAATTATATGTAATTTTTTTACGTTTATTTACATTAAATTAAAAAACTTATTTTTCCTTTAAAATTATGAAAATAAAAAAAAAAATATAATAGAAAATATTAAAAAAATCCCCCCTTATATCCTTTTTTATGAGCCAGTACTGGTAATTCGATATACGTGTTTATGTTATTGTTCTCTACACGCATAGCAGTTTAAGAAGTTAATTTCCAGTGAATGTCTGAAATGCATTAGTGTAAAAATTAAAGTTAATAGTTAAAGTGTTATGACAATAATTCCAAGTATGTTAATTAATTTAAAAGTTTATGGCGGATAAATTAATTCATTTTCTTTCATTATATTTTTGGTGGTTTCAAGTATATAAACAAATTTTTTAGTGCTATAAAACCTATTTAAAAAATGCTATATGAAGATATAAAGATTACATGTAAGTGAAAAGCCATATTAAAATAGTTAGAGGTTATATTTAATTTAGTAAAACTACAAAACATTTTTAATTTTCATATAATTATAATTTCATATTTATTCAGAATTATTCAATCAAAAAAATATAAAACATTATAATTATGATTATATTTTCTATTTTTATAAAAATATAAATTATAATCATATAAAAATTAAAAGTATTTTTTATTTTACTAAATTAAATACAATTTCTACGTATTTTAATATAGCATTTCGGTTTCTCGTAATCTGTATGTTTATATAAGTATAATTTTTTAAAAATAGGTTTTCAGCACTAAAAAATTTGTTCTGTTAGGTCTGGCTCTCAATAGGATCGCTAAATCGATCAACCAAATTTTGTCAAAACAGAAAGAAGATATTGCATCCGTCCTCATTGTTTTTTCTATTTAATATGGAGCTTAATATTCTTTAAAGGCTCTGTGGTTTGCCCATTTAAAGATGATCACTTCTCTGGTGAGGAACGTGATATTAAGCGTCACAAATTATTCATGTTTTTAGACTTATTAGTTTTTTAAAAATTGATTTTATAGCACTAAATATTTTAATTTATTTCTTCAAGCACTTTCCAGAGATTGCTAATATTGATTTTAAGTACAAAAGAAAAAGAAGATATTTTATCCGTCATATTTATTTCTTTAGTTTAACTTGAAACTTGACATTCTATTAATTTCAGTCCTGGCATACATGACGTTGATTTTTTATGACATAAACGTCGGCCATATTTTTTTTGCCAATTTTCACATTTAAACAGAGATTATTAGAGAGATTGCTGATGACCGTATTAAACATTTGTTCCCAAAAACCTAGCGGCAGTTTAACAAAGTACATTTTGTGTTCCAGCAACAGTTAAGGGGAGTACAGAGTGATGTTAAGCACTCTCCCTACTGCATTCAATGTGAAATGCAATGAAGTTAGCCTTAATATTTGAATTCAAAAATATAATACAAGTTTTCTTTTTGGATATTTCAAAAATCTTACTTTATTTTATATATTAACATTTTATCTTTTTTAATTTAAAAACTATATCTACCACCTTCATATAATTAGGCATTTTATAATTTAAGTTTTTAAAAGTATTTATATGTGTAAATGCATCTGTTTATATAACATGGACTTAAAGTTTTTCTTTTTATGTGTGTCCTGTCAAATTTGTATCACATAAACTCCATTATTATTTACATAATTTACTATATTATATATGTGTAAGAAAATGATTAAAACAAATCATATGTACATTTAAAATATTAAAATAAATAATTTATAAAATAAAATGAATGCAATAACATTTCTTTCATTATATAAAATGAATAATAGCAATATAAATCTTTATATTTAATTATCAATTTTAATAAATTCACTTATTTTAAGAATATACTGAAACAATAACTAAAAAGCTTACATTAATAACAAAAATATTAAAATTAAATTATTAAATTTATTCAATAATAAAAAAGTTATTTAAATTTGAAATTTCATTCAATAAAATTGTAAATGACTCCAGTAACACTATAACTTTTGTTAATTGTAGCATTATAATTGATAATAAAATAATTCATCTTAATGCTATTTTTAATGAATAGTTATAAATATTGATTTTATTTGAACAAATTACTTCTATCGAGTAAATTGTAAGTGATTGCAAATAAAACTATTTCTTTTATTAAATGTATTGAAAAATTAAATTAAAATCATTAATCTCAATGATATTTGTTAGAAATAATTAAAATCTTTGATTCTATTAGTGTTTTTAACTTTCATCGAGTAAGGTATTATTGATTTTAGCAAAAACTATACATTTTATTCAATGTATCATTAAAACTGATATTAAAATCATACATATGAATGATAAAAATTTTAAATTACCACTTTTATGAATAATTGTTACTTCTCTTGAATAAAATTGTAAATTAAATAAATTAAAATAGTAAGTATTATTAAGTGTATTATCAAAATTAAAATTAAAATCATGCATGTTAATGATGTTTGTTAAAAATTGTTACAAACATTGATTCTAACTGACAAAAACACACATATTGAATTTAAACATAAATTTAAATATCTAAATATATTGTGTTTGTAAATACGAAAAAAAACGACGAACATCATACTCTAACGTTTAAAGATCCAATAATATTGACGAAAACAAATCATATGTCGCCGTTTAAAAGGAAAAAAACCTATATACTTAAAGGAATAGAAGAAATAAAATCACAAGCAAATAGGCTGTATTTCTATTTTTATATAAAAATCACTCGATAATGGATCGATACCAACAGATTATTATCTCCCAATTTTATCTAAACAATTATATATAAAAAATTCATCTATGAATCTGAAATATGAAAAAAACATGCGACAAAGTACAGCTTTCGCATTAGCGTATTAGCCGTTTTGGATTAAAAAAAAGTTAAATTTTATGATCTAAGGTATTTCGAAAATCTTAAAACTTGTTATAGATGATTTCGATAAATATTATTGTTTAAATGGGTAGAGAAATTTATCTGTTACTTGAAAAATAAGTTTAAAATTACTAAGATACTTTTGATCATAAAATGTAACTTTTTTTAATTCAAAATGACTAATACGTTAATGCGAAAAGCTGTACTTTGTCGTATGTTTTTTTTCATATATTAGATTCATAGATGAATTTTGTAAATATTATTGTTTAAATTAATAAGGGGATGTATCTGTTACTTGAAATAAAAAAATGTCAATTGAAAAAATCAATTATAACAAATTGTAATTCGTTGGTATCATATGTTTAAGAAAAATCGGGAGTTAATGTTATCCGTCAGTCGGACCATTCATAGAGAAAATTGTACGAGCAAACGAAATCAAACCCGCAAAGGCATTCAAATTCATTTAAATAGATATGGCAATATTGCTTTTGAATGTAGATGTTGCAACATTGTGTGCGGCGACAAACAAAAATATAAGAAAATAGACAAATTGCGAAGCTTTGATTTTGGCTCGCGCAGAATATGCCGATGTTTTGATGTAACAAGAAACAAGTGTACCTTTCATCTCTGTCTCTCTCTATCTCACATCTCATATTTTGTTTCTCTCACGCTTCTTATTATGTTATGGCTTCGTTCATTAATTTGTTTTACTCTGTCTGTCTGTTTCTCTCTCTCTCTATGTCATACCATATGATGTATTCGGTTCATGTGTGCTATAGTAGACGAAGTCTTTCTTGCTTTATGCTTTCTCTCTCTTGCTCGTACTTACTCTGTGCGTCTGTTTTACGATAGCCGGTCTCTTTCCCTCTGTTTCTTTTACACAAAATTTAATTACTTTAAAAAATATTAATTAATATGAAAATGTGTATTTTATACATTTATAACTTTAAGAATAATAAATCTAAAATCTACAAAGATTAAAACAACTCCATAAGTCGCGTTCAGTAAAATAATAATATTGTAATACAAACAAATTTATTGTTATTAACATTATTAGCGTAAGTCAGGAGTGATATCAGAAAATATATATCAAATTGACTGCATAATATTTTATCAAGCTACATATATATCATTATAATAAAATTAATAAAATAATAATAAATATTTGAATGTAACTATGAAATTATAATTTTATCAATAGAAAATTAAATAATACGTATTAAAGTTAAAGTGAAGAATCTTCATATTTAATCAGGAATATAATTAAGAAATATATCATCTAAAATGATTAAAACTTTGTTTTATCATTACAAGTCGTTGTTAATAACATGTATCTGATTTAACATCATTATATTTTCATGATTTCATGGTAAAGATTAAATAAAGCCTTTTTATTCATTTAAAGTTATATTTTTTTTATTTTTTTTTATATTGTAATGTTTATACACTCACAAATATATAAATAATGAATTAATGAAATAAATGTGCACTAGCAAATGTATTTATTTAAATTTAATTTATTTTAATAATATATACTTTAGATATTTTAATTTTTTTTTATTTAACAATATAATATAAATACAAATATTAAATATAAATTTTAATATTGTATATATATATAATCATTCATATGGTCTTGTAATTGATAATAGCGATTTTTAATTTTTCATCAAAACTGAATTCAATTTGATGTTTATAGCATCCGTGTACATGTACTTCAACACATGGGACATGGATATGTGTGGTGTAGTTGATCATATCATAGCTTACCCCACTCCTCATTTTTGGTACCCCTCCCCCTAATCTCCTCCTCGAACAAGAAGATAGTTGAACCGCTAGAGGCAGCAGCGTACAGCTTTTCAAATTTGGAATAAACGCCCCATTGGTCATCTGCTATCTCTCTAATAATCTCTGATTTAAATTAACGTCCACATTCTTTGGTTGCGACCAGGAGGGTCAACTTTATAGAAAGATAAAGTCAAATCCTGTATTAAGCATAAATAACAAAGATGATGGATAAGATGTATCGGTTTCTTTATTACACTTACAAATTAAGGTGGTACATCTGATGAGATGCTATTAAATTTTTTATCATTTTAAAATTTATTTTAAAAAAAAATGTTAGCTATAGATATACGAGGTATGGACGAATGTCGTGGTATTTTAAAGTACCTCAAGGGCTGAGTTAAAAATATTATAGTTAAAAATTAATTTTATTCGTGTATTATTACTATTATATATATATTTTTATAAAATTTGTAATAATATTGTGATTAAACATTTTTATAACTACACCATTTTAAATTCTGCACTTTAAGTACTTTAAAATGTTATGATATTCACTCATACCTCGTATATTTATACCTAAGATTTTTTAAAATCGATTTTAAAGCACTAATAAATTTGTTTTAATATGCCATGATTAGGCCAAAGGGGCTAGTGATTATTAATAACTGCGTGACATTAACAAATAATACGATTTTGTTGCTAATTTTTAATATTGACTTTATCTTAATCTCTGTTTTGTATTTGTGTCAAAGATCATTTGATTTCTTCAAATTCCGCAACGGAAGTGAGATTGCGCATGCGTATTCAGTTTTACATTTTGTATTTCTTATAATATGTATAAACAAAGTAATAAAATGTTATTAATCATTGTTTTTTAATTACTATTTCTTGAGATATTTCAATGGTCAAATAATGAAATATTTATTATTATTTATTACTGAATTTGATTTTGAACACGTATCATGGCGATGAAATATGTTCCGGTTCGATAATAGAAAACGGAATTAAAGATTAGCTTCCCTTGTGGCTTGTTTTTATATCGAATACGTTGTTAAAATAGTAAGTATTTTTGCATTTCTATTATATATAAATCGATTTTACCAATATATATTTAAAAATTAATAATGTGATGTTTACTTTGAGTACAGAAAAGTGAAATAATTTATATTATAAATTTATGTAAAAATGATTGTTACCAACGTGTATGCAGTATGTACACGTGTTTAAAAATATAGATATATGTTTAAATAAATTTATTAATATAATAAATACTTTTTTAATTTTATATCGTTTTAATTAATTGTAAATTAATCATTTTTTCAGATATTTGAAAATGCAAATTTTTGTTAAAACTTTAACAGGAAAGACAATAACGCTTGAAGTTGAAGCATCAGACACTATTGAAAATGTGAAAGCTAAAATTCAAGATAAAGAAGGAATTCCACCAGATCAACAAAGGTTGATTTTTGCTGGAAAGCAGTTAGAGGATGGCCGTACTTTATCTGATTATAATATTCAGAAAGGTATTATTAATGTTTAAATGTAATTATTCAAATGGTATTAATATAAACATTATTTGATTGTGCAGAATCTACATTGCATCTTGTTCTTCGTCTTAGAGGTGGAGTTATTGAACCAACTCTCAGAATACTTGCTCAAAAATATAATTGCGACAAAATGATTTGTCGTAAGTGTTACGCACGTCTTCATCCACGTGCAACTAATTGTCGAAAAAAGAAATGTGGACATACAAACAATATCCGTCCAAAAAAGAAGCTAAAATAAATCAATATATTTAATTTTATGTGTACTGTGTTTGTGCAGTAACAAAAGTTTAATAAATATAAAATTCTTGCTTTAATAAATAAACTGAATATTATAATTTAATATTGATGTTCTTTTTTTAATATCTTAAGTAAATTTAATACTTTTATTTACAAAATTACATATTTTTACATATAATTGAAATCTTTTAATAAATTCCATTTATTATGATAAATTAAAAAATAAAATTTCAAAGCACAATTACTAAGTAAAGTCTATGTGACATAATTAAAACTTAGCATCATAACTTTATATTTAATAAATATTTTAAATAAATTGAATTTATTATATTAAATTAGGAAATAAAATTCCAAGGCATAGCTGTTGTTGATAGATAAACTTTTCATATAAACTTTTATCATTAGGATTTGGCATTGAAGCTCCATACTAAAAATAATTATTATATCATTATAAATATAACAATGTATTAATTAATTAAAAACTTACCTTTCCTTTTTTTAAATATTGTTCATAAATGCTAATAGTATTATTGCTAGTATAAAAAGGTTTCAAAATTTTATTTTCATTTTTAGAAGCTGAATTTTCATTTAAAAATTTGTACTGAACTTCTAAATGATTTAATTTGTAAATTTCATTTCTTATAATTATTAAAAACCTAAAAATATTAATATTTAACATTTCTACCAATTTAAAAATGAGTAAATTATAAAAGTTATAAATGCCTTTTGTACAAAATTATATCACTTCTTTTTGGATATTCAAGTTGTATACCATATACTTTACTCATTGATGGAAAAAGTATTTTGAATGATTTTTCTAAATATTTTTTTGAGACAATTATTTGATTAATTAAATGGTAATTTTCTTCATCATCTGAACTAGTCACACTAGAACTTTTAAAATGTATGTTAAATAAATAATAATTATAATTTAAAAGAGTATATTATATAAAATGTATAATATATTTATTAAACTATTTAAAATGAGAACAAATAACCTGCCACTGGATGGTGTGCTGCTTGCACTGCTGTGACCAGTCAATGAAGGATTTTTAATATTTATATTTTTGTTAGAGCTTTCCTCTCTTCTTCTACCTGGTCTAACTCTAACAACAAAAGGACTAAAATTTGTTGTAAAATGTGGCATGAAGTCGCGTACAGAATGACTAACTTGATATGCATAAATATCTGATAGAAAAGACAATTCATAAGGCCTAAAAATTTCTATAAATAATAATAATAATTGAGAGAATTAAAGCACAAAGGCTTAAAAATATAATAAAATACCTATAGTAATCATAATAAACATCAATCATTTCCTCTTCATTATTTTGTACTTGAATTATTTTAGCACAAGATTTTGTTATGTCAAATAAAGCATATGGAAGGGAGCTAAAAACAATTTTATCCCACCACTGTGTTAAAATTTTTGATTTTTGAGTATATGTGCAAGCTGGTTTATGATGTATATAATAATCTGTTATTAACTCCCAAATTGAAGGCTTACCTTCTTCTGGAATAAATAAACCTGAAAATAATGATAGAATATAAAATACAAAAAACAATAATAGTTTAAACTACCTAAAAATTCTACCTTTATTAACAAAGCTTTATACATTAGTTTATTAGTTTAATTTAGTAAAAATAATAATATTCAAATGATAATAACTCAATCATTAAAGTACCTAAAAATAAATTTATTGTTTGTTGTTTTTCTTGATCACTAAATGTATTGCTATAATATCTACTTAATGTTTGCATTATATCATTCCCTTGACTAGTCCATGGAGCTGTTTTTCTAAGAATAAATATTATTAAATACATTTAACTTAAAAAATAATTTTACATAAATATTAAACAATATTCAAAATATCATATATGATTTATAAATTAAATTTTTACCTATATGTTCTAATTCTATGAACTAATTGAGAACCTCCATATTGAAGAGCTAGGGTATCACCATGATCTTCATAAAGTTCTTCAAGCATGCGAACACAATCTGTATCAAATTCAAGTTTTGGTGAATTTATAATTCCAAGGGAATATAACTGATAACCAAGAGCACATTTTCCAATAGCAAATTGAGCTGTATTTGTACGGTCTAAGCAATCAACACAATTAGTTCTTATAATTCCAGTTTGGAGTGATCCTATGTTAGAAAAATATTGTCTAACTTCTTTGTTTATTAAACTGGAATTATTTGTATCATTAAAAACACTTGATAATTTTAGAGAGTCATAAAAATCATCAGATTTTTTTAATGACATTAATGTTGAATTGTATTCCAGCTTATGGAATTTTTTAATATTAAATAGATAACTTTTATTATAACATGTATACAAAGATTGAAAAATACTAGTTTTTAACACAGCATTATTTGCAATATTTGCTAATCTTTTCATAACATTAGCTTCTTTGCTATAAATTTAATTAAATTAATATATATTATACAATATTTAAAATCACACTGCAAAAATTTTTACCCTTTATTTTTTCTTGCCATATCAAAACTAATATATTGAATATTATACTCAATAGGCAAAAATTGATTTAAATATTTTACTGCCATATACATTTCTTCACTTAATGTACTTTCATGTTTTTTTTTCTCTCTTTTTTTAACAAGATTTAATATAATTATGGGTGAACCATATCGTTTAAGAAGTTCATTAAAATGAGCCCCTAAAAATAATTTAATACATTTAATAATTCATTTTTATAATGTATTATGAAAACACTGATTAAAAATATTTCTATTTAACCTGCTGTTTCAATAAATGGATCAGGCAAATCAATTGTAATAGTTGGTTTTGGTACCATTTTACTGATATCTTGACTCCAATGACAAGGTACAGAACCTCTCATTTGAACAAAAGAACTAAAACGACCATTACTTAATGAGCTAACACTTGAATCATGAACTATTTGTTCAGTTTCTACTTCATTAGCAACATCACCCTATAAATAACTTATGTTGAATAATTTATATAAAATAAAAGATGCTTAAAAGAAAGCTTAAAATACTTCAAAATTAGCGCCACGTTTTAAAAATCTTGTTCCTGCATATTTATTACTGCGTCTAGCTATAACTGTAATATACATTGATTTTCCAAAAATACTAACATTTGATTGTCCTATAAAGCCATGAATTATAAATAAAATCCAATCTTGATGTAAATTTTTTTGAACAGAAGGCAATAAGTGTGAATTCCAAATGAAACGTTTATGAGGATTGCTTCTTATTCCATAAGTTACTGTTTTTTTATTATACCTTCACATTAAATATTTTATTTTTTTATGCATTTTTGTAAATAATTTATTGCATATTACAAACCTATTTTTCTCTGAATCTTTACAAAAATTTTCTGCTCCATTTTTTACATGAAATTTTTTGTGAGTTCTGGGTATTTCATCATTTTTAATACAATTTAACAGGGATGCATTATTTTGAAGTGTATGGGTTAAATCATAAGAATAACTAAAATAAAAATTACTACTTAAATCTATACTTTGAAACATTTTAAGATATCTTTGTTCATCTGGATGAAAAAATCGTATTGAATCATTTGGAATATAAATCATTGAAGTGTCTTCTATTTTATATATAGTATGATGTCCTATAACAGCAATTTTTCTTCTCTTTGTTATAAGAATAATGTAGTAACCTTCTAAAAAGCGTATAAATCCTAAAAAATGATTTGTATATACATATATATACTAATTACCTATTATTCATCTTAACTGGATAATATAATTGTTTAATAATATAATATAATGTTTTATAATAATTAAAAAACACAGGACTGCCGGAATACCTTAGAAAGGAAACCAAAGTAAAGGAAATGAGAGCAATGGCTAGAGCAAGGTGCGGAAACATAACGCGGAAAACAAATACTGGATGGAGACAGAGGAAAGAAGATGCCAATTATGCAAGAGAGAAGAGGAAGATTGGAGACATTGGGTCAACGAATGCACTTATATATATATATTATAGGCATGTTTAGAAAACTCAGAGAAGAAATGGGCCAAGGACAGACAAACAGAGAGATAATGAATAAATTCAGAGGGAGAACAGAGGACAGGGATATAATAAAGGAAATCATAGAGATAGAAAAAGGATAGAGAAAACAACAGTGAAGAAGTGAAAATAAAATAAACAAACTGTAAAAATGTAAATAAATGTAATCATATGTAGAAAATGAATGAAATGTAATAAATGTATATAACGGAACCCGTCCCCAGGCCTGGAGCCGGGACGTAATTGTTAATAAATAAAAATAATAATTAAAAAAAATTATCTTTATTATAATTTTGTATTTTTAACTTTTAATGCACAGGTTGACATAAGTATTGATTATATTATCCAATTTTTCAATTCTATATATATTATAAATTATATAGAAAAAAAATATTATTTATTAAGAAATATTTTCAAATAAACTAATAAGAAATAAATGCAAAGAATACAATTCATTTAAATTTATTTGTATTTTAGTAGCTGTATTAATTTTATAAATTTTTTAAAATATTGACTTTGATTTATAATTTTTTTCAAACACTTTTTTATAAAGTTGTACAGAACAATGATTTATTTATATAAAAGTTCGTATAAATATGATGCAATTAAAAATTCATATAACAAATATAAATACAATATACCAATATATATAACAGTATCTTTTTATATTAGCATATTTATACATTTTTTTTAATACTAAATTAGTATCTATGATTATTTTTATAACAATACAATTGGATATAAATAATTACCAATTATACCAAAAGCAGAAACTAACTTAGCGAGTCCATTTGTATTACTTCGTTGATTAGTCCTATTTCGATTTCCCATGTCAATCATTTTTACAAGATCTTTAATTTCATCTTGTGTATATTCAATTTTATCATCTATTAAAACCAACTCATGTGGTTCCATTCTATCAATTTTTAGTACACGAAATCGAGTTAAAGTATTATTAGAACCCATAAGATAAAAATGCTAATTATTAAAAACATTTATTATATTTTATAGTAATAGACTACCAAACATTCATTATAAAAAAACAATGTGCGATTCAATTATAGTACTTACACATTTTGTTTCATAAAGAGCTATTTTCTGAATACATGAAATAATAGGATAAAAAAACATATTTTGTTTCGTTTGTTTGTTCATTTTTACTGGTCGTGATGTAAACAATACGTTTTTAAAATAATACGTTTTTAAAACAATATAATTCCTTACAAAAAATATTTATGTCAGATTATCAATATTATAATTCACAAGTTGTAATAACCTTCTAATATGTAGCTAATACTGTATGAATATAATTTATTTCACTAGGTAGGGAAAGAATTAAAGAAAAAAGAACTTATTTTTTCTAAACATAACCTGTTTAAACATTACGAATATATTAATTATTAACAGATGAATCCAGGGGGGTCCAACTGTAAATGGGAAGACTGGACCAACACCTTGCCAGCCTACGAACTTTCGAATTTCCAAAAAAAAATATGGACGGGTAGATCTTCAATTGCACCCTCCGAAAAAACTATTTTTTTTAACTGCACCGCCGTTAGATTTTGAGAAAAAAATTCATAAAGATTTTGAACAACAAAAATTTTGTACTCGCAATAACTCGATCAATACTCAATAATTTTGACCAATTTTTTTTTTAAACAAATGCACCCTCGAGCCAATTAATTGCACCCCCTCTAAATTTTACTTTAAATAATATTTATAATAAAAAACTATAAAAACTCTTAGGCCAAGAACTAAAGCCAAAGCGCATGCGTGAACAAGCCCAACACGATGACAAAGAAATTTGAATTTAAATAAATAAATTGAACCAATCAATCAACTGAAAATTGTGCAAACTATTAATTAATAATCCACAAACAAGAAAAAAAAATTATAATGGTACAAAGTATATCGAATTGTCGATACGCAAGCAAAAGATGGACAAATAACATTAAAATATTAAAAATGAAATCATATGAGACATAAAAAATAACATAAGAAAAAATACACTTACAAAATTTAACAATTAAGTAAAAACAATATCTTTCCACACAAAAAATTTCCATAAAGATATCATATAATAACTTCTTCAATATTTGTATTAAATACAATATTTTTTATAACAACACCATTTTTAACTAATACAAAAATATAAATGTATTTTTAAAAAAAATAAGTTTATTTGCTACTAATTAATACTTTTATTTAATCTTTTTGGTTAATTTATCAAGCGAACGCGCATTCTTGTTAAAAGAACTTTTCTTACTGTTCAAATATTTTAAATACAATATATATATTTATATTGTATTAAAAATAATTTGTTAAAATTGTTTTCCTACTTTTATTTAATATTATTTGTTATTTTTAAGTTTCAAGTTTATTCACGGAGGATGAATTATCTTCTTGCTCTATAAAAAAATAAATTTTTTATAAGCACTCCGAAACCTATTTAAAAAAAAAGGTAAATATAGCTATATGAACTACGAGTAAAAAAAAGAGATACCTGAAATATTTCGAGCTTTGAAAATAATTTAGTATAACTGAAAAAAATGTTAGTATAACATTTTTATTAATAATTTTATGATTATCATTTACATTTCAATAAGAAATTAAATTACTATAAAATTATTAATAAAAATGTTCTTCAGTTATACTAAATTATTTTCAAAGCTCGAAATATTTCAGGTATCTCTTTTTTTTACTCGTAGTTCATATAGCTATATATACCTTTTTTTTTAAATAGGTTTCGAAGTGCTTATAAAAATTTTTTTTTAATTTCCCATGTGTCCACCGGAGCGGTAAAATCGTTTCGGAAGGGCGAGAGAGAGAAAAGATATTTTAACCACCATGTTTGTTTCTTATGTAAAGCATTGAACTTAACATTCTCTTATTTACTGTTCTGTGTAAGAAACGATAAGTATCGCATTGTCATTACTATACACCACGGGGGTCAACTGTATATGAGAGAACTGGCGATAAACGCAGCAGACGGGCCAAGGAAGGTTTGTGACGTAAAAGAAAGTACGCGCTCCAATATAATTTAAAATTTCTTAAATTTTGTAATAATTACACATTATTATAAACTATATTATTGGATTCAATATAAAAATTAATTTATCTTCAATGTTAATGAAATTTTAACAAATTTAGTAAAAAATGAGATCACCCCGTATGTCCCTTTTCGTGTGCCGGCACTGTTAATCCGGTTTATATGTTTACTTTATTGTTTTTCAAAGAATACTAGCCACAGAACATATTTTAAGCTTATAACAGTTTTAGAAACTCTTTTGAGAAAAACATGAATAATTCATTTATACACATATATTATAAATAAATAGCTAAGGAACTGTTAATATAAATTTATATATTGTTAATTACTGTTAGAGTGACTGTGAGAAAATTCAAAAGTGACTTTTATTTTTAGAAATAAAAATAAAAAATGGTGCAAATAATACATATAAAAAGGAGATTATTGGAAGATCAACAACATAGTACATTGTAATGGTCAAATTTAATAAAAGTATTTGCATGGTGAGAGAAATATTCTCTTTCTTTCTCGAACTTATAGCTTCTTTGCAAACCTCATAAGAGCCCATGGAGTAAGTTAATATATTTTATAAGTGCTTTAAACCTATTGAAAAAAACGCGAACTGTACATGCAAAAAGCACGAGGGAATACACTTATGCTTGGTACATGTATTGGTAGCCTTGCTTTTCAATAGGTTTTAAAGCACTTATAAAAAATTTTAGTTCGGGACACGGACTCTAAGAGGTCGCTAGTGTTTCTATATGTGCGATATTTCTCCCACCATATTTGTTTCCAAAATTTAACATGGACTTTATCGTTCTCTTAGTATCTATTCTGTGCTGTACACTACTAACACTTAATAATATAAATTTTTAATGTAATTAATTAATTGAAAATTTTACATAAAATTTTGAGAAAGGAGTCATAATGTTTATATAGATTATTCGTACCTTCTTATCAGTTATTATTATTATTATTAATTTTTATATATAGCATTTTTTTTACATACGTTTTTTTATAATGGTTGCTTTGGTCCGAAATTTAACAAATACCGTGATTTTACTCAAAATAACGAATTTATGATAAATAAATATATTGAAATGTCCTTACCAGTTATAAAATTAGATAATTAGTTAAAAAATGATATTATAAATAATATAAAAAATAATTTTAAAATATAAATAAAAAATCTAAAACATAAAAATAATCCAGTAACAAAAAATTATAAAAGAAATTTAAGCTTTACAAAAAAAATTTATACAACGTAATTCAAATATTTTAATAGTTAAAAGTAGAAGTTAAAAATAGTTAAATAGTTAAAGCTGGATCTAAGGATTGGGAAAGCCGAAAACAGAGTAGCAATTAGATAATGAAAATACTGTCTAATCTGATACGAGGAGTTAGTTCGAATATTACTTCACACGAAAATTATAGCAATATCTGACGTAGAAGAGGCTGATTTTTGTATGCGTGGCACAACAAAATAACTAATATTATTTGATACGAGTAAAGTGGCTATAATGGCAATAATCAATTTGCGATAAAAAAAGCAAGATCGATGATCAAATTCAAGAGTGAATAATCAAATTTATCTAATATAGAATTTATTCAAGAATACAATGCAACGGGTGATTTTATTATAATTTCAATAAATAATTAGTTCTCAATTATTTGATATCATTTGTTGCATTTGTTATATTATATTTATATAATATCATATTTAATATATTACATTATATAGTGAATTCTTCTCACATCACTTAGCTGTGCCGGCTAGACAGATCACTACCCCTTCCTTTAGTGATGCTCGTGGAGATGGGAAACTCCGAGCAATCAAGAATGAAGTACCTTAAAATGAGCGCAAATATGTGTTTCGAAACGAGGTAGAAAAGAAAAGTGAGAGCTACGAATAAACCGCGATTTATGCATTCTTACACTGGTAAATATACGTTTATTCATAAATAAGATTTACAATATTAATACGAATCGCACGCAGCAGGGTCCATTTAAATGTAGAAAATAATTTATTTCGTAAAACTAGTTACAATAGTGTAGTTTCGTTAAATTAAAATTAAGGATTACGCTGATTCCATGGGCTTGCTGCCCTCAGGTTCAGAATTGCAACGGCTCCTTCTGATCTATAGGTATTTTCTTGATCAACAAGGATTGTGATGTACCAATAATACACTTGACGTTAACCATATTGCTTTATAGCTAAACAAGATACCACCCTCGCTATCCACATAGATGACATATCTCAATACTAGAAAAGGGAAAAATTAGCAAATCTTATGTTCCTCGTTGACACGGCAAAAATCGATCAAATCTGTCTTCGATTCAGATAAAGAGCCTTTTCCTTTTTTAATATTCGGTGCATATTGATTGACACCCATTCCAGTATCATTGCGAATCGGGCGATAAAGCGAAATGCGTATAACAGAAACATGAAACAATTAAAAAAAAATCACAATTAATCAAACAATTACAAATAATTGCACAATGTATCAATAAAATCTATTTATATATTTTATACATAAATAAATATATGTTTCTATTAATGAAAATATAAATATCACCACCTTCATTTTTATTAATTTTTTTACTAAAGTATTTAAATTTTCAAGTACAAATTTGACAAATGCTTTTATGCATAATCATTTGGAATTTCTAGGTGTAATAGATTATTTTAATATAAAACTACATTGTACAAGATTCCGTTAACGGTCGTCTTACATAGCACAGCGGTAAGCAAAGCGGCTCAGTTAAACATAGGAAAGCTATATATTACAACACAGAGGCAAGCAGAAAATAGAAAAAAACAGTCAAGATAAGTGCAGTGAGTGAAGTAGGATAAAGAGTGAAGTGAGCAGGGACCGGCAAGGTGTAAAAAAGTGGATAAAAACAAGGCCAGAAATCGAGGAGGTTAGGGCGGACCTCAAGGAACGAGGCGGTTCGCATAGCAAAAGGCGGGCGTATCGCTGACGTCTTTTGACGTCAGGATACCGGCGATAACTACCTATACGAACTGACCAAAAAAAATCGAGCAGCGATTGAGGGGAGGGACCCATTTCAATCAAAATCATACTGTTGGATGAAAAACCGACCTCTGGGTAATTAAACAAGCTGTTTTTTCGGATAAACACCATAAAAATAATAAAACAATAAAATCAACAATCTAATAACACTAGTTTTTTGAAAATTTCTGAAAAATTTTATTAAAAATTATAAAAAATAAAAATAAAAGCTCTCAAAATAGAAACAGAAAATTAATAACAAATAAGTATAAATACATAACAAACACAACAAAAACAGTATAATAATTCATGCTTGCTTTTTTCAAAAAATAATCAATAAAAACAATTTAAAAATAAACTAAATAAAATAATACAATCGATCAGACAATAACTACAACAAGGGAACTATATAGTATAAATAATAACAGGATACAATTACAACCTAATTAAACATAAATAAAGCACAGAAAAAAGAAAAAATCACTCATTACTATATACAATAGAAAAATAAAGCAAATTAAGCAAATATATACACAAACAAATAGAAACACATACAAACACACAACCCGAATAAACAAGCAAAGATAAACACAGGAGTAAACATGAGCGGATAACAGGAAAAGACAAAAACAACCAGAGGTAGGGGAAGTGGCAGCAGGAAAGACAGTGGGCAACTCACCCGCGATTGCTCCAAGAAAAGAGTAACGTGGGGGGAAGAGGCAAATGAAGAGGATACACAGAGGCGAGTTGACAGGGAAAGAAAAGGGAGAGGGAAAGAAGAAAACGAAATAGAAATTGAGAAAACAACGGAAGAAATCATAGAGAGAATGGAGGGAATGGAGAAAAAATGGGAGAAAGAAACAAAAAAACTCAGAGAATGGATAACGAAAATGGAAAAAAAAACAAGAAAGAGAGATGGAAAAAATGAAAAACGAACTGATGGAGACGAGATAATGGGCCAGAAAAAAAGAGATGAAGATAAAAGAATTACAGGAGAAAGTGGAGGAGTTTATGGATGAGAGGAAAGAAAACACAGAATGGAGGTTAGAAATGGAAAAATGGACTAACAGCCAAAGAGGACAGGAAAAAGAGGGGACAAGTGAAGAAGAGGAAAGAGATAGGGAAACGACATCGGGAGCAAGTAGCAGAAGTAGCAGCAGAACTACGAGGACAAGATGGAGCAGCTGCGAAAGAGGTAGCAGCAGGGCTGGCAGCACGATGTCGGAAAAAGAAGTTCAGGAATTTAGGAAAATCATAAGGGAAAGAGAAAGGAGGGACAGGGAAGAAAATGTGGTGGTGAAAGGGGCTGACAGGGCAGAGGTGATAAAGTTAGGAGTAATAGACTGGGCAAAAAATTTAATACAAAAGAAGCTCGGGCTGGAAGAAGAAGCCAGAACCGCATGGTGGAGCGGACGAATGATAGTAATCAAAATGGTCAATAGGGAGGCAAGGAACAGGATGTGGGAGGCTAGGAAAAAACTGGTGGGGACGAGTATTTTCATGGACTTCGACCTCACCTTCGAGGAAAGACGCACCCACGAAGAGATCAGGAACTGGGTGCGAGAAGCGAGAAAAGAGGGCTTCTTCTCGAAGGTAGGTCTGAAGAAAGTGTTTATAGACGGCAGATGGGAAAGGTGGACAGGGAAAGAAATCATGGACAGACTGTTGGATACAATGAAAAGAAGGAACAACAACAACAAGGAGAAAGAAGAAAAATACAAGGAGAAAGAGAAAGATACAGGGAAGACAAGGAAAGGGGAAGCAGACAACAAAAAACAAGAGACAACACAGGATAGAGAAAATGGAAAAGAGAAAAAGAAAGAAGAAAGAACAGAGAAGAAAAACAAAGAAAATAAGGACGAAAATTTAATGTAAGAAAGGGACGGGAAAAATATAAAAGGGAAAGACAAAAAGATAAAGGCACTGAAAGACGAGACAAGACAGGCAGACAGAGAAAAAATCAGGAGAAAAGACAAAAAGATAAAGGCACTGAAAGACGAGACAAGACAGACAGACAGAGAAAAAATCAGGAAACAGAAGAGAGAAACAAGGAAGAAAGGAATGAGATAGGAACAGAAAAAGACAAGGGAACCAGAAGAATCCTCTTTTGGAACATAGCAGGAATTTGGAGGAAAGACAGAGATTTCTGGAAATACATAGGAAAGATGGACTATGTGTGTTTAGTGGAAACATGGGTAGAAGAAAAGAGTATAGAAAACTTAAAGAGTAAATTACCCAAACACATGCAATGGTCCATCATAGGAACACATAGAGAAAAAAGAAGAGGAAGGTCAAAAGGAAGAATTGCAATAGGGATAAACAAGGACTGGATGCCACAGGTACAAGAATTAGGATCTAACATAGGAGAGGGAATGGTCAGAACCAGGATAGAGATAGAAAATGGTAGAAAAAAGATGGACATATGGGGGATATATGCCAACCCCAAAGACGAAAATAGAGACATATGGAAAGTAATAGAGGAAAGAAGCTACAGTGGAGAGAAAGAAAGAATAATCATGGGCGACTTTAACATAAGAACAGGAGAAAAAGGAGAATACATGTTAGAGAATGGTGAGGGAAAAATGTGTAGCAGAAGAAGCAAAGACAAGAAAACTGACAAAGAGGGGAAGGCGTTAGTTGATAGGATAACAAGAAGCGGTTTGAGCATCCTAAATGGAACTATGAAAGGGGATGAAAGTGGGGAGTATACATACATAGGAGCCAGAGGCAGTACGGTTATAGACCTGGCAATAATGGATGCAGAGGTAAGAGAAAGGGTGAAAGTATTTCAAGTAGAGGACAGAGTTGAATCCGACCACCTCCCACTGGTGATTACAGTGAAAACAGGAGAAAGAGAAAGAGAAACAGCAGGAGAAAACAGGGATAGAGAATGCACCAGGACAATAACAATATGGAACGAAGAAACAATAAATGAATTCAGAAAAAAGACAGATGACCCATATGAAGGAAAAAGGGGAGAAAAAGATATAAACAACCTGTGGATAGAGGTAAGAATAATAATTGAAAACAGCATGGAGAAGAAGAAAACCAGAAAGAAAAAGTGGAGGTTAGGAGACTATATATGGTATGACAGGGAATGTAGAAGAGGAAAGAGCAAAGTTAAATAAGCATTAAGGAACTGGAAAAAAATGGAAAGTTGGGAAAGACGAATACATGAACAAAAGAAGGGATTGGAGGGAGATATGCGAAAGGAAAAGAACAGAAATGAAGGAAAGAGACAAAGAGGAGCTGAGAAAATTAAAAAATGAGGGACAAGTATGGAGATATCTGAATAAAGGCAGAAAACAGAGAACAGAAGTAAGAAATAACATAGGCAAGGAAGAATGGAAAAGACAGTTTATGAATCTCTTGGGAGGAAGTGATGTGAAAACTGAAACTAAAGGGACCATAGAAGAAATAGATACTGGAGAAAAAGGCATAGATGACAAAGAAATGGGGAGAGTATGGCGTAACCTAAAGAAGAAAAAAGCTACTGGCATGGATGAGATCCCCAATGAGGCCTGGCTGTATGCAGGTAAAGAAATAAAAAGCAGGATGAGAGAAATCATAAAAGAGGTATGGAAACAGAGGAAAATACCGCAAGACTGGACCACGGCAATTATAGTTCCGATACACAAAAAGGATGATGCAAAAAACCCAGGGAACTACAGGGGACTGTCCATGCTGGCAACGGGATACAAGCTATACACGGGCATACTAAAGGATAGACTTGAGAAGGAAGTAGAGGAGAAAAGAATCATACCAGAGGGACAGGCAAGATTCAGAGCAGGGAGAGGAACTACGGACAACATATATATTTTGAACCACATAATTAAAAGGGCTATAAAAGCAAAAAAAGAAATATATATGATGTTTGTAGATATAAAAGCGGCCTTCGATACGGTATGCAGAGATAAACTATAAAAATTATGGAAAGGAAGGGGATAAGCAGGGAGATAATCGCAAGGGTGAAAGAAATATACAGAGAAACAAAATGCAGAGTGAGGACAGAGGGAGGCCTGACGGATTAATTTTGGACAAATAAGGGTTTGAGACAAGGATGCTGCCTCAGCCCGATTTTGTTCAATGTATACATATCAGAGCTAGAGGTGGAGCTAGAAAAGAAGATAACAGGAGGCACCAGAGTAAAGGACATGAGGATGTGGTCCCTCGCATACGCCGACGATCTAGTGATATTCGGGGAAAACAGAGAAGCGCTCCAAGCGATGATTCAAACCCTGAAGAGCTTTCTCGACCATAGGGAGTTGCACCTGAACACGGAGAAGATAAAGATCATGATAGCTAGAAGAAGAAAGAAAATGAAATAAGAAAAATGGACATGGAAAGGAAAGAAAATAGAAACGGTCAATAGCTTCAGATATTTGGGCTTCGTGTTCAGGAGCGACGGAAGGCACGACGAACAGATAAAGGAAAGAATCAACAAGGGAAGAATAGCTGCAAGGACTACATGGGGGATAGCTGAAGGGAGATGCAAGGGAGATTTCAAAATGAGAAAGATGCTTTTTCAATACTTAGTGAGGAGTGTTATGGAATATGGAGTGGAGATATGAGGTACAGGAAAGGTAGAGGAAATGGAGAGGATCAAGACCGACTACTACAGGTGGACCTTGAGACTCGATTTCTGCACACCCAGATATCTGGTCTACGAAGAGGCAGATGAATTCCAGATGGAAGGAGAGTGGAAAATAAGGGTAACGAAGTTTGAAGATAAAATAAAGAAAATGGAAGAATTCAGATGGGTAAAGAAATGCTACGTGGAGCAGCGAGAGAATGAAACCCCCCAGGAAAAAGAGGAAAGAAACGGATGGTTAAATAAATTGGGACTCAGCAGAGAGCAAATGACATACTGGGAAAAGACAGGAAAGGACGTATACATAGAACTCAGAAGAAGAGACAGAGACAGACAACTGCAGGAAAGAAGGAGTAAAATGAGGGAATCAAAATACAATAAGATATACATAGGAATAAAAGAACACGGGCTACCAAGTTACTTAAAGAGGGAAGGCAATCCCGAAGATATAAGAGAAATGGCCAGGATTAGATGTGGAAATATAACCACTGGAAACAAGTACTGGTTAAACCCAGAAGAGAGGAAATGTCAATTGTGCAGAAAAAAAGAAGGAGACTGGACACACTGGACGACGGACTGTACAGAGACAGCGGACCTATTTGGAAAATTAAGAGGGTTGGAAAATGAAAAGAGAAAAGAAAAAGGGGTTATGGAAATGTGCAGAGACAGAATAAGGGATAGAGAAATACTAAAAGAGGCAGGAGAACTAGAAAAGAGGTTAGAAAAGAGGGAAACAGAGAAGAAAAGAAGCTACCGAAAGAAGCTGAAGCCACAACAGTGAAAGTGCCGAATAGAAAATATAAGAGACAGTTGCGTGTAAAATGTAAATATAATTATAAGGAAAATAATGTAAATAGCATAATGTACAGAAAAATGTAAAAATGTAAAAAATTGTAAAAACGGAAACCCGTCTCTAGGCCTAATGGCGGGAAGGATTATAATAAATAAATAAAAATAACTACATTGTACAAAAATTCTACCATTTTTTCTAATACAAAATAAGACAATAAAGTTTTTTAAAGTACATAAGATGTTATACATCACCTGGATTTCGTGTAGGCCACTACTATTTCTATTTTATTCTGAGTAAGTAACTAATCACTAATAAATAAAAGATAATCAGATACAAGTACGTTCTGCTTTGACATTAATATTATCACATATTTCATTTATAAAAATACTTATTATTATTCATCGTGTATTGTGTTTCCGTTAAACAACTTTCAACTATTCTTTAGTGTTTTCAAATGATAAAATCACTGTCCCTTCAAACATGCTGAATTTATAAATTTAGTTTTTGTGTATGTACTGTAAAGATTTCAGTGTCGATAATACTAGTACTCCAATCATATTTAATATGACCAATACTATCTTATATCATATTATTATTATTATAACTATTATTATATGTAGATAGGGTTATGAATTGTGATCCATGACACTACTATCTTTAGCATGTCATAGGTTTGGTTTTATTTTTTGAAGATTCTAATTTCTAATGTAGTTTTGCACATCCTAATAAGAATTAAAGTTTATACGTGTATATTATTTATGTAATTTATAAATTTAAATTTTAAATAAATTTAAATTTAAGTTTATACTTGGTAAATAAATCATGATTTTAAATTTAAAGTTCAATGCTATAATAAATAATTTTATCTTATACTATAAAAAATATAGAATCTCATTTAAAACATTTGAATTCAATTTTTAGGATAAACATTGGTATAAAGATGGCAGGAGAAATATCTTCTCTCTCTCTCGCACTTATAGATACACTAGCGATCTCTGAAGTGTGCGTTGTCTAAGTTAAAATTTTTTAAAAGTGCTTTAATCCTATTTTTAAAAAATGCTAACTATAGATACACGAATAATGAGTGAATATTAACTTGATTTTTTTTGGTACTTTGAACTCTAAAAACTAAAAATTAAAATTAAAAACAACATTATATGAACACTCATTATATGAAATGTCTATCTTTCGCACTCTCAAACTGTCAAGCTATGTTGTGTCTATCTCTCTCGCTCTCTCTGTCTTATTCTGGCGTTTGCAGAAGCTTTCTCCCTCTCTCTCGCTCTCTCTCTCTCTCTCTCTCTCTGCCTCTCATGCTCAAAGATACACACAGTGTTATAATTTTAATTTTTTTAATACTATTTTAAAAATGGAATTGATAAGTTGACAAATATTTCTATATCTAGTATGTTTTAGAAAAACTTTTAAACATTCTTCAGCAACTGAAACATTTGAATTTGCAAGTAATAATTAAAAAAATTCGTGTATTTATAAGTATATGAAAACCATAAACCCAATGGATATTATTAAAAAAAACGTTGTACATGATTTCTGCAGCTTTTTATTTCTTACACAATAATTTAAAAATATTATTAAAATCTCAAAAAATGATTTAGACACTTTCAGATGTATTATCCTTTATTTTTTTTAATTCATTTTCAAAAAATGCGGATATTTATAAAGGTATTGGAGGCCCCCGTGATTATTTTAATAATAAACTATATTGGATATGGATTCTGCCATTTTTTCTGATCTGTATATCAATATCATGACTCTTTTAACTATATAATATTTTGTATGTCATTTAGATTTTACCTACGTCGATATTAATTTGGTTTAATCTTTACTAAATTGTTGACCGATGATAAATAAAAAATCATCAGGTACAATTAATGTATGTTTTGAAATTAATATTTTTATACATTTTTTCACAAAAATACTTATATTTTTTATTATTATTTTTATTATAATTTTCCCTTTAAAATTTTTTCAATTAATATATGTCATTTGAGTATGAGTAGCACTATGTTTTTGCTTGCAAGATCGCGGCTACTCTAATGACATTTAAGACGAGCAATACTATCTTACGTTGGATATTTTCATTTGTTATTGTTTTCTATGAATCTCAATTTTACATTGTGTAGAGTAGTGACGATTAATTCCGAGGACCTTTAAATTATATATACATATAAACGTTATATATATTTATATATAACTTATAGGTTTCCGTGATTTAAACAATAATAAACACATCATTTTCAATTGTGCTTCGATGAGTAGTGAAGGCTTTAAATTTTAAAATTTAAAGTTTTATAAAGTTCCCAAGTTCTTAATAATGTGTTGTAACGCGTCCTGCGTTAAAGTCCGGTTCGTGAGAATAAGAACCCGAATCGGAAAGTTTCGGCTGGAAGCCGAAGGAAGGGAGACTCGCGGGCTGTGACCCGCGAGCACCTCAGATTGATTTACGATTTCGTTTGACACACGACAGATCGCTTTCGTCACAGTCTAGATTCATAGAAAAACCTAGAAGTTTCGGCTCGATTTAATAGTAATTTCATGGGAGTGGAAGTTTCTTGGTGCTGTTGGTTCGTGAGCAGTGAAAAGGACGACAGAGTGGCCCAGGGAGAAGTCTACAAACCAGGCCAGAAGAAAGAGGTAATAAACATCCACCAAGGCTAGCGGCAGTTCGAGGTCGCCGATCAACACCTTCGAACGATCTACCCCCTGTCAGAAGCCAAGTAAGGACTTCTAGTGAAACCACAGTGTCATAGGGTAGAATTAGAAAACTATACTGTAAGTAGTTTGTAAGATTTTTGTATATTGCGAGTGGGCCCCGTTGCGTGCGTGATATTTGTAACTAAGAGTGAATAAATGCAATTAACTATTATCTTGACAACATATTTCCTTTGCATGCCCTGTTGTATCGGTTCCTCGTCCTTTCGTGTACTATTCTTTGCGTTCGTTTCTAGCAGGAGAACGAGAAAACCCCGATAGCTCGAATGCCGCCGTCTCCGCGGGCATCGCTCGAAGACGTATTGCGTAGCTGAGCGGTCGTGTCAGGTAAGGGTACCTGAGGTTAAAGGTGAGGAATAAATTCATTAAAAAGTGATAAAAATTATTGTAATGGGAAAGCCCGTTACAGTGTATAATTTTATTTTTCTCATTTTATTATATTTTTTTTTTTAACACTTTAAAACGAAGAAACTTAGTGATATGATAAGTGCCAATATTTAAATTTATTTAATATACGACACAATGTCAAACTATTTAGATTTCCAGCAACAGTTGAGGGTCAACAAATTTGGATAGAAAATTCAGATAAGTAATTTTATTTCTTAAATATTTTATGAAATAGTATACAGTCAATAGGGGACTATGAGTACATGATAGAGAGTGAGAGAGAGAGAGGGATGAATAATATTCTCTCTCTCTCTCTCTAATAGTTAATTATATGTTCAACTTTTAAATACAGTGTTTTTATGTAAAAATATTATTATCATGTTTAAAACAAATAAAATTCTAGATTTTTATAAAACTTTTTTCATGAACTGTTTATACATATATATATTAAATAGAGTATAAACAATTATTTAGTGAAATGAATATAAAACATCTATTTTTTATAAAAAATCGATTATACGCATTTTGCTGAACAAAACAAGAAAGTTTTCTTTAATGTAAATTTAAACAAATGTCCGCTATCATCATTTAAGCAAATTAATAATCAGTTTTTAAGCATCGTAATTGACCGATTACATTAAAAATCTCAGTTACAATTTAGATGCAATTTTTAATATTTAATTAATATATCTGAACTAAGAGAGAGAGAGAGAGATAGGAAGAGTGCACGAAAATAAGTGAAGTTTAAGGTGAGAACGAGAGAGATAGACACGACGTGACAGCTTAACAGTGAGAAAGCGGGCACGAGCATGAGAGGACGCGGGCGAGAGCTTGTAAGCGTGAGAGAGAAGGAGAGGGCTTGTGCAAATATCAGAATAAGACAGAAAGAGAGGGAGTAAGAGTGATAGAATAAACTACTATGTAATCGAATAAGTGAGATAGAAAAGTATTGTTGTATAATATAAATATGTATATATATCATTCTTTTTTATAAAAATAAATTTTGTATTTAGGTACAAACTTAAAACATGGACACGGACATCGGTAAGGCATGCTGGCCTTTGTATCAAGCATTTTAAGGACAATGATTTATTTCATGAGAAAAAAATGCGTTTAGAATTGAATTAAAATCTTATTCATTGAACTTCAACTCAAAATGTACTACAAAAAGAGGTATATATAATTATTATATTTTATATAAAATATATATTACAATTATAATATAATTATTTCTATAATGTATATATAATTCTTTTAAAATTTAGATAATGTTGTATTTATTATTTTATTTTATTTTATTAATAAAAGGTGAATGAACAAGAAATTGCTTCAACTTCTTCAACAATATCAACAATGGAAATTCAATAACAACTACCAGTTCTACATGACGAAGAAGATTGTGAATTTTTACCCGAGATCACAGCTGATGGAAATTAAGAAACGGAAAAAGTAAGTACAAATTTAAATAAATGCGTTTTAATAAATTATAAGAAACCTCTGAAGGTGTATTTATCACCCTTACAAAAAAATATATGTACAAGAAAATATAAATAATTTCTTTTTAAATTAAAATCAAAAGTCATAAATTATAACTGTAAATACATATTTAATTTTTTATATAATTTATAAAATATTCCATACATGTAATAATATAATCATCATTCATGTACATGTTTTTTTTAAGCTGATGTTAAATATAAAATATAATGTATCTAATGTAAATTATTCTTATTTTTGTTAAATATTATTTAAAATAAAAATGATATTCTGTTTGCAATTTTTTGGTAATTTTTTTGTTTTTTTTGTAAATAATTTTATTTATTTAATACTGTATAAATGTAATATTGCTTTATATTTTTTATAATTTTATTTTTTTGTAATATCTCATATATAATTTTAAAGTGATTATAAATGCATTATTAACAGAGATTATTAGACTATTATATATTTTTATATCTGTTAGTTGAAAAATAAGTTTAAAATTACTAAAAATACTTTTGATCATAAAATTTTACTTTTTTTTTAATTCAAAACGACTAATACGTTAATGCGAAAGCTGTACTTTGTCGTATGTTTTTTTTTGATATTTCAGGTTCACAGATGATTTTGGTATATATGATTGTTTAGATGAGTAAGGAGATGTATCTGTTACATGAAAAAATAAATTTTAATTCAAAAAATCAATTATAATAAATTGTAATTCGTTGGCATCATATGTTTAAGAAAAATCGGCAGTTAATGTTATCCGTCGGTGGGACCATTCATAGGGAGGATTTTGCGAGTAAACGAAATCAAACCCGCAAAGGCATTCAAATTCATTTAAATAGATATGGCAATATTGCTTTTGAATGTAGATGTTGCAACATTGTGTGCGGCGACAAACAAAAATATAAGAAAATAGACAAATTGCGAAGCTTTGATTTTGGCTCGCGCAGAATATGCCGATGTTTTGATGTAACAAGAAACAAGTGTACCTTTCATCTCTGTCTCTCTCTATCTCACATCTCATATTTTGTTTCTCTCACGCTTCTTATTATGTTATGGCTTCGTTCATTAATTTGTTTTACTCTGTCTGTCTGTTTCTCTCTCTCTCTATGTCATACCATATGATGTATTCGGTTCATGTGTGCTATAGTAGACGAAGTCTTTCTTGCTTTATGCTTTCTCTCTCTTGCTCGTACTTACTCTGTGCGTCTGTTTTACGATAGCCGGTCTCTTTCCCTCTGTTTCTTTTACACAAAATTTAATTACTTTAAAAAATATTAATTAATATGAAAATGTGTATTTTATACATTTATAACTTTAAGAATAATAAATCTAAAATCTACAAAGATTAAAACAACTCCATAAGTCGCGTTCAGTAAAATAATAATATTGTAATACAAACAAATTTATTGTTATTAACATTATTAGCGTAAGTCAGGAGTGATATCAGAAAATATATATCAAATTGACTGCATAATATTTTATCAAGCTACATATATATCATTATAATAAAATTAATAAAATAATAATAAATATTTGAATGTAACTATGAAATTATAATTTTATCAATAGAAAATTAAATAATACGTATTAAAGTTAAAGTGAAGAATCTTCATATTTAATCAGGAATATAATTAAGAAATATATCATCTAAAATGATTAAAACTTTGTTTTATCATTACAAGTCGTTGTTAATAACATGTATCTGATTTAACATCATTATATTTTCATGATTTCATGGTAAAGATTAAATAAAGCCTTTTTATTCATTTAAAGTTATATTTTTTTTATTTTTTTTTATATTGTAATGTTTATACACTCACAAATATATAAATAATGAATTAATGAAATAAATGTGCACTAGCAAATGTATTTATTTAAATTTAATTTATTTTAATAATATATACTTTAGATATTTTAATTTTTTTTTATTTAACAATATAATATAAATACAAATATTAAATATAAATTTTAATATTGTATATATATATAATCATTCATATGGTCTTGTAATTGATAATAGCGATTTTTAATTTTTCATCAAAACTGAATTCAATTTGATGTTTATAGCATCCGTGTACATGTACTTCAACACATGGGACATGGATATGTGTGGTGTAGTTGATCATATCATAGCTTACCCCACTCCTCATTTTTGGTACCCCTCCCCCTAATCTCCTCCTCGAACAAGAAGATAGTTGAACCGCTAGAGGCAGCAGCGTACAGCTTTTCAAATTTGGAATAAACGCCCCATTGGTCATCTGCTATCTCTCTAATAATCTCTGATTTAAATTAACGTCCACATTCTTTGGTTGCGACCAGGAGGGTCAACTTTATAGAAAGATAAAGTCAAATCCTGTATTAAGCATAAATAACAAAGATGATGGATAAGATGTATCGGTTTCTTTATTACACTTACAAATTAAGGTGGTACATCTGATGAGATGCTATTAAATTTTTTATCATTTTAAAATTTATTTTAAAAAAAAATGTTAGCTATAGATATACGAGGTATGGACGAATGTCGTGGTATTTTAAAGTACCTCAAGGGCTGAGTTAAAAATATTATAGTTAAAAATTAATTTTATTCGTGTATTATTACTATTATATATATATTTTTATAAAATTTGTAATAATATTGTGATTAAACATTTTTATAACTACACCATTTTAAATTCTGCACTTTAAGTACTTTAAAATGTTATGATATTCACTCATACCTCGTATATTTATACCTAAGATTTTTTAAAATCGATTTTAAAGCACTAATAAATTTGTTTTAATATGCCATGATTAGGCCAAAGGGGCTAGTGATTATTAATAACTGCGTGACATTAACAAATAATACGATTTTGTTGCTAATTTTTAATATTGACTTTATCTTAATCTCTGTTTTGTATTTGTGTCAAAGATCATTTGATTTCTTCAAATTCCGCAACGGAAGTGAGATTGCGCATGCGTATTCAGTTTTACATTTTGTATTTCTTATAATATGTATAAACAAAGTAATAAAATGTTATTAATCATTGTTTTTTAATTACTATTTCTTGAGATATTTCAATGGTCAAATAATGAAATATTTATTATTATTTATTACTGAATTTGATTTTCAACACGTATCATGGCGATGAAATATGTTCCGGTTCGATAATAGAAAACGGAATTAAAGATTAGCTTCCCTTGTGGCTTGTTTTTATATCAAATACGTTGTTAAAATAGTAAGTATTTTTGCATTTCTATTATATATAAATCGATTTTACCAATATATATTTAAAAATTAATAATGTGATGTTTACTTTGAGTACAGAAAAGTGAAATAATTTATATTATAAATTTATGTAAAAATGATTGTTACCAACGGTCATCTGCTATCTTTCTTATAATCTCTGTTATTAATATGTTTTATAATAAATGTAATAATAAAATCTATTTGTATATATGTTAAGTGAAATTATCATAAATAGAGTAGTAAAATTTGTGGGATTTAAATATCAATTAGTATTGTAAGAATGTAGCATTAAAATAAGTGTAAACTATAATTGTATGTCACTTTTGCTATTAAATAATTTATTTTATTTCTTAAATATAATCATCGTTTAAAGAATTCATAGTTTTATAATATTTACAGAACTCTTGTGAATAAAAAAGGGCATATAAAACAAATAAATATTATTCATAAAACTTTTAAATACAATCTTCAAAATACATTATAAATTAATATCACATAAAACACATCATTTCTTAAAGTAATTTTATTCCTAATATTTATGATTTTATAAAAATATTTATTCACTTAAATGTTTTTGATTTGATTATTTATCTTAAATAAAATGAAAATAACCTATCAATGTACAGTGCAAAAATTATTTATGTAAATTCACGGGCATATTTGTTTATGATTGAAAAGGCTAGAAATGTACATAAACTGCGTTCTTCCCCTATTCCTAATATAACGTTGGGGTAAGTTACATCCATTGTTTTATTTGTTTTTTAGGGGCACTTGTTTTAGTACATTTGAAATTAACCAGGTTTGCAGCGATCGCCTCGTGTACGCATTTTTTACACGTGAGGCTCGATCTTCCTTTCCATTTCTGTTTAAGTAATAATCGAGATTTGTAGATTCATCTACAGAACAGTAAATAAGAGAACGTTAAGTTCAATGCTTTACATAAGAAACAAACATGGTGGTTAAAATATTTTTTCTCTCTCTCTCGCACTTCCGAAGCGATTTTAGCGCTCCTGATGGACACAAAGAAAATTAAAAAAGAATTTTTATAAGCACTTCCAGAACCTATTTAAAAAAAAGGTATATATAGCTATATGAACTACGAGTAAAAAAAAGAGATACCTGAAATATTTCGAGCTTTGAAAATAATTTAGTATAACTGAAGAATATTTTTATTAATAATTTTATGATTATCATTTACATTTCAATAAGAAATTAAATTACTATAAAATTATTAATAAAAATATTCTTCAGTTATACTAAATTATTTTCAAAGCTCGAAATATTTCAGGTATCTCATTTTTTACTCGTAGTTTATATAGCTATATATACCTTTTTTTAAATAGGTTTCGAAGTGCTTATAAAAAATTTATTTTTTTATAGAGCAAGAAGATAATTCATCCTCCGTGAATAAACTTATACAAATAACAAATAATATTAAATAAAAGTAGGAAAACAATTTTAACAAATTATTTTTAATATAATATAAATATATATATATATTGTATTTAAAAATTATGAAATAATATAAACCTTTATGTGCTTAGAATTTTTAAAAGCGATGTATAAGTACAGTAAATTCGCCTGCTCTATCAATTGTATACAAAAAGCTTTTCTTCTTGTTCTTTCAATATCAAAGGTACAAGATAATCTTTACATACAATAGTGAGAGTATAAATTAATACTTTTGTTATTCCATCTGTGCCGTTTGCAGATTTTTAAATAAATAAATAAATAAATAAAATTTTAAACAAATAAATAATATTTAAAAACCAAATTATTCTAAAAATAGTATCTATTTCTTTTTATTATTAATTGTTCTATTATTTATTTAAAAAAGTATTAAATATTAAACTTACAAATGAAGAGAACAATATTAATTTGAAATAGTACCATGGAAATAAATATTTATGCAAATACACATACTTTTGAATTGTAAATACAAATGTGGAGAAAATTTATATGTGTATATTTGTATTTTAAATTAATATTTCATTAATATATTTTATAAATAATAATTAAAAAATGTTTATTATTGGTATATTTAATAGTTGATGATTAAAAAATAATTAAAACTTAAAAATTAGGATAATCTTTCATTCTAACTTGGATGTTTTGTTAAAAAATTTAATTGAATACAAATACAATAATAATAAATAAATTTTAAAAATATTATTTTCAAACTATGATTAATATATTTTAGTATAATATATCTAGTATAATATTGTAAAAATTTCAATTTGACAAATTTAAATACATGCATAACGTATTTCAATGTACATATGAAAATGCTAAATATTATTCAAATCTTTATTTTTAACTTAGAATTTGTTATGGTTATTCTTTTTCAAATTAAATTTGTAAAAATAAATGAATTCATTATATTTAACTATTTAAATGTAATTAATAGTATGTATTCATATATAATAATTAATATTACTATTATTTTTTATCAATATAAAAAATAATCTACTGATATTTATTGATTACTTGTATTATGAATTGAATATTTAAAAACATTATATTATTAACTTCATGATATTAAAAATTTTTTTATACCTTAATTTATTAATAATAAGTTAAAATCCAAGATATTAAATAAAAATACCATTTTTAAATATATCATTAAAATTATATTTTACTAAAAATTATAATTTAAATTGATTTTTTATAATCAACAATAACTTATAGCATCAAATGCTATATATTTTTATTAACTTTTCACAGAAATATATAGTATTATTGTATATTGTATTTAATGAATATAAAAATTAATTTATCGGGTATGAAAATTTAATCAATGTGTATGAAATGTATATATGAGGATTTCTAGAGTCAATTATTTCTTTAACTTTCAAATATTACTTTTGAATTTTGAAAATGCTCTTGAAAAAATCATTTAAATTTAGATTAGGTACCAATAAACGATTTTAAAAACTTGTTAAACGTACTCTTTATTTGTATATTTTTCAAAGAAAATATAAATACAAAAATTTTTCGCCTATTATAATTTTTAATTAGATTTATTATAAGTATTATTTCTTGTAAAAAATATTAATTTGTTTGATTATTTTTCAAAATGTTTATACATATACACTAAAATTAATGACATAAATAATCTTAATAACTTTTGTATTATATATTATACAATCATTTTTAAATAATACACATAATTGTTTAATAAAATGTATAGGTATTTTTTAATATTATGTATATTGTGTTCAATACCTTATTGGTTTTAAAATTGCAAATTTATATATCAAACATATCAATTATTAAATAATATTTTTAATTGAATATACTTATAAACTAATAATTATTGTTATATTTAATATGAAATTATTTTACTATTAAAATAATATATATAATTAAATGAAATAAATACAAGTCTTTATTTCTTTGCATCATCCTTTTATTATCATTACGCTATACAAAATGAATGTTCATCCATGTTAAAGAAATACAATTATCTTATATATTCTAATAACTTTTATGAGACATAAAAAATAACATAAGAAAAATTACACTTAGAAAATTTAACAATTAAGTAAAAACAATATCTTTCCACACAAAAGATTTCCATAAAGATGTCATATAATAACTTCTTTGAAAGACTTGAATATTTGTATTAAACGCAATATTTATAATAACAACATAATTTTTAAATTTGCACAAATATATAAAACATATATTTAAAAATAATAATAAGTTTATTCACCGGTAATTTATACTTTATGGAACTAAATATGTTTATTTTCTAACAATCACAAATAAATAAAATATTTTAAACTATAAATTCATTATAATTAATAATAAATGTTATCAATGGCAAGTAAAAATAGTAATATGTTTATTTGCTGGTAATTTACACTTTTATTAAACTTTTTGTAAATTTATTAAGCGAACGCGCATTATTTTTGAAGGAACTTTTCTCACTGTTATAAAATTTTAAGAAATGAGAAGTAAAAATATATGCCAGATTATCAGTGTCGGCTCATGAAAAAAGCTACACGGGGTTATAGAAAGTATAGGGTTCTATATTTTCTTGATACTTGTACATGGGTAATTGTTTCTAGTCTTCCCATTTACAGTTGGACCCCCTGGTTTCTTAAATATTAAACAATATCATTTTAACAAAATTTAAATTATATAATTAAAATTAAAAAATTATTTGATATAAGTTTTGAAAGTTGTAAATAATTGTAATCATTCATTTTAATAAATTATAGTTTTGAGAAAGACAACTAATGTTGTCGAAATATTGGCGTCAAAAATTATAATTGTGTTTTCAATATAATGTCAATAAAAAGGATCTTAAAAAAATTTTTCAACATTATAAAAAAGAATTATTGACAATTATATTAATCAATATATAATAATTGTCAATAATAAGAAAAATTTCATATATATATTTATTCGCGGTGTATATTTATATATGGCGATTTTATGCGTTATTTTTTTTTTAATTTTAATAATTTTACAATTCAGTAATAGTAATTTTTATTTTTTCTTGGATAAGTAATTTATTAATGTGTATGGAAATATATGAATACAATTGTATTTAATTACTAAAAAATTAAAAAATGTTCAAGTTAAACTGCTTGGTGACAATATTTTTTTTATATGGAATGTAACTATGGCTCGTCAACCATATTTATTGTCAGTACAGAACAATGATTAAGTCAGTTTCCTCATTTGAAATTGGTCCCCTTCCCGAGTGTGACATACATTAGCGAAACTATCAGTTGATTAACATCAGGTAACGTACTATTTAGAAGGAATTTTATCACGAATTTTATTGCATTCGCGCTTACCATTGGACGTACTATAAAATAATGTTAATTATATTGTTTAAAGAAAATTGATGTAAATATAAAATAAGTTTCGTAAACTAATCTATGATCTTTTTATAATTAACCTCATTCAAATATGAATTTACACATATAATTAATGTTGCTATTTATTCAATTAGTGAATATCTAGGTATTATTTAAAGAAATCCGGAATAATTGAAAAACTATTAGTTATAAATTATATATATTTTTTTAATTATTCTTATTTTTAATTCAATATATATTGTATGCTAAATTTTTTATAAAATACCAAGCGAATTAATTCGTAAAGTGTACTAAATAAAACTTTTATATACAGAAAAATGGTGGAGGAAATAAGAAGAAAACTTGAAAATGAACTTGAAAAATTTAAACAAGTTCAAAAAGGTAATATTGTATTATACATAGTTTTTCTATTTATTATGTTACACATATTTCATATTTATCTACATTTTATTAATTTTTAGATTATCATAAAGTTTTATCCCAAAGACAGATATTAGGCAGTCAATTAAATGAAAATACTGTTGTTAAAGAAGAACTGGATCTTATTAAATGTGGAAATGAATTATTTAAAATGATTGGACCAGTATTAATAAAACAAGAATTAATAGAAGCAAAAGAAAATATTAATAAACGCTTGGAATTTATATTAAGTGAAATGTAAATAATATTGTTTTATATTACTTTTTTTTATATAAATTGAATTTATGCTTAATTTTATATTAAAAATCTGTTATATTTTATTGTTTTAATAGAAAACGTACAGAAGCTTTAATTACATCATTGGATAAAAAACAAGAAACTCATAGAGAAAATTTAGTTAAACTTCAACAATCGTTTGAACAAGTTCAAACAAAAGTGGCAATTTGAGTGTATTACAAAAATATATTTAAAATTATTGAAAATTTGAATTATAATAAAATCTTAAAAAAATGTAAAAATTGATAAATATAAAAATTATTAATTTTTAGAATTAATTACATTTAGATCTAAAACATGATATATAAGTATCTTTATAAAATAAGTGTATCTAATAAAAGAAAAGATGAAAAAAATTAAATTCAATTGTATTATTTTCAGGAAGCAAAATTAAATTTTTGCAATATTATTAAGTATTGTATATTATCTATTTAATTTTATGTATGCAATTTAACATATTTCAGATACTGTATTTATGTCAGACAAAATATTTTAAAATGACAAGATTTATATAACAAAAAAAATATTTGTAAAACTTCATAATTGATGCTGTACAAGTTTAGTGAGTAGTATTATTTCGTCGTCGTCTTTTTCGACTTCCACCAGTTGAACGGTTCGCTGTTTGTGCAGCCCATTGTTCATAATACCGTTCTGCTTCTAACCATTCTTGATATTTGTACCACCATTCTTCCCATTTTACATAGTCATCAAGACTAAGGTCTCGAAGATAACCTCTAGATTTATAATAATCATATCGAACACGAACATCATCCCAGCATTCTAATCCTCTTGGACCTTGTGTTAGTAATGATTCTGGATAATGTCCTGGTGGTGGTGAATCATAACCTAATCGGGTGATTCTTTCTTCACCTTCAATAACTACTTTCATTGTATTATTTCCAACTTTTGTTATGCGCATATTTTCCATATCTCTACGATCAACACTCCACTGTGCCATTTTACCAAATCTATTAATTAATAAAAAATAGAATAACAGTAAATATTAAATAGTTTTCAACAATAATTATTAAATAAAGTTCAACAATTTGATTGTATTTATATACAATTTGGTTAAATATAAATATAGCTAAATTTTTTATTGGATATGAAAAGAAATAATATAATGAAGATTGTGGTAGATATAAAATAAAAATGATTTAATTATTAAATATAATTTAAATTTTAATCATTACTGTAAATTAATTCAATCTTTTTTAAATTACCTTTCGGATAATGTCATTCTTGGAGGAGGCACATGTGAAGTGGTAGAGGAGCTATCACTATCATCACTTTGTGAGGATTCTGCTGATGGGTGCATCATTGGTGCATCTGGATGACCTGTGTGTGTTTTCTCCACTTTTACATGTTTATGCATCTATATATTATGTCAATTTTCATCTATTAAATATTTTTAAAATATAAAACAAGTAACATATAAAATATTTATATTTACATTGATATTGAATTCTTATCTATTTTAATGTAATTTTTAAAAATTTATATAATACTTTTTAAATTTTTTTATGATTTTATGAGTATATCTAATTCTTCAAATCATTTGTATAATACAAAAATAATTTAAAAAAAAAATAATAAAACTTAGTTTATATTAATATAAAAATATTCTAGATAAACATATACAATTTTCAAGATATTATTTTAAAAGGTGTTTGTTTTTTGCAGTGCTGCTAGTTGTATATGTAAATTTTTAATAATAATAAATATAACTTAGTTGTTATGTACTAAACTTAAAATTATGTACTAACTTATTCTAATATTATATAATATTGAGCAAAGATTTACATACCTATACACACATACATTTTCAATATTTAACATTTAATATAATAATGTTCAAAATTTTAATAAGTCATAATTATAAATACCATTTGAACTGATTCTGGAATACGTGGATCTTCAGATAATTTATTTCTGTGCCTTTCCTTTTTTCTTGATTTTAAATCTTTTGTTAATTTATTAAAATCCTTTGGATGACGTGGTGGTGGCTGTGGCATAGGAGGAGGAGTATGCGGTCGAGGCATTGGTGGTGAACGAGGTTTACCTGATCTAATTGAAATTACTCTTGAGCTTGAGGCAATTTCTTTTGTAGGAAATGATTGTACAGGTGAAATTGATCTTGAACGAGACTGAGATGTACTCACTATCAATCTATTATTTTTAGGAGAGCATACGGAACAGGATCTATCTGAACATGTACTACCAGAACTTGGACTTTTCAATACTCTAATGTTATGAGATCTGTCATGTGGAGTTCTTGGACTGCGAGGTCTAGGAGTATGTGATTTTCTTATCTTAGGACTTCGAGGCTTAGGTGAATGTGATCTTCTATTTGTGGGACTTCTAGGTCTAGGAGTATGTGAATTTCTTATTCTAGGGCTTCTACGACGAGGACTACGAGAATTTCTATTTCTTGGAGTACGAGGTCGTGGTGTATGAGGACTGCGTACACGAGGACTTCTAGGACTACGGGGTCTTGGACTACGTGGTCGAGGGCTCCGATGTCTTGGACTACGTGGATGATTTCTAGAATCTCCGCCAGAAAGACCTATATACATCTCTTTATAGCCACTGTGTCGCCATCTGTTGGGATCTCTTTCTTCCACTTCTAGAAGTTTTTTATTCCAATAATTTGATTGAGATTCTCGAGCCTTGCGCATAACATTATCGAGTTCTTTACGTTTTCCAGAAATTTCTCCATGGGATTTTGATTGTGACGATGAATTTGAGTCCATCCTCAACTTGGTAGAATTACTGGTACTCCCGCCTCTTCTTCTATTGTAATCTCGTGACATCCTACAAGTCAAAATTTTCTATGATTATAGGTTAAAATACATGTAGCTTGTACAAACTAAATTTTTGTTGGTAATGTTTTTAAACTTTATTAATTTAATTTTTGAATTATATATTGAATCTCTCAATGAAAATTTATGTCATAAGGTATATATTTGAAAAAAAAATTAAAAAAATTTATTTTGTTTAAAACAAATAAAAGTCATAAATGGTTTACCTGGCCAATATACAATTGTACTACGAAGGTGGCTGAATGACAGTTGAAGCGATACGTACTCCTGCGGGACCAGTGAACAGGTGTGTTAGTTGTCATAATATGACGAAAAAGCCAAAACAATAATTCGTCAGTTTTATTTTGATAGATCGGCAAGAGGAAGTAGTAGTGCCGCCGATCCTAGTGACTCGGCTGCGTTGTAAATAAATACGAGAAGTTCGTAAAACCGTCGCGTGCCGGTGTGCCGATCCCGGCGGATTGTGCGTCCGTACACGAGATGCATCTTCGCGACGCCGTGACGCACCCACCACGAATGAACACGTCGCCGCCTTTGCCCCCGCCGCTGACATTCAATGCCCGTTAATTTCATTCTTGCGCGCGCCGTTATTTCATTGAAACCATTAAAGTATAAAGATAGAGAAAGAGTCCGAAAGAAGTTGCGCCTGTGCGACGCGTAACTATCTTTACGTTATCAGACTTACCAGAGACAAGTACTTTCTCTTTAATTCACGGTAAATTTTTAGACACCATCGGTTTCGACTCATCGTGTATTCACCGACCCGAGAGCTTTGGCATATGACATTCACATATAGTTGTACATCAATATTACACACCTTAAAAACACAGAAATATAAAACTTCACAAAACTTTACTATTTGACGAAAGAGAGGATATGTTAATTGGGCATTTTGGCTGGAATATGATAATTGGGCAATATTTTTTCTCCCTCCATCTACTTTTTTTGCCCATTTCTCCCTCCTCCCCTTTCATTTAACTTCTTGCTATTTTTTCTTATTCGCGACAAGACTAACCGATTATTTTATTGTCAATTTTCATTTATTTTCGCGAACGCGAGCTTATAATTAATAAAACCGTCGATATTAAATTCTATTCTCAGGTCATTCATTTTTCTGTTTTTTTTTTCCAAAAGTCCATCCCACCAAGGACTTACGCATCTATTTCACCAAAATCAGTTACAACATACGACACTCACTTTCTTTTACTCATTCAATCGCGCCAACTCCGATATTTTCATATCTGAAACACCATAAATTTGTTTGTCTTCTTTCAAAATTTGTTCACTAGGATCACGACTTAAAACACATTACACGAGATCGAAGACTTAAGGTCATCAAAATGCCGCCATTATAAGAATACATAAGTTCATGGAACCATGATAGTGAAAGCTTAAGGCTTAGATACAATGGTAATATTAGTAATATGTATTAAAATATAATTATATAATGTATTTAAATTATTTTTATCTACAAATATTAAATTTTTTGTGAAAAAAACATTAAATTACTTTTTTAAAACATTTAAAAAGCGCAATAGTAATTTTTAGAGGTATAATAAAATGTAATATTCAAGCAATTTATAATTTTAGTTGTTTCAAATTCTAATGTAGTTTTTAAGACTTTAAAACATTAAATATCTTATTTAAAGAAATTGATGTTTCAAGACATAATTTATTAAATTTATTAAAAATACTTTTAAAAAAGTATTTAAGCATTTAAAAATTTTAAAAATATTTTTTAATGTATATAAATGCGCATGCGCGGGAAACAGTATTCAATATTAGCAAATTTTTTAATTCAATATTTTATTTTTAAAAAATTTTAGAATTAAAAACATAGGAATTTAATTAATTTTAGGTATATGAATCACATCTGCAATAAAATAGATATCTCTAAATTGTTGATAATATATATGTATAGCTAGGATTAGCTAGGATTAATAGCTATAAATAATACAAATAGCTATCTTTCGACAAACACTGGTCTTTTGTTTGGGATATATCTATCTATCTATATATCATTGTAAATATAATTGGTTTTATTATTTTTTACTATCATAATTCTTTTGTTGACATTAATTTAAGTATTTATAATTATGTAGCTTTTGAATACTTTTTTTATATTTTGATATATATCGTTTATATATACCTATTATATGATGAACCAGTTAGTGATGGAGCATGAATTTTTGAGAAATATGAAAATATTGTAAGATGCAGTATTTTATTGGAATATTTTAGAATGTTTACATTATAGTCGACACGTACCTTATTAATTGCTCATATTATTTTTAACAAAAAATATATTATTTACGGTTCATAATGTAACATTCGTTATAAACCATTTATTCGATTAAAAAAAAAAAAAAATTGTGATAAATAATTCAGTCGTTTCAAAGATTATCGACATTTGGAATAATTTTTATATAATTATATACAATTCTATATATATAAAGTTATTATAAATGTACGTTTTTATATGTATTGTATAATGTAAAATTAATTTTAATAATGTATAACGTAAATAAAATAAATAATTTTTTTTTTGTTATTATGAATTATAAATATAACTTATATATTAGCGATTTTCTTGTTCAATTCTGGTTTAAATTAGTTATTTTACTTATATTATTATACATAATTTTTTTTACAAAGAATAATAATAAATAAGATAAATAAAAGATCAATTGTAAAAATATCATCATTGATATTTTTAATGGAACTTGTTCATTGTATTAATTTTGATATGTAATATTAAATAGCTAATTTTATAAAATAATAAGATAATAATAAATTAATTGATGCACTTTATTTGTCAATTCGTGTAAATAAAATAAACAATATAGTTTTATTATTATTATTGTTTTTATTAAATAAAATAAATGTAATTATAAAATATGTTCCACTATATTATTATTAATAATTACGATTTATTATTAATAAATCTATTTAAATAAAATGAATTTTTAGATATATTAATACGAGAAATACGCATGTTAATGTACGCATATTTATATTATAAATTGTTGCAATTACAGCGCTCTAAAAATGTATTTATATTTTTTATAGTTTTACGCAGATCTAATATACAATAATTATTACAAATTACAATATTAAACCTGTAGACCTTTGCTAGATTGCTTTATGTAGGGAAAATTTATAGAATATACTACAAATTATAATATCAATTTCGTAAATTGAAAGTTTTCAAGCGTAAAATTATTATGTAAATATTTTTGTAATTTCTTCATATATATAATATTACAATATTATTATTATATTATTTATTTATATACATTTAATAAATTAATGGCCTTGAAAAGAGCAGGGATACCTCTATCGAAACTTTAGCTAAAACAAAGAATATGTTGTATTATTCTTTATTTGCACCTATTTTAATTTTTACAATTTTTCATTAATTTATTTTATTAGATTAATCAAAATTATATTCCTCAATAATTCAAAGTTAATTAATTAATTGTTAGAAAAGTTAATTTAATTATTTCATGAGTATTTTTCTTATTTTATTATACTTCAATTGTTTTCGATACTTTTAAGCTCTTAAGTATCTTAAAAAATTCATCATTTTTGTAATGTATTATTAATTTTTTTTTATTTGTAGATTTTTTTAACACATATTGGGATTCTAATTTAATATCATAATTCTAATATAAAAATATAATATAATATATTCTGATATAATAACAAATAATATAATTTATACATAATAATTATAAAGAAAGTTTTTAACGGTCGCATGTTATGTAATGAGATAAAATTTCGAATACATAAAAAAAGGCTGCGAAAAAACAGAAGAACTGTCAATTATCTCGCTTGATTTACGCAATAAATAATAAATTGTAACGTCCCGATAATTTAAACTACACTTTCTCGTCTAATTTCAAAACTTTTGCGTTATAAATTATTTAAGCTCATGACCGTGAATTGTAATCGGAATTAAATAATCTAATACAGATGAAACACTCTTTCATCGTAATCCAAAACTAAGGATTGCGAAAAACGTCAAGTGTAGCTACAGTATGCGAGTAAAAAACATAACTTAGAAATAAAATACAAAACAAATAATTCTATTTCACCAACGAATAATACAGAAGACTACAAAAGAACACGATCATAACTAAAATCATATGATCGGGTCAGGTCATACACCTACGAAACAAATTAATAATTGAGAAGTAACATGGAGGGGATAAAATTATAAATGATATAAAAGACAGAGAAAATATGAAGAGGGTGCTTTTTACTTCTGGAACTAGTATATTTTAAACTCAAGTATTAAGTATTTTCCAATCTTGAAAATCTGGAGTGGTGACATACTGCTGCCTCTCAGAAACTGCCCACATCGTTCTTTCGGACTAAATATTTCTAAGCTACAACCGCTGCGAATAACTATCACGCAAGTTATATTAAGAACTTATCGATTAAACATTGTAACTGTTTTGTAACAAATCTATTCTATAATATTATTCTTTCTGGAAATATTAACTATATTATATTAAACTTGTAAACTAACCAAAATATTAAATAAACAGATAATTGTTAAATGAACAAATATCTTAAATATTCATTTATTTATTAATTACATTCTGAGACGTAACGAAATCATGTGAATTTCATCCTTTGTTTTGGTTTTATATAAAAATTCTAGTAATTTTAAGTTAAAGTTTGACAATAAATGTTATCAATGTTTAGGTTCTAATTTCATATCATATTATTATTAGGTAATAGTAGATATTGAAGAAAAATCAATGAATGTAGTCATATAATAAGAATTATTAAATATCTTGCACTTCAAATTTTCAATAAATTTCAATGTTTTTCTACAATATGAAACAAATACTTCTTATAAAAATTGTCAAACGTATATCGGTAGTAAATCTTTTATATATAAATGATAATATAGTAGATATTAATATATCAAAATTATAAAGAAAAAGAATTGATTTTCAAAATAAAATTATTCTAAAATTTATTTGTAAATCTGTAAATTATTATATATAAAGGAAATTGATAAATAATTTTTTTTATTGGAGATGTCGATTTATACTCATCACTTCAATTTAATATATACATTATTGAGCTTTATATTTTATTAAATAATTAATAATAATAAAACTATCCATTGTTTTAATCTTACAAGTAATTTATCAAAATATTAAATAATATTTTTGAGCTATAAAGTATATCTGAAAATTTCTTTATAATTTTTTTTTATTAATTAAAATGATAATGATGATATACATTTTTATTTTAGAAGATAATTCAATATTCTATTATTCAATATAAATATTAATATTGGTAGGAGATAGGTATACGACCAAGATAGGGCACTAGATTCTTGATTTGAGGTATGATGGCATCTGTAACTACTACTGTGGAAACTGCATGAAAATATCTTTGTGTACTTAGTCTAGCTATTAGACGTGTAGAAATAGGTTGCTCATGGAGAGTATTATCATATGTACTGTAATTTTTTGTGTTTGAGAAACTGATCAACATATTAGGAAACAATAGCATTTATGTACAAGTATATTTAAATGGTGTACTAATATTGGAGAAATGAGACTATGGAATACTGACTAGGCTTATTTAAGATAATTTTAACTTGTTAGAATATGGGCCTAGACACTTGATATATCAATTAATCCAAGTAAATCCAACACGATATTTTTTACGACTAAATAACAAACATGTCTATAAAATTATAGCAGTTTAACCGCTCTCCATTTCAAAAGGTTGATGAAGCTAAATACATGGTAATAGTATGGGGCTTATAGATTAAATAAAATACGCGTACCAAAAGCAAATGTTGAAAGCTTTCAACGCCTACTAGATATAGCGGAGAGCTTTTCATATTACGTAGGGCTTATAGCTACAGAAATTCTGACGATTTTTCGGGGACATCTATATAATTAGCAATACAGGGTTATCATCCACAATAGGGTCGACAAAATTAAAACAGACATACTCGGGTATACAAATGGATTAAAAAATGAATATAGAAGCGGCGCAAGAGTGAGAAAAACAGGTATTTCTAACCAGTTTGCCTATATCGAAGATAACTACGTCTATGCGTTCCATGAAAAAGTAAGAGCCATAACTGAAAGTATCAAGATGGTGAAAAATATGAATACCAAGCAGTCTAGCGTTATCGTTTGTAGAGATGGACTGAAGACACTGCTTGTCCTAGATAATATTAGAGTCTAGTCAAGGTAGTAGATTATCTTATAATGTAGATAATACTTGGATATATCATCAAACAGCAGCGCTAGCTTTATCTAGATATCAGAATATGAAAGCTAAGTAGAAAATGAAACAGTCGTTAAATTAATTAAGAAAGATACCATGGGCATCAGGCCGATAAAGCTCAAGTTGGATATAACGAAACAAAAACTGAAAAAAAATCATCTCTTTATGGCTATAGAGAGAAAATAAGTCAAAATAGAATCTAATGTAATATAGGACCATGTAGTGATAGATACAAATAAGTAAACTATAATTCAAGAATGACAGACTAACTTCAGCGAAAACTAGTCTGTTTTACAATTTTATATCTAACTGACGTTGGGGCACGACTGCAATGAAAATTGTTGATGTGATAATTGCGAATTGAGATCTTAAGCTCACTGTATGATAATAGAATAAATGATATGGGCATTATGAGAGTATGCGAGGTAATATCTCTTTCTTTACAACTATAACTAATTAATTTATATTCATAATGTATTATAATATATAATATATATAATGTATATTATTCGAAGTATGACCATGATAAATGATGACTTTTTCCATAATTGAATTAATTTATGGATTTCGATTTCAAATGATTTATGATCTTTTAAAGTTAAAAATATGTGGACTCAATTTATCATCTATTTATTTATCATTGATCGAAATATATGGTAATAAAAAAAAACAATGTCTTGACTATAAGTGAATGAGCCACATTTTGCCAGCAACTATTATTTAAATAATTTTTATGATTAAGTATTTTCACAATGGAATAATTAATTAATATTTATTATTATTTGTTTTCGGTATTAATGTTATAGTTGTATTGATTAGCATTCAATTATAAAAAGTTGATTTTCTAAAATTTTGTAAATAAAATTTAGTAATAGTACCCATAGTATTAATTGTATTATAGCGTATTTTTTTTATTTAAATATTGTATTTTGCATTATATTAAATTTTACACTGCCAAGACTAGTTATTTGGGTTTTAAAATGAAAAATTGTCAGTAATTTTAACTAATAATAATTTAATTTAAAGTTAAAATGTATGTATTATTTTCCATTTGATTTAATTATCACAAAAACATATTAATATTCACGATTACTAGTTTACAATTAATGGTTAACATTGAAATTACTTCAAATTAATATTTATAAGAAAAATTAAAATGAATTAAAATTAATGTGTTGGTAAAAACATTGATCATGATGTATTTTGTATATTAAATAATATAAAAAACAACTAACATAATTCGCTATTAAAATCAAAAATGGTATTTGAAGATTGGTTGATGTCACTTTTTGACTCGCATAAAGGCATCCTTATTTTATACATTTTCAGGATTTATACAAGTACCCAATTAGCGGGGGACTATCGAATCATTTCTATCGAATAGTAAATCATTTTTTACTAGTGCGCGGTGAGTTATAGCAATATTTTTTAGTGGTTTTCAACATTTTAATAATTTCTGTAAGTGTGTAGATATTCAAGACTCTATAGTTTTCAATTGTTGTGTAAATTCATTTTTGTAGTTGGTAGTATCATCATTGATTTTTAGATTGTTTGGACGATCAGCATCTAGAAAAAGTGTCGTTGTTTGAAAGAAGTAGGTTGGTTTAAAAGTTCATAGATCGTCAATATCATTGAAAAGTATACAAATAGTTGATATTTCAGATACGCTTCTATTCTGATAAAACCGTGCTGAGTTTTTTGTATGTTAGTTTGCGTTCTGTAAATATTGGTTATTCATAATTTCATTCTTAATATACAAAGAGATAATTATTCCAAAGCAGTCATAAGACACTAAAATTGTGCGTTTAGTGCTATAGATTAATTAATTATATTAATTAATTACAATTATAATTACGCTATTGTATAACTAAATATACTTTATGTATTAATAAATAATAATGTATAATGTGATACTGATATGAATAATTACAGGATAAGAATAATTAATATTATGATAATAATGAAAAACGGAGGGAAATTATTTTGCTAAGCTGGTTATGTGAAATAAAATATATTTTAGAAACCAGGGTACACTATTAAAATATACATGCAATGTGAACATACTATTAAATTATAATAAAATTTTTTATATTGGATAATAAGAATAAAAATAGTATGGATATAATAGAAAGCCAGAGAATTCATTTGCGTTAATGAAATAAATAGGAAAATAAGAAAGTAAAAAAGAAGCATGTGATACTACATAATAGAAAAGACAGTCGGCGGTATAAAGATACAAATCAAAGAAAATATAAAACTGAATATATCAAAAGTTTATGTAAAATATCAATTATAAATTAATTTATTAATATCGATTCTGGAACAAATGAATGTTGTTATTTATTAGGCGGTCTACCATTGTTATTAAAATCTGTGAAAAGTCATCGTTCTTCCTCGAAAATATATTGTTCAATAATCAACTTTCGCAGTTATAACTAAATTATCCGCTTTAAAATAAAATTAACAAAAAAAAATATATAGATATAAAATATTTTTTTAAATCAAATTAGTACCTCAAACCATACCTGCAAATTACTTCAATTATAGAATTTCCTATCATACATGAAGTTTCATTTTATTAGTTGTTCGTAAATCCGTTATTTATTTCTTTATTTGATGTATTATGTTTTGTACATAAATTCCGAAAAATGACCCTCTTAAGTGCACACACAGACTAGCTCTTTAATGTCAATGTATTGATCAAGATTTTCTTCATCTATTTTTTATTTTTTAAATACTAAAGATTTTAATATATAAGAATAAAGAAGATAGAAAGAAATTTTTTTTCTGAAGATTTGTAGAGAAAAATATTAATTTTTTGCTACATGTAAAATAAATTTATTTTTCCTTTAATTTCATTTAACTTCTTGATGGTTGATTTAACTTCACATATCTTATATTTACATGTTTGGTATTTATTTTTTTTATTGAAACATAGCCAATTTACACCATTTAGTTACACCATAGTTTTAAATTTAATTACGTAAAATGTAAGAATAAATCTAAAAATAAAATGCAAGAAAAAAATTAATAAAACAATTGAAAATATTAATAATATTATGAGAAAATAATTTAAACATAGTAAAAATTTAAAAAAAGTGCATTGAATAATTCTTATAAAAATTTTTTTCAAATAGATAAGTAGTACATTGCCTATTGATTAATTGTAGAAAATGAAAGAATTATAAGTTTAATTTATAAATTTGGGTAATTATACATTGCAATATTGCATTATAAAATAAAAATGAATATTTAATAATTATTATTAAATATTTAAATAAAGTATTTGGTTTAAGAAAAAAACAACTGTTTGTGTTATACAATACAAATAAAACAAATTTATTAACAATCGATATGTATCGATTACAATTAGAAAATTTATAATATGGTTGGATCAAAACACTATATTTTATAAGTCACATATTCTAGAATATCACAATATTTTTTTTGCTCATCATAATTCATTGTGCACATAAAAAATACACGATTACAAATAAAAACCTACAATATTTTCTAAAACAACATATATTTTAGCTATAAAGAAAATTTGTAAAATTGAATTTAAATAGTATTAATAAAAGAATGAAAGAAAAAATATTTACATGAATATATTTATAGTGTTATAAATCGCAAATGATAGGATAGTATTTGTCAAAATAAAATAAGTTTTATATAAACATTTAATTTAACGTTTTTTGAAGTATAAGTTTTGAAGTGTAAATATGAATCATCAACATTTTTTTATTAGTGAATATGGTTTACAATAATATTAAAATATATTAGGTAATTTAAAAAGTTTTAATAAAAAAAATATGACTTTTCTGATTACATATAAGTATGTAAATAAATAAAATATTTATGTTTATTTTAATGTTTTTAAATGAAATTAATATATTGTTTGTATACAAAAAAAAAATTATAATTGTCTTATAATAATTAAAGAGTTTACAAATATTGTTTAATTTAATACTTATAATAATTTTTACATTATTTGATTTTAAAAATTTCAATAAATTAAAGTATTTTTTTTTTGCAAATTTTATATACAAAAATTAATCTCAATATTAGAGAAAGAATATTATTAGATTAAATTTTACCGATTATTGGTTTCTTTTTATTTTGAAATTCATTTTAATTTTATCAATTTATAGATGAACATTTCAAAATATTATCGTTTTGAAAAAGCGGGAGACATAAGTAATTATTATAATTTATTTATTTTAATTTAAAACAAATTATCAGTAAAATCAGTATTGATTAATCAGAAGTAGTATTATAATGAAGTGAGCGTTTAACAGAACATTATATTTGTATTTCAAAATATTAATAGCATATGTCAATAGTTTATTAAATTAATAATATAAAAAAATCTATACTGTTAGTTTTCATGAAATAGAATGAAAAGATGTAATTATAAATTCTTCAACAAATTTTTCAAATATTTTCACTAAAATTTAACATCAGATTACGATAATAATCATATAATAAATACCTTTGGCTATAGAAAATTTAAGACTTTTAATTGTATTTTAATAGTGTCTGTAGATATTAAACATGTAAAAATGTATTAATAATAATAAGTATGTACGAGTTAAAAAAAAAATTGATTCTTCTTTGAATTAAAATTAAAAAATTGGTTAAATAAATAGCATTTCTAAAGATTTTTCGTGATTTAGCACATTTTAGTTTTAAAAATTGCATTCACACGGATTATTCACTTGTGATTTGCTACCTAAGAGAAGAAAATGTTAATAATCAATGTCACAGAAATTTCTGAAAGAGATAAGAATAATAAAGTGGTTGTAATGCTGTGCATTAAACGACTACGGAGAATAGGAAGAAGAGCAGGTGTATAACCGGCATAGATACCCACGTGTGTTCAGGGTTTGACTCACATACACAATCTCGTGCTAATGCAAAATATTGATGAAGAGAAGGGCAGTTATTCTTGAAATGCCTTTTGCACATTAAATAAGATAGTGGGGAGGAAGAAAAGGTGGGGCATCGACGGCAGCCACTACCATTTCTGACTACCCATTCGGTAGCAAATGCCGTGCTAACCCATCGCAAGGTCAAGATCACTTGGTTAATCCAGTATTCAGTCAGTCGAGGGCCTTGCACCTCGGACTATCTTGCAGATAAAGATTATAGATGCGCAAAGTGTGGTGTATATTCAATTAACGAGAAATAGAGATATTGTATGAAGTTCTGATGATCAATCGCGGGCATGGAAACCTGTGTGCTAATTCCAAAAGAATTTTCATTAGCACTGACTAATGACCATCAACAAAGTTCAAAAGAAATATCTTATACAAAAAATCCAAAATCATTTTTAAGTGACATTAGAGTGTCCGTATGGTCAAATGTATGCATACCTGCTGGAACACTCATTTATCCTTTTCAAGGTTCTATCAGATTTGACAAAATTGACCTTTATTCATTATTGGATATTAATGATGTAAGTAATATTCACTTAATTTACTTTTAATGAATTATTAATAATTTAATGAAATCACTTATTTATTAAGATCGTCATAGGTTGAATTAAAATATTTTTTTTTATCCCTTTGTCAATTTAATATTTTAATTTATTATTACTTTAAATTAATTTTTTTTATTTTTATTTATATTTAGATTATTTTTAATTTTAATGAAATACTTTAGATCAAATTTTATAAGGATAGAGAGAGAGAGAGAGAGAGAGAGAGAGAGAGAGAGAGAGTAGAAATTAGTCTGTTTATGTTGTATTATTAAATTTTGAACTTAAATTTTACAGTTTTAAGTGTAAATATAACATTTTTAATCAACTAAAAATAATTTCTAAAGATCATTGCATGAATGTAGGTTGCATAAATTTAATTTATATTTTAAACAGATATTTGCTGATATATTTTATAAAAATTTATATGTACATTAAAAATGAATTGTTTTGTATATGATACATTGATTTTTGGTTAATGCAATTATATTTACAAATAATAATTTTTGTAGTTTTTTACATGAATATTTAATAGATTAAAAAAAAAATTTATTATTAATTAGTTCGATATCGTTTTTTATTTATATGTTTTTGTTATCTTTAAGAAAATAATTATTTGTATTATTAATTATTATTATTAAATATTTTTTATTATTTGATTTTTTTTTTATAATATTTAATTTTCTAATTTATTCCAAATTTTTTAATATTCTCAACATGTTATTTTCAATTAAAAATATTTATTAGCTGGTTTTAATTTAATAATAACTATATTTGTTTAGATTAAAGCTATCTGATGTATATTATAATGATAAAGATGCAGTAAACATTTTTATGAAATCATGAATCATTAATCATATCTTATATAGTATCATATTTTTTCTATATTCTATGATCCTTAGATAAAATTACGAAGAATATAAAAGACATTTTAATGTATATAAAATTTTTTTAAAAACAATAATTTAGTTGAGTATAGAATTGCTAGACATGATATTTATTACAAATTTTATTATAAATAATAAAAAATTTATAAAAATATTTCATAAAGTCTTTACAATATAACAATATTTAGTTCCAATTCCATCAAAATATCAATGTCATGTATCTTCAAAAAAATTTTTATATAAATTTTCATGTTTTGTTTAATTATAAAAAAAAAATTAACTTAAAATTCAGTAAACTAAATTATAAGTTAAGATCAATGTAAAGATTTAATAGTTTATATAAAAATTATATATATTATACTTATACGGATAGAATATTGAATTATTTTGTATTTTAATTTTAAGCTATTATGGATATATTGGAATAAATTGATATTTATAACGGAGTACAATTAACTAATTTCAAAACGATCGTTTGGTTAATAAAAAAGTTATAGAAATTTTTTATTAATGTGTATGTTTATAAAAATAAATACCTAAATGAGATTTAGAACATCGAAGATAAAGAAATATACATAAAAACCGATGAAGTAAACAGGATTTTTTGTTTAATTGTGAATATCTCAGAAATATATGTTATTCTAATTATTATAATAATTATTAATCAAAAATAAAACTTTTTTTCAATACTTTATTGCATGAGCCGTAAAATATATAAATGTCCTTATATTAATCAATATATATATATATAAACATACATACATACATAATAATATATCAAACATAGTAGCAAAGGCTATGATTGTGTAAAAAACGTATGTGACGAAAATAATAAATACAATATAGTTTGCTAGCTTGAACAGTTTGAACAGCTAACAAACTGTATTTAGTACACCCCAAATTAAAAGCGACGTTGCCATGTTTATTCGTAACTGTTTCACACAATTATTTTTTAATAAATTTAACAAAACATTGAAATAAATTAATTTTGTTACTTTGTATTTAAAATTTAATAATTTAAAATTTTCCGAAATACGTTTCTTTATATATTACACAAATTATTATTAATAATGATAATTTCATTTCAATAATAAGAAAAAAAATTTCACTTCATTAAATAATAATTATTAATAAATAAATCTAACATTGCGCTACACGATTAAATGAAAATTCAGAGAAAATTCTGCTAAAATGGTTCGTTCGGGTACGAATCTCAAAGCCCTTATAATATTTAAAAATTAATAAAATAATCTTCACTACTATTAAATATATATAAAATCTTTCTTTTTATTGATGAAAGTTTATAAGTAAATTTTTTGAAACATATACATTTAATTATATACCATAAATTTATAATATTATTTTCTTAATAGATTGTATCACCGTTTTATAATTTGCCTTTCTCTTCTTTGCTTTTATAATTATTAAATTAAATATAAATCTTCACTTATTTGATATATATGAATAATATTCAATCATCAATATTATAATAATTTCTAAAACTGCTCTCACTTTCAAACACCGAAGATATCTTAACAGATTTTAGTTATATTATCACTTTTATAAGGGTTATACAAGGATGACGAGATTTTCTTCTTCATCAAAGAAAATCCATCAATTCATGTAACTACTTTATTTAATGGACCAATAATTAATTTTATTTATCTTTATTTCCAAATATGCAAAATTAAGCATTGGTCCCATCACTGCAAAAAGTTCCTTTTCCGTTGCGCGCTGCATAATCTTAAATTCCAATTGGTTATCAGTAAAACTACCAATCAGAATATTCAATTATGGACTCTATGGAAAATTATTATAAGTATATGATTTACACTTATCGACCATTTCGTGGCAGCACACCAAAGTTAATTAATTCATCTCTACTACAAAGCCAGTTATGTATTTAGCCCTATCTATATGTAAATACATATTTCCGGTGTTATTTTACTTCATTTTAATCATTTTCAGCGCCGCCTAACCGACAAAACATGCAGTAATATGGTGTCGACGAACTGCATGTTGACAGTTTGTCAACAATATTTATTTTCTAATATTAATTAATATTATTTTATAATGTACAACAGTTCCCAATACATGAGCTTATTAGATTTATGGGTGCGTGGTATATTAAATAATTACAAAATAAATTTGGCGTATACCAGAATATTTATTTAAGACACAGAGAGCGCAACTATACGAAACAACGATGTGCAAGAGAGTGAGTCCTCTCTTGCTTCGAAGTTCTCTCGTACCTAAGTAATAATAAAAACATAAAATTTTAAGTCTATGAAAAACTAAAATTTAAGGGATTATTCACAAACATTACAGCTTCAGGTACACAATACCTTTCTCAACATTCGATAATCCTGTACGCTACAGATTTATAATTATCAACACATAATTTTACATATATGCATATATTAAATTTATTTTGTTTCCTTCACTAATTCATTTACTTATTGTAGGTTATTATTAATTAGGTTATAAGTAATGATTTAAATAAAATTCAAATCATCAAATTCTGTCTCTAAACTGTAACCTCCTTGAAGTTACGTTTTATAACAAATGAACATAGTTATATAAAAAAATAAATATTACACTACCTTAATTTTTCTGGTCTTTGCTACGGGAATTTTACGGTCATCACTACCGGAGAAGGGAATTGGGTAGGATTAATAGAAAAGGATATAGAAAAATGATGTCAAGGTTATGGTAGGTTAAGCGGAATTCTATCTTTTCAGGGAATTCCTACCGAATACACCCCTAAGTATGATGGATTAGAGATCCAGTGGCATATCCTTTACGTATTTCAACAATCGCAAACCCGTGTTCAGGCCGCGTTTTAGCCTGAGTTCCGATATAACTCACGGTATTTCCGGAGCCCCATCGGATGATACTTAAATGACGGTTTGAATTCCAAATTTTGTACACGTGCTCCGCGTTCAAATAGATTCAGGCTGTTCTTGGAGATCTAGAATGTATTTCATCGGAAACCTCGTCTCTGCCTTGCTGAAAATCGTGTACTAGTTTTTAAATAACGATTTATACTATGTTTAAAGACTTATTTAACATTTAAAAGTCTCCACAGTGTTTTTACCAACCTGCAAACAAAATTGTATTATGTAAAAATGTTTCACAAGTTGTTCCAAAATGATGCAAAATTCAAACACAAGCGAAGACAAATCTTACTAGCTAATGATCTGAAAAGAAAAATAAATAAAAAAGTAAACATAAAAAAAACTTCTGCACACATTTTCCTATATGTCTGAAATCATTGCAACAAATAATCACGTCAGAAAAACAAATAACTCATAATATATACATAACATATCATTTATATAGATATTGAATGCAATTATAAATTAATTCAATCAATAAGCATTATATTTTTTGTATCGTAATTTATTTAAAATTTCAAAAAGTTAAATAAATATGAATAAAATTAAAATTCTTGATTAATACATGTATAAAGAAATATAGATTTTATTTTAATTTATAGATTAAATTATAGAAAATAAAAACATGTGTATTGAGAATTTTTTTAACATATTCAAAATATAAAAAAAATTAGACCATATATTTAGCCGTATAGTTTTTAAAAATCCTGAATATTTTAATAAAATGCTGATGTACTAAATAGTATATACAGTTTTATTTTATTATTTTAATTATAATTACTAACATTTCTTATTTAATAGCTTATTTATATTTTTATCGATTTTCTTATATAATATTTAAATTATATAATAATTATTTAATATAATAGAATAAATAAATAAATATAGTGTTACGGATTGACAGAAATTCTATCCGTAAGTACAGAAAACGTATCACGAGAACTCATGATATAAGAGCCGGTGATATTGAAAATAAACAGAAAAAAAGGAAGTCAGGAGGTCTCCGCCTGAAAGAAGGCGATGAAAACGAAAATGACCGGCAGACAACGGGCCGAAGAACTATGGAAATGCTTACGGGGAAAATGAAATACGAAAACGTTAAAATAATCTCGCGATACCCAAACCTCGGCCGAATATTCTGTTACGCGCGCGGCAATCTGTAAAGAATTCAACCGTTATAGGAAGCTAGATTAACATTATTATATATATCGCACATAGTGGTGCGATTGATATTTGTAATAATTAAACCCGCAATCCTTAGCCTAAGATCGCCGACAGAAAAGCAAAAGAATGTTTAGAACTAGATAAACGAAAACTCGAATAGTGGGGACAAGTTCTTGAGTCAATAAATAATGACGATTTGGATTCAGGAGCATCTTTTTTTCTGGCAACTCTTGAGATAGAGCCTGCGCAAAATTGTAATAAAGATTTCAAAAAACATAAAATAGACTGTATGAATATTGTAATAAAGAATTTAAAACTAAACTATCAATTGTGAATTTATTGAGAACATATAGCATATAATGTAATTTAAAGTATAATGGTTTTATGTTTGATTTAGTCCTTGTGTTTTTTTTAAATAATCGCCAAATGCAACTAATATTTATTTATTACTTTGAATAGACTTGTTTTTATTTACCTGGCACCTCATTGGATCACACAATTCATATTTAATATTTATTTAATTACGCGTTTCTTCTTCATGCTTCAGTCCCGCATACCAGATTATCTTAATGTTTTTCGGGGGAAGTTTATAGCCTGGTATTGCATTTATTCGCTCTTTTCACTAAGGTTCTTCTGGAGGTATCTTTTTCTATTTATTATTTCATACTTTTTTTTTTTGTATTTTACATATTGAATTATATATATGTAAAGAAAGCAGACTTTCTTTATTTGAATATTCCGCGCTTTATATATTGCGCACGTCTCCTTTAATTAACTCTCATTAGATAGAGTAATAGACGGAATAATTGAAGAGAGATAATATATAAAATAAAATAATAATTGACAAATAAATACATTTTATTAAAAGAGAATAATTTTATAAAAGAATAATTAATAAATAGATTATATTAAGAGTATTAATTAATAAATTAAGAAACCGATAATAATAAACTTAAATTGTCGTTTCTTTATTTTACAGGTAATTTTGTAATTATTGTAAATAACTTTTGTAAATATTAATAAATTAACCTTTATTTTACAGAGAAACAAATTTGTTTATTATTATATAAAAATTAACTTTCCTTATAAAATGACAATTTAAGTTTATTATTATCGGTTTGTTAATTTATTAATTAATACTCTTAATATAATCTATTTATTAATTATTCTTTTATAAAATTATTCTCTTTTAATAAAATGTATTTATTTGTCAATTATTATTTTATTTTATATATTATCTCTCTTCAATTATTCCGTCTATTACTCTATCTAGTGAGAGTTAATTAAAGGAGACGTGCGCAATATATAAAGCGCGGGATATTCAAATAAAGAAAGTCTGCTTTCTTTACATATATATTATTGTCTTTTCAATATAAGCTAATGGTATTCTAAATTATAAAAGGGAACGGGGAAGCAGCGTATGCAGTGAATCGGTGGTGGATACTCAAATAGCGTTAAATAGTTCAATCACAAGGAAGGTTAAAGAACTCGAAAATGTACATTTAAGAGTTGTTGACCAATAGAGTGATCAGTATAAATTTCTTTAATCGAGAGATAATCGACAGAGTAATTTGTATTAATATTAATACAAATGAGTTTATAAAAATATGTTATCATACATATAAAAAATAAAAGATATTCGACACTTAAGGTAAGTTATATTTATTACCTGGGTAATTATTTTTAGTAGAGGGAGTCTTGAATTTTGCTCCTCGTTACCAAGCTATTGAAAGGCATCCACGCAATTATTAGGCTTAATGCATTGTACTAGCCTTTCTCTCTCTTCTTTTTTGATGAAAAGGTAATACAATTATTCCTATCTCAAGTTTTCATTGACTCTTAGGTGGATGGTCTTAGAGTTCTTTCTTCAATAAATAGGAATTTAAATAAGTAAAATATAATTTTCGAAAAAGATAATCTTTCTGAATTTCTTTCTCTAAAATTTGATAAATCTATCAACGTATATTAAAAAATATAGTTTATATACAAATTAAAACTATATTGAGAGTATTTTTTATAATACGTTTTTTTTACTATTTATCTTTTACTTTTTGTATAATTTGAATATCTTATTTCAAAATTATGTCGATTGATTTTGTTAGATTTTATAGATTTGACTGACGCTCTTATATGTTTATTTCGTTAGTTAATTTTCGATTTGAATGTTTCATTAATTTGACACAGTTTTAATAATGATGTAATATTTCAATTTTTATTCTATAAAATGTACTATATTTAAATCTTTGTTTAATATTAAATTTTTTGTAAATTTTACAATTATAATAATAAATAGTACCATTTTTATAATAGCGGTGCCAAATACTGTACAAATTTGTGTATAATAAAGTAATATTTTTTCTGAATTAAAAATTTTTTCTAATATTTTTTAAATATTGAATTATATCTATTAAATTAATTCCATTTTTATTTTTTTTTGTTCATTAATGTTATGTGTTAGTAATTGGGGAGATAATGCTATCATAGTTTCATTAGATATCATTAAATTATATTTTAGAAATAATTTTTTGATACTAGAATTTAATGAAAGATATTTTTTTGAAAATTTAATATAAATTTAAAATCCAATAATATTTTTTATGAATTTTAAAATTGTATCTTTGGTTTTAGTCAAACAATTTAATTTTAATTTCAATATTCTTATATACCAATTAATTTCTATATTACAGTTATTAGAATTTATCACTCATTTTTCACTATATAGAGAGAAAAACAACTAAGTATTTTACAAATATAATTTATTTTAAAAAAATTGAGTAATATTTTTTAATTTAAGATTATAATTTGCATAATTCATATAAATTTCAATTTCACAAGGACTTATTATTTAAAATTTTAATTATATTTTCTTCTTTACAAATTAATTCATCATTAAATTTCTTACAATTGTTGACATCGGTTTTGTATTTTTAAATATAAGTTGTGTTTGATTCTTAATTGCTATTTTTTTGTTTTGCAAATATGACAGTATTATTAATTAATCTAAATTTTTTTTTGTCATTTAATGGAATTATTATATATATAATTTTTTAATTTAATAATACAACATTGAAACTTGAAATTTTTAATGTATTTAAGATTATTGATTCATCTGATAATGAAGAAAATCTATTATCAAATTTTGCTTCAATTAATTTTATTGTATTTTTAATAATTTTATTGTATATAAAATGAAAATGATTGTATTATTTCTGTTTGATCTCTTATTAAATTTACTAAATCCTTAGTGACAAATTTAGTACATTTATAATTTGTTCAATTTTTTATCCGATACTTCATCTAATGTTCCTAATAAATATTTACTAATTTTACTTATAAATGGTAAAATAATAATAAAATCAAATAGTTTATTTATTACGAATATTATTATCGATTGAATAATGTAAAAGTTATATTATTTGTTCAATATCTTCATTATTTGTTGATAAAGTAGTTTTAAGATTAAAAAAATCTTTTATTACCGTAAAGTAAAGATTCTAGAAATATATTCAATAATTATAGGATTTAATGCAATAATTGTTTTTAATGATTTATAAAGAAATTAAATTTAAATATAAAGTAAAATATACAAATTTTATTAATTCCCATTTAATATCTAACATATAAGCATTTAATATTTTTTCAATAAATAATCCTGGATTTTCATTAACAGTTGAAATGTAGTCATTATTTTGTGAATTAATATAAGGAAACCTGTAATTATCTATAAATCTAATTATTTAAGTATATATAGATACTAAAGACGAGCAGGTAAATTATTAATTCCAATGCTAATGTTTAAATTTTAGTCGGACAATTTAAAAATTAAAATTATTCTTATTGGAGAATTAATGGAAGTATGGATGGAAATTAGGCATTTTCCTCGGCAAATTATATTGAATATAAATTATAAAGACAACTTTTATTTAATATAATAAATTTTAATAATATAAATTTTTATTTTAATAATATAAATAATATATTTAATATATAAAGAAATTTGATGTATTTAGTTCACTTGCTTCATTCCTCATTTTTAGTACCTCTCAATTGCTGCATGAAAATGATTTTAGTTCAACCGCTAGAGATAGCAGTGGAAATTTAGTATAATATTTCAAAAAGGATTCAATAGCAATGTCAGTAGTCAGAGGAAACAAAGATTGAGTACGGTTTAGTAGATATAAGAAAAATTGACGTCTAAGTTATAAAGTACATTGCATTTATTTTATCCTTGATTATTAAAATTTATGTAATATTAGGTTTTTAATACAAGCCAAAGTGTCTTTTGATCATAATTTAATGGAAATAGCTCACTTGATATCCAATAAGTCTTTATATCCTTTTGCTGACTGTGTTATAGCCCACAAGAAGTAATACAAGCTATTATTGAGATTAACAGGTACCTATCGATTCTGTAACCTAACTTTTTTGCGACGGCGTTTTTCTTAGATACAGTGGTTTGTTGATTTAGGTGTGGCGTGGGGATTGGAAGATTTCTTAAGAGGTGATCACACTATACCTATAGTGAAAACTTTTTTTCTTCCCAGTTTATATACTTGCTCCTGTGAGGTGACAGGCGAACAAACGTTGATAACTAACTGTTTCTGTTAGTTCCTTCAGGATGGCGTGGACAGAGTAGCCATCGATCACGGCGGGACTTGGACTGCGAGTAGCTGAAGGATTCAATCAATTATTACTAATACATTACATCCATCCATGCAGTACATACATACATACAATTATTACTCATACATCACAATTGATTTTCATGCCAATGTTCATATATTTGGTTTGAAGAAGATAGTGCACAATGGGTTCTTGCCTGAACGCATGACATATATGTGTGATGTCTCATTCTTTCATTATTATTACTACAACTTTTAGTATTTCTAAATAGATTTTTAACTGTATAGTTTAATCTAAACTATCGAATTTCAATTTTTTGTAATATGTTTGTTGAACTTGAATTTATAAATTTTTGTTTCATAAAAAGATAGTTTTGATCTAATGAGATGGAAGTTGAATAAAGTACTAGGTTATATTCTTAATAAATGCGTCTATGTTTTGGCAAGGGATCCCTTGACTATATCATGGTTGTTTATTAATAAAATTAAGTTAATACAATTATATGTTCATATGGTAAAATGATTATAAAGTATTACAAAAAGTTAAATAATTACTAGTGTTATAATACGTATATATTATAATATATACGTATATAATATATTATATAATTTTATAATATGTATATATTACACTGTAGAATCTGATTGTTGTAACGTCACAGTTTCAAATATAAATATTTTCCGTACATCAATTTATATTATTTTAATACATCATGAATAATGTTATAATGTTATTATTCAGTAACATATGGTATCTATTCTTTAGATTATACATGAAATATTTCAGAAATAATTTTTTATTTTATAATTAGTATCTTTGTATTGAGGAATATCAATGTGTCTCAATCTATATTATGGCGACGCTCATTAAAATGTGCAGCGACAATAAAAATTTAATGACTATCCATCTGTATAATATTTTAATTATATATCTTATATATAATTATAATTATTAATTATAAATCTGTGTATTGGTATAATAAAACGCAGTCAATAATAGGAATTATTAAACACCAAAAAGACAATTACAATACATTTATTATCTCTATTTAATTTAGGTATTAAAAGTTGCTGATTCAGATATAATTTTGTGCGTTATGAATTTAATAATGTAAAAAATATTTTATTGTATAGATAACAGAAAACAACTAATATTACTAAGTAAATTTTGTAAAATTAGAATAATAAATCTGACATTCTATGCATCTAAGTTTTAATTTAAATAAAAAATAAAAGGATCACTAGTTCAATTATATTAATATTATACTGACTCAAAAATTAGTATATTTAATTACATTATAAATAATATTTAGTTTAATTAAATATAATATAAAATTTTTGTAAATGTATATCACATACGTTTTCTACTAATAATAGTAGTTAAGACGATAATTTTTAGTTACATTTTTTTTCTACAAAATTCAAGTATGTTTTCATTTATTATTTTATAGATTAGAAGAGAATATGGTTGCTATGATGAAGTTTTATATACAAAATATAACGACAACAAGCGTCAATGTAATTGGATAAGATTTCTTCGTATAGTAAAAACATATAATGATCAAGTTAATCTTGTTGGAACAAAAGTTAAAGGTAAGACATAATTGTTTCTACATTACTAAATTATAATTGTATATATAGTGTTTCGGAAAATTAATGTTAATTCATTATTTTTTAAGTCACCATTTATTGTAGTGATTATAGAGATTATAGATTATAGAGAATGTGTGGAGAATTTTTTTTTTATTTGCTTCTTTATTTTTCCGATCATTACGAATGAAAGAATTTTACTTTGCACAAAGCGTGTTTTTCAATTTTGTAACATGTCGTGAATGAGCAACCATTAAAACAGATTTATATATCAAAATTTTGTTTGTGGCTGCATAAAAACACTTTGAAGATTTTTAAATATTAAGAAAGTTTTTAAGTCTAAAATTCCATATAAATCGTAATTAAAAATATCGTATCAACTTTCAGGAAGGTTACCAATGAAGGCTTTTTTAACGTCGAGTGTGTGCACAAAATTTTGAATTCAAACCATCATTTAAGGATCAGCATAATAGAATATATTTATCAACAGATATATACATTACCTTTAAAAACTTTTTAAAATTTACTCTTTTTTAAAAATCTCCATAGTGTTTTTTTCAAATCGGATACCAAATTTAATTGTATAATGCCATTCCACTAGGTAATCCATCGCACCCTGTTACAAAATTAAGAACACCTTTCTCGTGAACGCAAGTTCTTCCGGTTCTAATGATCAAAAAAAGAAGAATAAATAGAAAAAAACTCCACTATACATTTTCTGAGTTCTCCAAAGTCGCTACAATAAATAGTAGATTCAAAAATAATAAATTAGCATTACTTTCCGATCACACCGTGTATAGACTAAGATAATATCACGATTATAAATATTTACAAATTATTATTACTAAAAATGAACATAAATTATAATATAAAGAATATAAATATGATCTAGTAAACAATTCTAAATATGAATTACAGAGAATATAACGTATTTATATATAATAAAAATTACATTAAATTCATTGCACTTTGAATACAATAATGTCTTAAAAATTATGTGAGAAAAAATCTAAATATAAATGAAAAATTGTTGAAAGACAAAATCAAGATATTTTTTCAAAATTTAATGAATACTTATATTGAATTATAAAAGATCTGTTTATAGTTTATAAACTCTTGTATTATTAGGGAAAAGGAGTGATAGAATAATGAGCAAGTTGTTGCAATAAATAAATCAATAATTGAGCCGCACAGATATTTTGTTTTAATCAGGCTCCGCAAATTACGGCATAAAAATCTCTCTCGAGCGAGGGGAAAAGCCAAGCGTACAAAGATTAAATATAATACAAACGGTTGCTACTGCGGAAGAGACGCTCGTTGTCTTTGCTTCACCCGGCTGGCGTCTTCCGTTCCGGCACACCGGTGGAGGAGTCGCTCTTCGATGCCTCACTCGGCGGCGTCGCGCACGTCGCTCGGTGTCGCTCGTTGTCACCTAGAGATCGGGCCGCTGATCTTCCCAGGGCGTGTATTCGCTGAGGAGCAAGCCTTGCGCTCGCGAGATGATCGCCGTGATTACACTTTCAACACACACATACACACTCACCACTTCACACAGGAGTGATTCGCAGATCACTGTCGCGTATAATTCGCGCGGAACGATGATCCGATGATGCACTGCGAGATTTGAGAAAATCGGAGTGTTGAAAACGAGGAAATGCTAAAGTGTGTACTGCAAAATCTCAAAGCCGAGTGAGCGTCGCGTCTTTGGAAGGAAACGGTTCCTATCGAAATTCGTATCGCAATAAAATCTGAGACCGCCCTTTCGATTGTCTTTCGTTTCGCGCGGTCACTCTCTCTCTTACCCTCGAGACGTCGGAGGAAAGTGAAAGCGTCGAACAAGATCATTTATACTGATTAATTAGAATAATGTCTTAACAATGTAATGTTGTCAAGTACAATATTATTAATTACGTTAATTGAGTAATTAATTATCTAATGGAAAGCCTTATTTTTACAGTTACAAATTTGATCGGATATCATGTAACAGTATATTAATATATTAATGATACTGTATTTTTTTAAAAGGTCTTAAAATTTTAATAATTATTACATATCTGCATTTAAACTTTTATTCAAGTTTTAACCAAATTATTGAAGAGGAGTATCACAGATTAATTTTGTGACGATACAGCCTTGGAATGTCGGTCCAGTTTAGACGATGGCACGCCGAAGCCAGAATCACATTCTCCTATTTGAAAGAGTGGAAAAAGAGAAGTCAAGAAAAGAAATACTATCATTGATTATTAAAACTCTCTTTATTCTAAAACAGAATACAATTAGATAAAAACGAGTGTATAGAGGATTGCTTACGGGACTTGTAACAGGGAAAACAGAGTTGCTTAGGCTCCGAAAAAACAGCACCTGCGAGAGCGAGTGACAGAGATAGCGAGTGCTTGAGAAAGAAGGCCGAGTCTCCTACCAGACAGGTCCCATCAAGCCTATTGGAGATAAAGCGAGAGAGAGAGAGAGAGAGAGGTGGAAAAAGTAAATTTCTTTCTTTTTCTGTTAAATCACACGTGATGTTACATTCCAGTTCTAGAAATTATCCATGAGCCCGTTGTGAGGTGGTTCCCATCCTCACAATTTTATACAATGATGACATAAGATTTCAAATAAAAATCAATAGATAATATGTGTATTGACTGCAGAACAAAAAAATAAATATAATTTATATTATTTATTTATTATCTATATATTTTAGTGCTGTGCAGTGTATCAATGTATTGTTATGTTTTAGTACGTCAATTTATGCTAGTATACAGGTATGTGTGAGTGTGTATGTTTGAGTATGAATATGTAAATATATACGGATGGAAGTATGATTATATAACGAAAAATTCATATATATGGATACCGATGTACGTATGTCTCTGAAAATTAATACAATGTACAGACAATTTATACCGCATACAATATAATATACAAGTTTTATAAAATTTACGGAAATGTGAGTCGTTTTAAATAAACTTGTGAGCGATATGTAGATAGTTGAAAGTGGCTAGGAGCAAATGTATACTACTATTAGATTGTAAGTATGTAGTACGTTTAAGTTTGGTACAACTGAGCTATAGAGATATGACGAGAAGCTATGGTATGATTGATCAAAGGAAATGTGGATAAAATAGAATAAATCGTCATATTAATCATTTATACATTTCCGGTTTCAGAAGTTCTTGAATATATAAGTACTTGAATTGTGTATCTTTTTTTGTTGACAATGAGTTCATTTTAATCTCTACTCAGTATAAAATAATGGATTACGTTCATTAATAATCTTAATATGTTTGATTGTTTATTGACATTTGATTATTTATATTTTTAATTATATAGTAAAAATTTCTTTAGAATAAGGTGTTTTATTTTTAGTGTTCTATATATATTACAAAAAATAAACTTCATATACATGATGCATCCACGAAGTATCGAGTTTTTTTTTCATTTTGTGCCTATTCAGAATAGAAATTCGGGAGAGGTCTTAAAATATTGACAAACTCTTTTCGCATTTGTCCTTTTTTTTGGTTTTGTTTTTCAATAATTAGGCGCGGCAGGATTTAACTTCGCGCGAAGGGTGTTTTTCAAATTTTTGACACCGCGCGATGAAGCGACTATTCTAATACCGTTACGCGATCAAATTTGTTTGCAATTAAAAAAAAACAATATAGAAACGTATAAAATGTTGCAAGAAGCATATGGACATAATTGTATGTCAAAATCGTAAAATGAAAAATGGTACAGAGCTTTTATAGAGGGCCGAGAAAGAATCATCGACGAGCCTCGATTTGGGCACCCAAAAAGTTTTCGAATGGCTAGGAACACCCGGCGCGTGTTAGAAATTTAAAATTTGGACTGTCGATTAATAGATTAAGCAATTCAGGAAAAACTGAATTTAACGCGATCTTCAGTGTACAATATAGTGCAAAAAAATTTATAAATGTGAAAAATTTTTGAAAAACATCAAAGCTGAAGAGTTTGAAATGCATTTAAAATTTGAAAAACACGCCTTCAAAAATGTGTTGATACAGGAGGAAATTATTTTAAAGAATTTAAAATTTTTATTTTACCCTGTTTATAAGTCCACCAATAAATCATTTTTTAAAAAAGAAAGGTAAGAATTTTTTTTTTTTTATAATCTTTGAACAAAGCATTCTTGCGTATTGGTTTTCCACTAATCGCTTCAATGCGCTGTGTCGAAAATTTTAAAAACACCCTTCGCGCGAAGTTAAATCCTGCCGCGCCTAATTATTGAAAAACAAAAACAAAAAAAAGGACAAATGCGAAAAGAGTTTGTCGACATTTTAAGACCTCTCCTGAATTACTATGATGAATAGGCGAAAAATGAAAAAAAAACTCGATACTTCGTGGATGCACCATGTATAGCTTAAGTTTCAGTATTCAATTTTTTATTCTTTATCTTTAAATTTTTATCCCAACTGTTAGCTTTAATATCATACATATATATTGCATTTTGAATAATAGTAATTTTTACTTTTGCTTATAAGTTCTAGTTAATGCTATTTCATACGTTTAATTAAATCATTCGTTATTTAATTATTTATATTCTTCTTTGTTTCTTTTTTCTTCATTTTATTTTTGTGAATGTTATTATTATTACTATTTTATTAATTAATTATTCAAGTATTAAAGATATATGAAAAATTCATTAAATGAAATACAATAAATTTGTATCTTAAATATATAATATAACGTAAAAGTTTTAAATAATTTTATAATATTATACTTTATACAACTACTATTTGAAATATTTTATATTTTTAAAATATACTTAACCAGGTTAATAACAATTAAAATGAATCTTTCAACATTGTAAAATTAAAAAATTATAAAAATAAATTTAAATATCATTTTTACAATGTTTGGTGTATGTATTAAATTTAATATATATGTAATTTTTTTTATACAGGTGAACCTATATTTGAGGTTGTCAAAAATCTTCAGAGAAATGCTGAACTTATTGCATGGTTTCTACCTACTCACGAAGAGAATTTCGTTTTCATATCAAGAGAAATGTGTTCACGATCTTCTATTTATCAATGTACAATAGATTCTATTTTAGATGGTAAGTTTATATTTTACACAAAATTAATGATTTAATTCATACGTAATTTTATATGGTAATCAAAGGGAGATTAGTGACTCCATGGGTATACCAAATATTTATTTAAATATTTGATTGACAAAAAAGAAATATATGTTTATAAAAAGAAATTAACTATATTGATGATATCTTCGATTGATATATTCAATTATTGTTTATATTTTATATTATATATGTATTAATAGATTAAGCAATAGAGTGTTTTTCAGATCATGAAAAAAGCAGTCAACACATTTTATCCAAAATCGTAAAAAAAAATTAATATATTTTTATTTTATGAAATATTACTAAAAACTTTCAGGGTTTTTTATTACCTCTTTTAATTAAAAAATTTATTGTGAAATTTGATAATATGCGCTTTCCATGTTTATTAAAATATATTGTTGGATCCAATGAGGTACGGGACTAATAAAACTATTTATTCTTAAATATTTTTCTCATCTTTCGACATGATATTTTTTATTCTTATAAAGGCTAATATTAGGGAGCAGAAATGCGTGGGTATTCTACGGCGTTGCGAATATCACGTTGTTAATTGTGATACATGATAAATTAGATTTTTTTTATATACTCGCACCCTCAGATTGCTTTTTTTGACGTTTTATCTAGATATATAAATTAATGTTTCCGTTTTATAAAATAGATATTATAGTATGTAATTTTAATTATTAATACATTATTATTAATAATAATTATTATTATTATTATATTACTCAATTGTTACAGACTCACCTTTAGATTTGTCAATGACCTTATTGTCACAAAATTCGTGCGTGTCAAAGTCCTTATGCCGACACTACTCATATTGCGAGATTGATGAGTACGAATCGACATCAGAAGAATCATCCTCGAGTGGATTATCACTAACTGGAGATCATATAGATTGTATTTTGAATTCATTTAAAAAAGGAGAACGTGTCTTACTACCTTGTGAAGTTTGTGGAAAATCTTTCGATCGACCCTCACTTCTTAAGCGACATATAAGGACACACACGGGTATATCTGACTTTTTTTTGACTCATGTAAGATTCGATTAAAAGATACGATTTATTTTCATTTTACTTATCGACCAGATTTTTAAAAAAAAATTTTTATTGTATTCTCTCATTCAAAAAATGAGATATAAAGTAAGTGGTTTACTATAAAAATATTAGAGTTAAGTAAAAGATTAATGAAATAAATATTAAACAATTTCGTGATTTACGAAATTATTTGTATAGTAATTTCTATTTGAAGCGGGAATATGAAATTATAAGATATGTTGAGATATGTTTATATAGATAAATAATTATAATTAATTTTTAATTAAAAACACATTTTACTATAATATTATTGTTTAGATTTTGTTTAATATTATAATAATTAAGAGGAGTGAGGGGGAACAGACAGATTATTCAATATAACATACAACTGAGCCGTAAAAATGTATTTATTGGTTCCACGAACAGGCATAAAAACCCCCTTGCGATGAGGAGGAAGCCACGCTAGTTACAAGATTTTACATGCGATGCGTTGGTAAACGCTGCGGAGACGCTCGCTGTAGCCTCACTCGGCAGCCGTCCTCCGCGTCGACCGGTATCTCATACAGGATAGGAGAAGCACTTCGTTGCCGTCTGGGGGCCTTCTCCAGCGGGTGAGCCGCTGAAGTTGTGCTCGGGTGGCGATTAGGCCAAGTACATCCTGGGCAGCAACCCCAAACAACTCGAGAGCGTCCTCGTCGAGCCGGAACTTCGCGTGAATACAGGATTCACGCAATTCTTGCAATCATACATACACACACACACACACACACACATACACACACACATACACAACACAAACGCACAATCAATTTGCTATCACACACGGTTGATCGCGGGGATCAACAAACCGACGGTCTCAAGATAATTCGCACACGCAAAATTGCGCGGTCGGAATTATGCAGAGAAGTTAAAAAAATTAACGTCCCTTCGAGCGTTTTCTTCCCCGCACTCTACCTCGAGCTGTCATAAAATTTGGATCTTCCCTCGTAAAGATTTCATTATCCGAGGTACTTTCTTTTGCCTTCGGAAAACGGACTACAAGAGAAAGCTCCGAACAACTATTGTTTTTTTTTTTATTTAATACATGGGATTTAACAGTAGGAGTTATGAGAAAAAATGAATACATTTAAAAATTAAAATGATCAATATAAAAATTTTATTATTTATTATATATGACCGTATCATTTTCTATTATACTGATTGTTTGTGATAACTTAAAATTAAATAATTAAAATGAAAAGGAGTTAATCAGGCAGAGGCTGCTGGATTACATAAAAACACCTGATTTTGCGCAATACTACATAGAATAAACAATGAATTTAATGGGCACGGCCTAAAAATCCCCTATTAATCAGAGGGAAAAGCACGCAATGCTCTGATTAAAATAAGTATAAGAACTTACAATTGTCATGCACTGAACGCGCAAGAAATTCAGCGTCACTCGCAGGCGTGCTTTCAACAAACGTCGACTTCTAGCTCATGGAGACCACAGCGAGAGTATCTGGGGATGCAGAGAGTCAGCGGTGCAGTCAGGTATCCGTCGACATCCACACGGCAGTCGATCATCGGGCGCTGCTTAGAGAAAGAGCGGGAACGATTGTTCCCGATACTGGATCCACCACAGAAATTATTTGTACAGAGATGCTTCAGTTCACACAAAATGCACGTACGCAGTAGAAATTACAAAACCAAGTACAAGATAATGAGCGAAATGATAATAAACGAAAAATCGAGATTTTATGTGAACGGTCGTACAAGAAAATTCGAACAAGAGTGAGGAAGCTCCCCTAAATCAGACTCCACGAAGATCAGTTTCGTTCACTTTCTCTTTTCCGAAGATGACACACGAAAATACACCGAATACTAACTTCGATATCTACTAGATAGTAGTACTCTTTGCCATCAGATTACGTGAGACCTGCTTTCGCACATCACTTACTAATTTTGTTCGATACCATTATTAATGTAAATGTTAATCGTGGTGAATATGATCATAATGAGATAATGCATTATAAGTATTTAATGCTGAATAAAGCCATTAAGTACAACCCTTTAATCATAAAAATTTATTTAAATTAAACATTACAAAAATATAAGAACTATTTCATGCTAAAACACATGTATGTGCACGAATACTAAATAAAAAAGCAATTGAATGTTGAATAATATTTTATATTCTGTTGATATATTCATATAGTGGCTGAGAATTTATTTAATAATTAATTTTATTTAAAAAAAAAAAAAATGATTATTATTAAACTGATTATTAATAATTAAGTGTAAATATAAGTAAATATTATTCAATTTAGCGAGTGATCCCGTTCAGTAAAATTTTTCTATAAGGTTCTAAGTCGTTTTCGTAATAGGTAGAGGTTCAAAAGAAAATTACTATTAGTAGCTAAAATCTGCAAATTTATATAATTTTCTTTGTACATAATATACGTAATCTCCATATTATTTATTAGTTTTTATTTATTATTCCGTGATTAAAATAATGTTTATGTAAAATTAATATTATTCTCGCAGAAGCAATCAATTGGTTAACGTAACATGGTAAACGTGAAACTCTGCCATTGTTGCTAATTGATGGTTTCAGGAATTATGAGTGGAAAAGAATGAATTAATATTACATATGGAACATACAATTAATGTTGTGGTGTTAGCGAAGTGCGCAAATAAAACTGATAAATCTGATGGGATTCGCTGCACAGGTAAATTTGCGTAGTAACAATAAAAAAATTAAGATAAGTTATGCAATGATTCGACATATTTGCACAACATTTTCAGATTTTTCTTTACAAATTCATATATATTTGAGATATATTTTAATTTCATAAATAAACCAAATAGCAATTTAAAACAATATTTATTTTAATTTGAAAAAATAATGTGTATTAGTATTTAAAATGAATCATCTGTAATATTGCAGGAGAAAAACCGCACATATGTATGGTATGCAATAAAGGCTTCTCAACATCTAGTTCTCTGAACACACATAAACGCATACATAGTGGAGAAAAACCTCATCAATGTCTCGTTTGTGGTAAAAAATTTACTGCATCTTCTAACCTTTATTATCACCGGATGACTCATATCAAGGTTAATCTCAATTTATTATTTCTATTTAGAAATAGTTAATCTCGATTACAATTATTGGATACAGTAAATAATTAAAAATGTTAAGAAATTACAAATATGAGAATATTCTAATAATAAATTTTCATATTTTCTGTATTATATACATAATTAATACAGTTTTAATCAATTTAGATTTTGCGAGTTATATTACGCATATATTTTTAAACTATTTATACATATATTATATCTCAAAATAGTGTCGTTTTCCAACTACAGATATGCTGACATTCCTTAAATTCAAAAAAGATGTATCCTTTGAGAAATCTGTAACGAAAGCTTATTGAGAAAATAAAGTTATTTATATATGTATAATTATTTGAATTCGATTGAATTCATATAAATTTCTGGATATAACAGAATTCTGTTATAATTTAATTTATAATAAGAAAAAAATAATCAAACTCATTATTTTAAGATTTTGTAAGATTAAATACAAGATTGATATTATTATATTAATGAAGATAATTAATTTTATAAATTGAAGAAAGTATCTTTACAGTTCATCTAATGAGAAATGTTATCTATTATTTTAAGCTCTATTTCATGATGAACATGATATGTATTAAATATTATTTGTTCAATATTGTTGAAAAAAACATTCTCAATTGAATAATTAGTTTTTAGGATAAGGTCTTTTTTGGATGTGAAGCATATAACACAAATATTAAATATTACGTCGACGTTTTAAGGATTTCTTTAAGATATTTGAGATGATTCTATGTCATTGTCAAGGTATTTTTATTAACAATAAAATTTTTTTTTATAATTAATAAATACAAAGAATAAATTAAATTTATATCACAAACACTTAATATCTACTTTTAGTCTCATTAATTTGAATGTAAGTTAATTCGGTAATTATTTTCATGGAGTCAATATCGAAATCGATGTAAACATAAATATTGTTTACTATATAATGTTAGATTTATACATCATCTTATTCATCACATTTTCCTTATAGTCCTTAATAATCGATTTTAATGTGAGTTTAAATTTTATATCTTCTTGTTTATTGAAAGGGTTCTTATTTATATTTATGTAAAATATTTCAGATATAAATTTTTTTTTCTTCTAATTACTCTCTCTTTCTCTGTCTAATATTTGAACATTATGATAATTTACCTGATCTTTACATTCTTATAAATTTGATGAGACTACAAAACAGCCATTTTTACTATTTTTATATACCTACATATGTTTATATATGTAGGTAACGAACGTTTAATTTCACAAATGTACGTTGCAAAATAAGTACTACAATTGATATTTTACTTAATACTTGTAGTATCTCATTTGTATGTGAAGTTTTTTATCAGGCAAATACAAACCTAACTAAAATATATGGATTATCTAAAATTTATAAAAAAAAGTAATACATTGTGTTCTATAATCTACTATGAAAAGGCCTTTTTATATTTCTACTAAATATTGTTTGATTCGTTAAAAAGTCTATCTTAAAAGATCTTATCTTACAATCTATGTTTACAATGGAGGATATTTTTTACAAAAATATTGAAAAACAGAAATTATTCAACCAATAATATTTAATCATAAGTAGTACATTTTTTTTATAAAAAATTATTTAGAGTTTTTAGTTAATACTTCATAAAAAACATATGAATTTTTTTGTTTATTTCGATAATTCGATTATAAATCTGAATCTGAATAAATTATAAATCAGTTTAATTATTTATATAATACAAAGCAGGATATAAGTACTTTTATTAGTTTTAAACATATTTCTTAAGATTTAAATTTTACAACTGCATGTTCATTGACTTGATTAAACAGTTATCAAAAGTGAATGTTCTCTGTCTGTTTTGTAAATATAAAAGAATTTGGTTTTTGGTATGTCTTTTAATACTAGAAAGTGAAGAGTTTACGCTAACCAATAACAAAATAAAGTTGTATAGTATTCCATACTTTTTTACTACTTAAATTTCAACCGTAAAATATTGCATGATAGAGTATAAGTGTGCTCACAATAGTTCAAAAGATGAGTAGTTTAGCATTGTACAAATAAAATTATAACATTAAAAATGATTAGAAAAAATCCATAAATTCATTTTAGAAGATTATTATTAAAAAATGAATAAGTTATGTATAATGGTAAATCTTACAAAATATTCTGAATGTATAATATTAATGGTAAAAATATTGTACTTGAAACAAATAGTAATTCGCCTTATGCTCGAAAATATTTTTATTGAGTATTTATCATATTTTATTCTAACAAAACTGAAGTTTTATATAGTTAATATAAACAATAATATTCAGATACCTAGAAAATTTAAGTAATTGTTTAATTAAAAAACAATGATACAAGATAAAATATAAAATTTTAGAACAGAGAGAGAGGGGGGGGTTCGAGAATGAATGATTTGATAATTCGAAAAATTGTAGTTCATAAAAAACACTATCTAATTACAACAGAAGATAAAATAAATAAAAAGTAAGACAATATGGATCAATCTATAACTTTTAAAGGTTTGATGGGCACGATTGATTAAAGCAAGTATGTTAGAAATTATAGGAGTTTGTAATTTCACTATACGTGATCAAATGAAACAAATATAAGTTATTGGCCGAAAGCCTCTTTATATTATTTCTTGTAGAATACAAAATAAGTATTGTTGAACAGAAGTTCTGTAGTTCATATAAATCATATTATTTTTTAAAAGTATTATAAACTAATTTTATTTATTGTTGCAAAATCTACTTTATTACAGAACAGTTCTACTTAATTCATGTCAAAACGTATTAAATTTATTAAAATGCGTGACTCACTATTAAAGTGCTCAAGTCACAAATTATGTACAAAAATATATAAAAATCTACAAAAAGAAATTCAAGTCATCTTATTGATTAAAAGTTAATAAATGTTAAGATTTACTAACTTTTAAGATTTAAGATTAACGTATTTAAGATTTAGTACTTGCTAATCTTCTTAGGTAATAAGTCATTTCTTTTTCAAGCCCTTAACGTCAAATGGTTTTTATACCACGTACATATTGAAAATCCGAGAATTATTAATTATCAATTTATTTTGTATCTACATTAAAATTGGAAATAATCTTGATTCTTATGAACATACAGGATAATTTATATATGAACTTTAAATATTAGCTATAGCTTCAAATGTCCTCACTTTATTACTACAAATATAATTATACTCAGTGGAATAATATTGAAAAATGAAATTTCAAACCTTTATTTGAAAAAGCATCTGGCTTCACACATAAAAGTCACTTTGTAAAAGCTTACTTACATATTTTCTTTTAATTAATTTAATAAATAAATTTTAAATTTGTACATATATTTTTTATAAATATTAATATTTATTTTTTATACCGTCAATAATTGTATCTATAAATATATATATTTTTTTATTAGAGTTCGATTAAATAAAAACATTTTTTCCCTTCAATATTTTCTTGTATATTTAAATTAATTAAAATAAAATATTTTTTATTTTTTTCAATATTGCTTTTAAAAAGTTACTTTAATTGTTAAATTTTTGTTTATTACTAAATGCTTAAAAATTTCTAGTATTTGATTTATTTATTTTATTTTATTTTTTTTAAATATCTATTTATAAGTAGGTAAATAATTTGAACAAATATACTGTTTATAATATTAGACTACATAATGGAGGATTTTTAGGACATAGAAAAACAGTTAGTGATACAAATGAAAATTCGTAAAAAAAAACAGTAGATTTTTATTTTCTAATGTGTCCCTCATGATATTCAGGAGTTTGTTTTTATTATCAATTTTAAGGAAAGCATGAATTTTTTGTAATAAAATGAAAAGTTGTTATTTTAACACTATTGTATCAATGAAAAAATTGTAGCAAATAAAATTACGAATAAAATTGATTTTTATATAAATTGATTAGATAATTAGAAGCGGAGAAACTTTCAAAAAATCGGAAAATTTTTATATTTATTTAAAAACTTGTAACTTCGTCGTATTTTAATATTTGGATTTGAAGTTTTGAAAAATTCAAATGATTTATATGCTTTTTATTTGCACAAAATTTGAGATCGATCAAATTATTAGTTTTTGCATAATACTAATGTTAATAATGCAAGTATTTATGAAATTATTTTCAGCTCACCTTACTCCCCAGTTTTAGTTTAAGCCCAACTGCGCATATCGCGTCGATGAAGCACACACATTTCAAGCGTCAGGAGTTAACGCGGCTCGCGGCACTGGTTCGATAACTCGTAACGACAGCGAGCGTCTCGAAAAATCTGCGAATTCAACGTCTGGGCCATGAAAGTGGACTCTCACCGCGTGATCTTCCCTAAACTGGAAATTTCATTTCTACGATTGTTGCGAAGCAAAGTTGAATTCATTCATGTCAAACTAGCAGATAAAGCAACATTGGAACTTAAAAATTAATTACGGAAATTTAAATTTAATTCATACTCATAAATTCAAGCGATATCTATGCGACATATTTTACCATGTACCAAGAGACAAAACAATCCACGCGGAATATACTCTTCGCACTTCACCTACTTCTAGATCTTTCTAATTAATAAAAGTATGCGATTTCATCCACAAGGAAGTGTTATTATTTTCATCTGACATCCGTCTCCTTGATCTTTGCTCGGGAGTTATCTTGTAATTCTATAGCAGTTCACAACCCGGGGAATTATATGAGAACACACACACACATATATATATGTTCATAACAAAAGTAACAAAAACCCTGAATATTATTAATGGTATTTTATAAATTAAGAATCTACTGATTTTCTTGTTGAAATGTATCACTAGCTAGTTTTTTCATAGCCTTAAAAGTGTTTTATTGCGTGGTCTATATTTGTTTTTCATTTTTAGTGTTAATTTAAAAAGAAATTAAATATTAAATTTAAATTTTAAGAAAAATGGGGTTTAGATTTAAAATATAATAAAATTATCAGTAATATATAGAATTTTGCTTTCTTTTTATAATTAAATACATTATTTTAATTAAATTTAATTAGTATAATGAAAATAAATAAATATATTAACAATTTTTAACGATGTTTATGATAAATGAAGTTTTAGTCTGCAAAGGAAAACGAAAAAATATTATTAAAAAAATGTAATATTCAAATGATATAAGGTACTATGCATTAAAAATAGGAATCAATATAACTAATATGAGGTATTATTTACAAATACTTAATATAAAAACTTTTTATTTCTATAGAATATTAATTTCTGTAATTATAAAATAATTTATCAATTTTAAAAGATACTTGTAAAATTAATTTTTAAACGCCTTACTTTTTGTCATTTATCTATCAGATTTTTTATAATTATTTATATAATTTTTAATAAAATGATAATTCAATTCTAAATATTCCAATTATTATATTGAATATTGTTTTAGATAAATTATGTATAAATAAAAAAATAAAAATACTCTTTCAATTCAAACTATGATATATGAAATTAGAAATTAAAGAAAAATTTATAATTTATTTATGTTCACAGGAGAAACCTCATAAGTGCTTACAATGCTCAAAATCATTTCCAACTCCTGGTGATCTTAAGAGTCATATGTATGTACACAATGGATTATGGCCATTTCGATGCAATATTTGTTGTCGTGGTTTTAGTAAACCTACCAATTTGAAAAATCACATGCTTCTACATGTCGGACGTTGCTCGAAAAAAGGACTGATTAAATCATCTGTGGATATTTAAGCGAATTTAAATCTATTAAATATATATTCATTCTTTTATAATTTGTATTTTTATGTATTTCAAATATATTCCTAAAAATAGTTTTTTTTAATTGAATTTATTTTGTTCGATAAAAGTAAATCATTATTGATGCCATAGTTGAATATATATATATATATTCAGAAATGATCTTTCAACGGTTATAATATATATTATGACCGTTTATATGTTGTCATCTAAGATTATTATATTTTAATTTTATATGACATGTACTTAAGGTAAATAAATATGATATCAAGCTCAAATAGACAGATTAAGGTTGGAAAGACCGATGGAAAATTATAACCGAGTGATTCGCAAACGCGAATTAAACCGTGGATAGATAGATAGGTAGATATAAAATTTATCTTTGTAGAGATAGTTGTTTAAAAGAAACAGGTTTATAATACATTTAAGTAAAAAAAGATTGAAATAAATAGTATAGATTAAAATATAGAGTATATAAATTATAACTACATAATACACAGTATTTATTAGGCACGCGAAATAACGCACATGGGAGATGAATAGAAGGTGGCGAGAGGAGATGCTGATGTTAAGAAAAATGAGATTGAAAAAAAAAAGTTGTAATAGGGAATATTTAAAAAAAGAGATCGAAGATTTTTCACTGTTGTTTGATGATAAAGTATCCCAGAGGTCAGAGGCAGTTATATGAAAGAAAAATCTTTTTGTTTTATTCCGGAATCAAGGTATAAGTAGAGAGGGTAATGAAGAACGTAAGGGCCGTGTAAGATCGTATAGATCGTAGTATAAAGTACTTAAGAAGATAGGTAGGACGTTTGTTATTCAGTAATTTTTTATTAAATGGAGAAACAGAAATAGATAGAGAAAGAGATAAAGAGAGAGTCTAGCTGTTTATCTGACACCTAGAAAAGATAGGAAGGGACGAATTTTTGCATGGATCGATCGTATTGAACGATCTTTGGTGTGAGGTAGCTAGAGATTTTTTGGCAAAAGGTCATCTTTAATTTAGGGAGGTTGTATTGAAGAAAGAAAAGGTGAGAGGGGAGGTCCATAGGTGGATAGTTTTCTATGCGCTAAGCGCTAGACTTTTCCTTGTATTTATGTGATCTTTCTCTGTCTCTTTCTTTCTCTTTCATAGGTTATAGTTATAAGCGGATAAGTATAATTATAAATATTTCTCTTTGTCTTAATGCAGGTGATTGATACAAAGAATAATCTTCGTTATGATATATATTTGATTTTATCATATAATTTTATTCTTAAAATTTTTACATAATTTAATTTTATATTACATTCTAATAAAGGATTATAAAACTAGTGTTAAAAAATTTGGAATTTGACATTGAAATATTCCGAGTAAAACTTTTAACACAAATATTGGAATATTATAATTTACATCTAAGACAAATTTTATTTCAATTGTTGAGGAAGTTGCATTGAATTTTATATGTAGAATAATATTTTGGATACAGAAATTTTAAAAACGTGTAACTAGCTTTAATCAAAGGGACGATTACTTTAGCAATATAAAATATTCAATATTGAGTTGGTTTTAATGAAAAAAAAAAATGTGAAATACATAATTATTAAAAATAAAACTTGGATATCGACGTATGATCTGGAAACAATTAATTAAATTACTGAATATTGTACAGAAGATTGAAAAAATCACGTTAACGCTATTCAAGAGAATATTTTCTCGATAGGCAAAGTTTTTTAATAAAGTTAAACTCGCATTGTTTAATAATATTTATTTCTATAATATATATATATATATATATATATACATATGTAGTTATTCTTGAAGGTTAACATGTATCCATAATAGCATAGTTATGTCTCAATTGAAAAAATAAAATTAGAAGCAAATTGACAAAAAAGACTAAAAAAGTTATTGTGAACTATTTCGATAATTAAAAAAAAATTTAGTAAAAGTATATTTTACTACGAAAGAAATATTTTGGAGATATATAGAATAGAATGAAAAGAATTTTAAAAAATTTTAAAATTTGTAAATCTATTAGTCTTAGTATTTCTTTTATATAGTGGTACATTTTTAAATTATAATTATGAAATTTGTTTTTATAATAAAACTATAATTTTATTAGAAATTTTTTTTTACTATTTTACAATTTATTAAATATAATTTATTTAATTTATTTATAAGGATTTATTAAAAATTTTTATATGTAACTATTTTTAAATATACAATGTTTTATAATATATTTGCTCTCATTTTTATTTTGAATCTTAATAAATATATTAACAATAAGAAGTAATCTTAAATAAAAGCCCAAAAATAAAAAAATTAATATGTTATTTATAGAAAAAAAAATTTTTTACAAATTTTTTGGTGAGATCTTAATTTTTAATATTTATATTGAATTTTTATCTACAATTTTTATCTTCTAAAATTCTAATAAATTATCTAATATTTATTACATTACTTTTATTAAATACCAGATCCACCATTACTTAAACCAGTTTTTGAGTTCGCAGGTATTTGTTTTAAAAAACAATCATCTAAAAATTGAGCCATTGATAAGTATAGGTGTTCTTTTACTCCAGATAAACTATGAGTAGCATCAGGATATATCTAAAAAATAATTAATAAAGTAATATAAAAATCTTTTTAATATAAATAAATACATAGTAATTTTTAAATTATATTATTCTCAGTTTAATATTTATATATCAATTTGAGATATGTATACTTTTATAATTGATTGAATATTTTATTAAAATTAAATCATATTAAAAATAAGTTTATATATTCGTATAGATCCTAATAAATACACGTGCATTACAATAATATTACAATAAAAAAATTCTCTCTGATATTTTACATATAAAAATTCATAATAACACATTTAACTGTTAAGAGGACACGCTTTAATTGAAATCAACAGTTCCTGATTTTATCTGTTGATGGCTTAATTCTTGAATGTAAAGATGTAAACTAAAAATTTCTGCAAATACTGTTTTTTGGTTTTAAAACTCAACATTGTATATATAAGAATATATTATATTTCTTAATATTAACTAATATTCGCAAGATTAAAATGTATAATTATAATTTACTTTTGGTACCTAAATTTGCCAATTAGAGAGATTTCGTATATATACACAAAATAATAAATTAAAATTAATCGATGTTTAAAATTATATAATGAATATTGAGAAAATTATTTCTAGAAAAATAAAATAATTTGTTAATAAATTTCTATTTTTGAAACTTAAGAATGTATATTATAAATATGAAATCCATGTATATATAAATATATATACATAAAAAAACAAATATTTACCTGTTGTCGAAATAAAATGCCTTTTTTGGCCAGATGATGAGCAAGAGCCATAGAATGTTGAAATTGAACGTTATTATCTGCAGTACTGTGTATTAGATAAAACATTTTATTTCGTAAATTTTCCACTTTATTGCAAACATCAGCTTCGAGGTATCCTTGATAATTTGATGTAACATTTGGTGATCCCATGTATCTTTCTGTATAAGCTGAATCTAATATAAAAAACATTTAGTAATATTTTTAAAATGTATTTTTTTTATTTTGATCATTATATTTATTGTATATGAATAGTTTTTTTCTATAAATTATTTTTATATAAATTTGAACTATATTACTAAATATTTATATTTATTAAATTATATTAATCATAATTACACTTAAATGAATTATTTACTGAATGTTTTAAATCTAATTTTTGTGATTTTTTTCTATTTCTAGATTTCATTTTTTTTATAGTACATGTCAGTTTTAAATATTAACAGAATTATTTGTAGTTTATATATTAGCATGAAAACATTTATAAACATCACATAATTTACATGTGCATTTATATGATTACAAAAAAATTATTTCTATTCTTGACAATCACATACTTTATCCATATAAGCAGTTTGCATATTGTTTCAAGTTCAATACACATTAGTCCAGTTATTTTTGTTGAAAAATAAATTTCACGAAATACTTGAGATTTTTTGTATTTGGTTAATAAGGAAACATAAATAGAAATATTGTTATACTATATTCAAAATATTAAAATAATTTTGATTAAATTAGTGTTAAGTAAAAAATTTATTTTTGAAAAAGTTTTTATATCTCAAAAAATAAGTATTTTGACATTTCGTAGGTTGAAACACAACGTTGTAATCTGTAAAAATATAAATAAATAATGATTCGATTACTTGACTTGTTAAAAGAGAGGGAAACTTCACATTTGGTCGCTGTTATTTGATAACGAGCAATTCTTAATAATCGAATGATGAAGAGGGAAAGAGTAAATAAAAAAAGGTTAAGGACGAATTCGTATAAGAACGTTGCTACGCATTTGTTATGACCATTATACCGTTGTTATGATGAGTATTGCAAAATGACTTATATAAGAAAGGAAAAGCTTTGGAAAGGAAACAACAAAAATTGAAGATGAGAAAGCGCTCGGGAAGGATTTTATCTGATGCACTTGAATACTTCAAAAGAGCTCTAGCCAGATGCGGAGAAACTCTTTCTTGAAAATGATTCAAGCAAAATTACGACATGAGAACACGAAAAGACTGGTAATATAATACTACCTAAGGGTGGATAAAGAGGTATTGCCGGCAGCGGAGAGGCTCTTGCTCGCAGTCGATCCAATAGACCAAAAGCCTCGAACTGTGGACAGCCTGTGTTTTTATTAACTTTGTCAGTGACCACTGTGACGTCACGACAGTTCGGTTGCCACGCTACTCAGCGTACGATTGGTCTCAGGCGATGCTTCCGGTCACAGAAGCGTAATGTTAGACTTATCGTATATTTGTAGATAAGCTTTGTTCTCGAATTTTCGGGAAATATCGTTGTGATCCGAAATTTTCAGAATAAAAAGAATTTTTATTCGAAAATTCTTGAGCAATAAGCCTAAGATAAAGACATTCCACGAACTTTTTTTAATTCTTAAGAAAATTTATAAATAATTTATGGATCGAAAAAAAATTATCATTGCAAAAAGATAAAAGATTACAATCATTTTTGGATTTTTAAAAGTGTTGTTATATACATTGGAACATCATTGAAATATCTTTAAGTATTCAAATCGTTTTGACTCAGTTATACAAAAGTTTAAGTTATACTCGAGGATTTTATTTTAACACCAAATCACTAAATCATTCTTACTGTTTTATTAATAATTAAAAAAAAAGTATATTTAGTACCAATTTATCTGTTATTTAACTGTTATTCTTTTATTTTACACTCCATACATGATTTATATTAATTAGACTCAGATGTGAAGTCAAATCTGTAATATGATTTAAAATTGATAAATATTTAACAGTTTATTTGTATAAGGTAAATACTAAAACAATGATGAATAATACACTTCCAAATGATCGCTCTTATGATAAAAATAAATTTATAAATTTAAAATCAATGCAATAAATAGTTTACTCAGGATTCCGTTGTTAGTAACAGAAGTTTAAAAATCGAAAATGTTTAAATTTTATAAGTGTTGTTTCAAACTATTGTAGAAAAGAAAAATAGAAAAGGTCGAAAAGAGAATGTTTTCCAAGGAAAGGTTTATGATAGGGTTAAAGAGGCAAGGACGCCTTCGAGATTAGGCAGCAACGTCAGTATTAGCCGAGCCGTCCTCTCGAGTTGTATTACTGTTTGAAAAATAAACGGAAGATTTCATTCAAAAGTGTTTAAATTAATTGTTTTTTCCTTTCGGTTAATTGTGAGCTGAAATTTTACATGTTTATATCAAAATTAGATCAAATAATTTAAAAAAAATTCTTCAATATTTTTAAAAAATCTATTGATTCGCATAATTTTAATTAAATTAATGTAGAATGTTAAAACAAATAAAGTTGAAAGTCCTTAACAAATTTATTTTCATTCTTGTATTTTTTAATATTTTATTATTATTAAAAAGATTTATTCATGTTTGTTAATTTATTATGTTAAAATATTCAATTTTATTTTATATTCTGGATTTTTAAAATTTTAATTTTTATTTACAGCTATAAGAAAATATGATCAATGTATACAATAGTAGTAAATCTTTAAAGAAACATCAAAAATCTTACTTAAACGTTTCCAATTTTATATTAAAGAAAATGTTTAAATAATTTAATAATTAATTTATTTAAATTTTTTGTTAAATTGATTCATCTCTCATTAGATGCAAAATTCACTTTGGTTCTTTTTTCAACTAAAATAATTGGATCGTACGTCATTTAAGCTCATTTTTACAAACCTTAACTCTTACATTTTAATAAAATACTATAATGATTATGTTATTACTTGATACGCCTCAAAAAGCGTGCCGTAGTAGAACTTGGCTCTCTCGCTCCTTTACGATTGGCCCTACTCCCTCACAATCTACACTACCTCGCAGTTGTCCAATGGGATGAACGCTTTATATATAATCCCGCGGTTTCCTGTCACTAATAACGCTCGGTACTCGATGGTCGCCTCAGCCTATTGCAGCGCCATAAATATACCCCGCGAGCCGTTCACGAGAGTTGTTGCTTACATTGACAACTAGCCTTGGTATGCCGCTCCGGCAAGACCAAGTGTTTTTCGGTGTAGCTTTGACTTAGTATTTGCATATTTTTGACGCACTTCTTTCTTGTCTACTGTACAGATAGAAATATCATGATTTTAATGTTATGTTGGGTATCGATTCTGGTCTAACACCCATCGGAGCATTTTAGATATTTACAAATCGAAAATACGTGATTTTCAGCCTCTTTTTTGCGAGTCATTTCCCTGTCGTTTTTCCTTGAACATCAGATACGTGATTTTCAGCTTGACACTAGCTCTAGGCTCCACTTTCCGACCGCCATTAACCATTAGATTATTGTTTGAATGAATGTGCACATAACTGTAAGATTGCAACTTGATGTAACGGTATGGGCGCTTATCGACAGATAACCTTTTTTTACTCGGATGTATGAGTGACCGGGAAAAAAGAGTCGCCCAGCGAATTTGACTGTGTTTCCTTTCGTATAAATTATTGTATTTCTTCGTGTCTCTTGATTTATCCGTGTGTTACGTATATATTTAATGTTAAATAATGTTCATCTTTTATTATATATATCCTATGTTAACGTGTTTATATTGTTTAATTATAAATTATATGTATTTTTCTATTTATTCTAATTAAAAGATATATGTCAATCTCATACTAGACTTTATCATTCATCAATTTAAAAGATAATCCCCCAAGAACTTTGTCCCAACGTGTTAAAATTCGGACCGAGGGACTTCCTGTTATATAGAGTCTGAACAGGGACTAGCATAGATCACCGTGAAACGAATCGTAATTAAGGTGAGGGATACCTGTATAATGACGACCCAGTGGATTGACACATCATCCGATGAAGAGATAAAACATCAATTAACCTTCCACCATTAATGACTTACGGAATAGTACTGATTTTTCGAGATTGACTCAGAAAATTTATTTGGTGAAATCCCGAAAAATTCATCAGATCCCCAATAAAAATCGACGAAATGGATAATGACGAAACATTTCTCGGATTAAATCTCGAAGAACAGTAACGTGTAGTGAACACACTCGGGATCCGGAAAAATGTGGAATAAAAATTCCAATTAAAATACGACACTCGGTCTAATTGATATGACCACAAAGAACCTAAAAAACTCCTCGGCGGAAAATATCATCGCGAAAAAACTAAATAACGTGATCAAAGATATCGCAAATATGAAGATCATGAAACGTGAGCCAACCGCAATACACAAATCAGAGAACGATTCAAGGCCATGGTCGTAGCCTTCGGCAAAATACGTAAATGCAACTGCCATTTTGACAGAAAAGATATTTACAGTTTCCTTGATCAAATCGAGGAGCTACACGATATTTACTGTCTCTCCAATAGGCAAATGATAGCCGAATTGACGAAAATTTTCCACTGAGATTGCTTAAGCACTGAGATGCTCTCCGGCATTTCTTAGATAACTCTATTTGAACCAATTCCTAAAGAAAATTAGACGCTACTATCTTACGGTGTTGTGCAAAGACGGCATCTTAACTGCATACTTAAGCAAAAACAAAAAGAAGCTGAGAGTTTTTGTGTATACGCGATTGATTTCATAAAGATGATGCTCCAACGTGACAGATTCTTAGAGGAGGAATAAGTGGACAGTTGTCGTGAAAATGTGGATCCAGAATTAAAAGCATATTTGCACCATATATGATTTCGCAATCCATGCGAATTTTTAAACATATTAGAATTCATAGAGGATCAAGTTCTTGGTCTCCGTAGATGATGGGGAGTGAAAGATGTCGCCGTTGTCGTAAAACCGGAAAAAACTCCCACCGTATATGATTCAATATTGCTGATAGTGTAAATAATACAGATATACGCGAATGAACTCCCGCAACAGCGCAAAATGATTTTGCTCAGCATGCAAGAAAGACGGCATACTGATTAAAAATTGACACACACTCCTTTTTAAATCGGGAAACAGACAACAGACCAACCCGTAAACTTCCACTAGTCGACCCGTGACTTCGGTGATAAATGAATTTTTCTCGATATCAGTATCAGTGAAGACGTCTTTATTGAACTCCTCGACATTGGAGCTGCTTCTAGCCTAACAAACAAATTTATGGCCGACCGGTGCGTGCCAATAAGATAGAAAACCAACCTAGTTCAGTTTTGAATGTTTCTTACCGACCACTCGGTCCAAAGGAGGGACTTTCTGTTACAATACTTTTTATTATCTCTAGTATTGTTAATTTTTTTCATTTTATAAAATCCTTTTATAGCTTTTTACTATCTTATTACTATTTAATTTTATCAAAATATTTTTAAATATTAGGAATCTTTAATTTATTATGCAAATAAAATATTTTTAAATAATTTTCTTTAAATATATTGTTATCCTGCAGTTTATATTAAACATAATAAATAAATTATATATGTTTATTTTTACCATAATGTTTCCAAGATACAATGGGTGCTATACTGATTCCACAGTGAAAGACGTCCTGATTTGGATGCGCAAGTACGTGGGCAGCAATAAATCCACCGTAACTCCATCCCCAAACGGCTATACGCTGTTTATCGACGAAATGGAGTGAATCTCGCAAGTATCTATTTTCAAAAATTGTATTATATGAAATTATATTATAATTTTTTACAAAATGAATTTTTCATTTTTAAAAAGATTATATATAGCACGTACATGTATAAATGAATGTATAATAATTTTATTAAAAATGAAATTTTTACTAAAACATAAATTAGAAAACTTGACTTACTCAGTGACTTCTAATTGATCAACTACTTCCACGGTACCTAATCGATTGTATACTTCATGCAATAATTGATAACCTTGACCAGCAGTGCCTCGACCATCAATTTGTGCGACTATCATATTTTTTCTACTAGATAAATATGAATTCCAATCCACTTTGAAATTATCAGTAACCAGTTGTGTACCTGGTGCACCATAACTATAACATAATAATTTTAATTTTATCAGACGTTTGATTAAGCGTAATACACTTTACATAAGTAAACTACTTTATGTGTTAAATATCCATTAAAAATCTAACAATTTTGCATAAATATATTAATATAGAAATTTTTCTTACAATCCAATGTTTTTCTAATATATTTGTTATGAATGCAAATTAAATTATTATATTAAATAAAAGTTAGCGTCATAAGATGTATGGCAGGTTTGATACATCTAAATTATTTGTTATTGTTAGCATGGCGTTAATTCGCTAATTGCAAATGATTATCTATATTCTTTTTTAAATTGGCAAATCGTTGAATTTGCGTGTTTGCTCGATCGTCACCTTTTGCCGCCAGGAGGACATTTAGAGTACAAACGCGCGTTTATAAACAATTTTCGTTGCAACTTTTTTTTCAAAATATACTTTTGAGCGATCTTTAAGGAGCTTACTTAGTTTCACATTTTTAAACAATCAATTTTTTTCATATATTGATTGTATACTAGTTCAAAAATATTTTCCCAAAATTTTATAGTGGTACTATAATTATTTATGAAATGGTAGCCTAAAAATCGAAATTAGGTACTCAATACTTCACTCCAGGGGTTGCGCGTAGTACAGCTATACTTATTATATTTCTTCAGTATTATTATAAATCAAAAAAAAATTGTAAGATTTAGATAGATAAACATAGCATATTAAAAATTGAATTTACTGAATAAAATTAAATGGGTTTATTATTTTAAATAAATGACTTGTCAGTGAAGTGTTAATTACATGGAATCTTGCCCAAAGATTTTCAGAGTTTATGAAATAGATTGTATCCATTTTGTTATACATATTTTTAAAATAAATGGACTAAAAAAGGTCACGTGATATGGATTATATCGATAAACGTGATATAGTGCATTTACAACTGACCAAAAAGACAGACATTCTTCAAAAAAGGGTCTGACACTTCCTAAAAATTCGGCCTTTTGATCAAGAAGAAAGTGAATTATATAGATTTGGAATAGCAGATTAAATGTAAATATATAAAATTTTTTTATAAAATAAATATCATTATTTAAAACTTTAAACGCACTTGTAAAATATGATGTGAAGTACTTTTTTAGACATTTAAAATTATAATGATACGACCAACATCTCGTAAAATAATTACATATACCTGTGTCCCAATATTAGTCTTGACAATGATAAGGGATACATTGTTGAAACGTCGATGAAAATAATTAAGAATAACTTGTTTTATTCAACCGACACCTCACTGGATCTATAATTTTATTTTTATTTAAACGTGCTTTTCTCAAAACTATATTTAAAAAAATAGCTGCTATTCTAGTGTGGAGACAAATTATCTGATTAATTTGAAACTTTTTAGACATTATTCTAAACACATTTTTTGATATTTCAAAAATTGCTAATTTAGTATGCAAAAAACAATTTGTTTTCAAAAAACAAAATTTTCTTTAAAATACTGCTATTTTGTCAATTTTCGGATATAAAAAAACTGGAGGTGCACTATATATAATTTTATTTGGTTTGATGTAATAAAAAAAAATTTTTATTTACAAGTACTCTATGGACCTCCATATGGGACTCACTATGCAACTTTTTTTTTACGTCCGGAAACTATATATCTTAGTATAAAAAAGATATTTTTATTTAAAATTTTATAACAAAGTAGATTTAGAGTTTTTAAGTATATTTATAGAACTTTAAAAAAATCAGCTGATTAATTTTTTTTAAGTCTTAAAAAAATGACCAAGTAAGCCATAGTTGAGAATACCTATGGAATTGTGCATGGATAATACCTACTTTTTTCCTACGAAATATCGCTCTATAGAATATGGCTTCTTTGATAGCTTAGGCATTGGTGAGTCTCTATCCTGCTTAAAATTGACTTATCTGATGTTTGATTAGTTACTGATATTGCACTGATATTCATTTTTCTCCCATTCTGTATAATTTTTAGGCTGATGTTGCACTCCATAAAATTTTTAGCTCCAAAAACTTGCGAATCAAAAAAAAGGAAGAGTGAGGGCATAAATTTTTTTTTATCCAACTTCCAATAAAAGAAAACAATTCGTTCAATACAACTTGAATAGATAATATAAAATAACAACAAAATTACAGAAACAATCTTATAACTAATTTCAACAACTTTAATACTCGATGAGTAATGAGCGAGGCTTGGTCGCGAACTGATCGGTGCCAAAATTTCATTTGTTTACAATACTTTGAGAACTTGATCGATCCAATGGTTTCTCACCTTTGAGGTGAACATGACCTCCTCTACTTATATGTGTACATATGTTTCATAACATTCTCTTCCCGTTAATTCATTTGCAATTACAAATGAATTAAAATAAATAGAATCAATCTTAATAATTAAAGAATTAATATCCTAGTTCGGAATTTTCTCTCTCAACAATATGAGTTTGCTTATAGGTCTTCTAAATATATTGCTATCAGCACGAACCTCCGCTTGTCTGGCTAGGATGTCAGACCCTGGAAAGACTCTAATTATTCGACCTAATGATCATGTCCCTGGGGGAGTTGATACGGTTTTGATAAAGACTAAATCACCTTCATGTAATGGTCGAGTGGGTTTAGTTCATTTACTCCGGACTTGGTAATGTGTTATCACTTCTTGCGACCAAATTTTACAAATTTGTTGGAATATATGTATGACAAGTTTCCACCTTTTCATCGGAGATAGAGTTCGATGAGTGATAAACAGTTCAGCTATAAGGAAGGACGGTCTCTGAATTAAAAAGTGAGCAGAAGTGAATGGGTCCAAATCACTGATATCGTCATTCAAAGGAGCTAGTGGCCTTGAATTCAAACAAGTTTCCACTTTACAAAACAAGGTCGAATATTCAAATAAAAGTTAATACCTGCTCTCCAATGATACGTCTAATGTGATGCTTAGCACTTTTTACTGCTGCTTCCCAAATGCCACCAAAGTGAGGGGCAGCAGGAAGATTAAAGTGAAAATTAATTTCAATTTCATTTAGTTTACATGCCAAAATATCGGATTGGAGGAGGTTATCAACTATACATCTTAATTCTCGATCTGCCCCGACAAAATTAGTCCCTCTATTACAGTACAAATCTGAATAGCGACCTCTTCTTGATACGAATCGTTGAAGTGCTGCGATGAAGGCTTCACATGAATAGTCTTCGGCCATTTTTAGGTGAACTGTCCTAGTACTCATACAAATCAATACAACCAAATAGCCTTTATAAGTGGCATTGCTTCGAACTTTAGATAACCGCACCGAAAACGGGTCAGCGTAATCAACACCAGTGTGTAAGAATGGAGCATTCAAAGTGGATCGACAAGAGGGCAAATCACTCATTTATTGAGTCATGGTTTTTCCACTGTAACGTTTACACTTAATGCACTTATTAATTTCTTTCCTTACAACTTGCCTACCTCTCAAAATTCAGTACTCTCTTCTGATTGTGATCAGGGTCAGTTGAGGCCCACCATGTAGAGTCAACTCGTGAGTTCGCCTTATAATTAAATTAGTAAAATGGCTTGAATGTGAAAGGATCAATGGGTGCTTAACATCATAATCGAGTAATGATCGACTCAAACGACCGCCAACACGCAGTAGTAAATCATTTAAGATAGGTTTGAGCTTGAGTATGGGGAAGAAGAGGGTAATGCTAATTGATCTTGCAATGTCAATTCACGATTCTTCTTCAAGATTTTGATTTCTGTGGGGAAATAGCAGTTTTGATGGTCGTAGATTCAATAAGTTCGCTAGAATGAAGGGTTAAACTGTCTGAAAACAGAAGATAAATGATGTTTAAGAATACTAATTTAGGTTTATAATTAGCAAGTTCTCGATGGTTTTTAGAATTAGTATTAGAAATGTTAAGAAGTTTACGCGATCGGAATCGAACTAGACATTTGAATAGAAATCGAAAACAGTAGGCGGTTACTTTTGCAAGACGTCTTTCGTCAGAGTAATCATTGACGAGTGCCCATCTTCGCTTAGGTTCTTTTATGATGGTCTCATGACATGAAAACGTGATGTTCTCGTAATATTGAAGAAGAAGTAGAGAAAAGGATCTCAGAATATTTTAGATCAGTTTCATGCAATAATGGTGGTCCTTCAAACCATGAGGTCTGATTTAAAAAGTGATTAGCGAGAGTTTCTCTTAAGGCAATATCAGCAGGGTTTGATTGTGATTTGACGTAATGCCATTGGGCTGATGGTTCCAATCGTTGGATTTCGGCACATCTATTCCCTACAAAGATAGGCTATTTAGATGGAACGCCATTTATCCAATGTAGCACATCCTCAGAATCACACCACAAGTGTACAGAGGCTTGTTTATATTGACAGAAGTTTATTAAATTATATGTTAGTTTGGCTAAGAGATGAGAACCGCATAGTTCTAAGCGGGGAATACTGAGAATTTTCACTGGAGTCACTTTTGTTTTACTCACTTGAAGTGACACATGTATTCCGGTATTTGAGATTACACGTAGATATAAGACTGCTGCATAAACAGCTTTTGATGCATCAGAATAACCATGTAATTCCATGATGAGATTAGGATGAAAGTGATTTCAACGAGGTAACTTTACCTTTTGCAGCAAATGAATCTCATTAATCCAGTTTTCCTACAATTTAGTTTCCTTGGGAGGTAAGGAAGTGTTCCAATTGAGTTTTAATAACCACAAGGCTTGCATGAAGATTTTTGTTAAAATTATTACAGGTGACAACCATCCCATAGGATCAAAAAGCTTCGCAATCTGAGAAAGAATAAGCCGCTTCGTCCAATATACAGGACGCTCTGTCACATCTATTTTGAATTGAAATTCATCTTGTGAGGGAAACCACTGCACACCTAAGACTGATATGAGGTTCTTATCGCTGAAAAGGGATTTTGGATTCAGCGACGTTACCTTGTGTGGAATATTTTCTAGAATCTCTGAGTGACTGCCTGACCATTTGTTCAAGGGGAAACAGCCCTTCTGAGTGATAGTCCTTATTTGTTCTATTTTCATTAGTACTTCATTTATACTATGCCCTTCAGATATAAAGTCATCCATATAAGTCTCAAACTTCAGTATCTCTGCTTCCAATGGGTATTCTTTAGCATAATCTTGGGCTAATTATCTTAGTGTTCGATTTATATTTGCAGGTTCCTATTCGTATTTTTGAAGAACCGTTAAATACTACTCGGATCTTTGGGGTTGGGTTAGCTTCTTTCAAAACACCATGATGAGGTAAGAAACAAAGTAAATTTTCGTGGGAAGAAGTTTCACGCATATGCACTAATTCCTTGTATTCTTTTACAAAATTACAATAAGGTTGCAACATCCAGGGTTATTAATAAATTTGGTTTCCCTACTAATAATAAGTGATTTTGTTCGCAGGAGGGTATCTTGGACTAAGCTAATATCATCTGGTAATTCATGCTTGAATGGGAGTCTCACTATATAACGACCTTTGAGATCGCGGGGGTGTGTTGTGAGAAAATGGGTTTCAGACTCTTTCTCGTCAGTATGTATGTTTTTGAGCTGCATTGGGTACGTTATCTACTTCCCAGAACTTCTGAAGGAGATCAGTTACTTCAGAATTATCAGTTAAATGCAGAGAAATTATATTAGAGTTGTAACTTTTAACCTGAGCTGTCCTACAAATGAATGAGTACATATGAGTGAATAAATGAATCAAATGCTCTAAGAAAGACACTTGTTATAAGTGAAGAAATCCACCTAGAAAGAGCTTACCCAAGAATTCAGCATAACTGTGATGTTTGTAGGAGATGATTTTGGTGGCCTTGTGCTATATTCTTTAACTTAGGCATAGTGGAAACCTCCAATTTTTGTGAGAGCTCTCCTTACTTATTTACTTCTTAGCATATCCATTTTTAGTTGAATTTAAATCATTTATGTAATTTAAATCGCATGAGCAGCATGTGACTTAAATAGACAATTAGTCGGTAGACCCCCACATTACCATGTAAATATTTAATTGAAACTGAAGTATGTCAAGCTTCAGAGTTAGTTGTTAGTTAGTCAACTCATCTGCAGCCCTCTTTCTTGTTCCAAATTGACTTAACTTGCTGAGCTATTCCTTTGTTTGTTCCATTGTTTCAAACCAGAAGCTTTGACCACTCTATTCATACCTAAGCATTACATTTATTTTTTAAAATCATTCTTCAAAATAATCTTTTCTTGTATCTATATAATTGAGAAACATTTGCTACGATTGCAATGTATCCAGGAACTCCTCCATCAGAATATCTCTTAGAAATCGTGTAACATATGCTTGAATATTCTTCGCTGATTTTGAATACTTTCATTTTAGTTCTCTCTATTGCATTATTGAGTTAAAGAATTGTTAAAAATCTTGGATTATTTTTAATTAATTCCAACAATTTTTCACTCTACTAAATTTGAACTTGTTTCAGATTGCACCGATAACTTAAGGACAAGTTTTGTATAGATATTTCGTATTTTCAAATATTCAGTTATCAATGCATTTTTATGCATTAACTTATCAATGCATAAAAATTGTAAATAAAACGAATTCACATAAAGTAAAATAATACAGAGATACTTTCAGTGTTAAGATAATTAAATATTAAGTTTTTAGAATAATTAAAAATACATCTTATAAAAAGGCAATATAAAAATTTTTATCAAAACAAGAAGAGCAAAACAAATGAATGATTCACTATGACACACTCTGACGAGATGTACGGTGTATTGACTGTCACAAAACTGACACTATGAAGCGTCATAACGATCAAATTTACCTTCACAAATTTGTACGACTAGTATCCAACCATCAACTAAACTTATGACTAATTGTTATTGCACGCTACTACCACTGTAATGCTTAGTTGTATCTATATATGTATATACTACGCGGAAAAACATCTGAGTCATGAAAAACAAGAGAGGAGATGAATATATCCCTTATTTCAAAAAGGATATAAAATCCGAGAATTTTGAAACTGCGAGGGTATTCGCTTCAAATTTAAAGGTGTACCTAGTTCTCTTATACTGGTGATCCAAATACCTTTTGCAAATTTTGTGAATATATACGATGCTGGTGCCATCGACGGTTACGATCATCAACTGTTATGTTATGTTGCGTTTGGACAAAATCTTTTTGCAACAAGCTGAAAGGCTGAGCTCTGTATCTTCGAAAATAAAAAATTAAGAGTAAGTAATAAATAAACATAGTTATTAACAATTCACTAAATAATGTCCAATTATTCTTTCTTCTTTTTTTTCCTCTGTCTACAATCAATCTTACCACAAACCGCCTTGACACTTGTACTGCTTGTAGCTAATTAAGAGCAAACTTGTTTGAAACGATACATCCTTCTACCTCACAATTCCGACCAGCCCAGCTTCTTATTGTAGATAATCGATTCACTATATAAATATGGGTTTTACTTTTACAATGCACCTTCTATTCGGTTTTAGCATTAAGGCGGGGTGATTAATATTTTAGAGAAAAACGAAACGTACCTGTATTACGTAATAATGGATTTTTCTTTAATAATTATTTAAATTCATTTTTTTCAATGTAAAAAATTATTTTAATATTCATAAAATTTTCATTATTTAAGCATATGCATTTGATCTAAATTACATACAATTTTTATACACAGAAATACTTACACTTGAACGATTAATGGATACCGAGTAATTTCATCTTCTCGTAATCCAGGAGGAAGGTACAGTTTTACTTGAGCATTATATCCACCACTTATTTGTACAGGAAAGGTTTTAATTTGTGGAAGTGCTAAATTTGCTATCCTTTCCTGCAAAAAATATTACTATAATTAATAATCTTTTGACTTATAACATCTGTTTATGGGAAATCTCTATTTCTCAAAATTTTTAATTGAATGAATAATATGGAAAGGAGTGAGGAAAGGATAAATCGCTGCTAGATTAATTTTAATACAAGCAATTCACGGAAACACAATCAGAAAGGTTATTTATTGAGACGCGGCATAAAAAACCTCTGCGTTCAGGGGGAAAAGCCTTAGTTCGTCTATGAACAAAGAAAATATACAGTAACTTACATGTGTGCTTTTGCACACGCGGGAGATCGGCGCTCGCAGGCGCTCGCTTCGTTTTCACTCGAACAAGCTGCAGCGTGGGGGTCGGGAGACGCGCTGCTTAAGCCGGGCGGACTTGGTGCTCGTTAGCACTCACCCTGGAAACAATCCCTGGGCGTCTCTAAAGAGAAACTCGGGAACGATTCGTCCCAGTTGTTTCTGGATCCACCAGAAGTCTCGTACGAAATACCACACACACACGCACGCAACGCAAAACACAACAAGATATCGCACTCTCACACACGAGGGTAAGAAACGGCGAGAAATCGAGATAAACGCACAGCAAGTGCATCGACCGCAATGTCGCAGAGAATATTGACGATTCTTCCTTCGCATTAAACCCCACACAGGTCAATTTTCTTTCGGGTCCGTCCCCACCCCAGATACTTTACAAATTTTGGGAATTTTCCGTTTATCTTCACTTTTGAAAGTGACGAAATGAGCTCGCGCGGAATATGCATCGGAATATGCAAAACATCCTTGTATTAATTAAATAAAAACTGTCCATATTATATATCCGAAAAAAATTGATGCATGTTTATGCAATATTAAAAAATAATATTTTACAATTATTGGTCTTGAGTCAAAAGTAAAGAAAATTTTTTTTCGTGAGCAGCTTGTATGTAATGATATAAATTTCTGCTAAGTTGTTTTGTAACTTTATAATTTATTAAATTAACATTATACATTATTTAACTATTTTTATAGTTTTCATAATTTTTAATAAATGATTAATATGATTAGTTTATCATTTTATTATTAAGTTTTTCTAATTTTTTTTCGATATTTTTTTAAATTTACTAAAAAAACAAATTTTGAAAACAAAAAAAAATTTTTTTTTTCGTAATAACTCGATTGAATGAGAAAAAGCTTTTGAACGAAGCTCCACAAATCAGGAAATATTTTAGGATAAATTTGGGAGAAGAGAGTATGTAGACTCATCAAATGTTATATAAAAAACAATAAGAATTATTCGCGAACTTGATGAAATGTTGAGAATTGATAAAATAAATAAACAGTCCCGATAGAAATTGTACTATCTCCTCTTGTTCTAATATTTTAGAGTACCTAGGATGTATAGTGAAGACATACATGTTTTCACTAAACAACAATAAAAAAAATTCATCATTTCACCATCATTTAAAAAAAATACTTTATTTCATTTTACCATGCATTTTGAATACCTTCCTTTATTTTGAGAATTTAACTATTTTAAAAATAAGTGAAATAATAAATTAATTATTTTCGGATATATTTTTCAAATATCTTTTTTAAAATTTAATTTAAATGTTTATTTTAAAAGAAAACCTTTACCTTAAGAATTGTATTACTTTGTAGTTCTGTAAGAAAACGTGGTAATGGCATTTCAGTTTTGTACAGAGCAACTGTTGGAATACTTGGTCCAAGACATTCCAGTACAAAATATTCATAGTTCGATGAAAAAATAACATTATGATATTGACATGATTCTGTAATTTCTGAAAATATAAATACAAATTAATAAATAAAGAATTTATATTATTTAATATATTTTTATTTTGTCAAATATAATTTAAATGGAATTCTTTTTAATTTTTGTTTTTTCAATTGAAACATGTATTTTATAAAATATTAATCAAATTCATTTGATTTTTATTTTTATGTTATGTGACAAACAATAAATTAATATTCTATTAAAATTTTTATTTTTGATTTCTATTTAAACACCTAATTATTTTTTCTGTATAACTAATTAATAAATTTGTTCATATAATTTCATCTATAAAATTTTTTTTAATATTTTTATTTATATTAAATAGACTTTTTAATTCTGATCTAAATAATCCAGAATATAAATAATAATAAAGAATTATAGAATAATAGTTAATAAAAATACTTAATTTTTAGATTACCAATGTGAAAGTTTTATAAATAACTTATATTGAATTTTTATTTCGATCAATTATTTTCAAATAATAAAAAATATGAAATTTATATTGTTGCATGCGTTATCGACGCATGTGGACCTGACATTTGAATTCACCATCGCATATCAAATATGGTTAATATAAAGTTAGTTTAATATTTGATACTTCAAAGAGAATGATTACGGATTCGCTAAAACTGGAAGAGACTTTATAGATAACAAAGCGATGCCAAATATTATTGGAACGTAAGTTGGGCGACAACACGTAATATGATCTATGAAAGGGCCTTAAAATTATTAATGGGTAAACAGTTCCTAAGTTCTCTTGAAAAGGTAATTCTATCTGATTAATCATTTACGAAATTTAAATCTACAACATAAAATAGATTCCAAAATAATAAAATATCTAAAATGTAAAAATTAAAGTTTTCTTTCATTTAAGAAGTTTATGAATTTTTATATTTTTAATTTAATAAAAATATTTCTATAAATAAAACTTCGAATATATTTTTATAATAATTATTAAATTATTAGTCAATTGCATTATAATTTAATTAGTTTAAAAAAATCTTATCTCTCTTTTTGTCTCTATTTATCTATTTCTGTCTATAAAAAATAGTCTAGGAACAAATATACAACCATAAATAAAGACTAGTAAAATGTACTACACTAGTTAATAACGAAAAATATTTAAATTAATGGTCTGTAATGTTTGTACAATTATTTATAAATAAATAAGTAATACCTTTCTGTCTTTCTATTTCTCTCCTTCTCTTTCTCTATCTATCTATTTATCTCATTTTATGATAAAATATTTAATTACAAATACTTACCAAGTGACTTAATTTTATTATTGTTCTGTGTTCTGATATTATAATATTTTGAATTTTGTGAAAATTCTTGATTACGATTCTCATTATTTATAAATTTTTCAATGTAATCATCATAGTCAGATAGTTCAAAATCTGTATTTCCTATTGCAGTATTGTCTACTAAAATATATTGGCTTTCAATGTTGGAAGTAACACTACAACTCAAACAAACAATGGAGTGCGGAGATTTACCAACTTCCGGTATTTGTGAGTTTACGCGGTATAGGTGGCGTTCTGATGGGTGCAATGATGGTATTGCCATGAAGTATCTATTTAGAGATATGACAGACAAAATCGGTAAATTATAAATTTAATCCATTCTTGTAATATAAATGAAATATGATTGGTTTCGCGATTAGAAAAAGTTAAAATTGATATTTTTGAGAAATAAATAATAATAAAATAAATAAAATACAATATAATTTAATAAAAAATATAAAAATACTAAAGGTATTTTAAAATTATATATAAAATCATATGAAAAAATACCATTTCTAAAATGATGCTAATAATAAATGGCATTTATTGTTATCAAAGTAGTAAGAAAAACAATTTGATTAATTTATTGTGGTGCTTGAAGGAGTAAATTAATATCAACAAAACATATCAATCAAGTGTATCTATTAAATTTGTAATCAATATATTATATGCATATATGGAAATATTAAAATTTTAATAAAATTAATCTTCTTTGTAGTATGATTTAGTTAAAGATTTAATTCAATAAAATAGAATAATGAATAATTTATTAAAGTATTTACTCACATAGTATAATTTACTTGATCCCAAGCAAGTATCTTTGTCACTTCTAACTTTCCATGAGTTAAAGGTATAATTTGTTCTCTGAAAAGATTAACCCACACAATATGTTTGAAATAACCTGCAGAGCTCTCTTTCACTGGAGCTATAGTTATATAACTTGTTCCATTTATTGAGAAAAGAGGAGGTTCAGATGGAGTATCAACCCATCCATGATCGTCACTTATAATTCTTTGTATTTCCTGTAATTAAAAATATCTATATTCATATATATAACATTATAAAAATTAAACATAATTATGCAATTAATTGAAATAATTATTACTCTAATAGATCAAATTATTCTTACATACAAATAAAAAGTTTTTAATATTTTTAAAATTAACTGTTGTTGAGTTCTCTATTTAAAGAAAAAATTTTTTTTCAATATTTATTTTTTTTATTTCCACGTATAAAAATTTTTATTTTGATTAATTTACACTTGTCTCTATCCACAAAGCCTAAGTAACTAATTTAAAAAAATATTTGTATTAAGACATCTGGTTTTTTACATTCCAGTTCATTAATTATAAAAAAATATTATATAATTTTATATAAATATAATTTGAAATAAATACATATTATCGATGTCAAGTATAATTTTGTATTTCTATATAATAACAGCTCAAAGCGCAATAATCGTCTTACTAGATTGGCGCATATTGAACTATATATATAACTGCAGAATGATAAGGAAAGCAAAAAGAGATTAAGTTCTGATGGTATCACATTTTTCAAATCAATTGCTAGAATCTAATTGACAGTGACCACAGTTCTATGTTGAATATTTTACCTATTGATATAGAGTTTATACAAGGAATGGCATTGCATGATTTCATGTAATTGTACCTCAATAATTGAATAATAGATTAATATAAAAACAATCTAAGAGATAATGCTATTTTACTTTATTAACATGTAAAGAAAATCGTTACATACACATCACACATGCATCGTAGTCACACTACATACATGCCTCAAACACGCCACATACATCGGAGATAGCTTTCATAAAAACAAGACGCGAGATATTAGGGGTGTCATTTTTGGAACCTGAAGATCTCAGGGAAATGGAAATTGGTACCATAGTAAAATCAATTATGATAGACTACTAGGAAATGCAGTGATCTGTAGGATGTGACCCTAAGTCGAACAAAGGATTTGATTATATCAAAACATACTAAAAGCAGCCGGAACAGAATCAATAGAGTGCGGTCTTGAGCTAAATGTTGACATATGGAGATGGACTAGGTCCTATCGACACGACATCCAGAAACGAAGGAGGAAAAACCCTGACCACGACTATGTTGAGGGAAATGTAGAAATAGAAGAATAAGCCTAAGCATAATAGAGCAAAAAATACGCACCAATCTCCCGCACTGTAGATATACATAGATATACGGAGGTTTGTGGATACTGTTAGCACGATGTATGACTTGAACTCCAACATCTAATGATGCAGATCTCGTCGAATGTTGCCTGGGTGAATGGCCGTTCATTACCGGAAGAAGGCAGAATTACGGCAGAGGTGGATGACGGATTTTAGATATGAAATAATCATAGGAGATCCTAGCATAATAGGTTCTTCCTGAGAGCGCGAGGTAAAAAACTCTCTTTCCTAAAACTAACAAACTATTGCTTAATTAAGAGGAAAGAATGAAAACTGCTTTCCATAGTTAAGAAAAGAGAGATTAATTAAGGTTACGCATTTTTTGAAATACTGTTTGAAGAAGATAATAATTAGTTAGTGACAAATCTGAGCATTAAAAAAAATGTAACCTCTAAATATGTAACTGTAAAATTTTATTGTAATTAAGTTATATTTTGATTTTCATTAAAATAAAAAAATTAATAATTTATTTTTCCTAATATTTTGGACGTTTAAATATTTTGTTAAAAACTATTACAATTAGTAATAGGTAAAATATAATGAACATAATAAATAATTATAATGCTAAAAATTAAAAACTTTTTAATGTTATTTTGATCCTAATCCAAAGTATTCAAGACGACATATTCGATAAGTAAAATTTTTATCATAAGAAAAATGACGCATAAAAGGTTAATAAAAGAAATTATATAATAATTGAAAATGCTTTTCAAAATTTCTTTGTATATTGCACTAACCTAAAAAAATAAAAATGAATAAATTTAATAATAATTATTTTGTAAATATATATTATAGTAATTATTAAGTTTTATAATAAATAAATTGTGAATCTTACGGAAAAATTATATTGGTGTCAATTGTAGTGTAGAGGTGATAATTTTTAAAATAAGTTTGTTTTAGATTTTAATTAGTTATTTCGGAAATTTAGAGGAGTGCGGGGAACAGGAAAATTATTTAATGAAATAAACAAAGAAATTGAGCCACACAAGAGATTTATTGGCTCCGCTTCTACAAAGGCATACAAAATCCCTCATGCGCGAGGGGAAAAAGCCGCACTTGTACTTATCATTATTTTGCGCTGGGCGGAGGTAACGCTCGTTGCTGCCGCCTTGGGCTGGCGTCCTCCGCAGAGACCATGGTGGAGGAGTCGCATGTGATAGCCTTTCTCGGCTGCGTCCTCCCCGTGGTTGATGCCGCTCGGCTCACAGAGAATCATCTGGTGATTCAGCTGCTGAGCGAGGGTGGTCCTTCAGACGTGTGCCCGTGTTGGAGAAAACCTTGCGCCCTTGCGCAAACACCCTCCGTACGCTTACGCACACTCACACACAACACACACGTGTGCTCACACGATAAAGTCGCCGTCGAGTGATTCGCAGATCACCTTTATCGAGCGCGATGCAGGAGGAATCACAATATTAGCGTGGTGCTATATAAAAACAGTGACAATTCAAAAGAGACGGAAGCGCGCGAGGAAAAGCCTCGATCGAGAGTGAAAATTGTCGGGAAACGGAAAACGCATTTTCTTCCGCAAAACCCGGACCGCAATAAAATTTTAAGTCGCCCGCCGTATTGGGCTTCGTGCGGTCACTCGTATTTTCGAGAGAGTGCGTTGAACAAAGTTTTCTTTGTTGACTGTCAACATGAACCCGCTCCATGTTACTTGTATGTCGACGGATGTATTGATGATATAGGAGGCGCGGATGTTTATGAATTAGACAGAGACAACGATAGGCGGGAAAATGTATTGTATATACATATATAAAATTAATGCATATGTAAGGTAGTGTAAGTGATGAAAAATTTAAATAGTGTGCTGCCGTGAGATGGCCGATAAATTACAGTTTATATAATTATCGGCAAAGAAAGTTTTCTTATATTTTGTTTTAATTTAGTATTGTGATTGATTAATAAATCATAATAAGGGATTTTAAAGTTAAAAAGGAAGATGAAATATGAAATAACCAATTATAAATTTTCAATTTGGCGTAAAGTCATAAAAGAAAGTTTATAATTGGTAAATAATTAAAGTAGTGAGATAGAAAAGTGGGATTTTTATAAAAGCGAAAAATTTTGTTATCATTAAAAGATTATCTTCTATATTGAAAAGATAATCAATTGTTATATATTGTTACGTATGTAACGGAATTCATATTCTTAATTAATAAAATAATAAATGTTGCACAAATTAAGTAGGAAGTAGAACAAATATCATCATAAATAAAAATGTGCAAGTATGAAATTGAGAAACGATGTCGAAATATGTGATTATTAACCAATTATTAAGAAATCAAAGTGTTGCGAATGAAGCCAAAAAAAAAGGAGAACACCTCCACGGTGGAAGGATCCGAAGAAGTTAGCAGTTTTTCTCTATAAATCAAGGGATGAAAACAATAATGGGGATTCGGTTGATCGGTGAATTAAGACAGTAGTGACAAGAATCGGACGAAAAATGTAATACGAAGTAATTCAATTCCGGTCGGTGACTCTCGTCGGTAAGACAATGCGACAATCACACATATTCACGATTACTCGAGAAACGCAGATAATACAATCACACGGACACACACGTAGGACACTAGACGGTAATACGAGCCATTCAAACACTTATATTCTCTCTTCCGATTTATTAATCATAAATCGGTATTTTAAACGTTAATTGATGTTATTATAATTATTGTAATCCTAAAAACCTCACAAAGGCTGAATCGCTTTGACCGATTCAGCTACGGCAGAAAAAGAACTGGGAGTTGATAAATATTAAAATAATATAATAAAGTAAAAGAGTATGCGACAAATAAACGCGACGAGTAAATAAATAAATATATAAATAAGTAGTTACGGAGTGTAAATAAATTAATAAATATAGCGAATTATACCACATAACAATATTGAATTATTAATAATTATAAATAGTGAGTTATATTGAATAAATAAAGTAGTATTGAAATATATTGTGTAATATAATATATATTATCAAAATATATACATATATATTGAAGTGTAGTGTGAGGAATTTATTTATATTAAATATAAATAAATTTTAAAATTTATTGAATATCATTCATGTATATAAATTATTGAAATTCAATTGAAAATAATTTTAAATTATTTAAACAAAGTAAGTAGAATAATCAGAATTTATAATAAATAAAATAAGGAAATAAATAAGAGGAGAAAGAATTATAAATTATATAAATAAATTATATATACATATAAGTTTTATTATAATTCGTCAAATAATAGGTAAGACTTTATATTATACTTATACATATATTATTGTGAATTTGAATATTATAAATCTTGTATTGTTTTATATATATTTCATTAATAATTTTTGGTGATATATATTTCAAATTATGTAGTGAAAGTGAACTTTGAGATTTTTGTTTAATTATTTAACGGAATTCTCCCTGTTTTGTTAATTAGTGAAAAGTGTTTATTATTTGTAAATCTGAAAATATTGTATTGAAGAAGAAAGCACAGTAAAGTACTAGCAACAATAATAGAAACTATTCATAAGAATAATGTAGAGATTCCATTAACGGACACAGTTGCAAGCACATCGTGTTAACACACAGTGAACGTTTACATTGTATTGCATATAGAGTAGATAACTCAGAGATAGAAAAAAGTAGTTAAAAAGATCAGTGAAACAAGGAGAAGTGGAGTGAATAAAAAAGAAGAGTGTAGAGGTAACAAAGGTAAGAAAGAAAAGCAGTGAAACTGAAAAATAAAAGTGAGGTTAAAGGCTGAAGCGGGAAGTGAAGCAGAAACACGAAAAAGGAGACGGGCGTAATCGACATCAATTACAAATAAATAGAGCGCGGACTGCGCCGATAGCCCAATAGAGGCCTCTATCACACTCGCAGCGATTGAAGGTAAGCACTGGTGTACAATACTTCTGCAAGGTAGCGGCTAAAAGCTGGCGTAAAATACAAATATAATTAATAAAATAAGCACAAGCAAATATAGTTAAATACAATACAGCAATAGCATAAATTTAAAATTTTTTTTTAAATAAATTACAAATTAAAAGTACATAAATTAAAAATAAATTAATAATAAAAAAACTATAAATACAATAGAAAATTACATAAAATAAAATAAAATAAGGTAGTATAAAATAAATTAATAAAATTAAGTAATAAAATAAAATAGAATAAAACAAATTGTTTAAAAATGAGCGCCAAGCAGGAAAAAGCAAAACTAACTAGAGATAGACCAAGTAAGAAAGAAGCCACACAACTGACCCTTGAGAACTGTAAGAAGAAGGTCACTTTCGAAGAAGAGGAGATGGGGGGAAGAAATGGTTAAAAACACAGAAGAAAAAAATAGACGCAGGGAAGAAGAGAAAGAAGAAAGAGAAAAGCTGAAAAGAGAAATAATTGAAAGACTAAACAGACTAGAGGAGCTGCTGGAGAATGATAGGAAGGAATATAAGATCAAAATGGAAAAGATGGAAAAAGCGATAAACAAGGAAAAGGAAAGAGTCATGGAAAATGAAAGGAATGTGAGAGAATGGAGAAAAATGGAGCTTAGAATGGAACAATTTAAAGAAAAGATAAAAGAGCTGGAGGAGAAAGAGGAAGCATGGTCCCACAATGTACCAAGAGACACAGGGAGCGAAGGGATAAAAACATCAAGATCCAGTAGTAGAACGAGCACGGGAACGGAGACATCGAGATGAAGTAACGACAGCTATAACAGCAACTGCTCAATGTCAGACAAAAAAATCGGAGAACTCAGAAGGATGATGTGGGAAAGAGAAAGAAAGGATACAGAAGAGTATATAGTGGTAAAGGGGATGGACAGAGCAGAAGTCGAAAAAATGGGGGTGCAGACATGGGCAGTCAACTTTATTAAAGAAAGAATTGGCATGAATGAAATGATAAGAAGTGCTTGGTGGAGTGGAACGATGGTTATAGTGAAACTAGACAATAAGAGCTCCACAGACAGGATATGGGAAGGCAGGAAGAAGTTGATCGGTAGAACGATATATATGGACTTCGACCACACCTATGAAGAAAGGAGGTTACAAGAGAAAATCAGAAAATGGGTGAGAAAAGTAAGAAAGAATGGGATTTTCGCGAAGGTGGGACTGAGGAAAGTAGTTATCAATGAAAGATGGGAAAATGAATAGGAACGGAGATTATGGATAAGATACTGACAGGGATTATGAAGAGGATAAAAAGGAGTAACGACAAGATGATAGGGAAAGACAACAACGAGAACGAGAGAAGGGATGACTAGAGGAAGAAGGAAATGGGGGGAAAAAGTAAATGACAAAGAAAGCAAAGATAGATAAGAGGAAAAGAAGGAGGAAGATAAAAAGAAAGAAAATAAAAATTTAGTATAAGAAAGGGACGGGCATATAACAAAAAGAAAGTATACAGCAAAAAAGAGACTGTAATAAAGATAATACATGTACATAGGAGTGAGGGAGAACACAGTTATAGATCTGGCGATAGTTGACGAAAAAATTAGGAATAAAACAGAGAAATTTGAGGTGGAGACAAAAATTGAATCGGACCACCTACCTATAGTAATCACTATACGGATAGAAGACATGCTAAACACAGCGGAAAGGAAAAAAGTTGAAGAAAAAGGAGAAAAGAGAACAGTGAAAATGTGGAGAGAAGAGGATATAAGAGAATACATGGAGAAAGCAGATCGACAAAATAAAGGACAGGAAGGAGAAGTTAATATAGAAATACTATGGAACGAACTAAAGGAGCTGATTGGAAGCAGTATCTGCAATAAAGAAATTAAAACGAAGAAGTGGAAACTGGAAAAACATAGGTGGTGTGACAAACAGAAAAGAATAAAGTAAAAATGGCACTGATTAACTGGAAGAAGGGAAAAGTAGAGAAGGAGGCATATAATGAACAAAGAAGACTATGGAGGAACATATACAAAAGGGAAAAACAGGAATGGAGAGACAGAGACGAAAAAGAAAAAGAATCTGAAAGGCGAAGGCCAAATTTGGAAGTATATCAACAAAGACAGAAAGAAAAAGGAAAGAGAGGAGGAGGACATAAGTAGCAAAGATTGGGAAACTCATTTCAAAAGGCTATTAAAAGCTACAGAAAGGAGCAGTAAAAAACAGGGGAATATCGGAAACAAGCACAAGGTCAAGAAAGCATGAAGATAGGAGATAATGAGATTGACAAGATATGGAAGGAACTAAAGAAGAAAAAGGCCACCGGGATAGATGAAATACAAAATAAAGTATGGATATATGGCGGATAAGAGGTGAAGAAAAGATTAGCAGAAATTATTAAGCAAATAAGTGAGTTCGGAAGTATACCAAAGGACTGGAAAACTATAGAGGATTATCCATGCCATCATCGGCGTATAAAATCTACACTGAAATGGGAAACAGACTAGAGAAGGACACAGAGGATAAGAACATATTGCCAGAAGGAAAAGCGGGCTTCAGAAGAGAAAGATCGACAGTGGACAATATGTATATACTAAATCATCTAATAAAGAGAACATTGAGGGAGAAAAGCAGCATTTACATACTGTTCGTAGATCTGAAGTCCGCCTTCGACAAGATAAACAGAGAAAAGCTCTGGCATTTTATGGAAGAAAAGGGTTACGACACTAGACTAACGGACAATTTAAAGATGATATACGAGGAAACAAAATGCAGGGTAAGAACTAAGGAACGACTGACTGAAGAATTCTGGATAGACACAGGACTGAGACAGGGCTGCTCGCTTAGCCTTTACTCTTTAACATATATATCTCTGGAATAGAAGATGAGATGAAAAAAAAATAACATAGGTGGAACAAAAGTAATAGACACTAGAATTTGGATACTGGCGTACGTGGATGATCTGGCCTTAATCGGAGAAAACACGGAAGCCATGCAGGCAATTATGGCAACACTAAAGAAATATCTAAGACACAGGAAGATGCAGCTGAACACGGAGAAAACCAACATAATGATAGTAAGGAAAGGAAGAAAGAAGGCCTCTGAGATATGGAGATGGAATGGAAAGCAGATAGAAATAGTGATAAGAAATTCTGTTATCTGGGATTCGTGTTCAGAAATGATGGGAGGCATTATGATCATATGAGGGAAAGGATACATAAAGGCAGGATAGCGACGCGAATAACATGGGGGCTAGCAGAAAGAATGTGCAGCGGTGACTTCAGAATGAGGAAAATGCTGTTCAATTACCTCGTGAAGGCTGTTATGGAGTATGGAGTCGAAATTTGGGGAACTCAAGAATCAGAAGAAATGGAAAAAATCAAAACGGATTATTACCGTTGAACCCTAAATCTAGATTTCTGCACTCCGAGATACCTTGTCTCCGAGGAAATTGACGAACAAAGAATGAAAATGGACTGGAAAATACGAACGTTGAAGTACGAGAACAGAATTAAACAAATGAGTAACGAAAGACTGGTAAAAAAATATTACGAGGAGCATAGGAAGGAGATAACTGAGAGTGGAAATGATGCAACGGAAAAATGGTTGAATATGATAGGGCTGAGCAGAAGACAGGTTGAAAAATGACAGTCAGAAGGGAGAAATATTTACAGTGAGATTAGACAGCGAGATGAATATATACAGAGACAGAATAGAATGAATAAGATGACAGGGGCGAAATACAATAATATTTACAGAGAAATCCAGTAAGTTGGACTATCGGCGTACCTAAGATCGACAACCAGTGCAAAAGATATTGGAGATGACAGCGAGAATAAAATGTGGAAAAGTAACCACACAAAATAAATACTAGTTGAAGACCGAGGAAAGAAAGTTTCAGCTCTGCATAGAAGGTGATGGCGACTGGGAGCACTTGCTATGGATATGTAAGAAAACAGAGGATATATGTGAGGAACTGAGTAGGAACAATGACAAGACTTGGTCGAACAGAGAAACGATTATGCAGTTTGGTAAAAATAAAAGAGAGAATAGGAATATATTAAAAAGAATTACAGAGATAGATAGAAGAGTAAGAAAAGTTATGGGAAAGGTATAAAGGAGTGCTGTGTGTAATACAATAATCAGGAGAACAATATATAAAGTGCTAAATAAATTAAATGCATATTATGTATATTTTATAAATAGAAAATAAGCAATAATGTAACATATAAATATAATTTTAATACAATGTGAAAATACAATATATAACGGAACCCGTCCCTTGACAATAGTCGGGACGTAATGTAAATAAATAAATAAATTCATAAGAATAATGTAAAATTCGATAAATTCTGTAATTTTTGAAGATATTTAGAAAAAGTCACTTACTTGACATTTCCACAATGGGCTTTTGCAAACTGTTATAACAGAAATATTTTGTTGACGATTCATCCATGTTATACAAATTTCTGTTGATGAAATCCAAGATGCGGTAGTAAAGTAATGTTCACTATAAAATGAGACATTGTATATTATTTTACATGAAGCGTAAATATTGCCACTATAATTTTATGCTTATAGATATTTGCAATTTTAGTACATCGAAGATAAAAAATTTGCTAAAAAGATTTAGGCTAATACTAAACAAAATGTAAAAATAGATTGATAATAATTTTCTATATAAGTGTTACGGTGCAAGCTATGAACCACTTGCAAAAATAATTAACCGCCCCTAAAAATGAATTTAGAATATTACACGGCTTATCTGTATTTATAACTTGCAACCTTTTTGGAAAAGCATACATTCCAACTCAATTACATATTTAAAAAGAATCGTGAAAATTATAGTATTTATAAGAAGCATCTATCTCCGTAATAAATGTACAAATGAAAATATTTTAAGCTTTATGGAATTTTGTAGATTATAAAATATATTAAGAAGTAGAAATAAGATAGAAAAGGTGCAATGGTCCCAAGATTTTGAAAATCTTTGGGATAATGAGGAAAAAAAACCCTTGCAAGAATTTCGACATAATATTAGTTATTTAAAATTTTTTCATTTTTTCATTTTTAAAAGCACCTATCGAAATGACAAATTAACCACGGAAAATTTTCATAATTACAAATATGATGATCAAATAAAAGTTTGTCATAAACAAGATAAATGAATTAAGAAAGAAACAATAAACTTTAATTAGTATAAAACAACATTTAAATAAGAATAATTATTTAACTAATTCAACTTTTTGCAACAAATATAAACAACATATTAAACAGTCAAATAATTTACAAATAAACCAATAAATAATTATTAAACAAATTATTAAAAAATTAACAAATAATTAGTTATTAAAAAAATAATTAAAAAATTAGCAAATAATAATTATTAAACAAATATTTAATAAATTAACACATAATAATAAACGAATAATTAATGAATTAATAAATAAATGATTGATAAAATAATAAATTATAATATTATTTTTTGAGAGAATAATTTAACAATAATCAATTTTTATTAAATACAATACTAATGAACTTAGTCAAATAAATGTGAAAATGTAGAAGGTAATTGCAGAAACGCGAACAATAAGGAAGGATATCAATGCATTAAATTAATTCAACACTTTTACTTAAATTGAAATAAGTACACAAATACCTACCAAGCGTTGGAAAAGTATTAAAATCCCCTCTACTCTTATATAAACTCATATGGGAAAATTATAAAAAAGACTAAGTTTAGAGATACGACAAGATTTTTTTGGGGGCTCACATAGTATTAGCAAAATTTTCATTTTTTTCATTGTGAGTGAAATTTCATGAATGTGCACCTTTATCTTTTAATCTCTCTCCCTCGCTTCCATGTTCATTTAAAGACTATGTTTACACAAAGGAATTAGTGTGTAAAATAAATATAATGTTACATATAGGCACATATAAATTTTCTTCATTTAACTATGCATTTTCCCTATTCCTTATTTTAAATGAAATCCAAAATTGCGTTCATTCTCCCCTATACCATAAAAATAATTTCGTGAATTTTTTTTTGTATTATCTTTCATTTGAGCTAATGCGCACAAGATTAGGCTAAAAAGAAAAAATTTAATCGGACGTGCGATAATTTTTTTATGCGCTTGTATGAGGTTGATAATATAAAGAAAGTCGTTCATTGTACAAATCTTTCGGAAATTCATATTTCAACACGAGTTTCAGCGCAAAAGATTAATAAACTATTTAAAAACGTAATACAGTATTTTACCTAGAACTAGTGCGTCTTACATGTATGTTCAATAGTAAGTTAGATTAATAAATTGTTTATGTAATATTATTAATAATTTATATACCATACATAATAATAATAATAAATAATATGACAAACAACAAAATAAGTACAAAAAGGTTTGAAAGGATCACACTTGAAAAATATTTTTTTTTCATTTCGGAAATCTTATTTATTAATGATAACTATTTATTTCAATTTTACATTGTGAATTATTGTATATAATTGACATGAATATTATCATAAATTCTTATGTATTAATTTCAATTATCGATCATTTTATTGTTGTTTTCATAAATTCATTTTACAATTATTACTACTTTACAATAATTAAAGCTTTTCAATAATAAATATTCTTAAAAAATAAAAAATTAAACAAAAATTAAATTTTTATGAGATTATATTATTTACCGCCCAAATAAGAATAAAGATTTTCGTTAATAATTTCACTAATTGAACTTTACAAAACAAAATGTATATTTACAAAAAAAGAGGAACTTACAATAAAAGATAACAGTATTGCAAAAATAATATAAAAAAGTTACAAATAATAGTATGTAACGCTAACATTGAAGTGGAATGATTGTATATATACGATACAGTCGAATGAGAACAAGAGTCTAATTTTGAAAATATTTTAAGGTCAATAAAAGAAAAGGGATGAATTAGATGAAGAGACCACACATACACAGTAAATGTTAAATAGAAAACAAATAAAAATTATGCATAAGCTTAAAGAAATGTAATGTAAATACTGTAAGTGCTAGTTGTATATTCTATATTTTTTCTTCTAGCGTGTGATCATTTATTAATACTTAAATGTGATATCTTTTTTGTTACAATATATGATATACAAGTGATTGCATTAAATTATAATTTTATTAATCAATTTTTTTATTAAATTTTTAATTAAATGAAAAATAATGTAATAATTTATATATATCGTAACGAACGTTTTTATCGTTACAATAAATAATTATTCCAAATTATTTTATTTATGTCACGCACTGAGACTACAGGTACGTTCTTACCTCTGTCAGTTATTTAAATCATCACCTCGCCTTCAGGGAGGCGTGGAGGCGGCAAAGTCAGAGTAATCGGGATTAATTCATCTGGAAACGGGTATAAAAGTATGTTTCAGAGAGACGCAAAGGAGACGAGCGAGGGAAATAAATTATTATGTGGCTAATTAGTTAACAGACCAATACATTTATTCACTCACGTATGGTTTACAGATTCGTACATAGTAGAGCCGGCTTACGATTACAAAAATTAATTACTTAAGAACTACTTATAATAATCTTAGTACTCTATTTTACGTTTAATATGCATTTACTCTTGTAACTCGTCATTTCCTGAATCAAGTCAATAACAGGTCATTAAATTACAAGGAGTTCGGTGTATTGCTGCTGCACCTTCATTATAATTAGTCCGCTATAACATCTGGTAATTGTGTTAACCACCATATATTCGCAATTCACTCGATTATACCGCTATTCGCACAGCAAAAAGGAAGATTCAATATTCGTAATACGATATGATCGTCGTGAAGGAAATATCTAATCTGCTTACCCCCTCGCCGCAGGAAAAAGGTTCCGTTTTTTTCCTAATATTCGGCGAATGTCAATTATCACCGATTCCACTCAATTTTATCTCTAATTCGGCTATAATGCGAAATGCGTTACAACATATATGTGCGTAAGAAGTAGATTTTGGAAAATAAATAAACTTAATAAAATAAACTACTCATTAATTATAAATACATAAATAATGATTCCTTTTAAATAATAATACTAACTTTAATATAAAACGTGAGAAAATAATAAAATTAGCATTTTTAATGTATAAATATCATTTAAGTAAATTGAGAGAAAAATATAAAGGATATATTCATAATTTAAATGTGTATAAAGATAAGTATAAAGTGAGAGTATTATATTTGTTAGAAGAAAACAAATTTTAAAAGCAAAAAATTAAAAAGTTTTCAAATCCTAAGAAATAAGTGTAATTTACTATCAATAATAAAATCCAAAAATTTTACATGTATATATTTTAAATATTACTCAGAAGGTTTACTGATTAGTATTAATACTTAATAATAATAATGTATTTTTTCCTGGAACTTATGATGTTTATTCTTATTGTAACATACATGTATATAAATTTATGTATATAATTGAACACTATAAAATATACATATAACATAAATCGAATTATTAATCAATAATTAAACTAATTTGTTATAAACTTTTTATCAATAATTATAAATATAAACAATATATATCTATCAAAATATATTCATAATTTTTAAAACAAACTCACACATCCTTTATAATTGGTGGTGGTTTAACTATCTTCGTTTGTATATTTTTTGGATCAGCTAAATCTGCTACATATAGGGTTACCAGTGGGTTGGGAGTATCTGGCTGCAAAAGTATTTAATTTTAACATTTTTCATTTTTTAAAGAAATTTCTATTTATAATTAAAAATTACAATATTAGGAAAAAAATTTAAATAATAATTCAAAACTTGAGTTCATAAAATTTTATTACTTTTATGAATATTTTATTTATTGTCACGTATGTAATATTGCAAATGCATACGCGACGAATAAATTGTACTCGCGTCAGTAAACGAAGACAAAACATTAGGAAATTGACTATGAGGAAATCGAAATGAGTCTCGAGTAACGTGAAACCCACGAGTAATAAGAATTTCTGAATTTGCCAAATTGTGAAAATTCAAGATCGGAGGCGACAATGAATACATAGAGGTCAATCAAAAGACAATATCGGAGACAGCTGACTGAATGATAATCAAGCAGAGAGGGAGAATTCGCGGATTTTGTAATTCTCTATACAGCGCAGGTAATAAGTCAAATCGAAAGAAACGTATGAACATTCTTTCTTACTTCGGCATTCAGTTCGATTTCTTCTCAAGTCGTACTTGGGTTCGGATTTTAACATTTCACCACTATTTGTTTTATACAATCGAGACTTAGTTTTTTTGACACGAACCATTGTAATACACATCATCTCACTCTCTCTCTCTCTCTCTCTCTTTCGTTCATTAAGAGATATAATAAAAAGTACAATATTATTAACTCGCGTTTTCTTTATTGATAATTCCGAATTTTACGAAGGCCGAAACTCTTTGACTGAATCGGCTAGGGCAGAACGAATCCTGGAGGAAATTTTGCGATTCAATTATCGAAGAATAAATATAATTGCGATTGTTTAGATACGTAACATTATATATTAACAGTTTGCAATAAATAGTTTTGTTTACAAATTTTAAAGGTATCAAACGAAATTTTTTATATTTTTAATTGAAATAACGAGTATATAGACTTGATATAAGTTGTAATAATATTCATGAAATCCGTGCTATGTTGAATGAAAATTTATAGGAATAGCACTAGTGCAATTTACTAGAATGTCTTCATAGAAGGACGAGGAAATTTTACAATCGGTTATATTGGAGAAGGGATATCTCGAATTAGAACAATTATAACAATGAATATAAGGAGGTCATAAGACAGATTAAACAGACAGGCTGGAGAAAGCATTGCGAAAATCTTTGAGGAGTCTCTGATATAGCCGAACTCTTTAGGATCCTGTAAAGTTCTCCAACAAACAGTATAGGGTAAGCAAGATGGAAGACGGAATGTGGACTGAAAATGCTCAGGAGACCCTGATTATTCTTTTCCACTTCCAAGACTTTAGTACTGAAATGGGCAGCGACAGTTAATAGACTGGAAACAAGGGTTTAGACTCAAGACTATCGAAGCATGTAATAGGTCCATGAAAGGTAAAATGATCCTCGCTGGGAAGCTTTAAATCTTAAGTACCAGGGTTGTATGGGATCTTCTCAGCGTTACTACAAAGGGGAGGTGAACTTATTCTCAGAGTTCTGTCTGAACTTTTCAGGAACAATCTAGCAACTGGTTATATGCCGTAGTCTTGAAGACAGGCTCGGGTTGTATTTCTGCCAAAAACGAGCAGATTACAATACAACTACCCAAAAAATTATAAAGCCATCTGCCTCACATCATTTATCCTCAAAACGATGGAGAGACTAATAGATAGATACATAAAATATGAATTACTAAAAAACCGATACCTGTACAGAAAATAATATGCCTATCAGGAAGAAAAATCGTTGGAGACTTCCATAGCGGAAGCCGCAGGCTTCATACAAAAAGGAATGGAAAACAAAGATTTAATCCTGGCAGTAATGTTAGATATCGAGGGAGCTTTCGATCGTACAATCAAATAAGCAATAACTGAGGCTGTAAAAGTATCTGTATGTAACCTCGAATAATAAGTTGAATTGGAACACTCTCATTAAGATGAAGTATAAAAAGGCCATTATCACTTACTGTATGTGTAGGAGAGCATTTGGTAATACATGGCGACTGCAGTAAGATAAGCTAAAATAAATTTACGATGCGATCATCAAACCTAGGGTTCTACATGGGACCATAGTTGGGATTACAGGATAGAACATCAAAAATTGTAAATAAAATATAGGGACAAATCCTGATAGGCTTGGCAGGGGCGATGAGAACAATACCAGCGATTTCAATAGAAATCTTATTAGAAATCGCTCCGATAGATAAGATAATCATGGCGTGGGCATATCACAGATATCTTCGAATAAAGAACGACCTAGAAAGAAGATACCCACTGGTTAAGACTCTGCCGAGTCTAAACTTAGAGCAAAACATCAGTTATGATGAAATTTCTCAAACAGATCTGCACGAGCCAAAGTACAGAATCGTCATATAAAGAAGAGAAGGCTGGGACAATAAGACAAGTGTTATCTCAAGCACGGTTTGATATACGGGTGCATTCAAGAACGAATATGAAAACGGTACGGAAATATGGGAAACGGGTAACTCCAATGATCTCGCCATAACTCTCGGCAACCATGCTTTTGTATTCCAAGCGAAAATTAGGGTCATAGTTGAAAGCACTATGACTATGTTAAATAGGAATACTAAATAGTCTGTCGTCACCGTCTACTTGAATAGTCAGACAGCATTGCTTGTCATAAATAGCGTCAAAGTTAGTTCAAAAGAAGTTCAATTTTGCAGAAAACTCTTGGATATATTGGTTAATAATAATAAGGTAATTATGGTGTGGATACTTCGACATCAAGGCTATACTGGAAATGAAAAGGCAGATAGATTAGCTAAAAGGGGTACTCATGGCATCAGGATGACGAGGATCACGTTAAATATACCTAAAAGGAATTCAAAGGAGCTTTTTTTCTTTGGTTTCAGTAAAAAGCCAAGAGAAGATAGACTGAGTGAAAGGGCTTAGATAGTCAAAAAGAATGATCGGTATCAAATTATCCCTAAAATGGTAGCCAGCATGTACGAGGCTGAATTAACAAGGTTTAAGGAAAGATGTAAATTAGTTCACAGGGTACTGGCACGTGGGATACCACCTGTACTTCATGGACAATAAAATAAATAAAACATACAGATGTGGATATAAACAAGAGACCACGGAACCCCTAATCTGTTTAGCCTTCTTAAAAACAAGACTGAAGAGATTAGGGGTGCCATTCCTGGAACCAGAAGATTTCAGGGAAATAGAAATGAGCGGTATAATAAAAGCAATTAGGTACTTAGATAGGCTACAGAAAATTGAGAAACGTGGAGATCTGTAGGATCCGATCCAAAGCGGAACTGCGAGATTGGTTGCGCCAAAATATGCCGAAGGCAGTCGTAGCTGGGCTAACAGAGTGTGACCTTAAGCTTCAGATTGATTCATGAATCTCTGTCGTACTATATCAGTACAACAGGCAGAAGTTGTGAAGGGATATTCCTGAATGTCACCATGCTTAGGAAAAAGTAGTAATATTACGGACTAACAGGGTTTAAACATATATTGAACTCCCGTAATGAGGTGGTTCCCAAGTATGCGGGAGCTGCGGATGTAGAGACCATGGCCCGGAGCTTGAGGTCCAACGCGTGATGATGCGGAGCTCGCCCACGCCATCTACGTCGATGAACTATTACATTCACTGTCCAGGTAGGTCTCAATCGTTGGGGGAGGCAGACAGATTTTTTCAGGAAAATAACCTTTAGGAGATAGCAGCCCAATGGGCCTAGCCCGATCTAGCAAGGTGACATCTTTTCTCTGACCTTATAACTAACTAACAATAATTACGGGACGCTCATATTCTTGTAGATATAATGACTACAGTAAAAAAATTCATGAGCAAGTCATTCTACAGTAGATTTCCATTAGTTTTTTATCCATAGATTGATGTATTTGAAGACCAAGGACCCATGAAGGAGAGTATCTCTGTCATTGTCTGGTTAAGTTTGGAGAAGATTCGAAGAAGACCCATAAAATATCACTGTTTCCGACTACTCCGCAGCGTATTTTGGTGTAGAATTGTCGTTAATTTGTAAATGAGTAGATAATGTATTGTAATTATTTTCCTCTTCAGTATGTGTTCGATTTTTACATATAACTTATCATGGTTATAAGTACAATTTGTTATGGGGACCTTAAAATAATTAAACGTTTTGTTTTTTCCCTTTTCTATAAGCCGTTCTGGTTTTTCATATTCTCGCCATTCACAGTCTATTTCAGCAGTTAAAGAAGCATCGCTCTTATTTAAATACCTATATATAAGTATTCTAGACTTTTCTATTATCATTATTTCGTTTATTATTAATAATTATATTGTAAGAATAAAAAGTTTACTACGATGTTTACCCTGTTTTTTTAAAATATTAATTAAATAACTATTTCTGTTCTGTTCTTTTTCTGTTATGCCTTGTATGCAATATCAAGATATAAATATTTTAGTGCCAGAATGAAACAAGTTTGAGAGAGAACAATTTAAACTTTAAAATTCCTCTATATAATTATAGTTAATTAATAATTATAATTGAAATAAAGGGAGCCATTGTATTTTATTATTTCTTTAATATCTTTATAACAAATATTCTATATTAATTAGGGTAATAGATTTAATTGTTTTTTTTAGACGTAAGTTATGACCTACTGGAGCATAAGCTTGGTTGTAGTAGGGTATTTTATTATTGTCATGTGAGTGTTACATGCGTGCATACATCTAACACACACACTACATACATATTTTAACGACATCGTATACATCACGTATACTTAGCGCAGAGTTACACATGCGTGATATGCCCAACTCAGAAGGTTCGAAAACCAAAAAAGTACTGTTCATGAGCATATGCAGAACTTTCCCTGCACCACGAGTCATGAACAGAACTTTATATACACAGATCTTATGGGTTTCGTTTTGTATAAAAAAGGCGATGTGAATGAACACCGAGTACTTTTCCGATTCTATCTATCCATAATTCATGATCTCCCTCCTATACCTAACAATAGACACTCTTTTACTCTCTACCTCCTAGGCAAGAGGAGTACGCATTGGATGTAGATCCGAGCTAATTAACACGAATAGCCCCTCTCTTTTCTTCGACAAGTAGACAGAAAACTGAATGTGGACCTGAAAGGACTAATCCTCATTAACTTGACACCCTCACTCCACTCTTTTTAGACTGGAACACTAAGGCTTGAACATGGACCCTGGTCAACCTCCTAGTGATATTAAGGAAAGACGTGGAGTTCGACCTTATGACCTCCGCTTTACTCCCTCTCGCGTGCCAAATTCGATCTTCTTGTGCTGCGAATATTTATACTAATTATTTGTCTAATTTCCTTGTATTGATACTAGTTATAAATTCAATCATTAAACTGGGATCTATTTTGTTTTCTTGATTAAATAATGTATTTTTCTTGTATTAAGGTTTACTGCTGTACCGTATCTCGATCGTTGTTACTCGACTGCCAGTTACCAGTATTTAATGAAATTAATATCATTTTGTTTTATTAATTTTTATTAAAATTTTTTTTATTTACTTCCATTAAAGTCATACTTTTTCTTTACGTGGGTAAATCGGCCCTTTACCTAATTCTTATGCGTACGGATGGAATTAATTGTTTATTAAATTTCATAGCAAATGTTGATTGTGCACAGTTGGTTCACAGGGCACCGATCTGTACCGAAAAATTGGTAACACAATATTACTTTTTTATGTGCTTCTCATATTATTGATATAGAGAGATATTACTTTTATATAATAATAATAGAATATGCTATAAATAGGTAATATAAAAGTTTGAGTAATATATATATATATAATATTAGAAATTCTCCATGTTTCATTCCGAGCTTTTTTTTGTAACATAATGTCCATACTGCATTACAGCTTAATGAATTTATTTATATATTATAAACTAATAATTGAAAGATGATAATTAATATTTTTTATTTATTAAAATAACGTTTACTGCTAAAAATTATTCGCTTTATCTTTCCTGCTTCTTTTTTTACTAGCAAATAAATGAAATTTCACAATTAAGTATATAGTAGTATAATATTAAATTGAATTTGATATTTAATTATTATAATGTGTTTATATTTTCTTCAAAGAAGAACTCGAAATAAAAATTATTATTACGAATCAACTATACATATTTATTTTACAAATTACTATTGATATTTTAATATGCTATTCATGAATTGAGATGTGTATCAGATTTATTCGGTGCATTTTCTGTTTTGTGTGTTTCATGACTTTGTAAAAGTGAAAGTGCACGGAAAATTCCCAAATTTTGTAAAGTTCCGAGAGTGGGGATAAGCCCGAAAGAGAATTTGACCTGTGTGGGGTCCGATGAGGGGGAGGGTGGTCAATTCTTCTTGCGACATCGTGCCCGATAGACTCGCTGTATTTTTTCTCGCTATACTCGCCGCTTAATCTTGTTTGTGAGAATATTTTTCCGACCGATTGCGTTGCGTGCGTGTTGTATGTGTTGTATCTCGTGTGAGACTTTTGGTGGATCCAGACGCTGTCGGGACTTATCGTTTCCCAGCTTTTCTATGGCAGCGCTCGGCGATCTTCTCCAGGGTGGGTGCTGACGAGCACCAGGTCCGCTCCACTTTCGCAGCGCGTCTCCCGACACCCCCGCTGCTCCTAACTCGTGTTCTAGCTGCCGGCTGCGAGTACCTGTGAGCGTAGATCTCTCGTGTGTGTGAAGCACATATTGTAAGTTTTTGTATATTTCTCTATTGTTCGACGTACCAAGGCTTTTCCCCCTGATGCAGGGGGTTTTTATTCCGCGCCAATAAATTGTTTTTATTGTTGTTGCGCGAATTCATTGTTTTCTTAAAAATCAACCCAGCAGCAATAGTTCCTCTCCCTCACTCCTTATAATTTTATTAATTTATATAAGTTTTATTAATTTGAGATAAGTCTCAAACAAGATTTTTTCGCTACATCAACTGTATTAGAACTTAAGAGAAGAAATTTTATAAAATATTAAAAAGGTACCCTCCATATTATATTAAGATAAAATGAGATTTCTTATGGATATAAAAAAATAATAATTATGTATTATTTTTGTATCAGCGACATTTTGTTAAGTTGATTTCATACCTTCATTAGGCCTTGGTATAATTTAAGACTATGACAGCTTAGTTGCACGTTAAAATTAAATCTGTAAATATCCTCCATTTTAAATTATGATGATATATCAGTATATATAGATGTAATTGATGAATCCATGGAAATTTTCAAAAATAATAAAAAATAATAAAAGATAAAAAATCAATTTGTTGAAATGTTGCCTACAGAAGCAAGAAATACTTATTTTTTTCTAACTTTGCGATTTTTATAATTAAAAAAAGAAAAACTTTTTAAATAAATAAAAGGTATAACATCGTTGCATTAGGTTATTTTATGATTTCGCATCTATATAGCACATATTATTTACGCTGTATCTCAAAAAGATAGGGATATAAAAGCTTTTTTGATTTGGATTTGAAGTTTTCTTTTTAAAATAAGGCGAGAATTAGTTATATATATCGTGAAATAAAAGAAATTTACATAAAGAATTTGCTATTTTTGATAAATTTTCTTTAAATAGCTACCATTTACAATTATTTATTCTATCTAGTATTAAGAAAATTTTATTTTAAATATTTAAATTGTTAAATACCTTTGGATAACGAAGTGATCGAATATCTGGATATAATTTATTGTTATTTCCATACCAGGATGTATGCATTTCTCCAACCAATGTATCATTAAAGCTTGCATATAAAAGCACATGAGAATTTTGTGGCATCCATACTGCTTCATTACTATGTAATATTTCTTCTAAAAAAATTAAATTTTATTAATTTATGTATTCATTTATACATCCTTTAATGTATTGATTATACAAGTTTCCTATATTTCTGCTATTTAGAAACAGTATCTGGATAAATAAATAAATAATAAGTGAAATGATAAAAAAAAAGAGTAGGAAAATAGAACATCTTTCAGTTCTGCTATTTTTCGAATATATTCGTATATATTAAAAATTCAAGTTAAATATGAACATAAAAAAAATTTTTTTGAGTAATTTATATTAATCAATATAAAAAATGTAGAGAAAAAAAACATTTTTTGAGTCTAATTTTAATAAATACATCTTTATTTTTTTAGAATAAATAAAAGATTATGAAACAAATTTTAAATTATATTAAATCGTTATTATTAAGAATTCATTAAAGCTTTTATTTAATAAATAATTCAAACAACATTGCAATGTTTAATATATTTATTTTATTGTAAACTGGACTCTGTGATCAAATTATATAAACTTTCTAGTAACAAATAAAAAACTACTAATGTTGTATATAAAATTAATTAAATGTTTTGTAAGATATATTAGCGTAACTATATGTATCCTAATTACGAAAGTTAATGATCATAAAATATGTTAAAACGGTACCTCAGTTATCTTATTATATTTGAAAAAGTGTAAAGATGATATAGATTAAACAAATATTTCCATTCTAGATAGAATGATAAAGAATAAATGCAGAAAAAACGTAATAGAAAATAATATTAAAAAAAAAAAAAATAAAAATATGTTGAATATACAAGAGGATACATAAATTTAAATTCTCAGTATAATCTGTTGTTATATATTATGACTAATATACATAATATCGTTTAGTTAATAATGTAGATATATACATTTTATATTTATATTAATTTCAACTTTGATTTCACGACAATCGATAATAAAATTCATTTCAATAAAATTTAAATTTAATTAAGTATTTATTATATGTTTTTTAATAATTTATTGTATAAATTATATAAATTGCAATTAAAGAATAAATTTTAAACACAATTCCTATATTCCTTAGTAAAATTTCAATTCTGTAAAAGATATTTTTTTTTTGAAGCTCTGCAGAATGTTATTTTTAAATACATATCAGTCGTTGCATTTTAATTATTTAAAACTAAATTCTTAAACATAAAAATAGAAGAAAAAACAATTAAAGTATCTATTGAAGTAAAATTTGGTGTATAAATTTTTTAAAAAAGTTTTGATTTTTGGCTTTTTTTAGTTAAACTATTTTTCAACTTTATACTGTTGATTGATGTAATTTATTTAATTTTCGTTTTATTGCATATAATTAGAAATCAGAAGGTAAAAAAAAGTTACATGCGAAAACGGAAAATATGAAAGATAATTTGTGTAAAAAGCCTATATATACGAGTCTGAAAAATGATTAAGAGTATAAACTACCACTGGAAAATACAAATAAGGGTTACATTAATTTTTTAGTACTGTTATTATCTTTCTATTATTATTGTCTATATATCGTTATCATATTCTATTTATTTACCCTTTTTGTATAAAAAAGTATAATGGTTTTACATTTATAATAATAATATAATTAATTCCAACCTTTTGACCCGGGAATAAACTTTTCACTTTACTTGTCCTATATATATCACTATATTTCTCCTTACTTATAGTTTATCAAAATATTTATCGCAGTTTTTTATTTAAAATTTTCATGTATTCAGTATTTTCACTAGTCCTTCATATTTTATACAGTTTGTGAACTTTTTATTTGTTATGTGTAATTAGACTATTCCTTCTTTCTTTGTGTTGATCCATCCTCTCTCTCGTCCTCACTCCCTTTCAGGTACATTATTTTCTCTTTCACCTTCCTTATGCTTTCCATCAACTTGCAATTTATTATCATCCCTATAAGTTCCACTATCATCCTACTGTATGTCCATTTTCTTTCACCTCTCTGTTCTTCCATAAACTCTTTTGTTTTCCTGAACTTTATTATTATATGCTCCCAATCTTCCCATTCCTCCCCGCATAATTCACATCTACGCTTGTCTTCTTTTAGCCAGTATTTATTTTTTGTCATTATATATCTACATTTGGTCTTCGTAATTGCTTCCTTCACTTTCTGTTTCCTTATTTCGATGAGGTATCTCGGTAATTACTTCTCCATAATCTCCTTGTATCTTTTATTATATCTAGCATCAAGCATCCTTTTTTCCTTTCGACTCATTCTCTTTCCGACTCCCTCTTTCTTATCTTCTCATATATGTTTCTCCTGTTCCGTTTCTACCTCTCCAGTTGTTCCCTACTTAAACCCAGTTTTTCCAAATATTTGATTTCTTTGTTTTTTCTCCATTTTTTCCATTAAACATTTTCTCGTCCATCTATCCTCGCTTAGCGCCTCAATCTTCTCATATTTCAGTACCCTAATCCTCTATTCCTTGCTCATGTCCGTCCCATCCACCTCCTTATATACTACATGCTTACAAAAGTCTAGCCCCAGCATCCATTTGTAATTATCTAATTTTATTCTCTCGATCTCTTGTGCCTCTGACCATCCTCATATTTCGATACCGCAATCAGTAACTCCTCTGACTCGGTAGTTAAATAGAGTTTTTCTTGTCTTGAAGAATCCTCCGCACTTTCTTTCATCCAATTCCCATGCTTTCTTTATTGCTATTCTACCTTTATTTTTTCTTTCCTCTATATGTTCTTCATGTTCTCCTTTTCTTTCAAATAAACATCCTAGGTACCTGAATTTATCTACTATTTCAATTTCTTTGTCTTCCCATTTCCATCCCTCTTGAAGATCATTACTTTTGTTTTTTCTACATTTAATTTCAGTTTCCTTATTTTCAGTGATTCTTTCAGAGTTCTCATCATCATTTGTAGCATTTTCTTATTTTTCCCTAGAAAAATGAGGTCGTCTGCGTATCCTAAGGTCCATATCCTTGTCCATATCTTAAGCTTTCCGATCGCCTTCGCTCTCATTTCTTCTTCTAGGCCCGACATGTATATGTTAAAGAGTATTGGACTGAGGTTATATCCTTGCCTCAGTCCTCTCGTGGTCCAGCATTCTTCTCCGACATCTCGTGCCAAATCATTACCCTCGTCCTTGTTTTCTTATATATTTCACTCATTCTTTTTGTCAGCCTACCCTGTATTCCCATTTCTCTCATTATCTCCTACAATATCCTTCTGTTCACATTGTCGAACACCACCTTTATATAATTTTAATGAATAGGGTATACAATCTCTTCTTCTTTCTCTCAGCGTTCTTCCCACTAGGTAATCAAGAATGTATATGTTGTTCATTGTTGATTTCCCTTATCTGAAAGCTGCTTATCTTTCTGGAATACACTTCTTCTTCTCCACCTCCTTTTCCAGCCTGTTCTTAAGCAACTCTGCATATATTGTATACGCTATCGTTAGCATAGATAATCCCCTGTAGTTGTTGGGTTCCGTTTTCATCCCCATTTTATATACAGGGATTATCAGTGCTGTTCTCCACTCATTGGATAACTTTTCTCCTTCCCATATACTCTATATATATATATATATACTATACAGATTTCCACCTCTGTCTTTTCAGTTTTTCTTTTCCCTTTGTTCAGGTATTTCCTTATTTCACCTTCATCTTTTCATTTTCTCAGCTCCTCTTTTTCTTCTCTCTTTTTTTTTATTTTTTTTTCTTCGCAAATCGCTCTTTATTCAGTCCGTTGTTCTATGTGCAGTCTTTTTTTACCTTTCTGCATTTTTTATCTCACCATTTCTGTATTCCTATTTTCCATGTCTTTATAGTTATTTCCTTTTTCTATATTGCTTTTCTTATTCTTTTCTTTAGCTTTTCTCTTTGTTTCCTATTCCAATTTTTTCTATTTCCCATCTTTCGTTTGTCCTTTCCCTATACTTATCTATACTTTCTTCGTCCCATATGTCTCTATACTTTTTTTTTTCTTTTACTATGTCTCCCCTATTTATTTTAGCTCCCTCCTCCTCGATCTTTACGTAGATAGGAGAGTGGTCTGATTCCACCCGTTCCACCACTTTCATTTAAATTACTCTCCTCCTTACATCTTTCTCTCCTATCACCAACTCTATTACAGCGTATCTTCTGGGGCCAGTGTATGTTAACTCGACCCATTCATTTTTTGGTATCGTGTCATTCATAATATGCCAGCCATATCCTTCTTACTAATTCTTTTCCTTTTATTTATACCATGTGGTCCATACTTTTTCTTCACCTAACTCTTCGCCTTTTTCTTTTTCCATGTAACTTCCTATCCTCCCTGTTCTAGTATGAAAGTCGTCTATTATTTCGGAGATTTGCACCGCCAAGCTCGTTATCCTTTTCAATTTTTGCCCAAGACATAACAAAGCATATGACAGAATCATGCAAAAAGGGGACACGTAAATATCTGAAGGAATTAAGGAACGAAGAGAAAATAAGAACGGTTGCAAGAATTAGATATGGAAACATGGTGAAGGGTAATAGATATTAGATAAGTACGAAAGACAAGAAATGCAATTTTTGCAACAGAAGCAAGGGAAATTGGGACCATTAAATAATTGAATGCGAAAAAACAGAAGAAATCTTCAGAAGAGAAAAGGGTGAATAGGTAGAAGAATTAGGCCGAAAAGCTAGAAATGTAAATTGTAAATAAAAAAAAAAAAAAATACTAAAAATATTGCCTATTTCTTTTCTTTTTTTCCATATACCCCAAATTATAGTATCTTTCTCTCTGTTCTTGCTAAATATTCTGATTTTTATGATTCCGTTTCTTGTATTTCTCCCCAGTTCCTTAATTATAGTATCCCAGCTCTTCTTTATGACTGTTATAAAGCCTCCCTCGTATGTCATCTTCTCTTGATTTTTTTCACTTCTACATCTCCCAATTCATTTGTTTTAGTAGTATTCTCTTTCATCTCTCTATGTCCTTTTCTTCCACCCGGATCTCAGCCAGGCATACGTTGTCGATACTTTTTATGTACTCCCAGAAGTCCCTGTCTTTGTCCCAGATGACGTTCCAAAATATTAACTTCTTCGTCATATTCTTCTTGCTTATTTCTCCATTTCCTTCATTCCTCTGTTTTCTATTCCTTTTCTTATTTCATTCATCTTCTCCTTGCTGAATCGTAGTCATTTTTTCCTCCTTCAATCTTTCCTTACCATCTCCTACCTTTTTATATTTTCTCTTCCTTCACTTCTGCATATTTCTTCTTAAATTTGTAATTTTCATTTACTCTCCCCTTTTTTCACTTCCTACTTTTCTTTTTGGTATATTTTCTCTCCTCTTGGTTTTTCTTGTTTTTATTTTCTATATATTGCAATGCCACGGTCTCTCAAGGTTGGGGCCGGGACTTACTCAGGAGGCGGATAGGATTTACAAATATAATTCTTTAAGATATTTTTTTTCTATTTATTATATTTCGTACACCTTTAATTTATTTAAATTTTCGAAGTGTTTTCTGCTTTGGCGTCCAGCTGTGATTCCTCAACGGCCGTCTGGAGAAAACTTAAAATATCGAAAGTTTATTCACTATTTTGATATTAACGTTAACAGACAAGCGTGATTGCAGTTATGACACAATACACGTCGTTGTTGATACTAGGTATTAACTAATAAACGACGCCTCTGTTGTTATGACCCAAAGTGACATCATATATTATATCCCGATACAGCTGTTCTTTGCTGTTATGATACAAAGAACAGTGAATCGCTTCTTTAACTTTTAGAATTATCTCCATGTAATCACGTAAAATAAAACTAAGCTAAAAATAAAACTAAATTTTAATGCTCTGTGTTACTTAAAGTTTAATCAGGTACACGTATAAATACCTTAACCTCAATATATGTTCTAAGCAAAAAAGAGTTCTCGTCGGCTGAATTCACCCGTTTATATATCCGCGTTTTACCGCGTTTTCAATTTCCCTTTCCTACAGCGGTGGGGTACTTGGTTTCAGTTTTCGGGGACAGGTGATGCGGTCCGCGTGTGATTTGTGCGATTTCAAATAAAAAACGTTAATAAACGGTTTTATTATTAAATCTGCAAATCACAGTTAGATATTTTCCGGCGCGTGTTACCGTGGAATAAATTCCCTCTCCGCCCGATCAACAACATCACCGGTTAGGTTAATAAACTTTTAACCTCAAAGTTATTATTCGACGATATGTAATATCGTTGCAATATTTATCTACGTTTCTTTCTCTTTTTTCTTATTACTTATCCACAAAAACCACCCTCGTTATATTTTAAATTCTCGTGTACTATATATCTCTCTTTATCCTTTCTATCCGTTCTTCTCTTTTCTTCCTGCTCCCGCTCATTATCCCTTTCCTTTTCATCCCCTACTGTCCTTTTCCTTTCTTCTATTTCTTTCAACTTCTTGTCTGTCTCTTGTGCTCCTATTCAAGTGGTTTATTCTTCATACAGGTATTCTCGCTTCTGCGTGTTATTCCATATTCCTTGCTTTCCAAGCCCATTCATTAATATATTGCTGAACTTACCTTTCCACATGTGGTAGGTCGTATTCTATATGCAAACCCGTGCTATATAGTTTATGTTTCACATTTATAATCACTCTCCTCAATTCTTCATCATCACATTTCATTATCATTACTGCAGCGCTCCACTAAATCTCCTTTATCCCCGCTTTAGTTTTTATTTCCTCATTTATAAATTTTTAAAGCCAACGTTTGGCCCCTATCTGTATCTTTTCACTCCATTCACTACAAGATTGCTGCTTCTTTCCTTTCTCTGCCTCTACTTTAATATCTTCCTCATCTCTCGTCACTTCCTCTTCCTTAACATCTTCCTCCTCTCCTCTACATCCTTTTCCGATAGCGTCGATTATATATATATATCCATACCTGTGCTTATGGATGTATCCATGGAAGCTGCAGAATAAATACTCATTCTGCCCTCCGCCCTTGCAGCCCTGTTGATAAGTGTGTATTTACCCTGGCTGTTCTTGTCGTCCTCCTTATTTATCTTGTACTTTTCCATCCAGTATACCCTTCCCTACGTGATTCCTATCCAGTTTAATAAATTTTCTTTTCCCGTCTTGGTCTTTTCTATTTCAGTCATTACCTACTTGTATTTTCCCCCCACTCTTTTCTATGTTTTCAATATTTTTTTTCTATTTTATTTAACCTCGCCTTCATTCCTTTTATCATTGTTACCAGTTTTTCATTTTTATTCTTGACTCATTCCTTCACCCATTCCTTTATTTCTTGTCTTTCCTTCTTAAACTCTAATTTTTGTTTCTCCCTCTCTATCTTTTTTCCCCTTTACATTTCTCTTAATTTACTTAAAATTTCGTCTTCGTTTGTGAATGTAACTCTCCTTTTTCCTCTCTACATTTCTTTTAATGTCTGTTTCCCTATATTCTTTTTCTAATCTTTGCCACTGTCGGTCTACTGCTTTATATTGTCCGGCATTATTTCTGCTCCAGGCCCAGTGGTAATGCCACTACTCTCACTGTTATTTTTTTCTATCGCTATAACCGGTCGCATCTGGTAAACTACACTCGCCCGCCTTTTCACTTAACCTCACCCAACTGGTCACTTTCTTTTTTCACCTTTTTCTTCTCTTGTTCTTCGTCCCCGCACTTTCTTTCAATTCTACTTGCACTGTACCATTTTATCTGTTTACCCAACTGCTTGCTAACCTTGTTTCATACCTATTTTTCTTTTATTGACGAATTACCTCTAATCGCATAGATACGTTGTGTCGCACGAAATAGAGCACACGCGAAAGTCCCGATCTTGCATTTATATTAGTTATAATAAATACAAGCAAGTTATTACTTTCATAGATTTTTTATTTTAGTAAGTGCGTGCTTTAGTATATAGTAAATGTATATTACAAAGCTAACACCCACTTCGACGATAAGTTTAAACCATCTATACCATTATTGGTGTGAGGTATTGAAATGACTTTGCATATCATCATATTTCTTTAAATCTTTGTAATTATACAATAGTAATGTTGCACATCAATATAAATTTATATATTTATAAGTGCTATTGAAATATGAATGAGTAACCGGATTATTATTTATCATTGTATCTTAAAAATATAAATTTGAAACCTAATAACCTAGAGTTGATTTTATCTGGAATAGATATAAAACACTTCATTCACAGTGCGAAAAATTTAAACACCATTTGTTTAATTGTAGTAATTATTATAAACACTTTATTTTTATTTTCTTTTTATATTCAAAATTAGAATGCTTAAATTATTTATGTAAAATTAAAAAATATATTAATTTAAGTAATGAATGCTATGAAAACATTATAAAATTCTTCTAATATTTTGTATATGGTATAAAAATGTCATGTTTTTGAATTTTCGATCAAAATTCTCTTTGTTTTCGAATCTTTGGATTACAACGGTATTCCTCGAACATTTGAGAACAATGATAGTCAATAGATACGCAAAAAATGTAGTTTTGCGCCTCTGTGTCTATAGGCTCTGCCTGGGGGCCAATTGGACGTTGGGCTATCCGGTGGTCGAATTATAGTGACGTCAGAGTAGTTCACTCTCCATAGAAATACCCCGGAGGTAATAAAACTACGGGTTAACAACAATTCGAGACCTTTCATCGACTATAACGCCTCCGAGTAAGAACCTATCTTTTACTGGTAGGAGCTCTTTATCCACCTCTAGTTCAAATCATATTTTTTAATCTTCTCGTATGTTTTCTATCGCTTTTTTCTTGAATTATATTTATTAGAGCTTTTCAGCTTTTGGCTAGAACTTTTTTCAAAATTTTCAAGTACCATCATAGAAAAATTCTTCCCTAGGATTTTTCTCATTTATTTTCTATTTTGTGTGTCTTTTTTTTCAAACTTTTCCTCGTCTCGTATAAGTTATTTTATGTTACTTATCATAAGATAGTAACGATTTATATGATCTATCTCTTCCTCTTTTTATTACAGAATTGGTGTAAGACCATTTTGCGCTACTCGTCGTCGGGTAACAACGGTTGACTCCGAAGTTTCATCCTCCTGTACAAAGATCAGCCATATAATCACATCTAATTAATATAAGATATAAATATCTACTAAACGATTCTTAATAAATCAAAATAAAAGATTTTAGATGCGATAGATTTGAGATAAGTATAACCGTATGTTATATCATCAAAGGCCTGAACTTAATTGAATACCAATCTTCACGTGAGACAAAGAGTTTTAATTCTTCTCATCAAGTTGGGATATGTGCCAATCATGGATCCCTTCTTATTAACCATTCGAAGTGGTAGGATTTGCATTTGCGTGACAGGTTTTTTTTAGTTTTATAACATGGAGCGATGGAATGACTGTTGAAACACCTTTACATGGTAAAAACTTGTTTGTGATTTAATAAAATGTTATAAAGACTTTTAAATGTTAAAAAAAAATTTTAGAATAAAATTACATGTAAATCGCAATTAAAAAATAGCATAAGGCTTTTAATAAGATCACTAATAAGCCTCGTGTTCAGCACACAAAAAATTTTAAATTTATTCTAACTCCGAACATGTATACAAAATTTTGAATTCAAATAGTCAGTTAAGGATAACGGTTATCAATAATACCCTGAATTTATCAACATTTGCATACAGTTATCCTTAAAAATTTTTTTTAATATTTAATCTTTTTTTAAATCTTCACAGTATTTTTACCGAGCAAAAGTTGTTGCACCAAGCGGTCCATTGTGCCGTGTTACAAAACTGAAAAACATCCTTCACGCAAATACAAATTCTATCGTTCTAATTATCGAAACCAAAAAAATAAAGGAACAAATACAAAAAATTCATTTTTCGGCCTTTCTGAACTCACTACAATGAATAGTGTCTTCATAAAATATAAAAACTCAATACGTTTGGATAGACCATGCATATGTATAATATATATATAGTAGAAATCAACTGTGCATATAATGGTAGTCACTTTCCAACTCTCTGATTTCTGTGGTTTTCATAAATATAATTAAAAGAACTTAATAATTTATTTCTAAATATGAATTGATTAAATTCTGGTATATCTATTCTGATTTCTTGGTAACCAAAAAGATGTATGTTACATGGCTAGACATTTTATAAACTTATCTTTGAAAAGAGACGATATTATTAGAATATTTATTATTATACGAAAAAAAATCGAGTTTTTATATTAAATTTATTGTAAATGTATGCTAAATAAAAGCGATTCAAAACTATAAATAATTAAAAAAAACTTACCTTCATAGAGCCAATCTGGTAAACCATTAAAAAGTATACCAGGTACAGCGGAATTAGTTATACGATATCCAAAAGTACTAAATGGATCTGTCATATAATAGATATCATAATCTTGAATTATGATGAGTCCATGCCCTTGTGGAGTCCATTGTGCCCAATGAAGATATGGATGAGTTTCCTTTTCAATATTTAAACTAACTGCAATACTCTCTCTATAAATTTATAATTGTATATATGTTACGAACTTCTACACATAAGTTAAATATTCAATTATTCTTTTTTTTTACTTACTGTGTACTCAAATCATATACCGTATATTGGGCCAAAAAAGAATAATGAAACAATTTTTTAATATTTTGTGTTAGTAACAGATATTTATGATCAGCTGATAAGGAGAACTTGTTGGGTGAAAGTCTTCTCTGCAATAATAATTATAGCAATTATATTTGAATAGTTAAAAAAATTTTGTTTATATATTTCTAATATTTTTCATAATTATTTTTAAAAATTTGGTTTAGCTCTGTCAATTAATTTAAATGAATTATTTTTATTATATATTTTATTATATATTTTTTCTATTGCATATAAACTTATATTAATATATATCATGTGTATTTGTAATTATATTACCATTGATTGAATTTACTTTTCAAACCTTGGTTTGTACAAGAGTAAAAAGTATAGATGCAGATTTTATACTCAGAGCACATTCTACATTTATTTAACAAAGAATAGATATCAAAAATACGAATTTCCGAAGGTTTATGGTTTACGATGTCTTGACGTTCATGGTTATCTAAAAAATTAAAAAATGTTGTAAAAAAGAAAATTATTGCTGTCAGAAATATTGTACATGGAGGGGGTCTTCGCTGAAACAATACGAGAGCCCATCTTCAAAATAATCAATTAGAATCGATCTCAAATATACAATTTATAACTGGACCAAATAATTTACTTAGTAATAAATATGTAAGAAGACGCATGTAAGAAGATATTATTGTATATGTCAATAAATTTCACTTATGCTAGAGTTGTTTCATATGATTTTTGTTAATAGATAAGCTGTTAATATTATTATATAAATAAGATATTATGCTCAAGTTTATACACACGATGTATTAATTTTAGTAAAAGGATATAACTACATTATGATGATTGGCATTGTGCAAAATGCTCTGGTAAAGTTAGTTTCATATGCTGAAACATAGGGCTGATAGTGAACCAAAAAAATAAAAATCCTTTTGTCCACGATGAGAAAAACGTTAATTTACTGTCCCCCCAAGTATTTGGGTTCAGTAACTCCTTATATATATTACCCATTTATTTTTAAGCCTTTAATAGATATGGTATTTTTTCTCATTGGAAACAGAAAGATCTTTGTTTTGATCTTTGGATGCACTACTTGAATTCACAAGTTGGAGCAATCATACCAAAATAATGTGTCAAAACGCAATTTCAACTTATTAGTCATATAGACGAGCCTTTACTACTTTCTAGGGATTGCAACCTGATAAGCTTAAATGTATATATAATTCTATCATCAAGCAACGATTTCTATATGGAATCATAGATTGGGAATATAGAATGTTATGTCTCAAAATTTTTCATAAATATAATTATCGCAAAATAGAAAGAAAATTACAATAAGATTGTTGATAACACAGAAGTCTGTAGCATGCTACATATAAAATAGATTTTTAACAAATTTAAAAGTTCAAAAACACTCATTGCAATGGAGATAAATAAGATCAATATATCGATAAACAAATTCATAAAAAGATAAGCCCAACTCGAGATAGTTACAATTTTTAATTACATTATGATTTGAAATTCTAAACTACAGTTTCCGTCAGATCATGATAATAGATAAAAATTCTCGAGACAACAATAAGAAATATTATCAATTAGAGGAAAACGATCTCCTAACTCCATCTCATTATGAAGGGTTCCATGGTGAGAGGAAGACGAAAAGATTATAAAAGACCTGAAAAATGGAGAAGCTTTTCTTTTGTTATTTTGACAGTCATTTGGAATACATTTAACTAGTACATAATTTACACCCGAATCTCTACTTGATTATCTACTCTCATCAAATTCTTACCTCTTCAAAACAAACAAGCATTCTAAAGCGTGATCTTTAGACACGAAATTCCTGGAGTGGTGACAGCATGCTGCTAGCAGTTATATTACACTTGCAATAACGTTTTCGGATATTTGAGAACCTTCAAATTATAGTATTAGCGAAAAAAAATTAAAATATTCGATCAAGTAAAATCAAAAATATTATAATTGATATTTTTAAATTAACGTCCGACTCTAAATTTTGAGATAAAATCATTTTATTATTTATTCTTATTTTCTTACTCAAATAATATTCAAATTATTAAATTTAACCTGTTAACTTTTATAATTATAATGAATAATTTGAATAAATGATAACTATTATATTAATCATTCGTTAAAATTTTATTTATATTTCCTTTAATAATCTGAGACGTAAAAAGAAGTAACTTCATAAAGAATGACAAAACATTCAACAAAGTACAAGAACTATTTGTTAAAGGAATACTAGAGTTCATAAAAATCATACTTTCTGTTATCCTTGAAATATGGTCTTATTGTTTCCTTTACAGGTTCTATGCATAAAAAAATTGTCAAAGCGAGAAAACCATTCAATAGACAACTACGAATTAAAAATAAATTAACAATTAATTTTTATGTACATTTAATATATGTTGTAATAATTATAGAGAAATAAAATTTTTTTAATTAAATAAAAATATATTTTTTAGATTTATCTTTAATTATTAACAAATGCTGAATAATTTTATTTAGGAAAATTTCACATAAATTTATTCAAATATTTATATATTATATATGAGTATGATAAAAAATATAAATATAAAATTAATCTTACTTACGAAAGTTTCATTCGTCATCAAAGTCCACGAAGTAAAATTTGAATGCGAGGCATCCAATAGAGAAATACCACCCCAAGCATCATGATAGCATATGTATCGGTTACTCACCCAAGAGCCATTGAAAAGTAAAGGAGACAATTCTTTGTATAATACCTTGAACAGATCACATAATTCGTATTTATGTGTACATATTCTTTATAAATGTTATAGCTCAATACATATATAATTTAAAAAATATAGAAATTATATACTTCTGTTACTTGTTATATGAAAATAATTAAACAGATATTATAAAAAATATATTTGTATTCGCAAATAAAAATCATTATTTTAATCATTTTAAAAAATTATAATCATCCCAAAATGGTAGAATAGGAAACAATTAAAACATATATAAGCCTTTTCACATTCATTATGTGTTACAAAATTCAAAAACATCCTACATGTGAATGCAAATCCTGCCGCTTGTAATAATCGAAAAATAAATAGAAAAAAAAAATAAATAGCAAAAACTCCCTCGCATATTTTGCGACCTTCCTGAAATCGTTATGTTAAATAGTGGTTTCAAAAAAAAAAAAAAAAATAAAAACTAATTACTATTTGAACACACCATATATAATGTAAATATATATCCAATATGTATATATTCATTCGTATCGTATGTACATATTTCCTTAAATTAATTAGAATATCATTTATTTGAATTTGTTCATTTTTTTTAAAAAATTCGTTTGCTTTTTTTAATATTATTTTTATAAAGTCCACAGTAATTTGACTTAAATCTTAATTTAGCAAAGCACGATTTATGAAAAAGATACATTTAAAATTGATTTGCCTAATATATATAAGTAAAATTGTTTATTTTATTTAATGATTTTTCTAAGTTTATTATATAAAAATAGTTAAAATCTATCTTTATGAATTTTAATTTATTTTTAACTTTAATTCTAATAGTTTACAATCATAAGTTTATAATACATAATAAAATATAATCTTCATCATCTTAAGAGGCATGCACTAAAAAATGCATTCCACAGCCCGAATCTAAAATTATTAACAGCATTGATATTATTAAAAAAATAAAGAACATCTATGTCCCAGATAATCATACGTTCCTTTCGCTTAATGTAAACTCTTTGTTTACAAACGTTACGAAAGAGCTTATAATTCAAAGTTTAGAAAGACGCATTTCCCATATTAATATTGCTTGTAAAATTTGTTTTAATGAAATTATAGCTATAACTAAATTTATTTTAGATAAAATACCAAAAAAATTTTGGTACTCCAATGGGTGCACCAATATCACCCATTTTCGCAAATATGGTAATGGAAGATATGGAAAGGGATTATCTCAACACTTAAAGAAATGTTACAATTATTCTCCCGTATTCTATTATAGATATGTAGATCACACTGTTTTTCTATAGAAAACAGCTAAGTTAACCTCATTTTAAGTATCTTTAACAACTACAATACTCATCTACAACTTACCTATGAATTAGAAACCTCAACATCTTTTAAATTTTAATGTCAAACTTCCTTGACATTACAATTTATAATAAAAACAATCATATATTGATGAATTGGTATCAAAAGCGATGTGCTCTAACAGAATTATTAATTATTATTCACATCACTCGATGAGCCAAAAGATAAATATTGCATATAACCTTGTAGATAGAGCGATTTTATTATCTGGCATATGTTATCACAATGACAATTTAAATAAAGTGTGTAACATCCTACAGAATAATGACTACCCAGTCTACTTATATAATAAACACATGAAACATAAACTGAGAAAAATCAAATTCAATGATTCTCTAGACAATAATTTTTCGAAATCCTTTGACAATATAATTTCTTTGACATATATAAACAATTTTTATAAAAAAATTAGCAAAACATTAAAAGATTAATAATACGTTAAACCACATAAAATTGGGTAACGGCAGAAATGATAAGTGGGAAACTGTTAGCGTCATTTAAAAAATAAATTGCAAGAATAGCAATGCGACGTATATAGACGAAACTAAACGAAATTTAAAAAAACGAATTTGTAAGCATAAAAAATAATACAATACTAGTTCTATGATTCAAATCCACTCGCAAACTAACTAACATAAGATAGACTGAGACAATGTAAATATTTTGCACAGAGAGCAAAATTATAGAAAGAGACAAATCTCGGAAATGCTACATATTCAATTAAATCGTCACATTGTAAAAAGACAAGAGGATAATCTTGTATTAAACTATCAATATAAACATATGACATTAATAACGCGACACACAGCTGATATATAAACTCAATGTAAACATACCTTGGTACATTTAATTTTTGACAACATAATAACACAAAATGTACCAAATAAATTTTACAAATTTTGCACCATGGTAATATATATATCACTGTATTTTTATTTAAATGTACTTGTGATCGTAATTGTTTTTATAATTGTATCAATTTTATTAATAAAGGTCTGAAGAAGACAAAGAAATTTATCGAAACGTCGCCGATCCTAAAACTATTGTTTTTTATTTATACCCGAAAGAAACTGTTTTCCAATATTCCTAATACTATGAAAGATATTTTTTTGAATTCTACAATTCATCATCTTAAGTTGAATCGTATTATTTTTAAAATAAATATATAATTTTCACAATTTTTTCAAGGTGTAGTTAAAAGTCTTGACATTTTATTAAGTATTACAGAAAGATTTACCCATATATATTTCATCTTTTTTCATTATTCAGAGTATACTGTTAATACTAAACTTAATTTTTCATTGTTTATTAAGTTTTGAGTGTCACGGCTCTGTGTCGTAATAAAAACGAAAGAAAGAGTTTTATGTAACTTTATTACTAACTATATATACAACATATTTATACAAAGTCGCTGCGAGAAAAGTGCGTACGCGTGTATTGAGGTTCTCGGTCGAATTAAGCTGAGTATTGTACATTTATTTGCTGGAGGTCTTACCTGACCGACGCAATCGGCGGTGCGACCTTTGTACCTTTTGTTTCTTGAGCTAAGCGATTTCGAGGTTTCCCAATTATTGCTTGGGAAATTATTTTACGTTTTCGGATCCTCTACAATATTTACATTTCCTATGTACATACTTTTTTTTATTTACTAAAAAGATGGTCAAATTAAAAACTGCAATATCGAATATTAACAAATGAATTGGTTGTATGGTTCAAAATACACATCTATATGCGCTAAAAAATGGATTTGGTTCATTATTTATTTGATAGTACATTAATGTCTAGTACTGTATAATAATTATGAATGTTTCTACATTGACATGAATTGATTAACTTTGACTCTGTAAGTATAACTAGGTGGTAATTTATAAGAATTTATATTATACCTTATTAAACTAATTATAATAAATACACATAGTTACTTTAATTTTCATTGTATAATAATTTGGTAAAAAAGTGTTTTTTTTAATAAAAGGCCTTAACAAGACCGAAATAATGACTCGACAAAACATCAGGGTGATGTTAACATCAGCTTTATTATCCACACTCAAAAAGTATGTTTTTTATTGTTTAATTAATACAAATTAAGTTTTTTTTATAATAATACTAAAAATATAATAATATAATAATGTCAATTACATCTTTATTTATAAAGATTATTTGAAAAACTGCCCAAATTGATCAAAAAATAAGAGTTTAATAATGTGAAATTTCATAGAAATATATATGTTTATTCTTCAATTATTTTTTTAATTTTTTATCAAAATAATTTTTGTTGAAACATTGTTAAAATTAAGGTTGTTTATTGAATACAGTAAATAATTATAAACTGTTTAATCAACATATATGACAATATGAATGAAAAGAGCTAATATACGCAGAAATACTTAAAATCTGATACATATAATCTTTACAGTGACAGATTATAATATGTAAACACAAGGCTTGCGTATATCTTTATATAATATTATTTATAATTACAAAAATTAATGTTATTGCACCAAGAATCGACTGGCACCGACTATTTGGATTTCGTGTATCCTTCTGACAATTGAAATTGTTATTATGTATTTTAGTGTACAAAATTTCAATTAAAGTTCTTTTTCTATAATTAGTTTAGAATTAAAACATTATCCTATTTATTTTGTGTTGACACTCATATTAATGTATAAAGTCCATAAAACTACTAGTTTTGTTTTTATTATTATTATTTTTCAAAAATTTTTAAATATTTTTAATTTTACTAATATAACATAGATAAAGAATCTTTATATTTTATTTAAAAAAATTATGTTATTCAAATGTGTACATTGAAATATGATAAATTTAACAACATTGATGATAATCAATGCTGTATCAACTTCTTGTTAATAGTTATTAATTAATTATCATTACTGATCCAACGTTTGGTTAGTTTTCAATAGTGATCAAAACTGTTACTAGTAATTAGAGAGATCAAAGTCGAGATTAAGGTAGAAATCTATGTTAAAAATAATTTTTATCTCACATTATATTTGAACTTTTTATAAAATTACTTGTTAGAGAATTATTTAATCATATTTTAATATTTTAATATTAATATTTTTATTAATCTGAATGGTGATACTTATACTATAATTCATTATTAATAATAGTAATAATATAAGAAGTAGTATTGAAAAATTATCTGCTTAATGTTTAGTAACTAGATATTATCAATCTACCTGCGCTTTGGTATCTTATTTATCATTAGAATTTAGCCATTATTTTTAAATCAATTTCGTTAAAATATTAACCCAATTATCTATAAATCCTGACAGACTATACAGTGGCTACAAAAGAACCAAAACTATACACGATTTACTTACCTGTAGGACAGCTCGTACTTTAGCTCATAATCAGATCGAAAATGCAAGATTTTTATATTTCCAGAAAAGGCCATATTGATTAAAAATATATAATAATTTTATTATAAATAATTTATAAAGCTTTTACGAAATTATCTTATTTTATTACCTTGTAAAACTTATTTAAAATAGTTTTGATTGGTACAAATCAACGTTACCATTTTTGCGGGTGGGGTTAGTTATTTAAAAAAAATTACTTTAAAAAATTACAGCGAGAATAATGTTAGCGTAACATTTATTTTTATTAATTGTTTTCTTTATTAATTGAGTAATTATCTGAATATGGAAATTTTTTAAATTTCTATCCGTCTAGTCCATATTTAGTAATAGAAACATCAAATTCACTTTATTATAATAAAATTTATATCTATAGAATTTATATCAATAACCTATAATCATTGTTTAAAATTTAAAGTGTAATATTTTAATTGCATATACTACATACCTGAGAGAGTTTTAAACGAGAACCTTTTATTCTGGGTCCTTCATCTGGAGGTGTTAGAAGTATAACAGATGTAACAATGAGTGCAAGAACTGCAATAATGACGAGTAAAGCAATGAGGATTCCTCGCCAATTTCTTTGATTTGGATTTGCCGAAACCAATTCCTATGACAGTTTCGTACAACCTAAAGTTTCTATTTAAAGATTCTATGTATGAAATTTGTTTCTTTTTACCAAAATATTTCATATCAAAAATGCAAAAATAATTAACAAAAATATAATGAATGTTAATGAAAGATGTATTTAAATTATAACAATACATACTTTTATAAATGACAAAATAAAATTATATTTGCTTAAAAGTTTATGGAAAAGTTTTTTAGAGTATATTTATCCATTAAAATATAATATGATCTAACAGAAATATTTTTAATGATATAAATTTTATTTTGTTAACTATATTCAAAATTTATTCTTATAATTAAATAAAATGTATAATAAAAAAATTAATTATCAAGAATTGGTTTTATATTCAAAATTTACATAATTAATTTGTATACACAATTAAAATGAAATTAAAATATCATTAAAGCAATGATTATTTAAATTTATTTAAAACAAAAGAAACAATAAACTATAATTATGTTGTATAATGAAACATTCATGATATTCTAATTAAATACGTACTTGTTGTATCATAAAACATGAGACTAAAATTATCGTTAACGCATATATTTAACTACATACAAATTCTTTAAAAATATTTTATTATAAATTAACTTTTTGTAAACTGTTCTCTGAAAATAATTTTTTTATACAATATAATAATTTAAAATAATTTTTCAGTGAGATTTGCAGTTTTAAAACAAGAAATATTATTTGCATACATTAATTTTGATGTAGAATATGAGAATGAAATAATTATACATAATTCGATTTTTCACTATTATAAAAAATCGATACTTTTTTCGTCTCCTAAAGATAACTGAAATCACGAACCGCCATATCACATTTATTCCTAATAAGTGAATCTAGCGGGACTTTATATGTAATAAACTATTTTATTTTGTATATAGATGGGATGAAAAAATAACTTTTATATTTAATAATTAACAGCAATGAATACTAGGGTATCGAGGTGACAGTGGAAAGTCATTGTTTTTATAATTCTAAATATATAAAGATAAGTGCGATGTATATAATTTAACATGTAAAAAAAAATTACGGAAATCTACGATATATTAAAAATATTATGAAAAAATTGCTGGAAAAAATAAATTAAATTGAGAAAAGTTAGTTAAACATTATTTACTATAATTAATTTGTGTTTATACATTAAAATAAAAATGGGCATTTTTTAAATAGATTAAATAAGTGAATGGAAGAAAATATAAATAATTTCTAAAATATAATTGATTTAAATTAAATTTTTCAATTAAATCAAATTTTTTTTAATTAAAACTTTTTTGAATAAATTGGTTAAATTTCTAAATATTTTCAGCGTCTACGCATTAGTAAACTAAACAATAGATCACTTTTTAGGCCAAGAAAAAAAGTAGCTAATGATACATTTCAAAATTTGTAAACAAATCAGTAGATTCTTATTTTTTTAAAGGCCACTCATGATATTCAGGTTTTTCATATTAATAATTTTAACGAAAAAGTACCTTTTAAATACTTTACATATAATCGTGATACTCTAATAGATAACAAATGCAATATGTATATCATACATACAAACTATCACTTTCAAAAGTAACAATTCCTTACAGCTGACATATATAAATACAGAATGTTTCAAATATAACAGATGCTTTTATGACCTCACGAATTAGAGTATATAATCGCTCTCGTTTTCTATTAAATTCATTAGCCGGAATGAACAGGAGCCGATCTGTCAATCATTTTTGACAACGTTGCTTTAAGTTTTCGAAAATAATAATCGATTATAAAATAATAGGATTTTATTTATGTCTTGCTAGAAGTTTTCAAAAAAAAATTATAAATTTATAATCTTGGTGGTTTTTATTACTAATAGATGAATATTAAATAAGTGTTAATTAACAGATACAATTAATAATGGAAAAAATTATTCAGTGAAAAAAATATAAATGTACGATGATTGATTATTATAAAATTTAATCGGAGTCGTTAATAAGTCACGAAATAATCAAAATACGCAATAGATCTTTCAGTGTTGTTGACAAAAATAATGACATTCGGATGAAACGGTATTTTGGTGATATAATATATATTGTTTAATATAACATGGCGGATAATATTTTACACTAAACTAACACAATAGGATTCGAATGAAGGGCATAACAAGAAACTTATGTACAAGAAACTGTCAAAGAGGAGTTTCTTGTATGGAAGGAGACTGCGCGAGTCAAGGATATGCACCAGTTGTAAATGAAATTGCAACAGAAGCAATTATTACTTACGAGAGGAATGCTCTAGTTTAGATAGCTGATAATAGAGTACCTTCAATCTGGAATGTTAAGGATAAATCGAGTTCAACGGAAATAGAGACATTCGACTGCTGACAGTAAATCAAGTTCAGCGGAGTTAGAGGAAGGGATGGAGAGGCGAGGTCGGAGATTAGAAGCAAACGCGTTGTGTGCAGTAATTACATGGACTTTTATTAATTTCACAATCCATTCAATTTTCTTGCGAATCACTATGCGTAAGTCAAAATTCACGTCGAAGAATTTCGGTATTAGGTCTGTATCAGAGATTGAAATGGGATTGGTCAGATTACTTTGCGTGCATAAGAGTTTTCATTTTCTTTTATAATTCGAGGGTTCGGCGGTACTAAGCAAACGACAATATGATTGTTAGAAGACTTGGGTATCTCTGGCAATGGATATCAGTGATACTACCACTGCCACGGTACAAAATATCGGATAAGTGATGAATCATAATACGAAGTTATCATGGTATCGGAACTCCCGATCTGGTTCTATTATTAAAGAATATTATTGTTTTAATTAATGAAAAATTAGAGAAATCTTGTAACTTGTCACTTAAACGTAACTTAAACTGTAACTTGTAACTGTAGTTTGTTTTACAGTTTATTTCATTTTAAACATATTTTTCAGAGATAGTTATAGATTTAACTAAGCAATTTAGTTGTTTTTTAGAATAGTTTTATTTAACAAATTTTATAAATAATTTAAAAAATCGCTATATTCACAAAATTCCTACAATAAATATTTAATATTGTAAAATTAATTAAGTTAATATAAAGAAAATAGGGAAATAAAATAAGGAAGCTTGCAAAATCAGACGATCAGTTAAAGCCATGCATCTACGAAATATTTACTACGTAACATTAAGAATATAAAATACAAATGTTATAAAAGGTAGAAAAAATTACGATGATAAAAATAAAAATAAAAAAACGAAAGATAGAAAAAAAAATGCTTTATACTTTTGGAATTAGTATACTTTAACGTCAAGTTACTATCAAGAGTTTATCAGGTGTTAAGGACTATCCAAGTCTAGACGAAATTTGGAGTGGTGACAGCCTGCTGCCTTTACAGAATTTGCCTACATCATTCTTTCAGATTATAGGTATTCGAGTATAATTGCTTCAAACTATAGTATTCTAACTACAATCACTGCGAATAGTAAAATTCAAGTAACATAAAGTATAGTTATCGAAAACTAATTGTAATTCATTTTTAAAACATTATATTTTATATATTTATTCTTATTGGTTTAATTAAAATTGGAAGGTCTAAATTTTAAATTCATAAATGTATTTCAGTTAAATGAATAAAAATAATTTTATAGAGAAAATTAATTAAATATTGATTTATCTGTCTATGACATATTGAGACGTAATAATATCATGTTTTATTTAAATGTATAAACAATCATAAAATATAATTAATAATAATGACGAATATTTAATTTTAAAATAAATTTGTACAAGTTCAGAATTTATTTATTATATTGTACATAAAAGTATATTGTAAAATTTATATTATTTATCTGAAGAGTAGATGATTAATAGTTTAAAACTTTTTTAATACTAATTATACGTAAATTAATTGAAATCATCGCAATAATAAGGATAATTTTAAACGAATGTCGTTTAGAATGTTTTATAATAAAATTAATATTTATAATTATAAATATTTTCATATTGTAGTATACAACGTTAATTGGAGCATTAATTTCTAAGAACTAAATATTATAAAAAAAATCTATTTATGTGTAAACTATAATATAGAAGAAGATATTGTAGAAAATTTAAGAAAAGTTTTTTAAATTACATATTTTTTCAACTGCTATTAATATGATAAAGGATTATGGAAGAAAATAGTCTCTTAAATCAATAAAAATAATAGATGGACTAAAAAATAGATTACAAAATGAATTGATATTTCAAATAGTTATAAGCATAGAATTGAAATAATTTTTTTCATTACATTTACTTCTTATTCCTAATATATATAATTAATTTTCTTTGTGTGTTATTATATATCCCTTTCAATTAATTTTCTTTTAAATAATTAAAAGTTAGTGTTAATAATTTATTACAGTGACTTCATTATTGTTAAATCTGATTACTTTATATATATATACATATATATAATATAATTCATGACTTTTATTAGTACAAAAATTTTATGTTGTATCTCATAAATCGTTAAACTTTTAATGAATAAATTAAATCTTATTTACAAAAAATCAAAAAGTATAAACATAAAGATTACACATACTTGTGAATAATTTTGAATACACATTTAATTGTTTTAAATTGATATTAGATGTAAGTAGTTCATTAAAATATAAAATTTTCCATTTGATGAATTTTTCGCATTTGATACCAATAATGAACTTTTAATATAAAAAGAAAAGAAACAAATTTTCTATAATGATCGAAGAGCGTGTTACCTCATCGTCGTAAATATTATCGTGGTCTGCCATTGGTAAAATGAATAAACTTGAATTTTGTAGATCGAGTTTATCTCTACGCTATTTTTTTTGCTGTACTTTTTTCTAGTATCAGAACTCACTATTGTTCCAAAAATGTGTAAGTAAAGCTCTAAACGTTAGTTACATTAAAAGACAAAAAAATTAGAAAAAGCGAATGATAATATGCTACTGACGGAGTTTGCGCTGTTTGGAAGCTGCGCTCAACAGACCTGACCAAATTATGGGTGTAATGTATTAAGTAAAAAAAGAATCTCACAATATTATTAGAACATTTTTTATGCTTTTATCATAACGACTTAAATGCTTCTTATCATTTCCTGACTCTCTTGTATATTTTTTTGCACCTTTTAATTTTACGATTTGATTCATTTATAGAACTAGACTAGATTTATAGAAATAGAACTAGATAATAATTAACAAAGTTAAATTTTTATTTAAAATGTTAAAAAAATAAAGTTATATCTGTTTTTATATTTTTAGTAATATATTTATCTATTTATAATAATAAAATTTAATTATTTTATTGCTTGATTTAATAATGATTAATAATTAATTATATCTTCACATTTGAATTATATTAAATTTTAGATACTTATTTAAATAGTCCTTTGTTTCTTTGATGTTAACACAATACAATCAAATATAGTGAAGAATATATAAATAAAAATAACAAGATAGTTATGCATAAACATTTAAAAAGAAATACTTTAACATATTCAACATAAAGTATTATTATACCTTGTTGTTATATAAATTAATATAAAAAAATATTCATTTTAATTTAATAAAAGTATGAATTAAATTTTTAAACAAATATTATAAAAATTTCTTCTTCCATATTAATAAGATCATATTTTTATATCTAAGAATTAAAAAGTACATATATTATACAATTTACATTATTTATATAAATAATTCATTATACTTAGAATGAGATATAAAAACTTTGTTCTTTAAATATTAAAATATTAATAATTTATCATTTAATAATATTTAATTTTTGAAATTTTTAGAATCATGAAATTTATATTTATTGCTATTTTATAAGTATAAATTGTGTACGGTAAATTAAAACTATATATTTTTTTAATTTGAATTTATATTTAAATGAATCTTACATATTTTTTCAAATCATAATCATAAATATAATCATGTTGTGAAATTTTATGAATATTAAGATTTTTTTTTTAACATATTATGACAATCTAATACTACAATTACACAATCTTAAATATATTAGTAAATTGTTAGCACAAAATCATTCATTTTGTCTAAATCTCATCCATTTGATTAAAGAAATTTTTGTGCACTATCACAATAGTTTATTTGTATAGAAAAGACAAAAAAAAATTAAACAAAAATGAGAAAAGGTTCACGCTTTTTATGTCTACTACTAAGACTTTAAACTTCTATGCAAGATAGGAAAAAAAATGAAACTTAATTAACTCTTATAATGAATTTCGAATTAATTTGCGTGAAAATTTTCCTTATGATTTCTTCTCTGATAGTATTCACAAACATTTTTGAAAAGTGAAATCTTCAAGAGATGATTTTTTCATAATGTGGTTTCCATTATATGAGTGTTGAAATGTACACTGTCAATGTTAAAAAGCTAAGTGAATTATTCAATTATTATAATAAACATTCAAGAATTTTAAAGGCACAACATATTGTGGGATATGTATGAAATTAAAGAATGAGTATATTATGGATTTTTTTCGTATTAACTAATTTTTATTATTAATTAATTACTAACTTTTTATTAAACTTATTAATCATTTAAGTTAATTAAATCAGAATTATTACTATTGAATTTCATACTATGTTCTTGGATACGAATTGATCATTCCTGACTTTAATGATTCTTCGTTGAATAATTGAGTGAGTGTGCCTTTGTGAGTTGTGTTATATCTATTATATGCTCAGGTTACTTAATTCAGTGTGGCTGATTTTATTTAATTATATATTTAATATTTAATCAATATATTGGATAAAATATTTTTTCTTGAAGTTCCATTAAGCCTTTTTCAGTATATATGCCAATTATGGTTAATTTTTTGTGGACTGATATATTTTCAGACTGTTCATGTTAAATGTTTAATTTCAATTATGCCTTTTGCATTTAGGCAATACTTTATGTCACTTATCATGTATAGTTGGTTATAAAATATTATCAGAATATATTTTATTTCCCACATTCTTTAGTAAGTTTTTTCTATATTGTAACCACTACTTGAGATTTTATAGACTTCAACTTCAACAAATTACTACTGTATATTCTAAGCCTTCGCGTATTCAAATGGCTATGCAATTCGTTCCTCCCCCCCTCATTTCATATTTCATTGCTGAACTATTATATAGTGAAAAAATTCTTAATTTGTGTTTCAATGTGTCGTTTAAAGTAATTAAATTTTGAGTTCATATATGTTAACAAATTGATATCTTTTAATTGATTTTTCCGACAATTCTTAAACACTGCCTTTTTTTTATTTCTACTAAAGTTAATTTAGGATGTTTTGTTCACAATATATCATAACAAATTACTTCAACGGTATACTTAATAGTTACGGCATAAATAATAGTTTGAATGAATACGCTAGTTTTCCAGAATACACTTCGAGGTTATGTAAGTTGGACGAGTCATAAATTTTTGAGATTCATCCCTCATAATCCGTATTATATTGATAAAATCTACAATCATCTGTAGATAAAGACTTTTAAAAGGTGTGTCCTCCCTCCCTATCAATACAATCCCGTTTAGATACAGTGAATATAATACCGAAGTTTAAGTATATTTTATTATCTTCTAACCTTAACCGAGTTGTTTGTGCTATTATAAAATTTCAATAATACCTTGAATAATATTGATTCTCATGTACTGCAAGGGTCAGTGTATTCCCCTTCGGTAAAAATGTCCAATGAGTTGATAGTTTTTCCGTAGGAAATACTTGCGCTTGACTTTTTTTTTATTTTATTAAATATCATAATTATCTATTTTTAAAGACTAACATTGTAAGCATTAAAAAAAATTTTTTTTATCAATATCTAATGTATATCTAACTTCTACATATTTAATTACAAGCATGTAGAAAAAAATTTCACAATAATAAATTATTCTATGAATCTTTATCTTACATTTGCGTACAAGACTTGACAAAATTATTAATTTGAATAAATTGACCAATTCTTTGTTTATAAATCAATTGATGAATATAAATTTTACATTGGTTTACATAATCAATGATATTGTAGTTATATTAAGTTTATAAGCTCTGTAAATATATCTTACTCACACATTAATGTAAATGTACAGAATTAAAAATTATTAAAAGTATAAATAAATTAGAGAGACGAAGTTAAATGTTTGAGTATAATATATGATATTTTATAACTACTCATATATACGATCTCTGTTTTATTTATTTATATTTTGACATTGTTTTTATTAATTAGTTGTTGTACTTTGTATAGTCCAAAGTATTGATCTCAATATTTATGGGCTTTTGATTCCTTAATAGAAAGACATAATTTCCAATTTTGAAGATCTGTTCAACTGTTTTTCTTTTGTGTTATTAAATTTTACTTTACATTCCGCCAATTGTTGTCAATTTATGGATATGGGTGATAAGTTCTTTTATATAACTGTGTTATATAAAGGAGTTATATAACTGTGGTAACTTGGAAGTAATTTAGTCTCATAAAATGGATCGCAGGAAGTTAACCGTATAAGGTATTCTAAAACAAGCTCAACTGAAGTTAATTTAGTACATTCTGGTGTATTGGTTACCATGTTTTGAGTCTAACTAATTTTTTAAATTGACAATCAATACATTGTAGAAACCGTCTAATTAATATTAAATTTTATAAAAAAAAATAATATTATCGAATTCTATTGAATATTTTAGAGAAACTTATTACTTATTTTAATATTCATCAAATACTGGATTATTTTTATTTTCCATCATGTATTTAAATATATCTTTGTAAATAATTATTTTGATGTGAATTAAAGGTGTCATTTTTTTAATTCAAAATAACGTTTCATGCTGTATTTTCAATCAAGCTACTTGTGACGATACTTATTTCTTTAAGGTTTTTATTTTCTATGAATTCACGAAGTTTATTAAAGTATTTTTTCTATGTTTGTTTATTTGTATTTTCATTAATTACTCCACTGAATTTTAATGTATACCAAGCATCAATAAATATATACTTTTATTTTTATTCCCGATTAGATTACTTGCAGTTGAGATTTAGTTTTCGAGAATTTTATTTACGGTTATCAATATTTTCGCGCCTGTTTTATAAGGTTCTCCATCAAGAAAAATATATTGTATTGTCTTATCTGAGATACATAATTTTTTTAGTTTAAAATGAAAGTTTATATTTTAATTGCTTCTTTGGCAAAATTTATACTCTTTACTTCAATTTTAACGGTATGTATATGATATAAAACTTTCTGTTTTGTCTTCTATAATTTATTTATAAATTTTAGTTTTAGCAATTTTAATTTTACTATCTTTGATGTTTGGGTTCGTGTATTTTAAAAGTTTTCTTATTAAATTTTTTTTTTTTAATATTAAAATGTTACGTGCACTTTAAAATCTAAAATTTTAAATATGCGAATTTGAGTTAAAAACATGAAATTTAATTATGATATAGAACTTAAATCTATTGAAAGGAAAAAGACACGAATTTAGTTTTATAAATCTCAATAAAAGTCCTAAGTATGTAGTAAAAAAACATAAATAATTTATCTTTGATATTACAATTCACGTACATACAATAATATTTTATTGTTCATAGCAATTTTAAAGTATTGGGTTTTGACTACTTGTTTCTAGTGTTCGTTTCAAAATGCTGCGGAGTACTAAATTCTTTTCATTAATTTTTCATTATTTTTTTTTTTCTTAGAATTTTCGCAATATCTTGCCATTGTTCTTTGAACTTTCTTAATAGTGGAACTTAAAAAAGCACCTTTGGGAGAAGCTTGAGTTTTTTGCGACTGTTGCCTAGTTCTAAGAAGACGCGTCAAGTATGATTTAGCGTCGTCGACAACATACTGAATGTTGAAAACAAAGATTATTGAAGGGATTACTGATGTCCATGTTAAACGTTTTCCCTAAAATCATAGGATATGAACTCTTGCGTACTTAGTACATATGTGTTATGTTAGACGATGTCTTTCGTTCGCCTTATTCTTTCTATCTCTCTCTCTCTCTCTTTTTCTTTTTGTTACATAGTATTTAATTAAAATAAAAAAATGTTAATTAATGTGATTATGTATATAATTTATACATTTATAATTTGTAGAATTATAATTCTTAAATATATAAAGATTAAAATAACTTCATAATAAGTTATTCATTAGTAAATTAATTATTTTTAACACTGCTAGAGGAATTCAGAAATAAAATTAGATAAAAATATAGCATAAATTATATTATATAATTTATTCATAAGTTACAACAAATACAATTAAAATTTTAAAATAGAAGAAATTTTTATAAAATTGTTAAAGCAATAACAAATATTGTAATGTAATTATGAAATTATGATTTTATCAATAGTAAATTACACTGTATATGCGAAAACTATTTTTCTTGATTAGCAATATAAGTAAGAAATATAAAATCTGAAATATTTTAAACTTTATTATATCATTACAAATCGTAGTTATTCATATGTATTAAATTTAATATCATTTAGTTTTTATTCTATAAAGATAAAGATTAAGAGAAAGTCTTTTAATTCTTTCAAAATTAAATTTTTCTGACTTTTGTTTTCTATTTTAATATATACAGCCATACTCCACCCATACACACACACATAGTTATGCTTAAGTACTAAAGAAAATATAAATTAAAAATTAACCTAACATTTGTGAAAAAGTTACTTTTATTCATAAATTCTTTATAATTATAAAAGTTTACAAGTTAAATTTAACAATTTAATTATTATTTAATCGAGACTAGTAAAAATAAACAATAAAATGATTTTAACGAAAAATTTAGGGTCGGACGTTAACTTAAAAATGTCGATTATAATAATTGTGATTATACTTGATCTTTAATCTTGTATTGTTTTATCGATACCATGACCTTAGGATTATGGAATCTCCAAAAAGGCAGATGTAGGTGTAGAATTTCTGCTAGCAACGTGCTGTCACCATTCCAAATAATTCGGGTCTGGAGATCCTAGCTGTGATTTGAATGAATATTTGCATTGACGAAATAAAAGTTAATGCAAGTACAATTTTTTGACCGTATTTAGTGCACTAATTGAAAATATTTTAATCGATTGTCAAAATAATAAAAAGCAATGCTCATATCTTTTGCACGCATTTTATAACCTTTTCATTTTCCTACCACCATAGCACCCTTCGTGACGAAATGGGATAAGGAGGTGGTTTCCTTTTAATTAGTAATCTTCATTATTCTTGTCTGGAGAATTTTATCTATTATTATGATTTGACAGAAGTCGTAGTTTCGGATTTCACATCATGATGTAGTAAAGTTTAATTTTCTTTGAATCTATTATCGATATATTGTTTTTATTTATTTCCATTGTAGTAATTGGAGAGCAATCGCACTTTTAAAAATTATTTTATATAAGATATGCTGCAAATATCTGCGTTATCGGCTATATTATTGTAAGTTTTTATATTTTGCAATAATTGGATTTATGAAAAATTTTAAGACATAACAATATATATATACATATAAATAATGAGTTTATTAACTAAATATGTACAGAGAAATGTATGTATTTAAATACAATTTATTTAAGTGAATAAATACATTTAAATTTTTCATTTTAACAATATAAATATAAATAATTAATATAAATTTTAATATTATATATATAAAGTTATTAATAACATTGGGATTGATTAGAGCGATTATTAATTGCGCATACAAAATGAATTACACTGGATATTTATAGCAGTTGTATACATATTCTTAGCACATGCACGTGAATATGTGTAATGTAGTTTTTCATTCAGCTTATAGAATTTCCTCTCAAGAGTATATGTTATTGTCTATTCTCATTCTTTTATTTCCCTTTATGGTCCATTTCTACAATTATTTTAGTTGAATGTAGTCTGCTAAAGGCAGCACTTTTTTCCAATATAATTAATAGCTTGACTGATTCATTGCCCCTAATGTCTTCTTTGATGATTATTTTAATTGAATCACCAGACAACAGCGTATGATTTTTCCAGAGAAAAACCTAGTAGACAATTAATAAACTAAAATGATTTTCAAAATTAACGAACGAGACTATGGAGCACAGAATAGTAAATAAGATAATGTTAAGTTCAATGCTTTACATAAGAAACAAACATGGTGGTTAAAATATCTTTTTTCTCTCTCGCACTTCCGAAGCGATTTTATCGATCCCAGTGGATACATGGGAAATTAAAAAAAAATTTTTATAAGCACTTCGAAACCTATTTTAAAAAAGGTATATATAGATATATGAACTACGAGTAAAAGAAATAGACATCTGAAATATTTCGAGCTTTGAAAATAATGTAGTATAACTGAAAAACATTTTTATTAATAATTTTATGATTATTTCAATTTTTTATTGAAATGTAAATGATGTAGCTTGAACATCGTTGACAAATATAAATATACTACAAATATCAGAGCATATAATAAGTGCTAAAAATAAAGAAGAATACAGGGGATGTAAAGCAAAAACAAATACCTTTTTAATTTTTATATCTGATTAAATAATAAAAGAAATTTATCTTAAGTTAATCAAAATGTTTCTACAAATTTTAAGAAATAAAATAAAATTTAAATTTTTTTCAAATGTGTAGATTTTATTAAATTTACTATGTATTTGGAAAACTGACTTAAATTTTATAAGAAGTTTGAACAATCTTGATTATTAAATATTTGTCAAATTTTTAAAAATGTTAAAATGTTATACGTAAATATTTATCATATTTAAGTATAATATATAATTATATTAAAAAGTATGTACCTTCTATTATATTTTATACCATAAATTGGATTTTTAACATTTAAAAAAAATGTAGACATATATCATTACATATATTGTAATGTGGTGAAAATTATTATTTTTACCCACGTAAAAATGAATATTTTCTACCACGCACAAATAACTCGATATTATAAATAAATTAAAATTAAACCAACACTACCTATTGTATATATATTAAAGGGGGGATTCCATTAAATTCCGAAATTTCAATTTCACAACACTATTATTTCAAACTTATTTCAATATTATTCAATTTACTTCAAGATCATATAAAATATACTCAATTATTACACTAGAAATTCGGTTAACTTTAAATATTATTTCAAGGTCACAATAAACAAAAATAAATATGTTATACAAATATACAACGAAAAATCCAAATTTTAAATTAATAATAATACAATATATAATTAAATAAAAATATAATTAAATATTACAATAATCAATTTTATTCAAAATATATATAACATCTTACCTCATACATTCGATATTTAAATAATTCTTTCTCCATTAATACAACAATAAATTTTATTCAGACTTTAAATACTATTTCAAATATTATTTACTTTCTCGATTTATTTAATAGAATATTATTTGGAATGAATAATTAATTAAATTTTCTTCTTTATATATCAATAGACAATTCCTTCTTGATTAATACAATATTGTTACGTATCTAAGAGGTCACGACTATGTTTATTCTTTAATAATCGAATCGCGATAATATTTTCACTCCAGGTATCGTTCTGCCCTAGCCAAATCGGTCAAAGCGTTCTGGCCTTTGTGAGGTTCGGAAATCGTCAATTAATTAAGTGCAAGATAATTAATATAATACTTTTGTTTTATTGTATTTCTCTTAATGAACGAGAGAGAGAAGTATCGCAATGTGTAATACAACTTTTTCGCGTCACGAAGTTGAGTCCCGATTGTACAAAACGAATAAATATTAAAGAACCCGAACCGAAGTAGAAGTCAAGGTTCAAGTGCGAGTCGTAGAAGAAGTCCAAGCAGGAGTCCACGTAGAAGTCGAATGCCCCTCTGCATTTTTTGATTTAACTCGTTGCCTCCGCTGTGTGGGGGAAATTGCAGGATCCGCGAATTCTCCCTCCGGGTGCCACTGCTTGATTATCGTTTCGTCAGCTTTCCCCGGTATTGTCTTTTGACTGACCTCTGTACATTCCTTGTCGTCTCTGATCTTGAATTTTCTCACGTCGGTGAGCTGAGAGGTTCTTATCATTCGCGGGTTTCCCATTACTCGCGACTCCCTTTGATTCCCAGAATGTACAATGATGCGAATATAATTTAATTCGTCGCGTATGCATATAAATTTTACATACGTGACAATATATATCTTAGATGTTCCTTCGTTATTAATATATTGTTTTATAGTTTTAATTATTAATATTGATCAATAATATATATATATATATATCTATCACTTATAATTTAATAATATCACACTGTTCACACTCTCTCACTACTTTAATTTTAGATAATATTAATATTATATTAATAATATCACAACTTCCACACTACCATCACTATTTAATTACAATAATAATAATATTTTTATATAAATTTTATTTATATTAACAATATTAATAATTATTTAATTTAACTATAAATATACGATTCGATCAAGTTGATACAAAAGGTAACAATATAATAATGGTAGAATTTTCATATCTAGAAAACTCTACCCCTTTCACTGCACTACTTTACATTTTTCACCAATTATGAATCTCAAAATTTTCTTTACGCGAAAATCAAAATTCACAATTGGTGATTAAGCAAATGTAGTCCATTTTTCTTTTCGCGCCGCAGATTGTCCATCGTGATTGGCTAAGCAAACACAATATTAAATTGGGCACGGAAAAAATAAGATACACTACTGTGCCGATAATTATGTAAACTACAATTATCGGCCATCTCACGGTGGCACAACACTACACTTTTTAAATACTCACACTACTTTAATAATGCACTCTATGCATATATATACACTCAATACATTTTCCCGCGTATCTCTGTCCTTGTCTATTTCACGAACATCAACGCCGCCTATATGGTAGACATCCGGCCTCATGTTAATTTCATAAAATCAACAAGTGACAGTGTGTAAACATTGAATTTATTTTATAACTTCAAGAAAATATAACCACCACTACAGATATACATCGTTTTCATTAAATACAGGGAGTTACATAAACATTAATATTAAATAAGTATAAATTACACAATATAAATATATATATATATATATATATAAATATTAATCTTATTTAATACTTTTTAAGGTTAGTATATATTGACACTTTTGTAAATATTCATTTAATAATGAATAAAGATATTCATTATAATATTATAGTGATAATTAAGTGTAATAACTACATATTCATTTGTTTAATGTGCATTTAATTTTTATGTTACCTTTATTAATTAAAAAAGTAATATAGTTTATGCAAATAAATAAAATTGATAAATTTTAAGTAAATAAATAATATTGAAAAGCTAAATTATTCTAATAATAGTATCTATTTCTTATAAAAAATATTTTTTATAAAAATTAGATACTACTAAGTTATTAAGATTATTTATGTCATTAATTTTAATATATATGTATAAACATTTTGCAAAATAATCAAACAAATTAATATTTTAAAATATATTGATAAACATTTTGCAAAATAAAAATTACATAATTGTGTTTACTCAACTAATAATTATTGTTATATTAAATATAAAATTATTTTATTATTAGAATAATATATGTAATTAAATGAAATAAACACAAGTCTTTATTTCTTTGCATCATCCTTTTATTATCATTAAGTTACACAAAATGAATGTTCACCCATGTTAAAGAAATACAATTATCTTATATATTCTAATAACTTTTATGAGACATAAACAATAACATAAGAAAAAATACACTTACAAAATTTAACAATTAAGCAAAACCAATATCTTTCTATACAAAATATTTGCATAAAAATGTCCTATATAATAACTTCTTAGAATGACTTGAATATTTGTATTAAACACAATAATTTTAATAACAACATCATTTTTAACTAACACAAAATTATAAATCATATTTTTAAAAATAAGAAGTTCATTCACAGTAATTTAGACTTTATTGAATTAAATATATTTATTTTCTAACCATCACAAATAAATAAAACATTTTAAAATATAACATCATTTTAATAATAATAAATGTTATCACTGGTAAGTTAAAATTGTATTAAAAAAAATATTTTTTTTAACTAACACAAAAATATAAATGTATTTAAAAAAAAAAATAATTAATTTACTTGCTGCTAATTAACACTTTTATTAAACTTTTTGGTTAATTTATTAAGCGAACGCGCATTCTTGTTGAAAGAACTTTTCTTACTGTTCAAAAATTTTAAGAAATGAGAAGTAAACACATGTGCCAGATTATCAGTGCCAGCTCACGAAAAAGGACATCGAGTTATCTAAAGTGTAGGGTTATATATTTTCTTGATACTTGTACATGGGTATTTGTTTCCTGTCTTCCCATTTACAGTTGAACCCCCCCTGCTATGGAGTGAAGTTATACATTATCCCGACTATGTTGGACAAGAAAAATAATGAATTCAGCCACCTTTTTTTTTAAATTCAAATAATTAATAAAATTTTATATTTGAATATTTTTATTAGTTTATTTTTATTTACTTGATGTGTTTAAATTGTAGCTCATATAATTCCAAAAAATATAATACTTTTTTATGAAATTGAGCATTTTAATAACATTATCAATATGTTGAAATACCAATAGATACTGTGGATTAAAAATTTCCTTTTTTTAAGTGTTCCTTGTTAAATTTATATTTATTTATGTAGTATTATATTTTTATATTTCTAAAAATTAAATAAACAATAAATTAAATGAATTTTATCAAATGAAATAAATTTAATTAATATTACTTTTTTCGCTTTAATGTAAACTTCCCTTATTTAAATTTAATATTTGATTAATAGTCTAGAAATGTTGCTTATTCTATACAACTAATAACTGTAATTGAATGAAATTAAAAAGTATTTTGTATCAAGTGTTTTTAGGTACATATTTTATAAAAAAAAAAGGATTTTTTAAATGTGATTGCAGTTCCGTTTTATAGCAATGCTATTTTTTTTATATACAAAAAGTAAATAATTTGAATAAAAATTTTATAACATAAATTACAGAAATTATTAATATAAATTAACAGTACATTATATACTATTGAAAAATTCTTTTTTGGCTGTGGGAAAATAATTATTTAATAACAACTTATCTGTTCGTTGACGTTTCGAGGATTTCTTTGTCGTCCTTGTCAATACCTTTATTAAATTTTTAATTAATAAATTAATAAAATACAATTATAATTTTTTTTTATATAAATTTTAGCATTTTTTCAATATAAATACCTGAATTAATTTTGAAATACTTTTAATTACTGCATATTGACCATGAGGAATCAAGATCTTATATCTATCTATACATGGTTCATCCACGAAGTATCAAGTTTTTTTTTCATTTTGCGCCTATTGATTGTAGAAATTTGGGAGAGATTTTAAAATGTTGACAAACTCTTTCCTCATTTGTCTCTTTTTTTTGTTTTTTCGATAATTAGATGCGACAGGATTTTACTTTGCGCGAAGGGTGTTTTTCAAATTTTTGATACGGCGCGCTGAAACGATTATTGGAAAATCATTACACGAGAATATTTTGTTCAAAGATTAAAAGAAAAAAAATTCTTACCTTTTTTTTGAAAGATGATTTATTGTTGGACTTATAAACAGTGTGAAATAAAAATTTTAAATTCTTCAAAATAATTTCCTCCTGTATCAACACATTGTTGAAGGCGTGTTTGCCAAATTTCAAATGCATCTTCAAACTCTTTAGCTTTGTTGTTTTTCAAAAATTTTCACATTTATAACTTTTTTTGCACTATATTGTACACTGTAGATCGTGTTAAATTCAGTTTTTCCACGATTACTCTAATCATTAAAACGGTCTGAATTTTAAATTTCTAACACGCGCCGGGTATTCCTAGCCATTCGAAAGCTTTTTGGGCGGCCAGATCGAGGCTCGTCGATGATTCTTTCTCGGCCCACTTTAAAAGCTCTGTACCATTTTCCACTTTGCGATTTTGACATGAAAATATCTTCACAAGCTTCTTGTAACATTTTACATGTTTACGCACTGTTTTTTTTAATTGCAAACAATACTTTATCGCGTAACGTTGTTCGAGTAGTTGCTCCATCGCTCCATGTCAAAAAACTGAAAAACACCCTTCGCGAGAAGTAAAATCCTGCCGCGCCGAAAAAAAACAAAAAAAAAGGAACAAATGCGGAAAAAGTTTGTCGAAATTTTAAGACCCCTCCCAAATTTCTACGACGAATAGGCGCAAAATGAAAAAAAAACTCGATACTTCGTGGATAAACCATGTATGTCAGCTCTATGATACGTCAAGTAGTTACACGTTTCGTAGAGGTGATGTTGCTGTGCGTTATGATATACAGATGGTTATTATATTGATGGTTTAAATTTTGTGTATCTTCTTATCTGTTTAACGTATTATTATTTGTCTTTATGTGTAGCATTTCAAATATTAGTCGCGTTTTATAATTGTTTTCTGTATTTAGAATGGAAATATTTCTCTAATCTATTTCGTGATTGTACTCTTGTGAGTGTGTGAAAACAATTGTGCAATTATTTTGACATTCTTTATGTTCATTTATTCTAGTGTAAAAAGAGCGCTTTGTTTTTCCAATGTCAGTAGCGAGACAGTTATTATAATTTATTTTGTAAACAATGTTGATAGTATCCAATTTTTTAGTTAATTATTTGCCTTTTTTTATTATCGATTCTAATTTATTATTTATAATATACACTATGCTTATACCATACTTTTTTTAATAATATTAACACACTTGGAGAAAAAAATCTTTAAATATTTTTTGTCAAATATAAAATATGTATTATTTAATAGAAATTTAATTATTTCTAAAATATAGTTAAATGGTATATTAATAACGTTGTGTATTTTCGTCATTCGTTTTTCTAAAATTTTAATAATTAATTTGCAAGGTACATTGGTAAAAAGTGAACTAATATCTAAATAAATCAACATCTCATTTTTCGGAATAATTACATTATTCAATTTATTTTATAATTTCATAAGTATACATATTGTAATATTTGTTATTTATTAATTGGTAATATAATATTTATACATGTTTATACATATGTTTTTTAAATTAAATAATATAAACATACAAAATAAAATGCTATAAATATAAAAATTTATAATCACATACCACATACATTAATATATTATAATCAATGCAATATGTATATGTATATGCATTGTGAACCGTTGAAAATTTTCATTTTACATTATACTTACTAATAATTAATATCAATATGTTTAAATGGTATAAATAATAAAAACAAAGATATTTTGTTATGCAAATGTATATTTATTTTATATAATGTACTTTAATATTATATAGATATATATGTATCGATATAATATTTTTACTAAAATATATTTACTATTAAATTTATTAAAATACCTATCAAAATGATTCACATTACTGCATTCCTAAATCTAACCATTTATATTTTTTATCTGCACCATTTATATTTATTAGATCATGTTTATATGTTTAAATAAAAATCGCTTTTAAATTTATATGTTCACTCATTTTATAATTAACATTTATTAAGTTTATATAGTCAATATATTCAAAATATACACACATTTGTAACACAAATCTAAACGAATATCTCAGATTCTTCTTGAAAAAAATTTTTAAACTGCTACAAATTTAATATCTGTTCTTTGGCTGTAAATGTTTGAAAAATAATATACCATTTATATATATAATATAAGATATTTATAAGCGTTGGAAAAATTATGTACCGGGTTACCAGTATCGGCTCCCGAAATGCGATGTAAAGGGTGATCTTATTCTATTAAATTTATTTAAATTTTTACTAATATGAAACAAACAGTAGTTTTTAAATTGAATAGAACAATATGATATATAATTATGTGTAATTATTATAAAATTTAAAAATTTTTAAATTATTCCGCGTGGGCATTTTCTTTTATGATATAAAACTTCTATGGCCATACATTTGTTCTCCAACATTTGTTGTCAGTTCTCTCATATAGAATTGATCCCCCATGAGTAGCAGCCTACGGTTATTCACAATTGCGTCTAAATGCTTCTATTATCATCAACAATCTCTCTGATAATTTCTGATTAAAAGAGTTTAATTTAATATATAAAATAATGATTAATAGTATAGTTTAATTCATAAGGGAATAATGCTATATTCATTATAAATATAAATTTCAATAATAAAATGCGAAATATTAAACAAATAAAATTGATTATATCTCAAAATAATTATAAACACACTTGAGTGCAAATGGATAAAGGATTTTTTAAGTGGAATGTTTTTGTCTATACGAACAAAGGATTTTTGTATACTATGCAAGAAAACATTACAAATAAAATATATTATCACACCTAATTTATAAACTATATTTTAATGATTTATAGAAATGCAAACAAATAAGATGATAGTTAACGAAAATATATCAACTTAAATCATATTCGTTTACAAATGTTTTATCTTGTAGTATCTATATCTTGTTTTAAAATTAAAAATTACGAAGCTGTACTTTAATGATTTATTTTTAATAATAGATACAGTCAATATTAATAATAACTATATAATCATAAGTATTATGACTTATTATTAAATTTTAATTATTTTATAAATTACTCTTTATTATTGATTTTGTGTTATAAATTAAATAGTATAAATATTAAAATTACACAAAAAAAAAATTATATTTTTGTCAATTTTTAATAACGTATGTACATATCTATAATAATTATTAAATTTAATTTATCATTATTTTATTATAATTATGGATATCATTATCTGCTACTTGATTCAAAATATTTATTGAATAATAATTTCTGCGTATCTCATTTTAATTTGATTTAATATTATACTTTTTATGACGAATAGTCTGCATATGAGAGATTATAGTAAACATACTGGGAATGCTTAATATTACTAAATATATTCGAAGGAGGGTGGGAAAATGGAAAGTAAAATTCCATGAACTGGGTAAATTTATTGTAAATTTTTTGGTTTCTTCAAAGTAAGGAATATTTCGAAGCACAATAATCCCTTCAAATATAAATCCTAGTGGATATAAAGGAATCCAGATGGTATACCTTAACCAAGTTAAAACTGATATTTCCATATTAAAAAGATTGCTGATATAATAAGAATATCTTATGACTTCAACCACAGTCCACGTTAATATAATATAAAAAATTACTGGCTTTGTTTGAATTCTTGGTTCAGCTTCAATCATACAAAAGACCATAAATGTACGATCAGTAACTTGTAAGAAAGAAATAATAATATTACTTTTAGTATATCCAAATAGTGGATACATAATTTCCAGAAACTGTAGAATTTGTATAAATTTTAATGGATTACCAGCAATTTCATATGTATATTTCAATGAATCTAAAAAATAATTTAAGAAGTGAAAGACAATGAATAAAATTATTAAAATATATAATTAAAAATCTATTTGTTTAAATATCCTTGTTTACTATAATCAATAGTTTTTTATAAAATTATATTTAATAAAAAGTATTATTTAATTATTTCTTTATCTAAAAATTATGTTTTAATTTTGAATTAAATTACATATTTTTAATGTGTAATCTAAATTTAATATGTAAGATTTTTTTTCTCAATAATAGTTGTAACCAGATACAATAAAATTATATGTTGAAACTATAAATTTTTTTTTCATAACAATTTATTTTTAACTATAATGATAAAATATATAATTTATTACTATGAAAAAAATAATAAATAAATAAAAAATTATACAACTTCATATTAAATATTAAATAAATATTAAAAATATTAAATGATAATATTAAAAAAAAACAATAAAATATGTAATAAATATACAAACCAACACCATCACGATAATACTTTATTCCAATTACAAACAAAATGTAGATATATCCAATGGTTTGAAATAAGTTATAAAATATAAGATAAACTTTTTTAAAATCTTCTGAAAGGCGAGGGTTTCAAGAATTGATTAAAAAATATTTTAATATTTTATGCTTATTTCTCATATCAAACTCTGACCTTTTTTATACCCAAATTCTTCTTTATACAGCTGATCATATATTTTTGGATAATCTTTAAAAACATTTTGTATTTGATCAAGGTTATTTATTTTTCTGTATTTCCATCTATCATAGTCGATTTTCAGCCAGGAAGAATTTTGAGGATCATTTGTTAATCTTGGCCACCAAGAACTTAATCTTTTTTTTAAAGTGAAATCTATTTGTGTATTTACTATTTTATAATTACTATACTTTGATTTAAACAAAAAAAAAAAAATTATTTGTAGATTTTCAATATAATAATTAGAATGTTTACATTCTAAATAATAAATAATTAACGAACAAACTTACATTAGGATCAATTATCGAATGAAAGTCTAATCTAAATCCATAATTATTTAGTCCTCCTACACCATGGCCATAAGCAGATAATATTAATTTTTTATTTTCAATAGAAACTTCGATATTCTAAAACAATTTTTAAGATAATTAAAAATATAAAACGAACAGAAATAACTGACTTACTTTGATATCGATTAAATCAACTTTAAGATGTATTTCATTTTCAGTTTGAGCCCAATAAATACAAGGTGTTAATACATTTAACATTTTACACTCACTCAAATGTATAATTTGTTTAATAATTTTTTTCAAAATTTAAATTAAGCTTTATAAAAATAAATATGAATTAATGAGCAAGCACAGTGGCACAACTGTATATGAGAGAACTGGCAGCAAACGCAGCAGACGGGCCACAGGAAAGGTTGTGTCATAAAAGAAAGTGCTCGCGTCATAATAATTACACATATTAATATACCATATTATTATATTCAATTTAAAAATAAATTTTTTTTTATATTAGTAAAAATTTAAACAACTTTAAGAGAATAAATTCACTCTATGTCTCTTTTCGTAAGTCAGTACTGATAACCTGGTACATGTATTTATGTTGTTTTTCAAACACATGCAGTAATCTAAAAAATTCTTTCAGCAAAAATCTTTGAAATTTATTTAGTTCTGTATTAAAACTGTGTACATGATTAAAAAATTTTAATTTTCAATTCTTTATTCTTTGAAACTTTAATATGTTTATTTTAAATTTTTAATTAAGCCAAAAAGAAAAAAGAATTTTATATAAGGAAATATTGTTTTAAAAAAAATCTACAAAGTCCAATATAAAAAAAATAAATCTTAAATAATATAATAAAGTTATTTCAAATATAAAGATTATATATTCTTAATTCACAAATCATTATTTGTTATTAAATTATTTAAATAGATATATAAATATGATTATTAAACTTAATAAACTATTTATTATTATATAGATTACGTAAGATTAGTTTGATACATGATCGAGTTCTCTCTCTATTTCTTTAGCTTTCTCGTTCATGTAATAAGCACGGTTGTTAGAACTTGTAATAAACGTAATAAAATAGATTTTTAGTTTTTAGCACCGATTGAGCTAAATGTAAAATAGAAAGATAGAAAGAAAATACATGAAAATACATAAATAATTTTTTTTTTAAGCCTCTTTGCAAAAAAATTGATCTTTGTTAGCTTTATTGGTCTATTGCTGCTTTCAAACCAACTGACGAAATCTTTAAGTTCTATAATTGTTTCATTAAATTTAGAATAATATAAAGAATAATTATACATTAATATAATATAAAAGAATAATTAAACGAATTTTAATTGATTCTTTTGTGAAACATGTAATTATAATAATTGTTTGACATATTTATCAAAATCAGTATTAAAAAGAATCGCAGATAAGAGTGATTTTAATGTGATTTTTAACGATAACTGAAAGGTAACCTTTATATATATGTGCAAATAAGGGATTTTTTTAAAAAACTTTAAGACAAAGATTTTATACTCTACTATCTAACGATTTGTGCTTAATGATTTACAAAATTTTGAGCTACAGAATTTAAATTTTTTATAATATTTTAAAAAAAATATTCTACAAAATTATTTTCAAATTCATTATTTTTTCTTCCATTTTAAAATAATTTTAGATGTATTTTGATAATCTAATTCATCAAAATAAAATATGCACCTTTGTAGGCAATAGTGGTGAAATCATCAATGCCCCAAATTATTTTTCACTTATTTCTGATTTCCTTCCTTTTTTTAAAATGAATAAAGCTTTTTGTTAATGTAGTCACTATTGGTAATTTTATTATAATATTTATTATTAGAGGCTTACAGTCATATTTTTTTCTCAAAAATTATTTTAAAATTCCTTTATGCATCAATTCAGTTTTTTATACGTCCCTTCAAGAATGGTTTATAACGCTATTTTATTGAATACTTCTAACCTTTCATTGTAAAATTTTATTTCTAAGCTTGCAGTACCTAATTGGTGCAGTGATAGAAAATTATGGCTTATTTCATTTGCTACGATTACATTTTTTAGTCTAATAATTTTATTTGTTTCTGAATCTGAATATAGTATTATTCTTTTAGCGTCAATCTTTATAACAGCATATTAATTCTTCTTACTGTTTTTAAGTATTTTTATATAATTGCATTAGATTTTGTAATAGAGTAGATTTATTGTTCATGTGCTGCGTAGCACTGGAATGTTCTATAAATATTATAATGTCTTAAAAATTAAAATCAAGATTTTTATTAATAAAATTATTATGTTTTATAGCTTTACTGGTCTGTAAATTTATATTATTTTATTCCACTTTGTTCTTGATATTATTGCCGTAAGTTTTTGCACTACTTCTTCTTTATGGATCTTTGATCTAAACCAAAGAGCTTTGATGTGTTGTACCTGTTATTTTCTGATCTTCTATTGTTTCCGTAGTTATAGTTGCTATGGCTATTTCAGTTGTTTTTATTGGTGTTATTGTGTTTAGTAGTCATAGATTAATGAAATTTGTTTCTGTATTGTAGATAGCGGTTAGAGTTGTAGCAGTCAACCGTTTTGTCGATCATTATGCTTTTACAGTAGTAGTAGAAGAATTTTTTGCTGATATTGAAAAGACAGTTAAAAGTATAATATTGAGGCAAGATACACCGATGGCATCTATTTAAAAAAATTGTAACTATAAATATATATGAACAGATAGAGAATATTAATCTAACATTTTAAAATATTTTCAGAGTTCAACTTAATATTATAATAGTTAGTACAGAATATAATTTATATTTGTTCATTAATTAAAAAAAATAAAGATCATTGTAATATGTTTTTTTAATAAAAATTATTTCTATATTATAATTGTTTTATATTTATAGAAAATACATAAATTGAAATATTGTTGTGATTAAAAATGTGTTTTAAATATAAGATATTAGGTTTAGCATCCTGAGTACCTTAAGATATCACATTAGAATTCATCGATACTTCGCATATATTTATCTGGAGTTTTTTTTAATTAAAAAGATTTTAAAACACTTTTAAAATACTTTAATGGGGTCACAATAATTGCTAGTACAAATGATGAGGTAATAATTATGATAAAGAAAAAAGATTTATCATCGATCATAAATTTAAACTCATTTTAAATTTTAATAATATAAAAAATATTGGTATTTATCAAATGATTGTAAGTTTTGATATAGTTTGGCTTCGTTTTTGTGTACGAGTGAAACAATGAGCGAATGTGAATCCTAATTATGTTTAGGCGCTCAATATGTAAATCGGTATGAGAGTAGTGTATGCATCTAACGATCCATCTTAAAAGCGCTATTGCAATCACTGCTATTGAATCCTAGTAAAAAGGGTTCTTCCTTGTTTGAGTGATTGAATAATATAAATACAGAATAATGGCATTGGTATTTGACGAGTTTGATTCTCGAATCAGAGTATATTAGGCAGTTCTATCTTTCCTTGTGAAAGCTAGGGTGAAATGAAGACACCTTGATCCGAACAGCAACTGAGGGCAACCTCTCAGCTTGGCGAATAAGTTTCTATTGGTTGGGAAACATTTTCAACACACCTATATTTAAACATACACATACAAAGATGTTACAATAAGTTTAACCTGCTGGGGTGGCGATAAGGAGATAAGCTGAGATCGGAGTTCTGGAAGTGTCTGAAGGGTACAGGAGAAAAATTAAAGGTCGCGCACTCAGATCTAAGGCGTACTAATCATCCAATCCTGGTTGTACCACCAACCAGTATAAAATCCTCGTCGATTTGTACTGTCATATGATGATCAGATTAACCCATGGGAGATGACAGGCGGGTTCCTTCGGTGCCAAAATCGAAAGAACCTAGGCAGTCCTACCTTACCTCTTGTCTCTGCGGGATGGACGAACGGGACTGTCAATTATTCTCCTGTAAACGCCCGTATAATTGAATTAAAAATGGAAATGAATAAAATTAAAAAAATAGAAAATACATTTGATAGCTTACTCTCAAGCATTGCGGCAAGTGACAGAACTCAGCGAGATGTCCGAGATTAATGAGCTTGAGCCTCATTAATTTTTGGCAAAGGAAGGAGTGGAAACCTGTTCATTTCCCATTTGGGTGAAACCTCGAGAAAGTCTAGTAAAGACAAGAACAAGACGAATGGTATAAAAAGATTTGTTAAGCAGCAAAGAATGTTTTTGCCTACTAAAACTCAGCTCTATAAAGAGTCTTTACAACAGCAGATGAAGAAAAGAATCACTGATAGCATGGTTTTCTACGATAGGCCGATTGTCAGTGATTATACACTGGTGATTGTCCCTACTGATTACCCAGAGATCAGACTCACGGGTAAGCAGTTCAGTAAATTGGTGGATAGGTACGACGTAATCATAGTAACCATACCCTTTGGAGAATTTTCGCACATTTTCTGTTACCAGTATGGGATTCACATACTCCATTACCATTGAGAGGAGGACGTTGAATGAATCAGAAAAAAGTTGATCTCCTGGCATCCAAAACAGGCGAAGAATTAACTGTCGTTGACACGTTGTATTTTGCTCGATACACCAGAACCTCCTTTGTACAAAGATGTTTTGGTGTACCTTCCGGTATCTTTTACACCGAGCTGGTACTAGCCCGACTAATCAAATAGAACCTCTGTCTAAAAGTCGGCTCCTGGTGGGTTATCACCAAGAAAATGGTTAACATAGGCAAGGCAGCAAAAGAGAAGAAACTCTCTTATTTGCCTGAATGACTTGAGACATGAGGCTACAATTGTAACATAACTCAGTATCTCATCAACCCAGTAAAAATTAGATGTTGAACTTTAAGTCCTTTAAAGTAATAGATCCAGATGATATAATGTCAACTATAATAAAAAGGCGTGAGAAATGGTCATATAAGGTATTATCTTGTTTATTTAGATCAAGTCTAACTACTAAATAAATCCCAACAGCTTGGAGGAAAAATAAAGTGGTGTTCATGTTGAAACCAGATAGAGTACAGCATAGCTCTCTTAAGATCTTTAGGCCTACCTGTCTGATATCTTTCATGCTTCAAATAATGAAAAAACTGCTGAACAGATATGTTGAAACTTCAATATTAAAGTACAAGCCACTGAATTACAGAAAACAAACCTGTCAAATAAAAAAGTCTGTTGACATTGCTTTGGCCAAGGTCAACGATTTTATGCAAAAAAGTTTCATCAATTATAGAATGGTGCTGGCTATACTGCTGTATATAGAAGATGCGTTCAATCGCATCCTTGGGAGGTTGTACACAAACAAGTAGAAGTTGGATAAATTCTCCGTTTAATTAAAAATTAAATCTCAAACGTTCTTAGCTGCAATTAAGAATAATACAATCATCACTAGAGCCAGGCTCAGGAAAGGCTATTCGTGCGAAGATATTCTTTCATCAATACTATAGTATAAAGTTATAGACAGCCAGCTTGAAAAGCATGTTATCTATCCTTAGGCCTACACAGATATTGTTAATTAGATACTGCTAATTTCAGTTAGGCAAAATAATTGTAGCGTGATTACTGAAATTATACAATATGCTCTTGATATCGTTATTTAGTAGTTCAAATATGTCGATCAATCCCGATAAAACTAATGTTATCTTGCTCAGAACCAAGTAAAAAATCGGGATCAACTACTTTGGTAACTGGCCCTGAATCCAATTGAAGGACGTAGTTGCGAGGTAGGGACGCGCCGATCTGCCACTCGGATCAGAGATGATGAACCTAGAGTAGCTCTCACTCAAGTATGCAGTAGGATTACGAAACGTCATATAATGTGTAAAAGAATAGCGATGGATAGATGTTTGGAGTCTCCCCCTATACAAAACTGTTGACTGAGGTCGAATACGTAACTACCTATTAAGGTATTTACTGTCGTACTCAGTCATTGAGGGTAGCTAAGGAAGGAATCAGTAGTACATAATATGGGATGAATAGTTGGAGCCCATCCTTACACCAAACCGTTGACTGGAGTTTATTCAAAACCGACGGGTAGCACTCCGGTTAAGCACTCCATTGAGAGGAGGGTGATAGATGCGAGGGGAAACAATAACAAACCACAGCTTGTTTCACTATAGAAGAGTTGCACTTAATCACTGCTTTCTCTTCAATGAGTGAGAATGTGATTAAGGTATAAGGCATGTATTATATACTCAAGATAGTTTGGTAAACAGTTCTTTTGCACAGAACCAGAAATTGGAGTCAGCGCGGGACTGACTGCCTTGGTAGCTGACCTCGTGGCTGAAATTCCCATTTATTCGAATGGATAAGAAGTAGTCTAAACATTATTCCTTCAGCCCTGGATGAATCGGAAGACCCCCCCCCCTCTTATTCGTATCACAAGGTTCAATTTAGTCAACATTCGGCAATATGAATTAAATTGAGATTATTTAAGACATGGTGGCCAAGACTAACTGATTTGTTCATTGCGGGTCCTTGTGCTATCCGGTGGCCTGAGTGTGCCATTTTCAGTTTTTCATTGCTACCTTTCAGAGAATTTCAAGAACCCACTATTCGTACAGTTTGACTCAAATGGATTAAGATTTGAGTAAGTAGATGTAGTGCAGAGATACTATATAGTGTAATCCAATTTAGTAGTACTACATTTGCCCAATTGGAGGGAGGTCCCTTTGTTTGCTAACCGAGTAAATAAAAGTAACGGCGTATAGCCCTCAATTAGGAGATAAAGGTGGATAACATATGGCACAAACTAGACTCGGAAATCAAGCTAAGCCAGAAGCATGCTATTCCCATAATCTGAAACCCCACGTCCTTGCATGGAAAATGGCAACCCTTGAGAAAGGAACGTATATAGATAAAAATTAATACATTTTTAAAGAAAAATTAAAAAATTAAATTATCTTATTTGTATAACTATAAATTACATTTAAAAACAGAAAAATTAACATATTAAATAAAATAAAATTATAAGAATTTAAATTTGTATATAAAAAAAATTTCTTATTCGAATTAAAATAGTACAAATAAAACTATTGTAAATTAAGTAATAAAAAAAATATCCTATAAATCATCCAGTTTATTAATGTGTAACAAAAAAAATATTTATATAAAATAAATTAAAATTATTTTATATTTTTAATAACAGAAAATCACCCGATTGGTTAATAGTAACTTATAAAAAATGTATGTACTAATTTATGTATAATATTTATAATAAATATATTTATTCATTATTAAAATAATGTCTGTATAATGTAAATACTAACCTGAAAAAAATTAAACTAAGATTAACATGTGTAAATATGTATATTTTAAATGTTATAATATTTTATGTATATGAATATTAAATATTAATATATGAATAACTCCCTGTAGTGGATGGTAATGATGTTTAAACGTAGTGATGTATATATATATATTCTTGAATTTGTAAAATAATTTTTGATGTTTACACTCTGTTACTGCACTTGTTGCTTTTGTGAAAATTAACATGAGGCCGGATGTCTTGACGGTATAGGCGGCGTTGATTTTCGCGAAGTAGACAAAGACAGAGATACACGGGAAAATGTATTCAGTATATATGTACATAGAGAGTGCATATCTACGGTAGTGTAGGTGCTTAAAAATCGTAGTGTTGTACCGCCGTGAGATGGCCGATAATTGTACTGTACATAATTATCGGCACAGGGGTGTATCTTCTTATTTTTGTGCCCAATTTAATATTGTGTTTGCTTAGCCAATCACGATGGAGAATATGCGGCGCGAAAAGAAAAATGGACTACATTTGCTTAATCACCAATTGTGCATTTTGATTTTCGCGTAAAGAAAATTTTGAGATTCATAATTGGTGAAAAATGTAAAGTAGTGCAGTGAAAGGGGTATAATTTTCTTGACGAGAAGTTTTTCGCCATTATTCTATTATCACCTTTCATATAAGATTGATATATAATTAATATTGTATTTTGATTTTAATATATAAATTTTAATATTTTCAATATAAATAAATAAATAGTTAAAGTGGTGAAGTTGTGTTGTTGTGTAGTTTATTGATAAATATTAATAATTAAAAATTAAATCGAATACCTGGGCATTGGAGGAAATATATAATTATATATATTATTATAAAGAAATCAGGAGATTTCTTATTTTATATTTATAAAGAAGGAATTATCATCCAATTATTTTTCAAAATTATACAAAATATTATATGAAATTAACGTAAGTAGTATTTTAAATATAATTAAAATAAAGGAGAAATATTGAGTAATATATAACGGAGAAAGAATTATTTCATAAAATAAGATGTTATGTTACTATTAATTAATATTGAATTTATTGATATTTGATTTAAATTGTATTTTATGATTTCTATTATTATGTTCAGTGAAGTGTTTATTAATTGAACTGTCGGATATAAATATTTTCGAATTAAATTAAATAATATTAGGTATAGTTTTGAAATAATAGTGTTTGTGGTAATAATAATAATTTTGGAAATTAACGGAATTTTCCAAATTTAGTTAATATTTAACAATTGTCATTAAAATGTTATTATTCATTATTTTTGAATTAAAATATATATTTATAGTTTATTTATGGTATAATTTTTATACATAATTATAAGTGAGAAGTTAAGTATTAAGTGGGTTGAATAATAATAGTAAGATCTAAATAAAATTTTTTATGTATAATAGTGTGAATCCTAAGCAAATGGCTAGTAAACTAAAATTGTAGTAAGGAATAGGGTAAATTTTATAGAATTTGTTTTTGATTTGATGTCATAATTTTTTTTAAAAAGTGTGAAAGGTAAATTTTTTTTTTATTTTTATTATTTTATTATTTATTTATTATTATTTATTAAATAATGAAAATGTGTATATATTTTACTTAATGATGTTATAATATATTGTATAATTTCGTTACTATAATTTTTTTTATTTTATTCTATTTAATTTATCAATTGTCCATATAATTTTTTTTATTATTCTGTTATTATTATTGTTAGATTTTCTGTTGTATTTATATTTTTTTTCCTTTTTCTTTTTCCCCAGTACAGATTAAACAATAAGATAATCTCCAGATTAATTGTTATAACATATTTATTTTATTGATTTTTGTATTGATTGATATTTATTGATTTTATATATAGATTGTTATTAATAATATTGCGTGCGAATGTTATTGTTGTTTTGACCGATTGGGGGGAGAAACAGGAAGTGCCTGTTACAGATAGCGTTATTTGTTTAGGATTTGTTATTGTAGTGTTGCTGCGACGCACATCCTTATATTTTATTGTTGTCGTTTGGTGATTTTTAATTTAATTTATTTAAGTAGTGAAGGTTCTTCAAGATGAAGAATTTTTAAGACTTATTTAGAGATTTGTTAAAACATTGGATACGAGCGCGGAACATCGCGCAGGACTTGAACGAAATGGAGTCAGAGTCCATTCGACAATCTCTAATCAGAGCAAATTTAAACAGTAGTGGTAATCCAACCATCTTGAAAAACAGATGGTTGCGATATAGGTTAGCTTCATCATTACCGAGGAGCGGCGTTTCTTGGGATGAGGAAAAAGATGGACGACAGGGTCCATCTCTCTTGGAACATGCTCTCTCGGAAAATGATAACAAAAAATCAGGTAATGAAGGTGATAGGCAAGAAATAGGTAACTCGTTTCTGTTGGATATGCCAATGCAGGGAGAGGAAGCTGAGGCCGGAAAAAGAGACCTGTTAGACGACTTGGTGGGGTTCTTCGATTCTATAACGGGGAAAATGGTAACAGTACCCACGGCAGTGTTTGAAGACGTCGTCAACAGGTGTCTTCGTAAGCAAAAAGAAGAGAAGGAAAAAGAGGCTAAATTGGATAAAATATGTAACAAATTAGTTGAATCTTTCCCAATTTCGGAGGAAAGTCAAGCGAATGACGAAGATGAGGTTAGGAGTTTTAAAAGAGAGATACGAAAACCGAAATTAAGATGATCTACTAGGCGTCACAGTAGTGAAACTAGTAGTGATAGTAGTGATGGTGAAACCTATTCGCAAAGAAGAACGCGAAGGTTAAGGTACAATGACGAAGAAGTGAAGGCCTTAAGAATAATGCAGTGCTGGAAATTAGAGTTTTCCGGCGAAGATAAATAGGATCCAGATACACAGCCGAATCTCTGATTCAACGTTATTATTAACATTGACCTGTGTCTTTAGAGCCAACGCAAGCCAATGGTTCAAGACTAAGGGCAATATGATAAAGAACTGAGACCAATTTAAATCGGCGTTCAGGAGTCAGTTTGGCAAACGCTACGAACGACAGGATCTGATCGGACTTAAATAAAAAGACCCAACAGAAAGGTGAGGGGATTGAAAGCTTTGTGGAAAGCATTCAGTCAGTGTTGGCCCACTTCGAACGACCACCCTTGTTAAAAGACCAAGTGTGAATAGCATATAGGAACTTATTGCCGGAATATAGGGCCTATGTAGCTGATAAGAGGATAGAGTCGTTTTAAGATCTGTTGTACTATGGACACAAGAGGGAAAGGGTGCAAAAACTGAACCATAAATATGTACCGCCCGCGCCTAAAGAAGAATATACGGTACCTACAGCGGCATCTACAGCGGCACCTCCTGAATCCAAGACGAAGAAAGTAGTGAAGGTCGCCACAGTAGGCGAAATAAATAGTAGTATGGAGGAAACTGCAACTAAGAGGAAGAAAGCTAAAAAGAAAGCTAAAACAGCAGTGGCAGCAATGAGTGAAACCCCAATTCCGGCACAAGTCGCGGTTCCTGTATTAAATCAACCTCCGTGGAAAAAGGGACAAAATCCTAATTTCCAAAATGAGCAGCCCAAGAAATTCAAGAGTAATTTTGTAAATAATGTTCCAGGAGTACCTACTCCGTATTACCAAGGTAATTGGAACGATTAGAGAGCAGTATTTAATAATAATAGTAGTGTAGTGATGAATCCCACAACCCCGCAAACGCTAGTGACGAATTCACAACAAATGGTAATGAAGGAGGTGTTTTATGGAACGTGCACGACGTGTCAGGCGGTGGAGCATAAAGCGAGGAATTGTCCCAATCGTGTGTGCTATCGTTGCAGGAAACCGGGTCATATCGTGTGGAAGTGCCTTAATAACACTTTGGACACGGGTCCAATTTGTTCAGCAGTGGGGAAACGGTCAAACGGGAGGGCAGAATCGTCCCGGCCCTCTCCAATAGTGACTAAAGGGAGACAAAAGATGAAAGAAGGGCAGTGTAGTGGCGGAGCTCCAAGATTTGACGTTATATAAGCAAATAATCATAGAGGGTTAGCAATCAAAGTAGTGAGGGAGTGTAGTGGCGAAGTCCCCAGATTTTCTAATATTATAACAGATAATCATAAGGGAATAGCAAAAATTAGTAGTGGTGTAGCTCAGAAATTAATTGGAACTCCAACAGATAATATTCAAGGGTCAGCAAATGAAAAGGTTGTATTGTGTAGTGGCGTAGCTTCTCCATTATCTAAAAATCAATTGGGTAACAGTGAGAAGTCAGCAAATCATTTAGTAGTGAAGTGTAGTGGCGGACTTCCTAAATTATCCGAAAATAAATTGGATAATAATGAGGAGTTAGTAAATAATGTAATAAAGCAGTGTAGGGGCGTACCTGTTCAATTATCCGAGGTTACATCGGATAAAAATGAAGAGTTAGTAAATAAATTGATAGTGCAGTGTAGTGGCGAAACTTCTTGCCAATCTGGGAGGCCAGATGCGGGCGAGAAGTTAGCAAACTCCTTGGATTTGTTGGGGCAAAGCCAGAAGGATATTTTAGTAGTGATGGGTGATTGTTTAAGAAAACTAAAGATAATGGACGAGTTGAACCCAGTCACGAGTCCAGAGGAGGTGATCCAGAGAACAGTCCAACCAAATGCAGAATTAAACGGTAAAATGGAACAAAAACGTGTTCTAAATCAAGTAATTCCATTGATGGAACAAAGCAGTGATGGTGTAGTGAAGGCGAATAAGATAGCTGATTCATCATTGGAAAATCGGAATTTCTTTGATGTCAACGTAGCTGGAGTTAAGTATAAAGCATTGTATGACTCTGGAGCGATGATATCTTTGGTCGCGAGCAGAGTAGCTGCACAACTGAAAGATAATTTAGATCCCACGTCGTCAGGAGTTAAATGTGCTACAGGAACGGTAAGCAAATCTTTGTGAATCCTGTCACTAAAGATGAACGTCGACGGAATGGAATTAATCATGAAAGTTAGGGCAGTAAAGCAACTGGACCAAGATATGATACTCGGGATGGATTTCTGCAAACTCTTCGATATAGACACGCGTTTTGGCCGGGGCCTGTGGCGTGCTAGGGAGGGGGAGTAGAGAGAATTCTCCAGATGTGGTTGTGATGGAAATACCGTTATTTAAATCGAATGTGCAGGTATATTAGAATTAAGTAGTGTAGAAAAAATGAAAATTAGTAAGTTAGTGGATAGGATTTTGTCAAAGGCAACTGGGAAGCCCGGTGAAACGACACTAATGGAACATTTCATCAATGTACAAGGAGCCGAGCCTGTTAAGCACAAATTTAGGAGAATGTCCCCTAAGATGTTACAGGTGGCCCATAAGGAAGTGAAGGAAATGCTCAAGGAAGGAATTATCGAAAAATCTGCTAGTGATTGAAGTAGTGCACCAGTGATAGTGAAAAAGGCAGATGGCAGTTATCGTTTTTGTGTAGATTATAGGGGTCTGAATAAAGTGACGAAAAAAGACACCTATCCGTTACCCTCAATGGACGGAATCTTAGAGAAATTACGAAATACCCTATATTTGTCCAAGATAGATCTAAAACAGGCGTATTTCCAAGTTCCTTTGGAAAAAGCTAGTAAGAAATATACAGCTTTCGCAATTCCGGGGTCTGGACTCTGTCAGTTCTGCAGGATGCCATTTAGACTAACCAACGTTCTAATGACCTTTCAACGATTGATTGACGTATTATTTGGACCGGAATTCGAACCCTATATCTTCGCGTATTTGGACGACATCTTAATTGCTACCGAAGCGTTTGAAGAACACATTAAATGGTTAAAAGTAGTGTTGGAGAAGATAGTGAGTGCGGGCTTAACTATCAATCAAAAGAAGTGTGAGTTTGGATGCATCTCTGTTACGTATTTGGGATTTATACTGGATAAAAATGGTTTGCGACCTGATGAATCCAAGGCGGCACCGGTAGTGGAGTATCCAGCACCAAATACGGTAAAAAACTGAGAAGATTCTTAGGAATGATCGGTTGGTACTCTTGCTTTATTCCACAGGACTCCGAAATTAAAATTCCATTAGTGAAGCTCTTAAGAAAAGGATAACCGTGAAAATGGGCAGAGGAACAACAGAAGGAGTTCGAGAAACTAAAAGAACCACTGACTAAAGCTCCGGTACTGAGGAGACCAGACTTTAGCAGAACTTTTGCAGTGCAGTGTGATGCAAGCAGTTTTGCGATTGGGGCAGTTCTCATTTAAGAGTTTGAGGATGGAGAGCACCCAATCCTTTACATTAGTCGAATGTTGACTGCTGGGGAGAGGAATTACACTACCAGTGAAAGGGAGTGCTTGGCATTGTTGTGGGTGATTAAAAAGTTTCGCCCCTACATTGAGGGATATAAATTCAAGACAGTGACGGATCACAGCGCTCCCAAATGGCTGAGAAATTTAAGGGATCCCACGGGAAGATTAGCCCGTTGGGCTTTAGAAATGCAGCAGTGGGAGTTTGAGATTGAACATCACCGCCGAGCCAATCATCACGTTCCAGACACCCTATCTAGAATGTTTGAGGATGAGTAGGTCTCATCTTTCACGGACATTCAAGATAAGTGGTATTTGCCACGATTGAGAGAGATTGAGGAAACTCCGAATAAATATTCCAAATGGAAGGAGGAACAGGTTAGGAGTTATTGTCATCGAAGGGATGCATTACTGGATCCTATACTGTTTCGCGAGGAAAAGTGGAAATTGGTAGTGTCGAAGGAACATAGAGTGAAAGTGATGCAGGAAGCCCATTGTGAAGCGAGTTCGGGACATCTAGGAGTAGAGAAGACCTACGATAGAGTGGCTCGCGAATATTACTGGCCAGGTGTTTGGTATGATGTAAATAGGTTTGTACACGAATTTCTTGATTGTCAGAAATATAATGTATCGCAATCGGGACCTAAAGGATTAATGGAGACGAGAGTAGTGGAAAGACCTTCGGTAGTGGTGGTAGCTGATCTGATGGAGTTCCGGCCGAGTAAGAAAGGATTCAAATATTTACTGGTATTTCAGGATTTTTTTACACAATGGATTGAAGTCAAACCTTTAAGATCAGCTGAAGGAAAAGCAGGCTTTCGAGAAGTTGATGTTGTTTAGATGGGAGACTCCTAAGTATTTACTAACGGAAAATGGAAAAGAATTTATCAACAAATGGTTGCAGTCTATGTTAAAGAAGTATGGAGCCAAACATGTCACAACACCTCCTTATCATCCTCAAGCCAATCCAGTTGAGCGCAGCAGTAGAATTTTTAAAACTATGATCGCTACGTTCATTGAAGAAGATCACAGAGATTGGGATTTGCATATTCATGAATTTAGGCACGCAATTAATACAGCAGTGCGGACTACGACTCAGGTATCCCCAATTTTCTTGAATTACGTCAGAAATGCCCGTTCTGTTAAAAGTTTAAGGAGTGAAGTGGAGGGTCATCAATTGATAAAGAAGATTAACTATGAAGTGTGGAAGAATTGAGTAAAGATACTCGATTCTTTAAGGGACATGGTAGTTTTGTTCATCGAAAAGAAAAGAATGAGGCAAGGGAAACTTTATAATAAGGAAAGGAGTGATGTAGAATATGTAGTGGGAGATAGGATCATAAGGAGGACTCATGAACTATCTAATGCAGGTAAAAATTTTTCCGCCAAATTAGCTCCAAAGTTTGAAGGACCTTTTGAGATTATGGAAAAACTATCCTCGATAGTGTATGTTATAGTAGGACAGGGTAGAAAAGTCTCAAAAGCTTATATTGCGGAGCTAAAGAAATTTTTTTCTCCTCGGGAAGGAATTTAGGGAAATAATTCTTTCTTTGTAAATAGGAATATTTAACTGGGTGAGATTACTAATATTCTTTCTTTTTCAGATGAGTAAAATTCAATTTGAAACCGTCCCTTTTATAGCTGAATTCGAGGCTATTCCGGAGGAGGAAGAAGCCCCAGTAGTGGCGGGAATGACAGTAGTTGAGGAGGATTTGGGTTTGAATGATTTGACTATTGAGTCATCACAAGAGATGGAAATGGCCTTGCTCAAACCACTGGAAGTGTTACCTGAGGTGGTAATGGAGGAAGATCAGGAGGATGATGAATGGAAGAAGCCAGCTCCTCATAAGGTTTCGAAGTCGGCCGTCAGGAGGAAACGGAGACGGGCCAGGACGGTCAATCCCAGAAGATACCTGGAGATGATGGATGTTTTCTCCGGGATTGAGAGTCCACCTGTGAGGCAGGTTAGGCCCATCCCTGTTTCGGCCTTGGTGGTCGAATCGAAAATCGATCGGAAAGTGACCTCCATTCAAATTAAATATGGATTGAACATACACACCTGCTTGTAGTGGAACGGGGTACAATGTTTGGGCGATTGCTCAGAATTCCGACTCAACTGGAGATCGATCCACCATTGGGGATTTGTTTTATATGTTGGAGACGTGGGCACAAGCGAGGGGACTATCCCCAACCTGCTGCCCATGTATTTTGCTACAACTGCGGAAGAAAAGGTGTGATTCTCACTGATTGTCCTCGATGTGCCGAAAAGCACATAGACATAATCAGGCGAAGGGAATTAAAGGCCGCGGAAAACCCGATGATTGGATCGATTGAAGGTCAGGAGAAAAAGACGGGAGTTCTGCCCCAAGGAAGTGGTGAATCGGAAACAATTAAGGGGCAAGCTAAGATTGTGGATGATCGGCCAATTCTGAGGGATATGGACACTGTTTTAAAAATATTAGAGGTAATAAAGAACCTCCCTGAAAGGGTAGAGTGTTACTAAGCCTTCCTTTCCAATAACACCCTATCCTTTCCTTTTCCAAATGCGCTAGTGTTGGTCAACGAATCCTCCATAAGAAGAGTCGTGAAGTTGTAAAGGTTAGTATTTAGTAGTGAAGGATAAATAAATCAATACTTCAGGAAAGTTCTGGTTTGGGGAGGGGGTTTATAATGAATATATTTATTCATTATTAAAATAATGTCTGTATAATGTAAATACTAACCTGAAAAAAATTAAACTAAGATTAACATGTGTAAATATGTATATTTTAAATGTTATAATATTTTATGTATATGAATATTAAATATTAATATATGAATAACTCCCTGTAGTGGATGGTAATGATGTTTAAACGTAGTGATGTATATATATATATTCTTGAATTTGTAAAATAATTTTTGATGTTTACACTCTGTTACTGCACTTGTTGCTTTTGTGAAAATTAACATGAGGCCGGATGTCTTGACGGTATAGGCGGCGTTGATTTTCGCGAAGTAGACAAAGACAGAGATACACGGGAAAATGTATTCAGTATATATGTACATAGAGAGTGCATATCTACGGTAGTGTAGGTGCTTAAAAATCGTAGTGTTGTACCGCCGTGAGATGGCCGATAATTGTAGTGTACATAATTATCGGCACAGGGGTGTATCTTCTTATTTTTGTGCCCAATTTAATATTGTGTTTGCTTAGCCAATCACGATGGAGAATATGCGGCGCGAAAAGAAAAATGGACTACATTTGCTTAATCACCAATTGTGCATTTTGATTTTCGCGTAAAGAAAATTTTGAGATTCATAATTGGTGAAAAATGTAAAGTAGTGCAGTGAAAGGGGTATAATTTTCTTGACGAGAAGTTTTTCGCCATTATTCTATTATCACCTTTCATATAAGATTGATATATAATTAATATTGTATTTTGATTTTAATATATAAATTTTAATATTTTCAATATAAATAAATAAATAGTTAAAGTGGTGAAGTTGTGTTGTTGTGTAGTTTATTGATAAATATTAATAATTAAAAATTAAATCGAATACCTGGGCATTGGAGGAAATATATAATTATATATATTATTATAAAGAAATCAGGAGATTTCTTATTTTATATTTATAAAGAAGGAATTATCATCCAATTATTTTTCAAAATTATACAAAATATTATATGAAATTAACGTAAGTAGTATTTTAAATATAATTAAAATAAAGGAGAAATATTGAGTAATATATAACGGAGAAAGAATTATTTCATAAAATAAGATGTTATGTTACTATTAATTAATATTGAATTTATTGATATTTGATTTAAATTGTATTTTATGATTTCTATTATTATGTTCAGTGAAGTGTTTATTAATTGAACTGTCGGATATAAATATTTTCGAATTAAATTAAATAATATTAGGTATAGTTTTGAAATAATAGTGTTTGTGGTAATAATAATAATTTTGGAAATTAACGGAATTTCTCTTGAGAAAATAATAGTTGTAATGTTGGATTTATATTATTAATTTTTTAATTATTCATAAATTGTATAGTGGTAGAGAAATTGATTTTATTGGGAAATCAATCATTTTCACTACATTACATATTATGTATAATAATATTATATAATTACCTATTATAAAAATTTTTTTATGCATTTTTTAAAAATTATTTCTGAATTATTTACTTATATTATTTAATTATATTGAAAAAAATATAAAAAATATTGAATATATAAATGTAGTTTTTTTTAGAAATAGTATCAACAAAGTAATATAAAATTGTTTTAAATAGAATAATTTTATTTCAAATAATTTCAGTTAATTAGTTTAAGAAATTTTTTATTTTTTTTTCATCCAAAAATTGTAATCAATAAAACATTGTATTTACTAAAAAAAAGTTATTTTAATATTTGTATAATGTTTATTATCAATAAAGAAATATATATTTTCTTTTTTGAAAATTTACAATATTTTTTATTTTTTTATTCTGATATACAAATTTAAAATTTTACATAATTTAATTAATAAATTATTATAAATTATTTACACTATATTAATATCAAATAAAGTAATTTAAAAACATTAATTTCAAAATATTTGATTTTTCACGTATTGGGAATATTTATTATCGTTTGGAACTGACAGGTTTCTTTGTATTTCATATTAAAATAATATAGATTATGGCTACTAATATATTAAATCTTTGAGTAGGTAGAATTTCAAAAAATGCTATAAATATTAAAATAAAATTTATAACAAAAAAATAATTGTTTTTAAAAAATTCATTGATGAATATGAAAATAATGTAAATAAATATAAAGCGCTTGTTGGGAAAAGGCAGTCGATAAAAATGCGCAGCCCAATCTGCCTAAAGAGCAGTAGTAGCACAGTCATGACGAATACATCGATTGAAACGCACCCGGCTTAGTTAAACTAATGTAAGTTTTTATTGATAGGTGCTACTTACAGTAGATAGATTTTGAAGTACAGACATTAAATTAAGTTTAACAAAAATATATTTTCAATGGTAGGAAAAGATCGAATAATCGTGAATAACAATAGGAGTAACTATTGGAAAGGTTATCGGAACGACAAAAAATTCAATAATTATGTCTTTACTAAATATTACAGGTAACAAAAACTGATATCACAATTTATATTCGTTAGAATTAACATTCAATATTTGTGTATTTATCTAATTAAGCCATTAATTTAAATTTAAATTTAATTCAAACAACTGATCTCAAATAATAAAAAGTATAAAGAAATATTTATGGATTTGCTCTACGTTATAACTTATTTCAATTGAATAATCAAATCTTATCTCAGATACTTAAAAGTGTAAAAAAATAATTATAAATTTTTTTCATATTGTAGCTTTTTTAATATTAAATAAATGTTGAAAACGTAATTTATTAAGATCACTTGTCATTTCGAATATTATCCATATCACAAAACAAATATAATGAAAAATATTGGAAAAATCAAAATAAATTCAATGGATATTGGTACCTAAATTTTTTACTTAAATTATAAAATTTATTTAAATTATGTATAAAATTTTATGTGACAATTTGATTTGTTTCTGAACTATTTTAAATACTTAACGAAATAATTATTTATTGCTGTTGTCTAATATGTATAAATATTTTGTAATTTTGCATTAATTTTATATTTTAGTTATCAATATTTTTCTAATAAAATTATTTTAAAAAAAAATATATATAATCTATTATATAAATACATGCTAAAATAATATATATTGTTTATTTATATTCAACTGATATACGCTATTTATTAATCATCTTTTAAAATTAATTTTTTATCTTTTTTATGTGTGAATAATATAATTAAAATATATAAATAAATATAAATTAAAATTTTTTAATATATTATAGAAAATATTATTAAATATTTATGTTAATCGTGATTCACAGTTGAAATCTATAATTAAATATCAAATGCAATTGCGTAAAACAAATTAAAGATAATTTAGAAAAATATCTTTGGTTAAAATAAAGGCATTCAATATAAGTTTTTTAATTATATTTCATCAGTTTTAACTAACAAATAAATTATAACTTACAATCATACTTTCATTTATATTTGTTGTTTTTTTTGTAAAGTTTATCTGACTTTAATCGAACAATTAATTATTCAACTTTCAATGTAATATATTCTAGTATTTGTGAAAATTCTTTTGCATCAATGAATATAATAGTTTTTTAATAGATTTTTCTTAAATTATATATCAGTGTAACAATATTTGTAGAAAAAAAAATTGAAAACCTTTATTTTTTTATAAGAAATCAATTTATTTTAACAATTAAAAAAATATTAAGAAATAAAAATTGTTCATTTTGTTATTTTTGATTATTATACAATAATTTATTAAAAGATTGAAAATACATAAGAAATGGGTATTTTATGTTTTATTTAACAAATTAAATTATATTCGATTACTAATTTGATTTTTTTTTATAAATATTAATCACAAAGTAATTTTTTTCTTTGAATTATATATAATAATTCGATTTCATTCATTATTTATAAATATTACCAGTTGAAGGATAAAATATTTACTGAAATTAATAAAATACGATAAAATTTATGCTGAGAAAATATTAAAAATCAATACTTTGAAATATATGTAAAAATTAATAGGTATTAAGCAGATTTGGCTAAGATTATATATTTAAAATAACCAATAAATTTTCATATGTTTAATTTATAAATATTTTTATTTTTTTTTTTTTACTTTAATATAAATTTAAAGTGTATAATAATAGCATGAAATAATAGTGCAATGCTTGAATAAATCGTGGAGGCTATTCCCTTCTAAATTTGTTTTTGTCTATCATTCACGTTCGCACAGTGAATTGCATGGCTGGTATCCTTATCAGTGTTATAAAAAAATTTTTTTTCTTGTATAATTTTGATGTATGATTCACAATTATTTATATTTTATTTTTCAATCATTTAAATTGAATACATATAACTCTATAATAATTAATGAAATCTCCTGTTTAATTATTATTTATGAATATAATAAGTGTATATGTAAACAATATAATTATTTAATAACTTCATGTCATGCAATGATATACTAAATTAGTTGAATTTTTTTAGCTAAATATGATATATTGTAGATTCTTACATAGCTTTGAAAATATTTCTAAAACAATTTATTTCATAATGAAGGAAATTTCTTTATTATAGACAGAAGTCTTCTTTTCAGTTTTTAAAAATCTGAATTAGATAAAATTATTAAATAAGTATTTAATTAATTATATAATTATGTAATAGTTATTAAATAAATTTTACACTTTCGATATAAAAAGAATTATAGAAAAAAAGAGATATTTACAAAATTTCTTTTTAATAAGTAATTTATAAAAAATTAAGTAAGCATTCAAGAAAATGAAAGATAGAACTCTGATACAAAATGAAAAATATAAAATCGTAAAATATTGAGGTGTAATATAAATATATCAAAGTTTCATACTATATTAATACAACAAATTTGATAAATATTTTGTATATCATAAAAGTGTCTTATAATATATTATATGTCAAGATTTTTAAGAAAATAAATAATTTTTAACTGCAATTAACTTTATTTGCATATTTAGAATTAAGCACTTGATTCCTTCTTTTTTTTCGTGTTAATTTATTAAATGAATAGATGGTTAAATATTTTATAAAATTTTTCAACATTAGTCATCAAGCATTGCAAAAATTATCAAAATAATTAAAATAAATGCAATATTATTTAATGATATTGTGTTTATTTTATTTTAAGTGTATATTTTCTGCTATTAATATCAAATATATTATTGCTATTATTCTTACTATTATTTTATATTCATATAATAATTTTTAATATTATATTTTTTACATGCTTATCTGTTCTATTTCTCTTTATTATATTGAATTATATAACGTTTTAGATAAATTTATGTAGTGAGAGAGAAAAGTGCGGCAAAAGAAAATTTTTTGATAAATTTTTCTTTCCTGCTTATTTTTAACTTAAAGCTATTTATATAATACGTATCAATATAATGTTGAATACAAGATGTAAAATAAATTTTATATATAAAAAGATCCGACAACATAAATAAGATCGAGAGAAATTTAAAGTTTAATTAAATATGATTAAAAAATGTAGGGATGGCGTGAAAGATATACTTTGAAGAAAAAAAAATATGCTAAATTAAATTGGAGAGTTATGTGAGCGTTGTTAATAAAATAATAGAAAATAAATAAATTTCCTTTATAATATAATTTTATAATAATTGAATATAAATATCATATAAAAAAATATGAATATCACAAACATCTGTTACGTTTATTACGTGTACTTATATTAATTACTTATATTTATATATATTTATTTATACTTTATTTATTTATCGCGTTTATTTGTCGATTATTTCTTTAACTTCTTTATTTTATTTCTTCGTAACAATTTCCCAGTTCTTTTCTGCCGTAGCTGAATCGGTCAAAGCGATTCAGCCTTTATGAGGTTTAAGGATTAAAATAAATACAATTATATTATTTCACGTTTAAATACCGATTTATTGATAATAAATCGGAAGAGATAATGTAAGTATTTAATTGGCTCGTGTTACAAATCTAGCGTTCTACGTATGTGTTCGAATTTATAATAATACTCGCGTTATCGTTTGTACGTGTGAGTGTCGTGTTAGTTTCCGACGAGAGTCACCGACCGGGATTATATTACTCCGAGTTACATTTTTCGTCCGATTCTTGACACTACTGTCTTAATTCACCGATCAGTCGAATCGACCCCCTTATTGTTTTCGTCTCCTGATTTATAGAGGAAAACTGCTAACTATTTTGGGTCCCCCCACCATGGAGGTGTTCTCATTTTTAGGCTTATTACCTTGACTTTTGTTTATATTTCTCCATATATTGTTTAATAATGAAGCATTATTGATACCATTTCCCAATTTAACGCTCTCACATATTTCTCTTTATGCTGCGTCTTGCTCCCATTTTCACTTATTTTATACAACATTTATTGTTTATTTAATTAATTATGTGAATTCCGTTACATACGTAACACATCAAAAAAATTTTTGAAAAAAAATTATACTTATAATTGAATTATAATTATAATTAATTGGTAAATATAATAACTTTTTTTTATATTGATAAATTAATTATATTACATTTAATTACTCTCTTGGTATATATTAATATATATTGATATATTATTGTGTCAAAAAAGAAGTGTGTCCTCCCTCACTGTCAATGCAATGCCCTGCCGATACAGTACATACTGTGCCGGACGTCAAATGAATCTTATTATTTTCTAAATTTAATCGACCCGTGTTTTTCGTTGCGTGTACCTCGATGGTACCTTGGACTATCACTGATTTCCACGCACCGTACGGATCAACATATTCACCTCCAGTGCGAGCACCCCAAGGATCAATGATGCCGGCGAATACTGCAGGGAATATTTGGGTTTCGTTTCGGTTTATCCCTTTAATAATAAGATCTTTTATTTGTAAAATTCCTAAATTGTAAGCATTAGTACAGGTTTGTTCATCGATATCTGCAATGTAGTCAACTTCTCCATGTTTTACGATTGAAGTATGGGAAAACATTCCGCAATAATAAATGGTTCTGTGAATTTTTACTTTACATTGGTATATTGGTGTTTCAATAAAGTTATTAATTTGGAGGAGTTGACCATATTTCAGTTTAGTAATCGGTTGATGTATTTTAATGTCGCATTCGTCTACATCAAGCAAGGATATAGTAGTTACATTGAGCGTACTTACTCCGCAATCGTAGCCTATTAAGGCATTAATTGTAGGTAATAAAATAATATTCGTTATTAATGTACAGAATTTAAGAATGTGTGAGTTCATTTTCCGGGACGATATGAGATAACTTAAGTCTATTTGCGTGAACAACTTTAGTCGTCTTGTTTTTTTGTATTTTGATGTTGTTTCTATTGATGATTTGTAGTACCTTGTGTGGACCAGTGTATACAGTCTCCCAGCTTGCCCGGTTTTGGTCCTTTTAATAAAAAGACATAATCTCCAAGTTTGAAGTTTTGTTCGTTGGTCTTTCTGTCGTAGTATCGTTTAGATTTTTCTTTGGAATCAAGAAGGTTGTCGTATGCGAGTTTATGGATCTGTGTGAGTCGGGTGACTAAGTCTTTCAGGTAGCCTTGGTAAGTTGGAAGAAAATCTGCTTCGTGTAATGGGTCGTTTGAAGGTAAGCGAGCGAGACGCCCAAAAACCACCTCGAATGGAGTCAATTTGGTGCTTTCTTGAACACAAGTATTATAATTTAGTATTGTAATTTCAACCCATTCATCCCATTAATCCGATTAATCCGCTTAAAAAATTTCGACCTTGATCAGTAAGGATAATTTTAGGAGAACCGAAGACGCAAATAAATCTTTTTATAAAGGCATCCGCTATTGTATTTGATTGGGCGTTTATTAGGGGAATTCCCATGCAATATTTCGAAAGTTGGTCTTGAATGGTTAGGATGTATTCGTTTCCGTTTTTTGTTAGTGGGAGTGGACCAACGATATCCATGGCCACTTTATCGAAGGTAGTGCCCGAAGTATCTGTGATTACCATTGGTTGACGAGTTTTAAGTCGGACTAATTTTTTTAATTGACAATCAATACATTATTGAATTCGTCTATTGATATCGGATTTCAGATTTTCCCAAAAATAATTCTGACGAATTCTGTTAAAAGTTTTAGAGACCCCCCGGTGTCCACCTATTGCAGAATTATGATATTCGTCAAAGATTTCATTACGTTTATCTACCGGTACGTATTTTAAGATTCCTTTGCAAATTATTATTTTTATTGGAGTATTGTTAAATACGTTACCGATTAGGGTTAAGATTTCATTAAATGTTATGTTTTCGATGGAATTACTTTCGGCAATACTTATTTCTTTAAGGTCTTTGTTTTTTAGGAATTCGCGAAGTTTAATTAAAGCGTTTTTGATGTTGGTTAAAATTTGTGTTGGGGGTTCCACTGGATCATTGCGAATGTAAAGCCCTAATAAATATTTATTCCCAGGTTTGGATTCGATTAAGTTCCCCGCAACCGAGTTTTGGGTTTCTGGAATTTTGTTTGCTGTGAGTAATCCTTTCGCTCCTGTGTCACAAGGTTCCCCTTTGGATGAGATGAAGTACATTATGTTGTCCTTTCTGTAATGTAAAATCTCTTTAGTTTTGATAAAAGGTGAATTAATATCTGTATGTTCTTTTTCCAAATCAGATTCGTTCTTCGATTCTTCACTTGAGTAGTCTGAACATGAACTATTGTTCTCGGGTTTTTCACTTTCGGTTAGTTTATTGTTTTTATGGTTTTTATTTGGGTTGTGTTTATGTTTCATTTTAAGGATAGGTTTGAGTTTTTTTTTATTATTATAAGTTTTGGTTTTGATGCGATATTTGTTTCGTGTTTTGTATCGTTTAGTTTTGTATTTGTTTTTATTGGGTTTTTGTACTACCGTTTCACCTTTTTGTTCATTGTTTTTTTTTTTCGTTAGTTTTTCGAGTCTGACTTCTCGTTATCACGTTGATCACCGGGTTGCGTGAAAGTGCATCTGCATTAAGGTTCAAGTTTCCTGGTTTATAAATTATCGTGTAATCATATTCAGAGAGTTTAAATCTCCATTTTTGTACTCTAGTATTTGCTTCCGCAGATTTAAACCATACTAATGGTTGGTGGTCAGTTATGAAGGTTATTGGTTTGCTGTATATATATGAACGAATGATTTTCGCGCTATGTACCATTGCCAATGCTTCTTTTTCATAAACCTCGTATGATAGTTCCGGACCGCGAAGGACTCTGGAGGTATAGGCGATTGGTAAGTTTTTACCTATTTCTCCTTGGGATAGTACACCACCGATCGTGAACCCTGATGCATCACACGTTATATTAAAGGATTTATTCATATTTGGGAATTGAAGGATGGGGGGATTGCACAGGGCATCTTTTAAATACTCAAAGGAAGTTTGTATTTTTTCGTCCCATACAAATTCTATATTATCTTGTAATAATTTTGTCAATGGGTTGGCAATATGTGCAAAATTATGAATAAATCGTCTATAATAACCCGCTAGACCTAAAAATTGACGGATACTTTTCTTGGTTTTGGGTCGAGGGAAGTTTTTGACTGCTGTTAACTTTTCTGGGTCCGGACTAAGGCCGTTTTCGCTTAATACGTGTCCTAGGTATTTTAATCGACTTTTCAGGAATTCGCATTTGTCTAATTGAATTTTTAGATTAGCTTCTCTTAGTCGCTTCATTACTGCTTCAAATTTATCCGTATATTCTTCTAAACTATTGCTGCAAATGATTAAGTCATCGATATAGACAAAAATTCCATCCTTCCCTTGCATCCTTCGCAAAACGTTATCCATAAGGCGTTGAAAGGTATCGGGTGCATTTTTCAGCCCACATGGCATCCTTTTAAATTGGTAATGTCCGAAGGGTGTGCTGAATGTGGTTTTATGAGCATCACGGCTGTCCATTTCGATTTGATGAAACCCCGAAGCTAAATCCAAAACTGTATAAAATTTAAATCCGCCTACGAGATCAAAAATTTCGGCAATATTGGGTATAGGGTAAGCATCACTAATTGTCTTATCATTCAGTTTTCGGAAATCTAGCACTACTCTCCACCTGGGGTTGCCAGATGAGTCTGGTTTTTTTTTACTATCCATAAGGGTGTATTGTATGGGGAATTCGAGTTCTCGATTATGTCTGATTCTAGTAGTTCGTGAATTTGTTTGTCGACCTCGTTTTTTAAGGTTAATGGGTAACGATATTGTTTTGAGTTCACTGGGTAATCATCAGAAGTCTGGATTCTGTGTGTGATCAAGCTTGTGGATCCTAGTCTATCACCTTTGATGAAGAATCGGTCCTCGTATTTTTTTATTAAATTCATAGTTTAATAGGACTCTTCTGAGTTCAAGTGGCTTAAATCAATTAGTTCGTCAAATTTATTTGAAAATGACTCCACTTTAATTGAAAATGTTTGGTGGAGGAAGCCGTCGTTGATTATTCCGAGGTCTTTATAGATATCATTTTCCGCGTACTGAAAGTAAAGTTTATTTTCTTCGAATTGGCACTGATCTGGGATTTCTGTGGAATGGACATCCCAATTTTTATCGATTAATTGCAAGGGTAGTTTTAATTCATTAATTTTTAAATTTTTGTCATTGTAGTCAATTAACGATTGATTTAAAGTCAGAAAGCTTACACCAAGAATTCCTTCAAACTGTAAAGGAAAATCATTAGTAACTACTTGAAAAACGTTTGCAGTGCCTAAGAACTCAATGATTGTGCTTCCTAGAGTTTCTATACAGGTGTTTTCTATCCCTTTTACTAAGATTCTGTCTTCATAGTTAATACGATTATCTATAGGTATTATATGGTATTTAATTAAATTTATCTCTGATCCTGTGTCTAACATAAATCGGCTCTTTTCATTTAATAGTGTTATATAAACATGAGGTAAATTAGGGCATGGGTTATTGAAGTTGAGATTTATAAAGGTTTTTGTGTTTTTCAGTGTGGGGGTACTCCTCTGAATGCCAAAAATCTGATTACCCATTTTAATTTTATTAGACCCGAGATCTAAGGTAGCATTAAAGTTGATGAACAAGTCAGAACCCAGTATACCATCGCACAATAACGGTATTTCTGTATCGACTACTACGAAGGAATGTATTTGACCCAGGAGGTTTAATTTTACTTCTCCTGTTGCTTTGATTGAGTTTGAGGATATACCTGAGATAAAGATCGATTTTTTTGTATTTATTAGATCTGATGGTTTTAAGACGTTTTCTTTAATGAGGCTGATCTCAGAACCAGTGTCTAGCATGAATTCAAGTGGTGTTCCATCATATTGGCAAAAGATCATGGGCACCCTCGCAGTATGACAAGAGTTTATTCGAAAATTTGATCGAAATCTGGGCGTTCCCTTGTTGTGGTCTCCAATTCCACGCCCGCTAGTTGGAGACTTGCGTAGTTTCCCTGGTTCGAATTTTATTTTTTGAAGCAATCGTTTTCGGAATGCCCGGTTCTTTTATAATAATTGCAAATTATTTTGTCTCCTTTCGAAATGCAATTTAATGCTGAATGACCGTCGTTGTCGCATAATTGACACTTAGTTATACTTTGTTGAGGTGAATTCAATGAACCGCACCCTCTTGCTGTATGATCCGGTTTTTTACAAATTTGACAAATGACCAATCCGTTAGTACTGATGTTTTGCGAGTAGCAAGAGGCAGTCGAGTGTCCGTTTTTGTTACATAATTGGCATTTAATTATGTTTCTATTAGTACTTCTACTGAAACAGTTTTTTGCTATATGACCACCCTTTTCACATATTTGACATTTAACAAAAGGCCTGTCTGGTTTATTGCAACTAAAACAATCTTTTGCTGAATGGCCTATTTTGTTACATATTTGGCATTTAACTCTTCCTTCTACTTCAGGGGATTTTGTTGTAGATTGCGTTTCGGGTTTTGTAGTTGTGTTTGTAAAATTCAAGTTTTGGTTCGTTGTGTAATGAGTTTGTTTAGTTATGATCGGTTCGCGACCTCTTAATTGATTCTTAATGTTTACCGCGTTTTCAATGGCTATCGCAGTCTTTACCAAGTCATTCAAATTTGTATTAGGTCCTATTCTTTGTTCTATTTCGTCTTTTAAACCTCCCTTGAATGCTAATGCTGCATTCTTACTGATTGAGATTTTAATTTCTTCTGGTAAAGTTCCGTCGTTTTCTTGTATGTAAGCTTCCACTGCCTTTGCTGTTATATTTTTTATCCGATTTGCGTAGGTTAATACGTTTTCGTGATCTCTTTGGAATTGATTCCCTAGCTCCTCTAAAAATTGTGTATATGATTTTCCCCGTGAATAGAAGGTTTTTAAATGGGTTTTCAAACTATTTAGATCCGTAAAATTATGTCCCGTCACTGTTTGTCGTGCTTCTCCTCGGATCTTACATTTTATAAATTTCACGAAATTACATTCTTGATCGGGAGAGATCAGACTAAAAGCTTCGTCGCAACATTCTAAAAATTCACTTAAGGGAATATTATTGCCTTCAAAGGTTGGCACTATCTGAATGGCATCCTTCAAGCTTATGGTGTTTGCCATATTGTTGATCAGTTTTAGGATTTCAGCGAATTGTTTAAGATTTATAGTGTTTTTAATATTTGGTTGGGAGCGAGGAGTTGATAATATTTCTTTTTTAAGTGGTTTGCAGGGTAGGTTAGGATTGGATTGTGTTTTAGCTACTTTAAAGAGTGAAGTATTAAAGTTAGGTTCTTTGGATTGTGTACTGTTGGAATTCGAAGGGAAGTTCAAATTTTCTTCATCCAATTTAGATTTTGATCGTGTGTTCATTTAGGAGGGGGGAATAAGAAGATACACGTTATTTATTAAACTTATATACATATATATATATATATATATATATATGTTTATTTATGCTTAAGTTTACAGAGAGCGTAAAGAAAAAAAAAACAAATAATAAGGTATTTAAGAGGATGGACTTGGTGAGCTCGATGACGAGCTAGATGAATCTAATGACCAACTCGGTGAGCTTGATGATGAACTCGATAGGTTTGATGACGAACGTGATTCGTTTGATGACGAACGTGATTCGTTTGATGACGAACTTGATTCGTCATAGAAAAGTTCTTTCAGTTCCTTGAATTCAGAATATTTATAAGAGTTGTGAAAAAAGTAATGCTTGGGACTTGGAACCCTTTGACACTCTAAACAGGACTCTTGCTGTGTCCCAAGTTGGAAATAAGGTAATATCTTTATTTTTTTGTGGAAGGGTTCGAACTTAAGGATTTTCACTTCTTGCCGATTTCTTTTTTTTGCAGTTCTGGGTTCAACAAAGGAGCCACTGGCCTAAGGAGGCAGTGGTAAATCCCAGATTTTTCTTTTGTTTATTCCCTCGTCTGAGTTGTTGGTTAGATCAATTAAATTTTGATCTTGTGATGCCCCTTCGTTGATACGAATCGGGGAATCGTCGAGTGTTATGACTTCGACTGAGTTATGGTCAGTCAGGGAGGGGGGAGTGAATCTCGGATGGTTATCACCTCGATTAGATTAGGGTCAGAATTGCGTGGGTGCTCGCAAAAATTCGGAGCTTCGCGGCTCTTTCCCCTTTTAGATCTACTATGAGGCTTTGATTCCTCTTTTATTAAAACCTTTTCCGGTTTAAAATTTCCCGATTTTCTGTTCACTAAAAAAAAATTAAGGGGAGACAAGTATTAATAATAGAACAAAGAGAGAGGAAAAAGAAAGAAAAATTTTGAATTTCCCGTCCCTGTCAAAAAAAAAAAAAAAACTTAACCTCAAACTCTTTTCGCGGGAAAATTTAAAATTGTTAAACCTAACCTCAAATTATTTTTGCGGGAAATTTAAAATTTCTTCTGAAACAGAACCTCGAAAATTCTTTTTTTTATGCACATAAATTGAGTAATAATATTAAGTTAAATACATAAAAGGAAGATATATTAAAAAAAAAAAAAAAAAAAAATATAATAAGGAGCATAAACTACATGCATAAGGACATGAGTTAAATGCATAAAATAAATCTATAAAGAAAAATAAGAAAGTATAAAACTAAATAAATTAAATGTATAAAAATAAATTTAGTTAATGAAAAAATTAATTAAATTAGAGTAAATATAAATAATTTAAAAAATTTATTTTAAAGATGTGTAAATAATGAAAAAAATAGTAGAGAAAGGCAGAAAATGATACAGTTGTTCGCATTTTCCTTGTTTCTCTTATTATTTATTAGTGAAAGATAGAATAATAGCTTCTAAATGATTATTCATATAGCGATGGATAGGTAAAAAAAGTCATAAAACATTTCAACTAATTTTATTGATGAAATCTCGATAGAAGATATTAAAAGTATAAATTTTAGACTATTATTTAACGAAGCTCATTATATTGTGTTAAAAATAAGAAGACTTATTAATAAAAAGATTTAGGAAACAAGCAAATTTTCAATGATGCCAAGTAAACCCGTGTCAGTTAAGAATGGAAGCATAAAATATGACCCAAAACAAACGTAAGCATGGTGTTTTTACAGATTCATTTGCACAACAGTAAATATGTAATTGATGATATCTTCACCTTACACGTGAATATGATACAGATAGAGATTTTTATTATTTATGAACTTTAAATCTGCAGGAAATGGTTAGTGAGAATTAGAAATTGCGGTTTACTCTTTTGTAGCAAAACTGGCTATGATAGAGCATATTTAATTAATAAGAGATTCTATTTAGAAATATAGCCCAATAGCTATAGTTACGATTTATCCTTCACATTTTTTAAATTACTATTAATTATTTGAAATTATTGCTCTGTAGTGAACTGTAATGCCAGAAATTAATAACGTATAGTAGATTTCGATATAAATGTTTATCAGTTGATCTGAAGCAGTAACGAAACTAATTTAACATGTAAGAAACTTTTAAAGTTCCAGTTCAATCACGAGATTTAAGATGTTTTAAATCAGTAAAATCTGATAGCATCATTTCAACAAAAAGGAGTTGATGAATAAATTGGTATTTTGACTGGTCTTTTCAACGCTAGTTTAGCATTATAGAGATTGACTGAAATAGTGTTCTTGCTGAAGAAGAATAAAACTGGAAGTATCAATTCAAAAGACTGTTGCTACAATTGTTCTTAATATTTTATATCGAAATTATGAATATATTATTAGACAGATTTAAAAAAAGTAAGAAATTTAGAAATAAGTCATTAAATTGTAGGTAATATATCTGTTAAGCAAGAAAATCAACTAATATTAATGAAAGGTACTTTGAGATTTCGTTAACAGACACATTGGGTATCGCCTCGCGAACGCGTATGTGCACAATTGAATCGAAACTATAAAGAAAGTAAATAGCAGAGAAAAACATAGAAGAGAGGAGAAAGTGCAGTGAAGTTTGGTGAATAAAAAGAAATAATAGATAGGGAACAGCAGGCGAAGAATAAATTAGTGAAAAGTTAAGTGACAAAGTAACATTATACGCATAGACGGGAGTAGAGAAAGAGGGAGAGGAGTCGCCGAGAGACGGAAAGCGTGGACCGCGTCGAGAGATCAGTTGTGCGTTGGAAGGAATGGTAAAAAAATAGAACAGTAGGAAAGTTGGAGGAATAAATATAGAAAATTTTAAAGGTAACAGAAACATGAGTAAAAAACAAGAGAAGGAGAAATCATTGGAAGGAAAGAGTGCCAACAACAAAAAGGAGGCGATTCAGCTCACTCTAGATGGGAGTAAGAAAAAGGTAACTTTTGAAGAGGAAGATATCTGGGAGGAGACGCAGAGGATGAAGATGAGAAAATAAAAGGAGAGATGAAGAGAAGGAAAAAATAGAGAAGGACAAGAGAGCGATAATAAAGAGAATCGAGAAAATGGAGAAAAGTTGTGAAAAAGCGATAGACAGGGCTAAAGAAAACGAAGAAAATATCAGGGCATGGGTGAGGAAATTAAAATTAAAAGAGAAAAGCCTAGAGGATAAAGTTAAAGAACTGCATGAGGGGAGACAAGACGAAAGCGAATAGAGAGCCGACATAGAGAGATGGGTACAAAATCTGAAGAAAAATGGATAGGATACCGAGAAGGAGAGGAGTGAAGGACAGAAAAACAAGAAGTTGGAAGAGAAGGAAATCAGTGAAATAAAGAACAACAAAAGTAAAGAGAAAGGAAATTTAGTATAAGTAAGGAATGGGCTCCGGAAGAACAGAGAACGATTGGTTGAAAAAATATGAATATACTCTTCTGGAATGTGTCAGTCATATGGAGAAAAGACGAAGAATTCTGGAACTATATAGCGAAAATACATTACGTCTGTATGGCAGAGACATGGATGGAAGACAAAGGAGTTGAGAACTGCAAGATGATGCTCCCAAAACATATGAGATGGGAGATAGTGGGGGGAAGAAGGGGGGAAGTTAGAGCTAAAGGTGGCTTTATAGTCGGCATAAACAAGGAATCGACGGTGCAAGAATAGAATAGAACTAAACAAGCGCAAGAGGGAAGGAATATTGAGAACCAGAATAAATATGGACAGGACTAAGAAAAAACTATATATATGGGGAGTATACAGAAATAACAAAAGGAATATGGAAGATAAATGGAAAATAACAGAAGAAGAGAGCTACAGAGGAGAGATAGAGAAATCAATCATGGGAGATTTCAATGTGGAGACAGAAAAGATGGGTAAATGCATGCAAGACAGGGAGGGTAGAATAATGAGAAATAGAAAGAGTAAGTATAAGAAAGTAGACAAAGAAAAAAAGTTGATAGACAGAATAGAAAGAAATGGAACAATCACAGGTGATGAAGAAGAACAATATTTTTACGTAGGAGCAAGAGGAAGTACGATGAAAACTTGTCAATAACAAATAGGGAACTAAGAAAAAAAATAACTAACTTCAGGGTGGAAAAAAGAGTAGAATTGGACCATTTCCCACTGGTCGTTACAATACAAATAGAAAAGATAACGAACGAAAGAGAGAAACAAGAAAGAAACGAAAGGAGAGTAGTCATGATATAGAAGGAAGACAGCATAAAAGTATATAAGGAGAAAACAAATGGGAGATATGAAGATCAGAATAGTGAAAAAAGCATCGAAGACATATGGAAGGAAGAGAAAGATATACTCAAGAAAAACATGTAGAAGAAAGAAATATAGAGAATATGGAAGATGGGAGAACACAAATGGTGGGACAGAGATTGTAAGAAAGAATAAAACAGGATAAAGAAAGCACTAAGAAATTAGAAGAAAGATCACATCACAAAGGAGGTATACCTGACATAAAGGAGAAGATGGGAAAAACTATGTGAAGAAAAGTAATAGGAACAGAAGAAAAAAGAGGAGGCAGAGTTAAAAAAAACTAAAGAATGAAGGGCAGATATGGAATTATATAAACAGAGGTAGGAAAAAAAGGAGCAAAGAAGAAGAAAACAGATAAGAAAGCATAGGAGAGTTTCTTCATGAAACTCCTAGATGGGAGCGAGAAGAGCAAGTTAAGAGTTTGGAATAGAGAGTCACAAAAAGGAGAGATACAAAACATAGAAAGCAAAGAAATCGGAGAGGTTTGGAAGAAACTTAGAAAGAAAAAAGGTAGGGGAATAGATGATATATCAAAATGAAGCATGGATACATGGCGGTGAGGAAATAAGAACAGACTAACGAAGATCAATAAGAAAATGGGAGCAGAGAGTAATCCCCCAGGAATGGAGCACTGATAACCTTGATATACAAGAAACGAGATGCCAAGAACTCGGAGAGTTATAGAGGACTGTCCATGCTGACAACAGCGTACCAAATATATACAAGAATCATAAAAAATTGACTTGAGAAAGAGACAGAGGAAAGAAAAATTTTGCCAGAAGAACAAGCAAGGTTTCAGAAGAGGAAGGGCGACCACGGACAAATACACATACTGAACCTTATAATAAAGAAAATGATAAATATAATGATAAATGATAAATGATAAAGTTCTGTACATATTATTCGTGAACATAAGAGCGGCATTTGACACAGTGAACAGAGGAAAGCTTTGGAAAATCATAGAGCAGAGAGAAATACGCAAGGAGATAATAATAAGAATAAGTAAGATATACGAGGAAACGAAATGTAGGATAAGGACAAAAGAGGGACTGATAGAGAAATTTTGGACAAATTAAGGGCTAAGATAAGAATGTAGCCTTAGCCTATTATTTCTTCATATATATATATATCACAGGGATGGAGGACGAAATGAAAAGAATAAACATAGAAGGAAAAAACATAAGAGAAACAAGGATATGGTCACTAGCATACGCGGATGATCTGGTATTGACAGGCGGGATTTCAGATAGAGAGGCAATTCAAGAGATGATGGGAACATTAAAGAATATCCTATAATACAGAGAGATGCAGCTGAACATGGAAAAGAATAACATCATGGTAATAAAAAACGAAAGAGGAAGAAAACAAAGGTATGAAAATGAAAAGGGAAAAGCATAGAAACAGCGAATAATATTAATTACCTGGGATTCATGTTCAGAAGGGATGGAAGATACGATGATTACATAAAGGAAAGGATACATAAGAGTAGAATTGCAGTAAAAAGAACATAGGGACTGGCAGAAAGAAAGTGTGCAGGGGATTTTTTACTAAGGAGAATGGTGTTTAATTACTTAGTTAGGGATGTAATGAATTACGAGGTAAAAGTATGGAGAAGAGAAGAGATGGAGAAAGTCAAAACGGATTATTACAGGTAGACTCAAAGGTGGATTTCTGTATTCCACGATATATAGTTTACGAAGAAACAAATGAGATAAAGATGAGCGGAGAATGGAAAATCAGAGCACAGAAATACGAGGATAAAATCAGAGAAATCAGGGAGAAAAAATTGGGGAGAAAATGCTTTAAAGAAAACAGAGAATGGAATGCAAAAGAGCAAATAGATTACATAGAGGTATTGCTGAACAAGTTAGGTTTAAGTAGGAAATAAATAGAATACTGGGAAAGAAAAGGCAAGGACAAATACAGAAAAATCAGAAGAAGAGACAGAGATATCTAAATGTAGGGCAGAAGATGTAGGTTGTAAGGTACAAGATACAACAAAATATACATAGAAATCAAGGAAAATAAGCTACAGAAATATCTAAGAAGGAAAACAACGCAGAGATTATGAAAATAGTGGCAAGAGTAAGATACGGAAATATAACTGCAGAAAATAGATACTGGTTGAAAGCAGATAAAAGGAAGTGTTAGCTATGTAAATGGAAAGAAGATAACTGGCAACACTGGATAATGGAATGGAAGGAGATGAAGGATATATTTAAGGAAACTAGGAAAAAGAATATCAGAATATTGATAAGCAGCGGGATAATGAAAACTTTCATAGGAATAATAGAGAATAGGAAGATATTGTGAGGGATAAAGTAGATAGAAAAAAGAATAGATAGAATAAAAATGTAAAGGCACAAGTAAAATAAAATGTATATTATATAAAACAAAATGTTAATAATGTAATATATATATACTATAGAATATAATAGAATCCATCCAGATCAAGAGCTGAAATGTATTATTAATGAGTAATAAAATAATAATAATGAAAGGTACTTCATTCACTTAAAACAGTAGGAACAACAAATATCACAACATTTAAACTGGACGTCTAAAAAAGATAAACTATTCAAATCTATGTAGCTACATATAGGCGCTACTAGAAACGTCCATATTGACAAAATCTTATTTATTTTAAGACAGATTGTGTACATGCTTTAATAAATGTTGCGGTATTAAAAGTTAAAAATATTCTGTACTTATTTACGTAACTAGGTATCTATCGATTTTCAATGCAGTGTACATAAAAATACAAATACCCACTTTGTAGATATTAACATTTGCAAGTATAAAAGCAATTGGAATTAAATTAGATTAGATTATTGTACTGCTAAACTGAGGAGATTAAGTGTGCTCAGATCTTGCCTATTATGCGCCCATTCCTTTTCTATATTCAACAGGAAAATCGTCAAGGAAAATTTCTGGCGGACTCGCTAAAGATTCCCTCCTCCATCGACACCAGAGCATGCATAAGTAAGTTGCGGAATTTTCAAAGATACACTAGTACAATATGGGTAAAGCGCCCTACCAGTTTGTCCTTATTGGTATCTACAGATCGCAAGCATTAACCCAAATATCCAGTCAACAAGGGTTGTAGGTCAATTGACCCGACAGTAGATAGGGGATAGGTTAAACATTCCAGCTTAATCTGTTTCTTATGTACCAATTTTTAACAGACTTAATTAAAATATTTGCTGGTATTAATTATATTATTACTATATTAAGGTCATCTTGTTCTTGCCCAAAGTGTTCAAAAACTTTTCGTATTTCTGCACCTCTTTGAAGCGAGTCTCATAACAATTTACAGCCATAAGTGTTGTTTGGCTATCTGAGCAGATACCAATAGATATTGTTTATGTCAACCTACTTAGCATCCATGACATACTCTCAGATATAGCTCTAATCTCCGCTTGAAATACTGTAAACTCGTGGGTCAAAGAGTAGACAATCTCCTAGGCTCTAGCTCCTACACTATTTTCATTTTAGAACTATCCTTAAATTAGACACTTCCTTGGCTAAGTAGTTTCCGAGTATCGTCGTTCGAGGTACCTCTGTTTGAGATTATAACCTTGTATGAATTCTCCGTGATACATGTTAGGGGGATGTTGTCAGTCATCCTGGTATTCTTTAGTAGAAAATTAGTGAGCAATATTATCAGTGGATGATTTCTTTTCAATTTGCTTCTGATTCGCTGGTTTCTGTTGGCAGCCCTCGCGATAATAACTTTTTACAGGAGCAGAACCCCCCAGTAAAATTTCAAAAATAGCCGTTGATATGGTATTTGCTTCTGTCATTTCTTGCATAACAACTCTTGAATTCTACTGAGTGTGCTTGTGTTTAAGTTGCGATTGCACCTGTATCCCCAAGAAATGATTCCATATATAAGTTGTGACTTAATGACAGCATTATGTATCCAATTGACTTTATGTGGTTGCAGTCCCCAAGAGTGTTTACAAGCTCTTCTGCATGCCTAGTACATCTCTATAGTTTTCTCGTACTTCAGTTTTGGTGGTGTTGTTATTAAAGTAACTTAAAGTAAGGAAAAATTATTATAAGATATGATAAAATGCATAATTAAGAGACTGAATAGATGCCAGTAATTAATTTGCAATATTACTTCTTTTAATGAAAATCTATAAACCTAAATAAATATTTTATGTAAAAAATAAAAATTTCGTCTTAAAAGTAATATTCATCAGAATTTGTCTACCATAAATATATAGCTTTTATAATATTATTTGATAACATTTTATGAAAATATAACAGAAATAAATGATTGAAGGAAAAGATTACTCCTTATTGGTGTGAAAAATATAATAATAATATTGATTGTTAGCTAAAAAATACAAGATGTAAATTTTATTAGAAGTGGCAAGAAAACTATTTTTGAATGATGAGAAAAAGCTCGAGACATGTTAAATATAAGACTATAATACTTTATTTATAATCTGTGCATCAATTCACACAATATTTCTTGTATCGTTCTTGGATATTGACTCGTTTAATTAGTCGACCAGTATGCTGGTCCTCGTTAACACCAACCCAGTTTAAGCTCAATCATAGGTGTACCTTTATATTCAAGAATTATGTTGATGAAAAATATAAACACGCAAACTGAATTACAAGAAATAATTACAGTGATGATCGGTATAAATGAAACGCACGCAAATTCGAATATGCTCGCAAGGACAGTATTAAGAATGACCTTTCAGAACCCACGAGTTCAGTTTTGTTCCAAGATTTTTTCTCCTAAAACAAAACACGCACTGGCTTTCTAAAATTCACACCTGTTTTCCCTTTATGAATGAAATGATAAAAAAAAATTATATTATTTTTAATTAAATATTAAATGTATTAAATTCTAATAATATTATCTTTTTTTATTACAGTACGAAAAGCAAGATATACAGGTGTGCAAGGTATGTATCTATAGGTATTTATTAATATAATAAGCATTAAAAATAATATAATATTATTTTTATTTATCAAATATATATTTATATATATCAAAATTAATTTATTTTATCGATGGCTCCTGGTTACAAAAACTTTAGTTATTACTACGGTTTTTTAAACAAAGTTCTAGACCGCTTATAATATTTATTTCACCTCTTGTTGTTTTATTTTGTGAGGGTAGTGTTTATCAGAGAAAAGGATTCGGAAAATCCGGGAGGCGCGGGATTTGTAGAATAAATGTTGTGAATTGTTGGCAAACAAATTTATTTCATATGTATAAATATGATCGCGAGTGCAGAGGAATAATTCTCCTTTCAAACTCGACTACCAATTGACTCGCTTAGGATTGCCGCTTCTTTTCTCTCCCTCGAAAAATCCCTTCCACACTTTACAATTTTCCTTATAACCTAAAATGTTACATGAAAATTTTCCTGGCATAAAAAACCGTCTGTTGCCTTCAGGCGGAAAAAGCCGTACACAATATCTTAAATTTCTAGCATTTACGATGATAGCATACGTGGCCAACCGATGGGCGGGGTCAAGTCACGTGACACGCTCGGGGGAACGGTTCACGCGATTTGCTCCACATATCCGTAAACCGACGGATTATGCCGAATACCTGAACCGACGCAAACACTTAAATTTATTATTATCTTAAAACTATCTTAAGCTTAATTTCAATATTTACGCCAGCTGGCCAAAGATTACCGTTTGCTGGGTCTCCCAGGCTCTTTCCCACGTCCAGTTTTTATTTCTCCAGTTACCTATCTCAGCAGACGTTGAGCCAGGCAATTTTCTTTTCCAAAGCTTAAGTATACACATGTACGTCTACACGTGTATTTTACGATCACCTTTACCCAAACCATGATTTCGGGAAGTTCCCTCTGGACCCGCCTGATCAGGCTTGCTCATTATCCCAGCTGGTCAGGATTTCACTTTTTTCATTTTTTTACATATTTCTTTACCAAGAAAACACTGGGAGAGCCCATTAATCCTCCACATGCTCTTGCATTCACGTTGCCTCCTTCCAGTCATATTTTTTAAATGTACACCTCTATCAAATACGCAAATTTTCTTTTCACCATTTTGAATATGCTATAATACATAATATTTTATAAATACATATCGTTTAAAAAACTAATTATCATATTTCTAAATAATATTGAAAATCTAAAAAATGATTTTATCCTTAAAAATTAAAAATTATAACTGTAATATAATAGAGTAAAATTTGATATTTGTAGTATGAAATATTAATAATACGTGATAAAATAATTATCATATATTCGGAATTATTGTGAAAAATATGTTCTTGTCGAGGTTTTTATTAATATTTAAAATTACGTTTGTACGTTATAAAATAAAATAAATGAAAAGAAAACAAATGTTAAATACCTATTTAAATTTAAGTTTGAGTTGAAATAAATTATACTATGCAGTTATTATCGTTGAAGTCAAACATTAAACTAATATAAGCAAAATATGTCTCAATATGATTTAGTAAGGGATATCAGATCTATTCGTCATAATCTATATTTACTTATTATATCGGGAGTTCAAATTTGTTTGATCTTTTTCTGCTCAAGCTGTTTGAATATGTTTTAATAAATAACATTTGAAAATTTTATCTATTATGATAATTATTGTCTTTACCTATGATTAAAATTTTTTCCATTATCTAATTTTTATATTCTTATGAATTTGATGAGATATTGGAATGTCATTTTTATAATTTATGTATTCCTTTGGTTAATGTACATAATGAGCATTTTTTTCACTAATGTAAATTACAAAACAATTATTATAATTAATTTTATACAGAATATCATTGTTTATGTTTATTATTTCATTAGAAGAAAAATACTCGTCTAATTTAATTAAAAAGTTGATTGTGAATACTGTGCATATATAATGCTTTTCTTAAGTATATCAGAGCATTTTTAGAAAAAATTCATTCAATTTTTAAATATTCCCTAATCAGTCACTAATAATGGTATCAAGTATGAAAACTAAGAAATCCTCAACAATAAATTATTGTTTAGTAAAAATTTTACAATAGTAAGTTAATTTCATCAACCTACATATTTTTCTATTTTAGTTTAATATTTTTATAAGACAATTGTCAATCCAGTTTAATATAGATTTATTAATATATTTTAAATTTTAATTTATTGTTATATATCAAAATTTTTTAATAATTCAATTATCGTGAAATAGACAAAAATACCATAATATCGTCAATAACGCTGATGTATGCAGCGTATCTTGTATAAAATAAATTTTAAAAGTTCAATTACTCTCCAATAACTACAACAGAAATAAATAAGAATAATGTTTCAATAAATAGATTCAAAGAAAATTAAACTTAACTATATTATGATGGAAAATTCGAACGGCTCATGTCAAATCATGATAATAGATAAAATTCTTCAAAAAAGAATAATGAAGATAATTAATTAAAAGGAAATCACCTCCTTATCCCATTTCACAACGAAGGGTGTTATGGTGGGAGAAAAACTAAAAGGCTATAAAAGACGCGCAAAAGGGCTGAACATTGCTTTTTAACATTTTGATAATCGATTAAAATAATTTCAACTACTGTACAAAATACGGCTGAAAACTTGTATTTGCATCAACTTTTATTTCTTTAATACAAATATTCATGATTCCGTTAACGGTCGTTTCGTATAACACATCGTGTATACAGAGCAACGCAGTTGTATATAGGAAAACATTAGAAAAAATACAGAGGCAAGTGTAAAACAGAAGAAATATAGCAAGCAAAGTGTAGGGAGTGAAGTGAGATAAAAAGTGAGGTGTGCAGAAACAGATAAGGTGTAAAAAAGAAGTGAAACAAAAGGTCAGAAAACGAGGAGGTTAGGGCGGACCGCAAGGAACGAGGCTGTTCGTATAAGAAAAGGCGGGCGTAACTCTGACGTCTTTTGACGTCAGGATACCGGAGTCAACTATTCAAATGAACTGACCAACGAAAAACGAACAGCGATTGAGGGGAAGGTCGAAATACATGCAAAACTCATTATTAAGTATTAAAAAACAGATTTACGGATAAATAATACACTGATCTTTTAGATAAATACATCAAACAATAGAAAACAAGTAAAAATTTACAAATAACAACAAAATAACAAAATCTTGAAAATTTTTTGGAAATTGAGAATTTTTTGCATAAAAACAAATTACAACATATAATCACAAAGAAAAACTAAATCACAAAATAGCAAATAAAATATAATAAAATAAAGACATAAATAACATACACAAAGTAAATTGAGAAAAACTAATTAAAAACTAAAAGATAGAACAAAACAAAACAATAAGCACAAATAAAATACAAAACCATAAAGAACAATAACTAGAGAAAAACAATACAACAACAGAAATATAGCAACAATAAAACAAAATAATAATAATAATAATTAAAACAAAATAAAATAAACCACACAACCAGAAAATAAAACAAAACTAAAAACAAATAATAATGAGTACCAAAGCAGAAAAAACTATGCTAACAAGAGGAAAAGCAAACAAAAGAGAAAGCACACAGATGACACTTGAAAACATGAGTGTAAAAAAGAAAATCATGACAGAGGAGAAGGATATAATAGAAGAGAGTAGAAGAATAATAGAAGAAGGAGAAAAACGTAAAGGGGAGGACAGGAAGGAGATTGAAAAAATAAAAAAAGAGATAGAAGAAAGATTTATACAGATAGAAAAGATATACGAAAAGGAAAGAAAAGAAAACAAAGAGAGAATAGATAAAATTGAAAAGCTTTGCAAGAAAATAAAAGAAAGGGAAGAAGAAAATGAAGAAAGTGTAAGGACTTGGGCGAGAAAGATGGAAGAAAGGATGACAACTATGGAAGATGAAATGAAAGAGATAAAAGAAGAAGTACTAGCAAGTGGAGATGAGAATGTGGCAAGAAGAAATATAAAGAGACCGAGAGACAAAGAAGCAAAAGAAAATAAGGGAAGAAAAGAGGACAGCAGAGATAGCTCGACCACAAACAGCAGGGACAGCAGTACTTCAAGAAACACAAGGTGGAGCAGTGGATGCGAAAGCAACATTAGCAACACAAGTAGGATTTCAAACACAGAGTTACAAGGACTACGGAGACTGATGTGGGAGAGAGAAAGAAAAGATAGGGAAGAGAATATAGCGGTAAAAGGAATGGAAAGGGGAGAAGTACTGAAACTAGGAGTTAGAAAATGGGCAGAGAATTTAGTGGCTGTGAAACTAGGTGCAAAGGAAGAAATCATAAGTGCATGGCAAAGTGGCAGAGCTATAATTATAAAAATGAAAAACAAGGAAGCCAGGGACAAAGTATGGGGGGAAAGGAAAAAACTCATTGGCACAAAAATCTTCTTAGACTTCGACCTGACGTATGAGGAAAGAAGGCAACAAGATGAAATAAGGGAGTGGGTAAGAAGGGCGAAAGCATTGGGTATATTCGCAAAGGTCGGTCTAAAGAAGGTTTATGTGGAAGGAACTTGGGAGAGATGGACGGGAACGGAAAGAATGGAAGAAAGGTGGAACTATATATACAGAAAAATAAACAAGAAAAAGGAAATAGATGGAGAAAAGAAATTAGAAAGAGAGAATGAAATGGAAAGTAAAAAGAGAAAAGAAGACAAGGAAAATGAAGAAAAAAAGGAGACAAAGGAAAGGAAAGAAGAGGAGAACAAAAATGACAAGCAGACAAATTTAACGGATACAAGGGACGGGCATTAAAAAGAAAAAAAGACAAAAGAAATCACAAGACTGTACAAGGAAACCAAAAAAAGAGACACAACGAGAAAAAGACACAAAATACAACGAAACAGCAACAAATAAAAACAAGAAAACGAGAAAACAATAAGGAGAAAAAAGAAAAAAGAAAGACGACAAAAGACGTAAACAAAAACAACAAACATAACGGAAACTTAAACATTATATTTTGGAACGTAGCGGGAATATGGGGAAAGGACACAGACTTCTGGAGATACATAGAAAAGATGGACGTAGTATGTATGGCAGAGACATGGGTGGAAACAAAGGATGCAGAAAAATGCAAAGAAAAACTCCCGAAAAGCATGATTTGGAAAATCATAGGTGCTAAAAAAGAAAAAAAGAAAGGGAGAGCAAAAGGAGGTTTTATAATAGGTGTAAAAGAGAAACAAACATTACAAGTGGAAATCTTAGGAAAAGAAGAAGAAGAAGGCCTCACGAGAACAAGGATAAGAATAGAAGAAGGAAAAAAAACGATAGACATATGGGGAGTATACAACAACAACAAGGATATGAAAACAAAGTGGAAAAAGATAGAAGAGGAGAGTTACAGTGGGGAAGTAGAATTACTCATAATGGGTGATTTTAACATAAGAACCGGAGAAGAAGGGAAAGTCATGGGACTTAAAGAAGAAAAAGAGATGAAAAGAAGAAAGAGCAAAGACAAGAAAATAGAAAAGGAAGGAAAGAAAATGGTAGATGCAATACTAAAGAAAGGATTGACAATAATGAACGGAACAACAGCAGGAGACGAAGAAGGTGAATTTACATACATCGGAGCAAGGGGGAACACAGTGATAGACTTGGCAATAGCAGACGGAGAAATCAAGGACAGAACAGAAAAATTCACGATAGACAAAAGAGTAGATTCAGACCACCTGCCGATTAGACTAAAAATACGAACAAATGACAAAGACAGAAAGAAACACACAAACTCAACAGATACAACAGAGACAAAAAGAACGATAATAAAATGGGGAGAAAAAGAAATAAATAAGTACAAGGAAATGACGAATGGGAAATGCAAAAAACAAGACGACAACAGAGACGTTGAAAAGCTATGGAAAGGAATTAAAGACCTAATAGAGAAGAATATAAACAAAAAGGAGATTAAGATAAGAACATGGAAAATAGGAGAAAAGAAATGGTATGACCGAGAATGCAAGAAGGCAAAAGGAGAAACAAAGAAGGCCTTAAAAAAATGGAAAAAAGGGAACGCAAATAAAGAAAAATACATAGAAAAAAAGAAGAATTGGAAAGAACTATGCAGAAGAAAGATGAAAGAATGGAGAAGAAAAGAAGAAGAAGAACTAAAAAAACTCAAAAACGAAGGACAGATATGGGAATACATAAACAGAGGAAGAAGAAAAAGAGAAAAAGAAGACGGAAATATAGAAATGAAGACATGGGAAAACCATTACAAGAAATTACTGGATGGGACAGATAGAGAAAAAGAAGGAGAAGAAACAGAAGAAGGACAGATAGGAAGTAGAAACAATATAATGATAGGGAACAAAGAAATAAGAGAGATGTGTAAAAAACTAAAAAAGAAGAAAGCCAAAGGTATGGACGGTATCCCGAACGAAGCATGGACATATGGTGGAAAGGAAATACACATGAGACTAGAAGAGACAATAAAGGAAATCATACAATCGGGGAATATCCCAGAAGAATGGAGAACGGCAATGATCGTACCAATATACAAGAAGGGAGAAAAAAATAGACCAGAAAGCTATAGGGGACTATCCATGCTGAATTCGGGATACAAGATATACACGGGAATTCTAAAAAATAAACTCGAGAAAATGATAGAGGAAAAAAAACTACTTCCAGAAGGCCAGGCAGGATTTAGGAAAGGGAGAGCCACGACAGATAATATATACATATTGAACCATATTATTAAAAAAAATATCAAAGAAAAGAAAGAAATATATATACTGTTCGTGGACCTCAAGGCAGCGTTCGATTCAGTGAATAGGGAAAAACTATGGGAGATAATGGCCAAACAGGGTTGCGACACAGAGATAATTGACTTAATAAGAAGAATCTACAAAACAACAGGATGTAGAATAAAAACGGAGAAAGGAATTTCGGAGGAGTTCTGGATCAAAAAAGGACTGAGACAAGGATGTAGCCTCAGCCCCCTCCTGTTTAATCTCTACATAGCGGGGATCGAAGAAGAAATGGAACAAAATAGGATAGGTGGAACCAAACTAAAAGACAAGAGAATATGGACGCTTGCATATGCGGACGACCTTGCTATGATAGGGGAAAACAGAGAGGCTATGCAAGGAATGATGAGGACTCTGAAGAAATTCCTGGAAAACAGAGAAATGGAATTAAATGCAGAGAAAACAAAGATGATGATAATCGGAAGGAAAAGGAAACATAGGAACGAGAAATGGAAATGGAAGGGAAAAGAAATAAAAACAGTAGACAAGTTCAATTACTTAGGCTTCATTTTCAGAAAGGATGGGAAGCACAATGAGCACATCAAAGAGAGAATACACAAAGGAAAAATAGCTGCAAAAAAAACATGGGGTCTTGCAGAGAGAAGGTGCTCAGGTGACTTCCAAGCCCGAAAAATGTTATTCAATTACCTGGTAAAAGGGGTACTAGAATATGGAGCAGAGATATGGGGAGCGGAAGCAAGCGATGAGATGGAGAAAATCAAAGCAGATTACCTGAGATGGACACTGAAATTAGACTTCTGCACCCCCAGGTACCTTGTATACGAGGAAGCTGATGAGAATAAAATGAGTACAGACTGGGGTATCAGAACCCTAAAATACGAGGACAAGATAAGGCAAATGGAGGAGGACAGATGGGTGAAGAAAGCCTTCAAAGAAAAAAATGAAACATGGAATAAGGAAGGAAAAACAGAAGGAGAAAAATGGCTTAACAAAATTGGACTGAGCAGGAAACAAATAGAAATATGGCAGAGTGAGGGAAAAGACATATACATGGAAATAAAACAGAGGGACAAAGACATACAGAGACAAGACAGACGAGGCAGGATAAACGAATCTAAATACAACGAGACATACAGAGAAATACAGAAAGACGGACTTCCAGAATATTTAAAACAGCCCCTAAATCACAAGACGATGACAACGACAGCCAGAGTCAGATGTGGCAACATAACTACCAGCAACAGATATTGGATGAATCCTGAAGAAAAAAAATGTAAATTATGCAAAAAAAGTGATGATAATTGGACGCATCTGACCAGTGAATGTGACGAGACAAAAGACATATTCAAAGAATGGAGAGAGAACACAACAGAAAAACTGACTTACAAAAACTTAATGAAAATACTAAACGACAAAAAAGACAAGAAAAGAGGGGAAATAATCAAGAAAATCAAAGAGGTGGAAAAAAGGCTAAAGAAAAAGGAAGAAATGAAATGAAAGAAACAAAAAGACCAAATGAAAAAGTGTTTGTGATGAAAGTGAATAAGAATACATGAACAAAATCTGTGATAAATAAACAATATAATATTAAGATGTAAATAAATCATAGTAATTTAAATATAAATATTAAATAATTAATTGCTAAATGTAAATACAACTGTTATAACGGAGCCCGTCCCTAGGCAAAAAGCCGGGACGTATTGTAAAATAAATAATAAATAAATAAAATAATACAAATATTCATACCCGAAAAGAAAGAGACAGAGCGTCGCATTTCTCACTCACTACTACAACAGTATAAAGAGTAAGAATACTCAGTTTTACTCGGGATACGTAAGAGGATGGTATACATGAAGGGTGTGAACTATGCATTCTCTTCCAGACACATGTGTTGTTTTAATCTCTCTGTCTCTCTCTCTCTCTCTCTCTCTTTCTGTCTCTGTCTATCTATCTCTCTTTTCCTCTTTTTCTCTTATTATTTATCTACACGCGTAAATAATTTAATTATTCTATAAGTAAATATTGGAGCTAATAAACGCATGTATTGAACTTTGAAATTAGTAAAAGAAAATTTTGAAAATGGGAAACGAAAATCGAAATTTTACTATGATCAACAACTCAATAAATTTAAATTTTACGCCGGTGACAATGTACTATTGTTAAAAGAAGGGAATGAAAAACTTTCGATCTCGAGTATATTAGTCCATATAAAATTATTAATCTATTTGAGAATCATAGCATATAATTACAAATTTCAAAAAAGGTAACGAAAAAAGTACATTGCAACAGAATACGTCTCAAGATATTTTGAACAAAACTTCTTAATTCACAGGTGATAAAATTGTATATAACTAGGTTCAATAATATCAACCCATTAACAAGTATATTATAATTTTTATATTCGTTCTTTTAATTATTTAGCATTCCATTGACTATATCACCCCTACTACCTATTTTCAAAACAAAATCTCAATATATATATATATATATATATTTTGTTTTCTTATAATTTTCTTTTATATTATTAAATAAAAAATAATGATAACATTCAAATACAAATAAACTCGAGCTTGATACTCTAGTAAAAGCGACGATTGAAACGAATTGAAAAAAAAAAAAAAAAAAAATTGAAAATGACGTATCACAACAGCATGAGACAGTTAGATGAATAACACAATATTCTACCTTATCTACACTAAATTATAAATTATATTTATATTTATAACTTATATATAGAAAATATTGCATTGCAACGTAAATAAGATTTCCATCAATTTTTTACTTTAAGGAATGGAACATTATACTTCAAAACTTTTCGCAAATTCAATTAAACCGCAAAATAAAAAGAGAAGTTAAATAAAATTACTGAAAACGCAGAAGTAAGTAGCGTGAATCATATAAGATAATTTTTAACAAATTTAACGGGTCGATTACTCTCCATTCGCTACAATAGAGATAAACAAGCACAATATGTCAATAAACAAATTCATAGAAAGATAAACCTAACTCAAAATAATTACAATTTTTAACTACATTATGATTTGAAATCTGAAACTACGGTTTCTGTCAAGCCATAATAATGAATGAAAATTCTCGAAATAACAATAAGTAAGATTATTAATTAGAAGGAAACAATCTCCTTATTCCATCTCATTATCAAGGGTGTCAAGGTGGAAGACAATTGAAAAGGTTATAAAAGACATACGAAAGGGAGGAATTTTTGCTTTTACTATTTCGATCAATCGTCAATCAATTTTATATTTATTGTACAACTAAATTAAAATTATTATCTGTGATACAATTATCGAAATGAAGGATCACTAGGCCTCTATTCTAAAGTAGTTACAGAACGCTGCGAGCAGTTTTATTACACCCATATCGCCCATTTTTGACATTTGAGAAATTATGAAGTTATCATATCAGCAAAATAAATCGAAATCATTAACCATGTAAAATTATAATTATTATTTTCGGCATTTCAAAGTAAACGTTCAGAATCAGATTGGCGATATAATTGTTTTTCTTATTTATTCATGCTAGTTTCTGTCAAATATTAATTAAATTGTTAACTTTTATACTTATAATGAATTTTGAATAAATGGAAACTATTATATTACTTATACGTTGAAATTTAATGTATATTTCCTTTAACTTACTGAAATGTAACATAAGTATATATTACTTATAACTCATTCCAATACAGATTTTGTAAATTCATATATATTTATGATAGGTTTACATAATAATAGATAATTATTGATAAATGTAATCAATAACATTTATAACCCTTTCTCTCTCTCTTTCTTACGTATCAATAACTCATACTTTGTCAATAAGAAATAAATGTATAATTTACTAACATTTCATTATAAAATAATTAGAAGCTACGAATATTTATTTATGTAAAAAATTTAAATTAACAAAATTTTCAATTAAAAATAAAAATGAATAGTAAAAGCTAATTAGGATTCCGTTAGCAAACGTTGAATGGTACAGAAAGAGGGGAAGGGGAAAGAACACGAGAAGAGGCAGTGAAGACGATAGATGAAGAAAAGAGGAAAGATAAGACAAATTTAACGGAAGTAAGGGACGGGCAATAAAGGAGCAAAGTGAAGAGAGCCAAACCAAACAGGAACAAGAATAGACAAAAAAGAGACTCGACGAGAACAGAACACAGAAAAAACAAAGACATAGACAAGCAAAAAAAGAAGGGAAGACAACAGAAGAGAAAAGAGAAGGACAATAAAAAATAAGGACAATGAAAACGAACGAAACGGAAAACTAAACATACTTTTTTGGAACGTAGCTGGAATACGAGGGAAGGGTGTAGATTTTGGAATTATATAGAGAGGATGGATTATGTATGCATGGCAGAGACATGGATGGAGGAAAAAGACGCAGAAAAATGTAAAGAAAAGCTTCCGAAAACTATGGAATGGAAGATAATAGGGGCGAAGAAGGAGAAAAGGAAAGGAAGAGCGAAGGGAGGCTTTATAATAGGAATAAGCAAAAAAGGGGAGATACAAGTCGAAGAGATAGGGAAGGACGTAAACGAAGGGATAACGAGAACCATGATAAGAGTAGATAAAGGAAAAAAGAGGATAGACATATGGGGAATATATAACAACAATAAAGACATGAACAAGAAATAGAAAAAGATTGAAGAAGAGAGCTATAGCGGGAAAGTGGAAACACTTATCATGGGAGATTTCAACATAAGGGCAGGAGAGGAAGGGAAAGTCATGGGATTAAGAGAGGAGGAAATAATGAAAAGACGGAGAAGTAAGAACAAGAACGTAGAAAGTGAAGGGAAGAAACTGGTAGACAGCATACAAAGGAAAGGTTTAAGCATAATGAATGGAGCAACAGAAGGAGACGAAGAGGGGGAATACACATATGTAGGAGCAAGAGGGAACACAGTGATAGATTTAGCAATTGCAGACGGTGATATAAGAGACAGGACAGAAAAATTTATAGAAGACAGAAGAATCGACTATGACTATTTACCAATAATCGTAACTATACAGACGGAAGACAGAAATAGAGAAGAAAGAGGAAAAATACTAGAAATGAAAAAAACAATAATGATATGCGGAGAAGATGAGATAAAGAACTACAGAGAAAGGACAAACGGAAAATATAGAGAACAAGACGAAGACGAGGAAGTAAAGGAACTTTTGGAGTCAAAGAGGTGATAGAAAAGAATATAGAGAAAAAGGAGGTCAAAATCAAGGTATGGAAAATGGGAGAGAAAAAATGGTACGACAGGAAATGTAGACGAGAAAATGACAAAGTAAAGAAAGCTCTAATCAGCTGGAAAAAAGGAAAGACGGGGAAAGAGATATACCTAGAAAGAAAGAAAAATTAGAAAAACTTCTGCAACAACAAGATGAAAGAATGGAGAAGAAGAGAAGAGGAGGAACTGAAAAGACTAAGAAACGAAGGACAGATATTGGATTATATCAACTAGGGAAGGAACAAGAAGGACAGAGGAAGAGAAAACATAGAAATGAAAGTATGAAAATCTTATTTCAAAAAACTATTAGAAGGAACAGACAAAGACGGAAAAACGGAAGGGACAGTAGAAAAGCAAAGACAGAGTCGTAATAAAGTTAAGATCGGGAGCAAAGATATTTGGGAGGCATGTAAAAAACTAAAAGGAAGGAAAGCTAAAGGTATAGATGGCATACCGAATGAGGCATGGATGTATGGAGGCGAAGAGGTGAACAGAAGAATGGTCGAAATAATTAAAAGAATAACACAAACGGGGAACATACTATCAGAGTGGAGGACGGCGATAATAGTGCCGATATTCAAAAAAGGAGATAAGAACAACACCGGAAGCTATAGAGGACTATCCATGCTGAATTCGGCATATAAAATCTACACCGGAGTGCTTAAAAAAAGATTAGAGAAAATAATGGAGAAAGGAAACATGCTCCCAAAAGGTCAAGCAGGATTCAGAAGAGGGAGAGCCACCACGGATAATATGTATATACTCAACCATCTGATTAAGAGGACTATTGCGGAAAAAAAAGAGTTATACATATTATTCATGGATCTCAAGGCGGCTTTCGATACAGTTAACAGGGAAAAGCTGTGGAAAATTATGGAGGAACTAGGATGTGGCATAGGACTAACAGACACGATAAAGAAAATATACAATATAAAGATAATATACACGGAGACAAGATGCAGAGTAATGGCAGAGAAAGGAATATCTAAGGAGTTTTGGACAAAAAAGGGATTGAGACAAGGGTGGTGTCTCAGCTCTCTCTTGTTTAACCTATATATAGCAGGAATCGAACGAGAAATGGAACAAAATAGAGTAGGTGGGACGAAAATTAAAGAAAAAAGGATTTGGATACTCGCATACGCAGACGACCTAGCTATAGTGGGAGAAAGCAGAGAAACATTGCAAGGGATGATGAGAACTCTAAAGAAATTCCTAAAAAACAGGGAAATGGAACTGAATACAGAGAAAACAAAGATGATGATAATCAAGAAGAAAAGGAAATACAAGAAAGAAACATGATAATGGAAAGAAAAAGATATAGAAACAGTTGAAAAATTTAATTATTTAGGATTCATATTCAGAAGGGATGGAAAACACTACGAGCATATCAGAGAAAGGATTCACAAAGAAAAAAAAGTGAAAAAAGCATACGAAGAAAAGAGGGAAGAACACAGCAGGAGTGGAAAAAGAGAAGAAAAATGGCTAAATAGGATAGGTTTGAGTAAAACACAAATCGAACAATGGCAACGGGAAGGAAGAGACATATACGCAGAAATAAGACAAAGAGACAGAGATATACAAGGACAAGACAGAATTGGTAGAATGAAGGAGTTAAAATATAATGAAGTCTACGTAGAAATACATGAAAAGGGACTCCCAGATTATCTAGGAAAACTCATGAACCCAAACGATGACAACGACGGTAAAATTTAGATGTGGAAATATCACAAACAATAATAAATATTGGATAAAGACAGAAGAAAGGAGATGCAAACTTTGTGGAAAAAATGAGGGGGATTGGCCACATCTAATCAAGGAATGTAACAGAACAGAGGACATATTTGGGGAATGGAGGAAAGAAGAAGAAAGGACATAAACATATAGAGAGCTAATGAGGGAGCTAGACAATAAAAACTGGGACAGAAAGGGAGAGACTATGAAGAAGATAAAGGAAGTTGAGAGGAGAATGAGGAAAAGAGAAGACGTATAGAAAGATGGAAGAGTAGAGAGGAAAAAGAACAGGGAAAGATAATGAATCAAGGACGAAAGTGCGACAAAAGTGATATAAAACAAAAATGTGATAAAAAAGAACAATTAAATGAAGTATTATTATATATAAGAATAAAGATTTAAATAAAATGTGTACAATTCAAAAATGTAATTAACGAAACCCGTCTCTGGAACAAAAAGTCGAGATGTACTTGTAAATAAATAATAAATATTAGTAAAAGCTAATTAATACAAAATTAATACTTGATGCAAAACTTTTATAATTTTACTGATTAAAATAATAATTATATTTATAATACCAAAAAAAACTTGTAAAAATATTTATAACTCAATACAAAATACTAATAATAATATTCAAAATATTACAATATCTGTTCATAACCGAGAGGAAATAAAAATAATATAATTAATTTAATAAATAAAGAAATTCTGAAAAATATACTTTCTCTAAAACTATAATGTATTTCACTGTAGAATTTCTACTATGATGATATTATACATAAAATTGAACTCGTAGAGTTTCTTTTAAAATTCAATATAGACAATAAAATTGAAGACGAAATCAGAAAAACCGTTATTAATAATTTATAATGTAATAAAAATAATAAATAAAAAACAATTTTCAAAAGTAAAATATTTAGCTATATTTAAGAAAAAAAATTTTTTTTTAGAAAAACACCCATCAAATTTTCTTTATATCAAAAAATAAGCAAAATTCTACTCTCGTATTCAGGTATTGTTCCAATTACAAAATGAAAGTGTTTAAAATTTTTATAATATAAGACATTGTCGCCTTTGCAGCTGAAGAGAAATTGTTTTCATTAATTTTAATTTTTCAATTACAAATATAATCATTTTACCAGAAATTCAAAAAGATTGCAAGGATTTTCTGATATAAGAAAAAAAAACAATTATAAATAGTTATACATTTAATTTTGCGTTATTGGCACCTTTAAAAATAAAATAAAAATTTATAGAGCGGTCGAATCGGCGACATATTGTACTTAAAAGTCTATTGCTATAATTAGTACCAATTTATGTATCTCGAAATCAATTAAAGCTACTAACACATATTTTGTTTCTGAATAGATAATTGCTAACGAATAAAAACGCTCAACTGTTTATTGAGAGTAGGTCGATAAGTAAACATGTTTGACATGGACTTTTTTTACAATAAAACATATTCTACAGATTTAATCTAGAAGCACTGATTATTGAATAAAAAGGTTTAGTCCAATATGTTGGAAGATATAGAATAGTCTAATATCAAAAGCAATCTCCCCAAGTGGGGTTGCTAAAGAGTTTTTTTTTATAAACTTAGTGATTCGCATATTTCCACATGAATTATGAAGCAGGTAGGTCAGAAAGTTTTTAGTGAAGAAAGTGTAAATAATTTGTGTATTTGATGACGTTACGTAGACACAACGTAATTAGTGCGAGATTTAGGTTGCTACGGTTAACAAATCTCCAATCACGGTGTGAAATTGACACAATACTGAAACTGTTACTCAGAGCAATACGTGCTCGTACTGGTTTAATAATCAAATTTTTACATTACGATGAATTTTTAATAAAAAAATTTTTTTAATTTAATTAAAAATATTTTTAAAAAATTTAGTTCAAAATATATATTATTAATAAGTTCCTCATTGAAAATACTTCACAAAAATAATGTACCATTAAGATCAATAATCTCCAGTATTATCAGTTTCATATATTTTTTAGCAAAAATCTTACACAAAAAATGAAAAAAGTTTATTTTCTTATAAAATATAAAATTAACAATAATTACAAATTAAAAAATTAAATACTAATCATAATATTGCTTAAGATTACATATATATGTCATTAGATCTAATAGAAATTTAACATAAATTTTATTCTATAGCACAACAATACAATACTTACGTTACTTTAAAATTACAAAATGTGAAATCGACTACTGTTACTGTAAAAGGAGCTAATCCATGTTGGGAACAAGATTTTTTGTTGTAAGTACTTTTACTTATTTCTTACACATATTATATACTTTATGCATAGTGTATGTATTATATATTTTATTTATTATTCTTTTTCCTAAAAATATTTTTAATTAATTATTTTTAAAGAAAACCTATGACATAATAAATATATTGTATGAGGAAGTCCTTTTTTTATTTATAGAATTTTTGTTTGAATTACAAATATCTCTCATCGTTTTAATAAATAGTATAGATAAAATTTTTCAATTATATTTTCCAGGAGAATTTTTATTTTAACATATAATGAAGGTTTTTCAATAAAAACTACATATAAAACTTAAATAAAAATGTGACTTTGAATAACAATTAAATCACTGGAGACAACAAATTTATAAATAGAATATACGGAGAAAAATAGAGAAATGTAAAATTGGAGCTGTATGAAGTCTTTGAAGTCATTAAAATAAAAAAATGAGAAATTAAAAAGATACAGGAGAGAATAAAAGAAAAAGAAAAGGAAATATAAGTGGAAAAAAGTAACAGGAAAGGAACTAGTTGCAAAATTTTAGAAGGGACATGAATGAAAAAGAAGAAAGATGAAGAAATTGCGAAAGAAATCTGAAGTAAGGAAAAAAAGCGAGAAGATAAGCTATAAAAAATTGAAAATTAAATTATTTAAATGATAGAAAAATGTGATTGATATGTAGAGGAGGTAAATGAAATATAAACGAAACTATTATAACGTCCCTGTATTTTTTAAGTAATATTCTCTCATCTAATTTCGATAAACTTGCAAACTGAAAACTTTAAAGGTGTATGACCGCCAAATATAAACGAAAACTAAGTAAAATAATAAAGATAAAATATTCTATTTTATCACAATCTGATACGCATGAGTATAAGGAGGTTCAATTAGAAATATTACTGTACAAAAGAACTAGTACTAAATTGTATAAGGTAATATAAAAAAAAAATAAGGAAACAAAAAAAAGGAGTTTCGTACATCAGGTAATAGGCTAAAGTCATGCACTTTTGAACTAATATTAATAATTATTAAATAGCACAGAAGGAATACAATACAGATAATATAAATAGCGAAGCAAAACACAAAAAGATGCTTTTCACTTTTGAACTTAGTATACTTTTTATTCAAATTATTATTAAGTTTTGAGAACTTCAAGTCTAGAAGAAATCTGGAGTGGTGATAGACTGCTGTCAATATAGTATTTACTTACATCATCCTTTTGGACAGTACGCTCACTAAATAAAAATCGTTGAGAAACTTATAATGCAAGTACAATTATCGATGACTAATTGTAATTCATTTTGTAATAATTATATTTTATGTATATGTTCTTAATGCTTTTCTTAAAGTTAAGCGTATGTATTGTAAATTTATGAATGTATAATTTATACTAAATAAATGATAATTTTTATAGAGAAAATTTACTAAATATTCATTTATATGCCTATGGTATATTAAACAGTAAGAATATACAATTTATAGTAAGAAGAGGAAAATTGAGAATTAGAAAAAATAAGATACAAAAGAATAGGATATTAAAAGTCAGAGTTAAACAAAATATCTAGAAAATTAATAATTTCTGGGTGAAGTAAAATAAGTTTAGCAAGATCGACATTATACGTATAGAAAGTGGAAGAGATAAGATGTGCTAAAGAAAAGCGAAAATGAGAAAACAGTGTGAGTATTATTTATATGAGTATCTAACAGTAATGGAAAAAGGTAAAATTGTTAAACAAAGCTTAAAAAAAATAAGAATTTTGAAGGATGGTTTAAGGAATAAATAATATATGGAGATTGTATTGGGAGAGAACTTATGAGAGGTCTGGTGTAATCGGAGATAGTAAATAGTGAGCTAGGATTGAGAATAAAGGTATGTCAATGTATAATAGCACAAAGGAGTCTCAGTGACTGATATAGTAATTATGAATGAAAATAATTGGAACAAACAAAAAGCTCTAAATTTGAAAAAAAAGTATAATCACCTATTCTAATACCATTAGGGTAATAGATATAGGGAAAGAGAAGAAACTTGTGACATTATCTAGTCTGGCGTGCTCAAAATTTCATTCTTAAAAAAAACTAATTACATATTTTTAAATTTTATAAAAAGCTACAGTGCACTTTCGTAAATTGTTCAGTTAATTGAGAGAGAAAAAGAGAAAGAGAGATAGAGAGAAGGATATGTAGAAAAGATATAGGAAAAGAAATTCTAGAGAATTGAAAAATGGTAGTAATGTTACTAATTTACTAGAAAGGAGATTGTGAGGTATGTAAAAATTACAGAGAAGTTTTCCTACTAGCGAAAATGTCTAAAAAAGAATTGTTAACGAGAAGACTAGAGATAGAAACAGAGGAGAAAAAAATATTACCAGAAGAATAGGTAGATTTTAGAAAACGAAGACCTATAATAGATAAAATATACGTACATAGTTCATCCATGAAGTATCGAGTTTTTTTTTCATTTTGCGCCTATTCGTCGTAAAAATTTGAGAGGGGTCTTAGAATGTCAACAAACTCTTTTCTCATTTGTCCCTTTTTTTTTATTTTTTCGATAATTAGGTGCGGCAGGATTTTACTTCGCGCGAAGGGTGTTTTTCAAATTTTTGACACGGCACGCAGAAGCGATTAGTGGAAAACCACTACGTGAGAATGTTTTGTTTAAAAATTAAAAAAAAAAATTCTTACCTTTCTTTATTGAAAGATTATTTATCGGTGAACTTATAAACAGTGTGAAATAAAAATTTTAAATTCTGCAAAATAATTTCCTCCTGTATCAACATATTTTTGAAGGCGTGTTTGCCAAATTTCAAATACATTTCAAACTCTTCAGCTTTGATGTTTCTCAAAAATTTCGATATTTATAAATTTTTTGCATTATATTGTACACTGTAGATCGCGTTAAATTCAATTTTTTCTGAATTGCTTAATCTATTAATTGACAGTCCAAATTTTAAATTTCTAACACGCGCATATATCTTCATAAGCTTCTTGTAATATTTTACACGTTTACGCACTATTTTTTTTAATTGCAAACAAAACTTTATCGCGTAACGTTGTTCCAGTAGTCGCTCCATCGCGCCTTGTCAAAAATTTGAAAAACACCCTTTGCACGAAGTAAAATCCTGCTGCACCTAATTATCGAAAAAAAGAAAAAAAAAGGAACAAATGCGGAAAGAATTTGTCGACATTTTAAGACCTCTCCCAAATTTCTACGACGAATAGGCGCAAAATGAAAAAAAACTCGATACTTCGTGGATGAACCATGTATTAAACTATGTGACAAAGAAGATAAAAAGGTATATGTATTATTTATGTATCAAAAGGTGGCATTTTTTCTCTCAACCTAAATGAGCGTAAAATAAGAAAACGAGGGCGGGGATTTATTATTTCAAGACTTTATAGGTGAAACTGGAAAGAAAACAGATCTCTGTGAGTCCCAAAAATAGTGTAAAAATTAAATTTCTTAACTTCCTATGCGATTGAGTGTTCAAGCCATGAGAACTTATTTTGTGCGCTGACATATATCAACTTATATATATATATACATATTTGTAAATTCTTGCATTTTAATTATCGACCCAGTGGTTTTTCTCCTAACTAGCATAGGTTTTTTATTTTATGACCAATAAAATCATCATTGTTATTATTTTATCTATAGACTAAATTATTTTGTTTTAATTTTATACCAATAAGCCAGTAAACTTTCCTCATTCCCTTACTGATTTTTCTTGTACACTTATAATTATCATGTATTATTTGTTTTAAATATTACTGTCTTCCTTCTTTATTTTTTCTTTTCAAGCAATAATTATTAAATATTATTAATGCAGTAAGTGTAATAAAATTGCTGATGTAAATATCGATTTTCAGTGAGACGAATGATGTTAATATTGGACTACTGGTAGAAGTGTGGTTTAAGGGAATCCTATGGGATCGTGCATTAGGATATCATTACATACCATTACCAGAAGTATCTTATATAAATGAGGTAACAAAACTTAATGTTGTCAAACTAATTCAAATTGAAGATAAAGTAACCAATTTATATGCTATAGTTGTGAGTCATTAACTTTTTTATATAAAAATAGCACGCATTTATGAAGAAAATATAATTTTGAAAAAAAAGAATAAGATTATATTAATATTTCATAACATTGAAAATATACATATTCTTGTTAAATTTGTGAATATTTTATTGTTATATTCCAAACTAAATAATTGACTACTACACTTAAATTTATTTATAAAAAATACATTGTTACAATAAAAAACTAAAAAGCTTATAACAAAAGTTTATAAAACTTTCATTAACATACATAGATGATTTCATCACTTAAAATATTAATTATTTCATTTAGTTTCAAAAGTTTCAACTTAAATTTTACATTAAAAAAATTTTCTTTAATAATCAATAAAAATGAATTTTTGAAAGAATAATAATAATAAATAAGACGATGATATGCATTTATTGTTAGCAAAAATACTAGCTATAATTATATTGTTAATTAAATTGTTATGTTAATTTTATTTATTTTATATTGTCCCAGTTAAAAAAATTTTATCGCAATGTCTAGTAATTGACTAACTCAAACCGAAAACAATAAAAATTAAAAAAAAAAATAATTGTCAATAATCTAACTAAAAATTATTTTGTTTCTTATTTAATTATTCTCTTACAAATTTATAAACTTTATTTTTGACAAAAATAAATTATTGATCAGCCATTGCTACAATATCATACGAACATTACATGGGTGCTATTATTTGTTACTGTGCAATGTTTTGGAACAGTTACTTTTCTAACCCTAGTCATACATAAAGCTTAATACCTTCGGACGAAAATATTTTACAATTTTATCGTCGATTATTTTCCAATAATACCTATTTTTTAACAATTTAGACCGAAATATAAATCCGAAGAAAATTTAGATGTATTTATAATATGTCCACTCGCTAGATACTTTTCCGGTAACTGGTAATACGCATGTCTGTGTACTTAGATAATTTTTTCCTTGTTTCATTTAGCTGGCTTATCATCCGAGTTGGGATTGACATGCTGGTTTAATTTCATTTTAATTTCTTGTGTTTTCAAAATATTGATTTATTCAACTATTAATGGATAAACGAGAGAGATAGAGAGAGAGAGAAAATAAAATAAAATAAAATAAAATAGAATAGAATACACACTTAATTTTTCTATATATTTTGTTGTATAAATAATAATTATAATAATACAATTAAATTAAATTAAAATTAATGATAAGAATTATGTAAATAAGACTCAATATGTGGTAATGTGATACAATTAAAAATTGTTACATGTAATTAGTATCTAGGTACTTGGGTGTCAATTGCTAGTAGATGTTCACGTGTTCTTATTTTAAAAACTTGAACATCAGTAATATCTCTTAATATGGGAGGGAAAGTATTCCAAAAATATGTGGTGTATATAAAGAAAGATTTCCTGAAAGCCTACATAGAAAAAGGGGAGATGTTCAGAAATGTCACACCTCCCCTTACAGGACGAGAGATATGCTCGTCCATTCTTACACCATAGATATATTGAATTTCAGTATTTGTCAGTTGTTGTAGTTTGAGATCAAATTCACTAGTAATGCCGCAGTAACCAGTGAGCAATAATAATAATAATAATAGTTAATGATCTGGAATGAACAATAGAGTCAGAATCATATATTTACGTAGTGTAAAGCCATTGCTTTTCCCGAAGAAGTACAATCTATAAATTAGAGAATGTGATTTTTTCCATATACATGCAGAGAGATAAATGCTCTTTTCAATTGAGTTTAGAGTCAAGTAAGACACTAAGAGTGTAGATATAACTTACAGTAAACCTTACTGTTACCCATCATCAAGAAGCAGCTAGTTTTTTTGATTCAAGTTATTGGTATAGTATATAGAGTCGGTGACTTTGAGTGTATATTTATTTTAAATCGATTGTTTACAGCCCTATCTTTAATTTTTCGACATTTGCAGTTTGTGGTAGTTTTTAGAGAATCCTAACATGGAACACTATATCAAATACTTTACTGAAATAGAAAAGGAAAAATAGTGTTACCATCCGTGCCCCGCCATATATCATCAGTTAATTTCAGGAGAACAAATTGAGTTAAGAAATTCGATCTGAAAAGGATTGAGAAGCAACTAAGACTTGAGATAGTATGATAGCCATTTATGCACCATCCACTCCAAGGCCTTCGACATGAAGCAAATAAGAAAAATAGAACGATAGTCCATGACACTAACTAGCCAGTTAACCTTGCTCAATGTAAACACTATATATTTTTTCCAGAGCAATTGAAACTAAATAATTGATTAAAAAGTATCTGGAATATTGGTTCAAGAACAGGCAGAACTTTTTGAATAGCCATTTATAGAATCCCATCACAACTCTGGGCCTAAATACCAAAGTATATAACCGCCTCTCGGACATCCAATTCAATTATCTTAGTAAAATTAAAAAGCTCGAGAAAGACAAGATTATCCATAACTTCGAAGTACTAATAAGCAGCAGTAGCGTCATGGTTGTAGGATACACGGATAAAATGCATATTGAGTTCATCAGCGGAAAAAAGTAAAGAGAATTTACAGTTAGGCTATTTGAAGCCAAGGTTATGCAACTCTTTTCATATAGTGTTAGATTTAGTGAGGGAAGAAAGACGAGCAAAACGAGATGGTTCATGTATTGGTATTTTAATTTTATTTTAATTTTTTTTTAATTTTCCAGAGTAATGTTGGACAATGGGTTAACTTAGATTCAGAAGTAGAAATAAAAAATGGTGAGGTAGTAGGTACAAAAAATCCTACTGGTCATACACTTCTTATAGATTGCCGTTTCGAATTACCATTTGGTGAGATTAAATTTACTAAATTAAAATTATTAATACTCAGTACTTTTCTTTTAAATATGATTTTTGTTCTTTTATTTAAAAGATGCAGAAAATACAGAAACAATAGATTTACAGAGAAAATTAGAAATTTTAAATAATACAATGGATCAAGAATCGAAAGCTGATCAAGTACAACGACAAAGGATATATAATACTGGTCATTGTAAGTTAATTATTCATTTAATGTCTTTTATTTTTATTTTATTATCTACAATTTTTTTTTTAATATCTGACTATCATTCCGTTATATTTGAAAAAATCTCTCTTCTTTGTTGACACTTTTTTATTTTTTCGATAACTATCATATTTAGTTTAATCTGTAATTATTTAATCTTAGCCCTATATTTTGAAGAATAATGAGTATATTTTTTTTTAATTTTTCAATCATTATTCCTCCCAATTCGTCCCGATTTCTAACGAACCGGGTTTAACGGAAGTAGCATTACAGAATATATTCTCTTTTTTAGTATTGAGTATTTCTTATTATGTTGATTCATAACTTTCGTAAACTTATAAAATAACTCCAATAAAATCGTTGAATAGCACCGAATTAAAATCTTTATATTTGTAAGTATACCAAAAAATGTACTATGTAGTTTAAATATCGAAAAAGTACTTTTTTATTATACAGTTTTTTTATAACATTATATGTCACAATTTCTCTAAAAAGCTTTTTCCAGTGTTATTATTTAATTTTATGACTATTCAACCATTTGAACGAGATTTTTCGTGTTTAATAATAACACTATTTTGTATCGAGTTTCAAATCTTCCCTTGTTAAGATTAATCATAATGTAGCATTATTTTATTTATTTTATGAATGAATTCTTATAGAAGTTTCTATTTTCAATATTATTTTACATTCTAACTTTACATATTATTGTAATTATTTTTAAAAATCATGAGAAAATGTCTAAAAATTTAATTGTTCTCATTGCTCTTGTCAGACCTCTCAGGATTTGTTCTTGTATTTTATTTACAAAATTAAACTACGTCTTGACTTGCATCCTATGATACCAAACTATGACTCTATGAAGCAGCCTAGGTTTGATGATCGCGTTATATATTCATCTCAGCATATATGGTTGCAGCCCCCATATATTACCAAAAGTTCTCTTGCAAATCCAGTATGTACTAATGTTGCGGACTGAGACCGCGTTTATTGTGTGTAGAATAGAAAAAAGGTATAATTTTTGTTTCCGACGGGAAAAATTCGCAGGGAAACCTACCGGTCTACCTGAGCGCAAAATAACCCGAAAATCTAGCAGCTGAGTCGCAGATTTTCCCGCATATGTTTTTTACAACGGTACCTGGAGACCGTGGGCGGCTTGAAAATCTTTCCGGAAAATGTTTTCCTGCGGGGGAAGTCGGGAGTTGCTTCTCGTTCGCCGTCGTATAAAGATCTAACGATTGTGAGCTCTAAATAAATTGTTTAAGCAAAATTGTGAATTTAATTTTTAATGCAATAAGCCCGCTTCTCCCTTGAATCCTCAACAACTAATGTGTAATAAATAATAAAATAATAGAATGTAAATAAATAATAAAAGGCCATTAGCCTTTTGATACTTCATTTTGATGTGAGTGTTCTATTTCAGTTTATTGTCCCAAATTACACCCAGGTACTTTATCTCAGACGTGATTTAGATTGAACCACCGTTGAGCTTCAGTTCATTAATTTCCTCGACCTTATACCTGGTTGTAAATAGTATTAAATTGGTTTTTTTTTGATTTACTGACAGATCCAGTGTCCGAGTCCAGATCTCCACTAGCACAAGTGCGTATCACATAACACACGTTAAATCACTGTAATCATCCTCTCTTATTATTTCCATGACATCATCTGAGTAAGCCTGTGCATATAATCTTTCATTTTTCATTACGACGAGCAGCTTATCTATTACCATGTATTACAGTATGGGAGATAAGAATCCACCTTGTGGGCATCTTTTTTTTACGTAATTCTTAATATGGGTCGCATTCCATTGTGACTGGATCTATTTAGTACTGAGTAGATTCCAAAGCTAATTTCGTATTGATGGTCAGATGTCGCGTCGTCATTATCACTTCAGTTATAACTTCCTTAGTTGTAAGATTGAATGCTCCCTCAATGTCCAACATTGTCGCCATGATCAAACCTCTGTTTGTCATTCCTTTCTTTATAAATTCTGCTGCTTCGAAAGAGTAGTATCTACACATTTTCCTCCTTATAGACGTGTTATTTTCTATGTAGGGGTCGCTCTTTAAATATTTTATGCCTAATAAATCTATCTATAAGTCTCTCTAATATATTATATATAATATATAGGTCTGTAGTCCTTTGAATAGTTGTGTTGTAATTTACCTGCCTTCGATAACAACACAACATTGGCCAATCTCCATGATTACGGTATGTAGCTAGTCGGTAGGTTAGCCCTAAAGAGTCCAGTGAGACATTGTAGGGTTTATGAGAATTCCCGTTGTAATTACCACAGTTAATAATGTATTATATATTTAGATTTATTTATTAAATTAATGTTTTAGTTTAGAATTAGGGTATACTTAGATTTATTTTTATGTTATTAGATCCCCAGGGCTTCGATAGTTGGCAAATTGGTCGAAGGTTGGTACCATTTTATGATTTTATAGATGTATAAGGTCCTCTTTGGTTTTTATTTAAAAGATTTTTATTTTTAAAATCAAAATACCAAGATTTATCTGATGCTTTTATTTATCGAATAAGTTTTTGTTAAATTACTTATTGGTTCACAGAAATAAGTTAGAGATTGTGGTAGTTTAAGTTTAGAAATTAACATATTCTAGATTGAGGTTAGTAATACAATGAATTACAAAGAATTAGATATATAGCTTACTTTTAAAAATGCAAATTTTACATTACTATTACCTAAGTGCGGAGTATCTACTTAGACAATCCTTCCCAATATATAGGCCCTTATTCCACCTTCTGTATTGAAGAAGTAGGCTACAAATGATTCACATAATTTTAATAATATTAATTCCTTGATACTATTATGGAATTGTGAGCAATTTTGTCGTCGTACTTCTTTTATATTTATAAAAAGTGTAAGTATCGTGGTCATAAAGACTTTATTACATTCAGAATTTTAGTTATTTTAGGATAATTAAATTAAATTTTAGGATCATTTTAGTTTTCTCTCTAGGTCACATTATTTATATTTTTGTTACATATCTAGAACGCGTTTCATTCGTCATAATCTTGTCTCTAATTACATAAATACATAAAAATAACCTTCGTCGGTCGCGGTTTCGTACGTATTACAATCATTTGATATTTCCAGTAATTCCTCTTGCTAAGCTTAGACTAATTAGGTCGTATCGTTCATGATTTTCGTATCTTATCGGATTATGCATAAGCATGCGTTAGATTAGTTTTTGTGGCATTTACTTATCATTCATTCGGCTTTCATTCCTATGATCTCCATTTTTGGAAATTTCCGGAGTTCTACTTAGTTTTCTTGTTTATTTTGATATTAGTTATAAGATTATATATGCTGTTACGTATGTAATATTATTATGTGTGTATCAACGATCGTATACCTGAAGAACCTTGAGAAGAAAGGGACATAACATATGTATCCGCAAAATTAAACAAAGCATCGGGAAATTGATGATGAGAGAATTGAACTCAAAGGCGAATAATACAAAACCATTGAGTAATAAGAACCTGCGAATTCGTATTGTTGAGAAATTCCATACTTCAGCCGAAAAACGCGAGGGCCAAAGGCATTAGCGCAAGTAGCTGATTGGATGCTGATTAAGCAGTCGGGACGTACCGCCGACCCAGAAGAGAGAAATCGCGAATTAACAATTATTCATTCAGCGGAAGTAATAAGTAAAATTAAGCGGACACTTGAATTATCAACTTCGATTTCGAATCTTGAACGGGTTAACATCATGGGAGTACTCCAGTTGGGACCCTTTTAATTCATAAACAACAAATAAAACTTAAAATTTTATTCCATACGACAAATCACTTGTACGTGAACACGTTTAGAATCACGAGTCACACAAGGATATTTATAATACACTTTAAATCGCAGTCTCTCTCTTTCGATTGTTATTTAATCAGAATAAATAATATTCTGCCTATTTTAATTAATTACTTGCATTCATTTTTTCCCACCAAACCTAATAAAGGTCAAAGTGTTTATACCGTTTTGTCTGTGGCAGAATTATACCTGGTAAAGTTACGATCTCGCGGTTTTATATATTAAATACATCGCGATAAATTAATTTCGCAACAATGCTTATTACATTATGTTAGTTAAAATGTATTTTTTTAACTTTTATAGTATTTATTAGTTTATATTGTTTTATATAAAAAAAATGGAAAAATACTAGGTAAAAGTTCACCTCTCTTTGCAGTAGCGCTGCAAATATCTCATTTGGTCCTGCAGCTTTAAAGGATTTAGAGGTGCTTACGGCATATTTTACTTTTTTGAGGTCTATTATTTGTTTTTATAGTATCTATTCTGACCGTTTATTCCTAATCTGTTGACTATCACTGATTGTTTCAGTGCTGACATCTAGAATGTAGGCATATATGAGCTCACTTAGAGCCTTCTGAGTGGTTACCGTCCATTTTCCATCCTCCATCCTCATTTGTTTCAGACTACTTATTGGAGAGTTCTGTAGAAACCTAGTAGTGTCCGAGACTCCTCAAAGTTCCTTACAGTACATCCTCCAACCTCTATTTATAGCCTGTTTTATGACCGCCTTACATTCATTTATAATCTTATTATAGTTGTTTTGGTTCAAAATGTCTTTTATCCTGTATGAACCGTTGTACAACTTCCTTACATTTTTGTGTAGAGACGAAGAGGAAAATCGAAAATAAGCGTGATAAAAAATTGTAGAAAATGCTCATAATTCACGTAGGTGTGCTAGACATCATTATTCTAAATAAGAAAGCTTTCATGAATATAATATATGATTATTGCTTATATAATTGGAAATAATGTGATAAAACAAAGGTGCTTATTCTGGAGTTAGTTAGATGTAGACTACTAGTTTTTAGAGATTTGAAAAATCAATAGAAATTGACGGCCATTTATCTAGCTTTGTATCAAAATGCTTTCAATTCAATTAATAGAATTAACAAAATAAAAATAATAAAACAGATGAGAGTATAAAGATAAAGAAAATGGAGAAATTTATTTTCCCTGCTATGACACTAGAATGTTCGGAATGGTGTTTTCTTTTGTCAGTCATTTTTTTTTTATCAGACAATTAGCGAATGATCTGAGAAAATAAATATATGTCATGGATATTTAATGGTAATAATGTATTATTCTTGAATTCATGAATACCTCACAGTGAAGGATAATTCTAGTTGAAATGTAACTGTAATACTATTACATATTGCCAAATTGAAATTATTTCATTAGTAACTAAGATAACACTACCTGCAAACATTCGTTTCAGAAGTAGATGCAAAGTGTTTAGATTAATTTGCTTAGATTAACGATGAATAATAGAGTTTATGAATCGCAATTGACATTCATTTCACTGCAATATTTTTGAACTCTTTACATTTTAAAAGAGAATGATTACTTTTATAAGATAACTCGCATCAACTCGTGATACCAAAGTCTAATAAATAGATTGGTAAACTCTGTAAGATTTTTTCTAGACAGAGAATTCACTCAGAGGGAATGTTTCGAACTTTATTAATTGAAACTTATTTATTTATTTTTTTATTTCTTTATTTATTGAGAGAGATGAAAGAAATTTTCATAATTGCTCGATTGAAGGTGCTTCTGTTGAGTTATATAAGTACTTTTACTAATCCTTGCAGTTTTGGAAATAAAAATGTCTTGTCATCAGAGTCAAAAATATATCATCACTGTCTGACATTGTCTATCGAGCGCATTAATGGACCAAAGGAGACTTAACATTTTCATGATGATTCATTTTATTTCAATGTAACCATTGAACTTCATTAACTTACAACTAAGATTTGAGACGTATACTTATGAATTATTCATTTTAGGTTACAATAACTATTCATTTTTTCTCATGCCAAATCATAATTTTCATCAGTAGTGGAAGTATTGCGAATAAGTTCTAGAGTTTCACCCATAAGTTAAATGTACAAGTGTTTATGTTTAATAATAGAAGCAAATTGGTACATATTAGTATAGATAATTTAATAAATCATAAAAATATTTCTAGTATTAATGTCTTTAATATCCTTGTCAATATTAAAAATTTTACAATTGTTACGTCAAATTATGTAAAAAATATAATACATTAACAGAAACTTTGATGTAATGTAATGGCCTTTATTTTATAAGATTTTTTTACCTTAGAGTATAATATTATGTTTTTGATAAACTAATTTTTCAAATACAATTTTATTGATTGTGTCAACGTTAATTTTTATTCAAAAACATCAATCGAGAAAAATTTAGAAAATAATAAAGAATTAGATGTATAAAATCTTATATGGGATAAAGAAATTAGAAAGAAGATTAAACAATAAATATAATCAAGACTAAAATCACAAATAGAACTGAAATTTATTAGAGTAAGAGAGAAAAATAAATTTTTTATAAAGTACATGGAACTAATATATTTTGCAGGAGGATATTTATTCCAAGAATAACTTAATTACTAAATAATTAATGTAAGAGAAATTAATAAATTCTAAAAAACTAAATAATTATTGGCAAGATATAAAATCTACATATCTTTTCCGGTTAATTACTACCAACCAGCTATAACATCAAAAACAGTCATAACTAACCGCTTTCTAACGGATTTCTTTTAACAACTTACAGTACCCACGTCCTTTTGATTTCACTAAATGAAAAGTATTCACTTTTTAATATAGTTATCTTACTTTGGTTTGCGATATTACTTATTCGTCAAACCTCAACCACGATTTTTTACATTTTATTATCGTAGTATTTTTACTTTTAATTCAACTTCTGGTGGCTTTAATTCGTTCAACACGTAAATTCTATATTTTTAGATTAATTATAATTTGTTTTCAGTAGTTTTTAAAGACACTTTTCATAATTTCTTGAATAATTTATAAATATTATTAGTAAATAAAACCTTTAATTCTTTCTCATCGAATCTTTCTAATTTTTTGACTGCTTTATGTCTACTTGATAATTCTGAACTATATATATTAGCACATTCAAGTTTAAATCCCTGTAGCATATATGGTGTGTTCAATATAAGCCTCACATAATAAATGATAGCCTTTAAGTGCTTTTATTTAATTAAAAATAGGGAAGCAAAATTTTAAATGAATTGCATTTCATAGAAATAAAATTGAAAATAATTGCTGTTCAAGAAATCTGTACTGTTTTCACTTACAAAAAATTGACAAATAATAATTTTAGTGATCTAATGATTACACATTTATATAAATATAGTTATAATATTTAATTTGTTTTTGTTGATCCAATAACAAGAAAATTGGATGTCGGATGTATTGAAATCAGCAGAAGTGAAAAGATAGTTGTAAACTTAATAAATGCTTCTCCAATGATACAAAGAAAAGTCTTTTTTATCATATCCTAATTGCTAATTATTCGGGACAAGTTTTTGTATAATATAATATAATATAATAATTGATTGTATAATATAATCATATAACAGGTAATAAATAAATTTTTTGCTAAATTTATAGCAGGTTACTCAGAAGATTCGGATTATACATCTGACTTGAATTATCCTATTGGAGAACAAGGAGCTAACAGTTCAACATCACAATTCCTCTCAGTAGCTAATCAATTGGTGACACCACATCGCTCTTTGGAAACTTCTAGGGAAAATAGTTATGAACGTGATGATCAACAGGTTAGTGATAAAAATATAAATATACCATTATATATGAATACAAATAAATTATTTTATCTTATTCATTTTAGGTGCCAAATACAGAAAATCGATTAAACAGTGGAAATTTCAATTATTATAAAGGAAGAAGGGTTAGATATGATAAACCTTATGTCGAAGAACGTTCACTTCAGAAACACTTTAATTACAAAAATATTGAAAGCTCAGAACCATTATCGTATAATAGTAGACCAAAAATTTACAACGAATACAGGTGTGTCTTTAAATCTGGTACAAATAACAATATAGCTTAAAAATTTTAATTTTATCTTATTAAAGTTTATTTTATTATTTTTTTAAATTCATTATTTCTTACTTTATATAAGATGGATAAATATTATATTTATGAGTAGAGGATATATTATTATTAAAAAATGTTTAAGTATTTAATAAAAAACTGCTAATAATAATAAAAATGATATATATTGTGTTGTATTTTACTAATCTATGTTGATGTTGTGTACTCGGCATTGCACATGCAGGACAAGATGCATTAAAACGTGTAAGATCGATCTTTGGCACCTCCAAGAATGAATATAGGTAAACTAAAAGCCGATGATTAATGAACGAAAATAAATAAAAATAAAAAATAAAGCTATCTCAGAGGTGAATAGTTATAATACTCACAAGTATAATTCATAAAGGGGTTCGAACAGAAGAAGAACCAATATTTATGAATGATAGTATCCAAATTCATGGACTTATCCTTGATTACATTGGACTTAGTCGTGTTGTGCTATATAACTATTTCGAACAATTATTACGTGTTAACTTATTAATACAGGACGATTTACACGACTGTCGGTTTTGTTAGACTAAGATTTTGTTACTCACTTTTTTCTTTTAAATTGAGAAATAAATGGGTAATTATTAAATAGAATAGTTAATAAATAAAATTTTAAATAGAAAAAGTTAGATATAACTCAGTCCCTTGGCTTAATATATTATTTAAATATATATGTAATAATATATATTTAATATATATGTAATAATATATTATTTGACTTCAAAATTTTAATATATTTATGAATTAAATAATGAATAATAACTTAATTTTAAAGAAATACCGCAGTTATATTCAATATTTTTCAAACGCAGATAGAATGAAAGATTAGGTGAAGAAATGATGTGGTTCTTCCAAACTTTTCTTTGCGGTGATGAAACCCCCTTCTAAACATTCATAGCGGCGGTATCGCAAGAGATTATCCTTCTGGACACTGATCACTACCGATAACCCTGGTCAAGGATCGGGCCAGGTATAGGACGATCGGGGGGGGGGGGGGTTATTGCATTTAAGAGTAGAGCATTTAAATTATTAATTAATAAACAAACAGAATTAGTTCAGAAAATTTGAGAAAATTTTATACTCAAAAATTTAAGATAAACTTTTTCTAGATAAATTTTATTAATCATAAATGAGTATCTATAAAATATAATATTTATAAAATATTAAATGAAAAAATGATGTACTTCACAAGTCATATTTAAAAATACAATTAAAATAAATACTTTTATATCATAAATAAGATATTTTAAATCATAAAATCATGCATATGTTAGTAAATTACTAAAAATAATAAAAAACAATTTATATAATTTTCATAAATATTAATATTGGAAAGTTTTATTTGATTTTGTTTTTTTTTTTATACATAAAAATAATTAATATATAGTACTTTACTATGTACTGAATTTTCTATACATTTTCAAATCGCTAAATATACATAATCTGTACAAAAAGTAATGCATATATATTCAGTATCAAGGAAACAACTTATAGAGTCATTAGTTCCACAAAAGTAGAATTAAAAAATTTTAACATTAAAACTAAATTTTTAATTGTGAATAGTGTTTTTCCCATAATTACTAAAACTCTATTTGGAGCCTAATTTTGATCTGAAAATAGAGCCAACTTCAAATTTCTTTAGCGGTAATATCGAAATTAATAAAATAAAAATCATCTTCCAGAAAGAATCACAAAATTCTGTAGAATCAAAATAATGTAAATAAGATGACAAATAAGCTTTGGGCGTCAAAATTAATTCTTACAAAATGATGAGTGACAAGACAAATGAAAAAAATAAAAACTACTACAGTACAGACTTTATTAATATTGTTTACTGCAGAAAATCGGACGCTTAATGCAAAATAATCACTGGACGAAACCGATCTAATGATAAAAGTCCGAAAATAGATAAAGAAATAGTTATTATTAAATAAGAAGAGATAAACTTAAAAAATGATATGATAATAAAAAAAACATATTATAAAAATTATATTCATCTAATAATGAAGATAAAGTAATCAATAAGTCTGAAGCATGAATCAAAATAATTGAATTAATTTTGATTAATAAATACGAAGGTTTAATAAAAGATAAGGTAAGAGAATTATGTGAAACTGATTCGGATATATTCAAAATACCTACAGAAAGACTCAATGCAATTCACATGACCGAATACAAATTCTGTTTAAAAGACGATGTACCTGTAAAAATCAGATTTTACTTCTTTAATATAAAAAACCATTCAAAATGTAGCCGGGATCTCCAGGTCTAAAATCACTGGAGTATTGGCGGTACACTACTAGTAGTTGTTTTACATCCACATGTGTTTTTTTGGACATTCAAGAATCCTTAGGTCATTTTATCAGCAAAACAAACCTAGATCGTCGATTAAGTAAAACTATAATAATTATATTCGATATTTTTAAATTAACTTTGAAATTTTGCGATAAAATATTTGTATTATTTATTTTTACTAGTCTGTGATAAATAATAATTAAATTGTTAAATTTGACTGGTTAATTTTTATAATACTAAGGAATAACATAAAATATAAAAATAAATAAGGAATAAATAAATAAGGAATAATAATATTACATTAATTTTTAGTTGAAATTTCATTTATACTTCGTTTAACATACCGAAATGTAATAATTGTTTTTTGAAAACCAAGAAATTTCACGAGTAAAAAAAAATTTTTTATAGAAAATCTCTGTTTGCTTTTAATATCTCTATAAATTTGGGATACCATTTAAAAAAAAAAATAGGATAGTAAAGAAACAATTTGTCGTAGACTTATCAAAATAGGACATAAACGTGAATTATATGTAGAAATAGATTATGTAAATTTAGACTTCTTGTTCAAAAACATTAAAAATTTTCATTTATTTATTTATTTATTCAGGCACATTGCCTGGAAAACAAAGCAGTGCTAAGAATATGAGACATAATTCTTTCATTAACATTATACTGTTACAACTACGACTTTACATTTTATAACTAAAAAAGTAATAAAAATGCATTTTGTTAACATTACAAATAATAAAATCTTGAAAATTTTTAGTGATATTTTAAAAAATAATAATCTACTGATTTTTTTACGATTTTTGATATATGTTGATTCTTGCTTTTCTTCAATGACCTATAAAGTGGTCGATAACTTGGTCTAATAGTGTATTACAAATAAATTACAAAAACTTCAGGTAAGAATGTAAGAAATTCCAATATAAAATGACTGAAGATAACCGCTCTAGTATCATTTAAAGTAGATTCCCCAGAATTTATGAATAATTTTGGTACCTTATAAGTGCTGCATATAGGTGATGTATTAAAAAATAGATATGAAAATAAGCATGGAGCTCCAAGATGACAGTGGTAATGATAATTTTTGCCCTAAATGAACAGCAATATTTGTGGTTATTTTGTACAATGGAAATTTTTATCTTCCTAATTAATGATGGAAATTATAAAAAGCAATCTATTTAGGCCGGTAAGAGACAAATTTTATTATAGCAATTCAGTCAGTAGAGTGAGAAAAGTTTTAGTGATTATTTTATTATTAATCACAAAAAATACAGAGAAAAAATATGACGCATTAATCAGTTAGATCCAAAAACAGAGAGAGATAAAGAGAGATAGACGAATCTTGAATTACAATAATTATTACTATTTTATAAATACTGTAATTAATTTCATTTAAAATTAAAAGATTGTTTTATTGAAAAAATACATATTCTTTCATTTTTGAATCATAATTCGAGAATAATTATCTGTAAAAAAATTTACATCTTGTTCTTATGTAAATAAAGACTAAAATTTAATTTCAATTGCTATTTAATTAAACAGAATTACTGAATTTAATTAAAGAAACAAATAACTAGAATTAAATAAAAAAAAATAAAGCAATATTTTCAAAATTTTTCGAGAATAATTGTTTCTATCATTTATTATACTTTTAGCCATGATGATTGGTACAGCAATAATTACAGTTATGAAGATATGCAAATTCATGATATTAAAAGTTTCAACAACATAGATTATACATCTACGACTATCAAAAATACACGAAAAAAGGGTTGGTATTAAATATATTCAATAATATTAACATATATTATTTTACTTTATACTTCAATACTTAATAAGTTTAAAGTAAGTTATATGTAACGGGTCAGTTTACCCGCGAAAATATTAATTTTTAAGAAAAAGATTTATTTAATTTAATGTTAATATAAAAGCAAAGAAAATTTATAAAAAAAAAAGAGAATTTACTTTAAGGTTAATTAAATTACGCGGATAGGCTGTAGTCGGTGGACCAGGAGTTGGGAGGGGAACACAACAGTACGGGCAAAATAATAACAGAAATTTACAAAATTAAATCCTCGTTTGTATTTTCCTCTTTTGTTCTGTAACATAAAATTTACATAGGTTTTGAAATCTTATTCGGAATTTTAAATCTTTGATCTAATAATTAAGCGCGAATTTTATTAATATAATTCTAACGGAAAAAATAAAGTGCATCGGGTACATCGGTATTATCGGCAATCTCGGTAATATACTCACGGTTTTTGGTAGTGGGGAGGATCCTTGGTTCAGCCTTGGCTCACTACCTAGGCTATACCAAAGGAGGAACGAGGGGAATTCTCAGCTTGTCCAAAAGTTCACTACCTAAGGCCGTACTGGGAGGAGAGGGGTTAGAGGGTGATAATTTGGTCGAAAGCTCAATATCTAAGGCCGGATTAGGGGTGAAGAGGCGGGGGTTGGTTTGGCCAAAAGCTCACTACCTAAGGCCGGGAGCAGATTGTAGCATGGGGACGGATGCGGTATGAAAGGTGCTTATCGCTAAAAATCTTCTCCTTATATACAAAGCTTGGCCCATAAGGCCCGTGTATAAGAGATTGAAGTAATTACGCATGTGCGGCCAAATGCTCTCGAACTCTCCCGAACGCTAGAGAACATTCTCGGGCCGCGTATTTACAATTATTCCGCGCGTAAACATTGTTTGTTTGTGTGCGCGAGGACACTATGTACGCTTCGCGTTGCATGTTGATTATGTTTATCAAATAAAGTTTAAAATATTACAATATAAAAATGACATATTTTTAATATTTTATTAATATTATATATAAAATTATATAAATACACTATATTAAATGTGTATAATACACAATTATTAGATGATTTGAAATATAAAAATAAATATATTATGTCGAATATGTTGTAAATTCTTAACTGCCTCAGTTTCTAATTCCTATAATTCTGTTCTTGTATAATTTAAATTCTTATATTGTAAAAATCCCTATGTACATCATATATATGCGCCTAGCAAAAACACCTGCGATACATTTTCTATGATACAAGATTATTTATGAGAATGAAATATCTGTTTGACGAAGTTAAGCAAAAAATATAGTACCACTCTTACCCACCCTAGTTTTATGCCTTATTGGAAGTTATTTCCATGGCTTCCTTGACTCTTGTCTACTCGCCAGCTAAAGTTTCTGTCCTATTTTTGTTTTGACTCATAAGCGATTTAATTATTTTCTCATTAGCACAGTATCACGAATTTTGGACTCCAAGCATTCACTACTAGTGGATTTTTCCTAGAGATATATGAGGATTCTTCTCTACTCTCCCAGCTCCTTCATATTTATGAAATTGGTGCCTACGGAGGCATTCCAATCTCCTACCATCCGAATTATTCACTATTTTCCTGGTGGTGACAACTTCTATAGTAAAAGTGCCACGTTGCAATCAATTATCTTAAATATTGCGCACAACTTTGCGATACTCAGGAATGCTCTTTCTGATCGTAACCTGGATTTTATCCAACTGCTTTACCGTAAGGTTCTCCTTAGAAAAATCCACAAGACTAGCCGAATATAAGTCCCCCCAATCACATTTGATCTCTTTTTCACCACTTTGGAGATCGAGTTCTTAGACGAAGAATCTTTTATGGTCCCATAATACTTATTACGGCTCATATTCTTTTGACTTCTTCGTTCATTTTCAATGTTGAACTGAAATCTCATATTAAGGTGAAGTTTCAAAATGATATTAATATACACTGGCTATACAAAAGAGCGTCAGTAATACACGACATAATGATATAAATACAACCAGACACGATGAATATAATTATTATATAAATATATATATATATATATATATATATATATATATGTGTATTATAATCATTTATATATAATAATAATTATTATATAATAATGTATATTTATATTATATAAATCATTGTGATATAATCATTAAACTTAGACTGTTTTATGGAAATATTGGATTACAGAAGTGAACTCAAAACAAAATCTATTCTGAATAATATAAAAATCGAGTCAATCTAAGAGGCATGAGAAGAAACATCAAAATGAACCAAAAATTTCAATAGAAATTTTACTTAGAATTGTTCCCTTAGCAATAATTGCACAGGTTTCTTACAGATACTTATGAATAAAGGTATATTTAAGGCAAACTCATTTAATAATAAAGATTTTCTCAGATATAAATACAGCGTAGAATACAAGCTTCAACAAATTTTCTAGGATCTATATATATGAACAATAATACAAGGTTGTCATTAAAAAAAGAGAGGATAATTGGAAGTGAATTAGAATAACAAAATTAGCATTCTCCCATCGCAAGCATAATTTGATACATAAGTGGATTCAAGAAAAATTACGGAATAGGTGTAGCTTCTTGCTCTAGACAATATCAAAGTCTTATCAAGAAGTATCATATACTGCAAGAAACACTTGAATATATTGATTAAAGTAGTAGGCTAAAGTGACAGAAGATAAGAAGAGTAACAGACTGGATTACAAGACACTGGTATAGTAGATGCCACCTATATTTTCTACACAGCAAAAGAGATAGGTTACACATGTCGGTATAAAATGGAAGCCTGTGGACATCTTCTATACTATTACGCTATTTTGATCAAGACAAGAAGGAAGTATAGGGTGCCTTACCTGAAACTTAGATCTTTCAGGAGGCGGATGTGGAATTTGACACCATTCTATAGGCGATCATGTATATAGATGAATTAAAGATTATATAATTACAAGAAAACAAATAATAAATAAATTACGTAATCTTTAATCAATAACCTTAAGTAAAATTGTGGATGTAGCTGTATCAATATTGCTGAAAGTGGTTTATAACAGAGCAGAGGTTTGAGATTCACATTAATTGGTGTAGTTTAGTCTTATTTTACTGAAACGATAGCCATAAGTAGTCAAGGGGAAAACATATCCTAAGAAATACCAAAGGATATATGTTGTTGTACATAGATATGCTTTTAATGAGGAGTTTCAACGGAGCTCAGTTATTCCGATACACATCTCCTTTGCCTCATGAGATTTAACTATATATGTCTTACATATATAAATTATGTCCAAAGTGATAATTATTGGGGGTATATAGTGGGGCTTGAAGCTTCTCGTTTGGGTAAGAAGATTATCGTACATTGTTCAGAACGATAACCGGAAGCTACCAGGAGAAAGCCACATCGAAAATTCTGATGAATCAAACATGTGATAATAAGAGGATATTTGTACATAATTGCTGTAGCCTGAGTATGTGAGAAAATCTGTCATTACTAATTTAGCAAGGTCTCATGAAACACGAATTTTGTACGCTTATATGCTATATTTTGGCAAAGGGAAGAATGAATTATTTGCAGCTAAAACAACATAGTCGTGTTAAAAAGTGAATACTTTGCATTTAGTGGAATTAGAAGGCTTTGATCTTCACCATATTTTATTATACTTAGTCATTTATGCTATATTTTACTTTTATATTATGCATCTATTTTCTTATAATTATATGTATCCCCTTATTATTATTATTACATATTTGTTCTTATATTTTATTATATAGTATTTACAATCCATTGTTGAGCGTAATGAATGGATAATTTTATCGCCTTATTATTTGAATAAATAATAAAGAACACTCACGGCTATTATAACTGTTATTGCAATGTCACGTCGCCTCCACGTTTTACACTAAATCCTCGTGATCAGCCATGTAAATGAAAATAAATAGAATAAACATTAGAATAAATTTAGAAGAAATGTAGTAATTAATATACAATAAGCTCACTATGGCAAAGAGAGAAAAGATTTTCCATCTAGTATTACGTTTCAATATATAATAATCAGATAAATGAATATTCAGTCACTTATCTAAATAACAATTATCATTTATTCATTTAATATAAATTATACATTTATGAAGTTACAATTAAGACGTTTAATTTAAATAAAATAAGTAAAAACAAATATATAAAATATAATTGGCTATCGATACCGGTAAAATATCGAATAAACGCATACGCGAGTATGAAACCGAAAAAAAGTGAGAAAAAAAGAAATACAGCAAGAAAGTAAGTGAAAAAGGAAGAAGTTACAAAAGAAGAAAAAAAGAAAAAAAAGAAAGAAAGGTGAAGACGCAGAAGAAGGAATATTGTGAACAGAAAATGAAAAGTGAAACAATGAACAAAGAGGTTAAATGTGGAAAACAAGGTATGTTACCAGTGGTGAAGGAAGGCGACTCGGCGAGCGCCGCGGATAATGAGAAAAATAGCGCCGCCTGTGGACTGGACACGCCAACTGATTTCACGACCACTCAGTAGGAGAGGGGAAGTGGAAAAAAGAAAAATTCATTCAGAGGTGCCAAAAGAGGGGGAATTCATCAGTTACTGAGCGAGGAAATGAAAAAGGTAATCTTTGATGAAGGGAAAGGGATAACTATGGAAGAGTGAAATAACGAAAAAGAAAGATAGGAGATAGATAAAAAGATGGCCAAACTAAATCAGAAAATTAAGAACAGTGAAAAAAGACAGAGAAACTGGGATAGAAATGGTGAACTAAGATAAAAAAAGCTGGCAGAAAAAATAGAGAAGATAAGAGAGAATGACAAAGAATGGAAAATGATGGTAGAAAAGATAATAGATGGAGAAGGATTACAAAGCGAAGAAAGCGATAAAAGAAAGATAGAAGAAGAAAGAGAGAACAAACAGATAGAAGGGAGATGGAGCAGAAGGAGCCGTCGGTCAAACATATTGATAATAAGCGGAAGCACAGGAAGTGGAGGGGCAAGACATAATTTGATATAATGGAAAACAAAATACATGAAAAAAATGCTGAAAAAAAGAGAGAAGATAGGTAAAAAGGAAAACGAAATAATAAGAGGAGTTAACAGAGAGGAAATAGAAAAAGAAGGGATAAATAAATGGACGGAAAATAGGAAGTGGATGAAATGGGTAGAAAAGAAAACAAAGAAAATGATAATGAAAGAGATAGAAGGAGAAATAAGAGATAGAAACAGAATAGAGAAGAAGAGCTCCAGACATACTGATAATGGGAGACCTAAATACTAAGACAGTATGTAAAGGAAAAACCATAGGAAATAATGAAGAAGGAAACAAGAAAAAGCAAGGACAAAAGAAATAACAGAGTTAATATAATTGATTTCGAGTAAATTCGAAATACAGAAGTATCAAATTTTATTTTAAGATCGCTAATCCCCGGAACAAAACAGTGATAAAATTTTATTATTGACCATAATTACAATCTGCGTCTATTCGCCGAGTCACTGTCGGATGAGTCACGGATATAAACAATAATAATAGTGATTCGGACATACAAAGACTCGCGAACTATCCAAAATTTGAATAATTATTTAAAATAATTACTTTACAAAATCTTTATACATGTTTTACAAATATAGGTAAATAAATATTGACGAACAACGGGAAAATAAAAATCAGCTGAACGCACAATAACGCGGTAACAAAGAACCAGCGGACGGTATTGCTAATGGAGAAAGTACCGTATCGGTGTGGAATGAAATGTTAAGGAACAGGGCGTCTTAATTACACAGTGCCCTAGGGGTGGTAAATGGAAAACAAAACCTCTAGTTGAAAGGGAGACTCAACACGAGCCAAAATTGCAGACAGCGGATGCGAATGATAAATTTGGAGCGACTGCAAATTTACACACTCGCCGCAGAATAATTCTGGCTACAAAACAAGATGGTTTGTTCACAAGAAGTCAAACCCTTCACGATTAGGCCGACACGGCGACGAAATCTCTCGAACAGCCTATTCCTCGAGCCCGTCATATGGCTAGGCAAGTGCTAACATAGCGGCCTACATGCGTCGGAAGTTTCGAGTGACGCACGTGGCCATACCGAAACTTCTATCAACGAGGATGTCTTGTTGCATTTTAATAAAAAATCATTTTTTATTATAAGTTTATGCTTCCTTTAATTATTATAGGTATGTTTTATATCGTAATACAATTAATATAAATAGTGTCGATCAATGCATGAAATTCCGACAGATCACATTACGACCAAAATTTAGAATATATATTCTCAATATATGAAAGAATTAACTTACCATAAGAATATCAAATTCAGACTCTATTTTGAGACTTAAGAAATAAAAACATCAAATAAAAAAAGCTTGCAGAGAAAAACTTAAAAAAACATAAATACTATAAATTTGCGAACGTTAGAATTAAAACAATAATAATATCTAAGTAACTAAATTGATTGATTGAGTTTATTCTCATACCGTGCGGTTAATTTTATCAGCATTCTTTTCATTTTGTGATAATAAAAAATATAGGTAATTTATGCTGAAAAAAAGTATCATTCCATTTATCAAAGTTACATATCATATATAGAACATTATTTCAGAACGAATAAATTTCTTTCAAATATAGAAAATAAATTGAAATACAAATTTAAAAAAATTAAAAAAATCTTTGTACAAAACAATATTAAAAACAAGAATTTTTTATCTAAAATTTAGTAAAATATAAGTTTTATGTATTCATATTTATTTATATATACTAATAATATTATAAACTTATAAATATACACTAACAATTACAAAAAATAAAAATTATAGCTAAATTAAATTTTGTTAAAGGTTCACAAAAAAGGCCATCTTTAGAGAAACAAACAACGGTTTACAATGAATCTTTACATTTTAATAACAGTAATAATGATCAAGTAATCCAGATGAATGTAACAGTTACTGATTCTAATAGTAAACAAAGTGACAATAAATATTATGAAAGTAGTGCAAAATATAATCATTATGATAAACGGTAAGATTTATTAATTAATTGATTAAGATGTTAAAATGTATTAATTATTTTTATTTCATGAGATAATATGTTCGGTAGGTAATATATTACTTAAAATAATATAAATATCACATTGCATTTATTACACATACTAGTATATATCATTTTTTTGAATTATTGTGAAACAATAGATTGAGATTCTCAATATCAAAAAAAATATTTTGTACATTTTCTCAAAATGTATATGATCTGATAATTTCTTTTTGATATGCAATATCAGCCATTTTTCAAAATGTAATTATGAGAAAACGCATATAAGTTTTGCATAATAATATTTGTATTATAAAATAAAACTTTATATGCTTATATTGAATTTATTATTTCAGTTTCTAATAATGTACCTTCTTCTTATTTAAGAAAAAGTATTTTTTTGCAATTATAACTTTTTTTGAGGTGTCAGACCCTTGTGGCATGTATTCTCAACGTAATGTAAACGTATTATACCTTACTTCTCAACATAATCCATAACATAATGACCGATATTGATTCCCAAAATTTTTTAAAATATGAAGAATTGATATCATACCATCATTAAAATTGATCACAAAAAAATCAGTTAATTATATTGTTTGCAAACCAGTATAAAGTTGTTTTAGAGTAATGTGCTGAATCAATCTATTATAAATTTCATTATTATTTTATTATTAAGTACGTCCCAGCATTATATTGCCACATTTAACTCTGTCAACGATTTTCATATCCTTTGCAACTCCTATTATTCTGAGGCACCTTGGTAATCCCAGTTCCTTGATATCCATGTATGTCCTGTTATACCTTGCTTCTATCATACTGCTCATTCTATACTGTTTCTGAAAGTCCTTGTCCCTTCTTCGTAGTTCACCATATACTTCTCTCCCCTCTGTATGCCATAGTTCGATTTGTTTCCTACTCAGCCCTAGTTTACTCAACCATGCTTATGTTTGATCTATATTTCTTCCCTTTTTCTTTTCTCTGTATTCTTCATAGCATTTCTTTACGAGTCACTCTTCGTCCACCTCTGCTATCTTGTCTTCAAATTTCATTGCCCTCATCTTCCATTTCACATTCATCTTACTCTCATCCGTCTCCTCGTAAACCAATTATCTTGGAGTGCAGTAATCGAGTGTTAGGGTTCATCTATATTAATCTGTTTTTATGCTTCCCATATCCTCTGCCTCGTTTATTCCCCAAATCTCGACCCCGTACTCCAGCACTCCTCTGACTAGGTAGTTAAACATAATTTTTCTGAGTTTAAAGTCCCCAACACACATTCTTTCTGCCCACCCCCATGTTTTTTAGCCATGACCCTACCTTTGTGTATTCTTTCTTTAATATGGTTATCGTATTTCCCATCGTTTCTAAATACAAATCCTAGATAGTTAAAGCTTTTTACTATCTCAATGTGTTTCCCTTTCCATTTCCATATCTCTATCTTTTTCTACCTGCCCTTCCTCACTATCATGATTTTCGTCTTCTCCGCTTTCAAAGTCATCTCTCTATTTTTCAGGAACTTCTTTAATGTCACCATCATTTCCTGCATGGCTTCCTTGCTTTCGCCTGTTAACGCTAGATCAACCGATCAAGCGTATACCAATGTCCATACCCTTGTTCTTTGTACCTTCGTTCCTCCTATGTTTTTTTTACTCATTACCTCTGCTATCCCTGCTATGTATATATTAAACATTTTTTGGCTCAGGCTGCATCCTTGTCTAAGTCTTTTGTTTGTCCAAAATTCCTCTGTCAGTCCTTGCCTTGTTCTCACTCTGCATTTCGTTTATTTATATATCCCACTAATCTGTTGATTAACCCCTCACTGTATTCACTCTCTTTCATTACCTGCCAAAGATTGCCTCTGTTGATACGTATCAAATGCTGCTTTTAGGTCTATGAACATTATATACAATTTCTTCTTTTCTCTGATTGTTCTCTTTATTATCTGATCCAGTATATACATATATTTTCTATGATTCCTCTGCCTCTCCTGAATCCTGCTTGTGCTTCAGGTAGCACCTTTCTTTCCTCTGTTTCTGTTTCCAATCTATTTTTTAGAACACGCGAGTAGATTTTGTAAACTGATGCCAGCATTGACAGTCCTCTTTAGCTGTCTGGGTTATGACGGTCTCCTTTCTTGTATATCGGTGTTATTATTGCCGTCATCCATTCCTTTGATATTGCCCTTCGTACCCAGATTTTTCTAATAATTTCGGTCATCATGCTTTTTATTTCCTCTCCTCCATGTATCCATGCTTCGTTGGGGATCCCATATATCTCTGTTGCTTTTTTCTTTTTTAGTTTTTTCCATATCGACCAAATCTTACTGCATTCTATGTGTGTGTTCATTGTATCCCCTCTTTCCTCTGCGTCCCAGTCATTCTTATTTGTCTTACTCCCGTTCAAGAGCTCTTCTTACATTTCTACCGCTGCAGCTGCTTCATCTGGAATTTCCAGACTTGCGGCTTACCCTGCTGCCAGGCCTTGATTCCTTTCTTCTCCCTCCCTCCGTGCTACTCTCACTACTTTCCCTTCCATTCACTTTTACTCCACCTTTTATCTCCTTCGCTCATTTCTCAATCTCTGCTCTTCTCTCGTTACCGTTCATTTTTTCTTCTATCATTTCACTTATTTTTTCCTCTATTTCTTTCATTTGTTGCTCTATTTTTCTGTCCCATGCTCTTACGTTCTCTTCGTTCTTCTTTACCTTATCCATAATATTCCTCTGCATTTTCTCCATTCTTGTCTATGGTTCCTTTTTTTTCCTTTCCTTTTCCTGCTCTTTTTTCAGTCTCTCCATTGGTTCTGCCATTTTTTCCTGTTTTTTTCTCTCCTTCTTTTCTTCATTCCTGATCTTCTTCTCCTCTTTCCTGACTTTCTGCGCTTCCTCCCATAGACTTTCGTCTCCGAAAGAAACTTTCTTTCTTCCCAAGACAAGTGTAGTTTGTACCTCCTCACCATTGCCATTTTTCCCTTGTCTTTGCTACTAACTCTTTTTTCCTGTTTATTGTTCATCTTTCTTACTTTTCCTTCTATTTTTATTTGCTTGTATGTTCTGTTTTCTGTAAATTAATTTTTGTTTCTGTTGCTGTGTTGTTTTATATTTCTATTGTTACTCTATTTATTGTTTTATTTTATTTAATTCAATTGAATTTTATTAATTGTATTCTATTTTATTTTATTTTGTTTTATTCTATAATTTGTATGTGTTTTTGATCAATTTACCTCCCCTAAATCGCCGATGGTCACTTACAGGTTATATCGAGCTCTCGGCGCGTTCCGCGCTCTCAAGTGGCACAATACCGTTTTTGACGTGAATGCCCTACGTCTCCTTACCCTGCTTCTTAACCGCCTTTCCGATTACTCTAACCTCACACCACACTGCACTTTCTTTTTCACTTTCCTGCTCAGTCCCCTTTCTCCTTGCCTTTTCTTTTTATGCTTATCTTTAACACCATACTCTCCTGCAGTCTTTCTTACACTCTGAACTTTCCTCTGCTTATACTTCTTCAATATTCATTAAAGCACGTATGTAAAACACGTGTTTCTCACATGGTGACCATTAACGGAATCCCTATAGATTTTATTATTATTTTGAGTGTTACCCTCTTTATACCTGTTCAATAATTCACTTTCTGTCAAGCTCTCATAAATTGGAAACAAAGCTTGCGAAAAAGACTAGTCAAATGGAACATAATCATGATTCAAATTTTTTCATATAATGAATTTCAGCTTCCATTCAACGATCATTGCACGAGTTATGAACAGTAGGCAGGCAGTTTTCATGTTATGAATTATGATTAGTTGAATATATATCCGAAAGTGTATAAATTTCTTGCACATTATCTTGATGCTTTATTATTAACAATCTATAATGCTTTTGCATTTTATTTCTCACTGCTTACATAATTTTAATGTATTTTTATTTTTCATCTTAAATTTGTTTTTTTTATTTCTGCATCACGTCCCCATTTTTTTACTTATAGGTATCAATCTATGGTTTTAGCGAATGTATTATAAAAATTTACATCTAAAATCCTTTTAAACGTTGCACTATCCTAGTTAAAGTTGTGACATATATATTTTATGTTGTAATTATTGAGTGACCGAATAAAAATTTATATTATGCCAACAATCTCTATTTCTGCAGCTGATCCTTCATGGTTTGATTGATAATCATAATTAAGTAAAAGTCGTTTTTCATAACCATATGCGTCTTCATCTTGCATACTTTTCCAGATTTTACACGTTTTATAATAACTCGATTCTACAGTAGTATAAAAAATATTTTTACTGTATTTTTCAACGAGAGATACTACAAGAATTCATATATAATCACATATTTTTCATGTACCATTATCAAAAACTGTCAAAATAATATTTGAATTTTCTTTTCTAAGGGTTTGTTTTTTTTCTTCTTCTACAACATTTTTTGTAGAAAACTTATAGGCAATTTCAATAGGCGACTATATACTGTTAAAACATTATTCGAAAGTTTATATAATGTTTTGAATACATCCATTTATTTGGGAATTGTGCAACCTTTACAAAACGCATAATTTCCGAATATCGATACGGCACTTTCTTGCGCGTTTGTCAACAAAACCCTTCTATGTTATCATTCATATAGTGGAGATATAATGAATTTTTCATGATCGATCGATAAGAGGCTATCAGCCTAATTGTCTGTGGATCCTGTTCGCCAACACTCGATTGAAAAACCCATGTCGTTGTCTTCATGAGACATTCTATAAAATTAGTATCACGCGATAGATTAATTATTTTTACGTTTATATCGCCTTAGTAATCATGGTGTTCGCATTTAGTATTTGTGATCTGTGGAGCTTATTCCATAATTTATACAGAAGATTAAGCTAGGGTAGTTTGGGATTGCCAGTACATCGTGCTGCTGTCGCCATATTTTCTTATCGTAAATTCTTTATACTGTGTTTGCGCTATGGAACTTTTTCAACCAGCGTCATTTTGTTCTTCAAACATTTGATTACATTGAAGTTACATTAATAATTTTTTTTTACTTCTTTTATGCGCTGAGCAGGGATAACGCACTTACAAGTATTTTGGTCCTTTGAGTCGAATTTACTCTATATTATAATTTTTCCTGAATATATATACTATCTTTTGTTAGTATAAATGCTTTCACAATATTGAAAAGAGGATTGTGTTATTACAAATTTATTGGAATTCAATCAGAGATTGAATAATTTGACCAATAATTTTCAGCAAAAAAAAGCTAGCCAAAAAGCCCTTTTTTACGCCTATTTCTCGGTAGTAGAACTGATCTATTTGGAAAATCATCAGAAACTCAAGATTCTAAAGAGAGAAAAATTCATGGAGAAAACAGCACCACACCAACAATGTCATTATCATCAACCTCATTATCCACCATTTCAACACTTCTGTACTACACATGAATCCACTTCAAGCGGTTCAATTGCTCACATTATCGACAAAACGAGAGAAATGGGAAAATTTTAAGTAAATATTCGAGTCACTTATTGTATTAGTATGGTCGGTGATCCCAATTCAAAAACTTCAACTCCTATTATCTCGTCAGTGTGGAGAAGTAATTCACCTCTTGGGACAATTTAGACTCATTGATGATAATTTTAAGATTACCTAAAACTTCTTGCTCAAGAAATATGATAATAAAAACCTGAGAATCATTGTTCACCACCGACGAATATTATATCTTCCTCCTGTGCAAAATAAGGTTACCAAAGGACTTAATAATCCGCTAAATGTCGTCAATAAAAATTTTCGTGCCCTCGAGAAATTTCAATGTTCAATTTCCTCATGGGATGATTGGCTGATGATACTGATATGTGATAAATTAGATGAATGAATAAGAAATAATATGAATAAGGCCAACGAAGGTGCGATAAACTTCAAACTTTTAAGGAATTGAAAAGGTTTACGAACAATTGGATTAAGCTCTTAGAAAGTACATACGAACCTTCTGTACTGAAAATTTTGCTACTTTAAGTAATAAACGCGATGGTGCGCAGAAAATTGTAAACGCAAAGCGGTTAACCGCTTTTCCAGTACAATTGGATAAGACAATTGCGCGGACTACAAAGGATGTAATTTGTCTAATATACGATTTTTCACCTGCCCTAACTTTACGCAATGGTTTTCAAGTTAGTGTTGAGAAAAGGTCTAGAACAGTATAAAAGGGCGAATCAAAGTAGACTCAGGGCACTTCTAACGGCAGCTCGCTTAGCGAACGTAGCCCAGTAGAAGAGACTCGAGCAAACAACCTTTCTTTTTCGAGAAGACTTGCTTGATGCATGTCATCTTCTTTCTTTTTCAGGAAGAAGACCAGGCTTCCACCTCGCACACCTATATTCTTTGTGTATAAAGTGTAAAAAATAAGGATCCTTATTTATTTTGTGACTCCCCTCTTTCTTAAATACTTTCAGGAGGACTACCAACACCCTGGCTCCGGCGAGCCACCTCCCGGCGAGAGCCCAGATAACAGTAAGAAGGCTGGTACCTTACAAAATAAATAAATAAATAATATTATCGAAATATGCAATGTATATAATATCGAAATATAATGATTCTTTGAAAATGCCAGACTATATAGATCCCTTAAACCTATTGAAGATGACATCAAAAACTTATATTTTGTTATAATAATAAGACTATATATATGGTCAGTTCATACTATATTGAGTTTTTATTAGTCACAATTAGTCGTAGCGATTTGGAAAAAAATCGTTATATGTAGGAAGCAGTTTTTTCTATTTGTTCCCTTTTTTTTTGTTTTTTCGATAACTAAAAGCGGCAGCATTTTTCTTCGCGCGTGGATATTTTTCAGTTTTATAACATGGCACGATAGAACCACTGTTAGAATAGATTTATACGATAAAAATTTATTTGAGGATTAATAAAATGCTATGAAAACTTTTAAATACTAAAAAAAATATTTAAAGATAAAATTACGTGTTAATTGTAATTAGAAAAATCATACAAGGCTTTCAAGAAGGTCACCGATCATCCTCGTTCTCAGTAACCAAAAATAAGCAGAGTCGATTCTAATACCTAACGTGTACACAAAATTTTGAATTCAACACATCATTTCAGGATCAAAATAATCAATAATACCCTGAATTTATCAATGCATGCATGTAGTTCCTCTTAAAAATCTTTTTTAAATTTAAAAAATCATAAAAATATTTTTACCAACCTGTAAACCAAAATTTTACTGCAAAGCACTCCATAATGCCATGTCACGAAATTAAAACACATTCTTCACGTAAAGCAAAATCCTACCACTTCTAATTATTGAAAAAAGCGGCAAATAGAGAAAATTTCCCTCTCCCCACATTTAAAAACCTTTTTCGCTATCAGTAATAGAAGCTTAAAAAAAAATTCAATGTTTTATGAAAAAATCATGTATATGTATATATTTATATGTATACATATATATATAAATGAGTTATAATTTAATAATTATATCATATTTTAGTAAAACTAATTGTTCACACATTTCAAACTCCCGCCATCGAACGTCGATATTCTATCGCATTATTTGACCACTAGAGGGCGAGGGTCCACACTCAATCATTTGACTTTGGCTAAGGTGATAAATAGAGATAGATCTCGACGCAAGATCGATTTTAGATCTATATATAGATACGTACATACGTAAATTATTACACTATCAGAGTTTTCGTTTCAAAAGTTATCGTATTTCTTGAAAATCGTCCATATAGTCAGTTTTATAGCTCTTAGTAAAAGGAAGCGATTTGTCGTGCCACGCATACAAATCTATTAATATTAGCATATTTTCGTCATCTAGAATTACCTAGTAAGATAGTGCGCGCATTATCTAACAATCGGTTTTGGACAAATTAGATAACCATCTGATTATCTAATTTTCGTGTTATCTGATAAACATTCCGACGCTTTAAAGATCGAACTCTAACCCTTACTGTCAAGCTATCTGAAGAATAGTTATTCATTATTAAACAAACACTAATATTAACAGTAACATCATATTATAAAAGTTTCCATATAAGTGAAAATGATTTTGAATTTTTTAGCTTAAAAAATTAATAAATAAATAACATAATACTGATCTTAATTACTTCTTAAGATCCACTATTCGCGTCTACAAAAGAATAGTTGTCTAAAAAATTATTATTCGCAGACATGGTCAAGATGAAGAGGATAGGCAATGGGATAGCGGAGGAATATGGTGCTTTAACAATTATAATGAAAATAAGCCTAGCCGAAAAAGTCTTCCACAAACACCAATTTCTAGCATTGCTATAAATCGACACAATTATAAACCAATTATTAAAAGAGAATACAGTTGCAAATCCAAAGAACAAGACTATAGGTATATTTGATTATATATTATTTAAATTTTTTTTTTTATTTAATATTGAATAAAATTCATTATCAACAAAATTTTGTAACTTTCAAAACCAGTTTATTTTTTCTTTGTATTTATGAATCAATTATAATTACTAATATCCTAAATGTAGATTTTAATTAATGATACTATTCTTTTATTATTGTATTTTTATTATTGTACATATTATTTAACCTCTCATTTTTATAGTTTTAGTGGGGATTATTTAAGCACTATTAAATGACTTTAATTAAGTTTAATGTTAATAACCAGCACTTATGATTTTGAAATTGTAGTTTACGGATTAGTTAATTTAATTAGTTAATTTTTACAATAAATAGAATACGTGCATATCCTAACCGATTAAGAGTAATAAGATATTCTTAACTTTATTGATTTGCTAATGTCTAAAAAAATGTATAGGCTAGTTATTCGCATAATTAAAGTTGAATATTTTATTAATTGATAAATCAATCTACTTATAAAATAATGTATTATACATTTTTCGAATAAATATTTGTTTTTAATTATTAACTTTAGTTACTATGCGTTTATACATGAACTAACCAGAAATCAAAATTTTGTGTTATTGTGAGTATGATACACATATATTAATACATCAATCGGTTTACACGTGATCTCTTCAAAAGTTTCGATGTTCTTTCTTTCTAAGCCACTATTTCTTGTAGATATATCAAGGAAGATGGAAATTGTACGAGGCAATTTTTTCTATTTGTCTTTTTTTCGACCATTATGAGCGGTAGAAGTTGCCTTCGTGTAACAAGTGTTTTTCAGTTTTGTAACAAGGCATAAAGGAACAACTTTTGAAACAGTTTCACATGGTAAAAGTTTGTTTGTGGCTTAATAAAATGTTATAGAGACTTTTAAATGTTAAAAAGATCTTTTAGCATTAAATTGCGGATATATCGCAATAAGAAAAATCGTATAAAGTTTTCACGAAGGTCAGTAATGAGCTCCGTCCTCAGCACGCAAAAACAGCCCGAATCTACTGTAATGGCGAGCATGTGTACAAAATTTTAAGCTAAAACCATCATTTAAGTATCAAGATAATTTATGAAATCCTGAATTTATCAACATATGCATATACTTATACATAAAAATCTTTTATAACATTTTAAAATATCTACAGAGTTTTTAGCTAGTCGTAAAAAAAATTTCACTGCATAAAGCTATTCCACCAGGTGGTTCATTGCATCACGTTATAAAACTAAAAAAGAGCTTTCACGCGAATGCAAATCCTATCGATACCAATAAACGAAAAAAAAGAGACAAATAGAAAAAATGCATATTTCCCGATTTCTCCGAAATTACTACTAAAAGCTGTGACTTAAAAAAAACATCGATATTTTTAGAACCGACCATATATCTTATTTAATCATACAAATTCGTTTAAATATATTACAGTTTAATTTTATATTAAGTTTATTAAGCTCTTACTTTCATTTCTTTTCAATCTTAACTATACTTTCACTGAACGTGCTTGAATCGACAGAATTATTATGTTCTTTTCAGGTTTTTTTTGAAGGATATTGTTTTTGATTTTAAGTGAATTAATAAAAGAAAAATTAAAATTTTATTCTTTTATTAAATAACTTTAATTTACTTATTCACTCTCAGATAATATAGATAATATTTTAATTTTAATGAATTTATATAAACTATTGTACTTTACATGCAATGTAAAAATAACTCTTTTTATGCGATATGTATTTATAAATTGTTTAATTATCGTTTAAGTATCATATTTTTCAATTAGTTGCGGTAAACCCGATTTTAATTTTTTTTCCACTTTTACATTTTGCATGCTTATCTTATGTCTCTAAAACTTATTGTTTTATTCTGGTAAAAGATTTAATGGTGTAATAAAATACACTTATGTAAATTTTCTGAATAAATTTCAATATTGTAAGATCCATATTGTAATTAAACCTTTATTATAAAAATTAATATAAATAATACAATTTTAAAAAAACTTTTAAATGTATTTATATAAATTATTTTACAAATTAATAGCTAAATTTTTTTTATTATAAATTTGACAATACAAACACCGAATATATTGTTATGTATTTAATTTATCGTAATGTATATAATTATAATTTCAGTAACGTAACTTGCTCCAAGTAAGAATCTGCCATAGCTAAAATGGTCAAAGCCCCTTAACCTTTTAAAAGTTCGGATTTATTAAATGAATAACAATGATAATTTAAATACAAAATATAATTTATTCTGATCAATTCGGAAGAGAGACTTTAATCGTGTAGACGCGTGATATAAAAAAATCTATATGCGACCGTAAACTCGTCAACGCGTATACAAAAAAAAGTTAAAGTTCCTTCGCAACAATTCAAGATTATTCTCCAGGTGTTAACTAGGCTGAGAGATGAATCGGAATCCACTCATCGGTTATTCTAAATTTTACTCATTAACTCACTCAGGATCAAAACTGCTGAATCCGTAAGTTCTTCCACTAGGACCCATAATGACATTTGGGCGCGTGAGTAGCAGCCTTGAATTCCTTTCCCACTGTTTTTTAACAGATTCATCTCATAGGAATCCAATACGAAATTTTCACAAGATGACGCCTTGCACGATGACCCGTTATTTTCGTGATGCGCTTGCACTAGTTCCATTCCCCGGTGGTTCCATTTCGCTCTTGCTTGACATACATGGTTCATCCACGAAGTATCGAGTTTTTTTTCATTTTGTGCCTATTCGTCATAGAAATTTGGGAGTGGTCTTAAAATGTCAACAAACTCTTTCCGTATTTGTCCCTTTTTTTTGTTTTTTCGATAATTAGGTGCAGCAGGATTTTACTTCGCGCAAAGGGTGTTTTTCAAATTTTTGACATGGCACGCAGAAGCGATTAGTGGAAAACCACTACGTAAGAATATTTTATTCAAAGATTAAAAAAAAAAATTCTTACCTTTCTTTTTTGAAAGATGATTTATTGGTAGACTTATAAACAGTGTGAAATAAAAATTTTAAATTCTTCAAAATAATTTCCTCCTATATCAACACATTTTTGAAGGCGTGTTTTCCACATTTCAAATGCATCTTCAAACTCTTCAGCTTTGATATTTATCAAAAATTTTCATATTTATAAATTTTTTTTGCACTATATTGTACACTGTAGATCGCGTTGAATTCAATTTTTTCTGAATTGCTTAATCTATTAATCGACAGTCCAAATTTTAAATTTCTAACATGCGCCGGACGTTCCTAGCCATTCGAAAGCTTTTTGGGCACCAAGATCGAGGCTCGTCGATGATTCTTTCTTGGCTCTCTTTAAAAGCTCTGTGCTATTTTCCACTTTGCGATATTGACATGCAAATATCTTCATAAGCTTCTTGCAACATTTTATACGTTTCCATACTGTTTTTTTTTAATTGCAAACAGAAAACTGAAAAACACCCTTCGCACAAAGTAAAATCCTGCCGCACCTAATTAACAAAAAAAAGAAAGAAAAATGCAGAAAGAGTTTGTCGACATTCTAAGACGCTTCTCAAATTTCTATGGCGAATAGGCGCAAAATGAAAAAAAAACTCGATACTTCGTGGATGAACCATATATTCGCTGGATTTGACTAATTTCTTTGCCGACGCAACTAACTCTTTATTCCCATCATTTCAGAATGTGTCATGTATGTTATTGCTCTTATATAAGATACGTGACAATATATATATATAGTTAAATAAATAAATAAACTTTCTTAATAAAACGCCTTGTTTTATTCAGAAGGTAAACTTACAATGGAGTATATAAGATCGATAAAATAAATAAAACCAATTCTTCACCGTTTTATTCAACTTAACATTGTAATTCATATAAATATTTAAAATTATTAGTAATAATATTAAAATAAGAGAATAAGTAATAATAAAATTTTATCATAAATAATAAAATTTATAAGATCTATTAGTTTTTATTTATTATATAAAATATTGGCTTTTTATAATATAATTAGAAACGCAGCATAAAACCTCACTTTCACTAAGAAAGAAAGGCTAACCAGTTTGTAACTCACGCTTCACTTATCGCTCGCCACTGCTTCGACGATTCCGCAAATAGTAATTAATATAAATTTCATTCATCGAAAAATAGGATGAATCCTTTGTGTACAGTCGAATTTTCAGCACAATCTCGAAAATTCCAACGACTCTCAAAAGTCTTGGTACGAAAATCATGCAATTCAATCACCATATGACAAAAATTCAAATTTTTTTTTTCATATGATTGTGATTATACAAATTGGTTTTTACAAAATTACTTATTTTAAGTTTTTTTTACAATTTAATTTATGATTATATTTCTTAATATATATCCATATTTATTGTAAGTAAAATATTTGACTCTTGTAATTTTGGGAAATTTCATTCCAAATACTTGTCTTTCCTAGAAGTATTCCGCGAGTATTTATTTATCAATTAAATTTATCATTCTGCTTATTCTTCTAAGATTATATTTAAGCTTCTCCTCCTGATCTGTTTATTTCCTTTTCTTATGTTTTGTTTTAAAATTTTAAAAAAATTTCCTCTCAATTTTAATATCTTGTAAAATTATCTGCTGATTAAAATCGTTTGTTATCCCCTTTATTTGTATATATATTTTTGAATATTATCACACCTTTCCAATACTTTCCAATACTTTTATACATATTTTAGAGTTGTTTAATCTTTTATTTTTTATCTTTTACTTATAAAACAATTTATTTCAACAGTAGACATCTTTCATTCAAATACTTATATAAAACCGTCTTATAAACTCGAGTAAGTTATATATTTGATGTTAGATTCACTCCTTTATATCGCGTCTTCTGTTAAGATAGACGATACTCTATTTATCTTAACAGGAACATAACGATTTTATTAAAATTTATAATTTTCTTTTCTTTTGTTTGAGTTGTCTGTATTTCAAAGATTATTTTTACCCTTTTAGAGTCTTATTTTTTTTTATGAGTTTTGTCCACCACTAGAAAATTACATTTTGCTTTCCTTGTACTTTGCTTCATTGTAAAAAATTTCAAAATTACTTTATTAAATTTATATTTTCACATTTTTTACTTTACTAATAAAATTTCTTTATTTACTATCAATTTCGAGATTTAATGTACTGTATTATTTTTAAATATTCGTCATTTTGTGAATTTAGTTTTTATATTTCCACAGTAATTATGAATAAATCAAGATAAAATTATTTTTATATATTTAGTATCTACGATTTAAAGACGTAAAAATTTATATTGTTACGCTTATTACGAGTACTTATATTATATACTTATATTTATATGAATTTATTTATACTTTATTTATTTATCGCGTTTATTTGTCGATTATTTCTTTTACTCCTTTATTTTATTTTTACGTAACAATTTCCCAGTTCTTTTCTGCCGTAGCTGAATCGGTCAAAGCGATTCAGCCTTTATGAGGTTTAAGGATTAAAATAAATACAATTATATTATTTCACGTTTAAATACCGATTTATTGATAATAAATCGGAAGAGAGAATGTAAGTATTTAATTGGCTCGTGTTACAAATCTAGCGTTCTACGTATGTGTCCGAATTTATAATAATACTCGCGTTATCGTTTATACGTGTGAGTGTCGTGTTAGTTTCCGACGAGAGTCACCGACCGGGATTATATTACTACGAGTTACCTTGCGCCTCCCGAAACGCGTCTCGGGTTAATGATCACACAATAATAATTGTCCCCGAACATCACTCATTTTTCTTATTTTATAGAGACAACTGTGAACTCCTTTCAGTCCTCCCACCATGGAGGCGTTCTCATTTTTAGGCTTATTACCTTGATTTTGTTTAGATTTCTCCATAAATTGTTTAATGAAAGAGCATTATTGATATCATTTCTTAATTTACGCTCACACATATTTCTCTTTATGCTGCGTCTTGCTCCCATTCTCACTTATTTTATACAACATTTATTATTTATTTAATTAATCATATGAATTACGTTACATACGTAACACACCCTGGCCTTAATTATTCGACGTCCTCGTCGAATTCTATACGTTTATCGGTCTCGTTTCTATTTTTCGTTAGCAATTTCCTCCGTTTCGAGTGTATCATTTAATAATTATCTCTACGATATAATGTAGCATTATATTTAAAGTGTCGCGTTAGCTACGTGACCCGCCCCGGTCTTATAAAACAGACGTCCTCGTCGATCGCGATATTATATTCTTTTTTGTATTTGTGTTGGTGTTTGTGTATGTGATATTAATTCATTCATCAGATCGCTACATTTGTTTTTGTAATTCTCTCTTCCATATAAAATTTGTTAATTATTATGATTTACAATTAATTTTCTTTGGTACATTGATAAAATTATTGATGATCTTTCTTCATTCTCCATGAATTGTTTGTCTTCTAGTATGGGTGATCCCTGGATAATACAGTAGTCTTTCCCTATATAATTTATTTGTTATGACCCATAACCCCAATAATTATTTGTACTTCTGAAACAGATTTAGCTATTAGTATTTGTTGTATATATAACTCATAGAAACGCCATCATGTATTTTGTGTCACCCTAAATTGAGGAATTATTAATCTATTTTTATGTAATATAATTAATCGTATGGTTAATATTATAATTATGACAATTATTAATGAAAAGGATGATATTCCCCATTTTGTAGTTAAATCCTGAAATGAAAAAAGTTCTCTCTTATTTATTTTTGTTTCTCCCAATAATTTAGCCCTTTTTATTACATCCCTTAGTTTATCTCCTTTATTCATAGATTTGTATAGATTAGAATTACTTTTATGAATACTATTTCCTAATGTGTCTATCATTAAATTTGTTATATGAATCGCAGTATTATTTATTATTTTGTATTCTTTAAAAACGGCTTCTAGCGTTAAATTTATGTTAAATTGATTCATTTGGATAGGTAAATCAGTAATCTGTTTTAATGATTCTATTTCAATATCTAATGATTCAGCTACACATCCCGGTCTTAATGATAATATGCCAGATCCTTCAATCGTTTCTCTTATTTCTCCCTCATTGTCACATCTTATTTTTAATTCTTCGGGCTTTATTGTTGAATACAGCCAACTATTACTTCTTGATAATTTTGTCCAATAAGTTTCATGTATTGTATTGATTCTTACATCACAGCTGGATATGTTGAAGTATTTGTGTTTAAAAATTAAGTCAATGCTACATGGATTGTGATTTCCTATTTTCCTTCTTGGAGCTAGTTCTCTACATATATGGATCTTCTCTGTTTTTCTACATTTTTCCAAATCCTCTTGTGTAATTGGTATATACATTTTTGTTTTGAAATTGACAGCCATATATTTTGTAATAGGAATGATATATAATACTATATTTCCCCTTTCTTGTGATGCTGGGAACGGTGTTAACTCATACAATACATATTTATCTTTTTTTATTAATGGAATATTAATATAATACACAATTTTATTCATATATGTTATAATTTTTACATCTGACATTCTGATTAATTCCTCAATATTATTGTTGTTGTCTATTGGTAGTTCGACTGACATCAATTTTTCCTTGATTTTCCCAGCTGTTGTGTCTATTAAGTTTTTGTTTAATAATTGAGGATGAATTTCACCCTTAGTTGCCCATTGAATTATTTGTAATAACAATTGGGTACTTCTTATCTGAATATTGGCGTAATCCTCCATTAATCCTATGAGTTCTTGCCACTGCACCTCTTCCCGCAATTGTGATATATCATTTATTGCTCCTTTTACTTTTTCCTGTAAATAATATATTTTTGCGTCATCGCACTGTAATTTCTTTTCTATGATTTCAGTCTGATTTGCTAATAATTTGGCCAATTCATTTGTTTTTCCATTCAAATTGTCAATTAATGATTTTATTTCAGTCTCTGATTCTTCATCCATGGTTCCGAATAAAAATTTAGTAATTTTACCTACAAAAGGTACTATAGCACGTTTACTCCTTCCTTGATTCATTAATTCTACAATTGAATTGATATTATGTTCCTCTTCTCTCATAAGATATTTCAATCCATTAAATTTACGTTCGCATTCCTCTTTTTTCAATTCTTTAATACATTTTTCACGTAACTTTATCATTAGCATGAAAACCTGATGACTTTTATCCTTATTTTCATTTATATCTAAATATTGAATCAATTTCCAACTTATTTTTGATTCTCTTACTTCGTGTATGCCTTCTATGAATAGTCCCGGATTGTTACTTATAGTGTTTGTAAATTCTGATGTGTTACTGTATTTTGGTATCCTGCAATTACACATTACAAAATTTCAACTCACAATAATAATATATATAATTTTATTTCTATTTTTTCTTTTTTTTTTTTTTTTTTTTTATTATTATTTGCATGAAGGGAAATAATTTCCTTTTGATGTTGTTAATCAATGGAGAAAAAATGTTATTGTTATATTTGAGGAATTTTTTTATATATTACAAACACAGCAATATTACACACATATATATATATATATTAATATATTATATATATATATTTTTTTTTTATTATTATTGCCGTTGGAAGATTTTGCATGTCGATGTGATGTCTGCACTATCATGCCCTAAAAGGGATTCCTTTATTTTCGGGTCGTGCCTCTCATCAACTTATGCAATTCTTTTATTTTCCTCAATGATAGGTTTTGTAGGGAATTAATATGATGATGATTCTTATTTATAATTAGTGTTTTAATATTTATTTAATTTTAAAATTATTATTGTGACCCGAATTCAATTTTGTAATGTTACGAAGGATTACTATAAGTTTACAAAATGTGTGACATAATGCAATGAGCTCGTTGGCTCATTGGTACGTCGCGGATCTCCGGTCCCGCGACTCTGAGTTCGAATCTCAAAAAAAATTTTTTTTTCTTTTTTTTTCACTGGCATATTATAGTTATTTACTTAATTATTTATTTCCATTTTTATAATTATTAATATTTTTTTTTTTTTTTTTTTTTTTTTTTTATTTTTTTTTTTTGTTTGGTTTTTTTTTTTTTTTTATTTATTTCAGGAAAAGGGAGAGAAAAAAATTATTGGGATCTTTATTCAGGAAGGGGCCAATAAATTCTATCGGGATCCTCATCCCCGTATAGGATCCAAGAGTATGTCCTCCCTGCTTCTTCATTTTTTTCATATTCGTTGTTCCATACTGCGTATTTAACCGCTTGTGCTCCTTCTGGCTCCTCCCATGCCCAGTCATGTTGGTTGTTGTCGTTGTTCTCCCTTAGATCCATTCGCTGGAGGACGGTGTCATTCCTTAGCCTTCTTTGTAATTGTATTATTGTGTTCCGTATGTGTGGTAGATTCCAAAATACTTCATATGAAATTAATAAATTCCTGCTATTTCCCATATTCTTATATACTTCTATTCCTAGGTCTTCCCGTACACTTATTATCCATAATAATTTAAAAATTCGATTCCATGTTAGCCCCATGGCCTTTATTATTCCAAAATTCACTTCCATTCTATCCATTTCTTTTAGATCTGGCTCTAATGAATTCTGATATTCAATTGAATAAAATAACTTCTTCGACGCGAAAAATTCATAATTCCCCTCTTATTCTGTGTACTTTTGATGAGTATACAAAAAAATTTGCTGGATCTAATTGTAATTGACCCGAATTCATCGTACAATAATTTCAACACAAATGTTTCATCACGATTTAATTAGTGATTCTTAATATATACGAATTTGTGACTCTTTAGTATTGGTCCATATGGCCGATTGGTAAACCCGCGTCCCACCATCCTCACGGCTCCGGGTTCGAATCCGCTCGGACCCGATTTTTTTTCTTTCTTAATTTTAATTTCAAAATTAACAAAAAAAAATTTGTTAATTTAATATTTTAACCCAAAAAAAAATTTTATTATGACAATCAATAATTATCTAAATTTTTTCATTTTTTTCCTTAATTTTATTGCTTATTAGCATTAATTTTAACAAATTTAAGTATTATTCAAAAAAAAAATTTTTTTTTTTTATTGTTTTTCCCCAAAATTAAAAAATATTACTATAATTTAATAATAAATGATCTATAAAAGTTAAATTTCCTTTAATATGGCTACAACTCATGTTTTTTTTCTTAAATGTATCTGCAATCGATGAGTGTATTGTGATCCATATTACGTGTTACATGATGGTGGGAGGTACCCCAATTAATGTTTTTGAATTGTCGTTCTTAATGATTGGTGTATTCCATACGATTATTTATAATACTCCTTAAGTGTTTATATATACATTTTATGTGGGTGTTGCTTAAGTATATTAGCAAGAGTACCGTATCAATGGCGTTTCTATCATCTTGCTTATGTCTTATTATCGATACCTTTTTTTGAGAATACTTAATTTATTTTAAAACTAATTAACATGATTCATACCTGTATATACCTATTTTTTCAGTTATTATTTAATTTTAATTTATTAGTTTATCTCAATTGATTCGTTTTGTAATTCATTGGATTTTTTGATCTTATCCATATGTACTATCCTTGACCCTTTCTTATGTTTTAATGTTACATTATTATTTTTATAATCAATATTTATTATTTCATATGGACCTACATATTGTTTATGAAATTTCCCTAATTTTGGCTCTTTAAGTCTGTAAACTAATTCCCCTTCCCTAAAATATTTCGAATTTAGTTTTTTATCATAATAATATTTTGACCTAAATTTTGATTGTATAAGATTCATGCCCGCTATTGTTTGTAATTGATTTAAAACCGAAATAAGTCTCTGATGAGCTTCGCTATAGTTATCGAATTTCTTGCTGATATTGAATTTTGACGGAATCCTAGCCTTTTGACTAAATACGAGCTCATGTGGTGTATAACCCGTAGCATCATGTTCGGTGCAATTGTATGCGTGTTGACATAAACTCATCCATTCATCCCATTCGTCATATTTTTCTACATAGCTTTTTAAATACTCTGTTACAGTATGATGCATTCTCTCGATACTTCCATTAGATTGCGGATGATAGGCTGTAGTATTGAACTTATTAATTCCGAATATTTCCGCGAGCTCGTTTAACGTTTTATTCTGAAAATGTGTACCTTGATCTGTTAAGATGGCTGTAGGTGGACCAAAAACACATATCATATGATCCGTTAACTTCCTTGCCACTTCCTTTGCTGTAGCTCTTTTGACTGGTATAAGTATACAATATTTTGTTAATAAATCTTGTATGGTTAAAATGTATCTATTATTATTATTTGTTTTTGGTAATGGTCCATAAAAATCCATAGAAATTTTCTCGAAAGAGCATGTAGGAGTATCTGTTATAATCATTGGCATTTTCGTTTTAACCCTTATTAATTTATGTGTAAGGCATAATTTACAACTTTTAACGAATAATTCCACTTCTGATCGCATTGTTTTCCAATAATAATTAGCTGCTAATTTTTTATAAGTTTTCCTTATCCCCTTATGGCCTCCTATTGACGATTCGTGATATTCTTTTATTATCGAGTATCTATCATGAACGTTTGGTATAAGTAAATTATCTTTTAATAAAACTATTACAATATTTTCATTTTCAAATATTTCATTACATTTTTCAATCTAATAATCCCACTCTGTTTCTTTCAGTCTCTGTAAATCTTTTATAATAGCTAAGCTTTTAATTTGATTTGCTTTACATAATAATTTCAAATCATTAATGCTTTTTTCTATATCCTTTCGTATAGCTGAATCATTAATATTGTTTTTAATTGTAATCCCTATTATAAATATATCTTGTAATTGTTTTAAATTTATTTCGCCTTTTATGTAATGTTTACCCGACCATGAATTGACATTAATATATCCCCTCTCTACTAATGCTTCCATAATATCAGTATTCCATGTAACTTCTGATGTCATAAAAAATACCATATTTTCGTGATATTTAAACGGATGTTCATTTACTACTCTTACTTTTACGAATTTTTGATGGTTATTTAATATCCAAGGAGGTCGATCTTTTGGTATATGGGCTCTGCTTGCGCGATATTTCGTGAGCGTCCTCGAGGTCCTATCTCCGGCCTTCGCCTTGTTATCGCTTGGTGTTATTCCGTCTTGCGCTATGGACTTAATACTCGAATTTCCGCTTACGTTTGGAAATTCCATCATGTGTTTAGTAACCTTATTATTTTGAATTTCAAGTTCATTATTTTCATTGTCGTCTGTGTCGATTTCAGTTGACTCACAACTTATATATCGTCTCGTTATTTTTATATATGGGGTGTAGTGATTATCTTGTAAATGCAAATGTATAATTGGATCCCGTAGATTATTAATAAAATGACAGAATTCCATTTTATTATCGAGTATTTGAAAATGCACGCATATATTATATTTAAATTCCTGACTAAATATAAAGATGCAGTCGTCATTTCCCCATTCATTATATGAACTTAATATTTTACTCGTTTCTACTGGATCTTGGCATAATTTTAAGTGTTTTGAATTTAGTAATTTATTTCTCAAATCTAAAGAAGATACTGCGAGATTTGCTGCTATTATTAGACTTTGAAATAAACAATTCCCTGGTGGTTCTATCGATTTTAGGCATTCATGTATTATATTTGCATCCGGCTCAATACATTGTTTCCTTTGATTGTATAATGCCACCCCCTCACTATAGGAATTATTAATTGTATCAGTTATCAAACCCGTTTTTACGCCGTTCTTATTGTCAATCGCTTCCTCATCGGTTGATAATTTTTTATTATTTATTATAAACGTAGATAATCTGTTTTCCCCAAAATTATCTTCATTACGTAATTCAGGTTCATCATTTATTTTTTTCCCTTGCTCTCTAACATGTATATCCCATCCCTTACCTTCTCGACTGTTTTTAGAAGCTATTTCCACAATATATTTATTAATTGGCATTGTTAGAATTTCTTGAATGTTTATTACATTATCTCTTTCTTCGTTAATATTTTGTATACTATCGTTGTTACTTAATGTATTATTTATTGTGTTATTATTGGAATTTTGAATATTCTTATCTTTTGTTTTGTCATTATTTTTTATATCTATAACTTCCAATGTTTCCAATGAACTATCATCGTCATCGTCTACTGATAGTTCATGAGGTTTTATTGATTTTTCTATTTTTATTATTTTGAACTTATCATTAGGTGTACTTGATACTGTTTTTTTATTTATTTCATAATTTGTGCTTGACGTATCATTGTCGTCTTCTGATTCGCTGTCTGTTGATGAATAATCCCTTTTATTTGTAATTGATTTCTTTTCTTTCCTTTTTTTTATATTAATTTTCTTTTTCTTTCGCTTCCATGGATCTTTTTTATTGTATGGTTTCCATTCCTCACTTTCACTTTCATTGTCCCTTTCTTCTGATTCTGTATCATCTGTTCTCTTATCTCGATTCCCTTCCTTTATAATCCTTATTGTTTTGTACTCATTTTTACTTATGTCTTCTTTTTCTTGTTCGTCTGCTAATATATATAAATCTTTCCGAGGCATTTCTGGATTTACCTCCCCGTCTTTTAGTATCGGGTTTCTTGACAGTGCATCTGCGT